>JAUIMM010000429.1:0-1227526 GCA_031769625.1 Taudactylus pleione | reverse complement strand
GCACTTTCTATTAGTCCCACAGGGAGGGAGAGCTGAAAACATAAGCAGTGAGGTTAGGCCCTGCCTGACAGGAACGCCTCTACATTCTGCCCAGGTGGTAAATATTTCGGGCCTGCTGGAATTGTATTCAGTTTGCTGTAGGTTTCCAGGGGCAGTGGTACATTCTGGACAGTTTCTTTTATCCCCAGGCTGGGATAAATATTACTCATGGAGAAGCAGTGTCTTAAAACCAGTTGCCTAAATAGGGCCATAGAAGTAACTCCTGTGGGGAGGATTTCTGTTGCCATATGGCGCAAAGTGACCAGTGGAAGACTAATCTATGGCTCAGTGGTGTTCCCTGCTCTCCAGGAACTGCTGTGGTTCTTTGCACTGGATATGTATGATGTGGGGAGCAGGAGCATCTGCTTGATTGGCCAAATTGTTATGGTAAGGTAGGCCTCAGAGGTCGGACAGGCCTCAGTCCAACGGTGAAGTATCCCCCGGATGGTGGAAGTGATTATCTCACAAAATGTGCGAGCTGACACAGTTCTCGATGATCACAGAAGTGTGAATTAGAGTTGGCCATCGAAAACCGATGTTTGGCAACCAATGATGTTCCCAATTTGAAGGAAATGCTTTTTCTATTGGATGCTGGGATTGCCATGGTTACCAGCATTGCATGCTTCTTTTTTGAAGGCCCATAAGCTGATGACGTACATTCTGCTGTGGACACCAGGAATGGCTGATCGCAGCAGAGCTCCTTTGCACATGCGCAAACGTACATGGTCCACTGCGCTTGCTAACTGCCACCATTACTCGATGGCTATGTAAAATGTGAATTGGGAATGGGGGATCCCTGATGTCAGCAGAACTTTGGGCCTTATTCAGAGCCTTACACAATGCCCATGTTCGTGTAGCTGAACGAGTTTTTGCAACTGAGCCTGTACGACAAAGACGCCCTACAGCGCATGCGTTACACAGAGTGTGCGCACAAAGGGGCTGCTGGGATCCAGACCGGCGGTATCAGAAATATTTTGGAAAACTGAAGGGCAGTTACTGGGAGGTGGCTAGAAATTACCATAAAAATGGTCAGTTCAGTGGGCGTATAGGAGTGTCCCAGGCGTGTCAAATCAATGCGAGAAGCTATGTTCCCATACTTACAGCCGCAGGCACAGGAGGCCGCGGTCAGAAGTAGCAACTGCACCTGCCATCGGGGCTGGTGCAAGTTTCGATGGTGCTACCAATGGTGGCGTATAAGAACTAAACAATCGGTATACAGCGTGCACGGACGCTTACAGTGGGTGTCTCAGTCTTAGCACATTCGGCCGAACGGATATACACAATGGAGGGAGTAGCGGCATTTGCATAAAGTTGCAGATGGGCAACGGCCAACAGCCAACGGATGCTGCTATGGGCACTTTTGGGTGCGACTCAGAATCAGGCCCTTTGTGTGTAAGGATATATGACGCCCAAGCCACAAGTTTCCATGACATTGGAGAAATTATAAGAGTAGCTGTATAAGGGGTATATTTACTAAAGTGCTGGTTTTTAGAAGTGGAGATGTTGCCCATAGCAACCAATCAGATTCTAGAAGGGGCTAGATAAATGATAAGTAGAATGTGATTGGTTGCTATGGGCTCCACTTCTAAAAACCCGTACTTTAGTAAATATACCTCTTATTATTTCAAAAATTTTATACACTGATTACATATCACAGACCTCTTTACAGAGAATATTTAGTCCTTCACATCAGTCCAGTGAAGCTTAAACTCTATGTTCCCTACAGCACAGATGCACACCAGGGTTCACTTTGTCAGAAACCAAGTAACCTACTAGAACAGAGGTTCCCAAACTCCGCCATTACAGTCCAGGTTTTAATGATATCCATGTTTGAGTCCAGATGGTTTAACTAAATCGACTGAGGTACTAATTAACGGCCTGATTAAGAGACAGACGTAATGCAGATATTTACGCAGTTTGAGCTATTGTTGTCTATTACGCATGCAAATTACTGGTTTTGGTGGATGTAAGATGCTTTCAGAGGGCGACGGCATCTCTAAGCGCTGGACGGTGAGTCAGTTGTCTATTTTTGCAATTGCAATCTATGAGAGATCTCTATGAGAGATCGCAGTTGCGATGGCATTTGCGTAGATCTCTGCCCTAAGTCACCTGTGCTCAAGCATGGATATACTTAAAAACATGGACTGTAATGACGAAGGTTGGGGACCTCTGTAGTAGAATGCCTTTGGACAGTGCACACTCCACTTAGATAGGGCCCTGGCTGGATTCAAACACATTACCCCAGAAATGTGAGAGAGCAATGCTAACCAATGTGTCACCATACTATCCATAAATGTGAGATTAAATTATTTGGAATCGCTCTGGTTTGCACAGAAACATTGCGACCCCATCGCCTCCATCTGAAGTTTATCTTAAAAGTCACACATGTTCCATTTGTGACTAGAACTGGGATTCTAATGCTGATTCAAGATGCTTGCGTGCTAACTTGTTAATCAGAGGTAAATTAAAAATTTTCCTGTATGCTAGTATTTCATGATTGGTCCCTGCCTTGTGCCCAGGCTGCTTACATGTCCAACAGCACTCCTTTACATGCTCATACTCAACCATGCTCTACAGAAGGAGGGCTGCCATGGTTAGCACCGGAAGCCCCTACTGCCAGCGTTAGAAAAGTTATCTGATCTGTGCTTTACTTTTGCAAATCCTTAAGGATAAGGCTTCATCCTAACTAAAAATGTTATTCTTCAGGTTAAATATTCCAAAGTATGGCTCTCGTCCATGGTCTGCCTCTGGGGTGAAATTTGGTGATCTAATATGCCAGGGGGGGTTTTCCTCTTTTACGAGGATCTTCATGCTGCCTACCCCAAAGTTGTAAGAACATCTGCAACATAGACATTGTGCGGGTTCTCTCCTTATGCCCAGTCCCCATTCCCCCCATTATGGCCTTTTTGAGAAATTATAGAAAGTTTGTTATAGATGGTGTAATAGGATCGGGGTAGGAAGTCCCTCTCCTGGGGTAGTTGGACACCTCCTAACACACCGCAACCAGGAAAACAGCACACCAGTCCAGGGTTTACGTGCAAGCTAGTCGGAGCTAGTTTTTATTGTGCAGTAATAACGATGAAAATCATAAACATAAATCTAGCCCATCTGGGCACTAACTAAACAATAACTTCCCTCTCTCAAAAAGTGGTAGGACTTACTGCCCTCACCACATAGCCATAAACAGATTACTTACAAGAAGTATAACACAGTGTCTCTGAACAAGCCTGCCTGCTTGCTCTCCTCAGGTGTGAGAGCCCATCACAGCTTTTATGAGACTCTCCCAGCTGCAGGCACTGATTAGCCTGTTCTCATGTAGAAGGCTGGAAAAGCCGAACTGGCCTTGGGGGTGGAGCCCTCCAACACTCTCACATCCACACCCCCAGGACCCATTATCCATCTTTTACTCAAAGCCCAACTCTCATAAGCACAAGAACAGACATTTCCTGGGGTTTTTAAAACACATATGTTAAGAATCTGTGGCACACATATATGCCATCCAGCACATTTCCAGTGCTACTATCACAATGGTATCACATGCTCCTGTCAAATTGGCCAGAATGTGTCCCTTTTCCCCTCCTACCTGCTGATGCGGTGTGGTCAGACAGGTACTTTCTTACGCATCCGTTGGATCTGCCAACCTCTCCCAGGTGCCGACAACCACTAGACAAAACTGGTGCCCCGTAGTCTGGCCATTGCCTGGTACTTTACAGAGTAGGCAGTATTGAGCGGCTTCTGTGCATGCACAGATCTCAAACCATTGGAGGTGTATGTGGACATAGCCATTCTGTACATCTCTGAATTAGGTGCATTTTTATAGTTCAGGCTTTAGAACGTGAAATGTGATGGTAAAGCAGTCAACACTGTTACATTCCAGTATGGACCAGCATGCAGAAAACGTGTTAAGGTTAGTTCATGTTATATGATCTCTTTGATCACGTAACTAATCACTATCTGTCATTCAGATCTACCAGGATCCCCATGGTCTTTCTGATGCCTGCCACCTTCAAAATCGCAAAGAGATGATAAATCCATCTTCGTTGTTATTCTAATGCACTTGATCTTTGCCAAAAGCCTGAAGGCTGAAATACAGGCCACAGTAGCAATCGAACATCTTACTTAGCACACATGGGTGCATTATGTTTCCTCTGTCCCCTCTGGGAAATAAGGGAACTCCCTCCTGTTTCAACAAGCCTCCTTATCTAGGGAACTAAGCTTCACAAAGAGGACTCCACCCACTTCGCAAAAAAACAGCTGCAAGACCTGAGAAGGAATGGCAGGAATGCAAATGAGGACTGGGGTATGCGAAACAACATAAAGTTAACAATCTCATGAGAAAACAAAAAGCGAGTTTATTTTTTAAGATGCAGCTTGAAAATTACTTTTTTTCCCTTCATTTGTTTCTTCATACTGCTGCTAATTATTGATATTTCTGCAGATTTTCCACAGTGTCATGTTACAACCACCCAACCAGAAACAAATAATGTAGTGAGCAGAGATGCTTTGGAACACACCCTGAGCTCTGTTTTCATGTAAAATATTTCCCATTCTTCTTTCCCCTCTTCCATCCTGTGACAAGCTGGGAGCCTGAAGGTCTGTGTATGTGTGTCAGACTGACCGTGGACCTGATTCAGAGATGTATGCTAACCCGATGGTTAGCACACATCTCCGATGTTTAGGGGTCTGCACGGGCTCAGGACCCGTTTTGTACTTGTTCAGAACGGATCCTGCGATCTTGCTGACAGTCCCCTTTAGCCGCAGCATGAATTACATGCTGCAGCATTGGATAGTGGAGTGGGGGCGTGGCTGACCACTGTTCCTGGGAACGGGAGCACATCATCCCCCTTTTCCGGGAGGGATAAGGCCTGTGTCTGCAACAGTGTACACATAATTCCTGGCCTCTCAAGTGATTGGCCAGGCTGAGGTAAGCTTTGGCTTATGTAACCTGGCCAGTGGAGCAACCATCGCGATCATCTACAGTCCAGGTTTTAAGTATATCCATGCTTAATCACATGTAATCTAATTAGTACCTCAGTCAATTTGATTTAATCATCTGGACTCAAGCATGGATATCCTTAAAACTTGGACTGTAATGACAGAGTTTGGTAAACAAAAAAATTAACCCTAGTGTGTATGTGTATGTGTGTGAGTATGTGGTAGGGAATATAGATTATAAGCTCTACTGGGGCAGGGACTGAGGTGAATGGCCAGATATTCTCTGTAAAGCACTGCAGAATATGTGTGCGCTATATAAATATCTGGTGGTAATAATAATGATAATAATAATCATTTTCAAATTATTCTGCAGAGTAATTTTGACTGTCCAATATTCTTTCATTGTGTCAGAGCTTTGGATGACAGGCAGGTGGCGCTGTTAAATAACTAATGATGGAATAATCCTTTTAAAGGTGCGTACACACGGTCAGATATGTCAGATGAACGATTTGCAAATGATTGAACGATTTCAGCCTGTATTTTAAATGAAAGGAAATCGTACAAAACTGACTGCAAACACAACAGATGTCAGATATCGTTATCTGACAAACGGGAATGCACATTGTTCATCGTTCATTGTTACACAAATGTCAGATTTTTCTTTCAGATATGAACGATTTTTAAAATCGTTATCGTTCAGATCTGAAGAAAAATCTGATTGTGTGTATGCACCTTAAATCCAAGGTAAAGGTCCCATCCGGCTTATTATGGGTAGCCCTGGACAAACCTGAAAGGAAAAGGGAATATTAGTAGTGATATTATGATAAAAGTAAAACTAACCCCAAACCATGGTGAACATGACCACTGTTAGCACTCTAAAACTAATGCACTTTATCAAAGTCACTTAGATTTTTTGGGGGGTCATAACTCACTTCAAGTTTAGCTTTAAAACCCCTGATTTAGTATTAATTTAGTCCTGCAAGAAGATAAGTATATTGTGTTTTTTTAAAAGGTAACGGACAATGATCCCCCCTTCCCCTCACCCTTCTACCATACTTTGTTTACTTATGTTAATACTAGTACAATATTGGAAACATATACTATATATTAATACTTATTGTATTTTGTATCGGAAATTCTTTGTCCATATGTTCTTTTTTTTTTTTTTTATTATTATTATTATTATTATTATTATTATTATTATTATTATTATCATAATATTTTTAAAATTCAATAAAAACACACTGGAAAACAAAGTAACAAACATATAGTAGATTCTTAAACTAGCAAACAGTTTAAAACTTAAATGTTAGCAATTATATAGCAAGGAAATAAGCATCCCCAGTCTGCATAAATCACAACAGGGCACTTTTTGGGGGGTCTTAGAAAGCAATTGTAGAATAAGTTCATACTTAATATAATAAGTCACTGTGTCTGGTCTTTTTTGCCTAAACTTTGCTTGTTATACCACATGCCCTTCCTATGCATGCAAGTTTAAAGTTCACTGAGTGGGGGACATTGACACTCGCTCGGCCAACTTAAAACAAGCAGATTGAAAAGAGGATAGCAATTTGGATGAGGCCTCTCTGTGCTCATGTCAAGAAGTCAGATCTATCACTCTATGGGGCATATTTACTAAAGTGCGGGTGTTTAGAAGTGGAGATGTTGCCCATAGCAACCAATCAGCTTCTAGCTATTATCTTCTAGAAGGTGCTAGATAAATAAGTAGAATCTGATTGGTTGCTATGGGCAACAACTCCACTTCTAAAAACCTGCACTTTAGTTAATATACCCATATGAGCTTGATTAAGAGTTGGACGCAGTTGCAGCCGCTGGTGCATTTGTTTGTGGAGTCACGGAGGCGATAATATGCAAATACTAGTTTCAGCCACCCCCTCGTGTACTAGCGTGCGTCTGAATGTGCAAGCACTGAAACACCCAATTTCAGCGTCTCTGGATGGCAACACCACTGATGATACAAGACACTCCACGATCAGTGCACCATTAAGTGCACCAACGATACTTGCACCTGCACTATGGCAGCTGTGGTGTCTCTGTCTGAACATGGCCTCTGAGGTTACGGCTCAGCGTCTGAGAACGCAGACGCTTTCACTGACACGCCCACTAGATGGGTTGTTTGTGCGTTCACTTCAGGCCACCTCCCAGTCACCACCCAGGAGTGCCCATGGTTTTCCCTCGCCATCTCTGATACCAGCGGACCAGTATGAATCAGCGCATTTGTGCATTCCCCTGGGATGACGCATGCGCCGTTAGAGTTTTCCAAATATTTTCCCCATGCGCAGTAGTAAATATGTGAACATCAGCATTCCCTGCAGTTAGCATCCACAACTGAATCTGGCCCTATTTGTACATGATTAAATGCTCTAGAGTCTGGACCTCAAATAGCCAATTGTGTCCATTCGCACGTCTTTTAATTTGGAAAAAGTGGCCTGCTGACTGCATTGGGGTGTGTGTACAATCATCTGCCAGCCAATCAGCAATTGGTTTGGAAAAATACTAACCACAGAGTCTGAAAGTAAATTAATTGACTCAAATCAGTTACAATTACATGAAGTATTTAATAAGCAACAAAGTCAATAGAACAGGTATCAAAATCCAATATCAGCTATATTGTAAGTTAAAATTACCAAATAAAAGCCCAGCTGTATATTCAATAAAAAGCACCAGATAAAAAATCCAAAGGAGAATATGTTACAAATGTATATTTAAAACGTCCCGGAATTGACCAACAGAACAAATAGCAGCAATTTTATATAATTCCTATAAAGAAAAGTCCCAGTAAAAGTCAATGAATAGCAGTGTCAAATAGCAATGAACCTCATGTATACTTGCAGTACAGGAATGATCAGATATTTGTGATTTGGCCCACCGCATGTCATAGTGACTACAAATCAGTGTACAGGTACTCAAAATGGAACAACAGGGCACATCCTTGTCTGATATTAAGTAAATAATTTTATCTTGGAAAAAAACAAAAACAAAACATGGATCCTGAATGATTGGGATTGAATATTTATAACTCCAACAAAATTCCACTGTTCTGCAAATGACGTTGGTGCGTTAGTCCTCTTGCCGGTGTCTTCTCCTGTGGTTCATAATTCCGATTGTTAATATTTTGCAGACTGGGACCCTTTAGCAGCCTCAGATGCAGTTTGATTCAAGGGACCTTCAGGTTTTACAGGAGACAGAGATTCAAGAAGTTAAACTTTACTGGACATAATGCATCATCTTAGCAAGGTGACTACTGTCATACATCTTCTGTACAGCATAACACGCTGTCCTTTTCTCTTGTATTCCGTGGAGTATGTTTCCCAATTTCGGGCAAGGTTCCAAAGATCCTGGGAAAAGATGCAGCGAGTATCCAGCCCTGGCATCAAGCCACACTGAAGAAAGTATGGGGTCTACAAGGGCTTTGTGCAGAGCTGAAAAGCAAGGTCATTTTGAAGATGACAAAAATAAAACAAAGATAACAAAATTGGGATGAGGTCCAAAACATAATGTACGAAGAATCCATTTAGAGATTGGCACCTGAGTTACAGCACTTTTTTTTTTTTTTTTAATTCTATATATAAAACATTTCAGGTTAAAAATAAAGGCCCATAGAGTTACACTGCCATGTTACAAAGAAACATCTCGCAGGATATTCTTATGAAGCAGTCTATTCACTAAGCCTTGGAGAGAGATAGTCCCTACCAATCAGCTCCTAACTGTCATTTTTCTAACACAGCCTAAAAAGTGACAGGAGATGATTGGTTGGTACTTTATGTCTCTCCAAGGCTTATTCAATAGACCCCCGAAAAGAGAGAGTTTTCCCTTGTAAATCGGTATGCAGACAGTAAGTCAACATTTGCAGTGTCGATATATTTATAATGTCGACACCAGAATATTGGCAGTTATGATTTCAATTTAAAAAAAATGTCGACATAATCAATGTCAACACCCGGAAAATGACAACTTTTACAGAATTTTGACATATGAAATGTCGACGTACTTAAACTGTCGACATTAGCAGTAGATTTAGATGTAGGATTATGGTTCTGACCATGTCTATATAAATGTTGACCTGAAATACCTAACCCAGTTTAGGTTTTATGCCCATTTGACAGGGACCAGTTGAAACATCTAGACTGGTATCTGGGATAGGAAATACAAATAGCTGATAGATCTGGGATAGAAAATACACTGAAATGATGCAATACATCATGCTCATACACCTGTGATAGGGACAGGAAATACACCATGCTCATACACCTGTGACAGGGACAGGAAATACACCATACTCATACACCTGTGACAGGGACAGGAAATACACCATACTCATACACCTGTGACAGGGACAGGAAATACACCATGCTCATACACCTGTGATAGGGACAGGAAATACACCATGCTCATACACCTGTGACAGGGACAGGAAATACACCATACTCATACACCTGTGATAGGGACAGGAAATACACAATGCTCATACACCTGTGACAGGGACAGGAAATACACCATGCTCATACACCTGTGACAGGGACAGGAAATACACCATGCTCATACACCTGTGACAGGGACAGGAAATACACCATGGTCATACACCTGTGATAGGGACAGGAAATACACCATGCTCATACACCTGTGATAGGTACAGGAAATACACCCAGTGGATACACTCGTGTTAGGGGCAAGAAATACACAAATATTATACACCTGTGATTGGGACAGTAAATACTCCCAGCAGTTACACCTGTGACAAGGAAATACACCATGCTCATACACCTGTGATAGGGACAGGAAATACACCATGCTCATACACCTGTGATAGGGACAGGAAATACACCATGCTCATACACCTGTGACTGGGACAGGAAATACTCCCAGCTTATACACCTGTGACTGGGACCTGGGACAGGAAATACACCCAGCTCCTACGCCTGTGATAGGGACAGGAAATACACCATGCTCATACACCTGTGATAGGGACAGGAAATACACCATGCTCATACACCTGTGATAGGGACAGGAAGTACACCATGCTCATACACCTGTGATAGGGACAGGAAGTACACCATGCTCATACACCTGTGATAGGGACAGGAAATACATCATGCTCATACACCTGTGATAGGGACAGGAAATACACCATGCTCATACACCTGTGACAGGGACAGGAAATACACCCAGTGGATACACTCGTGTTAGGGGCAAGAAATACACAAATATTATACACCTGTGATTGGGACAGTAAATACTCCCAGCAGTTACACCTGTGACAAGGAAATACACCCATATTATACACCTGTCTTAAGGACAGGAAATGCAACCAGTTTATACATGTGTGTCTGGGTCTTGGGACAGGATATACACCCAGTGGATACACCTGTGACTGACTTGGGATATGAAATACACCCAACTCATACACCTGGGACAGGGAATACACCCAGTGGATACAACTGTGTCTGTGACCTAAGCTGCATACACACGTAAAGATTTTCTGTCCAACCATGCAACCAGTTGATTGGTTGGAATGAAAATCTGGTAACGTATGGGAGTAACTGATGATCAGCAATTTGCTCCTAAATGCCAGAAAACAGATGAAAATGGTGGTCAGACAAGTTTGTTAAATGTTTGATCTAAACAATTTGATCAAACAACAGTTTTTGTCCATTTTCCGGCGTTTGGGAGCAAATTGCTGATCATCATTTACTCCCATACGTTACCAGATTTTCATTCCAACCAATCAACTAGTTGGATGGTTGGACGGAAAATCTTTACGTGTGTATGCAGCATTAGGGTATGAAAAACACCTACCTAATTTACCTGAACCGGAATACGTCCAGCAGACACACCAGGGGCTGTACTTGGGATGAGAAATAAATACAGTGGATACACCTGGAGCTAGGATATGGTATAGGACAATGCTTCTCAAACTCAGGGCCTGATTCAGACCCGGTCACATGCGCTGTGTGCTCGCAACTGGGTCGATGATGGGCCAGTGCGCACGACGGAGCCGGCTCTGTCGTGCGCATGCGCGAGACCCGGATAGCGACGGGCACTCCGTCGCTCCGGGTCTCGCAACAAAGGGGGCGAGCTGTCGATGTTGAGTGACAGCTCACCCCGTTTGGTGGACGGACCAGGGGAGTGGCTGCCCAAACGGAGGCGTTCCCATGTGAATGCCTCCGTTTGGGGGCGGCCCCACTGACATCACTCGTGATGTCAGTGGGAGAGATTTCGTCTCTGTAAGAGCCGAAATCTCTCTGGGGCTTGCGCCAACGAGACCCTACCACAAGGGTCTCGTCGCAAGCCCGATGGTCGCAATGGTCTTGACCATAGCGACCATCTTCCTGGCCGCTCGCTATAGCTGTGGGTGGTCACCCACAGCTATGCGAGCGGCCAGGAGGCCGTTCTAAAAACAAAATAGCCCGGCCCTGATTCAGAGCGAGCGCTCTGTCAGAGCGTCCGGCTCTGAATCAGGGCCTCAGTCCTCAGGACCCCACACAGGTCACATTTTGCAGGTTACCTCACAGGTGCACAGATGTAATCATTACTCACTGACACATTTTAAAAGATCCATAGGTGCAGCTAATTATTTCACTTGTGATTCTGTGAAACATGCACTATTTGGGGTCCCGAGGACCGAGTTTGAGAACCTGTGGAATAGGAGATGCCCCCAGCGGATTCACCTGGAGTTGGGGCTTGGGATAGGAGATATACCCACCCAACAGGTCTCTCTTAACATTTCTGAAACATTTGGCACTGGGAAAAGATGGTGTATCTCCCAGCAAAATGACAGGTGTCTATGTATTTTTTTTAAATCAGTACTAGAAAAAAAATACAGTCAGGGTGTGAGATTCCCTGGGCACCAGTCTTCTTACTATCCAGGGACTATGGGCCTGAGTCAACACAGATTGTGATCGCAGCTGTGTAATCACACGCAGTTCTGCTGCAAAAATATGCTTTGTAACCGCTCAGCCAGCATAGCGACGCCCACTACCGCTTTCTCACATCTGTAATACCTCGCAGTCCTGCGTACATATTGGTAACATCGGACCTTCATGCACAATTACAGCAGCTTTGACCTCAAAGTCTTGTCGCACTCAGAGTGTACTCAAGCTGTGTATGCCATCGCAGGGGCTAATTTATGCACGCCCATGCAAGGCTTTCAGATGGCCAGGCGCGCCTGCATTTCTCCTTCCACTCCCCCGTCACAACCCCTAAACGCTGATGTTCCATCACTCACTCTGCAATGGCTTTCTACGTGTTATCGCAATGCTGTAGCTGCGGTACATACGCATTCTGCGTTCGCGGTTGCAATTGCGATCTGTGCGATCGCAATGCTGTAGCTGCGGTGCATACGTATTCTGCGTATGCTGTTGCAATTGCGATCCGTGCAGTATCCATAGAAGTTCAGGTACAAGGGAGCAGAAGGTGGTGCTATGAATGAATTTGTGCTAGCGAGTGCACCCAGCTGTACTGCTGACTATATTGCTGTGTCACTTACATCATGTTGTTGATGATGATTATTGTTATTATAAAATACTATTATGCTCCAGTCAGTGCATTATAGAGGGGAAATGGGCGGGGCCACCAAACGTAGTGTGGTCAAACAAGCCCAGAGTTCCGACCAATCAGATCCCGAGCTGTCAGAGATTGACATCTTCCGACCCGGTCAGTGCGCGCGCCGCCGCCGCTTGGCCCCTCCCCTTCACCCTGACGTAAGCCCCAACACAACAACAGAAGCTGGGGAAGCGCTGAAGACATGGCAGCTGCTCCCCGCCCCCCTCTCTTCCTTTTCTCCTCCCAGCTCTGCATCCTTCATACGTCACCGGGCACATCCACCAATCGTAGTCGTCGACGCAGACGGCCGCAGTTGGGCCGGCGAATGGTAGGTCGCGTCACGTCGCCATTCCCCTCCGCCCCGCCGCGCCCCCCCTCTCTCCCAGGGAGCGCGCCTCAGGGGAGTCAAAGGGCGCGTGGTGGAGGAGTCGGCGGCTCGCCGCCATGAGAACGTGAGGGGACGCGAGCGGCACCGGAAACCCCGCACCGGGGACTGACCATTGGCCACCGCGCACCGCTATTGAGACTGCTGGACATTTTCCCTGTCACCGGGCCTGAGAGACTCCTGCACACCGGGCTTCTAACGTCATCCGGAGAGAAGCTTTCCCCCCCCCCCCCCCCTTCCCCTCATCGGCTCCAGCTGGCTTCCGTTCCCCTCCCCCCCACTTCCACCGGGTAACGGAGGAGGGGAGGAGGGGGAGGTAGGCCGTGGCCCCTGCCGGCTCCATGAGCAAGTTCGCGGCCTTCCCTCCCTCCTCCTCCTCCTCCTCACCGGCCCCATCACCGTGGGGCTCCAGCCGCAAAGGAGTAGGGATTAAGGACTAGCAGACACCTGGGCGCCCGGAGCGCAACACACTCGGTAAGAGACGCTAGATACAGGGGGGAGGGGAAGGTCAGGGGTTTTCGTTTCCCATGTACGATATTGCCTTCCTCATTTGCTAGCCCTGTGGTACCCCTTCCCCCACCTCCCTTGCTCCTCGGTTGCTGGCCCTGTGGTACCCCCCCCCCCCCACCTCCCTTGCTCCTCGGTTGCTGGCCCTGTGGTACCCCCCCCCCACCTCCCTTGCTCCTCGGTTGCTGGCCCTGTGGTACCCCCCCCCCCACCTCCCTTGCTCCTCGGTTGCTGGCCCTGTGGTACCCCCCCCCCCACCTCCCTTGCTCCTCGGTTGCTGGCCCTGTGGTACCCCCCCCCCACCTCCCTTGCTCCTCGGTTGCTGGCCCTGTGGTACCCCCCCCCCACCTCCCTTGCTCCTCGGTTGCTGGCCCTGTGGTACCCCCCCCACCTCCCTTGCTCCTCGGTTGCTGGCCCTGTGGTACCCCCCACCCACCTCCCTTGCTCCTCGGTTGCTGGCCCTGTGGTACCCCCCACCCACCTCCCTTGCTCCTCGGTTGCTGGCCCTGTGGTACCCCCCACCCACCTCCCTTGCTCCTCGGTTGCTGGCCCTGTGGTACCCCCCACCCACCTCCCTTGCTCCTCGGTTGCTGGCCCTGTGGTACCCCCCCCCCACCTCCCTTGCTCCTCGGTTGCTGGCCCTGTGGTACCCCCCCCCCCACCTCCCTTGCTCCTCGGTTGCTGGCCCTGTGGTACCCCCCCCCCCACCTCCCTTGCTCCTCGGTTGCTGGCCCTGTGGTACCCCCCCCCCCACCTCCCTTGCTCCTCGGTTGCTGGCCCTGTGGTACCCCCCCCACCTCCCTTGCTCCTCGGTTGCTGGCCCTGTGGTACCCCCCCCACCTCCCTTGCTCCTCGGTTGCTGGCCCTGTGGTACCCCCACCTCCCTTGCTCCTCGGTTGCTGGCCCTGTGGTACCCCCACCTCCCTTGCTTTTCGGTTGCTGGCCCTGTGGTACCCCCACCTCCCTTGCTTTTCGGTTGCTGGCCCTGTGGTACCCCCACCTCCCTTGCTTTTCGGTTGCTGGCCCTGTGGTACCCCCACCTCCCTTGCTTTTCGGTTGCTGGCCCTGTGGTACCCCCACCTCCCTTGCTTTTCGGTTGCTGGCCCTGTGGTACCCCCACCTCCCTTGCTTTTCGGTTGCTGGCCCTGTGGTACCCCCACCTCCCTTGCTTTTCGGTTGCTGGCCCTGTGGTACCCCCACCTCCCTTGCTTTTCGGTTGCTGGCCCTGTGGTACCCCCACCTCCCTTGCTTTTCGGTTGCTGGCCCTGTGGTACCCCCACCTCCCTTGCTTTTCGGTTGCTGGCCCTGTGGTACCCCCACCTCCCTTGCTTTTCGGTTGCTGGCCCTGTGGTACCCCCACCTCCCTTGCTTTTCGGTTGCTGGCCCTGTGGTACCCCCACCTCCCTTGCTTTTCGGTTGCTGGCCCTGTGGTACCCCCACCTCCCTTGCTTTTCGGTTGCTGGCCCTGTGGTACCCCCACCTCCCTTGCTCTTCGGTTGCTGGCCCTGTGGTACCCCCACCTCCCTTGCTCCTCGGTTGCTGGCCCTGTGGTACCCCCACCTCCCTTGCTCCTCGGTTGCTGGCCCTGTGGTACCCCCACCTCCCTTGCTTTTCGGTTGCTGGCCCTGTGGTACCCCCACCTCCCTTGCTTTTCGGTTGCTGGCCCCGCTGTAATCTTCCCTCTAGCTCTTCAGTTGCTGGCTCTGTGGTAACCCTCTCACTTCCTGGGTTGTTGGCCCTGCTGTATTCCCCCTTTGCTCCTCACTGGCCCTGTGGTATATGCCAGCCTTGTTACATCTAGCTGCATCTTCCTAAAATGTTCTGTTGCTTTCCGACTGATGGGGAACAACAAGCCCCAGCAAGGTATCTTGGCACTTGAAATGAGACGTCCGCTTGGAAGCCACCAAAGTCTTCTGATGTGGAGATTGGTTACAGCATAAAGGAGTCTTGGGAAGCCCCCTTCTATTTTGATGCTTGGCTTGATATTTTGAGGAATGTAGGAGATGTAATTAATGTTCTTTATTATTTTACTTTTTGTATTGTTCACTAGTGTAAATGGTTCAGATTCTTGACATTTCATGTCTTTAAATGTAATATTTTAAAAGGAATTTAGGAGTCTCTGTAGTAGTTGCCTGCTCTTGTATTTTCTTACGGTCTTGTTGTTCTGGCTTTTGAAAACGTATCTGAAATGAACACTGCTTGTCACTCGTGTTATGAAATGGTTATTCCAATGGACGGAGAGCTGGCTGTGCTGAACAGTATCTTGCTGTCTTCCTGCATGGTGACTTTCTGCTCTGCTTGTTTCGTCATCCCTTAAGCAGCTTTGTTGTACTTTATTAATGTAATGTCGTTCAGATCATGTGCTTTGCGAGTTACATAATGGATTATTGAAATTGGTAAGGAATATGTCTGCAGCTGAAAGGATGTTGACACAGTGGTTACCATTGCTGCCTCACAACAACTGGAATCATTGGTTCAGTTCTGACCTGGGTGCTTTCCATGTTGCACTTGTAGGTTTCTGTGGGGTTTCACCCAAAACGCACAGGCAGATTAATTGGCTTTCTCACCCAAATCAGCCTACAGTGGCAAGATATTTACACTGTAAGTTTCGTGGTACAGAGCTATGCTATTTAATCAATTATAATAAACATTATGGCATTCGTGATATTGAAGGCTTTGAGGTGCACATCTACTACCCGACCCAGGGATGACAGTACAATTATGACATCGTAATCGTACCGTCGTTCCCCATCCCCTGCAGTGCCTACACTGAACGCTCAGTCATTCAGTGTAGGCACCCTCCACCATCCCCGAACATGCTCAATCTATCGTAATAGATGGATTGACCAGCATGTCTGGGCGATGATTGATGTCGGAAACGACCAGTGGGAGCGCGCATTGCTGGTCATTTCTGACATTTGCATGCCCGATTTGTGCCTGCTGAATGAGCGACTGAATGACAAAGTTGTTGTTGTTGTTGTTCAATCGCTCTGTGTAATTGGGTAGTGGATACCCGCCTTTAGATTGAGTGAAAACTCCTTGGTGTGTGGTAGCAATTACTGTAGACAAATAATTTCAGGAAGGGTCACAGACTACAGGAAGCTGAAACACCATAGGCAACATTAACTGTTAATGTTAAAACGAAATCTTTGTGTTGGAGAAGCATCAGATTAATTGTAAACGCGTTTGTTTTTTTGTATAAATTTATTCTTAAACTCAAAACAAATTTTTTGGTAACAGAAAATCAGTACAAAACCTAGTACTATACAGGAAAACGCGTAATATTACAGATCCATATTAAGACATATCGAAGACAAATACCAAACAGAAATAATAATTGTCTAAGGTGCAGCATATTCCACCATATGATAATCATAGAAATAAATAAAAGGGGGGGTGAAGAGAAATAACAGTTAACGGGAAAAAAAAGGGGGGGGATGCAAATAGACACCGAGTGCACCGACGTTTAAAACAAAACAGACATCTATAAATATTGTAAATGGTGTTTTATATAGAATGAAAGATTGATCGTAAACTTGTGTAGGGAACTTATCTGTCTAGTGATTGTCCACTGGGGAAGGAACTGTTGTGAATAGCCAGATGTGTTCTGTAAATGGCTGCAGAATGTGTGCTATATGAATAATTGGTAATAAATAAGTGTAAAGTGCAGCATAATATACTGGCACTATACAAATATACCTATGTTTTTATGAAGCTGAAGCTTCCATTTGTTAGGGTAGTGGAATAAACAAAAATGTTGTTTTTCGCCAATAATTATTGGAAGGCCAGAAATTGACGTCAATTTTAAATTACTTGTTCTCACAGCTATAGTGATAAGAAATGTGCAGAATTATAGCTCTGAACAATGTGCAGAAAGTTTGCATTTCTTTCTTGTCCTATTGCAAATGCGTATAGGGGGGAATTATTTTCTCACCCCCGAGGATGTAGCGTCCGATTTAAGCACCCAGAGCTATTCAATTGCCCATGCGGTAAACCCTGCTGGTAGCGTATTTCTGCTTGTACCCTCCTAAGGTTCTAGCAGAAGTCAACGCTTTCTAGTGCCTTGGGGCTAGTCGTGGTATTAGCATCGCATCCAGGCACTTAAGCTGGGAGATAGTTTACCACGTACAAGACCTCGTATGGTGTTACTCAATGCTAAAGTGCCGGTTTTGATGCAATTAAATAGTGCTGGGAGCAACATCCCTGCAATGAGAATTGAATTCCCATCCATAATAGTGTTTATGGTTAGATTAAGAGGGAGATAGGGTTTAGATTGGGTGAACATATTGTGGTGGTAACACTTTGCTATATATCTGGTATTGTTTGTGCTCCTTGTAAAGTCTGTGTTGCAGACTAGGTGACAATGTTTTGTGGGTCTGGGAATGTAACTATGGAAAACCCCTTCTATTTATCACTGCTATGCTGAGGTGCCCTAACTTGTGCTCCTGTACGAATGCAGTTGTAGCTCACGTGAAATAGTGATTTATTACTAGCTGGCAAACATTACATCGCTAACAGTGCTTTATTGCTGAGACCAGTAACAGCTCCTCCCTGATATGGCCGTCCCCTGCCTGAACTCCATGGTGCCAATCCAATTCAGTGCAATGCCTGGCTGCGCATATATTGTTGTGCTGGCATTGCAAGGTTTCCTTCACACCACCATTGGGTGCATGTGCCATTCCAAAGGGGAGGGGGGGGCGGGGTTGGGGTGATTTAATTCAGCAGGCATTGAATAGCACCAGGAGGGAGCTCCTGAAAAATCCAACTAATGTGCTGGCCTTGGGGCTGTTTTCCAGCTTAGCGCGGCCCTGTCAGATTTGCGGCCGACACTTTAATCTGAAAATGCTGGTTCTCGCGACTAAACGCCCAGGTTAAGTCGTAAGAACTGGCATTCTCTGACTTAGCCTCTTCCCGTCGGAGTAAACATCGCAGTGAATTGAATAGCTCTGGGAGCTCCCTCTCGGCGCTGTTTAACTCCCGCTGAATTGAATGTTAAATGGCTACCCCTGAACAAAGTGCGGGTCACAATCGATAAAAAGTGCTGTTTGGGTGCCCAAATGGGTCACTCTTCCCCCATTTCAGCTCACACCCCCTGGGAGCTCGAGCTGAAATGGTACGCCGGCAGCTGATCGCGCCCAAAAGGATCAACAATTGAATAGCTCCGTCGGCTGCGAAGGGGGCAGGAAACAATTGAATTCCGCCCTATAATTGCAGTAATAGAAATAAACAAATGAGGTTGAACAGAGTTACACATTAGTGCTTGGCTTATCCCCTCCCCAATACAAGTGGACTTGTCTAAAGTAGGTGTGTGTATGTATGTGTGTGTATATATATATATATATATATCACACAAATGAATGCAATAGACAGGATAACTAAAAATATCTTTTTGAATTCAGGGAAAAAAGCGGTTAGGAGGAAATGCATAACAATGGGCTTGTAAGTCATTAAGATTTAGTAAAGGCGTCACAGTCCATCGAGGAGATTATAGTGGATTCGCTGGGTTTCTGTACCAGCAATGATGTGACAGTCCAGTTTGTGCTTTGGGTTACATAACGTTTATATTGATGCTATGCAGCAGTGATTGCCTGTCTGTGAACCAAATTAAATGTAACTGACAGAGATGGACAAAAAAAAACATTTTCCCCACTAGATCCATTATATTGTTAAGGGAAACCCCAGGAACATGGAGGTGAACTGAATGTACCATAAGAATGCAGGAAGTGCTGGCTTTGTACAGTATATATCAAGAATGATCTTGTCATTACAATGGTAATAAGTCATGCCTCCTACATGTTTGTGTATTCATACATTCCTTGCAACCCATAGGCCACGGCCTTTTGAAAATAGTCTGCACAGGACACATTTTATGATGTTGTATGTACAGTAAGCTCTGCTAGTAAGTCACCTTGATTTACTTTACCATCTCCTAGTTGGGATTCCTGCAGTCTGTTCCCTTGTTAATGTATACAAAGCTGCTTCCACTGGCAGGAAACACCCTCTTAGGTATTGATTCAGATTGCCTGTAGTAATTTGTAGTAGGAAGGTCTTTTTGAACATAGATGTTTTCCTCCCAGTTATTTTCTTTACTGATGGTGGTTTATCAGCTAAAGCAGTCTGCCCCCCCTCTCTTCCTTTAGCTTGTGGTTTATGAACCCCACTTGGGGTTTTGTTGGCCGTTTTCTAAAAGTCTGGAGGGATTAATGAGCTTTTTGCTTGAGCTGAGTGAAGACGAGCCCACCATGGAGACGGCCTCTATAAAATCTTTTTTTTTTTTTCTTTGCTTTTGTTTTGTGATTGTCAGTCCTGGTCTCTTTGCATATTCTATTGCATTCAGTATTTTACCATCTGAAATGCCATCTTGTAGTATTTACTCCAGCTTCACGTGTTGATCCACATGATTATGCTAATGTGTGGTGATGCGTTTGCAGCAACGATGGTAATCATCTGAGTTAGGGTGTGTTTTGGGGTGAATAAGGGGGATTTTGTTACAAGCCTTGGTGTGGAAATATACATTTGTCTCAATTGTTTTCATTGATTTTCCAAATCTGATTTAAATTTCATAAGCTTTTCTAGTGTAATTAAATCTAATTGGATTATAAAGGAGCAATTTAATTGTTCTAGAACACCTGCAGCTCCTGCACGCTATTAATTTGTTGCCAACACATGCAAATGCAGCGGGTGCCCATATTTCTGCTGTCATGCTCCTGAGGTGGCTAAAAGTTTGGCTGTTTGAGCTCTCTAACCAGGGGGGTGTTTCAATTCAGCCGGAATGGAATAGCACTGGGAGGCAGTCCCCGGAGATATTCAATTCAGCAAGCTGTTTAATCCAACTAAAGTGCCAGCCGCGAGACTGATTTCCAGTTTAGCGTTGCTCTAACAGCCTAGCGGCCCGCAGTTTAGTCAGTGACTGTTCTCGCGACTAAACACCCAGGTAAAGTCGCAAGAACCGGCTTTCTCTGACTTAACTGCTTCCCGTCTGACTAAAGATCGCCGTGAATTGAATCGCTCCAGGAGCTCCCTCCCGGCACTATTCATCTCCCGCTGAATTGAATTGCTGTCCCCCCCCCCCCCCCCCCCCCCTGCCTCCCCCAAGGACTTTACAATGGTGTAGCTGCTTCACACAGCTAAACCCGGTGCATTGGGTGCGACATGCACAAAAAGTAAACTGCAGCAGTTGTATCCAAAAGGAGAAACCATTTAAAGCTCCCCTAAAAAATCAATTTAATTCACCCATCTACTTCTGAGTTCACCCTCCCCTCCCAGTTGAAAATAATCTGCCATTTCGGTGTGGATTATTCCAACACATTTGTAAGTTCCCATCTGTACATTTGGCTCAATTCAGCCACTGACACTGTGCATAGATGCAATGCCTGGATGCACACTTATATGCCATTTACAGTAATGCTGACACTGCACATTTTAGAGGTGTAAGTGAAAGCTTGTGGGTGTGATTTGTGCCCTCCCCCTCATTATTACAGGACTCTCACATTCCACCATGTTTCTTCTGTTGATAAATTGTCAGTCAAAAGTAAGGGGCTCTGGATTAGTCCAGGGAAGGAGTACCCGGAGCTATTCAATTCACTGTGCTGTTAATCCGACTGAAACCACTTAAGTTGGAGAATGCCGGTCAGCGTAGCTGGGTGTTTAGTCAGAAAATGGCGATTAGAGTCACTAAAGTGCCAGCTGTTAGGGCCGCACTAGGTCAAAAACAGCATTGTTGCTGACACTTTAGTTGATTTCTGATTGCACCCTCGGGAAATCCTTTAGTCAGGCTAATGGTGCGTACACACTGGGCGATTAAAGTGGACGACTGAACGATAACGATATCGTTATCGTTCAGTCGTCCACTTTATCGTCCATTTTTAACACAAAAAAGATGAACGATGACGACGACGCGCGTTCCCGCGGGTCGTTCGTCATCCTCGTTCATCGGGCTGACATGCAGGCCAACCTGACGACCTCGTCAGGTTGCTGCATGTCAGGGAATGGGTGAGAGAGCCCGGCGCTGAACGATATCGCTAATGATATCGTTCAGCGGCTGTGCTCAATGTCATGAACGACATTGAGCACAGCCTGCCGGGGACACACTAGACGATATCGCTCAGGGAGCATATCGTCTAGTGTGTATGCACCTTATCAGTGCTGAATTGGTTATCTCGGGTAACTCTTAACCTGGGCTATTCAGCATTGTGATGAATCGCCCCCAATGGCAATTGAGAGAATCGCACGCATTTCCTGTAACCTATTATACAGACTGGTGCCTGTTCTATACCAATAATTCTCTATTTAAGAATGTGTCCCATATGTATTTAGTGCTAAGTGTGGAGGTACTTCAATAAAGACCACATTGAAAAAGAAAGTGAGTCATAATAATGTTATGGGAGATCCTCCAAGTTGTAAGGCCAGTGCATAATATGGGACCTGAAGATTTAGCTCCTGGGGAAAAGGAGCTATTGCATTATTATGGTGCATACACACGATCAGATTTTTCCTTCAGATATGAACGATAACGATTTAAAAATCGTTCAGTCGTTCATATCTGAAGGAAAATCGTTCATATCTGACATGCCTGAACGACGGACGATCAACGATGCGCGTTCCCGTTTGTCAGATAACGATATCTGACATCTGATGGGTTTGCAGTCAGACTTGGACGATTCCATTCATTTTAATGCAGTCAAAAATCGTTCAATCGTTCAAATCGTTCAAAACTTTCAAATCGTTTAATCGTTCAGTCGTTCATCTGACAAATCTGACCGTGTGTACGCTCCATTACTTTGGTAAACCTGAGACTAGCCCTTAACGTGGTTTTCGAGAGTTCAAGCAGAAATCCATGTTAACTATTGCTTTGGGGCTGGTTGTGAGCTTACTGCGTGCGGTAACTGCCATTAACCAGGGAGGTCCCGTTTACTGCAACTAAGCCCTGGCCAGTAGTCTCGTTGAGGTGCATCTCCTGGGTTAAGTGATTGGCACGATACAGTCAATTGAATAGCGCTGGGCACTTAACCTGGGAGCTAAATCCTCGCTGTGCTAATTCAGTTGCCCGCTATGTATCAGTTTTTGATACTCAACTTTGAGCTGGAACAGCAGATTGACACATTGGCAATGGTCTGTTTAATACAGTGCGCTGTTTGGTCCGACAGTTGGCAGGTAAGTTGGAGAATGTTGTTTCTCGCGACTTAACCTAGGTGTTTGGTCGCAAGAACCAGCATTCTGACTAAAGTGCCGGCTGCGAGGCTGTTAGCGCGGCCGGCACTTTTGTCGGATTTCTCCAGGGCTTATGGGACCAAGCAGCGCGGTGAATTGAATAGCTCTGGGAGCTTCCTCCCGGGGCTATTCAGCATTACGCTGAATTGAATTGAGCGCAATGTTTCATTTAGTACACGTACGATCTGACCTGTACCCTGAGGTTTTGTCTTCCATTGTGGGACTGCACTATTGGTCTGCATATGAAATTTTGTATATCTCCATCCATTTGGGGGACATTTCTTGACCCTGGGTTGACACTGCATCTCTGCAGTACATCAGCCATTTATTGTATTTATAACCAGCTATTTTATATAGTGTACATGTATTTCACAGTGCTTATTTATGGTAGGCTGTACATCGCAAGTTTTTCAGCGTACTCCATAGTAGCACATTGTGCTAAATGTAATCTCACCCCTTTTGTGGGGAATTCAATTACCAACCTTGATGTTATATGCCGTTTCCAGAACAGCGCATTGCGTTCTGCCAGCATCGCGAGTTTTCCCTCTCTCTCCTCAGAGGTGCGAAGGAAGACTTGCTGTGTTGGCACTACCAGAATTGGCTGATATGCGTACAGCCTGGCATTATGGTGATGCCCCTGCAGCACACTGTGCCTTACTGACTACACCCCAGGGAGGAAGTGAAGACCTGCATCTATTGACTTCACAAAAGCTAGGAAGCTGCAGTAAGGGGTGTTGACTGCAATCTTTGTTTTCTCTAGTTTGAAGATAATTATATATTGCTTACACTTGTGTTTTATTATTTAAAAGGGAAACCTTAATCTGTCTGAATAAAATTGTTCCTGGCAATGTTCTTGTACCCTGACCACTAACTCAACCTACAAGTTGAGGCTCAAAGATTACTGGCTCAAGTTAAAATTAATTTGGCTGTGTGGATAGATATAGATATATATATATATATATATATATATATATATATATATATATATATATATATATATATATATATATATATATTACACATACTTTTGTTATCTGCACATATGAGCATGTACTGTCCTGCAGCTTTAAACCGTTTTAGAAGTTCTGGATTCCACTTCTCTCCTGTAGACTTGACAGTAACTATTGTATCCACTGTTTTGCCATTTCAGATATCTGGTTTCCTGTTTTTCACTCTACTGTTTCCAGAGTTTGAATGCACTCTGCTTTGCTTTACCATAGTAGTGCTTTGCGCGTAGGAGCTTGTTGCTAAGCTTCCAGATGGCTGTTTGTGCTTGCTCACACTGACTCATGACCATGCTCCAAGGCACTGGCTTTTTGCCTTCCTTAAAGTGTACTATCCCAAGTCTGCTCTTGGTCCCAGCTAAGTCCATAATGTGTGAGAATGTATGTATGTGTGCCCTCCAACCAGAGACTCCCATATCAAGGGAACTCAAATAATCCAGACAAACACCAGACGGCACTCATTGCAATAAAGAAAGATTAGGAAACAGATATTCCAACATTTGAATGTTATGGAAAAATTTTCATCGGTGCATAAATATATTTAATTTTTATGCACAGAATTTCACCAAATGCTTGCTGATGTATATAGGCTCCACAAGGCCATCTAGTAACAAAAAGATTGAATTGTTTGCTTGTGGGGAGGGGGATAATGCTCTGGTCAGTATCAGCCCTGTGAGGCTGATGGATAGATAGAGATGTATACAGTCAGGTGCATAAATATTGGGACATTGACAGAATTTTCATATTTTGGCCTCTATTCACCACCATAATGGCTTTGAAATGAAACAAAGATGTGCTTTAACTGCAGACTTTCAGATTTAATTTGAGGGTAATTACATCCAAATCAGGTGAACGGTGTAGGAATTACAACGGTTTCTATATGTGCCTCTCACTTTTTAAGGGGCCAAAAGTAATGGGACAAACTAAACAATCCTAAATCTAACTTTCACTTTGTAATACTTTGTTGCAAATCCTTTGCAGGCAATTACAGCCTGAAGTCTCTAATGCATAGACATAACCAGATGCTGGGTTTCATCCCTGGTGATCTGCCGGGCCTCTACTGCAAATGTCTTCAGTTCCTGCTTGTTCTTGGGGCATTTTCCCTTCAGTTTTGTCTTTATCTAGTGAAATGCATGCTCAATCGGATTCAGGTCAGGGGATTGACTTGGCCATTGCATAACTTTCCACTTCTTAGCCTTAAACTCTTTGGTTGCTTTTGCAGTATGCTTCGGGTCATTGTCCATCTGCACTGTGAAGCGCCGTCCAATGAGTTCTGAAGCATTTGACTGAATATGAGCATATAATATTGCCCGAAACACTTCAGAATTCATTCTGCTGCTTTTGTCAGCAGTCACATCATCAATAAATACAAGGGAGCCAGTTCCATACTCTTCTCTTTCCATCACTCTGTTACAAGTTGATCTTTGTCTCATCTGTCCATAGGATGTTGTTCCAGAACTGTAATGGCTTTTTTTAGATGTTTGGCAAACTCTAATCTGGTCTTCCTGTTTTTTGTGGCTCACCAATGGTTTACATCTTGTGGTTAACCCTCTATATTCATTCTTGTGAAGTCTTCTCTTGATTGTTGACTTTGACACATATACACCTACCTCCTGGAGAGTGTTTGATTTGTCCCACTGTTGTGAAGGGGTTTTTCTTCACCAGGGAAATAATTATTCTTTCATCCACCACAGTTGTTTTCCATGGTCTTCCAGGTCTTTTTGTGTTGCTGAGCTCTCCGGTGTGTTTCTTTTTAAGAATGTTCCAAACAGTTGATTTGGCCACACCTAATGTTTTGCTATGTCTCTGATGGGTTTGTTTTGATTTTTCAGCCTAATGATTGCTTGCTTCACTGATAGTGACAGCTCTTTGGATCTCATATTGAGAGTCGACAACAACTGATTCCAAATGCAGTCACACCTAGAATCAACTCCAGACCTTTTTCCTGCTTAATTGATGATAAAATGAGGGAATAGCCCACACCTGTCCATGAAATAGCTTTTGAGTTGATAGTCCAATTACTTTTGGCCCCTTAAAAAGTGGGAGGTACATATAGAAACCGTTGTAATCCCTACACCGTTCACCTGATTTGGATGTATTTACCCTCAAATTAAATCTGAAAGTCTGCAGGTAAAGCACATCTTGTTTGTTTCATTTCAAAGCCATTGTGGTGGTGAATAGAGGCCAAAATATAAAAATTCTGTCAATGTCCCAATATTTATGCTCCTGACTGTAGATAGATCTCCATTTTAAAATTATTTGGTAGATGCTATGTTAAACAAGTAATATGTAATAAGACAGTGCTAATGACAAATAAGTTTAAAAAGTATACAATTCCACGGTTCAAAGCAGTGTAAAATAAAAAATGGAACCCCTATATGGTAGAGTTCCTTAATAAAACATATTATGAACAATTTATAGGTAATATACATAGAAAAAAACAGACAAATATGGAGAAAAAGGCAAGATATATAAAAATGAAGAAATAAAAATATTTAATCGTTGCACCACCCTGGCGTGGTGAGCAGAAATAACTAAAGTAATGGTTAGTGTACCCAAACCACAAACTTCAGATGATTAGCTGCTCTACACGGCTAAACCTGGAGTTTTTGAGAGTGAAAAGCAGGCTAACGGGTGCCCAAATCAATTGAATTGCTCCATTGGGGCGGCCATTAATTATCGGTGCACGAAAAACATTTGAAATGCCGCCTATTTGTACGGAGCCCGATGGGGCTGTGAGAAGAGTCTAGATCAACAGTTAGTGTGGCATATAGCTGTACTTTCTAGTGTTGAAGGGACTCACGGGTAATTGAATTGGGCTGGGCACGGGATGCCGATGCCGGCATTTCCACAGGGTTGGGACAGATTC
Source organism: Taudactylus pleione (assembly GCA_031769625.1). Classification (NCBI taxonomy): domain Eukaryota; kingdom Metazoa; phylum Chordata; class Amphibia; order Anura; family Myobatrachidae; genus Taudactylus; species Taudactylus pleione. The sequence continues at coordinate 1,201,014 of JAUIMM010000429.1, read as the reverse complement.
CTGTTGGCCGGTATTCTTCCCCCCTACTCTACCTCTCCCTCCCTGTGCCTAACCCTCCTACCCCCTAACCTCGCTACTTAACTTTGGGATTCCGACAGTCAGGATCACTACGCCGGAATTCGGATAAGTGTCGGGCTTCCGGCGCCGAAGTCCCCGTGGTCGGGGTTGTGACCGCATCCCATTGAATTGACCCCCTTAACTGAAGGAATATTACAGCAAACAAGATGTTTCAGAAGTCAAGATAATACACCTCAATGGTCAATGTAGTATATAGTTGAGCTTTCAAAGACCTTTTATACAGATTCAACATATATTTCATGGGGTAGCCCAGCCCTCCTGCCTCTTCAGGTGTGTACACACGGTATGATATCTAGTAACAATATCGTTCAACTATAAATTTCATTTTTAGGTGGCGAACAACCAACAATGCCAGTTATCTTTTATTGTGTACACACAATATAGTTTGTCCTGCACTACAGAAAGTTGAAGGGAAATCGTTCAATATCGTTCATTGGACAGATTGTACCATGTGTATATGTACTGTGTATGCAGCTTTAAACTAAAGAAGTTGGTTACCAAATATCCTCTGTATAGCGCTGCAGGATGGGTACTCTACAAATAACTGTTGAAAATAAATAGTTCACAAATATTGCATTTACAATTAGCATCAGGAAACCAAATTATAACCTGTCAATTCGTCCTCAATACTTGCTACACATCAAATGATCTATTTGAATTTCACAGCAATTTCAGTAAAATAGCTTCATGCTATATTTCCATACTAATGTGTACACCGGATACCCCCATCCCCCCACCGTCCACTCAAGCTAAAGAAATGTTTGTTCAATTAACACCAAAAAAAAGTGCCTAAAAATTGCTGCGACTTAATATGGCAAAATGTCACAATCGAATTATCAGATTGCCGATACCTTATAAAAATACATGTCTACAAATTACGCACATCGACAAAATCAAATTCTGTCTGTACTGCAGCGCTGTACATTAATTCCAGTGCAGCAGTACCAACTGTAAAATATGACATTTTAGATAAAAACATTTTATACTGTTTAACTATAGCAGAGTACATATCTGCTGGGCTTCACATAGCCTGCAGTCTTAAATTACCCTTCCTGAACCAGTATGGTGAAACACAATTTGAAATTTATTTTAAATATTTTGTTATACAGTTATAGAGGTGTGGGTTAGGGGGGTGGTTCTAGGTACACAGGAAAGTGTTTTCTTAAACATTAAAATTTAAATGACCTTTCTGTTCTTTAATTACTGGTTATTTCTCCTTCATCCACTAGGGGACACTGGAGGCGAATGACAGTGGGGTATAGACGGTGCTAAGTGGAGCCTGGGCACTTTAAATTTCAAGAAGTGAGATTAGCTCCTCCCCCTCTATATCCCTCTACAAGCCTCAGTCTAAGTTTGTGCCCGAGTAGTTCTGGGTGTGTAGCCACACTTCTCCTCAGGTTTTTTTAATTGAAAGAGTGCTGCTGTGCTGAAATAAGATTATCACATTGAGGACAGACAGGCAGTAGCTGCATTGCCTGTCTGCAAGGATGGAGCTGCCGGGGGGACCCACTCGCAAGTACATGCACTTCACCTGGGCTCCCCGACTGCTTAGACCGCTGTCTATATACAGGATGTTCCACATGCCGCTGCTTCAGCGCTCATACGGTCCCCCACCAGTCACACCGCTGCCGGCAGCAAGCGCAGTTGAGTATTCCCTGGCTCCCTGAATAGTGGGGTAGCCAGGTTTATTATATTGAATGGCTGTGTTATTAGACTGCTCCAACTAACAGAGCAGTAGACAGCACAAACAGGGATATCCGTGCCACTGTGGCTGCTGCATATTCCCGGGGTCTGTCTCACAACACTCGGATGTAAGATAGCCAGTGTTAGTAGCGCTTCTCTGTCTGAGGCGCCCCAGTGCTTCCCTGGCTGCTGCAGACCCCAGGGGTCTGTCACATACACTCGGCTGTGAGTGAGCCTGTGTATACCCACACAGGAATAGAGCGCTCATAACAGTCTGAGTGCCATAGCAGGGGGCAGAGCCTACCTCCGGGGGCAGAGCTTAGCCCCAGAGCCTTGCGTCTGTCTATCAGCGGCCCCAGAGGCCATTACAGGGAGAGATCCTGATTGCTGTATGAATAAATAGCTGCTGCATACAACTTTTTGCCTTATCCTGAACTGTAAGTACACAGTTGGGTTTAGGAAAGGCAGGAGAGCAGTTAAGTATCTATGAATACTTCCTTATATACTATGCGTATTCTGGCACTGCTAGGAGCGCTATTAGACTAGTGTGCCTCTATGTATACCAGTTTCTTATTTTGACCTTTTTTTTTTTTTCACTACACTTACTGTTTGTGGGGGGTCTGTATGTATCATGAAGTCTCTACGATTTTTACCTGTATATATTATGCAGGATAGTTTACAGTGGCAGTCATGTAACTCCCTATAAAATAACCTATGCCACCCTGGAAATACCAGGTGTTGTAGGCTTATGCTTCCTGAACAATAAACTTCAGAGATGGCAGATTTACCATCTTGAATGGCGCAGGTTGCACTAACAAAGCAACTGGGTTTTAGACGTTTGGCTGACTTCCCATATGAAGCCACTTACCTTGGTCCTATTACGTTTACCTTATATGCCTCCATGAGGTAATTCGGCGAATAGAGCACTGTGGCTTACGCAGTGACTTCTCTATGCTGAGCTGAATGCTTCTCTGAAAAATAGAGGGGCTTCCAGGTCAGGAACTCTAGAAATATGACCTTCGCTTAGGACTTATGGCTCTTTCCCACACCACTAAATAGTGTCATATGCAAACAGGATAAGTACACTAGACCTGTTCCACTGTATTTCTTTCTAAAGAAATAAAAGAATTTTCAGGTTTCAGTAAAACTGGATTATATCTTTCATGCTATCGCAGTAAAACTTACTCCACTACACTAGGTCCATCGGTTTCGTTATTACGACGTTACCGGTTCCTGGGGCAATGACTGTTGAGGACATCAGGCTGGAGTTTCGAGTATACTCTCGTCCATTTATACTGCTGCAGGTGTGATACTGCGGCTTGTCATTGTTATCTGCTCAAGGGCGGATATGGAATTTGAGACAGCTGTAACATCACTTCCATTAGCGATAGTGGATTGCTTATAGTAGATCTAGATAAATGGATTTCTCAAGCTACTGGAGGTATCTCCTTTTATATAATTCATCTGCGGCTCCTCCCCCTAGTAGTTCTTCCTGGGACCCTCATCTAGGTTCTTTAGTGCTCCGGATTGTTCACAGGACCATCGCCTTCACGTGATTCCGGAGGTCGGGCAGTCGCAACAACATCCCTACTAAGCCTAGTGCTTGTTGTGTTTTCCTCTCACCTGGGGGTCTTATGGACTTCAGAGCAGTAGGTACGGAATTGAGTATGGACGTTTGGGTCCGGGTTCTTAACGCTCGAGATACAGTTGACCTTTTTAGTCTCCTCTTCTACCTTGGGTTTTTTTTTTTTTTTCTCTACCACAGGTTTGCACAACAGAAGTATAGTTTTATAGTAAACTATACACTAGTTTCATCCACGAGTGTGGTAATCCAGGACCCCAGACCAGGGAAAGCAGAATTTACTACTTCGTGGTTCCGATGCCGGACGGCTCGGTCAGATATCTCAATCCATTCCTAAGAATAGAGTCCCTTTCCTCAAGAAGTGCGGCACTAAGAACGATCTCTACATCTGTGGTTTCAAGAATTCCTATGTAGTCGCCTTTCCAGACGTTTGAGTTTCGAATTTCGAAACTCTTTTCCACTTACCCTTCAGCTTATTATTTAGCCCTCAGTGCTTTCACAACAATCAGGACTGGGATGACTCTTATGAATACGGAGATCACTATAATCCCTCATCAGGGCGATCTTCTGCTGAAGACCCATTCCAGGGTCCAATTGCTACAAAACTTCAGTCCCTGCATCATGGGTGGATTCTGAATTTTTCCCAAGTCTCCTCTCCACCTAGCAGACGCTACACTAATCAGCTACTTTCATTCAGGAGATGAGGACGGTCTTTCAACATCTAGTTTCGGAGCATGTTTCCATTCACCTCCTGAGAATGATGGTGACAGCATTCAAGAACTTTACTTTCAGACGATTTCACCGTGGATCGTTTCGGCCTCACCACCTGTGTACAGAATCCCATTTTATTTTTATTTTTTTCCTTCACCAACGGGATCCAGAATTCAAATCTCTTCTGTGAGGGAAGAGATTGGGAGTGTGGGATTAGACTCTTCTTCAAAGAGGTGAGGATGGGATGCTGTAATTGAAAATCCATGACCGCTAGACATCACAGGGAGCGAGTCTGCTGATATATTTCTATTGGAATTGTGGCAGCGTTCTCTGCTATTCAAACTCCAGATCGCCTGTTGCGGGGACGAGCAGTCAGTCCAGGGCCTACACTCCGCACTCCCTGCACCCATATGAATATACTTAGCCGCACCATCGGCCCGGTGCTCACTGCAGAGCTACAGAAATCACTGGGAAAATGGCCACTGCAGTAATTTTCCAGTGATTTGCGCATGCGCAGTAGAGATGTCCCGGGTACACAGTGCGGGTTCCATGTGTCTGGAGACCTGTGCATGCGCAGTTGACTCTTAAGGGCACGATTCTATTCTACGTGATGTGAATTGCACCGGGAATCAGCTCCCGGAGCTATTCAATACACCGCGCAGCTAACCCCCACTAAGGATTTCTTCTCTCATCCCTCCGGGGATGTGAGCAGAAATCCAACAAAAGTCCCTGCGCGAGGCTGTTTTCTGGCCTTCGCGTCTGGAAAACAGCATCGCGCTGGGAAGTTAGGTCGGGGAATGCCCGTTCTCGAGCCTAAAAACCCTGTGTAAGGCGTGAGAACAAGGCTTCCCCGACCTAATATCGCAATGGTTTGAATAGCTCCGAGAGCTATCTCCCGGCGCTATTTACTTCGTGCTCAATTGAATCGAGCCGTAAGTGCACTACTGTAAGTGGCCGATATGTGCACAGGTGGCACATGCTGACTGTTCAATCAAATTCCCCCCACTGATTACTACACTACATTCAGTAATGAGGTTACAGCCAAATCACACTGGATTTAAGGGCTGCGGCCAAATCACAAGAAAACATGTTTTTATTACTGGTTTTATAATTTAATTCCAGCGGCACACAGCACTATTGTCATGGCTCCGACCTATTCTGTCGGATGCAGCGGTTTGGATGGGACCCAGGCACACTACTGGTGAGTTAACTTCTGACAAAATACTGGGAATTTAGACTAAACAGAAATGGGGAAGGGGCTATATTCTCTGAAACACAGTTTAATATGATGTCACTATAGAAATGACAAGTCTTTTCATTTTACAGCTTAACTTAGTCATTTTCACTAGTGAATTATAATTACATGCTGTATAGGTGTTATAAATTCTGGTTGGTAAGAGTTCTGGTGACTGACTCTGGGTGATTTCATTACATGCAGTGGTCACCATGCTGTTCCAAAGCGGCCTGCAACAGTGCTGCTTTTTCCTAGCCTCTCTTACCGGCGGGTGGGTGGGGGCGGGAATTCAATAACTGCGGGTTAGCCACCAGGTTAATAGCCCAGAGCTATTACGTTACTGCACACTGTAAGCCCAGAGGGTTCACTTAACAGATTTCTGTTCACACCCTCATGAGGTGCGAAGCGAAATCCGCATGAAGGGTCTCTCCCAATTAGACCAGATTTAGCTGTGTAAAATGGCTAAAACAGTCTAAACCAGAAATACTGGCTCTATCGGGCACCAGGCACTGACAGCCGCTGGCGCAAACAGTTGAATTCCCCCAAGTATGTCCAAAGGCATCAAACATATATGCAGATCTCTGGCTTCCTCTTGTTGGGCTTTCCAACAAAACAGCTTGTAATAGAATTCTTTTTCAATTCTTTTAGGTGATATTCCTTAGTAATCCTATTTTATTATTTTTTGGTGGTAATAGCTTGTTTTATTAGGGAATTAAATTCCGTGTGATGGATGCACTTTGCCATTCTGGGAAATCGCACCCATCTACATTTCAGTTTTTCCCTTGCACCCCATAGAGGTGTGCAGGAGAACTTGCGATGCCACTAGTGTTCTTGTACCTGAGTGACGTGCACAATCTCCTGGGCAGTATGGCAATACCTTGCATCACATCACCAGCAATAGTTTAACCCCCCAATCCTAATTTACATTTTTATTTGCAGCTTGGAATATGCATGCACATTGTTAATGCAGGGAAAGTTTGGAATAGGCATGGAATTTAAATTAAAGATCGAGCAAGCAGCATCTGGTAAACAGAATAAGCAATTCTAGAGTGCAGTTTTCATAATAAAAAAAAAAAGCAACACCCAAAATTAGACAGATGGCAACTATGAAAATAACATACGGCCACATGTACCCATTTGGTCTGAATGTAACCTTACTAGTGTTGCTCTCTTTTTCTGGGTGTTTCAGATAACTGTTGAAAGGGAGACTATTGCTAATTTAAACAGCCAATTGGTTTGCAATGATCAGATACATTACACAGTCATTTGTTACATTTGTAACACTTCATATGGCTACAGAGGTGTGCAAATTATTTAACTGAATGGGGCAGATTCAATTCAGTGTGCTGTGAATATCTAGAAGTAGGACCCAGAGCTATTCAGTTCAGTGCGATGTAGATAGCGCCGGGAAGTTACCGGAGCTATTCCATTCAGCGCACTATTAGGCAGGCTAGTCAGATTGCTCCTCTCACCCTCAGGAGGTTAAAGGATTGTTCAGTCCTGTTTTGATGCTGTTTAAACTGGGCAATGGATATAGTTAGCATTTCAGCATGAAAAAGGCTACAGGTGTAGCCGAAACGCGTTGCTGCTCACCTGCCCTGAATACCGGAGATTCACCTGCACTATATTGCTGCCGATTAAGTAACCGGTAACCACTATTGATACATGCTGGATCCCTGCTGTGTATCTTAACCATCAGGCAGCAGCTGGAGGAGAGTGATCCACGACTAAGTGCCGGCACACGTGGTCACGGCCGGGAGGCTTGTATCTGCTGTACTTCCCGTGCCACCGTTTACATTCCGGAGACTGGAGCCGCTAGCATCTTGCGTTAGTGTCTGGGCTACCTCCTGGATACGGCACTGAGTACAAGTCACCGGGCATCGCTGGTGGAGCGATCCTGTTGATTGTGAGTCCAGGGGTGCATCGAGGGGTCCAAGCGCCCCTGGCAAAGTAAGGGACTGGCGCCCCTCCCTGTTGGCATTTAGTAAACAGACAACGTGGTGGCTGTACAGGCGGCGATCGCCCCCTCACCTCCTCTCCCCTCCCCTGTCGTCTGGCGTTGATGCTTCTGACTTAGAGATCAGCAGCAGCACAGACTTTTAACAGACAGAGCCGTAACTATATTTTGGTGCCCTATGCCAGATAAAGTATCAGCGCTCTCCCCTCCCCATTTTTAAAAAAAGGGACATTAGTCACGTTCCATAGATGCACACCAGGCTCTCCCCCACACCAATCCCTCTATACAGCCATGATCTCCCCTGTACCACTCTTTATAGCCTGAATCTCACATGTACCCCATATACAGCCTGCATCTCTCCCCGTACCCCCAAATACAGCCTAGCACAGGAGACACTTGATACTCCGCCATCCACACCCCCAGCAGGGGGTGAGATCGGTGGGTTCTGGCCATGGGGTGGTGACGGTTCCCACTCTTAGTTACGGTCCTGCAGACAGAACTGGCCACGGGTGGCACTGCCGGGTGATGGCGGCACCCCCCAACCAGCCGGCGCCCCTGGCGTGTGCCATCCTGGCCAATAGAAAGATACGCCCCTGTGTGAGACCTCACTTCCCCACACTGCCGTTTGCTGTATGGAGATGGAAACTGCTCGTCTCTTGTGGCTGTTTGGGCTACCTCTTGGGCACGGCACCAAGTGCAAGCCTCCGGTTATCGCTGTTGGAGAGAACCCGTTGACTGGTATGCATATTTACAACACCGTAACCTATATCTGTTCCTTCTGAAGGAGCATTGACTGAGCCCCCTGTTATTTACCATCTAAATATTATAAATACCATACTTCATGATTTAATTATAAGGGATGTGGCTACTACTCTCTAACTATAAAAGAACGGTTATAAGATTTTTGTCAAAATCGCCGGTATATCATTTTCATTGAGTGACTATACCATTACCAATATTTGGATACAAGCGACCAGCACCTGGACTAGTTACTGGCAACAGTAACAATTTGGTCTCTCTGAGATTGATTGTTACATATTCTGTCTTATTGAGAGTCTGATCAACTCTTTATTGCAGTTTAACAATTATATACATTTTTTTTCATTCATGCTGTTTTAATGTCTAGCTGTCAATTGATATAATATATGCAATGTGATTTTATATTTTAATTATTTACCTACTTTTCATATTGCCACTTTTTATTGCTTTTTATTTATTTGATTAAAATTTATGTCTGGTTAATACCTGTCTTTGCGCTATATTGATGTCCCCACTTTAGTATTGGAGCGCAGTTTATTCTTGTTTGGCTTTTCTAGTGAGGTTCACAATTACCACCTCTTTATACTGCTGCATTTATACTTTATCATCCTTGACTAGCGCTGGGTATGAAAATTTTTTTTCTAGTATGTCAGTAATCTTTTAAAAGTACTATTTCACATATGATTGTAACCATAAAGGTATATTTGGTAGAAATTTTTTTTTTTTTCACTTTTAACCATTTTTAATCTAGAACAGCAAAACCTCTCAAAAACATTTTCACCTATCTTAACCTTTGGCCTCGTTAATGGGAGTCTCTTTGAGATGTGCAGCTTCAAAATCTTCATTTCCCAGATGGGGACGATAGCGGTTTATTTTAGGAGTATATATGTTCTCCCCAGAAAATTTTGCGAGCCGGGTGGCATCAATAGGTAGTCGGGTGCGGGCCTTCGAAATAAACAGCGCCAAGATACTGCTCAATACTGTAATTGCGTTTTGGACTCAGAATTTTTTTACAGTGCCCAGATACTGTCCAATTTTTGGAGGGACTTTTTTATGTATTTTTTAAATGCGAATATGCTGGCTACATGGTAAGAAGCCAGAACCTAATCCCGACAGCCAGCTTCCCGACTGCTTTATCCTGGCATGGAAAGAACTCTGAATACACACTCACACTCAGTTCAGCGTGATGGGTGAAGTGCCGTTCTGGAGTGACACATTGCGCTTGTCGGCGTCTCATGTTTTATGGAGAATTGACTTGAATTCCCCGATTGACTCGTAGATGAATTTAAGCGTATTATGGTTTTGTTTACCACTTTAGTATCCTCCCCTCCCTCATGCCAGAATGCTTTGCGGATGGGTGGGACACCTTGCTATATGGTTAACTCGCTTGTACCGATCTCATGGCCTAACACAAGCTGTATTTCGTTAAGGGTAATTCAATTGCACGCAGTGTGATTAGCGCCGGAAAGGGTTCTCGGAGCTGTTCAATTGACCGTGCTGTTAGCCCGACTAAAGGGTTTCTTCTCGCACTCTCCATTGGCTGCTGCAAATGGGGGAGAAAATGGTGTGTTGTGAGCTGGCAGTGCTGCAAAACCAGGCCATCGGGGGTGTAGGAAGAAATAAGAAATCTGCTAATCTTCCTTACCCCTCCCTACCTCCAGTAATGCCTGCCCCTAACCCCCACTTTCCCCCAGTACTGTCCCAAATGCTATCTACCTCCTCCCTGTCCCAACTGCTGCCTGCCCTGATCTCTTCCCTGCATCTAGTATTTCCCCACAGTAAAGCCTGCCCCTAACCCACCTGCTCCCTGCCTCAACCCCCAGCTCTACCCCAACGGCTGCCTGCCCCAAGCATTGCCAAACTGCTGAAAAGTAAAATTCACATGTAGAAGTCCAGTTTTTCTTACTACAAGTTTGATGTATTTATCTGCAGTGACCACTCCAGTGGTTTATTTTTTCCTCCTGATATGATCCAACAAATCTCCACAAGATTTTTACCTAAAAGAGAAGAAAATATATATGGTGCAGTACATTCCAAACATGCAAAGGTATTTATAAAAATGGATCATATGTAAATATGACGTACATGAAAAAGGGAATTATTATTATTATTATCCTTTATTTATATGGCGCCACAAAGGTTCCGCAGCGCCTTACACAGTACATAAATGAGCACACAAGAAAAACGGTTAATAGTAATACAAAACAATGCAGGACAAGGACAAGGTTATAAACTCAGCTGCAAAACACAAGCAGCAGGACATGAGCAACCAGGTGGTAGGTGCCATTGTAGGGAGTTAGGAGTAAATTATACTATAAGTAGGGGGAGGAGAAGCACGTGAGGATGAGGGCCCTGCTCGTGAGAGCTTACATTCTAAAGGGGAAGGGCAGACAGACAGGGGCGACACAGAGGGGTAGAAGTGAAGAAGGAGCATGGAGCAGTGGGTTAGGAATGGATATGTGCTGCGGAATGTGTGTGTATAAGACGACCTGATGTTATGTAAAAATTAAGTCCTTCATACATCTATCTCTATGATAGAAAATAGATTGTTTGTGTTATTTACATGAGAGATGTACAAAGTAAAGTAGAAGCACTTTAATTTGTGTGTTACATTTTAGCATCTATATACAGCCTGACAAGAAATTCAGCTATTATGGGACTGTCCCGCCATCCTAATACAGTAGTGACTACTTTAGTTCCAGCTGCTGGGTGCTATGCCATGCTCCTGTGAGTGGGTGCATCTCACATGCTAGACCCACTCACAAAATCTGTATGTAATGCAGGCTATCGGAATGTCTCCTGTTAGAATACAGACAGCGGCATCCTGATGGTTGGTATACCGACAAGGGTTGGGTAAGTATACTTACTCTCCCACCCTTTTTATAGCCTAACCCTCTCCTCCCCCTTAGTGCCCAACCCTCTCCCCCCCCCCCCCCCCCCCCCCCCCCCCCCCTTAGTGCCTAACCGCACAATTATCTGTACTCTGGATGCTACAAGTATTACTGCATTATTTGTTTTATGTATGTCATCTTTTTTACATATGAGATTTTTTTTTATGAATAAATACCTTTACATGTTCAGTACATTCTGCTCTTCATATTTATATTTTTTTATTTTCTTTTGGGTAAAAATCCTGCAGCGATTAATTTGTTGATTATAGCCAAAAAAAAACACCACTGCTGTGGGCACTGCAGATAAATACAACTAAGTAAGAAATAGTGGACTTATCCATGTGAATGAGACCTTTTGGATGATACGGTCCCTAAGGTAAGATTTCTCAAATATTTTTTATATTCTGTGTGGGACCACCAGAAGCAACAGTTTTCTCCATATTTTTATTGTGTATTTCTGGTGGCAGGGAACCAACGTGAAAAATGTATAGGCCGCATATCTGAGGGCGCCTGCACAAATTCCACTCAATTTTACTATATATGGATTCCCCAAACTTCTAGCTGCCTTTACCCACCCCCTTCCTACCGCCAGCACATTAATGCCTGCCCTTACCTGCTCCCTAGCACTGCCTGCACCCCCCTTTACCCCAACTGATCCCTGCCTCCAGCACCACCCCAACTGCTGCCTGCCTCAAGCTATTTTTATAAACCGTGTATGTGTAAGCAATGTGGAGTGGTCTGATGTGATGTAAGGAAGCATACGGGTGCCCAACAGCATAAATTGTCATGGGACCTAGAAACTGAAGTAGGGCCATTATCTTTGCTCAGCGTGATCACTGACCTTGCATGACTTGACCCTCTTGGGAACACTGTTTAGACCAGTCTAGTTATGTATTGTTTTTTGTTTCCTTGACATCCCTAGTTACACCTCCGATCTAATTGAGGTGTACTAATAATAATGCTAGCTGCTATGGCCGGTTGCGGTGTGCCACATGGGGAAGTGCAGGCAAACATTGCAGACCTATCTCTATACTTGTTGTTGGCCTGTCCTGTTTTTAGTGTGCCTTACTACTTATCCTCTACTCTTGTATGTGAACTTTTTATGTGTGGGGAATTCAATTGCTTTTGCATGCCTTATTCCTCCATAAATTGGGCGATATTGAATTTATTTTTTTATACACTCATGTCGCTCCCAATTAGTTTGGCCGCATAAAGTGGCTAAACCGGTCTAAAGCACTGGTTAGCATTGCCATACAGCCGTTTGGGCGCCCAAAACCAGGAACCAGCCTCAGAAGGCTGGGAGCAGAAATCATGTTATCACACCTGTCTGCAGGAACAATTCAGTAGCTGCTGTTGGGCACGCAATACTGCTACGGGCGGTGGAAACAATAGAATTCCCCCTGTGTGACTGGGCTACATGCCATTGATGCTACCAGATTTTAAAGGATGTGGGCCATAGATTGACTCTCTGGTTAATTTTTGATTGCCATCTTTTTTTTATTTTTTTTTCTTCTAAGATATAGGTTCCCAAACTCTGCCATTACAGTCCAGGTTTTAAGTATTTCCATGCTAGAGCACAGATGACTTAATCAGTACATCGGTCAATTTGATTTAACCATCTGGACTGTAATTGGGGGAGTTCAGGAACCTCGAGATAAAATGACCTATAGCATCATAATAGACTTGGTACAATTACAATTGCCATCATTTTGTATGAGATTCAGGGCAGGCATGGTATATATGTGAATCCTCCATACAGAGCGCTATGGTGAGCGTAATCTGCACAAGCCTTGTCCTTGAACATGTTCTGCTGCCGCCCACTTATTTATTTTTCTACAGATACTAGATATTTTTACATGTATATTTTGCATGACTGCTGCTATAGCAACTGAAGTAGAGTGTTGGTGACTGGGAATGAAGTGGCACATATCTGCTGGAGACCTGTTAATGCTGCAGTCACAGCAGTATAGGCTTTTGATTACAAGGTGATTTGCATGTTTAGTATTGCTGCGTTATTTTATTTTTTATAACTGTGGATATGAATATACGTAGAAGCCATGTGGTTGTGTTGTGTTTTTTTTTTTTTTTTAAATTTAAACTGAAGTTAAAGGCTTCCTGAAATGTTGTGTATGTGACTATGTTCCAGCTGAGATTGCAGTGTGTGTTTTCGTAGAATGTACTTATGCCTGTAGTAGGGATTTCTCAGTTTTGCATCAGAAACTGGTGCAGCTTCAGCGTACTGGAGGCACGAAGTTAGTATTGATAGGTGTTGGCTATTTGTAAGAGTGAAACGTGTTTGGGCTCCACCCCCTTTTTCTTTTTCAGTAACGTTCAGTCATTGTTATGCACTGAACCTATTTGCCCTATTGTGTAGATTACCGTTTAAAACTATAGAACAAGTTTAGCTAGGCCCTGTGTGTTTTAACCTCTCAGGATGAATATTGTGTAGAATGTTTAACTGCAGCTGTATTGTTTAAATTTCTCTTTTTGTGCTCTTAAAAGGACTATAAAATTATTTCTTTTTTTGGGGGGGGGGGGGGAGATTCAATTCAGCAAGATGCTGAATAGTCCCGGGAAGGAATCCTGGAGCTATTTAATTCACTACGCTGTTAGCCCGACTAAGGATTTCTTCTTGCACCCTCCTGAGGGTTGTGAGCACAGATCAGACTAAAGTTCCGGCCGCAATGTTTTTGTGCATTACGCGCGCTAACAGCCTCATGGATGACACTTAAGTCACACTAACCGGCATATTGTAACGAAAGTGGTTTTAGTCAGACTTAACAGCACAGTGAATTGAATAGCTCTGGGAACTCCTTCCTGGTGCTATTCACATCGTGCTGAACTTAGCTCCTGGACTATGCCTGGGAGCTAGTTAGTTCCAGCGCCTGCCACTTTTGTGTGACAATGCATGAGGTTATCAGTGTTAAGCAGCTTCTGTGTGACCGAAATCCTTGATCAATGCAGTCTGGGGCTGGTTGTGGAAATCCATTGTATAGCACTTAGTCCTGGAGCTAAATTCCTGCACAATAATTAATTTGCCCCATTAGAAGAATGTGCTTACAAGGGGCGTGTGCAATAAGTTTCCGGATGCACAAAAAAGTATTATTTACAAACCAAGTGAACATTAATTTTTTTTCAAAGTGTTTGCCAGAGGGGTAGGTCTATGCAAAGTTGTATGCACTCAAACCACTTGGAGAAGCAGCTGGACTAGTGCGAAGCCGGTATTTCTTGTACATTCTGGATTAGTGTCTCAAGTGCAACTTCCAGTGACTTGAAACTCATCCCATGCATCTTGTGCTTCATTTGTGGGTACATGAAGTCACAGGGGACAGGTGCGTTGTCGTAATGAAGAAGGGAACTACAAGCGCAAGTTCTTGGATGGTGGCTGGAATTGGCTTCCAGCATTTGCAGTAGGCATTGGTTGACTTGCCAGTCCCCAGTGACTGCACTGCTGCATGAGTGGATTGGTAGCTACATGACCAGTCTTGGCCACAAACAGCCGCCATCTGCTTGGCCACGCTGCACTCACTTTGGAACTTCTGTGGTGGTGCACGGTCCACTGAGCCGACTGTTTTGGTTTCGGTCAAAACTGTAGATCCAGGATTCATCGCCACTGAAGAACTCCCAGAAAGAGTTTAAGCGACCGCCATCAAACCTGGCCATCAGTCACCCGATCTGCCTCCTGCTCTTGAGTTAGCTGATGGGGGACCCAGTGTGCAGAAAACTTTCTCAGGCCAAGCTTTTCGTGGAGTATCGAGCTGATGGAACCCGATGAGATGCCCATTTCCTTCTCCAACTGGGCTACGGTAATCCTGGCGTCCACCTCAACTATGGAAGAAACGTTGACCTCAACGATGGAGGTCACAGGTCGGCCGCACCGAAATTCTGCAAACCGCTCCAAACACAGTGGGTTGGGACGTATATCAGCTAACGCTCCTGTCATCAGGACAGCATACACACCTATACAATCCAACGGCCGTTCTCTCGATATTGGATGAACGGCCCGATGATTGTATGGGTGCGTAACCAGCTTTAGAATGGGGTGTAATTACCAGAAGGTATGTAATATGAACACTTCATTTCCATATGGTCAAAGATGTACAAATTAAACCATAAACAAGTAGTTGTCCATTGTGCAGCCTGAGCTGTGACCAAAATGAAGTTTGTCCAAGTAATATTTTTTTGGACAAACCAATCAAATAACATGAGTTATGTCCTTGATTAAAGAAATGCATACAGAAAACATTTGCTATTTACGAAGTGAAAAGTGCTATCAGTTCTTTTGAACTTGGTTATGCTAATTGTAGTTTTCCTTCCATTTACTCCTATAATATCTAACATATAGTATAATGTACTGTACATTAACCCATTACAATGTGGATTTTAGCATGCTATTGGAGGGCAGAATATGACATAATGAATGGTCTGTGTGGGCTATCCTGTGGGCATACTAAACGTTAACATATCTTTTTGAAACTGATCATTTCTGCTATTTGGAGGCTGCGGCTTGTTGCATACCTTGCATTGACAATGTTTCAGTGCCGCCTGTGTACTTTGAAAGGTCAGGATTTAATTCCTGGAGTGTTTCTTGAGCAGCGTTGGGCTACTATGGTTCTGTTGTGGGGAATATGTTTTTATTAACGCACTGATGTTTTTGACTCTATTAAAACACCCAACATTTTAAAATGGAATATTGCTGCATTGGATTGAAACTGAGAATATAGATAGAAACACAGGCTTGTTTGTGTGCTGATAGAGTACAGAAGCACTTAGTAGATTGTGGAAATGCCTTTAAATACAGGCAGTGCATTTAAATGTACATTTTACATCACTTCATCTTGTACATGGTTTAATCACTAAATTTAGACATGGCTGACTTGGTTTCTTTGATTTTCAAGTGCTGAGAAACAAGCTGGACATTGTGAATTTCTTTAAGACTTTCATTTTATTTAGCTGTATACTTTTGCTCGCAAAACAATTGAATATCGCCCCATCTAAAGTGATGGGAGATCGCCGTGCAAGTTTCATAATCAATGTAACGGCTTAAGCTTGGTCACAAATCTGTCCATTTCCAGTTCATGTAGTGGTCAAGCTAGATAAGATAGGTAAATCCAGCCCTTTGGACAAAGTGGTAGGGGGCGATTCAATTGTTTTCACCAGCAGCTATGAGTAACTGGTTCCCATCGGAGCAATTCAGTTGTTGCTTCATTCAGGCATGAATGCCCCGGGTGGCATTGAATATTTAGACGGGAGATGGGGCCGCGATAACACAATTGAATTGCCCCCTTTACAATATTTTTTTGTTTTTGCAATATCTTTCTAGTATTTTTGATCAGGCTATTTTTTTTTTCTTTGCTTGTTGCAATAAGTTATTAGGCTGATTGGCTAATATTGCTGTATGTGTGGCCAGCATGGTTAGGTTGGTTTTTAGCTCTTGACAAAATAGTTGTTGTCGCAAAGTACACATCCATGACACACAATACTGTGGATAGCTGCTGTGATGGGCTACTGCAACAATGTGAGCGACTACTACTGAAACAGTAATTGGTGGTGAGGATACAGTGGCAGTATTTGTACCAAAGGGCAGCGGGCATTTATGACTGCATGATTTGTATTGTTTTATTGTAAGGTCTCTGTGACGTGCTCATGTTTTATACTTCATTTTAATGACAACATGTTTGTTTTCTTGTTTCAGACACTTAATACAAGCTTGGGCAAAACACTGGATTTTTACATGTGAATAGCATATCGTGGCTTTCCACTATGGAGTCGGTAAATATTGCATTGAATTTTTTTTTTTTTTTTTTCTGCCAGTCTTTTTCCTGTTACTCTTTATCATAAAAATGTGTTCTTGTAATGCTTTAAATGTAACATTACTATTGGCAAGCGGCAGAGCTTCAGTATCCCATTTTATTGGCAGTTTGCTTTTTTTTGTTTGTTATATGCTATGCGAATATCTATGCATGGAATGGTTACCGAACAGGATTTTTTTGGGCGATTCAATAGTTTTTTGGGTCCCCAAATGCAATAGGAACAATAGAGCAATTTAATTGTCGCTTTGTTTTAGTGTCTGAGCCAGCGTGTACAAGCTCAAAAGCACGGGTTTAGCTGTGTATAGCAGCTAACCCTGTCTAATATCCAGCTTTTGGGTGCTCAAAAAGCCAACTTATCGCACATTTCTGCTCACCACCTTTGGAGTCTGATCAGGAATGTGTATCTGCGGCTATGCGCACCAAAACGAGGTAACAATTGCATTGCTCAGTCAGATGTCCATTACTTTATGGCACCCTATAAAACAATTGGATTGCCCCCTTTGTATGTTGTGGTTTAAATAGAATATGCGCACAAAATGAAATTGCCCACTGGCTTATTTGTGAATGGTTGAATTTTAAGAGTGCACTGTCTTTATGGTCTTGTTCTAATGCTTTTTCTGTCTTGCTGACCTGGCAACGGTCTTCCCAATAATATAGTGGGCCAAAATATGTCCTCTAGAGATGCAAGTCTGACCAATGAGTGCATACTAATGTCATTTTCGTGGATTTTTCATTGTTGCTGTAACTTTAAACATGGTTCATTGCAACCCTTTGATTTGTTCTGTGTTCTTTTGCTTGCAGGCTTTGAAGTTCCTCTTTATAGTGCATTATGCTCCCAAAATTAGTGTTCATTTTTGCTTCAAACACTGACTGGCCTATAGCTAAGACCTTGTACGTTGAAGGCACAATTGACCTTTTTTCAGATTGATTGTAGTCGTGTTTTGAGTGGTACGCTTTATAGGATTTTCCTGCATTTTTACTAATCCGTCCACGTGGACTGAATGTGTGGCCTCTGGTGCTGGCTAATGTGATCAAGTGATTGTATACTCAGTATGTTGTAAATGCCTGTGTGGCCACTTTGAGTAGAGATGGAGCTTTTATGTTAATATCTTCCAGTTTAGCCATCATTAGGATTGAGTAATCACTTGGTTTCCCTCACGCCTTTACATGTCGTCCACTGAATAATTTATATAAATCATTGGGGCTGATTAATTTAAGCATGCTGTTGGCGTCGGTAGGGAGCTCCCGGTGCTATTCAATTCCTTGTGCTGTTAAGTTTGACTAGTCTAGTCTGACTTACGTCAGAGAGTGCTGGTTCTCAAGACTAAAGTAGGGTGTTTGGTCGCGAGAACTGGAATTCTCCGACTAAAGTGGCGTCTGCGAGGCTGTTAGCGCCGTGTTAAGCCTGGAAACGGCCAAAGGGCTGGCACTATCGGATTTCTCCTTGCACCCTCAAGAGGGTGCGAGATGAAATCCTTTAGTCGCCCTAACAGCGTACTGAATTGAATAGCTCTGGGATAATATAATTTATTTCAGGGACTGATGTACTTAATGAAGTCATTTTCTTTACAAGACTCACAAGCAAGAGTTACATATAAGGCTGTAGTTGCATTGATATGAGATTCTGGAGTGATATGGTCAGCTTGTTTACTGTACAATCCAAATATATTCAGGGTAACCTTATACAAACGTAGTTAAGGTGTGTAGTCTTGTGTTATCAAAACTGCACTGTCCATTTCGCAATCTATTAGGGGACTTCGATACAATGCAATGTGGCAGGGGGAAACGTGCCAAGCCGGTGGGTGCGCTGACATTTTGGGATGTCATGTCAATCATGCAGAATGTAAATCCTCCATAGACAGCTGAATGAACTGTAACACCCCTGTGGGAGTTTTAGCATCACTCTCGGCTTTAGGTGACAAGGAATGGTGTATATATTTGGAACATTTATTTACTGGTTATATTAAGGGTTGGAAACACTTAACACTTTTAACAATCATGGATTGACTGTATCTGGTAGGGCCTACATTAAAAGTTTATCGCACCTTTAGGCGGTATGAGGGAGAACTTGCTCTGCTGGCTGTTTCGGATTGGCACGTGGCATCCATCATGCGGAATTGAATTTCCCCTCTGAGGGGGCAACTCAATTTTTTGTTTTTTTGTTTAAAGTGTGCTAATTGACGCCCAATGTTGCATTTCAGTTGTTTTTGATCGCCCATTAATCACTCTTGACACACCAAATTTGACCTGGTTTAGCCATGTAAAATGCCTAAACTAGTCTAATGTATGGAACCATGGAGTTTTCGCACATTGCTCAGGTGCGGATGAGCAGAAATGGCTGCCTCAGGAGGATGCAAGGAGAAATCATTTGTCTGACTAAACAGCGAGCTGAATTGAATAGCTCCAGGAGCTCCTTTCCGGCGCTATAAACAGCGCACTGAATTGAATTCCCCCTCAATGTCTTATGTATTTCCAACATTGTGTATGGAAGCACATACAGAAATATGTAAAACCCCTCTGTACATGCATAGGGCGGAATTTAATTGTTTAAGTGCGCCCGATATCCCATCTAAAGTGACGGAAGTTCGTGGGGTACTATTCAATTGATGCCTGGTTATCGTGCCCATAGGGATCCGGTTTAGCTGCGTAAAACTAATACCCCCGACCAAAATGCTGGGCGCGATCGCGAAAAGTGCCCTTTGGGCGTCCAAAAGGGTCACTTTTTGCTTTTTTCAGCTCACACTCCCCTGGGGGTGTGCACTGAAATGGTGCGCCAGACCGGAGCAACAATTGAATAGCTCCGCCGTGCGCGAAGAGGGCTGGAAACAACTGAATTCCGTCCTTAGAGGCAGTTTAATTTCGCATAATGTTTTGCATGTTTCGCCCAAATACAGTAATCCCTGCATCAAAAGCTTTCCTGTGTCATGTGAGGCAAAACTGCCTATTTTAGATGGAATGGTAAAGCACCGCCATTTTGTATTGAGCCCCTCAGGAGATTCACTTTGGCAGGCTGGACGCTATGGGGCAGCATGGATTGATGGTTAGCATTGCTGCCTTACAGCCCTGAGCAGGGGCACAGAGGGGGGGGGGCAGCGGATACAATTTGCCCTGGCTTCCAGAGTGGGTCCGGCGCAGCGTGTGCTGGGATGCAGTGGGAGATTGCTGTGGCTGCTGCTTAGCAGCCGCGAGCAATCTCCTATGCCTGAGGGGGGGGGGGGGTAGTGATCACACTGATCGCGCGCCCCCCCTGGCTTTGCGCCGGGCTGAGGGCTGCTACGCGGTGTTGCAAAAGTATCCTTTTTCTCTTTCTTTGAGGGGGTGTGGCCTCCTCCCTTGATTAGGCTACGCCCCCTCTTTACCGGGGCCTGGCGGCGTTCTCTACGCCCCTGAGAACTTGGGTTTCATTCCCACCAAGGCTCTAACCTCTCTACAATCTTTCAAATGGGCTCTCAAGACCCACTTTTTCATCAAAGCCTTCCAGCTCTCATCCTAACTCTGTGCTACCTGCTTTTTCCTCCACGTCTACCCCATCTGTGTCACACCTGTTTGTCTGCCCCTCCCTTTTAGAATGTAAGCTCTTACGAGCAGGGCCCTCTACCCTCTTGTGCTTCTCCCTATTATACTTTCATCTACTTTTCACTCACCACTAGGGCACCTAACACTTGGTTGCTTATGCTCGTTTGCTTATGTGGGTGTTATGGTTGCTAATGTAGCTATATATATTATCCATGTCCTCATCCTGTATTGTATTGTATGTCACTGGTCACCTATTTGTTTATGTACTTTGTAAGGCGCTGCGGAACATTTGTGGCGGCATATAAATTAATAACTGTTTGGAGTTTGCATTCTCTCCCCATACTAGCTTAATTTTCTACTGGGTGGTTTCCTCCCACAATCTAAAAACCAACTGATAGGTTAAATGTATGTTTCTCAAGGATTAAGTACCCAGTGTTACTTAACCCAGGAGATGCACCTTACCCTGACCAATACACGGGGCTTAGTCGCAGTAAACTGCTTCTTCTACTGCATCGTTCATTTCTGAGGGGCTATCGTGTGGTACAGATTGAATCGGAGTTCGTCATTAGGGACTGCCTCGTCCCCCAAATCACTTAAGACAACGGTGTGGTTTGCTTCTTCCCTTTTTATTTTATTTCTGAAATTGTAAGTAATTTGTGTGCAACCTTTTATTTAATATTATAATCTTGTAATTTTTTGTAACTAAGCTTTGAAGGTATTCTTGAATTAAAACATTAATTCTAGTTCTGGAACTGTGTTTTTATGACCCAAGGCCTCATCTGGCTCACGTTACCTATTTTTACTAAGTGTGCATAATCGTATAGCAGGTAAGAGCAAAGGCTTACCCTGTATTTAATACTAAAGTTCCCCTTTGCTGGTGACAGCTATCAGGTTTATTTAACCATGCGTGCTGAGTTAACTTGTAAAAGTCACGTGCGACTATTCTCAGATTGGCGTATCTGGAGAGATCGGCTGGAGGCCCGTGGCAGTTAAGTGCTGGATGCGACATTATCGGGTGCAGTGACAGGCACGAGGCACTGTTTGACGCAGATTTGTGCTGGCACTATCAGGGGGGTTTCAGCAGAAATCAGTTAGTTGTGGTTTACTGCGTGGGAATTTAATGATGCCAGGCACTTGACGTGGAAGCTACATCCCTGTGGTGCTAATTGAATCCCTCCATATATTGTAAGCTACACCGGGGCAGGGACTGATGAAAATATTTTGTAATTCACTGCAGAATATGTGCACTCTATATATAATTATTTACCATTGAAACGGCATACATCGTCCATCTACATTGCAGGTTTTACCTTTCATCACCACATCACGCTAAATTGAATTTCCTCCTTGGTCTAATACACAGGTTCTCAAACTCTGTGCTCAGGATCCCAAACAGTGCATGTTTTCCAGGTGTCCTCACAGAATCACAAGTGAAATAATTAGCTCCATCTGTGGATCTCTTAAAATGTCAGTGAGTAGAATAGACCTGAGCACCTGCTGGGTGACCTGAAAAACGAGACCTGTCGGGTCCTGAGGACAGAGTTTGGGAACCACTGGTCTAATACGTTCGATTATACACTGAAGAACCTTCATTCCTTTAAGTCCTGCCTCATACCCCATAGAGGTGTGCAGGAAACATTGTTGCAGGCATTACCAAAACCATGGTCCACACTTTTAATCCCCAAACTGAAAAAATAGTTGCTTTGTTTTTTTTGGGCCCACCCCTGTTTTCATTCTGTTGAACATAGTCTCAGATTTCAGGCTGCTTTGCTTGGAATGTTTCTATAATGAAGCCAGTAAGGAACTCTGTTCTGCTGCAAGGCAGCTGGTTTCTGCACATCTAGCAGTCAGAGTGGTATTTCTTGTTTGTTTTCCTAGTAAAGTGCTTTCCTCTGCTTTCCATGCACCACGTCTGGGCTCAGGCATCTTAATGGACTCATTCTGTGTGAGTGTTTGGGAGTAATGTTACATTGTGTGCTCTTCCCCCGCACCATTTGCTTTATGCCTCCAAGCAGGCGTGTTCTTCACGTGACTGACTTTTTTTTTTTTTTTCCCTTCCAGTAGCATGTTAGTGCAGCATGCGTCTTGTTCTTGTGCCCGAGGCCCCTATTTGCTTGTTTTATGTATTGGTAATAGACTATACCGTATACCAGGAGACACATGAATTTCACGTCACCACATATATCAGTAGATCACAGCACCACAAACAGTGCTTTATAGGATTGCTCCTGTCCTCCGTTGTCTGTGTGGTCTGTCAGTTGTGAGAACAGAGGCTTATCTCCCTTTAATGTTGGGTGTAGTAATGCATGTAATGTAACAACCGCCTCATCTTATGCTCTCCTTCACTTGTGCAGAGCTGGGTCAGTGTCTGTCTAAGCAGCCAGAGTGGCAATAAGTTCTAGAGATGACCTGTTTTGCTCTTTCTGTACAGTTTCATGGTATTCTGTTAAAATTAAGGTAAAACAGTGCCTGACAGTGTAGTGGGACTGTCTACATGTGAGTAGATGCTAAAAACCTTTTCAGATGAATACATGTTTAACTAGGTGTTACTATTATTAAATAAAAGGTAGCCAATTCTGTCTTAAATCCCCCGCCCCCTTCTCAAAAGAAAACAAAATGCTTTATATAGATGTGCTGTGGACTGTTCTCTCTGAGCAGTCTCTGTGCTGCCGGCTGAGAGCCTCGCACTGGCGGTTGCTATGCAACGTCTTAGATGGAGTTAAATGTTGTTAGAGGGGATCTAGAAACCTGGCAATTTTAGCAGCTGAATTCGCAGCTCCTGATAACCGGCTGCTGAGATGTTGTGTTAGAGCTTGCCATAACACTAAATGCATGACATTTTTCAGCTTTTTTTTTTTTTATTTATTTTTTAAATTTAGTGAATGGTGCCATAAATTTGAGTGACAATTACCTGAAGAATACCTGTTTTTTGAAGAGCAAAAAAAATTCTGATTTGCACTTGGCTGTCATTAAAGCTACTGTAACTGTATGAATGATACAGCTACTGGAGTGTTGGCAATCAAAAGCTGCAAGGATGTTTCATTTTGTTGGCTGGACAAATACACAGCCCCCAAACATTTGGGTTAAATGCTCAGCGCTATTCAATGACTCGTGCTGTATTCTGCGATTAGGCACGACATGGGCGAAAAGTAATGGGCTCCTAAAACAATTGAATATTGCTTCCCCATCACTTTAGATGGGAGATTGGGAGCAAAAAACAAATGAATACCCCCTCCCCCCTGAGGGGTTCCTATTTGGTGTCAGCAGAAGTGTGACGTCGCTCTTTGGGTACAATTTAGGCTTCTGTTAAGTTTCGGAGCCATCCGTGATGAACCAATATTATGATGGATAAAGTTTACCCTACAAGAGGGCTAGAAGATGGAAAGGGGATACATTTTAGAAAGGGTAGATGAGGCGCTTTACAGGTGCACCTAATAAATGACTAATTCTTATAAATGTATTTTTAGGCAATTATTTTCTGTACACAGTCAGAAGACCTAGATGTACCTGTGCAATAGAGGCACTTAGGCGATGGCAGCAATATGCTTTTCCAGAATGGCACGACTTGATAACAACCTGCTACTTATCACTTTCTCTATGTAGAAGTGTGCAGAAAAAGTAGCATTGTTGAGATTACTGTATATGGCGGATATGTGCCCAGCTGATCATCATGCTGATCTTTGGCAGCACATCCCGCAGTACATAATCTGCCAACTCCAAGGGGGAAATTTAGTTCAAAGCGGCAAATCCATTTTTTTTCCTTTCATGCCATAGAGGTGAAGGGAAAATTTTCGCTGACTGCTCTACCATAAACTGCCAATCTGCGCAGCCGTACATTGCCGTGGAGGCAAGTTTAATAATGCTAACTCCAGTATACCCTTCTGTGGTGTTGACACTTAACTATACCTAGTCAGTTGACCTAGATCCCTAGATTCCCAATTCTCTCCCACGGGAAGACCTTAGTGACTTGGGGGCCTGGCCCATGTAGCCAAGATGACTACATCAGCACTGAGGGGATTAATTCCCTGTGACGCTGCGCCACTATTAGTTAAAGACACAGTTTAAATGTATTTTAAGTAATGTGGTGGTCAGTGGGCGGATTTCAATTGTTTTAGTGCGCCTCATTTCCCGTCTAAAGTGACGGTAGATTGCGGGGTGTTATTAAATTCAAGCCAATTATCTTGCTGATCGCGGCCATAGAGGTCGGGTTTAGCCGCATAAATCAACTACACCCGACCAGTGCTGGGCCCGAACAATAAGTGCCGTTTGGGAGCCCAAACAGGTAACTTTTTTTTTTTGTGCATTTCAGCTCGCCACCCCCAGGGGGTGTGAGCTGAAATGCCAGTGCAGGAGCAACAAATGAATGGCTCTGCTGGGCGTGAAGTGGGCACATACAATTGAATTCCGCCCAGTGTGTAATGCAGCGCCGGAGTCTGGCTATTCTGGGCATCATGGAACCTTGCTTACGCCACTGAATACAACAATAACATGATGCCTGGAAGTTATTCTCCAAGGGCGGAATTCAATTGTTTCCAGCCCCTATCGCGCCCGACGGAGCTATTCAATTCTTGCTCCTGTCGGGCGCGATCAGCTGCCAGCGCTACATTTCAGCTCGCAGCCCCAGGGGGATGAGAGCTGAAATGTGCGAAAAG
This sequence comes from Taudactylus pleione, assembly GCA_031769625.1. Lineage (NCBI taxonomy): Eukaryota > Metazoa > Chordata > Amphibia > Anura > Myobatrachidae > Taudactylus > Taudactylus pleione. Next base: position 1,176,138 of record JAUIMM010000429.1, on the reverse strand, counting down.
TGACCTGTTTGGGCGCCCAAACATCACTTTTCGTGGTCGCACCCAGCACTTTACGCGGCTAAACCTGACCTCTATGGGCGAGATCAGCGCGAAAAACGGCAGCAATTGAATAGCGGCCCGCGATCTCCTGTCACTTTAGCCGGGAGATCCGGACCGCGTAATCAATTGAATTCCGCCCCTGTTGTATAATTCCCCCTGATATGTAAACAGCTGGATTTCTTAAAGCAACATCTATGAAAGTCATTGAGAAATCTCTTCCATCCAGGAATGCTAATTATCAAGGCTTATATAACAAGCTGCTGTTGCACACAGGTTTAACCCTGTTTGGGTGCTTATTCAAGTATTGTGCATTGACTGCTATTACACATCAATTAACAATGCAATTAACTACAATTGAGGTCAGGCAACGCCTTTAGCTTAAACAATGGACAGCATGTATGTGCTGTGTGACTGTATTGGAAACCCAATACCGGCTCAGACAAACTGTGCACATTTGCTGTAATGCCCTGATATATGCAGATATTGAAAGCTTCTACAGGTTTTCAGTGCAACAAACACATTCAGAACAGTGTACTGGTTCTCTTATTATATTACCTATTTGAGGTTTCAGTCCTTTTTACCTTGTGGGAAAGACTTAAATGCTGCATAGGTGGACATGGCTCTTAGTATGAATTGTGTGGCACTGCTGCGTAGATTCTGGCTGCAGGGTGCTGTTCTAGACACCCTGCTAACCAGATGAGGCTACCAGAAAAAAGCTCAGAGTGCCAGACCAAATGATTCTGTGGGACTTGTAGGGCATTCACTGCAGTTGCACCTTGCATTAATGCAGTGACTGACTTCTTGATATACAGTGTGTGCTTATTTTTCATCCTTTCTACACATCCTTCCCCCCCCCCCCCCCTTCTCCTATTTACCATGTATCCCCTTAATGCTTCAATATAACCACCCTCCTATTCCTGTTAAATGTGTCCAACAGACTATTCTGCAGGGGAGGCCCTGTATGAAATAAGCTCTGCTACAACACTCTGTAATGTATGTGAAGGAATTTCTTTTTTGTTTATCCTGTGCCAAATACAATCCTATATGGTGCTGTGACTGCCACTTATTTACTGACAAAAATATATGTATTTTACTGAAATCCACAGGTTTTTCCTATATCTGAAAAAATTATAAATCCAACTATTCTGTGCTATTCACACACATACCAAATCTGCTGGGTTCACCTGAAATCCATCTTGTATAACTCTGCATGTCATGCATATGTGGGTAGACCAGACCCACTTTTTATAACTATAAATTCCCTTTTTTTTAGACCTAGAATAAAAATCCCCAATCCTATCTTTACAAGGATGATTTTATAATTCCTAAATTTCCTCTTCTTTCTCAATGACGGCCTAGTACCTACTGCTATGGCGGAGAGCAAGGAAACTTTAATAAGAGGTCATTGCACTTAGATCACTATAAAACCAACATTGGGATGTGTACTTGTCCTATGATAAGCAGATATGCCTCAATGGGCCGAATTCAATCTGATGTTGAATAGCCGCTGGAGAGAGCTCCCGAAGCTATTCAATACACCGCGATGTTTGGGCAGCTAAAGGATTTCTCTTCGCACCCTCCTGGGGATGCGAGGAGAAATCAGACAAGTGTCAGGGGCGCAGCTGTGGGCTGGCTTAGCGCGGTGCTAACAGCCGAGTGCCCAGATCTTTAGTCAGAAAGCCGGTTACTGCGCCTTAACACCCAGGTTAAGTCGCGAAAATTGTCATTCTCAGCCTTAACCAATTCCTGACGAGACAAATAGCGCGTTGAATTGAATAGCTGCAGGAGCTCCCTCCCGCGTCTATTCAACATCACAGTGAATTGAATTCCACCCAGTGTGCTTATTAAATATTGAGGAAAAAGTTCCTGCACATGTGATGGGGCTCTAATCCCTTGATGAAACCCTGACATATGCTGTGACCTAGGGTGCAATCAGAAAGCAGTCACTTCCTGGAGGTGAAGGAATATTTGATCTGCAGTGCAAGCTGTTGTCTGACTAAACTTGTGTGTACATTTTAGAGTATATTCATTTTCCATGATAAATAATTCAAGGATGCTATGTGCTACTTAATTTATTGGTGCCTTATCTTAGGATACTCTTGAGATGAATCCTCTTCTATTGATAAGAGGCTCTGGGTTCATGCAGTGTTAGGCTACAATTAGCCACATTCAAAGTATACCAGATTCTGCGAGTACCTGGAGTACTGACTGAGACTAAGGAAATCCAATGTCAGTCATGCAGATAATCTATGGATGTCTCACCAATGACCTATAATTTTAGGGCAAGACCTTCATAAAGGGGGAATTCAATTGTTTTGGATGCCCGTAGCTCCTGTCTAAAGTGACCAGGAGCTATTCAGTTGAGTTGGGCACCCATCACTTATCGCTGATTTCTGCTCGCACTCTCCTTAGGCGTGAGCTGAAAATCACCCAAAGCCTGTCTTTTGGGCACCTTGACTGCAGCGCACCTGGCTTTTGGGCGCATTAGCTGGCACTGTGCACAGGAGAAGCTTCTTTACGCGGCTATTCCAGTCAATTGGAAGTGAGAACATGGCTGTAGTGAACAGCACGGGGCAAATAAGTGAATCGCCCCCAAAGAGTACAGGATGACACTTGAGCACAGCTTCTCCAACAGCAGTCACATGTTCAAGCCATCTGCTTAGCAAGTCAGTGTTAGCATAACTAGTTTGTCTAGTACTTGTAATACAGGTTGAGTCTCCCATAGCCAAAATGCTTGGCTACCAGGGGTATTTTGGATAAATGAATATTCCGTATTTTGGAATAATTGCATACCATAATGAAATATCTTGGGAATAGGACCCAAATATACACACAGCATGCAGATAATTTTATACTATATATTCAATAATTTTGTGGCTCTGTTTGTGTACAGAAATTAAATTTTTCATATACACACAGCCTGAAGGTAATTTTATACAATATTTATAATTGTGCCTTAGACAAAGTTTGTGTACCATTGAACCATCAAAAATCAAAGGTTTCATTATCTGTCATGGCAAAAAAAAATAAAAATCAGTATTTCGGAATATTTGGATATGGGAGACCTGTATTCACAATGCGTCATTAGGATATTATAAATTAACCATTGAAATTATTGCCTATATGACTCATACAATTGTAGTGTGGATACTTGTAGAAGCGAATGTTTTTATTTTGTAATAAATGCAACTTTGTATAATTTTGTAAAAGCAGACTAGTTTTGGCTCATTACATTGCAAAGTGGATACAGTTGCTACTTAATATCAAATTAGTCATTCCTAATAGATACAACTTTATATCCTTTCAGTGCAAGACCTATTACAGAACTCGTATTGGTTCATCGATATACAGTGTATGGTGCAGATTTAGCGATTATAGTATCCCTAGATTATCTAGTAGATCATTGAAATGTAATTTTAATACATGCCAAAAAAATAGATGGAACTAATAAATCCAGCATTATCCCTGCTGTACAGAAATAGGTTTTGCAAGTGGTATTTCGTGTTGCTGTTTTATCTGCCTATTGCATCAAAAGAGCTGGTTGACCCTGCCGATGTATCACCGAAATGCTGTCGTTTCCAATCGGTCAGAAATATGAGACTGCACCCACAGGAGTGACTTTTATTTATTTCTTTCACCTGAATCCAGATGTTTGGCTCTCAGCTCTGTGTGTGGGGGTGTCTTGGGTATACACAATACTTCCTGTAGGAACCTTATACACCTTTGCAGGGTCTCAAATGGTATTGTATCTGTTACAGTAGTTCCCCCCCCCCCCCCCCTTTTTTTTTAATACATTTTATTCAAGTTTGTGAATGTTGCAGAATACCCCTTAGTGTTGCGTATTTGTATACCCTCTGTGCCAAAGCAGGAGGTGTGAGGCATGTCCATGGATTTAACCCAAATGAACATGAATAGTGTTAAGATTCACATAACACTTTTTTTTTATGTGGTCAACTCAAAAGAAACCCCTTCTTGCTCTGCGCACAGGCCCTGTCGCCGGTATGCAGTCGGGATGCCAACGGTCGAAATCCCGACCGTCTGCATCCTGGCAGGGGTCTAATGACAGAAGTCGAAATCCCGACGCCAGTTATTTATCCTACGCTGGGAGCCCGACACCAGGCATCCCAATCTAAGGTGAGCTGGGCGCAGACAGCTGCGGGTGGTTGGGTGCACCCGGGGAGGGGGGGGTGACACTTGGGGTTAGGCTAGGGGATGGGTGGGGTTAGGGTTAGGCACCCCTAGGGGAAGGTTAGGAGGGGGTTAGGTTAGTTTGTACTCACCTTAGCTGCTGTTGGGATCTTCACCTCTGTCGGGAGATAAATCATACCGATCACCTGCCGCCATGTAGCTTGCTGAAATTCCTACAGGATAAAGTTTGGATGTGAGACTTATGGTAGTATCCAATCTCAAATAATAACTGTTAGTGACGACAGTGTATCCACATTTTCTTTGAGGTTTTCAGATCCACATGTGTAAGTTTGTACTGTTCTCGGGATTTATTGTGTAAATGTTAATATACAGTGTTGGTGCAATCTTGCTTTGTACAAAATTCTATTTTTGGCACTGTTGGAATGTTCCTATTGTGATGGCATTTAGACATTATTATACTTTGCATAGTGGTAGCCACTGCTTGTTACTTGTATGCACTATTTTTACCTGGTGCAGGCTTTCACATCTGCAGTTTGCTTTATGTTAATCTTTGAACAGGCAAGGTATGTGTTACCTTGACTAATGGCTGGCAGGTCTGTTTGGCTATGTTGCTCCAGCTAAGGGCCCTGATGCTCAGTTATTTCCTCTACTTGTACTAGACTGCAGTTATCAGCTTGTGATAACATTTGTGTCCTAATTACCTTCTGCTTTGGGTGTTTATTGTTGCTACTTAGTGACCTTGTAATATTAGTTAACACTTGCATAGCTAGGCAATATGGAATAGTAATTGCAGTATTGGGTGACTGTACTGTTTAAAGCTTCTCTTTTTAAATAAGGGTTTGTTTGCTGGCAGCTGTATCTCCACCCCCCTCACAACCAGTTCTCAGGTTCCACACAACCCCTTTTCCATGTTGTGAAATGAGCTTCAAAAAGATTCTTCCTGTAGAGCTAGATGACTGACTGTGGACTAACCTTTAATACTACGTTTCCAGTTTAGGAATATTTTGAAATATTATCTGGGTGCTTGCTTGTAATGTGAAGCTGTTGTCTGGACAGACGACCGGGGTGTTTATAGGCGGTACTGAGCGCCTTCACGCTACAGAAGGAATTCTTTCCTGGAGAAATTGTAGCAGCTGCATTTGGGATATAACAGCTGTAGCACTGAAACAACATTGTGAACGAGTTGCGCAATTCTGTGAATGTGCAGGCCCTTTCTGTGATCTGGCCTTGAGCGATTGCTGTGGTTGTCAAAGCATTGAGAGTAAAAACGGATTATCTATATTTGCATGTGATCGGACTGGCCATGTGAATAAATACAGCAAAGTAAACCTCGGTCACACTGGTTACATGGAGCCGTTATTGGCATGCTTGTGCAACATGTCCACTGTCACGTTTTCCTTGCATTTATAGAAATGTAAAAAATTTGCTATGGAGATTGGAAGGTCCAAATGTGAGACCAGAGGAGCTAGCAGGACTTTTAGCGGAGATTGGGGTACAGACAGGTAGTACCCAAAGTATAAGCAGTATCAGTCGGGATAGGAGAGGCTTTGCTACAGTATAGAAACAGATTTTAAGGGAGTGCTTGAAAGATTAAAGGTTGGGTGTCTGGTCAGGCAATGGTAGGACGTTCTATAGGTTGGTAGTGGCACAAGCAGTTTGTCTTGTGGGGGGGGGGGGGAGAGAGTGGGAGCAGACTGGAGGCAGATCAAAGTGGCTGCAAGTAATAGATTTATGTATGAAGGGGGTTGGTTATAGGGACTGAAGATGAGAGCAAGTAGATTCAGCAGGTTTCTCCCAAAATGCAGCTTCTACACTTCATCTCATCTATGCACGAGGTAATAGCGCAACTAACCCTGAGGCATTACTTAATGCCTATTGACTCCTCAGGAGGGTGCGAGCAGAAATCCGCTAGTCGCAGATTTACAGCACAAGCAATTGAATAGCTCTGGACACTTAACCTGGGAACTACATTCCTGCATTGACATTTTTATTCTTCCCATAGATCAGAGGTTCCCAAACGTGGTCCTCAAGGCTCGCCAACTGTTCAAGTTTTAGAGAGATACATGGATGAGCACAGGTGCCTAAATCAAATTGCCTGAGGTACTAATTAAGTCACCTGTGCTCAAGCATGGATATCTCTAAAACCTGAACTGTTGGGAGCCTTGTGGGACCGCATTTGGAAAGCTCTGCTATAGATCTTTACATTGTAAAGTGAAGGCCTAGAGATGGATGGGTTTATGCATACCACTGGATGGTAGGAAGATGAGCTCCATTTGGGATAAGTTGAGCTCCAGGAATCTGACATCGAAGTCTAGATGGGAAAGAGGCTTTTTGACACATAACATAAAAGGAAATGTATGTTTGGGCTAAAGTCTCAAACCCCCCACCCATTCTCTTTATTAGGACCAATATCGTCTTGTACCTAGGGCCAGAGGACCCACAATCTGTACTAGCTAATTAGTCAGGTTTCTAATGACAAATTGGTGATATTTTGACATTAAGGGAAATTAACTTGTATCCTGGGTGAGAAATCAAAAATCGGTATCCACCACCTGCCACCATTACCTTGTTCTATAACCATTTGGAGTTAGGTGAAGGCTTTTTAACTAACACATTGGAGTGAGTGTCTATGAAGGTGAATGCTTTGTTCACTTTAATCCCAGATGTGTAATGACCCAGTCTTTTGAATACAATTACCAAAATAAAGTCTTGATCCTAAAAATGAAGCTGAATGCTGCGATTATGTCCCCTTCCACCCATAGTTACCCTGTGTTGTGCCACACACACACTCCATTATTGCACTTCCTGTGTGCTGGCACAAGTTCTAATGTCAGCTTTGCTCAAATAGTAACTGCTTGTGTTTGTTTTTTAAGATGCACTATTTAATTGAGTGAATTCAGCCCATTTCCCTTTCCGATGGGTAATTAACATCTGTGAAGCGTGCAAAGCCAGCACAAAACATTCTCTAGCTACAGCAAAGCGGTATTCATGTGCTAACACAGAACTCTCTTACAGACTATAGTAATTCACTGAGGCTGTTTCTGGGCAGCTGGGGCCTACAGGCAGAGCTCAAACAGGTGCCTTGGGGCAACAACAATTTTATTTTTCGGTTACCTGATGTGTGTACAATTGTATATGAGATGTTTGTGTATAAAAATGGATTTCTTCTCTGCTCCGCATGTAAACAAAATGAAACTTTCAAGTGAGCCCCTGCCTTGCTTTACTAATGTGTTGCCTATTAAAAGCTGTGAATGAGTGTCAGGCCAGACGATAAGCAGTCAATCTGTTTATAATGCAGTGTGACTTCTAGTGTAGGACTTTCCAAAAAGAGAAGACCCCTGAATATTTAACCCGCAGTTTGTTAAAGCCACCAATGTTCAGTGGCTTTGACCAATGACTATAAAGCTGCAACAATGCTAAACCAGGCTGGTTAACGTCTATTTCTGCTACCAGTTTAAATTCATTGGTCAAAGCCGCCAACCATTATTGGCTTTGACAAACTAAGGGCTTGATTCTATTCTGCGTGAAGTGAATAGCTCCGGGAATCCGCTCTCGGAGCTATTCAATGCACTGCACAGCTAACCCCGACTAAGGATTTCTTCTCTCATCCCTCCGTGGATGCGAGCAGAAATCTGACAAAAGTCCCGGTGCGAGGCTGTTTTCTGCCCATTGCGCCGGGAAGTTAGATCGGGGAATGCCCGTTTTTGCACTTTAAACAGGGTATTTACTCGCGAGATGGGCATTCTCCAACTAAACACCGTGCACAATTGAATAGCTCTGGGAGCTATCTCCCAGCGCTATTTACATCACGGGCAATTGAATCGAGCTCTGTTAGTAAGTCTACCTCTAGGGGTTATTTGGTCAGCCTAACGAGACTAATATTTCCTGTTATTAATTTAGATGGAATTAAATTGTGTGCGAAGGACCCATTGTGCTGTTCTGTTAAATGCACTCCTTGTCTGCCAGCATTAAAGGCTGGTGTGGGCGGAAAGCTTGTGATGTTGGCACTACTGTGAATGGCCAATGTGTGCGCAGTTGGGCATCACTATACCTGGTGGCACACCGCTTTGAATTCGATTCCTCCCATGGAGTACAGCCTAGTGTATTTGGGACGGGCAGAATTTCTATGGGAGGAGTTCAATTGGACGCGATGTTGAATGAATGCACAGTGCTATTCAATTGTCCGAAACACGCCCGGCGCTTAAGTTGGGATATGCTTTTTACCGTGCCTAATGCCAGGGGTTTAGTCGCAGTAAACTGATTTTCCAAATTAAGGGCCAGATGCGATGCTCTTAGCGCACACATGAGGGTGTGAGCAGAAAGTCAGATTTAAAACTCCGCCGAATGAGTAGCTCCAGGCACACATTCCCAGCGGTATTCAACATCGCATTCAGTTGAATTCTCCTACATATGTATTCCAATTAGCAAGGTTTTCTTTTTTCAGCTGTAGACAGTGACTTTTAAATATCAAGGTATCGGTGAGTCTACCGCTCTTTCAACCACATACCCAAAGTCGCTCTGTAATATATGTAAGAAATCGAAGTTGTGCACATGGGGGACAATTCAATTATTTGGAATCAAGTGTGCTTTGGAAGATTAATTTCCCAATTACTACTTCTAACTTTTTTTTTTTCTGAGAAACTACCAAACCTGTAGTGTGCTGCTGTGTCATATAGGTTATATTACCGTTGGGACACTCTAATAAAAATCTGATTGGATCCTTCGCAGTCTGTACTGAGGTAATGCTTTTTAAAATGGTTAAACAGTAAACCATAAACCCTTACCTTCACAGCTCATCTTTAGACCTTTTTCTTCTCTGCTTTAGTTTAGGGTGTTTAATTTTTTCTTGAAACATTTTTTTTTAAACACCAGAATAACTAAAGCCCAATACATTAATTGGCTCCATCACAAAATGTTTTTTTGCCAGCCTGAGAGGAGATTTAGCAATCAAACACCCTGTGTGTACTGTTTCTTGTCTCGACCAATCTGTTTTGTGTTTGTCGAGGGGAAACAAAATTAGGACAAAGTGAAAGAAGCAAAGACTGGCACCTCCCCTCATGCGTGATGTGTGGGCGTGTGGCAACAGCTGCTTTGCTGGGAACATGGGTGTTCTCTGAGCGCAGCAGATCAAAGAATTGCATGGCCTATTTGCCAGTCTTACTGACACGTCGTCGGTTTGCCCACACAAGTTAGTGTAACCTGGTCCCTGGAGCTAAAATTTGCCTTGTTATCAGGTTACAGTGTGTGGTACTGCAGGGTTTCTGCAATATATCAGAAATTTGTATCTATGTAGATCAGCTGAAGCATTGATATGTGGATAATTACCCCTCAGTCTGCCACTAAAATTACCTTTTACATAATTTATTCAATGTAAAGTCTCTAAGTACTATATACACTTTAATTGTTAAATCTAACTGCTGCTTAACGCAGCAATCCACTGTCTCAACATAAATCAGTGGCAGGCTAGAAGAGAAATCTTGATATTAACAATTTCTCAGTGATATGCGACTACCATGTTGCCACAGGCACATATTGGGCGCATTTCAATTGTTTACGCAGTCCAGATCTCCCATCTAAAGTGACAGGAGATCGTGGGGCGCTATTCAATTGCTGCCATTTTTCGCGCTGATCGCGCCCAAAGTGGTCGGGTTTAGCCGCGTAAAGCAGCTACCCCCCCACCAAAGTGCTGGGTGCCACCGCGAAAAGTGATGTTTTCGCACTCAAACAGGTCACTTTTCGCACATTTCAGCTCGCACCCCACTGGGGCTGCGAGCTGAAATGGAGCGCTGGCAGCTAATTGCGCCCGACAGGAGCAACAATTGAATAGCTCAGTCGGGCGTGATGGTGGCTGGAAACAATTGAATTCCGCCCATTGAGCAGAGACTTTTGAATCCTCCTCTGAGCTCTGTATATTGTAAAAATCTATCTGCCAACATATCACATGACCTGTTTATGTCTGTAGCAGACTGACAGCTTTCCTTTTCCCTACAGGTATATTGAAAGTTGGTAATCTGGAGGGGATAGCAAAGGAATGGGTTACCAGATGCATGATTATGTATCTTTTCTATACTTTATGTTAGGGATGTGCAGGCTCGGATAGGTTCGAGTTTGCACGTGGAGTTCGGATTTTTCCCTCCAAAAAAACGGAACTCAGAACGAGGCAAAACGTCATCTTACATGGACGAACATCATCATTCCTGGACTTTTGCCCAGGAATGATGATGTTCGTCCATGTAAGATGACGTTTTGCCTCGTTCTGAGTTCCGTTTTTTTGGAGGGAAAAATCCGAACTCCACGTGCAAACTCGAACCTATCCGAGCCTGCACATCCCTACTTTATGTATATTTACTGGCTGTTTTTAGTCTGCACATGTGTCCGAGTCCTACAGAATCTGATGCAGGGACTGTGTGCTCGATTCAATTCTGCGCAATGCTGATTAGCCCCGGGTGCGAGCTCCCAGGGCTATTCAATTCTCTGTGCTGTTTTGTCCGACTAAAATATTTGACTACATCCCCATTGTCTTACAGGAAATCTATTGAAGCCAAGTCAACATATCTAGAACAATAAATTCTAAAAAAAAATAATAATTTTTTAAACTTGTACATGTTGCTTAGATACGATGATCTGGTTAGAGCTGTTTCCAAGAGCACATGAAAATTCTTAATTTGTTAACCTCAAGCTGACTGAACATGTCAGCGCGTGGATCTACAATATCACCCGTCGAAATCGGCAACACAAGGTGAACGCTTTTGAGATTACGCCGAGGGATGCGTTTTATTAGGGTGATTCAAATATTTTTTAGGCGCCTAAGCAGTGGAAGCCCGACTGATTATTATTACCAGTTATTTATATAGCGCACACATATTCCGCAGCGCTTTACAGAGAATGTTTGGCCATACACATCAGTCCCTGCCCCAGTGGAGCTTACAATCTATATTCCCTAACAGACGCTCACACACATACACTAGGGTTAATTTTTGCTGGGAGCCAATTAACCTACCAGTATATTTTTGGAGTGTGGGAGGAAACCGGAGTACCCGGAGGAAACCCACGCAAGCACAGGGAGAATATACAAACTCCACACAGTTAGGGCCATGGTGGGAATTGAACCCACGAACTTAGTGCTGTGAGGCAGTAACGCTAACCATTACACCGTCTGTGCTGCCAAACGGATCAATTCACTCGTTACTCCGTTCGAGCGCCAGTGCCACGTGTGCGCAACCAAAAGCCCAGGGTTTGTGTATAGCAGCTGACTGTCTCAAGTCCTCCTTTGGGTGCCAAAACAGCAGACTTGACACACACTTCTGCTCGTCACCCAGGGGCTGTGAGCAGAAATCTGTGCAGCCGAGGCTATTTGCACCTGAATGGAATAACAATTGAATTACTCCATCGAGCGCCCCTCAAAAAATGGCCGTGGCTAAAACAGTTGAATCGTCCCCTATGCGTCCTAGGCTTGGATAAAGTGAATATCCCTAGAAAAGAACAATAAAGTGCAGGACATATGTAAAGAAGCTATGGATAACTTTCCATTAGTTTATAGATTCAAATGGAGAGCTAGGAAATTTAACTCTGGATTCCATACTACCGCGACTATTTCACGTGGTTGTCAGGGGGGAAAATGTATTGCATTCAATTGATTAGAGCAGTCTCTACAAGCACGGGCCTCCTTCCTAGCACCAGGAAATGCTTGTTAGCTTGTTGCAGCTGTATCACCTCTTGGCAGGAAACGCTTGTCTTATCAACCAGACACTTTATTTAGCAGCCAAGTAACCTACCTGTGTTTTTGATGTCTGGGAGGAAACTGAGGCAGTAATGCTAACAGTTACCCCATCAGTGCTGATTCCCAAACTGCATGTGTGCACAGATATGTCCAACGTTTACGTTTTAAACTTTCCAGACTTCCTGGTTGCCATCCGTGTTTCTATTTATTTGTTTTTTTTTTAGCAAAATTCCCTGTAAGTTTACTGTCAAAAGTTGCACTTAAAACGCTGTTACACAGCTATCATGAAAGCTAACAAAATGAAGTTCAGAATACAAAATTAATGTCATTTATCCTAATTTCTAGAATCAATTTTCCCTGAAATAAGGGAAAAAGCACAGAGGGGAAACAGTTTCAGGTGGTCATGATGAAATTTCCCTGTAACTTTGGAAAAACATGTTAATGGAAACATGGGGGATGTTATCCCAGAGGTATCCCATTCCCAATTATCCTGGTAGACCTCCCACTGTGATGGTCTCAGGACTTATACAAAAGAATGTGTTCAAGGTAGCACCACCCCCCTCTCAAATTGGCACACACTACATACACATACATGGGATGCAGTGCACCAGCAATGCAAACCAAATCATTCCCTTTATGTACAGAGCATTCTGGCGCCAAACATAAGTTTATAAAATTCAATAACTTTTCTATATTCTATTGCTAAAAGTGCTTGGTGCGCCAGCCATAAGGCTGTATGAGTGGCTTGTAATGGGATTAAAATAGTATTGTTGGTTCTTGCCCAGTAGAGATTTCTTGCTGAACTTTATAGGGGATTTAGTCATGGTATCAGCTGTTGGGATGCCAGCGGCTGAATCCCGACATCGGTCATAATCTCGGCGCCAGCATCCTAAGTTAGGTTTAGCCACTAGGGGGAGGGTTATGTGGGGTGGGGGTTGTTAGGTTTAGGCTGTGGGGGAGGGGGAGAGTTAAGTTTAGGCTAATTGGGGGGAGGGTTAGGTAAAGACTCCTGACAGCTTGTTTCTGGATTGTAACCCAGTCAGGATTCTGAGCACCGGCATCCCGTACCAAACCCCTTGATAGCTATTATGTTTGCAGCTCCCTTTTGTGAATTACCGATTCAATTCAGCGCAATGGTGAATATCCCAGTGAGTGAGCCCCCTGGATCTATTCAATTCACCACACTGTTTGGTCCGACAGTTGGCAGTTAAGTCGGAGAATGCTGGTTCTCGCGACTTAACATGGATGTTTAGTCACGAGAACCAGCATTCTCCGACTAAAGAGCCGCCCGCTGCGCTAAGCAGTAAAACACTGCACTTTTGTCAGATTTCTCCTCGCACCCTCGGGAGTACGAGAAGAAATCCTTTAGTCTGACCTAACTGGGCGTGAATTAAGTAGCTCCGGGAGCTCCCTCCCATGGCTATTCAGCATTGCGCTGAATTGAATCTAGCCCCATTGTATGATTGTGTGTGGTCTGTATTTAATGCAGGGGTATTAAACGTGCTGTGCAGTGTTGTGTATGAAGGAGGGAGCATGCAAGATTCCTGGGAGAGTGGATGCCACTAGATTCATGGGTAAAAGGCTGGGGGGGGCGATTCAATGGTTTTCAGCTCGGCTGTGGTGTAATGAGCACTCGATGGAAGCAAATTGTTGCCGCAATCTGCTGCGAATAGCCACCAAAGCACACATTTCTGTACGCACCCTCCTGAGGTGGTGAGCAGAAGTGATGCGATTAAGTCCATGGTTTGGGAGCACTAACAGGACAAACTGGGTTTAGCCATTTTGTGGCTAGACCTGGTCTATTTGGGCATAACAAGCAGTATAAGTAATGTGCACACAAACAATTGAATATTGCAATCTGATTATGATCGGTGGATAATTTATATTGTCACAACAATTATATACATTCGGCAACTCCCCACTGGTAATCTGTATCAGTGGGGACAAGTTTTGATTTGTATTTTTTCCCCCTTAGGGAGCTTGCTATGGATGACTCTTGTGAATCTTCCTCTGCAGTTTTAAGGTATATTCTAAGGATGAGCCATGCTTGTCGTCCAGTGAAAGGGGTTAATATTGTTTTGGGACTCAGACTCGCACCAAATTATGGAGAAAATGTGTCGGCACAAGCCGCATTATACAACTGTAACCAGATGGTTCCGGGATTCTAGCGCCATGTGTGTTACATCAATGTGGAATGTGTTGGTGCTTGATCAGTAAAGAATTAACCAGAAACATGCATTCAATATAATTATTTTTCTATTGCGAATAATGTTGTTTATGTATGACACTTGTATATTTATTTCTTTACAATGTTTATCTAGATTAATGTTATGTAATGGCAGTCCTCGACAAAGTGTAGAATTCCATCCATTATCCCCTATAATAGGATTGGTCTCTCACACTGCAGTGTAATCTTGCTGATTGGCTGAGGCACATAACATAACTGTCCTATTATGTGTGCGCGCTACCGCGCCCAGGTGATTAGCGTAACGCCATCTGTTCAGCGCATGGACCGTGCCTCCAGGTCACATTCATACCTCGTCCATCTTCAACTTGAGATGTTTGTGATGCTAAGGACCCCATGCAGTGTACATCCATAGGTATAGTGTGACCCCTACCCTAATATCAATAAGATCTCATCCAGTATGTGTGCCGTAACACTGTGAAGACACTATGCAAAATTAAGTGGTGTGGAAGTAAACGCTTATAAATGTGTAGAAATTATTCTGGCCAGTTCCGGTATGTCATCTGGGACTGGCCAGATGACATACCGGGACTGGCTAAATGACATACCCGGACTGCGGAAGGTTCCACTTGCCTCACTTCATGGCCTGTAGTAATTGCAGCTCCATTCCTATGTATAAACACATAAAAGAACAGAAGGGAGTGCTAAATAAAGAATTACAAATTCATTTAATAAAGGATATTTAACAAAACTTACATTACACCTTGAATACAATATTAAAACTACTTAATATGGCCAAAAATGTAATAAAAAAATAATAATAATAAAAAAAATTATATATATATATATATATATATATCTATCACTAATCCACGGCACTCACCATAATAACTAACAATAATAAACAGTGGAGTTTTGGTTCATGAATTGATCAATGCATTTAAGCTTGCAGCCCCCGTCACGGGACCCCACTTTACTGCAAGTCCCTACTCTATTGCTCTATAACAGAGCAGCACTACTATAAGGAAACTGGTTAGGATGTAGTCAGGTTTCATGATGGTGATGGACTATAGCTCTGGCTGCAGCACTAGTATTGATTTAAAATGTTACTAGGACAAGGGTAAGCAATGTATGGCACTCCAGCTGTCATGGAACTAGTGCCAGTGTTTTGATTTTGGTGCATGCCAGAACTGGCAATTGCATACTGATGTGTTTAGTTCCACAGCAGCTGGTATAGAAGTCAAAGCGGGCATCAATGGATGTACACTTATGGTGCAGGCGGTTATGTGGGACATTGCTGGTCCATTTGCTGTTATGCTATTAAGCTGTATTTCTACTTCAGGGTCCATAGGGTATCCACAGGATACCTTGGGGTATAGGTGTGACGTCAGTCGCAGGGCACCAAAGAGTTAAGCTTTCAGCCTCCCAGGATGCACTAGGTCCCCCTCCTATACCCCGCCCCCGGGCCAAGGCACCTCAGTTTAGTTTGGTGCCCGGCCGGAGTCGGGTGCACCTGTTGGAGTGGGGGCTAGAAGAGCCCCTGAAGCTTATTCTTCATGCAGCTGTGGCTGCACAACTGGATGTACAGCATGGACAGTCAGTCCTGACGTCCATGCTGTCTTCCCTACACCCCGCCGGTACCAGAACGCCGGTACTGATCCGGGGATGCTGGTGGGTGTCTGGGGTCACAGCTAGCGGTGACCCCAGATGCTCCGGACCATGGCCGGATTCAAGGGGGACAGAGGTAAGCAGCGGGGTCCCGCGGTGGGTCCCCGCTGATCACATGGTCCTAAGTCCCCAGGCAGGGGGCTCCCTGGGGACTGGCTGCAGCGTGGAGCCAGGCGACCAACCTGCGCTTCCACTACCCCCTGGGACAGCGGACCGCAGCAGAGCGGTAGCGCTGCGGCGTCCCAGGGGTTAAATGCATGCCAGGGGAGCGCGCCTTCCCTGTCTCACAGCCGGCGCCTCCCCCGCTGCACACAGCCCTCTCTGCATGCTGCCGACTGGTCCTGTGGCAGCGCTCCTCCCCCAGGCCAGCCTCCTCTCTGCTCCTCGGCGGCCATCTTCTCCAGAACGCATGGTGAACGCTGCTGGAAGCGCTGGACGGAAGCATCGTGGTCTGGGTCCCCCCGCATACCTCTCCTCCGCTGTGGTCAGGTCTGTGTATGCAGCGCTGTGTCCTACCAGGCCCTGTGTCTGTGTAGTTGAGTGATCAGCGCTGTTAGTGCAGGAATTATTTCTCTGCATTGTATGTGACTGTGCTAGCGCTGCTGCCTGTAATCTTTTCTTCATCTAAACTGTCAGCTTTATTACTGTCCCTGTTCTTTCTGCTAAAGCCCTTGCGGTGCGGTGCTGCAGGGTGGTCTCTCGCCTATTTAATACTTAATTGGTGAGAGAGGTCACATACGTGGTGCCATCATGTCTGAAAGTGATTTTCCCCTCCGGCTACAGTGTACCACGTGCAAAGTACCGTTAGCGGAGGGGGAGGGTAGCGCGGAGGGCCTTTGCCGGCAGTGTTTGTCCATGGCGCGGCCTATTACGGTTACAGCACCGGTACAGGAGCCGCCCTGGGCTTGTTTCGCTCAGGCGTTAACAGCTTTAGTGGGCCAGTTAGCTCCGCAGCCCGCGTTTACTCCGATGGGTTTGTCCCAGCAGTCTGTGGTGTCGTCACCCATGCAGGGGTTCCCACGACAATTGGTGGTACCCCACAGTCTCCCTATTTCCCCGCTCCCGGGTTCTCAGGAGCCAGCGTGGGTTAACTCCCTGACGAGTTCTGTACAGCACTTGTCGGATGTGTTGCAAGGGGAGTCTGTGATGCGGCCTCATAAAAGGCCGGTGGCGTCTCTGTCCGCTCCTTATGAGGATGACGAAGGGACGTCTGATGATGGGGAGATTCTGGATCCTTACGATCAGGAACCTTTCCATACTAAGGACGCTGATGCTAAGTCCAAAGTATATATTCCTGGACTTATTCGGGCGGTCCGCACAGCCTTGGTGATTGAGGACGAAGTTCCCCCAGCGGCTAAATCTAAGTATGCCTTTTTCAAAGATGTGAAGGGCGATGCCACAGTCTTTCCTCTTTCGGGTCAGTTGGTGGACCATTTAGAGGAGGCGTGGAAACAACCTGGCAAAAGATACCAGCCGCAGAGACGCCTGGCGGTGGCTTATCCGTTCGCGGATAATTATTTTGCTAAGTGTGAATCCCCTCCACAGGTGGATTCTCACGTGACCCGTCTTGTCCGTAGTGCCACATTGCCGATGCCATCCATGTCCTCCCTTAAGGATGCTACGGACCGCAAGGTAGAAATCTGCCTGAAGTCCGCTTATTCCCTTGCAGGGGGGGCAGCACGGCCGGCTATGGCCATTTGCTGGGTTGCCAGAGCGATGGAGCGCTGGGCGGATTCATTAGAGGCTTCTTTTGAATCCGACTGTCCGGCCGAACAGGCGGAGTTGATTGGCAATCTCCGTGATTCGGCCACCTACATCAACGAGGCGGCTCTAGACATTAGTACTCTGGTGTCTAGAATTTCTTCAGCAGCGGTAGCTGCTCGTCGCACCTTGTGGCTGCGATCCTGGAAGGCGGACGCAGATCCAAGAAAGGTCTGGAAGCGTTGCCGTTTACCGGAGAAGTTCTCTTCGGTCCGGATCTGGATAAGATTGTGGCCACGCTGGCGGCAGCCAAATCTGCTTGTCTCCCGTCGGCCGCTGCTCCTTCTGGTTCTGGACCATCGTCCTTTCGGTCATCTAGGGCCCAGGGCAGGCCCAAACCACAGTCGTTTCCTCGACAGGCTGGCCCTAAGAAATCGGTCAAGCCCCGGAAACAGGCATGGAGTACCAGACGTCCGGCCCCCAAGCCAGATGACAAGCCTGCGGCCTGACGGTCCGGGTCTCCCCTTGGGGGATCCCAGGGTGGGAGGCCACCTGCTGCAGTTCTCCCGGTGTTGGTCGTTCACTACGACAGACACTTGGGTTCTGGAGGTGGTCTCTCACGGGTACGCCCTCTCCTTCCGGCACAGACCCCCGGCTCGATTCTTCACCACGGGTCTACCATCAGACCGGAACAAGGCTGCGGAGCTGCGGAAGGTATTGCACACTATGCTCTAGGCTGGAGTTATAGTGCCTGTTCCATTCTCCCAGAGGGGCCAGGGTTTCTATTCAAATCTATTTTTGGTACAGAAACCCAATGGGTCATATCGTCCGATTCTCAACCTCAAAGCACTCAACAAGTCTTTGCGGGTCCCGAAGTTTCGGATGGAGACCCTACGGTCCATCATTCTGGCGCTGGAACCTGGTGACTACATGGTGTCATTGGACATACAGGACGCTATGGCGGTCATGGCGGCTTCTCTGCGGCTGCAAGGAGTCCGCATGTTGCCGTACTTGGACGACCTGTTATTGGTGGCAGGATCTCCAGAGCTCCTGTTACACCACTTGGACCTGACCATTGCACTGCTGCAACGGCACGGCTGGCTAATCAACTGGCAGAAGTCCACTCTAATCCCGTCTCGGAGGATTCTGCATCTTGGAGCCTTATTGGACTCGGGACAGCAAAGGATCTTCGTGACGGAGGACAAGATCTCTGCTTTACAGTCAAGGGTGCGCAGTTGTCTGCACAGCCGCCGGGTGTCCTTACACTCGGCGATGAGGTTACTGGGCTCCATGGTGTCGGTGTTCGACATGGTGGAATACGCCCTGTTTCACTCCAGACCTCTGCAGCACCTGATCCTGTCCAAGTGGAACGGGCTGCCTCAGTCTCTGAAGTTCCAGACGATTGTGCTCACCCCGGAGGTTCGCCTGTCCCTTGCGTGGTGGTTAAAGACGACCCACCTCAACAAGGGACGTCCGTTCTGGGTTCCAAATTGGGTCCTGTTGACAACGGACGCCAGTCTTCGGGGCTGGGGAGCAGTTTCGGGTCCACACTTGCTCCAGGGCAGGTGGACACCGACAGAAGCGGAGCTTCCAATAAATATCTTGGAACTCCGTGCGGTCTTCAATGCTCTCCTGCAGGCACAGCGGTTTCTCCAGGGTCACCCGGTGCAGGTCCAGTCGGACAATGCTACCACCGTGGCCTACATAAACAGGCAAGGAGGAACTCGCAGTCGGGCGGCTCTCGTAGAGGTCTCTCGGATCCTGGTTTGGGCGGAGCGCAATCTTCCGGCCATATCAGCGGTCTTCATCCCGGGAGTGCTAAATTGGGAGGCGGACTTTCTAAGTCGCCAGGACGTTCATCCAGGGGAATGGTCCCTGCACCCGGACGTTTTTCAACTACTGGTGGACAGGTGGGGTCTTCCAGAAATCGACCTCCTGGCGTCCCGGCACAACAACAAGTTGCCGGTGTACGGGTCTCGCACAAGAGACGAAGGGGCGTCTCTGGTGGATGCTCTGTCCGTCCGGTGGACGTTCAGGTTCGCATACCTGTTCCCTCCGGTCTCCCTTCTTCCACGGGTAATCCGGAAATTCAAACAGGAAGGAGGGACGCTCCTGTTGATAGCTCCCGCGTGGCCCAGACGGCACTGGTTCTCAGACCTTCAGGGTCTGTCCGTGGACAGTCCTCTGCGGTTGCCGCTACGACCGGACCTTCTGTCTCAGGGTCCTTGTCTTCACCCGGACCTGACTCGGCTGTCTTTGGCGGCGTGGCTGTTGAGACGGCCATGCTGAGGTCCTGGGGGTTTTCCAGCTCTGTGGTGCGTACCATGTTACGAGCTCGGAAACCGTCTTCCGCGAGGATATACCATCGCGTGTGGCATACGTTCTTCCAGTGGTGTCGACCGAGAGGTTATGCACCGCGGGAGTTTCGTCTGTCTCGGATTCTCGCCTTCCTGCAAGCGGGACTAGATCATGGGCTTCGCCTTGCTTCTTTGAAGGTACAGGTTTCGGCCCTATCTGTCTGGTTTCACCGTAGGATTGCTACAATCCCGGATGTGCGCACCTTTATGCAAGGTGTTCTCCGTATTCAGCCGCCCTTTGTTCCACCTGTGGCGCCTTGGGATTTGGCTGTGGTCCTGAGGGCTCTCCAAGGACCGCCGTTTGAACCACTGGGCTCAGTGGATATTAAATGGCTAACAGCTAAGACTGTTTTCCTTCTGGCCATTGCTTCAGCCAGACGTGTTTCTGAGTTAGGGGCTCTTTCTTGTAGACCCCCTTTCTTGGTTTTTCATGGGAACAGGGCAGTGCTCCGCACTCGGCCCGAGTTTCTTCCCAAAGTTGTTTCCCAGTTTCATGTTAACGAGGAAATAGTTGTTCCGGCCTTTAACTCACCGGGTCTTTCCGTGGGTGAGGCCTCTTTGGATGTTGTGCGGGCCTTAAGGACTTATGTTGACCGCACTTCTTTGTTTAGGAAGTCGGACGCTTTGTTGTCCTCTATGGCTTCTGTAAAAAGGGTTGGCCTGCTTCAAAGCAAACTTTGGCAGCCTGGATCCGTATGGCTATTTCTGAAGCTTATCTTCATGAAGGCCTACCGGTCCCTCCTTCTCTGAAGGCTCATTCCACTAGGTCTGTGGGTCCTTCGTGGGCAGCTCGACGTGGTGCCTCGGCAGTTCAGATCTGCAAGGCTGCTACGTGGTCTTCTGTCCATACCTTCGTGAGGTATTACAGGTTTGACACCTTCGCCTCTCAGGATGCTTCCTTCGGGCGGCGGATTCTCCTTTCTGCACAGGAGCGTCCCCACCCTTAAAGGATACTGCTTTGGGACATCCCCAAGGTATCCTGTGGATACCCTATGGACCCTGAAGTAGAAAATATGAGATATGGTAAGAACTTACCCTTGTTATCTCTATTTCTACGAAGTCCATAGGGTTCCACAGGACTCCCGCCCTGTCGCACCTGTGCTGCAGATGGGCTTTGCTCTGGTCACCGGTTTTCCGTCTCCCTCTGGTGAGAATGTGATTCTTGTATGTGTCCAGATCTTTGTTCTCTCTCTTCCTTCTCCTCCTCCGGCCTATGGCTTTGTAACTAACTGAGGTGCCTTGGCCCGGGGGCGGGGTATAGGAGGGGGACCTAGTGCATCCTGGGAGGCTGAAAGCTTAACTCTTTGGTGCCCTGCGACTGACGTCACACCTATACCCCAAGGTATCCTGTGGAACCCTATGGACTTCGTAGAAATAGAGATAACAAGGGTAAGTTCTTACCATATCTCATATTTTTGCTGGCCCCTAATGTTTGAAAAAGTTTTGCCAGGTCTAGTTTAAAATCCTGTTTGGATTACATGTCATAGTGCATTTAAGGTGTACAGGAATCAGTTCTGCCCTGTGCATGTAACAAATACCAGTCAGTAAAGTGTTTCTTACTATGTTTGATTTCCATGTAACATGTAGTTTTACTGAAGGGGCTATGGACAGATGGCCTCCAGTATGGGGACAGTGCTCTGGTTCAGGTAAGGGATGTTTGATGTACATTAAGAAGGGGGTTGAACACTTAATATTTCTTGGCATGCTTGAAAAACCAAACCCAACCCATGTGTATAAAAAAGTCCATGCTCATTCCAATGGCGATGTGGCCAATTCTCCTCCTCCATAGGCAAGGAGCGCTCACTTTAATATCGCCATTTAGGAAAATGGCTTTTACGAAGAGCTTTTAATTTTTCTTAGTTTAGGTTGAATAGTTCAGCACATTTGTACTTTGTGTGTCAGTCCACAATTTAGTACTGTAACAATGCCATTCATTAAAGTGTATGCCATAAAGCGTTTTATAAAGTGATGAATCGGCATGTAACACTTAAAATAAAACTATATGGGTCTCTTTCGTTTTTTCCTTTTTTTGTTTGATATGTAAGTTGTGGTATTTGCTTTTTTTTTTGGCTATTTCCTCTGATTGCGAGTACTGATTTTGTTTTGATTTTTATGTATGTTTTGAAAAATCTACCTCAGTGGATATTTTTATTTTGACAATAGCATTGCTATACCATTTGTTTGTATTTCATCTGTGCTGTTTGTTTTGTCACTTCAAATCAATAAACCTATATTGCAAAATAAATAAAACTATATGGTGAGCAACACACTACAGTCTGTTTTATATACACTTACATTCTGATCTTCGGTGTATATCCTAAATGAAGGTCTGAACAGCATAATATTGACAACCAGATCCCCCCCCCCCTCCTCCCTCCTCACTCCAACCCTCCTGCTCTGTTGTAGCAGAAGCTAACAAATGTGTCCTACTGTGTCAAATGTGAGGTGGGGGAGATAGAAGTATACTAGTAATTCAGGTTAAGGTGAATGGTAGGTGTGTTTCCTAATGTATACCTGTAGGGCTTGTTCACGCCTGTCTATTAACTCGTAGAGCTGCTAATGCCTGGAAACCCCATTCAAGAGACGAATGGTTTCTCAAGTGTTTGTTTCGACCATTACTTTGTAAGATGCTAGAATTTGGCCTTGCCTATTTCTCGTGCATGGTGTGCTGCTAGTACAACTATTGTATTGGTAAAAACATGCACCACTAAAATGTGTCTAAAGCTTGGATAGGTTCACTGGTTGTACTAATTATTCTTGGTCATAATCTACTCTCCATGCAAGTGTGAAATGTTTGGTCTACATATATCCCATCCCCCACATCCCTCTCAACTTTTTTGTTGCGTTCTTAGTAACTTGTCTGACACCTTGTTGAGGAAGGAACATATATTTAGCTGGACTTGTATACTGCATCCATGCTGTACAGTTTTGTCAACATATCCTGAAGGGGGGGATGTAGTTATGCCCGCCGGTCTCCATCCCGGAAGGAAACCCGGCAAGGGATTCAACATAGGCGTCGAAATACCGACTCCTATGTTAATCCCGACAGGACGCCGGACCGATCGTCCTCAGATGGGGGTAAGTATACACTTAGCTAGGGATGGGGGTGGTTAGGTTTAGGGACCCCAGGGGGGACTTAAGGTTAGGCACCCCCGCGCCCCCCCCCCCCCCCCGGGAAGGTTAAGCTAGGGAAGGGGGGTTAGGTTTAGGCACTAGTGGGCGTAGGTTGGGGTTAGGCACTAGGGGGAACTTAGGCACCCCTAAGGGAGGGTTAGGGGGTTGGGAGAGGCGTTAGGGATAGTATACTTACCTGCGCTGTCGTGATTTTGAACCATCTGGCTGCCGGCGTCGGGATTTGAACCGCCGGGCTGTAGTCTGCAGTCTTCCATACTGACTCCATGAAGGGAAATGAAGAATAACTTTATTACAAATAAAATTTCATGTTGGACTGAAAAAAAAATAAAAAATCAATCGTGCTCAATTATCCTTTGGTAAATATTTTTGTAAATGTTTCAGAATTTTAAATTATTTTAGGAAAAGAATTTTTGAAAGCACAGCACTGGGTCATTGGTCATATTGGGTTCACACTTCATAGCTCCTCTACAAGCTGGCTTTGTATGTGGCCACTTTTGCTAAAGTCTTATGACTAGATTTCAGTGGGTGTATTTTTTTCTGTAGTCCATGAGAAATGCACCTGGATGGGATGAAGGTTACCATTTAAGGACAAACTTGAAAGCAGTTGTGAGTGGTTTTACATTGTTTTCTAGTGTATTTGAAAAACTTTAAACTCTCACCTATATTATCTGCTGAGCAGTAAATGCAATGGCTGTTACTCCCATGGGGGATGGGGGAACTCCGAATTGAGAACAAACTGAGACAAGAAGCAGTGAGATTAGAGCAGAAAGTCTCTGCTCCATCACTGTACTGCACCCGGGAAGCTAGTCCATTCTTAGTACAATGTGATTTCAACTTTTGTTTTACATGGACTTAATTTGCAGAGGATTGTACTTGAGGCAATGTAGTTTTGATCACACTTCATTTCTACAGAGCCCTGGTGGCTATATAAGATGGTAGCATTTGTGTGTTTATAGGAGTGCATTCAGAGCCTAGGCCTGCCTGGCGGATTATCTGTAATTACAAACTTTTTCACCACACTATTACAAATTCTTTATTCCTTATCTGCATGCTCTCTCCTTCCTCCTGCCTGACAAATGTGACCTGTACTGTCTGTAAGGTGATTCTTCTGGGCTATTGATTAATAACTGCCAGCCATTGCGTTAAGATAAATATGAATCACCAATACATTTGCCATGTATTGGTGACTCCAATGTATCTTGGCTGATCCATAAGAATAGTATGTAAAAGATAAATTATAATGTAACGCTTAATTTGTCTTGTACCCTTTATTGTCTTTCCTTTTATTCTGTATTCCTTTATTTTTCATTCTGCTATCTTTGTTACGGGGGGGTATCCACTAGACGATATGTTCCATGAGCGATATCGGCTAGTGCTTGCCCTGCAGTGCCAGGCTTAATGTCGTTAGCGACATTGAGCTACGAACCTAGAACCATAACTGTATCGTTCAGTGACGTCACCCTCTCATCCCCCGTACCTGCAGATCCTGACTATATTGTCAGGTT
This sequence comes from Taudactylus pleione, assembly GCA_031769625.1. NCBI lineage: Eukaryota > Metazoa > Chordata > Amphibia > Anura > Myobatrachidae > Taudactylus > Taudactylus pleione. Next base: position 1,151,679 of record JAUIMM010000429.1, on the reverse strand, counting down.
GCCTTGCAAATTCGGGTGATAAGATGTAGTCAACGACCAAGCGGGCGCGTGCATCGCTGGCCGTTGACTGCATACCCATTGGACGATATTGCGAAAGATAACTATGGTTATCGTTCAAATTGTCCAATTTATAAGCTACTGTATACGTGCCTTTAAAATCAACATGTTATATAAAAGATTTCTATTTTCAATTAAGGTAAATTTTATATAAAGGGGGTGATTCAATTGTGCCGCATGCAATAGGTGCCTGACAGAGCAATTAAATTTTTCAGTTTGGGCAACCCGTTGGCATTTACCTTGCCCACAAGCATCGGGGTTAGCCGCGTCTAAAGAGGTGGGGTAGCGTGCCCAAACAGCCCAAAAACGACACTTTAAACACTTTTATTTCTCGCACCTCCGAAGGATTGGATTGGGGGGATAAAAAGAGTTATCAGGAAAAAAAAATTGATTCTGCTGGTGAACTTTCCGTGAGTTTGAAATTGCAATAGGTGTATCGAGATGACTTTTTTACCCGCAAAAATCAAATTGCTGACCTAAATTCCCGGCACATAGTGCTAAATTGATTCCCCCCCCGAACCCCTGGATGTCCTGCTCTTTCGTTAATTCTCCTTGTGTGTGCGTGGGGTTCCTCCGGGTTCTTCCACACTCCAAAAATATACTGGTGGTTAAATGGCTCCCAACAAAAATTAAGTGTGTGTGTTAAGGAATATAGATTGTAAGCTCCACTGGGGCAGGGACTGATGTGAATGGCAAATATTCTTTGTAAAGCGCTGCGGAATGTGTGCGCTAAATAAATAACTGGGTCATAAATAAACAAATAACGCTGGTACAGCTGCAGTAGAACATGTCTTGTTACCGCTATAAATGAAAGGCTGGCTAGTGGAGGTCAGTAAAAAGGGAATTGCAATAGTCCATGATGATTTATTGAATTCCTGACCCCCCCCCCCCCCCCACCCTAACAAAAAAAAAAAAATGTGGGAGGTTAGGAGTAAATGAACAAACAAATTTTCTAACAGACTAATGTTCATACAGTGAGACCTGCATGTTCTGTAATATTCCTAAAATGTATTTAAGAATGTTTGGCTAGAGACTGGATATTAGAAGCAAGGCCCAGATCTGAGTTAAGCATGACACATCTGCAGCGAGTTTAGCCCAAATAGTCATTTTCTTGTGCTCGACCTCCTGTCTAAAGTGACGGGTGATATATAATTGCTTGTGCTGCTGGGTGTGAGTTAATTGGCACCTATTGCTTATCACGCATTACTTGCCCAAATGCACTAGGTTTAGATGCATTAAGAGGCTAAACCCATGCAAAGTACTGAGCGTGCGGTTTGTGCACCTAATAGCTTGACTTCACAGATTTCTGCCCGCTACCTCAGTAGGGTGTGAGTAGAGATAATGGACACCCATCTGCACAAACCATTGGCAGGAACTGTGGGCAATGCTAAATTTAATTTCCCCCTGAGTTTGAGGTGGTTCTAATACACAAAGATCAAATGGCGGAAAGGCACTTGCTAACAAGGGTGGTGAGAGCTTTGGAGCTTACACATTTGTCTCCTTCAGCGAGATGATTTGGAAATTCAAAGGACCGGATTAGGTTTCATTAACGCGTAAGGTGGCAGTCAGTTGACCACTCCTCAGTCATTGTATAGTCTCTGTATTCTATGGGTATGCAGCCACTTATACCCCTTTATGCTGCATTAAAAAATGGGTGTCACTTCCATAGCATACACACTTGTTCCCCACTTTAGACCGAATAGATACATTACAACTATTGTCAAAGCATGGGAGAAATTGTCAAAAAAAAAAACCTGAAAGGATAACTTTTTTTTTTAACGAAATTTACTCTTGGGGTGGAATTCAATTGTCTTGACGGGAGATCGCTGGCCGCTGTTCAGTTCCAGCTTTCGTCGCTGATCGCGCCCAAAGTGGTCAGGTTTAACTGCGTAAAGCAGCTAATCCCGACCAAAGTGCTGGTCGCGATCGTGAAAAGTGCTTTCTGGGTGCCCAAACAGGTCACTTTTCACTGATTTCAGCTCGCACCCCTCTGGGGCTGCGAGCTGAAATGTAGCGCTGGCAGCTGATTTAGCCCGACAGGAGCAACAATTGAATAGCTCTGTCGGCGCGATGGGGGCTGGAAACAATTGAATTCCGCCCTTGGTCTGTACATAAAGGACCTACAAGGAGGTCCACATCAACCAATATATGTAACCTAAACAAACATGGATCATACATGTAAAAATGTCCCCCTCTCACTATCTTTTTAATAGAATGATGTGAAACTAAATACTTAGTCTTACTTTCAGAATCTCCTATAGAACACAAATGTGACATTGTATAGTTAGATGTTTTTCATTGAATAAAAAGAGCCCAAGGCCTGCATCTAGTTTATTTAAAAAAACAAAACAAAAACCACTCAATGGGCTCTATTCAATTCAGTGCGATGCTGAATATCCCCGGGAGGGAGCACCCGGAGCTATTCAATTCAGCGCTCTGTTTGGTCCGACAGCTGCCAGTTAAGGGCCGTATTCAATTAGCAGTGAAACAGCCATTTTCACCAATGGTGAAAAAACTTCTGTTTTCGACAAAACAGGAAAACTGCAACAGGCGAAAAAAAAACTGGAGAAAAGTTCTCCATCCCAGACCAGGCGAAATAAAAATGCAAAATCCTTACTTTTGGCCAAAAATGTGGGGCTTTCTTTCAGAACCATTTGGACCCCCCACCCCCCTAATGATACATTACCGTAAAAAAAAAATTGTAAGTTGCGTACTTTGGCGAAAAAACAACCGCGCAAATTTTGGGCGAAAAAAACAAATCGTTGAAAGTGGGTTTTAACTTATTGGGTCTGATTTTTGATGGGCGGTATGGATGCATCAAGTCTTTTCAATATCTCACGCTGTCGAAGCAGATGTTTTTTAAATTGTTCTTAAAATTGTGTTAAGACACAAAAATGTACTTGCACCCATTTTAATGTACCCCCAATTTACTTGGAACAGTAATTTCCTTGAATAAAATGGCTTTCTTTTTTCAAAAGTACGCAACTTATTATTTTTTATCCCCTGGCAATTTATCATTACGGGGGAGGGGGTCCAAAGGGTTATGAAAAATCCCAACATTTTTAGTCAAAAATAGGGATTTTGCATTTTCTTTTCACCTGGTCTGGGATGGAGAACTTTTCTCCAGTGTTTTTTTTTTTGTTTTTTTTAATTTTGCTCGTTGCCATTCTCTCGTATTTTTGGCGGCTAAAATGTCATCTTTTTTGTCAAACGGCCGTTTTCGCCTGTGCTGAGAAAAACGTCCGTTTTTGACACTAATTGAATATGGCCCGAAGTCTGAGAATGCTGGTTCGTGCGACTTAACCTGGGTGTTTAGCCAGAGAATGACCGTTCTCGCGACTAAAGTGCCAGCCACGAGGCTGTTATCGCTGCGCTATGCCGGGAATCGACCCTGTGGCTGACAGTTCTGTCTGATTTCTCCATGCACCCTGAGGAGGGTGCGAAAAATAATCCTTTAGTCGAACCAAACAGTGCGCTGAAATGAATCAATCCCAAAATTTGAGGGTTGTGGGGTGTTTGCTTCTAAGTTAACATTGGTGTTTGAAGAAACTGAAATGTCTCAGGCTATCAAAGCTCCAAAAGAGCTGCGAGTTACTCGTTCTATGGTAGCTTCGAAGTCCATCTTTTGTACCACTACATTGTCTTCCAGTGTGACCCATTTTACTGTGTACACTGGTCAGAAAGCTCTCATTTGAGTGAATGCATTCAGCCCAGGTTAGGTTACTCCAATAGGAAAATTAAACAGTCTGCTGTACCCGTAGTAAAATGAGTGATGGCGGTCATCTAGAGTGAATGGATTATTTTTACCACGACTTTCAGTGGGGCTAAAAAGGAGTTAGGTTACCCTGTCAGGGGTTCCCTACATGCTGCTCATTAGTAAAAAATTCTGTTCAGGGCCTGAGCAAGTATTATATAAACCGTTGCTGGCTATAGACACTTGCACAGCTGAATGTGTGTTTTGTGAGTGGAGTTGTAATGTACAGGGTCACAGTGGCTGCGAGGAAAATAAGCAGCAATGGCATTGGTGGATATAGCAGTAGGAGGAACGAGTAGCTTTTGTACCATTAATAACAGATGTGGCAAGCAGCCAGGGCTCAGAGTGTGGGATTAGCCTGAACAATCAAGACTGCAGGATGAAAACAAGGAGGCAGGAACAGCGAGGGCCGCAGTGGGGGAGGATGAAGACTGGGAAGAGAAGGAGGTGGGGGTGTGATGGAAAAAGAGGGGGCTGGGCTGGAGTCGTCTGCTCCCAACAGCAGCCTGAATTTATCAGCAGTATATCTTTAGAAATCATGCCTTTAGAGCAGAGAAGCAGACTCTGCAACGGAGCTAGAATTGGGTATATATATATATTTAAAGCTTTACAATCACGTGCAGGATTCTAGAGTCCTGTTTAACCTTTTTAATGCTGTTAAGGATAACATTCAAATATTTAATGTAACAACCCTCCATAAACTAGTTATATACCATGTCAGACTTTAGTTAGGGGATATTGTATAAACTGAAAGTTGTATGCAGTAGTGAGGCTATATAGAGCACCATACCTATAATGCAGCATCTCATGTGCCAACTTGCACCTTTTTCATAGTTTGTAATGACAGATCCCCATATGATGTTCTGGAGGGGCTCAGACTAACTTCCAGTTACTTGCTGTCACGTATGATGTGGATTGCGCCTTCCTATGAACAAACTAACTTTTTTTTTTTTATTGCCAACTGTTTACTTGCTGCCCTTTCATTTACCCACTTGCAACCAGCATTGTACTATGTGTATATGGATGCGTGTGTTATATATATATATGTGTGTGTGTGTGTGTGTGTGTGTGTATATATATATATATATTTTTTTTTTTGCCGCCTTTGAGAACGGGCGAGCTATAACATTTAAATACCGCCCTTTAAATTGAATTATTCTATATATCTGGTACTGACCATGTGCATATTAATGCATGCAGGTCGCAATTTTCCTCTATCCAACTGGCAAGAATGATCTTAGAATATGATCAAGGTGCTAGATGTAACAATGTGGTACCTCCATGAGGGGTCCAGTTGGGCCAGGTTCTGTTCAAGGGTGTAGTTTAACTCTGGGATGCATCAGTACCTTGTAATATCAGAGGATGACTCATTCACATGCTAAAATCCTTTATAGAGATGAGTGGTTAGGTTCAGACTTTTTTTTTATTTTTTTATTAAAAAAGCCAAATTAGTGCAAGTTCAGATTTATCTTATTGGTGATACAAAACACGTGAGAAACGGATATCCAATATGATGCAGTTTTTGAGATCTGAACATAACTGAGTAAAACCGAACCGCTCAACTCTACCTATAAATGGCATTGAGACTTTAGTGCCCCATGCTCTGATATGTTTTCTTAAGAGGGGTATCCACTAGACGATAAAGTTGAACGATAACGATATAATTCGATAATCGTTTGAACATCATTTGAAAATTTGGTCTGCGACATCCTTTAGACATCTATCATCGTTCAAACATGCTGGTCAACCTGACGATATCGTCAGGTTCAGCATGTTTTCAGATGATTGATTGTGCTTGCACTGAACGACATATCATTCAGTGTGGGCACCCTGCAGTGTAGTGAACGACTGAACGATAACAATATAGTTATCGTTCAGTCTTTTCACTGTCGGGTAGTGGATACCCACCTTTAGTGAATTTTCTTTACTGGTCATCTGTATAGGAATTGTAACTGCTGTGTTGGTTTTGTCAAACTTCACAAGTTAATTTGTTGGTCAGATAGCACCTTAGAGCACCTTAGAGCATATATATATTGTAGCATGCATCACAGGAATACATGCTACAATACAAAGTATTCCCTTATGCACAGGACACAAATGCTACAATAACTCCATACATGTTCAGGCTAAATTAAATCCTGCTGCACAGACTAGATGGATGATGAATGGTCAAGGACAGTTATGGGTGCCAGCAGTTGACTTGTACTGCATATCATTTACACCAGGGGTTCTCAAACTCTGTCCTCAGGACCCCACACAGTTCACATTTTACAGATCACCCAGCAGGTGCACAGGTGTAGTCATTGCTCACTGTCACATTTTAAAAGATCCACAGGTGGAGCTAATTTCACTTGCAATTCCATGAGATCTGGAAAACATGCACTGTTTGGGATCCTGAGGACAGAGTTTGAGAACCTGTGCACTACACGATATAAATAAATGATTTAATTAATCGTGCAGTGAATATGCTGGCAACGACAGCGGTGTGCACTCCCGCTGGTGGTGGTCGGCATCTGTCATCGTCTGAACATACTGCACTACTGTAGCCTCCTTATTTGTCCTCCCATCTCTACTACAATCTGTCCTCAATGCTGCTGCCTCACACATCTTCCTCTCCATACGTACTACATCTGCCTCCCCAATTCAAGCTTCTCACACTTGCAAAGCCCTCATCCAATCCCCTCCTATTTACATCTCTGACCTAATCTCCCTTTACACGCCCACATTTTGCTCCACAAATGAATGCGGTCTCTCCTGCCAACTGATTTCTTCCTCCCACTCCTAAAGCCGTGTAGCCACTAGCAGATACCGGCACGATATCGTTCCGTCGTTCCCCTTCCCCTTGCTGTGCCTACACTGAATGATCATTTAGTGTAGGCACATCAATCATCTCTGAACATAGGTAATCTGTCATCAGCAGATTGACCAGCATGTTCAGTAGATTTGTCGGAAACGACCAGCGGGAGCGCGCATCACTGGTAGTTTCCGACATGATAGTACCCGATTTGGGGACGATTATTGAGCAATTGCACGATTACGTTGCTCTGCAAAGCTCTATAACATCGCATAGTGGATACGTAGCATTACTCTTGTGCTGTTCCCCTACCTCTGGAATGCTCTCTCCCCCTATCACTGTCCACCTCTCTACAAAACTTAATGGGCTATCATGACCACTTCATCAGAGCCATCCAGTTATCATCCCAACCCACTGCTCCATGCCCCCTGTTCAATCTCCCCCATCCGTGTCACCCCTGCATGTCTGCCCCCTCCCCTTAAGACAATGTTTTGGTAAGTCCATTTTCTATATACTTTGTAATGCGCTGCAGAACCCTTGTGGCACTATATAAATAAAAAAGAATTAATAGTACAGTGAGTTTTGTCTTCATATTTTGTCTGCTGTCCTCCATGCTGCACCACTGGCACAGAGATGCCATTTGCCAATAGACTGCCTTGTTCAACGACCGATCATGCATACTGCCTAACAGGGTTGGCTGGTTTAAATCACCTCGGTTTAAACCTTGCTTCTTTTTTTTTTTTTTTCTTGTTTTGTAAACCACTCTGGCTTTTTTATTGTGCCTGTAGTCACAGCATAACACTGTGACTGGTATTATTGCACATTCTTGTTGCTTGTGGTCTCTATCGGAGTAAGCTGAACTAATGCAGTAAATCGCACACGCTATAAAGATATAGGGGAGGGTGAACCAGAAAAGAGGTGCTAAATCTGCTTTGCATCAAGCTAATGCTGGGTACACCCTGTCCAATTTATATTGGCTGATCAATTGACATTAAGGCAGACATATCTGTCCATCGGCAAGTGTGTACGGGTGATCAGCCGGTAGCCCGTACACACACAGCGGCAGCCATGGGGTGGGGGGCAGCCTCGCCTCCCGGCCAGCGGGACCCACAGCTGCCTGCAAGATGATGGTCGTTCATACACACTGAACCACAACCATCCTCTTCAGATATATGTTAAGTGTGTACCCACCTTAAGGCTTCTCTCCCATGAATCCCATAGGGTAGGGAAAAAAAAACACAGCTAACATTCTCAATCTTAAAGAGTGAAAAACGCCAACACAAAGCAGGCAATACACAGAGAAACACCTCATGGTTTAATCTCCATGTTTACCTTGTATACCAATTCAAAACCTTCAGTCGTATTGAGATGAGTGGTAGAAAAAGACTTGAGGGTAAATTTACTAAAGTGAGTTTTTAGAAGTGGAGATGTTGCCCATAGCAACCAATCAGATTCTACTTTTAACTAGCACCTTCTAGAAGATTATAGCTAGAATCAAACGCTCACTTTAGTAAATTTACCCCTTAATCTCTGTGGTGTCACAAGTGTCATCTTATGAATGGTGGACAAGTAAAAAAAAAAGCACAATTGAGAAAAGTTATCCCGAATGTATTTCCCATAATTGAACAACCTCTGAATACTCGAGCATCTTCAGCTAGTGTAGAAAGATTTTTTTTCTTTTGGTTTTAGTTCATTTGAAGTTTCGAAACAGACTGGGAACTGAAAAAGCTTCTAAACTAGTGTGTTTATTCAAAATGTTTAATGGCAGTGACCTTTCCAGTGCAGTGTTCTCCCCAGGCCGTTTTTTGCAGGTGCACCACCCGGCACTTTGGAAGCCTGCAAGTGGGGGACAGTGTCTGGGAGCTGTGTAAAAAGGACCAGATCCTACAGACTTTGCAGCTTTTTCATAATCTGACTGGGCCTCTAATAAGAGAATTAATATATAAAATGTTATTTCAAGTTTAAATCATTATAAGGTCAGGGTTTAAAACATTTTATTATTGCGAAGGCCCCCACCCGGCGGCTACTTGATGCCGCCCGGCTGGAAACATTTTCTGGGGAGAACACTGCAGTTCTAATGCTTAACTCCTCTCTATATATTTTTTTTTGTTTTGTTTCTCTGAAAAGTGCTTTTGCCTGTTTTAATTAGTCTAAAATTGGTTTTATGGAAAGATGTCAAATCATATCAAACAGTAAAAACTTTGGATTGTTAATGTTATAAACTATTAAAACGAGAGTGATCAAGGTTTCTAGTAGCAATGTTTCACAGTATTAATATAACAAGCAGGATTCCATTTTCTTTTCATTTAAATGAATGCAAAATAAATGGTTTAAACAAACTTTTTTTGTTTTTAAAAAACTTTTTTTTTTTTTTTTTTTTCAACACTGCTGCGCTGCCCAACAATATCAACAGGCCTTCTCCTCCATTTGTTTTTCTGCTACCTCCTGTATCATGTGTTCCTTAGGTTGTCAGTATTGAGTATTATTGGGTAGGGATTCAGTAGTTTATCATACCCCCTCAACACTAAAGAGTGGTTCTTCTCAACCCCACCAAGTGTTTTCCCAAGTGAGAGAGAAATGTTGACTCTTTCAATTACTTTTAAATACCGTACTTGTACAGTGTTTCACTTGTGGCTAGTACCGAAGCCCTACCAATAAATGCAGCCTAGCCTCAGGAACTAATTGAATAGCTACCTGGGCACTTAGCCTGGGAGCTAAATTCCCGCAAATGAAATGAATCGCCCTCATTGAGAGCGCAGAGAACAAGATTTAGTTCTTCACGGAAAGACTTTAGAGATCCCATATAGGATGGTCACTGCATATGACATGAGATTAAATAATCTATTCAGTTGTGCTCACAATACTTATTGTATTGCTGGGTAGCGCTATTGTATAGAGTTAACATTACTGCCTCATCACCTGAGGTCATGAGTTCAATTCCCAAACCAAAGGCCTTATCATTGCGGAGATTGCATATTCTCTCCATGTTCGTGGGCTTCTGCTGGGTACGCACTGACAGATATTTTGGACGATCAATTGATCGGCCGATATATCTGCTGCATGTTGGCCAGTGCAGATATATCGCTTAGGTGTGTACCCACCTTTACTCTGGGTGCTCTGTTTCCTCCCACACTTCATGGGGGGCGATTCAGTTTAAGTCGCACTAATTAATAAGCATCCAATGTTGCAATTACATTGTTTTTGGGCGCCCATTAATGCACTTGTCTCGCCCAATTCGACAGGGTTTAGCCGTGTTAAACGGCGAAACTCGTCTAAGATCTTGTTTAGGCCGCCCAACCAAAAAACTTCTCGCACACTTCTGCTCTCTGGAGGGGGTAATCAGAAATGCTGTCGCCTGTGGCTGTTCTTGGCCGGCCGGAACAATTAAATTGCTCCGTCGGGCGCAGAGCACTGACAGCAGCCGCTGCTAACAATTGAATTGGCCCCCAAAAATCATACTGGTAGGTTAATGTGTTTCTGACAAAGTGATTCGGAGCTCGATCCAATTAGGTATGAATTACTCGCAGCGTGAGTAAATGCGTCTGTATGCAAAAATGTGCGGGTCCTGTACGAATGGTCTGAGGGGAGGATTACACTGCCTCACTGGCCTTTCTGTGCTGTTTTCAGTGGCAACTCGCTCCCTTCGCACCTAACTGGATTGAGCCCCATGTGTCACTGTGATAGGGAATATAGATTGCAAGCTCCACTGAGGCGGCGCCTGACGTGAATGACTGACTACATATTCTCTTCACATTCTTTAGAAAAATGAAAAGGTCATTGACTGTTGTATTGTCTGTTTATAGTCATTCCTATCTCCTGAAAACAGATTGTTTGAAGGCCTCAAATCTGTTTTGCTGTGGTGGGTTCTGTCACTGCCAGCCAGAGCTCTTGCCCAATGCTGTTTTCAGGCTTTCTGGTTTCAGAGGTATCTGTCTGAATGTGTATACGCATGGTGCATGCTTAACTCTTAAGGCTTGTACACTTGGGAGTCGCTCAGGGTTCAAAGCTCATTCTTAAAGCCAAAGTGCCCTATTAACACTATTAACCCCAAAGATAATGTAAGTAAACTGAGGTGTTCACACACTTTCTCAGGAGTGTTTGCTTTATACTGGTTTCAAAGTTTTCTTCAGAGCTCCCAAGCGTTAACACTTGCCATAGTGCTGCAGAGAATGAACACTTTAAATGCTCTGTTTAAAATTGAAGGTAAGAGTACAAGGTTTGTATTTTAACACTGCGTATAGGCTTCGGGTTCGCAGGAGTCTTATTAAATCTTCTATTAAGTTTGTCTTAGCTGTCTCTTGTATTGTAATGAAGCCAGGTATATTCTTTATTTACTCTGATAAAAAGCTTAAAGTTTTTAAAAGCAAATAAACAAGTGTCCGTATGACTAGCTGAAATGCTTAATATCAGAAGCCTTAGAAATGTATAATATAGGAAGTGACTGTAGGGTGCAATCCATAATACCAAGCAAAGTTCAACTATGAACCAGGTATAAGAACATTGGGTGAAACTTTTAGGGAGCTAAAGGGTGGATTGAATGGTTCTGATCATAGGCTCTGTAGAGTACATTAATCTGATTGAAAAATGGGGTAGATAAATAGGGGGATGGAGCATATTTTTGAAGGGGTGATCTGCATAAGTGTTGCTCACAAAAACCAAAGTAATTTTGCAGAAGTAAGATTCTTCAGACTGACATCCTGCTTCCAGCAGCAGTGTGATGCATCAGTAAAGTCTGTCAATATACAGTGAATTCTGACAGGCCCTGGATGGAAGTACATGAACATGTTTAATGGACATTTGAAACCTGATCTTATGTTTTTTTTTCTCTGTGTAATGCAATGATCAAATCCTTTTGTAATTACTAATGGCACTCAAATCTTGTTGGCGACATTCACTTAGCACGCTAGAGGGAGGGTATTCAGTTTAAAAACAAAAAAACACACGTGACTGCACCATTATAGCTGTTGTGCGGCCTGACTCATTCCCACACAGTAGAGGTGAATAGTGGGCTGATGGATAGACCGCCTACTCAGACTGTTTCTTATATCTAGTATGGGTCTTATGCAATGGCTAGCTCAAGCAAGACTCATGCAAAAGCTGCATGGTACACTCTAATGGGATGTAGTCAGCGTCCAGACAGTCAGTCAGGACTCAGACTGCCAGAATCCCAACAGGTTGCGGATTAGGCTGGTGGAGGGGAGAGTTGGGGTTAGGCTGATGGAGGGCAGTGTTGGGGTTAGGCTGGCGGGGGTGAGGGTTAGAATACTTGCTGAAATTTGTAGGGATCCTGACAGGGGATAGTGTACCCAACACCACACTAATATTTAGGTGCTTAAAAATAAAATAATGAAGTGCAAATGCCAGCTTTTCGACTTGTCTCTACTAGTAAATTATTAATAGCATCGGAATAGGGTGGCGCTATATAAATAACTTAAAAAATAAATACTAGTGGGAGGGTCACTGGAGATCACACAAGCAGAATTTGGTAAAACACAATCTACCGGAACTCCAGCAACCTTGTGTATGGAGTCTTGAGAAACCTTCCATTGTCAGACCAGTTTACCTGTGTTGCACGAACATTAAACATGCCAGTCACACGTGGTTTAATACCTATTGGTATAAAGTGCAAAGGACCAGAGTAGTTTGAACTGTTTTGCAACAATATCCGGACCTGCATTAAGCCAATTTCAGATGCCTGCATTTCAGTCACAGGAAAACTCTGGACAAAAGGCATTCAAGTGTTCACTAGCGCTCCATTCAGCGGTTTCCTGTCTGTCTCGTAAGGGCAACAGATTGAGGACGTTTTTAACAGAACTTTCGTCTGAAATAGAATTTGGTGTATACTTTTTTTTTTTTATCTTTTAGAAATACATCTTTAGTGCTCAATCCAATATTTATGACCCATGAGTAAAGCTAATTTGTGATTTTTGCACACCAGTTGGTTTGAATGGGCCCAAGTAGGTTGAGTCCCACTGCAATGTATAATTTAAAACTCCTCCATACCCTCACAAAATAATGTATATATTTGCAGTGCTCGTGAACAATGATGTAATGGGTAACAGTACTCTGCTGTATGGCAAGCCCTGTACATTAGTGTCTTGGCTTGGATGGCTGCTCTGATCAATTATTTATAGTCTCCTGGCTCCGTGCCTAAGTAAGGTCACATCACTGAAAGCTGACTATCTGTATTGTTCTCTGCACCCCAACCAGCTGCTCTCCTTTCTTTTTTTTTTTTTCATAATAGTTTTTATTGAAAGTTTAATACAAAGAAATGGGGATACAGAAGGAAAAAGAAGGGAAAAGGGGTAAGCCAGACATATAGCATATCACAATATAAATCAAATCGATCTTGGTCCTTGTACATATAATTGATACTTAAACTTTTTAGGACAAGAAAAATGTTTTATAAAACACTTCACAACACATATAGACAAAATACTAAATATTCAGTTAATGGAGCTACCCCGGATCTGCGTGAGGTGAACAGAGAACACCGGGAACAACCGGAACACTATAAATGGTGGAATGGCCTTGTTTTTCCCTATATTCTCCCCATTTAAACCATTTCATATGGATGGAATTGACGGAGGAGGAGTATTTCTCACCTGTTTCAAAAACAAAATGCTTATGGATCTTGTTTTCCATGATTGTGATGTTGGGGGGAGAGTCTGTCTTCCACCCCTGAGCAATTGTAGCTTTTGTAGCAATCAGCACATGACCCATAATATATCTCTCGCCACGTGATAATTCCCCAGGATAGAAGTGGAATAAGGCAACTAGAGGCTCCGCCTGAATAGTTACACCAACTATTTTACTAATCATAAAAAATACTGCATTCCACAAGGGGCGAAGTAGAGGACAGGACCAAAAGACATGAAAGATGTCTCCCACCAAACCACAACCTCTCCAGCAATATTGCGAGACAGAGGGCCAGATCTTATGCAGCCTTTCAGGAGTAAAATATGCTCTCTGAAGTAATTTGTAATACATTTCTGAATGGTTGATACATTTGGATATAGTAAAACTGGAACGAAAAATAATATTCCAGTCCTCATCAGAAAGGTTCACAGCCAGATCCCTCTCCCATTTAAGCCGACACGGAAGTTTCCCTTTTTTTTTTAACATTAACATTATCTGATACTGATACCAGCAAGATATACCACCTTTGTGATTAGAGGATCGTAGGCGAGTCAGCAGCAGTGATGGGAAGGCAGGTTTTTTAAGTGGAGAAGGGAGGTGACTGTGCAACCAATGTCTCAGCTGTAAATATTTATGAAAGTCCTGCCTCGTTAAACCAAATTGCGTTTGAAGGGACACAAAAGAAGCCAAATCCTCCCCCGCGAATACATCCCCCAAAGAAGAGAGGCCCACCTTCGCCCAGGAACCTAAGTGCATATCAGGGATCAAATTGGCTATTGATCGGAGAGACAGATTAGGAGAAGGCAGGGAAATCTCTTCATCTAAGGAAACACAGGTATGCCAACATACTATTGTAGTCTGGACTGCTTTACAGAATCCCGGTCTGAAGGAGATTTCAGAAGAGGGCAGCCAGAATAGATCAGGAAGGGGAAAGGGGCGCATAAGTTCCCTTTCAATAATTACCCAGGGTTTGGGAGAGTCTATTATGAACCAGTCCCTTGCCTGGTTAAGTATACATGCTGAATGGTATCTCTCCAAGTCTGGGAAGGCCACTCCGCCTGTCTCCTTAGAGAGGGAGAGGGTATTCCTCGCTATTCTGGGTTGATTCCCCTTCCAAATATATTTAGTTAGTATTTGATAAAATTTGTTACATATGGATTTGGATAGGGGTCTAGTAATGGTCCGAAATAAATACATTAGTTTCGGGAGCAACACCATTTTTGCAGCCGCAATCCTTCCTAGCCTGGACACCTCATGTAGCATCCATTCTTTTGTTAAAGTTTCATAAGCTTTCAAGAGGGGCCCAAAATTACAATCAATAAGATCATGGTCTCTAGCTAAATGCACCCCCAGATATTTGAGGGACCTAGATTTCCATGTATATCTATACGTCTCCTGTAGTTTCTCCAAAATTACAGTTGGGATGTTAAGAGGGAGGGCTTCTGTCTTTGCTGTGTTGAGTTTGTAAAAGGACACTGCTGCGTATTGATCCAAAATGGCATGCAATGCTGGAAGGGACTCTTCTGGGTGGAGTAAACACAGTAAAATATCATCTGCGAATAAGTTTATTTTATGGGAGAAACCTCCGAGCAAGGGACCATGTATGGATTTGAGGGTTCTGATCATCTCCGCCAGAGGTTCAATGGCAAGCGCAAAGATGAGTGGCGAAAGTGGGCACCCCTGACGTGTGCCGTTGGTTATGTCAAATTTGTCAGATAGACAACCGTTTACAAATACCTTCGCAGAAGGGCAAGTATATAGGGCCGAAATGGAATCTAAAATACCTCCCTGGAAACCGAAACTGTGTAAAACCTTCATCAAATAACCCCAGTGCAGGCGGTCAAACGCCTTTTCGGCATCAAGCGATAGGATCAATAAAGGCTCCCTACGGTAGTCATAATATTCTATAATATTGAGAACTCTACGTGTATTGTCTGGGGCCTGCCTGTGCATCACAAATCCGACCTGATCCGGTTTAATGAGAACCGGCAACAGCCGAGACAGGCGACTAGCAATCACTTTGGCAAACAACTTGACATCTGTGTTCAGCAAAGCAATAGGTCGGTAATTAGCTACAGCATTAGGGTCTTTGCCGGGTTTTGGTATGGCAATTAGCTGCTCTCCTTTCTGTAAAATATGAGCTGGTGCTTTTTCACTTG
Source organism: Taudactylus pleione (assembly GCA_031769625.1). NCBI lineage: Eukaryota > Metazoa > Chordata > Amphibia > Anura > Myobatrachidae > Taudactylus > Taudactylus pleione. Next base: position 1,136,276 of record JAUIMM010000429.1, on the reverse strand, counting down.
TGGCTTCAATGTATTTTCATGAGACTTCTGAGCATCACTTTTGTCTCTTTCAGTTCCTGAAACTTTACATATTTTGCTTCAAATATATCAAACTTCTGAACAATTTATAACTTTTGCAAGTATCCTTGTAGCCTTTTCAATTGAATGTGATGCGAAATAGCACCAGGAGCTATTCATCTGGCTGCACTGTAAACCCTGACTAGGGGATTTCTGCTCCCATTTTCCTGAGGTGCTAGCAGAAATTGGACTAACCTAGTGCCTCGGCATCGCATGCAGTAACAGCATCGCAACCTGGCACTTACGCCGGAGAATACTGTTTACCCTGACTAACCCCTGGTTATGGGATATGAACTGCGTCTCCCAACTTAAGTGCCGTGCGCAATGTGGACCATTGAATAGCTCCGGGCACTCATTCCTGGCACTACTCAACATTGAATTCAATTGAATTCTCTTTTTTTCTCTCTTTTAAAAGGTCTATTACTGAAGAGTGGCTTGGAGATGTATAGAGAAAAAATTTGTGTAGGGCGTAGTAATACAAAAATGTTTAGTCGCATGTGTAACTTTCTAGGGCTTCACTTATTGTGATCAGTCATTTCTATGTCTCTAGGCCAGAGGTAGGCAACCTGCGGAACTCCAGCTGCTGTGGAACTACTTATCCCAACTTGCCCAGCCACAGCATTGCTATTTGTGTTCACTCTAGGTCCGGTGCGCACCCGTAAAGGGGGCTAATAGTGTCCCCTGCACATTTTGTCATTCTTTACTCATTATTGAGTTTTGTGCAGGTGAAACTGCTGATATCTACACATGTTAAATGGGAAACTTCATGTATGTAGTTTGTGTAGACTAGAAAAGTTGTGAACTTTGTCTTGTGTCCCTGATCGTTGTCCTGCTCCCTTCTGGTTCTGGCCACTTTTCCAGGAGATAATCGTTACACTTGGCATAGACCAGAGGATGTCACACTTGACCAAGCCCCTAACATTTGTCTGGACAATGAGGAGATTAATTGCTTGGTTGTAATTTTTACAAGCGGCCACTTTTTTTTGTTCTCCGGTCAACTTGTATATATTCCTTGGTTAAAAAAAAAAAAAAAAAAAGCTTTCACAATTGCTATACATTGAAACAATTACTGGTGTAAAAATCTGTTTTTGGCCTATTGTACTAGGATTGAGATCACTAGAACTACTTTAAACATTTCACCAACCAATGAATATTTTAAATGTACAACAGATATATACATGTTTTAAGGGGAATTTGACCTAAACATTTTTTATTTCCTTTCCTGCCTCTGCCTGGATTTTCTCCTGACTGGCTTACTGCTTAAATGCTGACCAATTAATAATTACAATTTGAGAACTACTTTCTCTCATCTTTGTCTCAAACTTAAATGATGGTAATGTTGAGTTAGGTTCTGGGGGGGGGGGGGGATTAAATTGTTTGTTGTTTTTTGCATGCAAGTTAGTGATGGGCACCCTACGGAGCCATTCAATTGTTCTGATCGGGTGAGAGTGCCGCGGGCGGACAGATTTCTGCTCATATCCTCCTGAGGTTCCAGCAGAAATCTGCAAAAGTAGGGTTTTTGGACACCCGAACTGGCATTTGAGCACACTAACCAGAATTCTGCACAGCTTTAGCTGCTTTACGCAACTAAACCCGTAGCATTTGGGCACGACAAATGCAATAAGTTATGTAGTCACGCCCGATCTGCAAAATAGTTGAAATGATCCTTCAGGCACCCCTTACTTATCGCTGCCCAAAAAGCTGTTGAAATCCCCTTGGTGGGGGCAATTCAATTGTTTTATGGCGCAAGATCTGCTATCTAAAGTGGTGGGAGATTGGGGGGGTTTAGCGTTTAGCCACGTAAAACTGCTAGAACCGTCTAAAGTCTTGGTTGTGAAAGTCCTCATTTTGGACCCTTGGCATTTGCGCCCAAACAGAGCAACAATTGAATTGCTCCATTGGGCACCCATAAGTCACAGCCACGGGTGACAATTGAATCCGCCCCAGTGGCACACTTTTACTTTTTAAAAAAATAAAATAAAATTAGATCATAACCCACAGCTGCACTACCACCTATGCGATGAATATTGGTTGATCTCTCCTTATCTAAAGGTGCCCATCCACTAGGAGACAGGCAAATGACTGCACGATTACAACATTGTCGTTTGTCAGTCTGATGTGCCTACGCTGAACGAGCAGTCATTTAGTGTAGGCACATCAATCATCTGCAAATATGCTGATCCTGACGTTAGTCAGGTTGTCCAGCATGTTTGCCCGATGATAGATGTCTAAATGACCAGCGGGAGTGCACCTCGCTGGCCATTTTAGACATTTTTGCAAACTATTTGCGGATGATTTAATGATACTGTTGTTCAATCGCTCAACTTAATCGTCTAGTGGATGGGCACCTTTAGCCAGAGCTCCAAGAAAAGCTGCTGCATTGAACCTCTGTTTGCAAATTAACAATTATCTCCATATTAAAATAAAGATAATTAAGTATTTAAATGAGGAAATTGCAGCCAGTATGTTTTGGTGCATGTTTCATTGTTTCAAGTCTGAGAATCTTGTTTACCATATCCTGGAAACGGAACATGTATGTAAAGGCTAAACAATACTTTTTGAAAACAAATGTTAGGACTAGTTCAACTTTCTTTTCTGTCCTCCTAACTTTCCGCCCCAACCCCTTCCCAAAACACCAGTGTTTTTTTTTTTTTTACCATCATTTTGAGTAACTTGAACAGGTCCTCATGTAGGATTTCCACCATTTATCTTAGCAGCTACGCGTCTAGTCTTGGGAGTGTTTCCTGTCACATGCGCCGGGCTTCGCATTCATTGCATAGGATACTTTACCTTTACAAGTCCGTCAGTAAATTCATAAGAATGTTGGGCTACATTAAGGACTCCTTCACAAGGGTTGGGACAATGGATGAAAATGATTGTGCCTTTTGTTTTATTGCACTCACAGGTAGTTCTGCTGTACAGCTAGGGAGAGGAGACGAACTGTAGATCCGCTACATTTGTAGTAGTTCTGTGCAGTAACCAATTGTTGCAGGGAGCCCATTGGGTACATTGAGGTCCCATTGCTGTGTGGGCTATCTTGGTTATCCTTACTGGTAATTGTCAGTAGAAATGCTTGATTGGCAACCGATGATTAACTCATGCACTAATGCAGAAGTATATTGCCTTGAACTTTCAGCAGCCCCCCACACACACTTTGTACCTTTTCAATGGGATGGATGCAACAAATGTCCATCTGCATCACAAGTTTTACTTTATACTCCATAGAGGTGCAATAGGTCCTTAGGAGGCCTATCCATTATCAGATGTATTTCTGAGCAATGAAAGACCAGATATCCCTTAAATTCTGGTGGCTGTGCTGAATCTGTCATGTACATGACAGATTTTGGTAAATGACGAACGAGTAACGATATCGCATGACATAATTCAGGGAGTGGATTTTTTTCTCTGTAGCTGCTGCTAATATCTTTCATTGTTCGTCATTTACCGCATATAAACTGCGCGATATTGCTAATCGTACAGCTATATGTGATAGACCAACATGTTGGAGAGATGATGGATGCGATTTATCGGCCGTGGGAGTGGGCTTCTATCATTGTTCAGGGCCTATCCATTAGCAGATGTAATGAATGATATATAATTTCAATCATTCATTTTATCTGCTAGTGTGAGCGGCTGATAATAGCCTGAACACTTTGCTTTCTTCAGTTTCCATGCTAGAATATGTAGCATCTCCTATAGGTATACAAATCTATTCTTGCAGCTGGATAACAAGATTTGCAATAGGTGGTGTTATGCATTGCAGCCTGGGGTTTCAAACTGTCAGATTTCCTAGTTGTTCGTGGTCAAATTCCCTGTAAATTCCATACTTAAAATGATGTGGTCATTACATAACAAAACGAACTACAGACAACAAAAATTCAAAACTGAAAAGGAAATTAATTTTGACCAGGATAAAAAAATATCCAAAGTGGAACACTGTACCTAAACATTGCAGATTTCCCTGCAGGCAGGCTGCTGCAAACCAAGAAAACCCAGAGTTTAAAACCCATTGCTGTAAACTAGGGGAAAAAAAACCAATGTGGAAACAGTTCAGTACTGCCCAGGGATTCATCTATGTATCTGTGTTATGGATTAAAAGGGGCCATTCAATTCAGCAGGAGTCTGGAGCACGTATTAGAAACTTAATTATTGCCACGACACAACTAATTATCCTGAAGCGTGGCCCTGCACCTGTCGCAAATGACCATTCCAGGGGATTGCTGCAATATTGCATGTTAATTTTACAATGTGTAACCAGAAAAAAGTGGGGAGGTCACTGTAAACTCCCACGCTCACCCCCCCCCCCAAAAAAAAGTGCCAAATAACAAAGCAGAATAGTATTAGAAGGCAATTAGTGGCCTTAAGCAAAGTATTTGATGTTCCGAAGTGTCCAATGGTTTATTTTTATTTGATATAATTCTAAGGGCAGTATTCAATTGTTTCGCCCCCTTGCACGCCTGACAGGAACTATTGAATTGTTGCTCCTGTCAGGCGCGATTGGCTTTTGGTTCACCATGTCAGATCCAACCTACCGTCGTGCAGCCAGTGAATAGAGAGCGTGCTCCGATCAGGCAGTCGCTCCTTCCCTGTCTGCTGTATTACCATGCAGTATATGCCCAATTTACTGTAACTCTGCTTCTGCTGTGATCAGCCAGAGCTGGTGTTATACATGTACCTCAATCTGTGGGTGGTGGCTCAAACTATTTATTTTGTATGTTAACTGGTTGTCTTTAATACTGTGCTTTCCTTGGTTAGGTTTTAATTTTGTCTATATTTTTATTAAACTAGACTGTTCTTTTTGTTTCCACCCCCCCTTCTCTTATATCAGCTGATCTTGCTTGCGCATATGTTTAGAGCAGTTGCTAAGGTGATCTGTTGAGAATTCAACACCTACGCAACTCTAGTAAAAGGCTGAGAAATGTTTTATAGCTCCTATTCTGCTTGATCTGCTGCATTCACCTGGTGGAAGTATTGAAGCTAAATTCTTGTTTTTTCGAGAGATCACTTTTTAAAATCCTGGCTAGTTTCAGTTAGATTTTTTTAATTTATTTTTTTGCGTATGTGGTTTTTGAGATGAGATGTCTTAGGTGGTCAAAATTCCTAGTATTCTGTGCACTCGTATCAGCTTGTCAGTGTGCCATAAACTATATTAAAATGACCATAATAGACAAATGTGAACTCTGCAAAAAAATGCTCATGATTGGACTAAAGACTGCGATATTTTACCCAATCTGCCCGATTCCGACACATTGGAACGACAGATCGTGTAAAATATGACCAAATCCTCAGTAAAGCGTGAGTCCCCACTCATGATGCGATGCGCGTCCCCACTGGTCGCACATCACATCGTCAGATCTGCCGTGCAGTAGGGCAGATCTGACAATCTCGGAGGCGATGCAGGGGAGATCGTACGAAGATTGGACACAGTTTTGTGCAGAGCTGTCGGTTTCAAGGGAATTCGTACACATTGGCTGATTAGCGTAACCGCTAGGCTGTTTTAGCGGGGCGGGGCGCCCTGCCTTCCTCCTTGAGGGCAAAAAGCACCCTGCCCTCCAGAAGGAGGGCAAAAAGCACCATGCCCTCAGTTTGCGGGTGCCTTTTCACCCACGGGTCGCAGTGTCCCATGGGTGGAGAATTGTGCGGTGACCCGATCACCGCAGGAGAATAGATGCCGGGTGCATGCGCCCGGCATCTATTCTCACTGTCTGCAACGCTTGGGGGCTGCCCGGCGTGTCTGTAAGTGCCAGGCATGCCCCCAAGTATGATGAAAAGGGGACGCGTCTTAGACACGCCACCTTTTATGGACACGTCCCTTTTTCACGCGCGCACAAAGCTGCCCCCTCTAGCTTCGGTGCCCTGTCTGCCGCCAGAGCTAGAGTGAACACTAGATGATCATGTGCAGATCGCCATGTGTGTGGCCAGCATTACTACTATGAGAGAGCATGGTGTGTTCAGCAGAATGAGCTCTCTGATCAGCAACATGTAACACACCTCATTGGAGGGAGATTCAATTCAGAGCGAGGTTAATAGCGCCTGGAAGTTGGTCTCTGAGCTATTCAATTCACTCTGCAGTTTAGTGCGACTGCAATCTAAGTCTGAGAATGCCGTTTCTCGGGACTTAACCTGGGTGTCTAGTTCGAAAACTAATAATCTGACCGCGAGGCTTAGTGTGGCACTAAGCTGACAAACCGCCTCGCTGCCGGCACATTTTAGTTTGATTTCTCCTTGTACCTTCCGGTTTAGTTCCAAATGGAGCGCAAGTACCGGAACCATGGTGACGGCCAGCAGTGTTTAAGTCAGCCTGGTTCGAGGAGACTAGGTCTGGGCCAACGGGAACTTTCCAGCTTTCAAAGTGGCCAATCCACCTCTGAATAGATCTATAACCACTGGCAGAGGAATTATCTGTGCCCATTGCTTTGTGCCCCCCTGACAGCTGGTGCCCGGAGGCTAGTGACTCCACTGCCTACGGGAGTTCCGACACTGGGGGTATGGCATGCTTCTCTAGTATGGCAAGGGACTGCAGAGCCCTAGGCGCATGCCGGCAGCAGCATAGCTGGGGACGGGTTTATGTAAGCCTACACAGTACCAGTCTGAAACCTCAAACCCAGATCCTCGCTGCTGCCGATCTGTGTCCACACTCCTCCTATGACGGGGTGAGTGTGTTTGCTGATCATCAGTTACTCCCATAAGTTACCAGATTTTCATTCCAACCAATCAACTAGTTGGATGGTTGGACAGAAAATCTTTACGTGTGTATGCAGCCTAACACTAACCTTCTGCATAGAGTAAGGACATGATGGACAATGAATTTATAATGTACATTCAGCTTAGTAGCCTTTAATAGACATACGTCTGATACGTTTTACTTGCTCTTTTATACAGGGATCTGATTTTACTATTTGTCGCTGACAAATACCTTGTCAAGGTGGTAGGTGTAGTACACTATAGATCAGTGTGTAGCAACTCCACACAAGTACACCCATAGTGTTTTGAAGATTTCTTTTAATCTTAAACAGATGAATGAAGTTCTCTGATCAAATCAGTAATTATCTCTCCTGCTCCCTCAGATGGAATTACTTAAAATATGACCTGTAGGGTTACTTGAGGATGGAGTGGAAACACCCTGCTGTAGCATATTTGAGCATTGATAGCAATAATCTAAGTATCCTGGAAATGGGATCTTGTTTGTAGTTCTTTTAATAACCGGCTGACACTTTGTAACGCAGTAGAATTGTGATACTTAGCGTAAAGTGTATATTTGCATTTTAGTGAGCTATCCTAATTGCTTAACTGAGGTTAATGCTTTATCCATTGGCTGTAATGCTTTCAATGACAACTCACTTCCAAGACCTCTTGCTCAGGGAAATGTTTAAATCCAGTTGTGAAAATGCTTTAAAATGAATATATTTGTTGATTTTCCCACTTTTGGCATATGTATACCATGTAAGAACGTACGTAATTAGGATTTTGCTGCCCCAGCTAAGTGTTTTGATGTGACCATATACAACCTACAGTTTGTATTTGCTCACACTAGATGGTAATCCATATCATGGGTAGGTCTTTGCCACCTGGCTCATGATGTACCCACTCTATTTGTTATATCTCGGTGCACTGTTATTGTGTACTCTGTGCACAGCTCATTCTTCTTTGTGTACCTCACATTGCTATTATGTATAAATGCAGCCATGCTTTTATTTTCATGCTTTATAGTCTCCATGTGTGTTATGCATACTATGTTCGTGTATGCATTGCCTATATGATGCTATCCCAGCATGCAGATAGAGGTGACTGCACTTTGTATGAGCACTGTTCCTTGCCTCCTGACTAATCCTCTGCTCACAAATATAAGTTTGATTTGTGGAGCAGTGCAAAATTAGCTCTACTCATTACTTCTGTGTCCTACCGAAATATTTTCAGAATCTACTGTAATATAATCTCCGTTCAGATGCTGGATGCTGAGGACTGCTATCATTGCTGTTGCCATCTCTATCCCTCCTTTGATCTCTGTAGCCCGCCTGGTTGTAGCAGCTGTTGCCATTATTGTGAACGTGGTCAACGTAATAAGTATCTTTGCTCAGGGACCATTTGCGTCGACCTTTTTGACCATGTCGACCATTTGTTCCTGTGGACCTTTAGTGTGTCGACCTCTTGACCCTATCGACCTTGTGTCCATGTCGACCTATTGCCTATCTAACTTGTGGTGTCTACCTAAACATTGTCTACCTTTTTATTGTAAAGCTAAAGACCGGATACCAGGTGAAGTGACCACATTGTACAAGGGCTTCTAACTATTGTCTTTAAGGTTGTTATTACCAGTTGTAGATTGGAGGCTAGCTCAATTCATACCAATGGATGAGATTTGCTTTTCCGGATCAGCAAATGACATCCATCCACTTCTATGTGCATTGTGAGCTTTGCTTCGTACCCCATAGATGGGTGCACAGGAAGACTTGATGTCTGCACCATGAATTTGGTGATATCCGGCTACTAGATATCCCGGAGCTATTCAATTCAGTGCGCTGTGTGGTCAGAGAATGCCGGTTATCGCGCCTTAACAAGGGTGTTAAGACGCGGTAACCGGCATTCTCTGACCAAAGTCTGGCGCGCGGCAGTTAGCATGGCGCTATGCAGAAAAACAGTCGCGCACCCAGCATGTCAGTCTGATTTTTCTTCGCATCCCCAGGGCGGTGCGAGAAGAAATCCTTCGCGTGCCCAAACAGCGCGGTGTATTGAATAGCTTTGGGAGTCCCTCCCATCGCTATTCAATAGCGCATTGGGGGGAATTCAATTCAACCCGCTATTGAATAGCGACGTGAGGGAGCTCCCGCAGCTATTCAATACACCGCGCTGTTTGGGCGCTAAGGATTTCTCACACTCCCCTGGGGATGTGAAGAGCAATCAGACCAACGTGCCGGCTGCACGGCTGTTTTTCTGCATAGCGCCGCGCTAATAGCCGTGCGCCAGGCACTTTGGTCAGAGAATGCCGGTTACCGCGCCTTAACACCCTTGTTAAGGCACGATATGGCGCATTAACCGGCAATTCTCTGACCACACAGCGCACTGAATTGAATAGCTCCGGGAGTTCGCTCCCGGCGCTATTCAATTCGTGTTGAATTGAATCGCCCCCAATTCCTCCCATTGAGGGATTTGCTGGTAAGGAAGGAAGATCGGTTCATGAGTATCAGACAGGAGTGGAATAGTAAGTGTGCGATATGGGTGTGGGGTGGCTGGGGAGAAGGATGTCTGTAAGCACTATACCATAGAGATGTGGGATCTGGGAATGATTGGCAGGGGACCAAATAAAAGCAAGTAGTGAGAAATAAGAAAGTTGTGTTGTCCATGGTAATGAGACGGTGGATTAAGCTTCTGGATGTAACTTGGAATATATAAACACTTTAGGTGTTAGACCCCTTTCAGTGATATTAAATAACCAATTTAATTTGCTTGTAGTCATTCATATATTTTTTTTTATTACCTGTTCAGTAGGAATTTGTACTCCTGGCTAATGTGCACTCAGCCCAAGGCGACTCTCTATTGTACACGTTTATATATTGTGCACGTTTGGTGGGTCCCTGGTCTAATGATGGGTACACACTGACAAGATACATTGGCCGATCAATTAATCTGCACGTCGAGCAGTGTGTACCCGCGATATGTCTGCGCACATCGTCTAACGACATATCACATTGGCTGTACTGTACAACCGATGGACAGATAGGTCTGCAGACCTATCTGTCCATCGGCAGGTGTGTACGGGCGGTCAGAAGACCGCCCGTACACACACAGCGGCAGCAGCGAAGAGGGGATTAGGACACGCCCCCGACCCGGCCTCCAGGACCCGAGGGCACAAGCAGATGATGGCCATTCATGTGTATGAACGACCATCATCTGCAGATCACTCGATCCGCAGATATGTCAGGTGTGTACCCACCTTTCGACTCCTAGTGTGTCAGCGTGGAACATCTGCTTACAGGTAGATCCTACTTGTAACCTAGTAATTCTATATATTGCCACGTACCGTTTTTAGAGCCATTGTTCTGTACAGTGTACAATTACATCTTTATCTTGAGACCTTTAGAAAAGTAAATGCAAACTCCTTGTGTAACATGAGGTCTGGGTAGGTCATTGTTTTATTCCTTCTACAGTGTGTTCCTGTAGCCGGGCCTGTCACTCTGTACTGTGGAGGCCCTTTGCTGCATCCATCCCCTGCCATGAATAAGCTGTTCTGCTTTATTCAAAAGCTGCATTGAGTGAGGTAATAGGATCCAAGCCTTGATGTGAAGAGCAATATGATCCAGTGTTGTGCTTGGGAGAGGGGGTGATATGAGAGCAGTGGGGGATGGGGAGATTATAGAATAGCTGGAGGAAGAATGCTTGATTATGTCACTACCTATGTCAGGCTACATCCGCGGGTTACACTGTTTCTTTGTGCTGCGGTATTGGTAAGGTTATACGTACAGATTATCCGTAGAGGCCTCTGTTCATGTGTTTTGTTGTGCACATGGGACTGATACGGAGTTGGATTCAAAGCAAAAAAAGTAACTTTGCACCTTTGCAAATCCATGCTGTACTGCAGGTGGGGCAGATGTAACGGAATCAGTATGAAATACCGACGGTATGTTAACCCTGTCGGGATTCTGACTAACACTTGGTCGGTGTGCTAACCCTCTCCCTCTCTATATCCTAACCCTCCCTCTTTGGTGTCCCCCCTAGTGCTTGAACCTAACCCCCCCCCCCCCCCCCTGCACCCTAAACCTGACCCTCCCCCAATTGCCTAACACTCCCCCCAAAACCATTACTTACCTTCGGCATACGGGCGTTTGGGATGCTGGCTCCGGGATTCTGACCGGCATGTGTATTCTGACGCCGGTAATGTTGGCATCTGTTTCCCGTCCGCCGGGATGCCGAACGCATATCAATGTAACATGTGCGGAGAGAATTACATGTGAGGGGCGTGTGCAAACTCTATTCTAAATTGCAGTGTAAAAATAAAGCTGCTCAGCATTTGTGGGCTACATGCAAAAGCAGCTGGTATTTTCCTTGCATGCAAATACAAAATGTACTTTCACCCCTTGCATTGAAAAGAAGGGGTGCACATTTCTGCTCACCACCTAAGAAGTGAGCGAGCAGAAATGTGGGCGTCCGTGGTAATCACGCCCGATCGGAGCAACAATTGAGTTGCTGTCGGGTGCCTATTTAGAATGGGCATGCAGGAAATGCATGAATTCATCCCCATAGTTTGTCCAGGTGTAGCGTTCCCGCTAAGCTTTTTTTAGTGAGGCACCACTCCCTGCCCGGTTTTCACATGCCCGGGTACAGAGTACCGGTTTGCGCCCTGTCTGCGTTTTTCCGAAGCAAGCCGGCAAGAAAGGCTGGTAGGCGTAGCAAAGGGCAGGGTGCCCAGCTATAACCCAGGAGGCAGGCCACACACCATAAAGGGGCCTATCCATTACCCGACTTTGAACAATCCAACCAAAACCAGGAGGTTTTGGTCGCGTTGTTCACGAAGTCGGGTAATGAATAGCCGGCAAGGACCAGCCATGCGTGTGCATGCTGTGTACTTGCCGACCCCGACTGTCTACTGAACATGTTCGTCGGGTTCGGCATGTTCAGATATAGGTCGGGCTCCTTCGCTGAATGACGTTCAGTGCGGACACCGCACCTGGGCGACCTGAAGGTCTGAACGCTATACATACAGACTTTCAGGTCGCTTAATGTATAGGCCCCTTTAGAAGGAGGTATTTGGTAATCCGACCTTCCTCAATATTTCTGGCGTGAGCCCGCTGCTGTTTGCAAGCCGGCAGCCTGTGCACCGTAACTGGTACAACCAGGGGTACAGGGCTCCACAAACGGGTGAGCAGACACCTGAGGTGCCCAGGAGGACCATGTGCTGACCTGATGCCGATTTTCTTCGGACTCCAAACTCTGTACATTGTCATCCGTTCCAAGCAGACCAGCTCCAGGACACCAAGCAGCAGCCAGTGGGAGACCGTGTCGGATGCGCGTCAGTCCAGCACCAGCAGATAGATGAGGTGGTGGGTGGCTGGTGTACTGCACTCAGCGCTGTTACCCTCTGTTAGGTGACACCGACCGCACCACCCTAGCTACGGCCCTGACCACCATGGCCACCACATACTGATCTCAGCAAGTAGGGGTGCAAGTTTCTAATTTGTCAGACCATTAGTAACCAGCATAACTATAACTTAAGTTATGTTTGCGACTGTACACATAATATTATGGAAGGTAGTGAAGGAATTAAATATTAAGGTAGGATTTGGGAGTCTCGGACACTTATGGGTATGTGAGGTAGTCTGAGGGGCATTGATGGGGCATGCGGGGAGTCAAAAGCAGGGCACAGCTTATAGTGATGGAAATGGGTGCATGCCATGAGGCCACGCCCCCTTTGAGTGTGTACTTCGAAGGGGTGCGCAGGGAAAAATGTGCCCTTTAAAAATGAATGCCCACCTTGGTGATCAGCACCATCACGTGTTTTGTAGGCGGAAAAGTATCGCACGCGTGCCCGATATTCCCCGTATTCAATTTGAAGGTACGCGAAAACGGGACCCGGCGAAACTTGAACAGGCGGAAAGTACTGTCAGATTTGGGGAAATCAGCCTGACACCCCCCAAAAGATGCTCTGACATGGGTGAGCTATGGTACCCCCCGATTTGGCTTGCTGAAGGTATTTGGGGTTTTTAAACTGGCTCAATAGCTGCTAAATAGCATTTTTCTATACGCGGTGCAGAATAGTATTCAGGAGAATTTTTTTCTAGAAAATAACTTATCCCAGCAAATTTGTGGTACTTGAAAATGGGGGTCAGCATATTTTAAAGTTGCTAAAATTAAGTTGAAAAATCCACCTGCCGCAAGCACCTGCAATGAAAAAAAAACACTTGGGGCATACATGGGGACCCCCCCAGAGTCAAGTTAGCTAGATTTTATCTGTCCGACATTTTTTTTTGCCCCCAAATTCAGAGTGAATTTTTTTGGGGTGTCCTTAAGTGTGTCTATTTTTCAATAGTTTACCTTTGGGAGACTGTCTGAAGGCTGCAGGGGGGTTCCCGCAACGTTGCACCCCCAAAACCCCAATTCTGCACTTTTTTCCGCCTCCTATTCATAGGCGAAACTTTTCCGCCTATTACTTTGCATTGACTTTGCGCCTAGTCGGAAAGTCTTTCAAATTGAGTATGGCGGAAAGTCAAAACTGAAAATGACGTCATCGGCGAAAATATTGCGGAAACAGACTTTTCGCCTCAAATTGAATTCGTTCCTAGGTTGCAAAGTTACTCTTCTTGCTTTGCTCCCAACTCCAAATCGAGTTTTAATTTGAACAGTTTGTGGAACTTTTAAAGTTATTTACCATCAAAGATTCTCACATTCAGCCTTTCTTATGATTAACCATTTTCAATTCAGCACGATGCTGAAAAGCCTTTGACACTTATGAAATGCTTGTAATGTTACTTCAGTATACCATAGTAACATCTGACAAAAAGGACTAATAACACCGAAGCAGCAAACTTTGTGAAAACCAATACTGGTATCATTCTCAAAACTTTTGGCCACAGCTGTACAAAGAGTAACAGGTCCATTAAAAAGCCAATTTTCCCCATTTGTATAAAATAAAGCATGTTTTTAAACAAATTGCATTTCTTGTGTCAAGCTGTATTATGAATGAATATTTGTCAGAATATCTTTAGCTGCTCTTAATGGTGGGTATCCACTTATAGATGTACAAACGAGCACGATTACAACATTGCAATCGTGCTCTTGTTTGTATAGCTAGTGAGGTTCCTAGACTGAACGTTCAGTCCAGGCACATCCCTCATCCCCGCACATGCTGAACCTGACTAGGTTGACCAGCATGTACGGGCGATGTCAGAAGCGTCCAGCGGGCACGCGCATCGCTGGTCGCTTCCGACCAAAACATGCATGATGCATGCGCAATTTGCAAGCAGTTGCACTGCACGGTAACTACATTATCGTGCTATCGCTTGGTTAAATCGCTAAGAGGCTACCCCCCTTTAATAATTGTTGCAATATTGTCCCTCTCCCATAAAGTTGCACCTCAGACCATACGTCACCCTTACACGCTATTTGTTTAATTCTCAGCAGTGTGTGGGGGATCCATGCTGGGCCACAGTTCCCAACAGTGAGGCCGATGCAGGCACGCTCAATGAGTTTGTTGCTGTGTTCTGTGGATTCCAATAACCCGAAAATGCAATCTCTCACCAGGCTGCCCATTCACACTAGCCTTCCCCCCCCCTAGCCAATTATTTATGGCACAAAAAGATAGACCTCTGTTTGTTAAGATTGTTTTAAAATTTAGTTATCTTTGTGATTTCGGGTGACCTATATAGGGTTTCAAGCAGTCTGTTTGGTGAGAACATGTATATTTGTCAATATTACTAGAATGCTATTTTCACCTTGGGTAAACGACGTAGGCATTTTTGTAAGTGCATATGCATTTAATTTTAAAACGTTGGTCTATGCCGTCCTAATGCCTCCTAATAGTATATTATCCTGATCAAATGCAGCGTATTCCTCATAGGCGCCTAACAAAATGGTTATGGGGAAGGTACGTAGCTTCTAGCTATCATTTATAAATTGCATTCAATAAGAGGTTACCTAGAAGCTGGTTGGTTGCTATGGGCAACTTCACCTGTCCTCTTTAGAAGGTTTGGTACATCTCCTATGTAACGTATATTGGCTTGTGTATAGGCCTGGGCGTAGGCAACCTATGGCACTCCAGCTTCTGTGAAACTACACATTCTAGCATGCCCTTTCAGTTTTAGCATCCCCCTAACCGCAAAACTGCAGCAAATCATGCTGTGCAGTTTTACAGCAGCTAGTTACCTACCTCTGGTATAGACAATAGTGTCTTAGAGAACTGTATTCTATACCTTACCAAACGTCAGTCATAAATATAGTAAGTGCCACACATTTCAAAGTCATCTCTGAAAGCCGGGGAGCCAGTCACTGTAACAATGTCTTCCCTGTTTATTTGGGGTACATTTGTTTTGTTTTTTCGAATTTATACTACAGACTTCACAAATTTTGTCCAGTGGGATGTAGCGTTTTTTTCAGAAGAATGGGGTTAATTCGCTAAACACCAATTGTTGTAGATCTCAAGTTTTTGTAAATGCTAATTTAATGACCATGAATCACGTAGTGTGACTCTATCCTACTTGAGACGACATTACATTTTATTACATTAGTCTACAAAACCTATGTGCGTTTTGTACCGAACATTTGACTATTGTCTATCTAGTTGCTATGTAATAATTCACAAACTAGGGGGGCGATTCAATTCAGTGTGATGTTAAATAGCCCCTTGAATGAATTCCCAGAGCTTTTCAATTGACCACCTAAGTCAGAGAATGCAGGTTAACGCACCTTAAGCTGGGTGTTTAGTTGCGCTAACCGGCATTCTCTGATTAAAGTGCCGCCCGTGATTCTGTTAGTGCCATGTTAAGCTGCAAAACGGCATCACGGCCTACACTTAATGCTGGCCGTACACCTGCGCGATTTCGGACCGATTGCCAGATTTTCAACGGGTCATAAGATGGATCTTGTGAAAATCATGTGTTTGTTTTTTTTTTTTTTTTTTTTTAGCAAGATACGATCTGATGCGCGGGTTTCGCAGCTCCTATAATCTGATCTTATGATAAGATGTGCAGCACATCTTGTCCATCGCATCCTGTGCAGATCGTGACGTTTATATTGTTCATGCAATCCATCGTGCGGAAATTAAAGTCATTTCAAAGACTGTTTCCCTAACGAGCCTGTGAGAGACAGGATTGATCTTACGACAGATCGTGTGCTAAGAAAAACAAACATGCTGCCGGGACTGCCAGGGAGCTCCGGGGAGTCGGAGGGAAAAACACCAGGCTGCAATTGAAGTCTTGTAGCGTAACACACCTAGTCAGAATGCTGTTAAGCTGGGTACACAATCCATGAGTAGGTGCCCGACGGAACAATTCAATTGTTGCTCAGTTTGTGGACCTAAAGCCACGCTCAGGGGGACTACTTCCTTCTCGCTGCCTCCTAAGGTGCAAGAAGAAATGTGCAAAGTCTGTTGTTTTCGGCGCTCTAAACTCTTCTTTCGGCTGGTTTAGGCACTTTGCGCGGCTAAACGTAATGCTCATGGGCACTTGAATGGAAATGCAATTGAATTGCTCTGTTGGCCACCTACAGTCAGGTGCATAAATATTGGGACATTGATAGAATTTTCATATTTTGGCCTCTATTCACCAGCACAATGGCTTTGAAATGAAACAAACAAGATGTGCTTTAACTGCAGACTTTCAGATTTAATTTGAGGGTAATTACATCCAAATCGGGTGAACAGTGTAGGAATTACAATGGTTTCTATGTGCCTCCAACTTTTTAAGGGGCCAAAAGTAATGGGACTATCAACTCAAAAGCAATTTCATGGACAGGTGTGGGCTATTCCCTCATTATTTCATTATCAATTAAGCAGGTAAAAGGTCTGGAGTTGATTCTAGGTGTGACATTTGCATTTGGAATCAGTTGCTGTCGACTCTCAATATGAGATCCAAAGAGCTGTCACTATCAGTGAAGCAAGCCATCATTAGGCTGAAAAATCAAAACAAACCCATCAGAGATAGCAAAAACATTAGGTGAGGCCAAATCAACTGTTTGGAACATTCTTAAAAAGAAAGAACGCACTGGAGAGCTCAGCAACACCAAAAGACCCAGAAGACCACAGAAAACAACTGTGGTGGATGACAGAAGAATTATTTCCCTGGTGAAGAAAAACCCCTTCACAACAGTTGGCCAAATCAAGAACACTCTCCAGGAGGTAGGTGTATATGTGTCAAAGTGAACAATCAAGAGAAGACTTCACAAGAGTGAATATAGAGGGTTAACCACAAGATGTAAACCATTGGTGAGCCACAAAAACAGGAAGACCAGATTAGAGTTTGCCAAACATCTAAAAAAGCCATTACAGTTCTGGAACAACATCCTATGGACAAAGATCAACTTGTACCAGAGTGATGGGAAGAGAAGAGTATGGAGAAGGAAAGCAACTGCTCATAATCCAAAACATAACCACCTAATCACTGAAGCATAGTGGTGGTAGTGTCATGGCGTGGGCATGTATGGCTGCCAATGGAACTGGTTCCCTTGAATTTATTGATGTGACTGCTGACAAAAGCAGCAGAATGAATTCTGAAGTGTTTCGGGCAATGTTATATGCTCATATTCAGTCAAATGCTTCAGAACTCATTGGACGGCGCTTCACAGTGCATATGGACAATGACCAGAAGCATACTGCAAAAGCAACCAAAGAGGTTTTTAAGGCTAAAAAGTGGAATGTTATGCACTGGCCAAGTCAATCCCCTGACCTGAATCTGATTGAGCATGCATTTCACTTGATGAAGACAAAACTGAAAGGAAAAAGCCCTAAGAACAAGCAGGAACTGAAGACATTTGCAGTAGAGGCCTGGCAGAGCATCACCAGGGATGAAACCCAGCGTCTGGTGATGTCTATGCGTTCCAGACTTCAGGCTGTAATTGCCTGCAAAGGATTTGCAACAAAGTATTAAAAAGTGAAAGTTAGATTTAGGATTGTTTAGTTTGTCCCATTACTTTTGGCCCCTTAAAAAGTGGAAGCCACATACAGAAACCGTTGTAATTCCTACACCGTTCACCTGATTTGGATGTAATTACCCTCAAATTAAATCTGAAAGTCTGCAGTTAAAGTACATCTTGTTTGTTTCATTTCAAAGCCATTGTGGTGGTGAATAGAGGCCAAAATATGAAAATTCTGTCAATGTCCCAATATTTATGCACCTGACTGTATTTGTTTAGACGACTAGCAGGGTAGTGTCCAAAACTGTTAAATTGCCCCTATAAATCTAGTATTTGCTCTAGGAATGCTGTAGGCCCATTACATTTTCCTATAGGAGCCTATCTGACTAGGCACTGTAGCTCTTCAGCATTCTGCTCTAAAAATAATTGCCTGCAGCAGCACTAGACAGTTTCTCCCCTGTGATCTCACCAAGCTGCCTGCAGCATGTGGTTTCAGCTAGTGTGTGCATCATGGGTGATCACCTGCAGAGAAGATAACACACAATGCTGCTTGAAGTGAGCCAGACAGTCCCCATGCTGCATAGAAGTGCTTGTTACCTACCACAACCACACTCAAGTATTGTTGCTACAAAAGGCCAGGCAATGCTGAACAGTTGTGGTGATTTTGTCAATTTTCTAAATATGTTGGTACTAAAATTTAATGAGCTACTTGTTGAAAATAGTATAGTCCAGAGGTTCCCAAACACTGTACTCAAGGCTGCCCAACAGTTCAGGTTTTATTCATGGATGAGCACAGGTGGTTAAATCAAATTGGACTGAGGTACTAATTAAGTGACCTGATATAGCTTTAAACCATGGATATAGCTTTAAACCTGGACTGTTGGGGAGCCTTGCGGACTGTTTGGGAACCTCTGGTATAGTCTTTTTTTTTTTTTTTATTATTATTTTTTTATTGAGTTAATGGCTACTGTGACTAGAAGTCTGGAAACAAAGCTGTTGTCTGAGGAAACCCTGAAAGTAGATTACAGCTGTTACACATTCCATTACTGAATACATATAAAGTGTGCATGGGGCTTCGGGGTAAATTTACAATTCAGCACTATTCAAAGCCGCCACTGAATTTAAAGGGACATTAACATGAATTGCAAAACCAGGCGAGTTTTGTTTTTTATGTGTGTGTATGTATGTATATGTGTATAGATATATATATATATATATAATTTTTTTTTTGTATGTGTCTATATACATTTTTTTTTTTAATAGAATGAACACTGGTGTGCAAATTTTTAGGTTCCTTATGTGCATGCAGTCATATATTGAAAAAAGTGGTGATACTTTGTGAAAAACCACTCCTGATAATGACAGGTGGCAGCAGTCTTCTAGTGGTCCGTGTGTCTACGGGAAGATGGGTGCTGAAAAATAAGAGACGTGCGCCTAATAGTGTAGTATATAAAGTAAAGCAATCTGTGCTCAAAGTAAATATTGTGCGTACCAAAAATGTAATGTTTAAAAGCTTATCTTATGTCCAGGTCACACTCCTATGGTCAGGAAGCACGTGATGGCAATGTGTTCTGGATATTAATCCAAGGGATGATATCCACTTGAATAAACCTGAAAGAGAGGGCTTAAAACAAGCCCATGAATGTAATATGGTGTAGTATTTTCTTATGCAAACATGGACAGTGGGCGTACATAAATCTGCGTACCAGATAATGCAATGTATAGTGCATATATTGGTGCATACACACGGTCAGATTTTTCCTTCAGATCTGAACGATAACTATTTAAAGATCGTTCATATCTGAAGGAAAATCTGACATATCTGACGTACCTGGATGATGGACGATGAACGATGCGCGTTCCCGTTTGTCAGATAACGATATCTGACATCTGATGTGTTTGCAGTCAGACTTGGACGATTCCATTCATTTTAATGCAGTCAAAAATCGTTCAAAACGTTGGTAAAATCGTTCAATCGTTCATCTGATAAATCTGACAAATCTGACCGTGTATGCTCCATAAGAGTGTCACTCCTTCCTGTTTCCAGTGTTTCAAGCACCAGCTTCATAAACCAGGCATATCAGGCCTCGGACCATAAAAATGGAGAAAATTCTCCATAAACTATCATTTATTACTCAATAATACATCAAACAAGGACAGACAAATGGTGACAGGAATATTTTAAAATTGCTCATCTTGAATATGGCTTGAGCAGAATAAAGTCCACTTTGTTGGAGGTGCAGGAGAACCAGTCCCAATGCGTTTTGTCCTATTTGGACTTCCTCAGGGGTGATTATTATACTGTGTGTGTATATATGTGTATATATATATGTATATATATATGTGTGTATGTGTATATATATATATATATATTATTTTTTTTTCCAGTTTGGAGGGCACTCACCATTGCAGCAATAAAAATGTCCTTATTTGTTACATACCACCAGTATTATAGCACATGTCCCGATGTTTCGGTCTGGTAACAGACCTTTGTCAAGGTAGATTAAGTGTTGCAAGAAGCCACAGCCATCAGAAATGGTGACTATATCGTTACTGTTCAATCGCTCATTAATCGTGCATGAAAACGTCAAACGACCAGCGATGCGCTCTCCCGCTGGTAGTTTCCGACATCAAACATCGCCTGAACATGCCGGTCAATCTGCCGATAACTACAGATAGACCATGTTCAGGGATGAGGGAGGGTGCCTGTACTGTACGACACATAGTTTCAGTGTAGGTACTGCAGGGGAAGAGCAATGACTGTACAATTACAATGTTGTAATCGTACTGTCATTCCACTATCTGCGAGTGGATATGCACCTTAATTAGTAATGTGGCGTAAAACATTTGTAACGGTTTCTGCCTTAGAACTTTATACAAGGTGCTTTACCATCATGTATAAAGTTCTAAAGTGGATTTGGGTACACTAAAGTAGTAACTGATGCGCTGTCAAGAGAACAGCTGGTGAGGGATTGTCAGTCCCAACAGGTTTCCATAAAAACCAGTATATTTTATTCTGCTATAACAAACTGTATAATTAAAACATTCAAAACCTCAGTAGCCACAAGTAAAAAATGTAAAAATGATAAAGACTTCGGTATATTATGTATAGTGTTCAGACACGCTGCTAATTACCCCACTTTATGGATATAAGGAGAAAAATTTGAGTACAGTGCTTTAGATCGCAATACTACCATGTCAGCATCCCGTGTCCAACATAATACTATCCCTTGTCATTGTTGTCCTCTTAACTACATCCCCCTACCAGTGGTGCGTATGTGTGTACATACACATAGTGTTCACACCAAACCAGGGGCGTGGCCTTGCAACGTCACCAATTCATTATTGTTGGGGCTGTGCCCAGCAATTATGGAGGTGCTAGGTTTCCTCCCAATCTCTCCCCTCACTGTGAATAATGTTGGACTGCACACTGCATCTATTCACCCGGCAGCGATCCGAAACCGCACCTTTGCACTCCTGCGGGACACTGCGGCCCGCAAGTAGGGACAGCGCAGGTTCTGCCCACATTGGTGTTAGTTATATTGCTTTGAATAGGGGCCATGGCGTGTGAGTGGCCCACGTGACCAGCAGCACTATACACACTGGTGGCAGCAGAGCCTTCACCCACCACGCACAACAATGTCACTGTGTTCCCTGTGCATAGACTGCTATGTAGCCTATCCAAGTGAATGTTGGTCCAAAGCACCTGTGTCCCGTCCCCCCCCCCCCCCTCTCTCATCAGCTGTGCTTATGGTGCCACACCTATCTCTTGCATTGATACTGCCAATAAATATTTGTTATTGCTCAGCTTTAACTTGACAGGTGGAGACAAAGTGCAGGTTACTCCTAGGAGTCTCCACTACAAAATGAAGCCGTTTTCTTGGAAATCGGTTCAATAGTTTTTACGCCAACTTGGAACAGACTCTCCCTTCATATTATGCTAGTGTGTATCTGTATATTTTCCTTTTGCATACTTTAATTATGTAGGTGAAGGGTAGACTCCTCCCTACACTAAAAAGATTGCAATTTGAGCTGATGTACTTGCTTTTTATAACTTGTTAATCACTTAAACTTCCTGCCATCTGCGTGTGTCTTTTAACAAGTGAACATCACGGTGAATACTCTGCCTAGGAATAGTAAAATGTGCTTTAAGGGCTCTCCTATGTAAATCTTGTGGGCCAGAAGCTTTTCAGTGACATTTTGCAAGGTTAGTTATTATCCCCCTGCACTCTTAGGTTATTTGGCTTTCCTCTCGTGATGTGCAAGAAAGGATAATGAAATTAATTTGCACAGACCACAGGGCTGATAGCCATCCAGTTGCCAGGATACTGAAACAGAATAAGCGAGACGTGTAAGGCATCTACTGCTCGCTAACCCCTCGCTCTGCTGCGTGGTATCCGGGAAAGGTAGAGACGGTGCTTTTCTCACTCAGGAAGATGATGGGCTCACTGGATTAGTCCTATACATGAAAAACACTGTAGCATTACCGTTCAGCTCCCCTCCCCCATTTCTCATGCATAAATATGTCCTCCTAAAGTGTCTACCTGCTGATCATTTAGTCTCCTACTCTTCCTTGCGATTGTGTGTATGTAACACTCTGTAGTGTTCTCCTTGTGTTTCCTGCAGCAGTCTATGGATTCTTCCAACAGGCAGAGACTAAAGCTGAACATGGATCCCTATCGCACCCAAAGATGAAATAGCCTCATTTAAATTCCAAGGTCGCCTGGGGAGGTTTTAGAGGAAATGTGAACCAGTCTTATCTGATGAAAGTGATGCAAGAGATTTCTATGCTGGCTTTGTGTGTAGCCTTAGTGTCCCCAATCTGGCCTAGTGCATTATGTGAAACCAAGCAGCAATGGAATAGCAGTTTTCGCTATGTAACTACCCCACGGTTCAGGGCTACTTGTCTTTTAATCCGATGACATGGTCTTGGCCTCAGGCCAGTCTGCTGTGGGTTTAGCATGGCCATTGCTGACTTTTACTGGCGGTCATTGCTGCTACTTCTGAGACTGCTAGTTCTTAACTGTGTTGTCTACAACTTGTTCAAATGTTGACATGTTTTGTATGGAGCGTAATACATCCTTAGGCAGATTGAACATGTGGATTTCTCATTTTATCTGGTACATTCTGTGAATCTAGTGAGTATCTTTCTGTTTGCGATATTCATTTGTTATAGCGTGTCCGATCTCCCGTCTAAAGGGACTGGAGATCGTGGGGCACTATTCAATTGTTGCTAATATTCGCGCTGATTGCACCCATAGTAGTCGGGTTTAGCTACATAAAACTGCTACCCCTGACCAAAGTGCTGGGCGCGATCGCGAAAAGTGCTATTTGGGCGCCCAAACGGGTAACTTTTCGCCCATTTTGAGCTCGCACCACCTGGGGCTGTGTGCTGAAAGGGTGCGGTGCTCAGCTGAATGCGCCAGGTAGGAGCAACAATTGAATAGCTCCTGTCGGGCACGTAGGGGGGGCGATACAATTGAAGACCGCCCTG
Source organism: Taudactylus pleione (assembly GCA_031769625.1). Taxonomy (NCBI): domain Eukaryota; kingdom Metazoa; phylum Chordata; class Amphibia; order Anura; family Myobatrachidae; genus Taudactylus; species Taudactylus pleione. The sequence goes on along the minus strand of JAUIMM010000429.1, from coordinate 1,113,169 downwards.
TGTCTGTAAAGAAGAAACTGCTGACTGATCTAAACCAAGAACATTAAAGGGATCAATAAGACAATGTTAGAGCAACGTCCTGTAACAGGCACAAGTCCTGATTGCTTCATAGTAACAGCCACAAAAAAAACAGAGGTTTGTGTCGCAATATTGTGTTTTCTGTTGGGAGTGCCTGTAACGCTACAGTTTCTCATTCAGGAGTAGCTGCTTTGGTGGAGTGTTTGTTTTTCTCGTGTTTTTTTTTTTTTTTTTTTTCCAATATCCCATTTTAGTTTCTGTTGTGACTTAGATGCTACATATTCTGTTTCTGTGTAAGGATAGCTGTTCGATCTGGAAAAATAGAATCTAATTTACTGTTCCCATACTACTCTGCCAATCCGGTTTACCCTGAATACCTACTCTAATGGTCACTTACTGAACGTCAGTGCGGTTACCATGTTCAGGATTTGTAAGTAGCAAATATTCTTGATGAAAGTATGGAGCCTCGTTGGAGGGGCTGTATGTGCATCTGTGTACAGTGCTCTGTAACATCCTAATTTTTATTTTAGCTTTGTGACGTTAAGGGTCTTGTATCCCACAGTGATGGGTACGGGATGCCGGCACTCCGGGATCCTGGGGATCAGAATCCAGACGCCGGCACCCCGACAGGGTTAGGATACTTATACCTGTCAGTAGGTATCCTAACTCTCCCTCCCCAGTACCTGAACCTAACCACCCCCCCTCCTTAAATCTAACCCTCCAACCTTAGTGCCTAACCCTAACACTCCCCCTTGGTGCCTAAACTTCCCCGTAATCCCGCTACATACCTTCGGGATTCCAGTGCGGCATTCTGAGCGCCAGAGTCCCCGCCGTCGGGGATATTGGCCCACATCCCGTCCCACAGACACCTGTCAAAGAGGCTAGAAGACGAAAAAAGTTTTAACTAGTGTTTTGCCTTAAGCCTCATTTGACCCTCATTTGAGTTAAGGCCCCCATACACTGTGCGATATAGCAGTCGATCCGACGGCTTGGTACGATATCGCTGCTATATCGGACCGTGTGGGCATGATATCGGCCAGTGCGTGCTCCCGCGGGGTCGTACATCACACCTACAGACCTTACTGCATGTTCACTTGATCTGGGGATGCGATGTACGATCCCATGCAGCACTATGCGGGTAAGGGAGGGGTTGCCGGCATATCGGGTGGTCGGCCACCTGATCGCTCCGTGTGTGGGGACTGCCCAGAAAAGTCATATAAACTGATCTAAAGGGGCCTATCCATTACCTGACTTTGTGAACAATGCAACCAAAACCTCCTGGTTCTGGTCAGATTGTTCACAACAAAGTCGGGTAATCGATAGCCAGCAAGGACCAGAGATGCGCGTGCACCCTGGGTCCTTGCTGAACCCGATTGTTACTGAAAATATATATATATATATATATATATTTTGCAATCCATAGACGTTTTTAGCATAATCATGGCCAAGTTTATGGGCCTACCCACCACATCCAGGTAACCTCTGTAGGGTAGGTCCCTAACATACTAGGGTTCAAATCCAGAGCGCAGGACACCCCCCCCCAAACTAGCTCAGCTGAGCCACCCCAGGGCAATCGCTCTGAGAAAGGTGCAGTGTAAAGTAAGATGGGCAAGAGCAGCAGCTGCATGTATAGGATGGAGAAGTGAAATTGCAAATATTATAAACCGTAAGTGTTAAAATGTGCAAAAAAGGAAAAATGTTATAATGCAATGCCTTGAAGCAGACCAACCAAAGCAATCAAGGGGACCCACGCCCCAAAAATCAACCCAAAGTCGCACTACGGTATATAATTTGTAGGATTTACCTAAATTGTGCCTATTACTAGTGTGCATTCACAATACCAGACTCCATGCTTTAAACCAATAAGGGAGGGGTGCTAGTCCAGGCTGAAGGTGTCTCTGCCTTCAGATGTGCAAAGAAGCACACTAAATGGAGTGTATATAAAAGGGTCCTAGACTGCACACCCTGAATATGTATAATGGGAGGTGCTACCCGTTGAGACTATGGGCTCGAATTTATTCAGCGCGATGTAAATAGCGCCGGGAGTGAGCTCCCGGAGCTATTCAATACACTGCGCTGCCAAGTCCGACTAATGATTTCTTCTCTCATCCCTCCGGGGATGAGAGAAGAAATCCGACAAAAGTCCCGGCGCGAGGCTGTTTTCTGCCCTTCGCGCCGGGAAGTTAGGTCGGGAATGCCCGTTATCGCGCCTAAAAACCCTGTTTAAGGCGCGAGAACAAGCCTACCCCGACCTAACATCGCGATGAATTGAATAGCTCTGGGAGCTATCTCCCGGGGCTATTTACATCGCGTAGAATTGAATCGTGCCCTATTATTGCAGGTACAGAAACCGACAAATCTACCAATATTTTTGTTCTTTCCTCCTTTATTCTCCCCTTTTTTCTTGTGTTCTGACTAGTGGTAGTAGGGTACATATACTCATAGGGATTTTTTATCCTTATCAAATCTGTTTTAGTGGTATTTAGGATGTAAAGTTAATGTCATTACTTTGATCTGTATGTGTCCATATTTATGGATATTTCCTGCTTTATTATCTTGTCAATTAATAAAATGTACCATAATTAGCAGCTTAGGGATGGTACCTCTTCAAAGAATCACTGTTATACTTGCTCTATATTACTGCCTCCAGCATTGCATATTCAATGGGCGGAATTCAATTGATTACGCGGTCCGAATCTCCCGTCTAAAGTGACAGGAGATCGCGGGCCGCTATTCAATTGCTGCCGTTTTTTGCGCTGATTGCGCCCATAGAGGTCAGGTTTAGCCGCATAAAGCAGCTAAACCTGACAAAAGTGCTGAGCGCGACCGCGAAAAGTGATGTTTGGGCGCCCAAACAGGTCACTTTTCACACATTTCAGCTCTCATCCCCCTGGGGCTGCGAGCTGCAATGTAGCGCTGGCAGCTAATCGCGTCCGACATGAGCAAGAATTGAATAGCTCCGTTGGGTGCGATAGGGGCTGGAAACAATTTAATTCCGCCCATTATTTACAATTGTTTATAATGAGCAAGAAGTTCCTTTTTGCCATATATATTTAATTTCTCCCATGTTTGAATAAAATTCACAATAGCACATTATTATCTTTAAAATGTATGACTAAGATACACAGTAGCATATCGCTCTGTATAATGTCTTAAAGCATGACAAACTATACCTTGTCTGGTACCGCTGACAGGCTGCTCTCCTAGGCACAGCTGATCGAGATGCAGCACTGATTGGTTGCCATGCATCTACATAACCCCTCCTTCCTGGGGACACTATTGGTAGAGTCCATCTCTCAATTCGAGTCATGACCAGTCGGCGGGTACTGTTTACATCTGGCTAACTGTGGATGTATGACTAGCTTCCTTTGAAAAAGCCCCCCGGTGAAACGCACGTTGGAACCGCTCACTGGGTACCTCTGTGCGCACGGAGGTACCCTGCACCATTGACCAGTGACTATCCTGCTGGAAATCTATCAGTACAACAGACTACAGGTACTTTCTCCCTTACCTGCTCTCACTGGCTGCGGCTCAGCGCTGACACACTGCACTGCTTGTCATCCGTGTGAGGCCACGAGACCAGCGGCAGCAGAAGCAGCTGCTCACTTCACTGTGCCGTTACTTTGGAACTCTCATTCCCAATCCTATGTACATCGAGATTGGGAAAAGCACATTTCATTACATGTAAGAACACAGGTACTATTTTCCTGGTTATATGTATACTCTATTTTGGGGAAACCTGTTCCCTATTTTATTGTATTGATTATCCCAGCTTACAGATAGTTAATCGACCCAGATTTGTGTGTTTAATGTATCTTTGTGTATTTTTGCATGGTCACTGCTTGGTTATGGTGCGAATGACCACTGATTATTAACCAGTTGGGTAAGGTGCTAGACCAGGTACTTTCTCCTCTCCCTGCTTTCACCGGCTGCGGCTCAGTGCTGACATACTGCGCTGCCTGGCAACGGTGTGAAGCCACAGACCAGTGCCGGCAGCAGAAGCAGCTGCTCTACTTTGGGACTCTCATTCCCAATCCTATTCTATGCAAGATTGGCAAAAGCAGATTCTACTGTATATAAGAACACAGGCACTATGTTTCTCAGTTTAGGATATACTTTATTTTGGGGAGACCTGGTACCCTATTGTGTGTTGTCAACTATCCCAGCTCATTAAGGATGGCCTCATAAAATTAATACATCTATACAATGATCGTTATGTACAATTGATTGAACTTTGTGGTCTTGGTGCATTTTGATGTGTGTACTTTTCACTTTTATCTATTAAATCTTGCACATATTTTGCCGATAATTGCCTCTTTGGCAATTGTCAACACGTACCACAATTTCACAGCACAAATTATACATTTTGCCTCTTTTTTGTATTGTCCTTTATATGCTTATTCTGGAATAATTTTTTTTCAGATGTTGTGCTTACATACAATATTTTTGATTCCAGTATTTTAATTGTATGATTTTAAAGATTTACCTTTTAGAAAAATTTGTTTGGGAGGTGTGCCCCAACCATAAGGGTACTCATGTTGCGTCTTTGCATTTTTTGTTACCTTATTATTATTATTACCAGTTATTTTATATAGCGCACACATATTCCGCAGCGCTTTACAGAGAATATCTTACCATTCACATCTATCCCTGCCCCAATGGAGCTTACAATCTATATTCCCTACCACATGCTCACAGACATACACACTATGGTCAATTTTGTGGGGAGCCAATTAACCTACCAGTATATTTTTGGAGTGTGGGAGGAAACCGGAGTACCCGGAGGAAACCCACGCAAGCACAGGGAGAATATACAAACTCCACACAGTTAGGGCCATAGTGGTAATCGAACCCATGACCTCAGTGCTGTGAGGCAGTAATGCTAACCATTACACCGTCTGTGCTGCCCATTCTGCTCCGTGGGTGCACCCTCTGGAGAACCTCCATGTCCGGTTAAATTGTTTAGGAATCAGTGTGTCATCACATACATACTACATCTATCCTTATTTGTTATTTCCTGTGCGGTTGACCCTCCCTTTGTTTTTGTTTTTTTTCTCCCATTACCCTTTCCTCCCCTCTTTTTTACTTTAATTTGTGATTTATTTTAAGGAGACTGGGAAGAGGTGTATCTGATCTATTACAATAGACCAGTAAAGGTTGGCAATCAAATAGACAAGTCTACCCAAGTTTCCAAGTTTGATTGACAGTTTGCGAGATTTGACTGTACATAGTTGTATTACTTTGATTTTGCTCGATTCAGACTAAAGCTGGTACACACTTGATAGACCCGGCTGTCTTGCGACGGTCAGATATGATGTAATGCTATATCGTGTCTGCGTACAGTGCACAATACGCCGCACAATATATCGTTGCAGAATTAATGTTACCGCAACGTACATCAAATCGTCCCATCTGACCTGTGCAGAGTCAGACCCGCCCCCAGACAGATGTTTTACTCCTATGTTGGTTTTCAGGGATGAACGTTATTCAGTCAACACATCCTCAGAAGATAATCTCACCACTACACCAGGAAATCAGTCATAACATATTTTGATCCCATTTCATGTCATGGCTCCTTCACCTGCAGCAGCTAGCAGTGCAACCTGGCTTTTGCTACTGCTTCCATGCAGTTTACCATATCCATCCTTTTAATGGACCTAGTATCAGGGGAACTGTCTGGTTCACTGAGGACTGCAATATCCACTATTCAAGCTACTACCTATCAAACACTTTAAATTCTAAGCTTTTGGGGTACACCTTGTGCAATAATCTGTTATCAGTGGATTGCACTGGTAACATTCTACATTTCATGTGTGTCAGCTGCTGCTGATTTTGGTTTTTCCAAACTCCATAAACGTCACAGGTTTGGCATTCTCGGTCAGCTAATATTAATGACTGCCAGTATAAGATTCCTGTGGAAAATGCATATTGTGCAGTGTGTAAAAGTAATCCTCGTATTTTATATGTACTGTGTTCTATTATTAAAACATGTATTTTATCCCATCTACTGATTACTAGTTTTTTTTAATTGATGGTATTTAAAGCAGCATGGTTTATATTTTCCCTAATAGGGCCGACTATCCTATACAGCTGCAGAGTTAAGGCCCCCATGCACGGTGCAATTCAAAGTTGGTAAGATTGGTTGTATGATTGCCCTTGAAATTCTTCCCTTGAAATTCTTTATAAGATGTGGTCAAATGGTGTACCATTGTTCGTTACACTTCTATGCATCTTATCCTATGATCATATTACATTGTACTGAAAAGATCATGTATCTCTCTGTGAAACCATCTGATCTGCGATCCAACTAGAGGACGGCGGAGTTGCAGAACACCCCCCAAAATTTTTTTTTTCATGCGATTGGTCTTTACAACCTGTGAAAACAGTCCATATTGGGTAAAAAATCGTAGTGTATGGGCACCTTTAGTTGATTATCCAACTCACATCTGTGCCTAGGTCTTTACTATTTTAAACAAAGCTCTGCTTCCCGTATCAGGGGTATGTAGGAGTCACATTTAAGCTAACCTGTCAGTGACAAAGACACCCCAGTTGTCTACTTTGCCCTTCATCTATAACACTTCAGTACACAGGACACAACAGTGGTTTCATCAGACGGGTAACACACATTCTTATCCTTTTGTGAGGCACTGCGGAACCCTTGTGGCGCCATATAAAGTACATAAATGAGCAAGAGCGAAAACGGCAACTTACAGTACAAAACAATGCAGGACAAGGACATAGTTTATTAACATGGTTGCTGACGTCCTGTTCCTTTTTTGAGCAGCAAAGTGTTAGGTGCCCTTGTGGGGATTTTGGAGTAGACTATCGTATGAGGTAAGGGAAGGAGAAGCACATGAGGAAAGAAGGCCCTGCTCCTGAGCTTACATTCTAAAGGGGAGGGCAGACAGCCAGTGGTGACACAGATGGGGTGGACAGTGAGGAAGAAGTATGGAGCAGCAGGTTAGGATGAGAGTTGGAAGGCTTTGATGAAGTAGTGAGTCTTGAGAGCCCGTTTGAAGATTTCTGGAGAGGGTGAGAGTTCCAGAGGTAGGGAGCAACACTGGCAAAATCTTGAAGGTAGGAGGAAATTATCAGTTGGCAGGAGAGGTGGCATGCATTTGTTGAGCGAAGTGGGTGGGCAGGAGTGTGAAGTGAGATGAGATCTGAGATGTAAATGGGAGAGGATTGGGCTAGTGCTTTGTAAGGGAGCGTAAGAACCTTGAATTGGGTTCCTAAGGGGAAGGGTAGCCTTGTAGGGCCTGTAGAAGGGGAGGCAGATATATAGGTTTGGAGAAAAAGCTGAGCAGCAGCCTTGAGGACAGATTGGAGTTGAGAGAGGTTTGAGTGAAGGAGGCCAGATAAGAGGAGGTTACAATAGTCCAATCTGGAGATGACCAGTGAGTGGATGAGGGTCTTAGTTGCCTCCAGGGTGAGATCCTGAAAATATGTTTGAGATGGAACTGGCAGGACTGTGAGGTATTGAATGTGTGGTTTGAAGGAGAGGGAGTAGTCAATGATAGCTCCAAGACAGCGCACCTGGGGGCTAGAGGAGATAGTTGTGCGTTAATAGATAATGAAAATTGTTGGAAGTGAGGTTATGCAGGAGGGTGGAAGATGATCAGCTCAGTCTTACGGTTGGTACACACTATAGTGTTCACTCTAACTCCGACGGCAGGCAGGGCGCCGGAACTAGAGAGGGCAACCTTATGCGCGCGCCGAAGGAGCGCGTGGTCATGAAAAGGGGGCGTGTCTATAAGACGCGTCCCCTTTTTGTCATACTTGGGGGCGTGCCCGGCGCTTACGGACATGCCGGGCAGCCCCCAAGCGCTGCAGAAAGGGAGAATAGATGCCAGGCGCATGCGCCCGGCGTCTATTCTCCGGCGGTGACCGGGACACCGCATGTTTCTCCACCCGCGGGACACTGCGTCCCGCGGGTGAGAACGGCACCCGCAGGCTGTGAGGGCAGGGTGCTTTTTGCCCTCCAGAAGGAGGGCAGGGCGCCGCGCCCCGCTAAAACAGCCTAGCGGGAACGCTACACTAGACGATGCGATATCCCTTGAACTCTCCTCGGCAGCTCCACGGCACTCAAGGACACTATGCAGCCAAAACTTTAGATCGTGCTAGATAGCAGACAGATGCTTGCACGGATCAGGGACATCCATGATGCATGCATCTGTCTGTAAAAATATAAACTGATGCATGGACGAATCAGTAAGATCAGTCTGTGCTGCTGCTCAAAAAAAATGTAATAAATTAAAACTCTTGGTAAAATAAGTGTCCTCCCCACAAAACAACCAACACCAGGCTTTGGAGACCCAGTGCTGGTTGTGCAAAATACACGGGACAAACATAAGGGTCCCCCATATTTCGCGCAACCAGCACTGGGTTCTGATCCAATTATGGAAATACAGGGGAAAAAAATGTGTAGGGTTCCCCTGTATTATCCAGAACCAGCACTGGACTTTTTCTATCAGAAGGGATTGGGCTAATGCCACAGCCAGGGGAGCCCTTTCACCAGGAGAGGCAGAAGGCTTTGCCTCTTTCAGCCAATGAGTGCTCAGCGGCAGGGTTTCTATAGTGAAATCCCACCGCTGAGATCTCATTCGGGAAGTACCCTCCGTAGAGGGTGGTACTGTCTGGTGGCTCACTTATTTGCATTTTTTTGTTTGGCCAAGACCCCATGTGAAGAGGACCCGAACGTCGCATAGGAGATGGTGAGTATGTATATTATTTTTTATTAATACATTTATAGATACCCTATTTCCCCCCCCCCCCCCCCCCCCCCCAAGAAAAGTTATTCATTTTTAAGACACCGATGCGCGGACGGAGATCAATCCATGCATCTGTGTCTTCATGCTTGCAGCACGGATCTCCCTGATCCATGCCTGCAAGTATTGTATGCGGAGCCGAATGACATATTGTACAGGCATAAACACTGTACCATATGCTGCCAGATCGTGTACGAGATTGGCAGATCTTGCCTGCAGTAGACCAGATCTGAAGATGCAATGTACGACCAGCGGGTACGCGTGCCGTGAGTGGACACTCACGATTTGGACATATTTTATACGATTTGTCATTCCGATGCATCGAAATTGGGTGAATCGAGTAAAATATCGTCTAGTGTGTATGCACCTTTTAGATATGTTAAGTTTAAGAAAGTGCTGGGACATCCAGTAAGAGATAGCAGAGAGACAGTTAAAGATACTAGTGAGGAGAGTGGGGGGAGAAGAGGTAGATCTGAGTATCAGCATAGACTCATACTGGAGGCCAAAAGAGCTGATGAGTTCACCTAAAGATGTATAGAGGGAGAATAGGAGCGGTCCAAAAACAGAACCTTGGAACACCTACCATTAGTGGAAACTGGGTGGGAGAGGAGATGGAGAAGGAACAATCAGAGGTAGGATGACAGCCAGGAGAGGGCAGTATCACGTAGACTAAGGGAATGAAGGATCTACATGAGAAGAGGGTGGTCCACAGTGTCAAAAGCAGCAGAGAGGTCAAGGAGAATGAGCACGTTGCCACATTTTGATGCATTTTTGTGCAGAGAAATAATGATATTGGAGGAGCGAGTTAGTGGTGTCTAAACCGTCCTAAGCATTCGGCTCCTTTTCACAGCCTCTGGCCAGTATCGGGGGCTGGGTGTTGCAGTAAGCAAGTTCTGTAGTCTATACAACAGCAAAAATCTGGCGCTGCAATTTCTGGGTGAATTGAATGAAGAAATTCTTAATTCAGTGCAAATATTGTGTTCAGACTGCTGCCTATTTTACAAGAGGTGGGAAATATATACACCCACCAAAAAATAGAAAGTAGTGACTAGGTGCTGTCTTATATCTATTGGCTTAATTATAACAGGAATTTAATGAATTATATTTGCATAATAAAGTATATCAGACTAAAATACACATGCATATATAGTTCTGTAGTCTGGCTTTCATAGAATCTGTTTACTGGTGTGTTCAGGCCTGGTAGCGGTGTACTTGCTGTACCTACTCTGCACCTGCCTGCAGTACAATGAAAAGGGAAGGACTAAGTGCTTGGGAATTTCATTTTTATATGGTGTTTATCAAATCCTCTTGGCATTCAGAAAACTTGATGTCAAGTGAGCAATAAAATAGATTTTGCCAAAATATCTTGGCACATCCATAAAATTAAATTGCTGTATACGGTTAAATGTTACGGTGAATACTTCCAAGGGCGGGTTTACAGGACCGAATGAATGCACTCTGTAGGCAACATGCTCACTCTATGCAGTGTTCATCTTCCCCCTCATCCAGTCTCTGCATATATTATTAACCACTACTTATAAATAGCGCCACCATATTCTGTTGGGCTTTACAATTGGGAAGTAACAGTAATAAAACAAGGCTGTGAAGTAACAGACCGATATAGAGGTAAGAGGCCCCAGCTTTTAAGCTTACAATCTATAGATCCCCTTTTCCCGTATTTATGGTTGCTTGGCAACCTTCCCTAACACTTTACACATCTGTGAATGACTGCTCTCTGAGCGAGGGGACATTAGAACTTCCTGCAGCTGTTATGACCTAATGTCCCCAAATGAGAAGGCTGCAATCCCGTACATGCTTTACATTAACTGTACACTGCAGTCTTCCAGGCACGTCTCTGTGCACACACCAGCTTGGATCAAATGCAGACATCCTTTGGCATTTATTGCCTGCTTCCTAATTTGACAACTTTGCCAAGATTACTTTGAGAGAGGGTGAATGAATGTATTTAGTAGTTTTAAGCTCTCAGAAATCACATTCTCAGCTGGCAAAACAGTCTATTAATCCATATTAAATGCTTCTATATCCTAATACAATATGTATGGGATGTTTATAATCCTGTACAGAAAGCACTTTTTGGCCATTACATGATGGTGCGCCACGCTATAAATTTTGAATGACTTGTCAGATATCGATATAGGCACAGGAGGGGGATGTCCTTGTTTAGATCAGCTTATTTATATAGGCGTCCGGTTCATCAAATGCATTGCAATGAACATTACACATTTTTAGCCAGCATTTCTCTCTGGGGGGGGATTCAATAGTTCTTTTGCGCGCCCATAAGTAATGAACACCCGACTGAGCTATTCAATTGTTTAGCAGATGGGCACGAGTGTTGCGGGCGCCCGTTGCTTATCGCACCCAAATGTACCAGGTTTAGACACGCATGGCTAAACCCATCTAAAGTCTTGGTTGGGGTCCCTAAACGACGACCCTCAGGAAGGTGCACACAGAAATCTGGGCACCTGGTCAGAGCATTAATTGAGTAGCTCTGTCAGATGCCTATTACTAAAGTTGCCCAAACAGCAATTCAGTTCCTCCCCATGTGAATCGGAGTGGCCAAATCCCTGGAGCCATAGCCTGAGAAACCACTGCTTATTTTAGTTATTCTATTAATGTCCTTAAATGCAATTCTTTGACTCAGAGGTTCCACTGGCTTCTAAATTAGACTTATGCTGGCCATACACGGGACAATTGATCACACGATTTGGGCAGTTTCTACAGGTTGGACAGACCAATCTTATGAAAATAGTTGTATTTTGAGTCTTCTGCGACCCCGATGCGCGTCCCCGTCTAGTTGGATCGCAGATCAGATGGTTTTGCAGAGAGACCTCAACATATCGTATATGATTTGCAATCTTATGTGGAATCGTTGCATTTTCAAAACAAATCGGCCAGGATCTTAAGGGAATAAATTCAAGGGAAATCTTACAACTCCTCTTACCAACTTTTGAATCTCAGTGTATGGCCACCATTACTGCTGCAGTAGGACCTTCCTGGTCATGCATGAGTATGAAAGGTGTTAATCATTACAAAGACTCCACCTATGTAAAAATCTCTACCAAACTGCTACCACCACTAAAAGTTCTTTCAGAGCCTTCATGTATTTAAACTTAACCCAAACTGGGATGCAACCTACAGTACTTAAATTGCATACTGTAAACTAAACCATGCATAAATGCAGTGATTTATGAACTAAATTTCTGACTTGGATTCTTTGGGGGCAGATTCCATTGTTTTGGGTGCCCGACTGAGCAATTCAATTGTTGCTCTGTTCGGGTGCGAATAGCCGCAGCTGCACAGATTTCTGCTTGCAGCCTCCCAGAGTGATTCGGTTTAGGGTTCCCAGGGGGGACTTAAGGTTAGGCACCCACCGGGAGGTTAGGTTTAGGCTAGGGGAAGGGGGGGGGGGTTAGCCATCCCCGGGGGGAGTTTAGGCTTAGGCACCCCCCCGGGGGACTTAGGTTTAGGCAGCGGGGGAGGGGAGGGTTAGGTTTAGGCACTTGGAGGGGGGATTGGGGTTAGGTGCTGGGGGGAAGGTTAGGGTTAGGCACCCCTAAGGGATGGTTAGGGGGTAGAATTAGGTTAGCTAATACTTACCTGAGGACGATCGGGATTTCCACTGCTGCCGGGATGCTGTTGTCGGGATTCCAAATCATACCGATTCCCACACCAGGGTGTGTTCACTCCTTTCTAGGGTATTTCACATAATTTATTTTTTCACATTATTACATGAAATGCATGAAGAATAGGTTCTGAGGTCTAACATTTTTTAATACGGTTTTAAAATACCTTTTTCCTATATTAACACTTAAGGTGCATACACACAATTTTTTGAACGATATCGTTTATCGATAATCGTTTGAAAAATCGTTCACTTTCTGAGTCAAACGATAAACGATTATCGTTCATGCTCGTTCACGTTTGTAGTTCAGTCAGACTTGTCAACTCAACGATTTTCAGTAAGGGAATATGCAAAAATCTTTTGTAGTTCTAAAAAATCGTTCATTACATTTAAATGAGCATAGTAAATGAACAACTTTAGTAAACGATTTTAGTTCATTTTTTCAAGGGAGAAAATCGTTTACAAAGATTTTTTTCACAACGATTTAGTTAATGAACGATTTTAGTAAAGGTGCATACACACACAACGTTCAAACCATGTTAATATGAATCAGGAATGTGGCACTTCCTTATTTCTGTTTTGTTTCTGTGATTAGCTAGTCTGGTTTGGCCCTTTAATGCAAATGTTGTGAAAGTCTTGTGCAGTGTCTTGTGACCTGTAGGGAAGTGGAATTTGCAGCTGTATTTCATCATACTAAATCAAGTCATCTCCTCGCCCTGTTAAACAGGTCTGTGGAAAATAGAATCTGGCAGCAGACTGCAGAAGTCTGTGGGAATAGCTGTGGAGGGTGGTTGGTTTAAAATATCTGTGCAGTTTCCCTGTGGGGTAGGGTCTGGCATTCATAAGACTGGCTAGCTGCCACATGCTGGCAGTCCTCAGTCTCCCTCCTTGCGTCACATCTGTCATTCTCCCATAACACACTACTTTTTTGGGGGACTGTACAGATGAGCATTGAAAGACACCTTTGATGATAATCCTGTACTTTGATCTTGGTTTTTAAATGCATATGACATGAATGTCTTACAGTAGGTGTATGTATAGATGAATTTGCTAAATGTTTTGTATATGTAATGCATCTGAACACAATTCTGCTCTTGTGATCAGCATTAAGGCCCGATGCCATGTACTACTTCCAGGGCCGCTAAGAGCCGAGCCCGGGTGATGGGGCGTGGCCTAATTGCAGGAGGCGTGGCCACACCCCCTTAGGAGGAAAAAAACAGGAAAAAAATTTTTTTTAGCAGCACCGCTGCGCACTAAGAGGGGGAACGCAATCAGCGTGATCGCTCCCCCCATAAAAGACTGCTCCAGCTGCCGCTTGGCTGTGAGCAGTCTCCCACTGCAGCCCAGCACACAGCAGCATGTGCTGGGCTGGTGTGATGTAGAAGGCGGGGAGCGGTGCCGGTAACTTGTACCTGCCCCCCTGCCCCCTCTCGGCGACCCCCAAACTACTTCCTTGCCGTAGATTTTATCCACGGAAACCCTAACCTATGTCTTGTGGGATACTGTCTGCACAGGAAAATATTAGAAAACCTGGTTTCTTCTGAGCTATTGATAGATTTGATTTTTGTTATACTCCTTTTACAAACATTGGTTAATTGTAACTCACTAAACGTTTCTGGCTGTTTTGAAAGTGATAAAGTCCATTGGATTATAGCAAATTAATATTTATGATCTGTAGACTACATTTCTGTCTTGGCATCTCTTATCTAGATGTTAAAAGTTAGTCAATTTATATATATCTTTGGCTTTGCTATGTTGCTGTTGCTGATCAGATATGTCTTAATTACATAGTTTGCAGACATATTGGGTATACGCACGTGCTGATAAAACGATATATGGTTTAGGTACACACTTGAACAATATATTCAGTGTACAGACTGTTATAATGCAGATTTACAGATGCTCTTTGAAAAAGCCTCCAACATGGAAACGAAACGCGTCAGAGGTTAATTACCACTGGATTTTCCAAATTACGGAGTGACCATTAAGCTGTGGGCCATATTTCCTTCTGTGAAATCCATTTAAGGATAAACCGGAGGTCTGCCAAGTAAAGAGATTGCTCCCCTATATACGATCGTCCGGGGCTGTCACAAGCTGACTTCTGCCTTGCGGAGCCACTTGGAACATTGTACACTTACGGCGGTAATCAATTCTTATAGCGCGCCCGATCTCCCGTCTAAAGTGACGGGAGATCGCGGGGCGCTATTCAATTGCTGTTTTCGCGCTGATCGCACCCAAAGTGGTTGGGTTTAGCTGCGTGAAATGGCTACACCCGACCAAAGTCCTCGGCATGATCGCGAAAAGTGCTGTTTGGGAGCCCAAACTGGTCACTTTTCGTCAATTTGAGAGCTGAAATGGTGCGCTGGCAACTGATAAAGGGGCGATACAATTGAATACCGCCTTAAGCTGTCATTACACACGCAGTGTCATTGCAGCAGAGAGCGGCGCGCACTGCTGCAGGTATGGAGACCCGTGAATGTATATAGGTATACCAATTTTTTCATTCGCGCAAAACAATTTCTCTTCTAGACACAAGATAACCTACATAAAAAATATATAACCCATAAGTCTAGCACAGGTGTGGTCGGTGAGAAGGGAATCTTTTCTGGAGATATGATTTGCTCATGGGTTAATGTGAGCTCTCAAGTCCCTCGTTGTGCGCGGCGTTAAGTCCTTTTGCTTTTTATCCAGCTATTATGTCAGGTGCATGATGACTTCTTTTAATAGCTTCCAAAATAATAGACTACAATGAAAGTTCACCTTAATCGTAAGTGTTGTGTTGTGTGGAACCTGCTCTCCAGTCTCCTGTGTCATGTGACCTGTTAGCCGTCTAGAGTTTGATCAGTGTGGAGAGTAAGTAGTTCAGCTAACACAATATTTGCATCCCTATAAAAAGTGTGTTAGTTAGGGTAGTTCTAAAAAGGAAACCTGATTCTTTTATTTTTCTGTGTCCAGTTGCAGTCCTACTGACATGCCTGACTGTGATCAACCAAGATAGGTGTAGAGCAGACTTATGGCCAGATATATTAAGCCGGCTTACCTATCAGGTTGTCTTCTAAAGCTGGGTACACACTGACCGATATATTGGCCGATCAATCGATCGGCCAATATATCTGCTGCCCGTCGGCCAGTGTGTACACGTCTGTGAACTGAATCGTTCAGACATATCGCATTGGCTGTGCTGCACAGCCGATAAACAGGTATGTCTGCAGACCGCCCGTACACACAGCGGCATCCGCTGGGAGAAGGGTGGGACACCCCCCCCCCCCCCGACCCGGGTACCGGGGGCACAAGCAGATGATGGCTGTTCAGTGTGTATGAACGACCATCTGCAGATATATTTGTCAGGTGTGTACCCACCATAAGTCACCATTATGCTTTAACTGTACCAGTGTAAAATTGTATCTAAGGGGGAATTCAATTCATTGGGCTCAATTTTAACGCAAATTGAGTAGCGCCTAGGAGCTCCCGGATCAATTCAATTCAGTGTGCTGTTATGTCTGAGAATGCCCGTCCTCGTGCCTTAAACATGGTGGCTAGTGGTTAGAGCCGGCATTCTCCAACTTAAATGCCTGCCGCAATGCTGTTTCTGCCGCGCTGAGGGCAGAAAACTTTCAGATTTCTGCTCGCACACCACGATGGGTGCGAGAAGAAATCATTCAGTCGGGCTTAACAGAGCGCTAAAATTGAATAGCTCCAGGGGCTATTCATGGCACTATTCAATTTGCATTGAATCGAGCCCAAAGCCTTGTGCTGCCTGGCACATGGCACTGCCCGACTGTGCATATCGCCCATTTACGGTAGAGCCAACATCGCAAGTTTTCCCTTGCACTTTTATGGGAAAACTTGTGATGCTAGCGGACGCAATGTGCTGTTCCGAAACGTCACCTCTCGTCAGTTGCTGTTAAATTTTCCCCAGAGAGTGGCAGGTCGTAACTGTTGAGTAGGTTTTAGCAGTTTATGGTTCAACAATACTAATACAAGTACGTTGTGTTGTGCAAAATCTACTGAACCAATTTTCATGAAAAATTCATCATTGTGTAGTGGAAACGCCTAGAAATAACCTGCGCTTTGTTTAATCGCCATCCGTTACATTCAAGCTAAGCAATAACAGGACAACATTTGTTATCAATGCAAGAGATGGTTGTAGTACCATGTCTGTTACCGGTAAGGGGTGGGGGGAGAGGTGCTTTAGGTTTGCGATCACTTGAATAGGATAGGCTACAAAGCAGTCTCTGCACAGGGCACACAGTGATATTGGTGGGGATTGGTGGGTGACTGTGCCTCTGCCACCAGTCTGTATAGCGCTGCTGGTCACGTGGGCCACTCCTGCGACAGGGCCCCTTTGCAAAGCAATACAACTATAACACCCCAAAAACGCTAGCAGAAGCATTTCATCGTGGGTGAAGCTGTGGGCAACAGCTGGTTTCATCATAATGGGTGGAAGGCTATTACATGGATATGTGGTGGTTAATTTAAAGAATACAAATTCCTTCTAAAAATATCTGATCATTGCAGGCATGGCAGATTCCTTGCACCAATCACTGTTAAGCGAGGGTTTTCCTTTGTGCAGAAAGACAAATGTAAGATAGGAGAGCCACTGGCCTGACGTGTTGTGTCTGGGGCAGCACGTTGGTTGCAGCGCAATATCCGCAGCAATGATGGTTGCAGCTCGCCCTAATCAGTGCGCTGCAGGAGTAACGTGTCTCCTCATTCAGGATTTCTGCTAGCTGTGTATCCTCTCTCCTCAGTTCTGTGCCATCTCTGACCAGGGAATATTTGCTTTGTTATGCAAGGCCTAGTTGTGGACTCTTACAAGCCATGTGCTTGTGGTTACTGCCATACAGCAATTGGAAAGTTTATTTTGCAATTCGTGGAGAAATTACACTGAAACGCTGCATATTTAAAAACAAACATTAATGATCAGTTCTATGCAGTAAATAGAAATTTTTCGTGAAGCGCTGAAGCAGTATGACTGCTTTCACTCGTGAATGCACATCTACAAAGGATTTTGGTTGTCCTATGCTTTTAGCACTTCTGAAAGTAAAAATGTCCTACATTGCTTTAGAAGAGTCTCTTGCAGAGTTTCCAGCACTGTCCCGCGACTGTTCTCATTACGTGATTAGACACTAGAAAGTAGTGACTTTGCACAAGGTCACCCAGAACCATCACTGGACTACAGCCAGATTTTCCTGCTGTAGTGTCAGATTGAGGACTGCATGTGTGATGTGCAATGTGATAGCTGTCCAGTATACTTCCTGCACCACTTAGCCAATGTTATCAGTGACATTACTGCCTTGTTTATTAACGATGCAGAGCAGGACATGTGCAATTAAAGGGGCTGTTATGAATGCCCGTCGCACCACCAATGTTTCGATCACAATGTGTACACAGCTACATAGTAAATTCTTATATTGTTCAAAATCTTTTACTGGCCCCTCTTTAATTCCTCATATTCTGTATGCAAAAATCACTTTATGCTAGTGCAATAGAGGTGTGAAGTCATTTCCGTTGTTCTGAAGCTGTGAAAGTGCCCATTGCCTCTGGTTCAGTCTGCACTGGCTGCCATGGTGTCCTATCACAGGCAACTTCCTGATCTGAGGACCCTTGATGGAATGCTTCTATAAATTCATTAACACTGATCACCACAGGTTTATTGCTGCTCTTTTTATCTGTTGGCTCTTGTTTCAGACCTAGTTTTATAAACACCTGTTTTCATAAACTTTCTCCACAGGATATGACCGTAGCATGTGACGAGTGGATCATATAGGGCTCGATTCAATTGCCCGCCATGTAAATAGTGCCAGGAGACAGCTCCCGGAGCTATTCTATTCTGCGTGGTGTTTAGTCGGAGAATACCCATTCTTATGACTAAACACCCTGTTTAAGGTGTGAGAAGGGGCATTCCCCGACCTAACTTCCCGGCACGATGCTGTTTTCCAGGAGCAAAGGGCAGAAAACAGCCTCGCGCCTGGACTTTTGTCAGATTTCTGCTCTCATCCCCGGAGGGGTGCAAGAAGAAATCCTTAGTCGGGCTTAGCAGCGCAGTGTATTGGATAGCTCCGGGAGCTGATTCCCTGCACTATTCACTTCACGCAGAATAGAATCGAGCCCATAGACATGGCAAAAAACATTGGTATTAATGGTTGTAGGTGTAGTTATCTGAATTCTGAAAAGTAAATCGTATGTGTATGGGCATATAGTGAGATGTGCACCTTTCAGGTAGCTGCATTAGGAAAACCCTGTTGTGTGTGGTTGCTCACATCTCCGTAGGGATGCTCATATGAGCTTTGTTTTTCCTGCGTAATATTAGTATGTGCTATTTATAATTTCCTATTTTGTTCACCTTATATTTAATTTTTATCATTCTTTAATGGGCACTGTTCAAAGTAATGTCCCCTTAAGAGAAAATATAGGTTCCTTTAACATTCTTCCTTCAGAGATGGTCTGTACAGCACAGCGGTATGTTGTCTGTCTCTTGGGATCTAGATACTCTTTATCTTGCGTTTATTGTATAAGTTTTGGAGATATCACAATTCTTTTTTTTTTTAAGCTGTATTTTATTTTTTCCTGTATAGTGTTTCCGGTATAAGCTCTGTTTTGGTTATGGTTCTTGTATACTGAAGGCCTATCTTGCACATGTTCCTAAATAGCTGGGTAGGGCAATCTACTGCGTAAGCTGCTCTTGTTCCATTGTTTGGTAGCTGGAGGGATAAGGCAGACTAGGGTTTGTTGTTTTTAATGCTAGCTTGGTATGTGGTAATGTTTATTGCCCATCCAGGTCAGCAGAAAACTACCATAAAACCTAAAAAATAAGGTTTCCAGCAGTGTATCAAAAAAAGCAGCTTCATCCAAATACTTGCATCAACCTCCCCCTTATGATGATTTAAAATCATGTTTCTCTGCCTAACGGGGAAAAGACAGAGCTTTCATCTGTTTTTGTTCAAGCTTCTTTTCTAATATCATTCAAACTAGTCACAGGGACTGCTGTCTGCATCTGCTCAGGCCTGGTAAACTGGGGTTTGCTGTCACAGCGGTCATCGGATTCAGGCTTCCTCCATCCTGACTATATCCTTACTGTTGTCAGCCATGGAATATTAGTTTATTGAACTTGAGGGTATCTATGGGCAATTCCCCAACCTGTACCTTACAGTTTTGATGCATCCCTCCCTTTTGGACTCCCATAATCTCATACTTCATATCCTTCATTTGTCACACTTTATATTTGTCGCGCACGCGATGAGTGCCTGGAGCTATTCCATTGCCTGTGCTGTAATCCCGCGACTAGCGGATTTCTGGTCACATCCTCCTGAGGTGCTAGCAGAAATCTGCACTGACTAGTGCCTTGGGGGCTTGTCAGTGTTACCACGTGCAGTAACCGCATTGCGCCTGGGACAGAAGTCGGAAAATGCAGCAGCGCGATAATACGCGACTATACTTCATTTCTTATTTGTAACGTTATATTTCTGCTCTTGGTTAAAAATCTTACCATGTAAAGGCTGCAGTACTTACTGTAAGATATCACTCTATTGGTAGTCATTCCGGTTCTATACTTTTTCTGACCTTTACTCAGTCTCGAACATTGGTGCCTTCTGCTGTCGCCCTCTTCTAACCACATGATACCATATTTAATGAGTTTGTGTGATTTACTGTGGTACCTAATGTCTGCATTGTGTAATCCCATTTGTGATGCTGAGGCAGCAGTTCCTTATTTTTGAATTTGGATTTTTAATGTGCTATTTGTAGTGTTTGGCACCAGGCAGCTGCACCCAGTTGTATTGTGGTCAGGATTTAGTTTCTGTTACTGGCAGGATGTTAATCAGTCTGTGGCTATAAATGCCCACCCATTCATTGTACTGGCTTCAGGGGTAAAAATTAGAGAGATGGTAAGAACTTACCCTTGTTATCTCTTTCTTCGAAGTCCACAGGGTTGACTTTGGGGTATAGGTTGCGAACCAAATCCGGGCACCACACAGTTAAAGCTTTTAGCTCCCAGGATGCACTGGGTCCACTCTCCCTATAACCATGCCCCCCAAGCTAGAGGCACCACAGTTTTAAGTTGGTGCCTGGCAGGAGTTGGGTCACCGTTATCGCAGGGGGGCTGATTAGCAGCGCCTAAGCTTTATTTTATGTTGTAAAAATTTTTTTTTTATTTACAGCTTTTTCAATGGAAAGCTTGTTAGTGTTACTTAAACGTGTCTGTATAGATATAGATATATATTAGATAGATAGATATAGATGATGAAGAGGGTTTAAGAGATTACGACCTATTTTTTTTCTAAGGGGACGATTCAATTAAGCGCGCTGTTGATGGCGCAGGGTAGGAGTTACCAGAGCTATTCAATTCAGTGTGCTATTAGCCCGACTAAAGGATTCTTCTTGCACCCTCCTGAGGGTGTGAGCAGGCATCCGGCCAAAGTGCCGGCCGCAAGGCTGTTTGACGGCTTTGCTGTTTTGTCAGCACTTTAGTCGGGTAAAGCTGGTGTTCTTGCGACTAAACACCCAAGTTAAGTTGAGAGAACCAGCATTCTCCAACTTAAATTGTATTAGTCGGGCTAAACAACATTGAATTGAATAGCTCTGGGAACTCCTTCCCGGCACTGTTAACAGTGTGCTCAATTGAATCGTCCCTTAAATGTTTATACTTATTTAGGGTGCGATTCAGTTGTTGCTCCGTTTGGGCACGAATAGCCGTCGCCATTTCTGAGGTGGCGAGCAGAAATGTGCAAGAAGTCCTGGTTTTGGGTGCCCTAACCAGGACTTTAGATGGCTTTAATAGTTTTACTCGTCTGAACTCTGTCTGAGACATATCAACCTTGACTGTGGTGTCAGTTCAATTATATTTTTAAGGGGCTCTAATGGACACCCAATGTTGCAATTACATTTTTTGGGTGCCCTTTAGTTATCATGCTGGTCGCGCCTAATTAGACCGATGTAGCTGCGTAAAATGGCTAGATCTGTCTAAAGGCCTGGTTAGCGTGCCCAAAACCATGACCTATCGCACATTACTGCTTGCCTCAGGGGGAGGTGAGCAGAAATGCCAGCACTGACAGCTGCTGACGATAACATTTGAGAGTCCCTTAAGGGTCCGATTCAATTCAGCACTCTCTGAATATCTCTGGGAAGTTGATCACGGAACTATTCAATTCAGCGTGCTGTATAGTACGCCTATAACAATTTAAGTCAGAAAATGGAGGTTCTCCTGACTTAACCTGGCTGTTTAGTCGCAAGAACTAGCATTCTCCGACTAAAGTGCCGGCCTCTTGCCTGTTAGTACCAAGCTAAGCTGGCAAAAAACAGCCTCGAAGCCGGGACTTTAATTGGATTTCTCAGGAGGGTGTGAAAAGAAATCCTTTAGTCAGGCTAACGGCGTATTGAATAGCTTCTGTACCAAATTCTTGTTTTATGACCTTTTTTAAAAAGTTTTCATGAGCTTGTTTCAGAACTGTGTGTATGTCTTAATTGCTCATAATAATGGTGATCCTCAGGATGTATTACTGGGGCTTCTTTTCTGTTATATAGAGGTCTACTGTAAACTGTGCAGCAGGTTTTGGATCCTCACTTGCAGCACATGCAGACACACTGCATACCACTGCTGCAAGTCTCATGTGCATTGTGCCTCACACATGAATGTTGCCACAGATGTTGAAATGCACATACCCTTGTTTGTAGTATGTTAGTATGATGGTAGCTATATAGCAAAGATGGGGAACCTCAGGCCGTATAAAGCCTCCGGAATCATTTGGTCTGGCCCTCGGAGCTTTTCTCTGCTAGCCTCATCTGGCTAGCAGGGTGCCTAGAATGGCACCATGCAGCCAGAATCTATGCAGCAGTGCTGCCTGGAGCGTCCTTAAGACGCTTCAGACTCACACCACTGCTTTTACAGCTCCTCGGAGCATCCTCAGGATGCTCCTGGCATTGCTGTAATCACCGGCAATTGTGGTATCGCCCGTGTGACATCACATGGAAGGGGCGTGGCCTGCACTGGGCCCACGGATAATGTTATATATATCAAAATAGCCCTCAGCAGAAAAAAGGTTCCTCACCCCTGCTATATAGGGCTAATTATCAGACTCCTTATTACCTAGAGGTCCTCAAGCTGCTCACGTGACCGTACCTGTGCAATGGTAAATTGGGTTACTAAACCTTTTCATTTGGGGCTTTACTCTTAATATGCCTGGTCTAATTTTCCATAGTGCCAGACATCACTTCAGGTCTGGTTACAACATGTACCCGAGTGTTTGAAAGTGTGTTTGTTCCTGGCCTTGTTTCCTGGCAACATTACCTGGATTGTGGAGTCTTTTGTCAGTGTGTTGCTGTGCAGCAATTACTGAAGAGAAATAATTGTGAAAGGTGAAGGCAGCTGAGATGCTTTAAACTTGCTGTGAATGCAGGGTATGGTTACTTGCATGGTTGTTTAATTGGCAGCTGTATGTGAAGCTGGCTACACACTAGGATGACTGATCGGCCATCTGGCTGATCCACTGTCCTATCTGACGATTGGTAAGTGCATACTCACTTGGGTCGTAACTGATGTCACAACTGGGTGGGCATTTAAGTGTGCCCACCCATTTGAGCTGTAAGTCACAAGCAGCCTTTGCAGCAAGTATACGGGCGGGCGGCTGACTGCCCATACACACAGCACAATGCACCAATATATCTAAAGATATATTGGGCCTCAACTGTGCTGCACAGTAGCCGCGATATGTTTGTAAATGACGTTCACCAATATATCGCTTGTACACACTTCCGACATACACACGAAATATCTGTAGTCAATAGAGCGGCCGATATATTGGCCAATGTATACCTAACATTAGGTGTATAAAACATAGATTACAGGAGTAATTTAAATCTAGGGTCCAGTGGTATCTTTACCTCTTGGACAACACCTTTAATCTTTTCTACTAACAGTGGCCCCCTTCTCTCACTGTTCGCTGAATCATGGAGCCGCCTCTCCATGCTGGCAGACAAGCTATGCCAGGTACCGTGAGATTCTGCTAGTGCTGGGCGTCTATTGCAATGCAACTAGGACGCGCTAGCAGACTGTGCTGATTAACTTGATGGGCGACACTTGTATATCTGCGACTGAGTCTCTGAATCTGTATATGAAGTTATGTTCTTCATATACAGACTCTGTTGCACACAGATATACAAGTGTTGCCTATCCTGTTAATCAGCAGTGTCTGCTGCTGCGTTCTAGTTGCACAACGTTGCAGCTGAAACATGACGCTAGATTAGCACGGGACCTGGCGGCTCAGTCGCGCTACATGGCGTATTGAAGTTAGATGGAGGAGGACACTACTTTATCACACTTTGGAGCTGTTCCATAACTGTACAGATGTGTGTGGTTGGCATTGACTTGTTCCTCCTCTCTCCTATAAGTAGTGAGTGATGGAAGAGGGTTTAGTTTGGTGCATTTATAATTGCCAGTTTTGATGGGCACTTATGCCAAACTAACCTGCCAATCTATGCTCTTGAATAGGAGTTTGCTTTTTTTTTTACTGGTCACTTTCCTATGTGCAGCCTCTGTGGCAGAAGCTAGGCTCAGCCGATGACCATGAAAATCTCAGTTTTTGGAACAAAGGTGTAACTGAAGATTGAGCTGACATACCATGTGGTCAGGGCAAATCTGTGCAAATATAACTGGGTACAATCTTTCAAACTTTTAGTTGGTCAGAAATCTTTGGAAGCAATTAACCTGGCAATATGCCTGGTGTGTATAGCAAATAGAACCAAACACGTTTTGCCATCATGACACTGCAGTTTCTGCAGGGTTGTTTTTAGGAAGGGACTAATACTGGACATGAAGCTTGTCATGTAATGTCTTTTGAAGAGGGTGTTCACTAGTTTAGTGCCAGTAATGTGTATACAAACACATGGCTTAATTCTTTTGTTTTTTGAGTTAAAATGCATGGATGTTGTATAACTTGTATAAACATGAACATGTCTTTGAAATGTAAATTAGTGGAATGTGTATAAAAACGCTGGTCAGATATATTTTGCCATCAGTGAACAGGTCTGAAACCAGATTCATGTATTTTACAGATCCATGCATAACTTATAGCAGTTAAGGGGGGGGGGGGGGGGGGGGCAGCAAATGACTGGGTGGGGTAGATTCCATTCCATGTGAGGCTGGGCTTCACACATTCTCTATGGGGTGTAAGGAAGAATTTGTAATGCCGGTGGATGCTTTGTGCAATCCTGAAACGACGCATCTCATCATATGCGATGAATGGAATTCCCTCTTTAGTGGCAAATTGTTCAAATTTCATCCCATATAGGGCTCAATTCTATTCTACGCGATGTGACTAGCGCCTGGAGTGAGCTCCCGGAGCTGTTCAATACACCGCGCTGCTAAGCCTGACTGAGGATTTCTTCTCGTGCCCCTCCGGGGATGCAAGAGAACAAAAGTCCAGACGCGATGCTGTTTTCTGCCCTTAGCGCTGGGAAGTTTAGTCGGAGAATGCCTGTTCTCGCGCCTAAGCACCCTGTTTAAGGTGCGAGAACGAGCCTTCACCGACCTAACTTTGCAAATAATTGAATAGTTCCGGGAGCTCATTCCCAGCACTGTTCACTTCCCGTTGAATAGAATCGTGCCCATAGTGTCCTCAGCTGAACAATGTGGGCACAGATATGGTAGTTGGCCTCTGATTTACTAATTTGAGACTTTGTTTACTGAACACACAATTATTGGAGAATTCAGTTGTTTACTCACACCCTGAGCTCCCATCTAAAGTGATGGGTGATATTCAATTGTGCCGCTGGGTGCAAGTGTCGCTGGCGCCCATTACTTATCGCACATGTTATGACAAAATGCCCCAGGATTAACCATGTAAAGCTGCTAAACTTGTGCGAACTACTGGGCACGCTGCCCAAACAAAACTCCAGATTAGGATGGCAGATACCCTGAAGTTGTTTGCCATGTTCTCTGTAAAATGGGTTACCGACTGATGCATATAAATTGTAACATTACAGTTGTTGAACGGCTGGCTGTAAGATTGCATAATGTGTACAGAGAATGTAAACTTTATTGGTGAAAATGAGATTCCATTCACTCGTTTCTCTCCTTTCAGACTGTTGATGACGAAGCGATAGGGGCATAAATGAAGGCCAAGTAAGGAAGGCAAAACGATGCCCAAGGGTGGGTGTTCTAAAACACCACAGCCAGAAGAATTCATCAGCTACGACATGGTGGAGAAACAAACTGGGAAAAAGGTACCTTATCTTTGTGTGCACCCATCTACTGCCATGTCTCCTTACTACTGATCCATATTAACACGCCAGTAATGTTGAAACATTGTTTTGGTTTGTGCCAACATTACAAGGTGCGATGGAATACTTGCAATGACATACAAGGCGTAAATTGTTCCATTCATTTGGCTTTTGTTTTAGGCATAATTTTGGATGGTCCATTTCCTTGGTACAGTGGAGGTCGCCTAATCTTATGTAGAGGGTAGTTGTGCTTTCCTTTTAGTTTTCTGTATCTTCAATGTTGGGGGAGGGGTGTATCTCAATTGTGTTACGCTAATGCGAATAGGCGCCCGACGGAGCAGTTCAGTTTTCTCCATTCGGCCGCCCATTTGCATTTACTACGCCCACAAACACCGGGTTTAGCCGCGCAAAGTGGCTAAACCCGTCGAAAGAGGTGGTTAGGGAGCCCATACCACCTTCGGGGCACCCATAAAAATGGTCTTTAGAATTTTTTCTCTTTCATCCGGTGGCTGCGAGAAAATGTCACTGCCACGGCTAATGGGCTTCGACTGGAGATACACGGCCATTACTATAGATGGCCAGCAGGGGACACGTGCCACAATTGAATCTCCCCCTTGAAGGCTCTAGTGGTTTCTCATCTGAGCTACCTGTTAACATTGATGGTATGTTCATGGGTAGGACTCTTAACTCCTAGGGGACGGTTCAATTGTTTTGAGCACCGTGATAATTAATGGGTGCCAAATGTAGCAATTCAATATTTGGGCATCCATTCGTTATCACACCCAATTAGACAGGGTTTAGCCGCTTCCTCACTCAGGTCCTTTATCATACACGTCCTCCAGGGACCTATGCCAGCGGTGTTATCCCTAATGTGTTTTGCTCCTATAGATGGGAGCTTTATCATAGTGATGGATATATAAAGCGCCAAGCCGGAAAACAGCATTGCGGCCGGCACTTCAGTGAGATTTCTGCTTGCACCTCAGGAAGTTGTGGGCAGTAATCCTGTAGTCGCACTTAACAGCATGGTCAGTTGAATAACTGGGGACTCCTTCCTGGGGCTACTCAGCAGTGCGCTGATTTGAATCGCCCTCATTGTGCCTTATATTTTATTGCATGAACCCTCTGATGAGGATATATTTTAAACTATTGTGTTTTGAGCAACCGGCTGCAATTAATATGTATTTTTAATTGTATAAATGGTGAATTTGTGTGTTTATTACATGCATATCAGACTTGATTCAACTAGAAGCACAGATTCACAATTCAATAATTCATCATGGACTTTGCTTATTAAAGCAAAGTCCATGATGAATTATTGAATTGTGAATCTGTGCTTTTTTATCAGTACAGACATTTTTTATCATAAAGTGGTAATGCAGACAACATGGGTGATTTTTATTTTTTTCTATATACATAGATTATTTTTAATACTGATGGGCAAATGGGTTTCTTCCTATATTATTTATTTTTAAGAAATTCCGAGTTTTAGGAAATATAAGCACCGCGATTCGATTGTTTTTGTGCCCCCGAACGTGCCTTATCACTTGTCTAAACATGCGGGGCAATATTCACTCTCAAATAGACAGATTTAGCAGTTTTACATAGCAAAACAATCTATTGTCCAGGTTAGCACGCCCAAGCAGCAATTGGGCACTCTAAACCAAGACTTTCCCACATTTCTGCGGACACCTGAGGGGGAAGAAAGCAGAAATGTCCACCTGCCCCATTTGCACCTGAATGGAGCAACAACTGAATTGCTCTGCCTGGCTCTCATTAATTATCGCAGCACAGAAAACCATTGAATTTCCCTTTTTAGTTACATATTGGATTTTGTTTCTTAATTCGTTACAAACTTTGCTTCCAAAGTAATATGCATTGTTAGTTGTTTCAGTTTTTCTTTATAATTTTAACATTCCTCTTTAGTAACCACAGCCCAAAAGTGTGCTTACAAAATGATTGTCTTAGACTAGCAGTGTCACTCAATTTCACATACTACAAGTGATTAAATAAAGAGCCCTAAAATGACCCCAGCATTTTATTCACTCGCTTTAAAATGCTCCCACAAGTACTCGGACACAGTTTGCCATGTAATGCCTTCCACATACTGATACATGCA
The DNA here is from genome assembly GCA_031769625.1 of Taudactylus pleione. Taxonomy (NCBI): domain Eukaryota; kingdom Metazoa; phylum Chordata; class Amphibia; order Anura; family Myobatrachidae; genus Taudactylus; species Taudactylus pleione. The sequence continues at coordinate 1,085,409 of JAUIMM010000429.1, read as the reverse complement.
CAGTAGTACTTTCCTGCAAACTACCCACTATCTAATCTGGTGAACTGTTAAAAGGGAATTCAATTAGATAGGAGCTAATGCCACGTATCCACTAGCAGATACCGGCACGATTACGACATTGTAATAGTGCAGTCATTTCAGTCTGTTCAGTCGTTCAGTGCAGGCACCCTCCATCATCTGTGAACATGCCTAATTTGTCGTTCTCGTCAGATTGCCTGGCATGTTCACCCGATTGATGTCAGAAACGACCAGCGGGAGCGCGCATCGCTGGTCATTTTCAACATAAGTGCATGATTACTGAGCGATTGCACGATTACATGTCGTAACCGTGAAATCGCTCAGTAATATCGGCATGTGGATGTGCACCTTAAGAGTGTCCAAACCAGTGTGACAAAAGCTATTCAGTTGTTGGCTCGACTATCCCCGCGCTGGTTGTAACTGCAGCCTTCTCGCGCGTAAAATGCACGGAATTAGCCGCATAAAGTGGCTTCTTCCATGTAATGTGCCAGTTAAGGCCCCCAAAAGCCCTAATCTAGGTGGTGGATTTTTGCTCAGTCTTTAGGAGGCTGCAGGCAGTAATCCACTATGAATAATTGGTCCCAAAACAGTTGACTCCGCCCACAGATGAGGTCGCACAACACAGAAGTCATTCTGACTTTGGTGGGGGCAAGCAGAAATCCGTGGTAAGGGATAGTGCTGGGCGTAACATGGGAGTAATAGAATAGTTTCAGCCATTTAACCAGGGAGCTGCATCCTTGCGGCGCTTGAGTCCCCCCCTTTGAATCAAATGCACTATAAACTAGGTGAACGGTTTTCTTTAGATGTTTTTTTAAAGTAGTTTCACTTGCAGACTGGGTAAAAAGCAGGCGGCCACATTAGGGATGGACATCGATTGTTGTGGTTTGCCGGCCATCCATTTTTCTTGTGATGGTAGTGTTTTTAACCATTCGATGGCAGTATTCCGATGTTTGCAGCGATTGAATGGTAATGATTCGATGGTGATGTGGTGATTTTTTTTTTTAATAATGCTGAGAGCTGCACTTTCCCTGCGGTGCTGGCATCGGGCATCTTGCTCTGCCCCGTCCCACCCCCAGTGCAGTCTTCTGTCAGCCCTGAAATAAGGCTATTGCGCAAAAGATCTTTTGCGCTTAAGAATATCAATTGAATAGTCTTTTTTCATATACTTTTGATGCAATGGTTACTTGCCATCACAACGGAGTTTTGATGGTGGAAGCCCAGCCATCATTTGATGGTGGGCTTCCGATGTTCATCCCTATGCCCCATTATCCCAAACTTGCTTTGCTGTTTGGGATGGGAGGCCTGGAATAGACTTAATCTTGTCCTTGGGCCTGATGCGCTAGTAAAGCGTAACCAACTTCATGTATATATCGCACCTTCTGCCACATCACCGCTCCTTGTTGCAGGTAGAGGACACGGAGTATAACATAGCGTTGGCTCATTTCAGATGTGTATATTGCGGAAAGATACGGTTTTAAAGGGCAGTCATTGTAAACCTTTGTACTTATTTATATCACCTAAGAGGAAAGGGGTAGGATTATGGGACAGACTAAGACAATGCTACAGTAATGATATATTTAGTATTTCAATTGTGCTACAGGTTAAAAAATTTTAATTTCTTTTTAGGGACTTATAGAAAGCGTGCGCTTGTTGATAACTTCTATAGATAACTGAAACCATGATCCTCTAAGCGTCATCTCCTGAGATATATTTAAGCCTGGTGTAAAGAGAATATGGAAATGAGGGACAATGTATAGCAGTCATTATTGTAGTGGGAAAAGAGAAATGATCCCTACCATTATCCCTGGGGGGGTGGCAATGTAAGGTAATGAGCAGACTAGGGGCCTGATTCAGACCCACTCGCGAGCTGCTGTCCAATCTAAAGTGCCTGCCTTGCTGTTTCTCGGCTTAGCACTGCGCTGACATCCTCGCGGCCGGCACTTAAGTCGCAAAAACCGCCATTCTCTGACTAAACACCCACTGAAGGGATTGCAGTCGGACTAAACGGCGAGGTATATTGAAAACTCCGGGACCAATTTCCCGTTGCATTTCTCCTCTATCCAAATTGACAAATCCCCCCGACACCCCCCCTCCAATTGTCCATAAATAATTTGACTTTATCCTTAACCACAGGCCATGGTAGCCAGTTTGGGAGCCACTAGGTTAGGATATCTTCCTTGAGTGAAAGAGTGAACGCTCAGATATTGCTGTTGTATTTAAATGAACTTGTACATATTTTTACTTTATACCTTAGTCTATCTTTACTTTAACGACGTGTATAATCATCGTCACCCCTAACCAGAGCTCCTAATAAACCAGGGTTTGCAGATTAAGGGTGAAACTAAATGTTAACTTGGCAAGGCTAGAGGTGTATCTTTCCAGCACTGGAGTACAATTATCCTATTCTATAGCACTATATAAAACTTCTATTAAACAATCTTATTAATTGGATTAAATTTAAAAAAAAGCAAGATTCATTTCTGTATTTAACTGCCAATGGCAATTATATGGCTGAGTTTAGGTATAAATGTGACTATTTACAGCAGTGTTACTGAAACTGTCCTGCTGGACCCCTAAGTGCGTGTTTTCAAGATGGCCTCAGGAATATTTAGTACCATCTGTAGATAGGTCAACATCCTTACTACATATTGGGGGCGATTTTAATTGTTTTAGCCACACTAATAGGCACCCAATGTAGCAATTCAATTGTTTTGGGCGCCCATTAATTATCACACTTGTCGCCCATCTACAATGGGTTTGCCCGCGTAAAATAGCTAAACTGTCTTAAGATTTAGTGCCCAAACAGCAGTTTGGATGTCCAAACCATGGACTTATTGCACACTTCTGCTTGAAACCTCAGGAAGCTGCAAGCTGAAACAGCGCAGTCTTCTATTATGTCGAACGGAGTAACTATTGAATTGCTCCGTCGGGCGCCCATCACTGGCAGCCAGCCCCCACCAAATCAGGTGTACACACCCGCCGATGCACTTGCAACATATTGTCTGCGTTTTTAGGAATCATGGTTATCGCAAAATCCTATTGGCCGCGGTTTTTGCATATGTGAAAACTGTATAGGAATTAGCAAATTACTTTTCACCATCTCGGAGTAGCTGATTGTGCAAAATTGCTATTTTTGGGTAAAATTGTCAGGACTTGGACCGACCTCCCCCCCACATTTTTTTAATAGGGCCAATGACCTACTGTATAATTTTTGTGTTAAAGTGGTGGAAAATGGGTTTAAAGTAGTGGGTCTGGTATTTTGTGGGGCTGTATGGATGTGTCTCGCGCACATTTTTGCTTCCACCTACCTGAGGGTGCGGGTATAAGCGCCAGCAGCTATTGCGCTCAGACGGAGCAACAAATTAACTGCTCCGTCAGGTGCCTTAAAATATAAATAGCCGCAGACTAAACTGAATTGTCCCCTTAATATAGGTTTTGTTTATTAAACAACTCAAGAAGGTATTGTCTTTAAAAGTTTCGATCCTACATTTTGTTTTAGCATTAGGACTTATGCTGGGTACACACTGGCAGATATATTGGCCGATCAATTGATATATCTTTTGCCCGTCGGTCAGTGTATACAAGCGATATAGAGACATATCGTGTCGGCTGTGCTGCACAGCCGATGCCCAATAGATCTGCAGATATGTTGTGCCATTGTGCTGTGTACAGGCCGTCAGCCGACTGGGGGATGCGACAGGCCACCTGGCCAGTGGGACCTGCAGCTAGATGAGAGTTGGTCAGTATATTTGAACACCCATCTGCAGATATCTGTTAGGTGTGTACCAAACTTAAATAATCTCTACCTTTTTCATCTAAAACACACTATTAAGTCTAGCATATATACCATTTCCGGTAATTTATGGCCACTGCAGGGTGATGGCAATATGATCATGGATACAGTTGTCTGACCATAGAGATTGTGCCACATAATATAGTGGTATCACATATTGATTAAATGCGAGCCGCCTGCTTACCAGTGTTTTTTTTTTAATTGATTTTGAAATCCTCCCCCTATAATTTGTCTAGGGGGAATCCAACTGCTGGGTTCAGCCAGTTACGGTAATGCTGGCATCCAACGCTTTCCTGTGCACCTCTGCGCTGTGAGGCAAAACTTGCTTTGTAGATTTGCAGTCTCCGAATGCTAAATTGTGTTCATGTCCATTGTGCTGACTTGACTAACACCACCCGACCATTGAATTGAAATAAAGTAATGTATTTACTTATTATATTGAGACCTTTATCGGATGTTGATGATCAGAGTTCATTTTATTCTATGTGTAAATTCTAGATAATGTGTTCAATGCAGTTTCTTCAGTAGTAAGATGTTAGTGCAGAGGAAAAATCACCAACGAGTTTAATCTCAACTTCATCTGGGGGTAACAAACCATATGCCTACTGGGTTTTTTATTATATATTTTTCTCTTGTGATAAATGTTAGTGTGTAGTTTTTCTATGGAATTTCATGCATACACACTTTTAGTGCCACTAAATGAGACTAAACAAAATCCTATTCCACCAAGTTTTGGCTGTACCCCAGGGTGCAGAGTGAAAGCGCTGGCTGTACCCCAGGGTGCAGAGTGAAAGCGCTGGCTGTACCCCAGGGTGCAGAGTGAAAGCGCTGGCTGTACCCCAGGGTGCAGAGTGAAAGCACTGGCTGTACCCCAGGGTGCAGAGTGAAAGCGCTGGCTGTTCACCAATAACTGTTTAAACTCTGTTATAGCGGTTAAACCTGGCATAGAATAAAAATGCTTCTATTAGCTAATATTTACCGCCTGGTCCATATCCGAATGTCTCTCGCCTGTTCATTGGTGCTTCTGCATGTAGGTCCTTGGTATATGTGACATGCTAAGCAATATCTATTGTATGCACAAGCTCTGCAGACTACTTCCCTGTGTTTGAGTTCAATTAGGGTCCCTGTGCCAAAAAATAACTGCTCACAGGGGGGACCATTGTGGCCACACAGATGTCTCTGGAAAGATGGGAATCTGCTAAAATTGGCCTCTGGTATGCTAGGCCGTAGTGATCCTAAAAGCCTGTCTTATGGCAATAACATTTCCAATAAGTTAGTGATTTATAATGTCATTTGGATGCTGCGTGCTGGTTATGAGTCACAGCTGGCCCTAGAACATAGAAGCACAGTATATATATTTTTAGCCACAGTAGGGACCATTCTGGTATTCTATGCAGAAAGTTCTACACTTGTGACTTGTCCTCTATACCCTTATAGTGTGAATGTGCCACATAGTTAGTGAGTGCTCAGATGGAAAGTATAATGGAGTGAGGAGAATGTGACAGTAAATTGGGTAAGATTGTGGCATACATCTCATTAGTTTGCTCTCTGCTCATTGTGTGTGTTTGGTCACAGAAAATCACTTGATCTTTTCATTCTCTATAGATGTCGTGGGGTTTGAATAATGTTTTTAGTATGAGATTTCATGGTTACGTAGCTTATTATAAACTAATAGTGCTCCTCTAAGATACAGGGTTAAGAGTTCATAATGGTATTTCCTATGTACGGAGCTGGATCATTTTTATTTGATATATAAAATATGGTTCTATAAGGGAACCACTCTTGTATTACTTTGTCATACAGTTCCACTAGCAGCAGCTTCTCCTGTAAGCCTGTGTGTGTGCTTTATTACCTTTGGGCAGTGTCTTCCTTGCAGTTTCTTTACATCTTGGTCTGGTGCAGCCTTGCAGGTTTTTTTTTTTAATATTATTGTGAACATCACAGCATAGAAACGGTTAACTGGGGCATGGTCACATGACGGCGTAGTGGAGCGCCGGTCCGGGAAGTAAACAGCTCTGCACCTTCCGGGATCTCAGTGGTTCTGCAGCCGACATCATGCGGCACAGCCAGCTCTGTCTGCATCCCACTGACTCTAAACACATGACCTGCGTGCACAAAGCATACAGCTGTGGTTTTGCTGCATTATCCAAGCTTGCATAGTAATCTATACTGTCCCATTTACTGGGATGCAGTCGGCATTTACTTTAGGAGCGATTCTACAGTTACAGCTGGGTCAGTGGATTTGCAGGTTGTACATGAGCTCTGAGTCACATACTAGCAGTGCTATTGGTTATAGCAGTTGTTCATTCCCCAGCTATATAGTACATTTGCCTCTGCAAAGTAAAACTTATTTCACACTACCACACTTTTGTAAGGAACAGTTATGTTTGTGTATTGTTTTCAGAGATGTCTGTTTACGTCTGTTTTATCTTATTAGGTCAAATGTATTACACAGACATTTCTAATTGGTCAACGCTTTGATTAAAAGGAATGCCACATAATGAGGAAGCTTGTGTATGCAGGAATCGGCCGAGCATCCCCCTGTGGCACAGACACCCCCATAAGAGTAATAGCGGCAGTGATCTTGCATGAGTCGAAAGTGTAATACATAATCAAATATCCATAACCGGTATACTCATTAGAGGCAAACTAGTATTGTTACATATTAAAGTGCACGATTGCACCAACATTTCCCTCCCTGCCAGTCTGTGGCCATATTGGAGAAGTTATCCTGTTCATCACTCAGGCTGTGCAGTGCTCATAAATCCAAGTGGCTGTAATGTTAGGGCAAAATTCCTTTATACTCTGCCCCTGCCTATTTATAGGGAGTATCCTGTAATCCATTCATGGGTGAAATTGGAGTTTTTCAGGAGCCATTGTGATTTATAGCAACTGTTATCTAAAATGTGGTTACTTGGCTACATATTTCTTTGTCCTGTCTCCCTGTAAACAATTCAACAATTCTGCGAGGAGGGGGGCAGGACTCGCACCCCGCCCGCTGGGACACGCCCCCAGGTCGCTGGTAAGGCACAGATGGTGGTTCAGTGTGTACGAACAACCATCATCTGCAGATATATCTGTATAGTGTGTATGCTGATTACTGCAACTAATGCCCAAGGTTTAATTGCGGTAAACAGCATTTTCAGATTTTAATGCCAGGTGCAATACTGTAAGTTCGCAGCTAGACTCGCGGCACTAGTTAAGCTGGATTTCTGTTTGCACCTCAGGAGGGTGCAAGCAGAAATTCCTCTAGTCGCGGATTTACAGTGCGCCCAGTTGAATAGCTACTTGCACTCATTCCCGGAGCTAAACAAACTCACTGCACCACTAGCAAACACTAGTACTATAATTGAGTATTGTGACGCTAAAGCTGTGGTTCCCGCCCCTCCTCCATGTGATTTTTTGGACTTTCACCTGTTCTGATCACTGTATAGTTTATCCCATAATCTCTTCTGGCATGTTTGATGTCTGGACAGAGAAGCACACTCTGCCACTTGGCTGTAATTCCCACATTACTAACAAGTAAGCACTAGTAACATGCTTTACTCAGTGTGAGGCCTGACTGACTTACCTGCAGCTGTGACTTTTGTTTATTTATACTGGGGATTGGTACATTCCCCCCATCTCCACAAAGGATTTCTGCACGCAGATGATTTTTTAGCTATGCGTAGTGTAAATACTGTCACCATTTTGGTTAATGGTTTACTAGGTCAATAAAATACAATTGCAAGAGAGTAAAACCTCTGTGTACCCTATATAGAATGTATTAACTCCCATTACCATATTTCGCACTTTGTCATGTTAGAAAATGTGCGAAATATGGTAATATACAAAATACTCCAATTTGCAATAAAAAAAAATAGGCTTTACATTTTGCTATTTAAGACCCCTTCCTCTTTCACCGATTTGCTATATCACTACAGGCTTCATGCTGTTGGAGGGGATGTTTGTGAATAGAGATTTCCAAATCATTCCAGTGTCTCCATGGGATTACGGTCTATTCTATGGATCACGCTAAAATATGTTTGTATTTCAGTTCTTCCAGTGGTGTATTGCAGGGCTACAGATCTTCTCCCAAGTCCTAATATTTGCTTTGTCTACATCCCACTCCATCCATCTTGCCCTGTATTTTGCCTCATTTTCCTGTCCCTAAGGCAGAGAAGCATTTCCATTGCCTTATGCTCCAGCATAAGGATAGTGTGGATGTTAAGTGTTCTAGCCCTGAGGCTGTTAAGTTCATGAGATCAGAGCTAAGGCCCCTATCCACTAGACAATTAAGTTGAGCGGTTGAACGATAAAGATCATTCATAAATCAATTGCAAAAATGTCTAAAACCACCAGCGATGCGTGTGCCCGCTTGTCGTATAGACATCTATCATCGTGCAAACATGCTGGTAAACCTGACTATGTCAGGTTGAGCATGTTTGCACATGGATGAGTCTGCACTGAACGACTGCTGGTTCAGTGCAGGCACATCATACTGACAAACGACTGCACGATTACAATGTCGTAATCGTGCAGTCTTTTTCATGTCTGCTAGTGGATAGGCACCTTAAAGGAACTGCCACAGATTTATCTTGCAGGCACTGACCTGTCAAAGCTTCCTTTTTATACATCACTGGTCCAGAAACCTCACAGATCTTTGTCCCATGGAGTGTTCTCCCCTTTCTGCCATTACAGACAGTAAAGGTGCCCATCCACTAGGTGATTAAATTGAGTGATTGACCGATAACGACGTCGTAATCGTTTGAAGATTGTTCACTAAAATGTCTAAAAAGACCAGCGATGCACGTGCCAGCTGGTCGTTTTAGAGCAGGGCTTGACAAATTATTCAAAAATCTAGGAGCCAGGATGAAAGTGTAGGAGCCAGACCACAGCTTCCCCCTAAAAAATTACAGGAGTGTTACACACATTATACTATTCCACAACATGGTCACAGTTGAATGGATACAGTAAAATGGAGGCTCCCTCACTGCTCTTCACAGCTCCCCTGCTTTACCCCCCACCCTCCAGTAATAAAGGACCACATTTCACATAAAACAATGATGCCAGAAAGTACAACAAACCCCCCTCCCCTCATGGTCACACCACTATCCCTCTGAAGCCGCTCCACAATCCCTGGCCAGGCATAGACCCTACTACCGGAGAGCTCTATGCAGTCGGAGATGGGAGACAGTAGACAGCCGGGGACGTACAGGAGGATCAGCGTAGACTGGGACAGACAGCAGGGATCAGAGCAGGCCAGGATGGAGAAGAGTCATCAGCACAGGCCGGGACGGACAGAGGCACAGCAGTCACCTCAGGCAACACTCAGCACATGCACTCCTGTGCATGATATGAACACCGCAATACTATAGACACGAATATCTGCCGGAGCTGATGGGGATCTGCTTTTCCCCCTCACTGCAAAATCTAGTGGCCAGGCAGCAAAGTCTGGTAGCCATGGTGACCTGGCTCCCGGATTTGCCGAGCCCTATTTTAGACCATCTATCATCGTGCAAACATGCTGGTCAACCGGACGACAGCATGTTAGCAGATGATTGATGTTCCTACACTGAACGACTGCTTGTTCAGTGTAGGCACATCACATAATAAACAGGCAGGCAAACGACTACATGATTACAATGTCTATAATCGTGCAGTCTTTTGCCTGTCTTCTAGTGGATGGGCAGCATAACTGTCGTAGGCCTCGCTGCCTTCACCTATAAGGGCACCCTTTCACAGATGATCGGTTCCTGAGGACACATTCATTTGTTCCACATTCTCTCCCTGTCTTCATTGTTTGATAGTGCTTTGTGGTATAGTGAAGGTTTCATTCCCTTCTCCTGGAGTGTGCGTTTCATAATATTGTCTTGGATCTGCTATGACTGGTCATAGAACTCACTGTGCTCTTGTTTGGAAATACGCTGACAAGCTGAAGGACCTTTCACAGGTTTCTGTCAGTCTCTCTTCCATCTCTTTAATCAGGATGACTGCCTAGTCATGAAGGGGTGCATGGTCGACAAGTCTTTAATGTCTAATGCACTGTTCTACCTCTGTCCCCGCTACACTGTACTAAAAGGTCTCAAGCATTAGGTGAACTGGGTGTTGGCGTGTGCAGTTCTTTGAGCTGACAGTGTGCCACTTCTACTGATGTGGTGAGTCAGTGTCCACGTGCTGAAAGCTGGTAATTCCCTTCAGTTTGTGATCACGTTTATCAGCAGTGCAGGGAGCACGCGGCTGCAAGCACAGAAATGTTGTGTTGTCAAAACCCATCCCCACCAGGAAGCACACGCCATGGGATAAATACACAATTTATATTATAGGCAATGCACATCTGGCATGTTATTGTAGTGCAGTAACTATTTTTTTTTTTTTTTAGGGATCAGTATTTTCGGGAGAGCATGTACACATGGAAATCACATTAATATATTGGTGTTTTCTGTAGTGTAACCTTTACCTCTGCCTTTATTATCCTTTATATGGTGCCACAGGTCCAATTCCTCTCCCACTTATATCTGACTGTATCTCTCTTCCCACCCTCTTCTCTCTGCAAATGAATGCAGCCTCTCCAACTGATTACTTCCTCCCACAACCGCAGCCAAGACTTTACACGTGCTGCTCCCTACCTCTGGAATTCTCTACCTCTCATTCTCTCCACCTCTTTATAAACTTCAAACAGACTCTAAAGACACACTTTTTCATCCCATGATCACGGTCTACACCATCTGTTACCCTGTCTCTCTGCCCCTCCCCTCTAGAATGCAAGCTCCCACCAGCAGGACCCTGTTCCCCATGTTTCTCCCCCCCCCCCCTTATAATCTTCTCCATACTCCTTTGAACAGCACCACTAGCCATTGACTTCTGCCATCCTGCTACTTATTTGTGTGATAAGACCACTGTTGCAGCAATGTTTATATACCTTGTACTTGTCCTGCATCGCCTTGTAGTGTAAGTCACTGTTCTCTTGTTCTGCTCAGCTGTTTATGTACTTTATTTATGTGGCACCTCAAGGGTTCCGTAGCAGCCAACAAAGGATAATAGTAAATGCTTAAATGCACCCCTGCAACTGTGTATGTATGTGTGTGTTTTTAAATTAGTTTGGAAATATGCCAATGATGCAGTTCTATGATAAATTATAGATTTCTAAAATCAGGATTAAGACAAGTTTAGTAAACTTCTTCACTGTGACTAGTCTCCCTCTGATGCTAAACATTATGTAATCTGTGTTGAAAGCGAAGGAAGATATTAACTACACATGCTTATAAAGGCATTGACCATTGCCCTAGTTAAATCTAGTCCTGATAAAGTGGCTCAGTGCATTCTACCAACTTTACCATATTGGTTACCCTACTCGGATATCCCCTAGGATCGGTGCAGTATTTAAAGTTCTTGTTTGAATTTGTCTGGAGATTTGCTGTATGGTCTGTGTACCATCATGTGCCTCTAGATTAATCATCCATATCTCAGACTAATGTGTAACAGTCCTTGTAAGGACTAACTATGAGCCATAAACACCATTCCGCTTATAAGATCATGCATTACCTCCTTACCTGCTGTAGTCCCACAGATCAGAGCCAAATTTGTAATGTGTTCCCTGGTTTGTACGGTGTAGTACCTAGAACCCTGAGTCAAAGCTCTACCTGCAGTCCTGAATCTGAGTAAGTGGTCTTTGCTCACAAGCAAAGAGGTACTGCAGCAGCTATACATAAACCAAGAAGTGGTTTCAGTGAAGGAGCCATGTTATTGACGGTAAAGGGAGAAAACCACAGATACTGATGAGAAAAGATGGACGCAGAGTATTGCTGGGCATACACTATACGAATATGTAGCGAATCTGCTAGATATCAGCATATCTCCTAGATAATTGGACGACACGTTCGACCTCTAATTATCTCAGACATGCTGGAATCGTCCAGCATGTCCAAAAGATTCAATGGGCTCAGTTCAATTCAATGCTTATTGAATAGCGCTGGGAAGGAGCTCCCAGAGCTATTCAATTCAGTGCACTGTTATGTCGGAGAGTGCCTGTTCTCACACCTTTAAACATGGTGTTAGGTTGGAGAATGCCAGTTCTCACGACTAAAGTGCAACCTAAGTGCCTGTCTCGATGCTGTTTCCGCCGCGCTAATGACAGAAAACTGCGTCGCGCCAGGTGTTTTGTCAGATATGTTACAGTATATGACCATGATATCTGCATTCCTCCCCTGGGGAGGAGACAGTCCCACATTACTCCCCTGTGGGAAAATGTTGGCTGGTCAGCAGCACGCACACTGCCAGATGTGGCCGACCAATCATTGGGATTAATTCAACGCAAATTGAATAACGCCGGTAAGGAGGTCCCGTAGCTATTCAATTCAGTGCTCTGTTAAGCCGTCAGGATCTCTTCTCGCACCCCTCCAGACGGTGCGTGGAGAAATCAGAGCAAAGTGCCTGCCGTGAGGCTGTTTTCCGGCTTAGCGCGGCGCTATCAGCCTCATAGCCGGCACTTGAGTCAGAGAATGCCGGTTTTCGCAACTAAATGCCCAGGTTAAGTCGCAAGTATCAGCATTCTCCAGCTTAACTCATTCCCGCTGGAGTAAACATCACGGACAATTGCATAGCTCCGAGAGCTTTCTCCCGACACTATTGAATTCCTGCTAAATTGAATCGCTCCCGTGGTTCCTGTATTAATAAAGAACCATTGTTGGTGGCTGAATTACTACAACTTTTTTAAATTGCTTATCAAAATGTTTTACAGTTCTAATATTTTCATCTCTTTTCAACATGGTTTTGTAACGGAGGCCATGAAGTGCATACCCAACCGTACAGTCCACTGTATTTATTTAGATGTGGGCTCATTCTGATGAGGTGCAGGGGACTATTAGAAATGATGACCCAGCTTCTTTTGAATGAGTGTTTCATTTTATGGTAGTATGATAAATCTATCCGACATTAAGATTTAATTATTCAAAGAATAGACCCACTGCTGCGATCCTCATACACCACAGACCAAGCAGAGCATTCATCAGTTGTTCATTTGCTGATGCACACAGTGGCATTCTGATTGGATTCTACACAATTTTGTATGATTTGCATAGTGGGGGAAAAAGCTAAACTAAAATCTCTGCCCTGCCTTGTTGTGGCCGTTTGCTGTATAACTTCCCAGTGGTCCAATGCTGCGAGGACAATGGTCAAATGTGCTGATGTTCTACAAAAAGCACTGAAATTCATACAGCCTTAGCCTTCTTTATTGGGGCTACTTCTCTTTAAAGGCAGCGAGTCAATCCTGTCAATACATGAATAACCAATGTTGTGGATTGTCCCCAAAAGAAATGGTAGACATCCCAGGTTGGCTACTGTAGTCTTACTAAATAATGCGCAGTTGGGTACTGTAGACCTTTTTTTTTTTTTTCTTCAGGGTCCATAGGGATCCACAGGGATACCATGGGGATATTATGGTTGGAGAGATCCAGGCACCAAACAGTTAAAGCTTCAGCTCCCAGGATGCCTCGGGTCCTCCATATATATCCCACCCCTAACCACAGGCCTTCAGTTCGTTTGGTGTGGCAGGCTCAAGACGCACCTTTGTAACAGGGGACTGCTCAGGCAGTCCTAAGCTTTAATTTTATGTTTTTATTTTGTGTTTTTGGGTTGGCAGTACTAAGCATCTGAATTAAGACTCATGTACTGTAACTCCATCTACCTCCGCCGGGCCGCAATACCAGTAACTGGGCTGATGATTCCGGCGGGTCGCGGCTGAGCTTGCTAGCAGCAATGCTGTGACCTGGACTGCAACCTGACTCATGAAGATGTTGGGTAAGGTGATTCCTTGCTTATGGGGAATTGCGAGCTGCAGTTCTTGCTTCTGGTGTCACACACCAGAAGCCACTGCAGTCAGGGCCCGGGATTGTCCGCGTCCTCGCTACACCACCAGGGCATTATCGTCTGACGCTGGGGTTCGACAGCAGATGCTTCTGCTGCAACGAGGCCAGTGTACCCAGCTGGTTAACGCAGCTTAAGGAAGGTAGGTGCTCCCCCAGCAGCTCCTCTCCCAACCCAGATGCAGTCCCTACGAAGGGTTTTGAGCATCTGGGTTGCTCCACCTACCCTCCACGTGCGCGAGATGCTCTGTAGCTGTTGGTCTCCGGAGGGATTGGGGCAGTCTCCCTGTAAGCCTCTCCCTTGGTTAAGGTATATAGAGTGCTCTATATCCTACCATTCCTTTGTGTAGTTGATTTAAAGTCAATTACTTATATTACATATGCATTGTATGTGACTGTTTGCTAGCCTTTGTATTGACACTGTTTTTTTATTTCTGTCTGTCAATTATAACGATCACTATTTTTTCTCTCCATACACTTGGGGTGGAGGTTTTTCTGAGTACTTCACATTCATTAAGATTTTGTGAAGGCTGTCACATAACATTGCGATTATTGCCTTTATTGAACATGTCAAAAGATAAAGGGATACAGGAGGGGGAGTCCTCGGTGCTGGTTTCATGTAAATCATGTATGGCTAATTTGTCCCCTCAGGACATTAAGGATGGTTTGTTTGTTGTCTGTTATAAAGAGCCACCTCACCAGTCCAGTTTACCTGTCCCTGGACAAGAGCCGTCTTGGGTATCCTCTTTGTCCCAGGTAATAAAGCAGTTTTTGGATCATATGGCTGCTCCCACTATGCCTCTTTGGATGGGGTGTCCACAGCATGCTATGTTTGCACCTCCTATGCATCCTTCCTGGAAGGATGTTTATGGCCATGTCAGAGTATGGCTCCATCTAATGTTGATAGCAGACCGGTAGTTACTACGGCGCCTAAGCCCAAGTTATCTTATCAGTCTGCTCAACATATGGATTAGGATGCATCAGACGAATCAGATGATGCGCAGGGTTCCTCTCCAGGGTGTAGCTCGGGGGAGGACGACCGTCCGTCCACAGTGGATGTCACTTCTTTGGTGAAGGCGGTTATATCAATCCTAGATATTCAGGATGATGAACCAGCTCATAGTAAGAAGGCTCCAGTGTTTAATCACCACCGGAAGGTGGTCAAAACGGAGCTTCCTATATCTGAACAGCTTACTGATCTTATGGATGAGGGATGGGGTAACCCTGACAAACTTTGTGAAAGAGAATAACATCATTGTATCCTTTTCCCAGCTACTGTATGTACTAAGCGGGAGGTACCTCCTACTGTGGATGCTCATGTGACTCATTTAATCAGAAATGCTACTTTGCCTATTCAATCAGCATCTTCCCTGAAGAATTTCACAGTTGAAAATATTGTTGTAAGACATGCCTCAAATCTTTTTATCATCTGGAGCCGTTACTCGCTCCAGCTATGGCTGGAGCCTGGGTAGCCAAAGCTGTTGAGTGGATGGGAGTATTGGAAGATTCTCTACCAAATACTACCAGAGAGCAGATGATGTATATCTCCCACATACAGGAGGTGGCTTCCTATCTGGGAGAAGCTGCTGTAGATGCTGGAATCTTAGCTTCTAAAGCATCAGCAGCTGTGGCACGCAGGGCCCTTTGATCCTGAATCAGCCTTCCTGAATCTTAACCAAAAAAGGTGTGGTAAGTTTAATCTTTCTATGGCAAAGTACTTTTTGGAGCAGAGTTGGATAAAATAGCTAATCTCTGGTGGCTTCGAAGTCAGCAGGTCTGCCAACTACGGCGACTATAAAGTCTAGGCAGGTTTCTTTTTGGTACTCACAGACCAGCAAGGGAAGAGTCTTCCTCTAAGACGTCCTAGCTTTCGCAAAATGTCAAGGCATCAAACTAAGTCTGGCCCGGCAAGACGTCCAGCTTCTAAACTGGATGACAAATCCCCAGCCTGATGGGGCAGGCCTCATCCCAGGTAATAAGACCCTACACTAGCCAACCTGGGACGTCTAAGTAATGCACAATGGGGTACTGTAGACTTTTTTTTTTTTTTTTGTCTTAGAGAAGTAGATTTGTGCCACATTTTGATGATGTCATCTCTCTGTGCTTGGAGGTTTTCATTTGTAGAATGGTCTTCTCTTTTCAGGTCTTGTCTATTATTAGCCCAGCTCTGGTCACGCCGGGGTCTGGTCCCTTTGTTTAAAATAAATGCCATAATCCAGGTCTCTACAAACTTCAATAGGCTTTCAATTCATTGCAGAATAGGGAAAGGTCTTTGTGGCGCAGGTTCTACAAATTACTCGGTACCACTTATAAATGGGTCCAAGTTTATTAAAGGTTTGTCACAGAACAGTAAGCTACCACTCTGACTTTATTATCCTTTATATTGTGCCACAAAGGTACCGCAGCGCCTTTACACAGTACATAAATGAGGGCACTATAAGTTATTAGAAGGACAAGGACATAGTTGCTGACGCCACATGCTGCTTGTGTTATGCAACTATGTTTATAAACCAAGTGTTAGGTGCCAATTGGGGAGTTACGAGTACATGTTAGTATAAGTAGGGGAAGGAGAAGCACGTGAGGGACGAGGGCCCTGCTCGCTTACATTCTAAAGGGGAGAGAGACAGGCGACACAGATGGGGCAGATAGTGAGGAAGGAGCATGGAGCAGCGGGTTAGGATATATGCTGCGGAATGTGTGTGTTAAGATGACCTTATGTCAAACTTAAGTTCTTCATTCATCGATCTCTATAACAATAAATACATTTTATTTGTTATTTACATGAGAAATAGACAAAAATTATAGCACAACAACTTTATTTTGTACGTTACATTATAGCATCTAAATAAATCCAGCTAAAGATGCAGATATTATGGGACTGGCCCGCCATACTTAGGTTTTCGGCACCATACGGGGACTTGGGGTTAGGTTGCGGGAGGGGGGAGGTTAGTTTCATGCACCACCGGGGGAGGTTATGGTTAGCCACTAAGGGGGAGGGTTAAGGGTAGGCACTTACTGGGAGGAAAGGGGGGGGTATAAAGGGGCGAGGGTAGCAAAAAAGGACGGTTAGGGGGTAAATAGGACAGCGGAACATTACTTAGCGTTACCCTGTCGGGTTTCGAACCATCGGGATGCCGCTGTCAGTGTACTGACAGCCGGCATCTCCTCAGTCGGTATTTCATACCATTTCCCTGCAAACGTGTCTGTGCTCACTGACTGAGACCCCACCCTCAGTACTCAACACACACTAGATTGGGACGCAATAAAGTCTAAAGGTGCGTATCCACTCGCAGATCTTGGAATGACAGTACGATTCAACATTGTAATCGTACAGTCCTTCCTCTTCCCCTGTAGTGCCTACACTGAACGATAGGTCGTACAGTGCAGGCACCCTCCCTCATCCCCGAACATGCCCAATCTGTCATCGGCACATTGACCAGCATGTTCAGGCGATGATTGATGTCGAAAATGACCAGTGGGAGCGACATTTTCATGCCCGATTTCTGCATGATTAATCGTTCAATCGCTCTGTCGGCAGGTGGATACGCGACTTAAGATAATCAAACTGTGAGAGGGGAGTAGAACATCAGATTCACAATAAATTCCTAACTTCATTTATAGTAGTGGTTGCTAATATAAAAGTATTGGCAGATTACCTAAAACCGTTTTTTCAAAGCTGTGGCAGACTTGGCTGATTACACTTCATACAGTATATAAAGAAAACACCACCTTGAAAAACACTGGCATAAGCAAATGTAAAGAATCGGCAGTGTAACTAGCTTATGCTTTCACTCTTCTATATGCAAGATAAACGCTACATTTCCACCATTGTAGAAACCAGCTGTGACTAACTTTGAAGCAGTTTGTAAGTTTTCCCCTTCTACATTTAGTTTCTGGAGCCCTCTTCCTCCTCTTAAGACCACGTACACTACCATTAGACTAACAAGTACAATCAGTGAGTGGCCCTTTCTCCAGTCTCAATTCATTGTGCTAGCCAAAATGTATTCCATTATTACAGTCCATGGCATAATAATCACTGTTTTCCACAGGGGCTTGCAGCCCACATAGATTAACTGGATGTGGTTGCTATGAGTAATGATGGCCCAGTGTTCCAAAGGAGCTATGTTTTATGAGGCCTTAATAATCCCCACTAATAACCAAAGAGATTGTAGGTTACTTAATGCGGTTCGTTTTGGACATTTTTATTTTCTTTTATAGAAGAAGCCATGGCAAGAAATTACATTTGTTTTACCTTTTTAAGTAGAAGTCTGAATGTATACTTGACCAGGCCATTCTTTGACCTTATTTGTGTGAAATAAACTTGTGCTACAATATTGTTTTATTACCAGTTATTTATAGAGTGCATGGAAATATTCTGCAGCACTTTACAGTGAATATTTTCAGCCTTTGACATCACTCCCTGCCGCAGTGGAGCTTACAATCTATTTTCCGTATCGCATGGACAGATGCGCTCTAGGGTTTTTTTTTGTTTTTTGTGTCAGCAGCCAATGTAACTACCAGTGTGTATTTGGTGTGGGAGGAAACAGGAGCACCTGGAGGCACACCATGCAAACGCTGTAGCACATACAATACATGACCTCAGTGCTGTGAGAAAGTAATGCTAACCATTACCTCTACCATGCTGCCCACGTAGTATAGGAGAGGACAAGGGCTGACCTCAGTGTAGACATGATGGTTTCCCAGCTAGATCACTTCTCTGTACTTCAGAAAGACCTATGGTGGTTCCAATTGACATTGAAAAAGCATTTGGCGACATTCACATGTTCCAGTTTTTCTGCTGGTCAGTAATTGATCCCGCCCACCGTCCAAATGACATGAGGCGGTACAGTCCGTGATGGTTCAATTTGTGACCCCCAACATGCAAACCCACTGCAGTCCTCATCGTTCTTCTCACTGTGCATGTAAGAAAGTGTTTTCTACTGCTTTTTGGGGATTTTTGTATCCGTATCTGTGTTGTGAAAATTTGCAAAATGCCTATTTTAGTTATTTGCCTTTCCCCATATTAATGAGGCAAAAGTTTATTTGCATGTCGCTGGTTTGTTTTGTTGTATTCATGTAATTGTGTATTTTGGAATTACCATAAGCTGCTTTCCTGGGGCAACTTGAAGTTTATGGATACAGTCTTTGGAGCATCACCTATGCCATATTTATAGGCCACGTAGTCTTTCCCCAGTAACATTACGTGGGCACACATCTTAAATTTGGAGTTGTTAACACCTTAAAAGAGAAGGACCGACAATTGCAATCATGTGACGAGCGTCCGCAACAATGATCTTCCCACAACACAGTAACCTGGTGCTATCGTAATGTCTTTTTAGGATTGACAGGAGATCCAGGGGAGGAGCTTACATGTATTATGGAGAAAAGGCAAGCAATGGCAACTGACTTGTTAGTGCTGTCCTCTAATAAAAATATTTACATTACACAGGGCAGGGGAGAATATAGCATGAGAGTCCCTTTATACAAAGTATCCTATATGAAGTATAAGTAATAGTGTCCTGGGAAGGCAAATTACATTTTGCCAGGCAGGGAGCACAAGTAGGTGGACTGAGTGTCCCCCTACTTCTGTTCAAATCCTTCAGTTTGGGGGGAGATGTTTGAGTGATTATCGTTTGCTTCCACATACCAGCAGATTATCGTTCGTTGGACCGATGACATTCTGGTGTATGGCCAACATTGCTTACTGTGCAAAAGAGGGGAATTCAATTGAATGTGACTTTATTTAGCCCCGGTGCTGTTCAATTGGCCTCTCTGTAAACCTGCGACTAGAGGATTTCTGCTCTGACCTTCCTGAGGTGGGAGCAGAAATCGTACTCAACTAGTGCCGCAACGCTAGTTACAAGCTTACCAAAGCATTAAGTTGGAAAATGCAGTTTACTGCGCCTGAGCCTCAACATTGGTCGCGGCAAGTTGCTTCTACCGGCTTAAGTGCTGGGCACGTTGGGAAGATTAAACTCTTTCAATTGAATTAGATGAGAAATCATTCTCCATAATCTTACTGCAGTGTGTTTTAGAATAGCTGTAGTTGGTGGTCTCATCCAACACCTCCACATTGTGGTGTTGTGACGGGTGTTACATGATCTACATGTCACTACAATGTATAGTCTGCACTATTTACTGGCTGTCCGTGACACAGATCTAATGCTGTGGTTTTACATCACTTTTTAAAGACCCATGACCTATTGGTTCTGTTGTGCAACTTATCTAATGTAATTGAACATTTTGTTTTTAAAGGATAAAGATAAAGTTTCCCTAAGTAAAACTCCAAAGTTGGATCGAAGTGATGGAGGGAAAGAAGTGAAAGAGAAAACTACAAAAAGAAAATTGCCTTTTTCAGTTGGGACAAATGGAGATCAAAAAGATTCAGACACAGGTAACGTCTGCTCTACACTATACACCTGCCGCCTGCTGTGTCCTCCTTTTATGTGGTTTTGTGGTCTCCGGGCATTTTATTCAGCTTTTCCGAATTCTGTGGAGACTGAGCTTCTGTGTCTTAGACTGAGAGCAGTAATATATAGCTTTCTCGGTAGGGAACCGCCACATATATAACATTTTTAATTTTTTTTGCTCCTAGTTTTTGTAAACCTGAAAAGATCCTAGTGTCAGTGCTGTGCCAGATGGACAATGTGAGCACCATCGTCTGTCTACTGGGTTAATGTTCCTTGGGTTATGCTGAGACGTGTGGGTAATCGCACCTGTGCTACCGGGGAAGAGTGCTGGGTGCCTCATTCACGCTTTGTCAACAGTTAACAGCAATTGAGCTCTATAAGCACAACATCTTTTAGCTGGAAAAGTGCAAGTGTCCCTGTAGGGAGTGGTTTCATTCTGTGGGGAGAATTCAGTTCTCTTTACGGTGATGTAGCTCCTGTGTTAAGTGCTCAGAGCTATTCGGTTGTCCTTGTGGAAAACCCGCAATAAGTGGAATTCTGCGCACACCGTCCTGAGGTGCAAGTAGAAATTTGTGCTAACGGCTCAGGGCTAGTTGCGGCATGCAATAACATAGCGTCCAGCACTTAAGCCGTAAGATATAGTTTACTGTGACTATTCCCTAGGCCTTAGTTGTAGTAAGGTGCATCTCCTGGCTTAATTGCCAGACTGGATGCAGTCAATTAACTCCAGGCACTTAACCCGGCAGCTACATCCCCGCAAGGAGAATTGAAGTCTCCCCTGTGAGTTTCAGGTTTGTGTCCAAATACATTTGGCAAAACAGTCCTCTTATCAAAGCATGAAGATTCAATTCTTTATCGGACGCCTTAACTACCAATTCAGTAGTTGCTCTGTTCGGGTGCCCATAGCCGCGGGTAGACACCTTTCTGCAGCCTCCTGAGGTGGTGAGCAGAAATGTGTGAGAAGTGTGCACTTTGAGTAACCAAAGCAGCTGTTGGGGCACACACGTACCACGGGTTTCTGTCTGCAGCAACATTTGAATTGTTCAGTCAGGCACCCTTTAGTTAAGGCGCCTGATTAAAGAAAATAATTACCCCCCCCCCCCAAAGTTTATTTCCAAACTGATCATGCAGCAGTAGGGGTTCACCGTTGCTCAAAATTTCCATCTCCCACAATTTTACGCTGCTGGCAAAAAAAAGGCATAATCATATTGTGTATAGTGTGTAATAAGAGTCATTGGGTGTGTCTGTAAAGTACACATGCGAAGCAAACTTTGTAAAATCTCTAATTTGTGTTAAATCCAGTTGCCTTGCTGACTGCATTTATATTCTGTATAAGAAACTGATGACTAATATGTAATGGAAAGGACAAGTGTACAAAGGTACAGCAAAGCTTATGAAGCCCTGCAACCAGAAAGAGGGGTGCGGAAAATATAAACTAAAAAGGACAGACAGGTGCTTATAATGCAAATTAATTACGTGAATTTAAAGTAGTATATTAGAACACAGCCCTGATTACCACCAGGTAAGGGTCTCTGCACTAAGATACATTTTAAATAGTGTTAATTCTTCTGCTGCCAGTATAATGTTTAATACGTTTTGGCAAGTCAGCTACCAGGATGAATCTGTAGGGCGGTTTAATTGTTTAAAGGCTGCTGGGAAAATATACAGAAGTGTAGGGTTAATTTTGTTTGCTTACTCTTCCCTATACAATGCTCATAAATAATATATATGAAGAGAAGTTAAATTCTTGGCACAACTTACATAGCTCTAATTGTGAATATCCCATGTGGGCAGCACATCTCAGACCTCTCTTAGACAACATGTCGGCCCAGATCTCAACATTGCTTCTAGACGTGTTAGTGTTGGGAGTCTGATATTCTACTGAATAAAGCGAAATGGAATAAAAGTATGCACCCAGTTTGCTGTTGAACATTTGTGCAGCAATTGTACTGGAAGCAGGCTTGCCATATCATCCCTTTAATTGGAATCTGTATGATTTACTGCCGGACGCATGGCCGGCGGTTGGAATCCTGACAGCGGCATCCCGGCAGCAGTGAAAATCCTGATCGTCCTAAGGTGTAAGTATTTGCTAACTCATTCTACTTTCTAACTCTCACTTAAGGGTGCCTAACCCTAACCTCCTGGGGGGGGTGCCTAACCCTAAGTCCCCCCCGGGAACCCTAAACCTAACCCTCCCCAGCGGCTATCCGCGCCTGGCGTCCCTTTGATCGGGATGCCGGGCGTCGGACTCCCGGCGTATGTCTGACAGGCGTCAGGATTTCGACGCCTGGCTTTAGACCCTTGCCGGGATCAGACAGTCGGGAAGCCGGCGGTCCGGATTACGTCCGTTGGCTTCCCGACTGCCATCCCTTTAATTTGGGACACATATGAATGACAGATACTGTGGCTCGCTGACTTCAAGTCTCCATTTCTCCTGATTTTAATCAGCCACAGAACCTGTGTAATTGAAGTGCCCTGAATTAAAAGGATGGTATGGCAAGCCTAACTATAAGCAATGGATTTCGGGCATCCCATAGAATCTCCATTACACAGAAATGGATATCTGCTTACACTTAATGCTGCCATGGTATCTCCATAGAAAGTGAGCTCTGACAAACCACTCTAGGAGGGACTTCAATTCCTGGTGATGTGCCTGCCAAGCTTCACAGTGATGTCTGCCAGAGTTTTCATCAGCTTGTTACCGCAGCCCATACACTGCACGTTTTGCTACGCTCTCCTATTGGGTGGGAGGCAAAACCTGTTGTAGATGGATGGTTTACGAAACAGTCATTTTTTTCCAAATGCTTTAAAATGACTTCCAACTTGAAATGCTACTACAGAGTTCTCCTGTGTTTCTATAGACCCAAATATTGCTGTATTTGTGTGTTGTGACTGGTAGATATAGCAAGCAGTGGGTTGGGGGGTAGGACTCGCCAGATGAGGGACCCCCACACTTTCTATTAAGAAGCGAATGTTTTTTTTTTTTTTTTATAACTTTGGTTAAAAAAAAAAGTTATTGCTACTGCTTGTTATACTCCAGATATGTTTTATAGCAATGCATATTAGCCTTGGTGAGCATATCCTACAGATTGTAAGCTTGCAAACAGGATGTCCTTATCGTTTTGTTTACTTAGTCTACTAGTTCAATAACTATTTGTTCCCTGTTGTAAAGCACTGTGAAGTTTGCTGGTGTTATAAATGTGGGTTAAATATTGCTGTTAAGATGGTGACCGAAGATTCATATCTTAGAGTACTGCAGATAGATGAATTGGCGTTAATCCGATTAGGTGTGAATTGGGTCCTGTAAACTGTTCTCATTTTAAATTCAATCTGCAAATTTTCAGCTGCAATCCATTTCCTAACTCTCATGGCTTTTTTTTAGAGGAAATTAGCAGGTGAAAGGTACAAATGTCAGGTATACCCCTCTGAATGAATAATCATGCACTTTGATGTGTTTATTGTCCAAATTATACTAGTTAGACAGGTAATTTTTCATCTGAATTTTTCTAAAAAGCTCAAAGGGTGTAAATGATGTGGGAAATGTATGTGGAGGTGTAAATGATGTAGGACAGGTGTGTGGAGGTGTAAATGATGGGGAACAGGTATGTGGAGGTGTAAATGATGTGGGACAGGTATGTAGAGCTGTAAATGATGTGGGGCAGGTATGTGGAGCTGTAATGATGTGGGACAGGTAGGTGGAGGAGTAAATGATGTGGGACAGGTATGTGGAGCTGTAATGATGTGGGACAGGTAGGTGGAGGTGTAAATGATGTGGGACAGGTAGGTGGAGGTGTAAATGATGTGGGACAGGTAGGTGGAGGTGTAAATGATGTGGGACAGGTAGGTGGAGGTGTAATGATGTGGGACAGGTAGGTGGAGGTGTAAATGATGTGGGACAGGTATGTGGAGCTGTAAATGATGTGGGACAGGTAGGTGGAGCTGTAATGATGCGGGACAGGTAGGTGGAGGTGTAAATGATGTGGGACAGGTAGGTGGAGGTGTAAATGATGTGGGACAGGTAGGTGGAGGTGTAAATGATGTGGGACAGGTAGGTGGAGGTGTAAATGGGGGGACAGGTAGGGGGTGGTGTAAATGGGGGGACAGGTAGGGGGTGGTGTAAATGGGGGGACAGGTAGGGGGTGGTGTAAATGGGGGGACAGGTAGGGGGTGGTGTAAATGGGGGGACAGGTAGGGGGTGGTGTAAATGGGGGGACAGGTAGGGGGTGGTGTAAATGATGGGGGGACAGGTAGGGGGTGGTGTAAATGATGGTAGAGGGTTTTTTGAACTTGTATAGAAACACTCAAAATCACACTTCAAGCATTTTCCTGTAACCCAAAATGTTAGACTTTAATTTGATGAAAAACGTTTCCCATCATTTTTCAACAATTATAAAAAAAAAAAGTGTGTATTTATGACCTTTTATGAACCTCCAGTACTTATGGCCACTAACAGCTTTTTATCTGGTCCTGCTATTTGAGTTGCCAATTTTTGGGGTCCAGGATGGTTTAACAACTTTTTCATGATTTTCTGCGAGTTGGCTTTTTGTGCAAAATGTGTGAATTGTTGCCACTAGTAGTGCGCGCTCTCTTGTCACTTTAGACGAAACCGTTGAATTGCCCCCTATATGGTTTCACGTCTGCATGTTTTTGCTGTTGATTTTGTAAGATGCAGGACTGGCATCAGTTTAGTGTCAATCTGCCATTCAGAGCAGACCTGAAAACATTTCACCTGTCTCAGGGGGGAATTCAATTGTTTTGGGCGCAGCAATAATTAATGGATGCCTGACGTAGCAATTCATTTTTCGTTGCCCATTTATTATTGCTTGTTGCGCCCAGTTAGACAGGGTTTAGCCATATATATAGCGGCTAGACCAGCCTTAAGTCCTGGTCAGGGCACCCAACCCATAGACTTCTCACACATTTCTGCTTGCCGCCTCAGGGTCAGTTATTGTAGTGGCGGAATTTGT
This sequence comes from Taudactylus pleione, assembly GCA_031769625.1. Taxonomy (NCBI): domain Eukaryota; kingdom Metazoa; phylum Chordata; class Amphibia; order Anura; family Myobatrachidae; genus Taudactylus; species Taudactylus pleione. The sequence continues at coordinate 1,060,379 of JAUIMM010000429.1, read as the reverse complement.
AAGCGAGTGATATTCCTATAGCCGTGCACACCTGTTACCACAAGTGGCTTTATAATCACTAAGGCATAATGAATGATTTTTTATTTTTTTTATGTAATATATATATACACACAGATATTTGTCAATTGGGTTAGTGTGGCTTGCCGCCAGTAATTACATTTTGTAGCTTTCGTCTAACCTGCATGGGAGCTGTTCAATTGTTTGGCCGACCATCCCTATGGCTGACCTTATTGCGGATTTCTGCTCGCATGCTCCTGCGGTGTCAGCAGAAAACCGCGGAAAGTAGGGCTCCAAGGTTGGTTGCAAGTGCTCAGTGCAGATAATCCAGTGCTTTCTCGCACAAATAAGGGGCAGTCACAGGAATTGAATGGCCCCATAAGGAGCAGTTACTGGTGGGAATGTAATCAGATAGATGCTTGTAAAAGTGTAGATATGTCTGTGGTTTTGCAGTGAGATTAAAGCAATCAACGTCATTTGGTCTCAAAATATCATGGTGGTATTGTACATGTACCTCTTAAAATGCATACACACAACGATTTTTTGAACGGTTATCGTTAACGATATTTTTTATCGTTCACTTTCTGAGCGAAAACTATTATCGTTCATGCGCGTTCACGTTTGTAGGTCAGTCAGACTGGCCAACTCAACGATTTTCATTAAGTTAATATGCAAAAATCGTTTGTAGTTTAAAAAAATCATTCATTACATTTAGTAAATGAACGATTTTAGTAAACGAGTTTCGTTCATTTTTTCCCTTGAAAAATGAACGAAAATTGTTTACTAAAATCGTTAATTTACTAAATTGTTGTGTATGCAGATTTGTCAGATGAACGATCCAACGATTTGAACTACAAACAATTTTTGACTGCATTAAAACGAATGGAATCGTCCAAATCTGACTGCAAACACATCAGATGTCAGATATCGTTTCTGACCATCGGGAACGCTCATCGTTCAAATATGTCAGATTTTCCTTAAGATATGAACGATTGAACATTTTTTAAATCGTTATCGTTCAGATCTGAAGAATAATATGACCGTGTGTATGCACCATTAGAAATAAAAATACATTTTAACAAAATCCACTGCTTTAAATCAAGCTGCAAAATCATCAAAAAAATCTGCTTTTATAAACTCTTACCCCATTACAATTGTCCCAACTGAAATACAAACAAAAAAAGAAATGGCGCATACTCACATTGTATAATACAACACCACTGTGATTCTGCCAGCCTTAAGCTTTTGTGAATCAAAATGGAATAGGCTCTAGACAGGTATTTTTTATTTTGTATAAACAGATTCTCTATAGATACATAGATCTTGTGCCGGGTACACACTTGCAGATGAGATCTGATGAATGCTCTGACCCGACTGCAATTACCAGATCGGTGTGCACCAGTATACCAGGTCTTCAGTTCTCCGACCGGATCAGAAGGTCGGGAACAAGATGGTGTGTGCGCAGCACAGCAGATCCCGACCTCCTGATCTGACTGTTGCAGTTGTCCAGTTACTTCTCCTGCATACACACTATACAATTATTGAGACATACATGCAATTATCGGCTAATCAGCCAGATAATTAATTGAATAGTGTGTACCCAGCTTGTAGCTCAATTAAACTTCATCCATATTTTTTTTTTCTTTAAGAGATTGATACTAAGTTAGGACTACAGCATTTGTAATATGAAGTTCTGTTTTTAATCTTAAACCACAATGGTGGAATTCAATTAAGCGCGATGTTGAATAGCGACGGGAGGGAGCTTCTGAAGCTATTCAATACATCGCGCTGTTTGGGCACGCTAAGGATTTCTTCTCGCACCCCCCTGGGGATGCGAGGAGAAATCCGAACAAAGTGCCGGACGCGCAGCTCTTCTTCTGCTTAGCGCGGCGCTAACAGCCGTGCGCCCGGCACTTTGGTCGGAGAATATTCAATTTGCGTTGAATTGAATCGCCCCCCATGATTTTAGCCAATTGCCTGCTCAAATGCATGTTACAGTTCATGTTATATTCTCTCTTCATTGAGGAAAGTTCCCCATACGTGAACATTGGCAGACGTCCGCTGTGTAGGAAAAAAATCTCCCTTCACAATTAAAAATTTCTTGAACGTTGCTGGTTTTTGCAAACCCATGAAATATACATAGTTTGGAATTTAGACTTTATTTAAAAAAACAAAAAACAAATTGCCATGTAATGCTGGCCATACACTAGTACAACCAGCATAAGATGCGATTCATCATACGGTTTCCGTTGAGCTCCCTGGCAGTCCCGGCCGCACGATTTGGTACTTTTTGACACAATGTATATACGATCTCGTGTACGATCATTCGCTCCTATACGATGGGTCGTGATACGATCGATCGTGTGCCTCACTAAAAACGTGCCATCATAATAGGTTTAAATGACGCTGGTCGGACGCACTATGCATCGCATGCGCAAATACAGGGCACGATCTGCATACGCTTACGACTGATGATATGGGCTGCAAGTCTGATCATAAGATACAATCAGGGCCGCCAAGAGCCAAGGCGGGCCCCGGTAATAGGGGGCGTGGCCTAATCTCGGGAGGCGTGGCCATGCCCCTTGCCGAAAAAAAAAGAAATAAAAAAGATTTGCGGCGCTGCGCGCCAGGGAGGGGGCGCTCTGAGCCCCCTCAGCCCACCGCAAAGCCAGGGGGGGCGTGATCAGTGTGATCTCTTCCTCGCACAGGAGACTGCTGTGGCTGCACGAGCAGTCTCCAACTGCAGCTCAGCACACGCTGTGTGCTGGGCTGCTGTGAGGGAGGGGGGGCGGCGTCGGACCTGGCCCCCTCAGTAAGCCCGGGTAATCTGTACCTGCTCCCCCCCCCCCCCCCTCCTCGGCGCCCCTGGATACAATAGAAGAGGTGGGAGCGCGCAGCAGATCATATTCCTACCTAAATACTACATAGACTTAAACCAGTACAGATGCCTAGATATTGGCTGTTTATCCGGTTTCTGTAAACACTTATTCCTCTGTAAAGGGCTATTCCACAATTCTGGAATAATGGGATGTGCTTCAGTAGAACCTGCCAGGATGGCAGTATAAAGCTTACACCACAGACAGTTTGCTAACCGACTTATTCTATCAAGTCAATTACAGCAGTTTCTATCTTTAGGAAAGCATTATAATGGAATCAGCCTAATGGCTTTGTGCAGGCCAGCGGCAGCCGTGTGGGGGAGGTAGTGTCTTCTGGGCAGGGTATTGATCAGGCTGCCATTATGTTCTCTAAGCCTTTAACCAGTTGCTTTAATCTGACCCACTGAAGAAAACTATTGGACTTAGTGGTGTGAGCTGATGGGCTTTTTTTGTTGTGGCTTTTTTTCATACTATGCACAGATACTTCCAATTGGGATTTGATCATATGCTTACACTCTTCAGGATATATTTTTACAGGTATGCATTTGATTTCAAGCTTGTAATACAAATGTTTATGGTATGTGCTCCTCCACACTGTAAATATAAAATGACATAGAAGCAGAGCTACACATGATCAGAACTGAAGCCAGACTTACCTTTTTAGCAGGTGGGGATATTCTTAAGGGCTTTGCTACCTTGTTTGGGGCGCAGTGGTTTTACAGATTTGTCTTGTGTTGTCCCTAGCCGCAATACAATACAGACAGCATCCACATGTTCGCCATTCAATAAAGATAGCATTCATATGACTGCCATACAGTACAAATAGCACCCATGTGACCGCCATCGGCAGGACCGGCATGCAGTGTCAGTAGCATAGTTACACACATTAGGGGTACTTTATAACCCTGCACAACCATATGGGGGTACAGGTTTAGAGGAAACAAAACTGAGGAATACTGATGTAGATCGATACAGTATATAGAGACCTGTAGATGGTGCCGTTGCCTCGCTTTTGGCGCACTGCTTTTGAGATACGTACCATCATGAAATCACTTTAATGGAACTGTACTGCACTGGAACTGTGGTTACTGGTACCAAATGAGAATCACAGTTCTGAGACATTGGGGACTGCCTTGCTCTGGCTCTTGAAAGAAGGGCAGGGAAGCGTGCAAAAAACTTTCATAAACCTATCAAACCTGGCTGCAATATGGAAAGTTGTGGGATAATGTTTACAACAATATGTGTCCATGCTTTAGGGTTGCCTGTTTGGCCATGCAAATCCAGAGAGGCATGTCCGCATTGCCATTCCTGGCATGTGTCCTAGTGCAAACCGCAGCTTCTGGTCTCTAGTTGAAAACTGCAGGTAAAATGTATCCTACAAAACATTCTGTATTTGTTATTAGCGGTTCCTTGTGAAGTGTAGGAACATAGCACATTAGTTTCTTAAAATAATTTTTGCAAACACAACCGTTTCTTCAAAGAACAGGTATACTGTATATATTCTTTTTATTTCCTCCCGGGAATGTTAGTTTTATTTACTTTTGTATTTCATTTTTTTTCTGTTGTAATTGTATTAAAATATGTTTGAAATTTTCATGCTGGCTTGTTTATTACAACCCATTGTGGTATACTTCAGTATTAATTGTAATTATTCCTATACAGGATCTGGCATTTTTAAGAGTTAATTGTTTAGTTTTAGGCTTATTTGAGTTAATAATTTCATTTAACGGAAGCTTTTAAATGGCGCAAATAAGTCAAACAATTGAGCACAGAAATCAGGTGTATTAACAGTATTAAGTTATTTTTTGATGCAGTTGGTGATTTACACAAGTTTAATTCTATTTACATGGGCACCCAATGGTATACCATATCTGTTTACTGCACAAACTTTCAAATATGCGCCTCTCGGTAGCTGCTGGGTAAGTTGATCAAACATCCTTGAAAGCTGGTCAGATGACCGGTCCTCTAACTTTAAAGATTACCCCCCACTCTTAAGAAAAACATTTTGGGGCAGATTCATTTAGCTAATTCAGTCCAGACCTATTCAATTAGGTCCCGCATCCCCACATGTTAAGCCCCAGAGTCCAGGAGGAAAAAGATGCACAAAGCGTGCCTTCTGTGACTTAACACAGGGAAAACCATAGATTCCTGCACTTAGCACTTATGTGTTACCTGCGGTTTTACCACCTGGGGAAAATGCAGAAAAATGTAATAGCTCCGGAAGTTAAACCTGGAGCTTTATCCATGCGGTACACATGGCCAGTAATTGAATCTGTCCCTTGAAGTGAGAGCAGTACTGAGCCTACCCATTGGCATAACCTATACTTGTTAGTGATAATTAGCCGGGTTTATGTGGCTAACCTGAAATCCATAGACAAGTGACAACACAATGGGTGTGCAGTAAGCATCAGTGAGATTAACCTAAACTATCTGGCTATAAACGTTGCAGTCCAGCTGTTACTGCCATGTAATGACTTACCAGTTATTAACGTTTGGTACGCCCTACAAAGTCAACAGATGGGTAGTGTCCTGTAATAAATGTTAGAGAAATCCTGGATGTTTTATTTGTTGTATTGATTTGAAACCTTAATGTGCATGTCTGTCTCTAGAAGATCATTACCCGTCAAATAAGACCCACGCAACGCTACCTCTTCTAATCACTGAATCTGTCCTAGAATTTCTAGACTGCGTGTCTTGTATTTGGGAGTGTTTAGTTACCTTACCTGGGATAATGACAGACCCGTAAAACAGGTGGTTGGGTACCTGATCATGATTTAAGGCTACGTAATTGTCTTAAAACACTAGAAACACACATTTAAACATTACTTTATTCACAATGTGTTGATATGGGACCCGAACATGGGAATGGAGCAAACACTGGTCTGAAAAACACAAATGTTTATAGACTCCGAGCAATCACATTAGCAAAACCTTCACAATGCATTTAACGTGCCCCATTCAAATACCAGCCAGTATGTACCTCAAAGTATTCTTCAGAGTGAGCTCTTGGGGTAGTGGAGGCTTGAAGCTGAGCACGCTCATTGATGGCAAGGGTTGGGTACGGTTTGTTGCCTTGTTGGAAAATGTTGAAAGAACTCAGACCGGGATAAATGATATTCAGATAGCTGTCGCATAGCGGCAAACCGTAAAATGACAGTGGGGAGGTACTAGACTGGCTTGCACAGAGCCCTGACCTCAGTCCCATCAAATGTCTTTCAGTACCCAACCTAACTAATGGTCCTCATGTTCCAAAATCTAGTGGAGAGCCTTCCCAGAGAAGTGGTGGCTGTTTATAGCCACTAACTCCATATTAATGCCCATGGTTTTGGTCTATGGGGCTGATTCAGAGATGGATGGTAAAGGCACAGCCGCTGCGTCTTTGTGCGGACTTATGCATAAGCCGCAGATGGAGTCTTTAGTAAGAGATTCCCACTGCCGGCTTCCATGATCCACTACTGTGTCCAGGTAAATCTCACTGCTGGGGCCAGTAAAGCTGCGTTCCAGTACTCAGCCATTGGCTTCAGCACATCCAGAAAACTGGGCCGACACTCCACCGTTTCTGGAACGCCCCCCCCTTCCCAAATGCCAGCAGATTGTCAGTTATGCTGCGACTTTTCGGGCAGTGCGAGCGACTTAGCAGGACCTGATTTGCAAATGCTCAGTGCAGCTCCTGTGCATGTGCCGATCTGCAAATGTTGGAGGTGTATGTAAATAGCGAATTTACAAACCACTCTGTAATAGGCCTAATGTGCAAGCCTATGTGTTGTACTCAGGTGTCCACATAGTTTTGGCCATGTTTGTGCAGGTAGTTAGATGTGAGCTTTGCCTGCTGGCTTGTGCACTGAACTGATCAGCTGAGGCCTCCAGCTCCACAAGTAGATTACAAGCAACTTTTAAATATACTTATTTCTTTCTACTAGACAGCAGCAGCTAATGACAATGAAAAACAGCCAGCTTTTTGGTGTATCAATGTAGCTAGTTTTTTAATTTCTTTGTTTAGTGAATATTGATGAACAGTATGTAGCCTTAATTTTCTGTTTCACTTGCCAGCCCTTCCCATGGGGTGTGATATGTATTACCGCCGGCCACCACCAGCGGCTGCCCGACAAAGGAGGAAATCCTGATCGTCCTAAAGGTAAGTATTGTCTAACCTAACCCTCCCTTAGGGGTGCCTAACCCTAACCTCCCTCCCTGTGCCTAACCCTAACCCCCCTTCCCCGCTGCCTAACCCTAAGTCCCCCCCCCCGGGGTTGCCTAACCCTCCCATCTGCTCGATCTGGATGACTGGCGCCGGTCTCCAGACGTCGAGTAAATGACAGGCGTCTAGGTTTAGACTCCTGTCATTCGACCCTAGTCTGGATAAAGCAGTCGGCATTTAGACTGTCGGGTTCCAGACTACATCCCTTCCCATGTGTCTCTTGTTGAAAGCATGAACAAGGGCAGGCACTGTAGTTCTGTAATGCACTTATTGCATCTAATCTGTATGCGTTTCCTGTAGGTCGGCAGTATGCTATTGTTATATGAACAGGATTTGGCTTTCCTATGTAAAAGACACACATCCTTCTACTAATGAGGACCCTTAAATGGACCATGCTGTGCAGCTGGTTTATTAACAGTTTGTTTTTACACTGGAGCACCATCCTAGACTCTGCTAAAAGTAACTTGCAAAGGACAATGATCAGAACAAACCTGGGAGGATCAAATCCCCCAATATGACTGGCCACATGTGGCCCAGCTTAGTATACATTCTGTTTCAGTGGAATCCTGATAGATAAAACCAGCTATTCTGTTTTAGTTTTCAAAATTTGAGGCATATTCAATTAGCCACGAAAAGTCCTATACTTTTTGCACGCCGGACTTTTCGCCGATATCGCTGGTTATACATGCGAAAAACTATCGTGCGTGTTCCCGCTTATCCCTGTATCCAATTCCAAAGGACGCGAAAACTGCACCCAGCGAAACTCAAAACAGGAAAAGTGCTGTCAGATTTGGGGAAATCGCCTGACACCCCCCAAAAGATGCACTTACATTGGGAATCATGGTAGATGTCGCCGAATACCCTGCTGAAGCTACTTGGGGTACTTAAATACTCACATTAGCTGCTAATTAGCGTCTTTGCACAAGTGGTGAAGAATAGCATTTAGCAGTTTTTTTGGGAGAAAATAACTAGTTCCAGCAAATTTGGGATACATGAAAATGGGTGCAAGCATGGTTAAAAATTGCAAAAGTGAGGTCTCAAAAAGCGTTAAAAACGCACCTTTAGCAAGCACCTGCAATCAACCCCCCCAAGTCTATTTTGCTAGTTTTTACGTTTGTACCCCAACTTTGAACTTTTTCGCTCCCTTTTGCAAAGTCCATTTTTTGGGGGTGTATTTTAAGAATTTTTTGACTGTTTACCTTTGGGGACCTGTCCTAAAAGTGCAGGGGGGTTTCCCCACCTTTGCACCCCAAAACCCGAATTCTGCACTTTTTTTCCCAACAGCTATTCATAGGCGAAACTTTTCCGCCGGGTACATTGCATTTTCGCACCGGCAAAGTCGCAGCAATTGAATACGGGGACAAGTTTCCGCTGGTGACATTACGTCATCGGCGAAACTTTTGCGACAAATACAGCTTTTCTCCGCTAATAGAATACGGCCCTATATAGTGAAACTAATGCACAAATATAACCTGTCCACTGGCCTGGTTCAAGTCTTGCCCCCCCATTTCTCATTCTTTATACCCACCAGCCCTCCTTGTTTAAAAAAAAAAAAATTTCTTTTGAGACACTGCACATAAGCACAATCAAATACATCAAAATAACAATCACGAAAAGTATAGATATACATAGAATACAGTAGATATATAGATCATAGTTGTTTTGGACATAGTATAGGAACAGTGTGTCTACCAAGGGAGAGGAAAAAAACAAAAACAAATCAAAAACCATACATACATATATATAGCTTATGATAGCAGTTCTCCTCCATGTAAACACTGTATATATCCTGGTTACCAGATCATACTGTATATCAGATAATATTTGAAACTTTCAACATCTGACAAATACAACCTCCACCAGCCCTCCTTGTCTGTCACTTTACCCCTTAACCATCTACCTTTTAATTCTCTCCCTATTTGTCCAACTCTTTCCCTTTTTCTATAGGGTCATTGCACCCAGCCTAATAGAAACACAGATGGAGACTCGCACCAATAAACAAAAATATATTGAAAATGTTTTGGGTGTCAGTGTCCTCAGTTGGGGAATTTCAATGATAACTAGAAAAGTAAAATACACTTTAATATGAGGAAATTATTAGGAAAGTGCAGGTGCAATCGCCAAGTCACTCAGCACTGTTTGAAGGACTTCTGTGCATTATACAGCGTACACTATGGTGGTCGTCTTTTTACTTGTCCGGTTCCTTTAAAGTCACCAATTTAGAATTTTCTGTCACTCAAACTTCTCTTGGTAAGTATTTCCCAATACAATGTAGACCTTTGGTACACCAGCTGTATTGTGTTACTTAATATGAATAGGAAGACCACAAGTACCCGGATGTGTACAGAGAGGACACAGAGGGTAAGTAAGTGCACCTGGGGGATACGGGGCGCCGCCCCACCAGACACTGCTTACACACCTCGCGTAGTGACTCTTGCACAGCCCAGTTCAGCCCACCACCGAGTGATCTGCACAAGACATCACTGCATGCCCAATAACTGATGTACTTTATTCACTTATCAACTATCCTATCTTCACTTAGTAAGGCATCTAAGCACGGGACTTGGTAAGATGTATGTTATTTGGGTAAATATCCATAAAACAAGAATCCAGTATATAACCTATAGGTACACATTCATTGTTTTAACGTAGGAGCTTTGTGACTCCCAATAAACATATCAGTAAGAAACATATACAGTGTGAGCCTCATCTGTACACACACTATGTTAAATTCATTTGAGCGCAGTACCCCCCTCCAGTAAATATTGCCAGCTATATTGTGTGTCTCAGTAAGGATCCCCCAATACAATGTCGATCTTTGGTACATCAGCTATGTTGTGTCTCAGTAAGTATTTACCAATACAATGTAGATCTTTGGTACACCAGCTATATTGTGTCTCAGTAAGGATCCCCCAATACAATGTAGACAGCTGGTGTACCAAATATGTTGTGTGTCTCAGTAAGGATCCCCCAATACAATGTAGACAGCTGGTGTACCAAATATATTGTGTGTCTCAGTAAGGATCCCCCAATACAATGTAGACAGCTGGTGTACCAAATATGTTGTGTGTCTCAGTAAGGATCCCCCAATACAATGTAGACCTTTGGTACACCAGCTATGTTGTGTGTCTCAGTAAGGATTTTCCAATACAATGTAGATCTTTGGTGAGCTCCACATCCATAGGTGTCTTCCAGCCTTTTTGCCTCTGGTTTCTCGCCTGGGCAAGGTAAGGTAGCTTTGAGAGGCCCTCATTCACATCAGTCTTTTTTTCCTATTCTCTTCCAGATTAGTCTTGTGGCTTCTCATTGTAGTCTTTTGTGGAGCAGTATGTTCTGGGCTTTGCTCTATCCTCCATACAGAGCACATTATTGTTTCACTCTTTCCCCAGGACTTTTGTACTATTGCAATATCTCCACCTTCTGCCAGTGTAATCAAATCAACTTTGCATGATGTAACGTAATAAGAGCATGTCTGGGCTCACATTCCATTATGTAACCAGAAGTGTGATAAAATGATTTGCCCGTCCTTTTGTTGCACAGTCCTTTCATGCCACTTGGTCCAACCTGAATTTTGCAACTGTCATTCTTACTCAATGCATCAAAACCAATTTCCTTGCACCCACAGCCAACAATGTAAACCCGCCCTCACTGGTATCTTTCCTATTTCCAGTGCTTGGGTCTGGCTCACTAGTTGTACTAGTTCTCTCAGCATCTGGAGCATGTACGCATGCTGTGTCCCATCATATACAACATATCTCTGTGAGACTTAGGAGAGCGTTACCAACGTGCTGGGCAATCTCTTTAGACCCAGTACTCCAAGTGGCAGCAGCTTAGTACAGGGCTTGACAAATTTTTCTAAAATCTAGGAGCCAGGATGAAAGTGTAGGAGCCAGACCACCGCCCCCCCAAAAAAAAGATTACAGGAGTGAGTAAGGAGCACAGCTCTGTATGTTATACAACTGTTATACACTCTATAATAGTCCACAAAATGATCACAGTTGAATGGATACAGTAAAATGGAGGCCCCCTCACTGCTCTGCACAGCTCCTCTGCCCCACTCCCCAGTAATAGCGGACCACATTTCACATACAACAATGGTGCCAGAAAGTACAACTAAAAACCTCCCTCCCCTCGTGGTCACACCATATCCCTCTGATAGTGTTCACTCTAGCTTCGGTGGCAGGCAGGGCGCCGGAGCTAGAGAGGGCACCTCTATAGGACGCGTCCCCTTTTCCTCATACTTAGGGGCGTGCCCGGCACTTACGGACACGCCGGGCAGCCCCCAAGCGCTGCAGACAAAGAGAATAGATGCCGGGCGCATGTCCCCGGCGTCTATTCTCTAGTGGTGACCGGGTCACTGCACATTTCTCCACCCGCGGGACACTGCGACCCGCGGGTGAAGACTGCACCCGCAGGCTGAGGGCAGGGTGCTTTTTGCCCTCCTTCTGGAGGGCAGGGTGCTTTTTGCCCTCCTTCTGGAGGGCAGGGTGCTTTTTGCCCTCCAGAAGGAGGGCAGGGCGCTTTTTGCCCTCCAGAAGGAGGGCAGGGCGCTTTTTGCCCTCCTCCTGGAGGGCAGAGTGCTTTTTGCCCTCCAGAAAGAAACAGCCCATCGGGAACGCTACTCTGAAGCCGCTCCGCAATCCCTGGGCACGCATAGAACCTACTACCGGAGAGCTCTATGCAGCCAGAAATAGGAGACAGTAGACAGCCGGGACATATAGGAGGATCGGCGTAGACTCGGACAGACAACAGGGATCAGAGCAGGCCAGGATGGAGAGGAGTCGTCAGCTCAGGCCAGGACGGACACAGGCACAGCAGTCACCGCAGACGACACTCAGCACATGCACTCCTGTGCATGATATGAACACAGCAATACTATAGCCACGAATCTCGCTGATGAGGATCTGCTTCCTCCCTCACTGCAAAATCTGGTAGCCAGGCAGCAAAATCTGGTAACCATGGCTACATGGCCCTGGAATTTGTCAAGCCCTGGCTTAGTGAATTCTGACAAACTTCATAGACCCTTCTAATTCTAATAAATAATAAAATAAATAAGTCATGTTACACTAGGAGTCAGTCTTGGCAAGTAGTCACTAACGCACACTCTCTGTGCCAAAAGTTCACCATGCCCACTTGTAAGCACTGCAATATCATGGTGGTGTCTTGCTTTATTACAGAGTCTTTCTAGCAGGACCTACTTATGTGTTGGCCCTTTTGGAAGCGCTCTCTATTTACATTTGGTTATCTTGATTTCTAGGTTTCCTTTTGTAAGGAACTACAATACTATTTTAATTGTATTTTTATCCTGATGAACAGTAGTCTCTAGTCCCATCCTTCTCCTTCAGTGACCCTGACGCTGCTCTTCATTGCTGACATTCAGAGCTTGGAAGTGTCTGGGTCCCACTCTGGTGGTGGAAAGGTGCATGTTATGTGGGCAAATGCCATTCCATCACCTGGCATGCCTTATTGTGGGTTTTTTTTTATTTTTTTTACGAGAAATGCAAACTCAAAAAGGTTTATTATGTCCTAGCATTTAGGATGATTGTTTCCTGCAAATTGCTTGCAGTGCTCACACCCATACAGTTTGTGTCAGGGAATACATATGATTGACCGGCGGTCAGAAGACCAACAGCAGCATCCCGATGTTCAGGATCCCGACAGTGATCCTAGGCCGGTAAGTAGCCTAACCTTTACCCGAGGGTGCCTAACCCTAACCTCCCCCGGTGGTGCCTAAACCTAACACCCCCCCCTCCCTTCCTGCACAATAAACCATAACTTTCCCCGGGTGGTGCTAAACCCTAACCTCTTCCCTGCCAGGTGCCTTACCCTCCCCGGGAGATTTCTAAACCTAATACCCCCCCGCCCCCCCCAATATCCCTGGCCTAACCCGCATACTTACCATTGGGATGCTGGCAATCTGGATGCAGACCTCAGTATCTTCATCTTTTTGGGATGGCAGTGTTGGCATTCTTCGCGCAGTTGGTTTATTGACGTCTGGGTATCTTGACCGCATCCCTGTGTTAGACATGTGTACTTTAACAACATCCAGCAGACTTCTTTTTGTGAGCAGTAAGACATTTGGAAACCTCCCCCAACCCCTCCCTGGTTAGCGTTTGTGTTGTCAGTGATTGCCTTTGAACATGTAGTGTCCTGACATTGAACACTGTCTGTTCAGTCATGAGAAACTTCCCTTAGGCTGCTCTGTGATCTGACTTGTAGCTAAGCCATGGTGGTTCCCAATGCTGGGAGCACAGAATGGTCTGCAAGTTATGGCTATTGGAAATGGGGGATTTGGTGATAAATAGCTGCATTTTCTTTCTTGTGGTTATCATTCAGGTTGCTTTCTACTCCGATTTTATGAAAGGTTACATGCTCCAGGCTTTTCCTGGCGTCCTACACACTGACGGGTGATAGAGGACAGGGAAGGAACTGCCATGCTCTTGTGCCATGTCAGATACCACCTTGTTTAACTGCCTTGCAGGGAATTTCTGACTTTAGAGGAAATGTACAAAGTACAGAAGCAAATACACAGATCCATTTAGATGTCAATCATACAAGCCAGAAACTGCATCTGGGCAATTACTGTGACCTGGCCAAGGTTTGTGCAGACATCCAATACCCCCAGTCAGGTGGGCGTATCTGCGTTTGTATAGATGCCATAATGCTGTGTTTTTACTGTTTTATAGCATGTTATATTAAGACTAGAATGACCTGATCAGTTCTGAGCTGCTGGACAGGTGCTCCTGTGTAATGTACTGTACGCTGCTCACTATGTACCTACATGTCTGATCACTGGCAGAATGCCGGGCCTGTGCAGATGACCTGTGACAAGATTCTTACCATTACAATGTAGCCCCTTACATGTCACCAGTGTTTTGGCAGTGTATATGAAGTGCTGGCATTACAATAGTACTTCAGTACAAATAACTGCAAAATACAAATCCAGCTATACGTGCTTACTGCTGGTGTAAAAAAAATGTTTTCATTACATTAACCTAACGCTGGGAATGTGTACCTGTCCAAACATGTGACTGGATTACAACATACAGATTTACAAACTGCACATGTGATAGGGCTATAAAACGACAGTGTACACAATTCTTTATCCAATGCAGCATTAGAAAATGCAGTGATCAAACTTTCTCTGGCACGTCACAATCTGTGGCAGGAAGGGAATGGGTATGTAATACAGGCAGCTGGGATGTCTCCTGTCAAAATACAGACAGCGCCATCCCGATGGTGGGTATCCCGCTAGGGGTCGGGTAAGTATACTTACCTCTCCCCGTAAACCTAACCCTCCCTTAGTGCCTAAACCTAACCCCCCCTCTCCCCCCCAAAAAAATAATTATCTAACACTAACTCCGCCATGCTGCCTAAACCTAATACTCCCCTTGCGGCTAACGGCTAAGACGCTCTCTGCTTACCCTCGTTCGAGCATGCCATCCGCCAGTCTGCGAGCTACATCCCGCAGGAAGATGCAGAGAGTAAAGACTGCATACCGATTGAAGCTCCATCTGTTTATGTATTACAATTGGTAGCCGTAAGTGCTGTCCAATAGTAAACAAAATGCATAGTTACCTGTCCTTGATCTCACCTGGATGGTGGTTAAAAGGCTTTGATTAATACTGTTATAGATATGTCGCCACCATTTCAGTTTCCGCTTCACCCTTTTATTATATAGTGCCTTGTGCACAGTGCCAGATTAAGGTCCACACTGGCCTGGAGCTGATATTTATGAAAGGCCTATTGTGTCACTGTAGGGGGACAAGCACCGCAGTCGTGTGATGTGGGGATGTGCAAGGGGCACTGTAGGGTGTGGCTAGTTGTGTGAAAATGGTGAATGATCAAACATTTTAAACCGCCTCCATATCAGCCAGCCGCCAACATTAAAAATAACCAGAACAAACATTCAACAACAAAAAGTCCTCATAATAAACAAGGCCAGGATATGTTCTGTCTTACCTGCACTTGCATCCTTGACATCTTGTTCCAGATGTCAGCTGGTAATGTAAAGGTGCCCACACATATAGTGACATTTTACACGATCTGGCCGATTTTGACGAATCGTGACGACGAATCAGGTTAAAAAAAAAAGTACAAATCGTGAGTTTATACTCACGAGCACAATGCCGATGCGCGTCCCCGCTCGTCGTGCATCGCAACTTCTGATCTGCCGTGCTGTAGGGCAGATTAGCCAATCTGGGATGCAATGCATTGGCTGCAAGATAGATCTTTAGTCAGATTGGACATCTTTAACTCCAAATCGTGATCACGACGGCAAGGGAGCTCCCGTGAAAGTTCATGATGAAATTGGCCATAAAATCGTATCGTGAGGACATCGGTATGTGTGTGGGCACCTTTAAGTTCCGTTGGTGCTTGTCTAAAATTTGGCATGTCTGGAAGAGAATACTGTAGGTAATAAACTACTTAACTGGATAATATTTTTTTCCCCAAAATTGTATAAAGAAAAATGATCAGATCATGTAAATAGTCATTAAACCTGATTCAGTATAATTTAATAAATATGCAGATTTGTTAATAAAATTATACTGAATCAAAGTTAAATAGCTGTTATTTTTGACTATTTAAAAAATAGACCAATAGGTTTGATCACCACCTCCCTCCACATCTCACTGCCACCTTCCTAATATCGCCCTGATTCCCCTCTCCATAGTTTTGTCATTACTCCTTTCATAGCTCTCATTGTTCGTTTTCTCCATATCTCACTACCCCCCATAGCTCACACTGCCCCCTCATATCTCACTGCTCCCCCCTGCAGCTCACTGCCCCATTACCCCTCACCACTCCCCACCACACCTCACTGCACCCTTACTGATCAGACTGCCCATATCACTGCACACCATAGCTCATACTGCCCCCCTACTACTGCCCATATCACTGCACCCCATAGCTCACACTGCCCCCCCATATCTCACTGCTACCCACCTCCGCAGCTCACTGCCCCCACGCCTCACTGCTCCCCCTGCAGCTCACTGCCCCATTACACCTCACCACTCCCCACCACACCTCACTGCCCCCTTGCTGATCAGACTGCCCATATCACTGCACCCCATAGCTCACACTGCCCCCCCATATCTCACTGCTACCCACCTCTGCAGCTCACTGCCCCCACACCTCACTGCTCACCCCTGCAGCTCACTGCCCCATTACCCCTCACCACTCCCCACCACACCTCACTGCCCCCATGCTGATCAGACTGCCCATTTCACTGCACCCCATAGCTCAGTGCCCCCTCACTTTTCCCCCAGCTGCTCACTTCCCCCTCACTGCTCCTCTTCACACATCATTGCTCTCCATGCAGCTCACTGCCTCCCTACTGCTCACACTGCCCTGTCACAGCTCCCTACCCACATTGCACCTTATGCCCCCCCCCCCCCCACAGCTTATGCTGGCCATACACTATGCGATGCCCCGTGTAGTGCGACAGCCGAACCGTCAGCAGACGGATTGCGCTGTCACTGCCGACATTCGTGCGGTCCCCGCAGACCGCACGACATGCCGGCTTCCCCTCCACCATTTGATTGGGATCATACATCGCATCCAGGTCAGATGGTTTTGCAGGAACACCTGGGGATGCCATGTACGATCCCGCGGGAGCGCGCAGCACGATATCAGGTACGATATCATGCCCATACACTGCACGATATAGCACCTATATCTGCCAATCCGTCGGATAGGCACGTATATCGTGCTGTGTATGGCCACCTTTACTTCCCCATCACACCTCACTGTCCACATCACACCTCACTGCTCCCCTTGCAACCTATCATTCTCATCACTGCCCCCACAGCTCACACTTCCCCCATCACATCTTACGGCTTTCCCTGCAGCCCACTGACCCCTGTCACCCCACTGCTCCCCCTACACCTCACTGCCCTCATCACACCTCATAGCTTACTGCTGCAGCTCACTGCCCCCTTACACATCACTTATCCTCCTGCAGCTCACTGCCCCATCACAGCTCACTGCCCCCTTACACATCACTTATCCTCCTGCAGCTCACTGCCCCATCACACATCACAGCTCTCTCCCCCTTACACCTCACTGCTCCCCTTGCAAATCACTTCCCCCTTAAACCTCACTACTGCCCCAACACACCTCACTGCTCCTCTACTGTTCTAAATGCACCCATCACAGCTCACACTGCCACCCTTACATCCACACTGCTCCCCTTATGCCTCTGAAAGCCTTTCATACTATCCATTTCACTCAGCACCTTAATCGACCCCCAAACACACACACGCTCACATACACTACTCCTCTGATTGCAGCACTGCTCAGTCCCTTGTAGCCCCGCCCCCCTGCTCAGACGTCTCCTCTCCGGGTTATGTGTTTGCAGTGTTCTCCCCAGAAATTTTTTCCAGCCGGGTGGGGGCCTTCGCAATTATGGGCGCCGGGAAAAGGTATCTCCCTTACCAATCCAGCCCGACAGGTCTCAGGCTGCTTCCCCACTGGCTGTCAAAAGTGCCCATCATGCAGTGCCCCCTGTATTTGTTCCTATTATACAGTGCCCCCTGTAGTTTTCCCCTTTATCCATCGCCGCCTGTAGTTTAGCTTTGCCCTTAGGTGCCCCCAGACTGGTCCCTTATGTAGTGCCCCCAGACTGGTCCCTTATGTAGTGCCCCCAGACTGGTCCCTTATGTAGTGCCCCCAGACTGGTCCCTTATGTAGTGCCCCCAGACTGGTCCCTTATGTAGTGCCCCCAGACTGGTCCCTTATGTAGTGCCCCCAGACTGGTCCCTTATGTAGTGCCCCCAGACTGGTCCCTTATGTAGTGCCCCCAGACTGGTCCCTTATGTAGTGCCCCCAGACTGGTCCCTTATGTAGTGCCCCCAGACTGGTCCCTTATGTAGTGCCCCCAGACTGGTCCCTTATGTAGTGCCCCCAGACTGGTCCCTTATGTAGTGCCCCCAGACTGGTCCCTTATGTAGTGCCCCCAGACTGGTCCCTTATGTAGTGCCCCCAGGCTTAAATAGTGTCCCCCTTAGCAGCCCCCCCCCTTTATCCAGGGCCCCCCTTAGCAGCCGCCCCCCTTTATACAGTAACGCATACTCGCAAAAGAAAAAAAAGACAACTTACCTGATCCCCGCTCCAGCCGACGACCGCCGCTGCTCCCGGCCCGCTCTGCACTATGGGAGAGACGTCATGACTTCTCCCATCAACTGCTGTGGGGGGAGGCGGAATGGGAGCTCATGAGTGAGCTCCAGCCAGCTCCCTCCGTGGCTGCAGCAGCCAGTCGGAGTCTGTATGACTCATTGGCTGGCTGCTATGACAAACACACAGCTGCCGCTGTGTTTCTGTGTAGGGCAGACTGCTTCTCACTGCGGTCTGCCCTACACTTGGGGGGGGACACTAGCGGTGGGTGCGGGCCCCAGTGCAATGCATCGGCTGCACCGTCGCTAGTTCTCAGTGCAGCACAACTGCCGGGCAGTGGGGAATTTTTAGTGTTCACTCTAGCTCCGGCGGCAGCAGGGCACCGGAGCTACAGAGGGCAACTTTGTGCGTGCGTCCGAAAGGGGGCGTGTCTATAAGATGCGTCCCCCTTTTCGTCATACTTGGGGGCGTGCCCGGCACTTACGGACACGCCGGGCAGCCCCCAAGCGCTGCAGACAGTGAGAATAGATGCCGGGTGCATGCGCCCGGCGTCTATTCTCCGGCGGTGACCGGGTCACCGCACATTTCTCCACCTGCGGGACACTGTGACCCGCGGGTGAAGACTGCACCCGCAGGCTGTGAGGGTAGGGCGCTTTTTGCCCTCCTTCTGGAGGACAGGGTGCCGCGCCCCGCTAAAACAGCCTAGCGGGAACGCTAGATTTTTACCGGGCGGACTGCCCGACAAAGCATGGGGAGAACACTTGTTTGGAACAGTCCTGATTCCTGTAGTCCTGCCCTATTTGTGGCACATAAAGCCTGTAATAGGAGCGGCCTGGGGGCTGTTTTCTTTCTGCCCACCCCTTTCCTGGACTGTTTATTTTCATGGGAGGCCTGGAGCTGCAGCTCCATCCGCCCCATTGTTAATCCAGCCCTGCTTGTGCAATGTTCCTGCAGCAGCTCAATGCTACTTGTGAACAAGCACTAGAGGAGGAGGGGGGCGCTTTGACAACCATCAGTATGTATGAAATACTGCCATCATGACTAATCTGGGGAGAAATTAACTACACACAGGAGCAGAATGTCCTTCTATACTGGTCCCGCCAGGTATAGCCCAGTGTGGTCACTCCCTCCATGAGACTGGCTAACCTACTCACATCGAATAGTCTGTGGCTAGCATTACTGCCTCACAGCACTGAGGTCATGAGTTCAATTCCCAGTCATTGCCAATCGGTGTGTGGAGTTTGTATGTTCTCCCTATGTTTCCTGTGGGTGCTCTGGTTTCCTCCCACTCTCCAAAACAAATTACTGATGGGTTAATTGGTTTCTGAATTTTTTTTTTAAATATCACTGGTGTATGTGTCCATGTGCTAGGGAATACAGGGGGCGATTCAATTCAGCAGGAGCTATTCAATTCAGCGCGCCGTTAGGGCGACTAAACAATTTTTTTCTTGCACCCTCCTGAGGGTGTGGGGAGAAATCCGATTAAAGTGTCTGGTATAGTGCGGCGCTAACAGCCACGCGGCCAGCACTTTAGTCTGAGAATACCGGTTCTCACCGCTAAACACCCAGGTTAAGAGCCGGATTCAATTTGAGCTCAGCCGCGATACTTTTCCGCCTGCGAAGTAGGCGAAAAAGTATCGCCGTATTCAATTTGAAAGTAGGCGAAAACGGGACCCGGCGAAACTCAGGCTGATTTCTCTAAAACTGACAGTACTTTCCGCTTGTTTAAGACCCCCCAAAAGATGCTCTGCTATTCAACTCCCGCTGAATTGAATCTCCTCTATAGATCGTATACTGGGGCAGGGACTGATGGGAAGGAGTAAAAGATATATTGTGAACTCCTGCAGAACATGCGCCATGTACAGATAACTGTCAATAATCTGACGTATGCTACCCCTTACACCGTGGAATAGCTTATGTCCGTCTTCTGCAGTGATTCTAGTGTAGATGCGTAACTTGCTCTCCAATGTCAGTGACCAGATAGCACTATACATTTCTAGAGACTGTAAAAGACCCAGCCCTCCCCTGTTTGCATGGATTTCATAGTTCAGTATATCAAATACAACCGAACTGGGAAAGTGGAAGGATATGGGGCAGCCTTATTTTTTTATTTTTTTTAATTCAATACATTTTTATTGATTTTTTTTTATTTTTTTTTTATAAACTATTACAAACATAAAAATAAAATGACAGTGCTGAATTGTTGTAAGAACAGTGTATTGACATTTGTTGATTCACAATAAATTAATATTTTTTTTTTTCAGAGGGCATAGACATGATCTCATATTTGTTATAGTTTAAAACATCAAATATATGTGTGTATGTATATATATATATATATATAATTGTCAAATGTCTGAAGTTTTCCTATGTATGATGCATAATTGCGATTCAGCATGTCATATGTACTTGAGGCTTGGTTGATCGAAATTAACTGTAAATGACCATGTTTAAGCCTCTCAAATTGTTAAGAATATATATATATATATATATATATATATATATATTCTTAACAATTTCTGAGAGGCTTAAACATGGTCATTTACAGTTAATTTCGATCAACCAAGCCTCAAGTACATATGATGTGCTGAATCGCAATTAAGCATCATACATAGGAAAACTTATCAGACATTTGACAAGTATCATTAGGACTCTGTAAGCAATCACCAACAGACTTTTAATTGGCATGGCGAGCATATGACGATTCAAGAAAAACAGCGGCACTCACAGGACTTGAAATGAATAAGACTCACGACTCCAAAGGATCCTTTGGAGTCGTGAGTCTTATTCATTTCAAGTCCTGTGAGTGCCACTGTTTTTCTCTGTGTGTATGTATATATAATTTTTCATGTGAAACGACTTTGTTTACCAACGATAGCCACGTGTTAATGCTCGGGCCACAAGATGCCATCCATTCCCTAGCTATGCGCACCTTAGCGAGCATGCACATATTGTTTACAAATATTTTAGGGTATTTACCAATAGAATCATCTTCAATGTTAGCTGGAACACAGGATACCGGAGTGAGGACATCTTCTGGTATACCCGTATCTGATATAATGTCACATACTTCTTGCCAAAAAGTGTTTATCTTTGGACACTGCCATATAAGGTGCCAAAAATTTCCCTCTGGTGAATTACATTTAGAACGTTGTGTTTGCCCTACCCCCAGTTGCGTATAACAACCTAGTGGGTGTCATATATATACTCTGTGAAGTGTTAACAGCTGTATCTGTTGAAATCGAGCAGATACTGTGGCATTGCGTGGACTGGCCAGGGCTTCTTGCCACGCCTCGTCCGAGAGTGCACAAATATCATTTATCCATTTTTGTCTGATATGCACTAGGTCCGAGTCGTGATGCCCATCTAATAATTTATTATATAAAATAGAAATCAGGTGACGAGAACCTATGGACTTCATCATTATTTTAAGCGGTGAGTCGCAGAGGAGCCCCTCCGAATTGGGCATTAAGTGCATGTCTGAGTTGAAGAAACCTATGAAAGTATTCCCAAGGGACTTTAAACTCATCTTGAATTTGTTGAACATATTTCAGATATCCTTCTCTATATAATTGCCCTATAGATGTCACTCCCCATTTTCCCCATACCTCCCCAACTTGCAACTCCGAGAGCTCAGGAAGTGCCCTTGTGTGAGATAACGGGGTATCTGGATCTAATCCCTCCACCTTTAGAATCTGCGAGGCCAATCTCCAAATCATTAAGGGGTAGCCTTATTTTACAATGTGCACTAGCCTGAGACTTGAATACACTATAGGTTGTCTGTGGGTGGCAAAAGCAGTGACTATCACAAAGGTGGCTGCTGCAGTCATAGAATATATTAATCCAGAAAGCTGTTTATAGATACAATGCCACACAGAAATGAAAGGGAGCATTCTAGCACTGATCCCTACACTAGGTGGCTACCTGTTGGAATGTGAGGACCAATGAACAGCACCCTCCAAGTCTGCAGACTTTGCAGCTATTTTTAAGTGGACAAAAATGATAAAAACACTAACTCTGTATAAAGAAACTTTATAGGACTTTTGAAGCTGCAGCTGAGTATTCCTTTTATGGAAAGTGTTTCTTAGCATTTATTCTATTTCCCTTAGGACAAAAAAAGGTGCTTTGTTTGGATGTTTTGCCCAGATAACAAGGTGATGTATTGCAGAGTTTTGAGAGCAGAGCTGGTGGTCCCGATACTGGGTATTTGTAGAGTAAGCTTAATAGTGGGTTGTGGTTGATGCAGCGGTCTGATGCTTGTATTTGCACTGCTTTATGCATATTGTTCCTCTATAAGGCTGGCCATACTCTAGTCATGTGAGATATAACATGCAGGGCAACGAGCACTGTTGCAGGAAACCAGACCCACATCCTGCAAGCTGCAGAAAGCTTTATGTATATATGAATGCGCTGTAACATTGCTGGAGATGTCCTGTTGGCTCAGTATGCCTGTATTACAGCAGTCTGGTTCTCATTACAGTTGTTTCCATTTATGGTGTCACCAACTCTTAGCTTTTTTTTTTTTCTTTTCTGAAGTACTTTCAGTCAATTGATACTAGCAAGCAGTATCTTGTATTGGCAATCTTCTGCTTACACACGTCCTTACAGCAAGTTGTTTTACATGAGGGTGGGTCTGGTTAGTGCATTCCTGTAAAATCATCAGATGCGTTTTTGAAAAACTGAGCTCTGTAACTAAACAAAAAAAAAACCCCACTGGTTTCTAGTATCGGACTACTGCGAGGGCATTTTATTGACATTAAAACACACATCACTGCTTTTACCTTGCTTTTATTAGCCTATATCTAGTTTCAGTCCTTATTGCTTATGTATTTGGGTGAAAAATATTAAGGTATGCGCTAAGCATATGCCAGACAGCAGACTAAGTCATTTTTATCAATTATTGGGTTTCGGACCCAGCAATTTTAATTTATTATTGCCCCTATTGGCAGTAATGAGATGGTGTATATACTGGCTGAATGTAATAACAGGCACACGCAGCGATGTGTTTGGAGCACTCTTCAGGACTCCCACTGACCACACATGTGCCCGGGGCATGGTAAATCAGCCCTCAGAGAAACTTATGGGGGCTGGAGGGGCTCTCCATGGTACATTAGAGGGATACTTCAATATTTACATTTTTTGTGGGGAATATCTCGCAAATATAATCTGAATATGTTGTTCCGTAGAGAGAGTAATCAGGTTTTCTAACCACCCTAATTGAATACAATGGTGTTTGAGGGTTTTGGTATGAAAAAAATTCATATATATATAATATAATGTCCTAAGTGGATGATACACGTTGGGAAGCTGCCTCCTCCTCCTGCTGCCTTGTGAACTTTGAACTGTTCTATCAGATAAGCATTTTTTTTTTTTTTAAATTCTTATTCCTTTTAAATGTCATTTATTTTCCTCTGTGTATTTTATGACTGACCTATAGTTCTGTGTAAGCTTTTTATGGTATTAAGTACATTTATTATCTGAAAGCTGTATGAAACAACAAAAGGATTGTTTATATAGTTTACACATAGCACTTTATAAATATATATATATATATATATATATATATATATATATATATATATATATATATATATATGTCCTCTAGCAATGCTGTTTCCTCTATGGGAAATAGGACTTTATGGGGGAATTCAATTGTCATTGCTGGGATGTAGCTCCCGGGTTGAGCTCCTATTCAGTTGCTCATGCTGTAAACACGTGACCATCGGAATTCTGCTCGCATCCACCTGTGGCTTAAATCGGCGTTAATTAGTACCTCGGGGCTAGCCGCAGGGCTACAGTGTATGTACCAGCATCATGTCTGGCACTTAAGGCGGGAATTGCCGTTAAGACTAATCTCTGGGCATTAGTCACAGTAAGGTGCATCTCTGTCAAGTGCTGGGCACGATGCATGAGGTTGAATAGCTCCGAGCACTTTCCTGGGAGCTACGTCCCCGCAATAAGAATTGATCCCCCCCCCCCCCCTATGTGCCAAATCACTGCTTTGCCATGAAATGTTCATCCTTAAGAGTGCCCAGTTTTGGACAATGCTCCCGCAATGGTCACACCCAACACAGTGTAGTAAACTATGGCCTTCCCTGACAGCTCTATGGAAGGGAATAGACTAATGATTTGTGTGTTTCAGCCTGTTTCCAAGGGGAGTGCTTGCCCAGGTTCCCGGCTTGTAATATAGAAGCAGGTCAGAGATAAGGGCTGGACTGGAACATGACATCACTACAGAAATGTCGTTTTATATAAAAATTTCTCAAAGTACAAAAATGAGTTATTCTGGTGTTTTGTGTTTTTTTTTTTTTACATTTCTAAAGTGTTTTTTTGTTGTTTTTTTTTTTAAATCAAAAGTTAAAATTTGCCAGTCAAGATGCCTTTAGGTTGTTTAGTTGAAGCCATTGTCACTGAGGTGCTTTGTTTCTCTCCAACAGAAAAGCAGGGCCCTGAAAAGAAGCGAATCAAGAAGGAACCTGCCAACCGGAAGTCTGGCTTGCTTTATGGTATTGGTATTTCTGGGATTCGGGCTGGGTACCCTTTGTCGGAAAGGCAGCAGGTTGCTTTGCTTATGCAGATGACAGCAGAAGAGTCTGCGAACAGTCCAGGTAACGAATGATCCTCTCATTAATGTAAGATGCTCCACCTTGTACTCTTAGGGAGGTTGCTATGTCATGTGACCTTAGAGCTACAGTACTACCTTTTTATGTATCAGCTCAGACACCGGACACAACTGGTGCTATAGATAGTGTGGCTATTTTATATATGTAGACTGTTATGCGTAATGGAATTGAGACATTTGTGCTGAATATATTCCATTCTAAAGTCGTAATGCAGACAGGGAGCCTTGTGGCAGGTTGTCTTATTGTCCTCATCAAACAATTGTTAGAGCTATTCCTGACCTAGTGCCAGTATGTGAATGAATGTAAATTGTGACCTTTATGAAACTTTTTCCTTATCTGCTCCTTCTCACTCCAGCAAGTGATTGTGATACGCGTATTATTTATTCACTCTGCCACATCCTGGCCATGTACATGGTGATTTATATGCTGCTGAGTTTCTAAAAGGGTTCTGGGAGTGTCAGTAAAGGAGTACTCCACCCTCGTAGACCCAAAACAAGTAACACTGCTGTAATTGTACTAAGCCAAGGATTTCAAAGCTGCAGATTGTTGCATCCCTTTTAGCCGCTGGATTTTTAAAGGGATGATAATACATACAATACACCTGGTTTTGTATTGAAGATCATTTCCCGTTTCAATCCTGCTGCTTTTAAAGTGCCACTTATTAAACTTACCCCTGGGGCATGTTTTACAAATACTGTTTTGGTTTGTCCTGCTGGTGGTCTTTTTCCCTCTGTCCAAACCTGCCATTAAGAAATTGCTCGGCAGTTTCATTACTTTCAAGCAGTTAGATCAGGGGTGGGGAACCTTTTTTCTGCCGAGGGCCTTTTTGATATATATATATATATATATATATATATATAACATTATTTGCAGACCACGCCCCCTCAATGTGACATCACACAGGGGCATGGCCACAATCGCCGGTGATTACAGCAATGCAAGGAGCATCCTGAGGATGCTCCGAGGAGCTGTAAGGACAACGGTGTGACCGTCTGAGGCATCCTGAGGACGCTCCAGGCAGCACTGCTGCATAGATTCTGGCTGCAGGGTGCCATTCTAGGCACCCTGCTATCCAGATGAGGCTAGGAGAAAAAAAAGCTCTGCGGGCCAGACCAAATGATTCCGGGGACCTTATACGGCCTGAGGTTCCCCATCCCTGAGTTAGATCATCTAAAAATGTATCTAATCAATGGTTGGAGCTCTGCTTGCCTTGCCCTTGTAAAGCTCACTGTATCTGAGAATAAATGGTGCTAGTTCATAATTATGCTGTTTTCACACTGAATTCAAGGAATTATTTATCTTTCTTTTCCTTCTGCTTTTACTTCCCTTTCCTGCCGCACATCTTCTGAAATGTGCAACTGGAAGCAAAATCTCTCAGATGCGGTTCTTAAAATAAGTTATTACTTCAGTTGACACAAGCCTAGAACGCTCTTAAGAGGAAGCGTGTGTATTGTGCAAGTCTTGGTTTATGAATTTCGTGGCCATTCTTTGACGGATATCTCGCACCACCCCCCCCAAAAATAAACTGAATGCAGCAAATGTGTTTGATTTATATCCTCTGTATACCTGTGGGAAAGCTGGATGCAAAAGCTTTCTGATGCACGTGCTCCACCTTGTGTCCAATCTGGAAATTGCATTAGAAATAACATTTAATTTAATGTCTCTTGATTCTGTTAATTTTAGTGTGGTACAGTACTTTGCTGGTAGGCCAAATGTCATTCATGTCTATATAAGTAACAAATGGATTGCCCAATGTGATACCTTTTACAACTGGTTTTACATTTAGGTTAAGAATATCTACTAAATACTTAAAAGTTCTCAACTTTGCTTCTGATCTCCTGTTTTGCATTAATTGAAGCCATCTTATCTGCAAATAAATGGTGTGCCTTTTAACTAGCATAACTGCATACAGAATTTAATTCAGTGCGCTGTTGATTGCGCCGGGAGGGAACTCCCGGAGCTGTTTAATTCAGCATGATGTTAGGGCGACCTAAATGATTTCTTTTCACACCCTCCTCAAGGTGCAAGGAGAAATCGGACTAAAGTGCCGCCCACGAGGCTGTTTTTTGCTGGCTTAGCTTGGTGCGAACAGCCACACGGCTGGCACTTAAGGCCGTATTCAATTAGCGATGAAAAGCTGTTTTCTGCAAATAAGTTTCGCCGGTGACGTCATTTCACCAGCAGAAACTTATCCCCGTATTCAATTGTTGCGACTTTTCACTGGTGTGAAAATGCAATGTACCCGGCGGAAAAGTTTCGCCTAGGAATAGCTTTCGAAAAAAAGTGCAGAATTGCGGTTTTGGGGTGCAAAGGTGGGGAAACCACCCTGCACCCTTAGGAAAGGTGCCCAAAGGTAAACTGCGTCAAAAATTTTTTGAACACTCCAAAAATTGACTTTGAAAAAGGGGGTGAAATGTACAAGGTTGGGGTACAAACTTAAAAACTAGCGAAGTAGACTTTGGGGGGGGGTTTGCAAGTATGGGGGAGGTTTTATTTTGATTGCAGGTGCTTGCTGAAGCATTTTTCACATTATTTAAAAGTTCACTTTTGTGATTTTTAACCTTGTTTGCACCCATTTTCATGTACCCCAAATTTGCTGGAACTAGTTATTTTCACAGAAAAAAAACCTGCTAAATGCTATTCTTCCCCACTTGTGCAAAGATGCTATTTAGCAGCTAATGAGAGCATTTAAGAACCCCAAATAGCTTCAGGGCTATTTGGGGGCATCTACCATGATTCCCAATGTTAGTGCATCTTTTGGGGGGTGTCAGGCTGATTTCCCCAAATCTGACAGCACTTTTTCGCCAGTTTGCGTTTCGCCGCGTGCAGTTTTCACCGATTTCTAATTGAATACGGTGATGTGCGGGGACGCGCACTATACCTTTTCGCATGGAAAACCAGCGATGTTGGCAAAAAGTAAGGGACTTTTCGCGTCTAATTGAATATGCTCCTTAGTTGGAGAATACCGGCTCTCGCGACCTAAACACCCAGGTTAAGTTGCGAGAACCGGCATTCTCCGACTTCTAACTGTCAGACTAAACATCGCACAGAATTGAATAGATCAGCGCCATCAACAGCGCACTGAATGGAAGATATACAAAAAAAAAGGTAATTTCATAATAATGTACACACTAATGGAGTATTATTCAGAACATGTTGCCTCTTCCCTGAAATCCTTCACTAGTATGTGTTTGGTTTTTTCTTTCATACCACTTTCTAGATGGCGTGATACATCCCTATTACTTGCTCCTAAGAATTAGTCATTATAATTGCAATCCTTTTGGATTATTATAAAGCCGCTTAGATAAGACTACTGCCTGTTTTTTTTTTCCTATTTATAGAACAAGACCTTAGTGCTGTTAATTTTTCTAACCTACTAAAGTTTAATCTGTTTATCTGTTTTCTAGTTGACACAACACCAAAGCATCTTTCTCAGTCTGCAGTTGGTCAGAAGGGGACCCCTAACTCCGCCTCCAAAACCAAAGACAAAGTTAACAAGCGGAACGAGCGGGGGGAAACGCGTCTTCACCGGGCAGCCATAAGAGGCGATGCGCGGCGTATCAAAGAGCTGATAAATGAGGGAGCAGATGTCAACGTGAAAGATTTTGCAGGTAACTGGTGCGCGGAGTGCAGCTTGGGCTGTCTGCTTTCCTGCATTGTGGCTTCAGGCTTATTATTTATGGCATTTCTTATGAAGCTCCTTGGCCAAGTAATTCTTCAGATAGGCCTTTTATTCATTGTTTACCTCCTGTGCTTGACCCAGGTGCCTTGGTAAAGAATAAGTCATTGATGGAATACATGTAGTAAAGACATTGAGCAAAGCAGCACAGTGAATACTGTGCGTCATGTCCATTAATATGATTGAAGGACATTGTGAGTGACATGATGGAGTACTTGCATCCGTTACTCTCTTGCAGTGTCCTAATGGGTACTGCAAGCACTTGTCAGTAAGCTGAGATGAAGGCTGCTATCCTCTATTATATACCTATTACTGCACATTGTGTTCTATTACTTGCCAACGATCTGCCGACTATCCAAACACTAATGGAAAATACCTGTATTCGCTTTGATTGTAAACTGCTTACCTGCAACAAATGCTCTAGACCATGTTCTGTCCCAGTGAACTCCTAGGTGGCTGAGATGTGTTTATATCTTTAGGATGGACAGCCTTGCATGAGGCATGTAACAGAGGTTATTATGATGTTGCGAAACAGCTGCTGGCTGCCGGCGCGGAGGTCAATACCAAAGGGTTGGATGACGACACACCCCTCCATGATGCGTCTAGCAACGGTCACTTCAAGGCGAGTACATGTTCTTTGGATGATCTTGTTTTGGATGGAGGAGGTATGGCTACTAACACAGGTGTTTCTGTTTTGAGATGTTTCATCGTCCTGGCAGTATGTATGAACTGTTTGCTATAACTAAAGGGGCCCCTCTCTTTTTAATTTTTTTCCTGTCAGATGTTCTTCTCCTTGCCCTTGCGTATGACAACTGAATACAGTTGCATCAACATAACCTCTCTTGTAGCGCCTAAGGGTAGCCGAAAGAATTTGGTCTGATGGCTAAAAGTAGTGTAAGGTGAAGTTTCCCCTTTCAGGTTTTCAATAGACCATGACTCTTTGGGGGTAATTTTGGTTAAGCACAATGGATGTGATGTGCCGTTCTGGAGTGGCCCTAGCATCCATCCTCAATGTATGTTTTCCCTTGTAGACGATCAAGGTGCGCATGTAAACTTGCGATATCGGCAGTACAGTTTATGGCTTATAAGTGGCGATGCTCGGCCACACCACTTAGAATTGCTTTCCCCTACAACTGGGGTTTGCAGGCCTGATATCTATCATCTGGAACTTTCTGTTCCACTATTGGTCACCTTGGAGATCTATGACCTGTGTAAAAATCAATCTGCCTGCTTTCTCAAGCCTCCATATGAACACACAGAATAGCCTCATTGTTTATTGCCGATGGTACGCTATCCCATATATATATATATATATATATATATATATATATATATATATCTATCTGCTCTTATCTTCCAGGTTGTAAAACTACTGCTGCGTTATGGAGGCAACCCTCATCAAAGTAATCGAAAGGGAGAAACCCCTTTAAAAGTTGCACACTCTCCAACAATGGTTAACCTCCTTCTGGGAAAAGGTACCTACACTTCTAGTGAGGAAAGCTCAACGGGTAAGTTTAATTATGAAGGTGTTTTTTTATTTTTATCTCATTAGATATTTTAATTTCAATATTTCTTTGAGTCGTCCAATAGGAACCTCCATATACTTGTACTACTTTCTCTCATAGCATGTCTCTTAGTGGCCATATAAGCAAACTAGAAGTGAAAATTCTAGCCCCAGGTTGGTTTTAGTTTACCACCTTGCATGTGTGTTGACAGAAATTTCTGTTGAAGGGTAGCTACAGATTACTGACCATAGCATCATTGCTACTCGCAGCTTACACTTCAGAGCAGTGTCTGATTTTTTTTTTTTGTTTGTTTGTTTAGTTAGAGTTTATTAATAGGAAGATAACCAAGTCCCCTTCACATTGTCACTTGTTGGCATCAACATCGGCTTACCCTTATTGATTGTGCAGTTGGAGTTCGTTATTTCATGAAATAGCCATACACATGTTTTATTTCTATGCATAGATTGTCCTATTTAAGCAAATGTCAGTACACTGACAGCTGTACCTATGCACACTGTCATTTTTGTATCCACATTGTAGTTTTCATGACCCCTGAGATGTTACATGACCTAGGAATGATTCTATAGAAAAACAGTTTACAAATAGGTTTCTTCCAAATACTCTTATCTAAACTGCATGTTTCTGCTGCTTACACATGTCATCTTTAAGAAATGTATTGGTCTTTTAATTTGCTCAACGTTGACTCAATTTACTTTTGCTTGCAGAAAGTTCAGAAGAGGAGGATGCGCCTTCATTTGCACCATCCAGCTCGGTTGAAGGCAATAACACAGACTCTGAGTTTGAAAAAGGGTCCAAACATAAGGGTAAACATCAAGATCCACCGAAAAGCACGCCTGTGAAAGACGAGTATGAGTTTGACGAGGATGACGAAGAGGACCGCGTGCCTCCAGTCGACGACAAACATCTGCTGAAAAAAGAATTTCGGAAAGAGGCTAAAGCAAACAGTGTTTCTAAAATGGAAGTAAAAACATATTCTAAAAACACGACTGCACCAAAGAAAGCTGCTCGCCGTATCCTTTCCGATACGTCAGACGAGGACAATTCCATCTCTGTAGGGGCTGAAAAACTCAGATTGACGGCTCACCCAGTTTTACAGAGCAATAAAACCAGGGAGCAGCCTATAGCCAAGCATAAAGAAAAAAGTAAAGTAAAAAAGAAACGGAAGAAGGATACAAAAAATAAAGAAGTGAAATTTGGAAAGAAAAACGTTTTCTGCTCCTCTGAAACAGAAAGCGAAAATTTGGAGAGTGATGTAGAAAATATGCTTTCCTTGGACAGCTCAAACTGTGTAAAAGACTCTGCCTTAACTTTGAAGGAAACTTCTTTGTTTAGCTCCTTATCAGCATCTTCTCAAGGGAGTTTAGCATCACAGAAGCACAATGTGAATATCCCCGACCAGCACTCAAAGCACTGGAGGACAGACAATTGGAAAACTGTATCTTCTCCAACCTGGTCAGATGTTAGCTCGTTATCAGACTCCACACGGACACGGTTGACTAGTGATTATGATTACGCATCTGAGGATTCTAGTTTGGAGTCTTTGAAACCGGTTAAAAAGAAACACGAGCACAAAAAGAAAAGTAATACACATAATAATATATATGAAAAGAACTCTTTCCATGTTCATGTCGAAGGGGCAATACCCAAATTAGACAAAGAAGGTAAAGTAGTGAAAAAACATAAAACTAAACACAAACACAAAAGTAAAGAAAAAGGACAAAACCAAACCGGCCTAGATGTTAAGATTCTTAAAAGCTTTTCCTTTGAATATGAAGACTCTAAGCAAAAGTCAGATAAGTCATTAAATCTGGAGGATGTTCCAGAAAAGTTAAAAGTAGTAAAACATGATCATGAACACCTCAGGAAAGAAGATAAACTCCCCAAGATTAAAACGGAGGAGAAGGACTGGTCATTCAGAGATGAGGGAGGTAAAGTTACCAAAGAGGAGAAGTCATCAAAAAAAGCAAAAGATGGTAAAGATTGTAACAAAAATTTCAAGGAGGAGCGAGATCGGTCCAGCAAAACAGAGCGAGAAAAAACTGTCAAAGAGAAATCCCCCAAAGATGACAAACCCAAAACCCACAAAGAAGAAAAGAAGAGGAGTAAAGATAAATCGTCCAAATCCGAAAAGAAAAGTGAATTAAAGGAAGAAAAAATTTCAAAAAATGATAAAGACAAAAATTTTAAAGAGGAGAAGGAGAAAGTAAAGAAGGAAAAGTCTCATAAAGACGAGGCACCTTTCGAAGAGTTAAATAACAAAAATAAATTTTTAGAAACTGAAGAAGCAAAGTATAGCACATCAGATGACCAAGGGTTATGGATTTCAGAAATGTCCTCAGATGATTCTTTTGATTTTAAAGCTGAGGATAGTTGGGACTCTTCATTCACAGACTTTAGGGAAAGCAAAAACGATGCCATCACAAAGCTTATAGTGGAAACTGTTAAGGAAGAAGTCAAAGAAAAAGAATCCAAAAGCAAAGACCGAAGAGAATATGCAGATAAGCAACCAGAGAAGGAGACTGTCATAAAAAGGAAGGAGAGAGACTCCTTAGACAAAGTTTCTGACAAAAAGAAAGAGCAGCCAGAGGTGCATAAAGGTACCCAATCATTTACAGTGGAGCGGGAAAAGAAACGGAAGGACTCTGTAGAAAACACTAAAAGCCGGAAAGAAAAAGATGGCGATTCTGTAAGAAGGGACTCTTTGGTAGCCAAGGAACGCAGAGATTCTAAAATAAAACAAGAACAGTATAAAGAAGATCTGAATGACTATGGCTCAGAGGCTTTTTGCAAAGACAAGTCGGAACCAGAAACTGTTTCCAAAAATTCTGAGGCACGAGAGAGGCACCATTCGGGCAAAGAGAAGGAAAGG
This sequence comes from Taudactylus pleione, assembly GCA_031769625.1. NCBI lineage: Eukaryota > Metazoa > Chordata > Amphibia > Anura > Myobatrachidae > Taudactylus > Taudactylus pleione. The sequence goes on along the minus strand of JAUIMM010000429.1, from coordinate 1,027,496 downwards.
AGGGAGGCTTCAGAGAAAAAGGAGAAGACCAAATCTGAAAAACATCGGGAAAAATCAAAGGACTCTGAGAGAGAGAAGGCAGAAAAATCTACCGACCGAAGTCAGAAAGAAAAAGACGAGAGAGGTGCCCGAGAGAAGAAAGAGGCAAAGGAAAAATACAAAGAATTGCACAAAGATAAAAAATCTTCCTCGGACCAGAAGAGTGAGAAAAAAGATAAAAATTCCTCTCTAGAAAAGGATTTCGGTGACAAGGATGAGAAAAAGGCAAGAGGAAAAAATTGGTATAGCATTGCTGACATATTTACGGATGAAAGTGAAGAGGAAGAAGAACGCTATGTGCCTGGGTTCAAAGTCAATGAGGCATACGGCAATGATTTACACAGAATGGACAGTTATCATGAGCGAGACACCATTGTGCAAGACAAAGAGCCTTCCCAGTCTGACAAACATAGAAAGTATTCAAATGACAAGCAGCATTCAGGGGAAAAGCAGAAAGAACGAAAAAAGGATAAAACACAGGCGGAATCTGGGAAGGAGAAAAAAGAGAAGAACTCGGAAAAACACAAAGACAAAAAAGATAAAGAACCTATTGACAAATACCGTAAGGACAGAGTATTGGTGGATTCCAATCAAGACAAGAAATCCAAACTTAAGGGGCAAGTTGAAAAAACAGACAAGAAACATTCTAGTGAAGAGAGAGCCAAAAACAAACACAAAGATAAAGACCATTCTAAAGATCGAAAGTTCTCAAAAGGTGAAGCAGAAAAAAGTCTGCTGGAAAAATTGGAAGAAGAGGCTCTCAATGACTACAAGGATGACTCCAATGACAAGATTAGTGAACTTTCTTCGGACAGTTTTACAGATAGATGCCAAGATACAGGCCTCGGGAATATGTTTGAAACTGGCGTTCTAACAAACGTGGAACCTGTAGAAGAAAAATTTAAAGATTCAGTGCCTGTGCCTTGTTTAGTGGAAAAGCTGAAAGATAAAGAAAGAAATAGACACTCCTCCTCCTCATCAAAGAAAAGCCATGAAAAGGAGAAGGTTCGAAAGGAGAAGTCCGATAAAAAAGGCGAAAAACTGGATGATGTGAAGGACGGGTACACCAGGAGAGAGTCTATACAGTATGATAAAGATGCTCCAGCAACAGATGGGGACGTGTATACTGGATTCACAGTTAAGACTGAGACCGAAGAGGAATTGGACAGAAGCACAGACTACATGTTTACTATCGACAAAGAGAAGCATGATTGTGAAAGAGAGGTTTTAAAGAAATCTGAAAAGGACAAAGTTTATATTGTGAACTCTTCTGCTGTTAAAGAAAAGAAAAAGAAAGATAAACATCGTGACAAAAGCAAAGATGACAAGCACAGAGACAAACATTTGGAAGCGTTCTTTAAGCTGCATAGAGAAGAGCAGAAAACGAGTAAAGATAAGGAATGTCCTCCGATAACTTCAAAAGAGAAATCTAAAGAAGAGCTGGTGAAATTTGGTGAAAATAAACTGAAAGACCGCTTGAAGGAGAACCCGGATAAAGAAAAAACGGAGACTGTGAAAATTAGTAATGGAAATGAAAAAATAAGCTTGGTCAAAGAAACCAACAAGAAAGACACCAGACCAAGGGAGAAACTTTTGGGTGATGGAGATCTTATGATGACTAGTTTTGAAAGGATGCTTAGCCAAAAAGATCTGGAAATAGAAGAAAGGCATAAAAAGCACAAAGAAAGAATGAAGCAAATAGAGAAAATGAGACACCGATCTGGGGATCCAAAGTTAAAAGAGAAAATAAAATCGGAAGAATTGCGCAAGCGGAGTTTAGACTTGACTACCAAGAAACCCCTTGTTACGGATTCCATTCAAAAAGAAAAGAAGGCTAAGGAGCTGACATCTTTGAATACAATGGTACCTGAAAATAAAGCCCAAGCTGTCATTGGCAATGATTCTAAAGACTGGCTCAATGGTCCACAAATTAAGGAAGTGCTTACCGCTTCCCCAAGACCAGATCAGAGCAGGCCAACAGGTGTCCCCACTCCTACTTCTGTGATTTCATGTCCCAGCTATGAAGAGGTAATGCAGACGCCAAGAACACCATCATGCAGCACTGAAGATTACCCAGAGCTGATGTTTGAATGTTCGGATACCCAACATTCTTTGCCAGTGTCTGCAATGTCAATGAATGCCTGCTCACCGACCTTTTTTGACCGGTATTCAAATACATCTGGTGGGATTCCTGGAAGTCCAAGCCACACCCCAACTAAACTATCTTCCTCAATCAGTCGTAGCCGTTCAGTCTCTATTGATGTCAAGAGAGTTCCGGAAGAGGAGTTTACACCTTCGGAGATCAAGTTTTTCAGACAGCAGAGTGTTCCTGCATCTTCTAGTTTCAGTTCACCATTGCAGATGATGATGATGGATGATAAGGTCCAACCTCTTTTATCTGTAGAAAAATTCTCTTGCTTGTCTCCAGGTTATTATTCGCCAGATTACAGAGCAGTATCTCCAAGGGTTGAAGATGTTACTTGTGCACCTGTGGACATTTCAAGTATTGCTCCTTCTCCTGACCGTGTCTACTCAGGTTTACAAGCAAAATCCTCCCCATCAGAAAGAGATGACTTGCTGGAGCCTTCTACAGAAAGTGCTGTTCCTCCTGAACTTGGTTTGCCCTGTGATTCTGCAGAAGCACAACAAGCTACAGAATCTATTCTGCCCAAAGAACAAAGCTTTTCACCACCAGAGCCAAATTTTATGCAACAAGAACCTGCTTTTTTACAATCTGAAAATGACTTTCTTCCAAATGACATCAGTTTTCCTGCTGAACCTGACTTCATACCACAAGAATCAAGTTATCTACACCAGGAATCTGCTTATATTCCTCAACAGACAGGCTTTCTACCCCAGGAATCTGAATTTCTGCCCTCGGAGCCACCCTTTATGCCACCAGAACAAAATTATGTTCTCCATACAGGATCTAGTTTTCCATCCTCAGAGGCTACTTATTTGTCTCATGAATCTGGTTTTCATGCATCACATACAGAATCCACCTTTCTACCTCCTGAACCTGCCTTTTTGCCACCACCTACCGAGTCTGGTTTTCTTCCACCAGTTGAAGAAAATACTTTTGGATCCACAATCTCAGAGCAGAACCTAGGATGGGTTAGTCCAGCTGCTAGGAATGTAGACTCTGTTATGCCACCCAGTCTCATGGGGAACAATTCAGAGCAAACTGCAAGCTGGTCCATCGGACCCGATCTCTTAAAGTCTCCTCAAATATTCCCGGAGTCACCCAAGAACTTTTGCCCATCTGAAAAAGCTATTGTTGCTGCAGTTCCTTTCATTTCATCTGATTCCCCTTACCCAGTTTCCCCTATTTCATATCCCATGTCTGACCCTGCACCTGAAGAATTGAAAAAGGATGAAGAGGAATCAGAAGAGGTTTTGCCTATTTCGGGTGACCAGGCTCCATACATGTCACCTACTCCCCTTGCCAATTTCTTTAGTGACTGTAAGACCCTTCCAGAGGAACCAGACACTCTGTCAGATGCCCAAGTGAACGCAGAACCTCTTACAGACACTTTGGCCTCTGTCAAAGAAAATTATGTAGAACCTAATGACCTACCCCCACCTAATCAGGAAGATCCAGAGCCATGGTCTGACCCATTTTCTTCAGTGGTGGATGATTTGGACCTTGGGCCTTTTTCTCTACCAGACCTTCCACTTCCAGTCAAGGAGGAGAGTGATGCTGAAGTTAGTGAACAGTCAAACATCATTGCAGAAATTCCAAGGGCTCCTTCTGATGTCCTTAATGGTGGTGACAATAGTGACGTGGATATTCCAGAGCCAATGACTGCTAAAGAAACCTGTGCAATGGAGGAAGCGGAGCAATCGCCTGAAGTTCAGGAGCAAAAACATCAGTTAGAAGAATCTACAGTGGATACTACAACCCTTTCTCTTAGTTCTAAACCAGTGTTTGAAACCACAAACTTTCCAATTCCCTTTGTACAGCTAAAAGCTCTTGAACACATGGAAATTAAAGTTCAGACAAGCCTGAGTTCTACAGAGACCAATGCTCAGGTGTTGCCAAAGAACCTAGAGCATGTTGATGTGAAGATTACAGATAGTTCATCGGTGGAAAATGTTCATTGTGAACCAGTACAAGTGGAGCCCCCTCAAATCAACACTTCTGCAGAAGTTCCAGAGCAGACGCCAAAAGTTGCAGTCGATGTCCCAAAGCCACCCAAAGTAGAAGAAATACCTCAGCGTATGACCCGCAACAGGGCTCAGATGCTCGCCAACCAGAATAAGCAAAACTCCTGCCCAGTGGAGAGAGAGCAGCCCGTCGTAACCACACCAACGACCCGTGGAAAGAGCAAAGTTGCAGAGGAGGAAGAGTCTCAAACGCAGCACCCGCGTAAGAGAAAGCTGCAGAAACCAAACCAGCTTCAGCAGCAGATAATCAGCAACACCAGTCAGCAAACTCGAGAGATGATTCAACAGACACTGGCAGCCATAGTTGATGCTATAAAATTAGATGACATTGAGCCATATCACAGTGACCGATCGAACCCATACTTTGAGTATTTGCAGATTAGAAAAAAGATTGAAGAGAAAAGGAAAATCTTGTGCTACATCACTCCTCAAGCACCGCAGTGTTACGCCGAATACGTGACCTATACTGGCTCCTACTTATTGGACGGCAAACCACTCAGCAAGCTCCACATTCCAGTGGTGAGTGGTCACTAACAAAGTGTTACATTTTGGCTCCTTGCCGTGTCTTTCTTATGCCATCTGTTCGAAAACTAAGGCCCATATTGGGAGGAAAAAGCAGATTCCCTGTGTTTTTGGCGAAAACTTTTCGCCGATGACGTCATTTCGCCAGGCAGAAAAGTATCGCCGTATTCAATTTGAAAGACTTTCCGCCTAGGTGGAAAGTCAATGCAATCTATGAATAGCAGGCTGAAAAAAGTGCAGAATTGGGGTTTCGGGGTGCAACGTTGCGGGAACCCCCGTGCAGCCTTCAGACAGTCTACCAAAGGTAAACTGTCAAAAAATTCTAACACTTAACGACACCCCAAAAAATCACTTTGAACTTGAAAAAAAAATGTTGGGGGACAAAGTTAAAAGCTAGCGAACTTGACTCTGGGGGGGTCCCCAAGTGTTTTTTTTCATTGCAGGCCCTTGCGGAAGGTGGATTTTTCATGTTTTTTTTAACTTAACTTTAGCAACTTTAAAACATGTTGATCTCCATTTTCAAGTACCCCAAATTTGTTGGGATGTTGTTTTCTGCAAAAAAAAAACTCCTGAATACTATTCTGCACCACGTATACAAAAACTCTATTTAGCAGCTATTGAGCCCGTTTAAAAACATCAAATACCTTCAGCAAGCCAAATCGGGGGGTACCATAGGGAACCCCCTGTCAAAGCATCTTTTGGGGGGGTGTCAAGCTGATTTACCCAAATCTGACATGACTTTCCGCTTGTTTAAGTTTCGCTGGGTCTCGTTTTCGCCTACTTTGAAATTGAATACGGCGATACACGCTCGCGCGGTACTTTTCCGCCTGCAAAACAGGCGAAGTAGGCGAAAAGTCCTGGGAGGCGAAAAAGTATCGCGGGTCCTCTCAAATTGAATACGGGTCTAAGAGATGGGGTTTTTGTCGGGGTCGGATATAAACTGACCTTTCACCAAACCTCTTATTTGCCCTGGCTACATTTTGTACTGGTCATTTGTTACATTTTAGAAAATTTTAAATGAACTTGATTTAAATTGACCCTTCACAAATTGCAAAAGGTCTGTCTGAAAACGATAGGGCTGTAATGTAGTGACCATTCATGCGGTTTCTTTTTATAAGCCGCACGAAGACCATAAGAGCCGTTACAGTAATTGTTTATCGCTCTATTTCGTAATCGGCCACGGGGTGTTTGGGGTGTAAGGAATTGAATTTGTATGAAGACCGTTTGCTGCATAGAATAGGCTTAGGTACGGTTTCATAGCACTTTTATTACCAGAATGGTAAATGTTGCAATATGATGACGTAGTTGTATTTTTGTTACTGTATTGGTGGGCTCTGTGTAGGCAATACCACAAATGGCCTGTTGTGCTGAAATGACATAAGCTTTGTTGTGCCTACAGATTGCACCACCTCCGTCATTGTCAGAGCCACTCAAAGAATTATTCCGGCAACAGGAAGCAGTACGGGGGAAGCTTCGCCTGCAACACAGCATCGAAAGAGTAAGTATATTTGGGTTCCGGTCCTGACACGATGGAATGAAATCTGTAGTCTCTCTCCTGATCACCTTTTAGAAAGATTTTGTTTCATGCAGTTTATCCTCCATAAATGTATAAGGTGGAGCTGAATGACAACACATTCAGATGATAAAATATCCTATTTTAATCACAGTAAATAAAATACAATCTAAAAACTTATATAGGACATAAACATAGGAAAGAGGAAAGAAAGTCCTCTCTCTGACTCCAATAATGTATTAAATTGGCACAAAAATAGACTGTGTCCAGATTCTAATAAATGTGTACAAGATAATAAACCAACAATATGCCCCATAAAGAACTACAATACAATGTCGCAGTAGTGCTAATGCACAGATATTTGAAGTTCCAATAAAATGGATTTAAAAATGCATATATGCGTCTATTCAGTGTATCAATGGGATTCCATATACTCACAGCCCTGGGGAAAAAAAATATATGTATATAAAGACACCTCTTAATGACTGATATTAAGAGTAGGTGTACTACTGTATCCGTGTAGTGTGCTGAGCAGACACTGATAGCTGTTAGGTATCAGTCCCAATGTACTCCAGTAATGCGCCAATTCATATACACTGTATATTCAGCGCTGGCTCTGTGCTGCGGAGCACAGTAAGGTCCAGTAATATGCTAGCGTCTGTAGCAGGTGTAAAGGTAAAGTCCGTGGCAGAGCTTACTCACAATCACACGTAGGACGAAGGCACAATGACCAGCGCGGGTCGTCTGTCTCCACTCCTAGCCGCGGGGACGCGCCGCCTCCAATGCAGCCAGGCACTTCAGTCAGCACCCTGGTGGACAGGGCCGGATTAACGGCAGGGCGACAGGGGCGGTCGTCCTGGGGCCACCACACACAAGGGGCCCCCACACAGGATTGATCTGAGCCACCGAAGGCTGAGAGCAGCTGCCGGTCTCAGATGGTCCCTCACAAGGCTGGCGCTGTGATTTTGCAGCTGCTGCTGAAGGCAATGCATACCGAGCGGCTCCCGAGTCCCTTAAGCGTGACATCACGTCCGCGACGCTTAAGGTACTCGAAAGCTTCTCTGTATGCACTGTGCATTCATAAGCAGTGGCAGCCCGTCCTGGACGCCCGCCTATAATCGGAAGAGCCCGCCACAAAAGGTAAGTACTTGGGGGCTCTGTAGGTGTGGTGCACTGAGGGATAAAAGTAATACAGCAGGGGCCACTGTGGGCATATACTGGGAGGCATATGTATGTTATATATTCTGGAGATGGCACTATGAGGCATGATTTTTAATACTGGGCGCATAATTATATTACAGAAAGCACTGTGGACATAATACTGGGGGTACTTGGGGGGGGAATAATACTGGGGGTATTATGTGACATAGTGAAGGCATTGGGTGTATTTATTACTGGGGGACATAATATTCTGGATGGGGCATAATTATTGCTGGGGGCATGAAAATATTTCTGGAAAGGGCACAATATTACTGGGGGTATTGTGGGGCATAATATTACTGGGTATATTATTCTGAAGGGGGCACTGTCAGGCATAACATTTAATATTGGGGCACTGCAGAGCATAATAATTTTGGAGGGGGCACTGTGGGGCATAATATTTAATATTGGGCATAATATTAATACTAGAAAAGGCAGTGTGGGCATACTATTAATACTGGAGGCATAATAATACTGGGGGCATTGTGGGGCCTAAAATTTATACTGGGGGTCAGTATTTATTCTGGAGGGGGCACTGTGGGGCATAATACTGAGGGCATTCTGTGGCATAGTGGTGGCACTGTGGGGTATAATAATACTGGGGGCATTGTGTGACATACTATGGGCAGGGTGTGGCATAATATCAAGACATTGTGTGGCATACTGTGGGGACTGTGTGACAGTGTTTGGTATGATGTTTATACTAGCCACTGTGGCATAATATGCATAATGGGGACACTGTATGGCATAATGTAATTTTATTGATAGGGGCCCCCACAAATTAGTTGCCCTGGGCCCCCACAAATCTTAATCCGGCCCTGCTGGTGGAATATGGCACAAGCTGAGACAGTCCCAATGGAATAGCACCTCTGCGTCCTTGGGGTAAACTCCCAGCGTTTGGCACAAAGCAATAGGTTTCCCAGGTATGTAGAGTTGCTTAATAACAGGGCTCTTTCTGTATCCTTCAACTCGTTTCTCCTCACTAGGGGACTTTTTCAAAAAGCTACTGGACCTTACTGTGCTCCGCAGCACAGAGCCAGCGCTGAATATACAGTGTATACGAATTGGCGCATTACTGGAGTACATTGGGACTGATACCTAACAGCTATCACTACACGGATACAGTAGTACACCTACTCTTGACATCAGTCATTTAGAGGTGTCTTATTATACATATATATTTTTTCCCCAGGGCTGTGAGTATATGGAATCCCATTGATACACTGAATAGATGCATATATGCATTTTTAAATCCATTTTATTGGAACTTCAAATATCTGTGCATTAGCACTACTGCGACATTGTATTGTAGTTCTTTATGGGGCATATTGTTGGTTTATTTTCTTTTGCACATTTATTAGAATGTGGACACATTAGTGTCTAATTTTGTGCCAATGTAATACATAATTTGAGTCATAGAGAGGACTTTCTTTCCTCTTATGTTTTTCCTATATAATTTTTTAGATTGTTTTTTATTGTGATTAAAATGGGATATTTTATTATCTTAATGTGTTGTGGTGTTTAGCGCCACCTTATACATTTTTGGTTGTATCTTTGTGAGAAGCTTGGCGAAGCCTCTCGTATAGGTGTGTAGCAAATTTTGACACTTTATCCATATCCACCACTGTTAGCGCCGGGTACCTTTTTGTCTTTATAGTTTATCCTCCATGTAGGAATAAGAACTGCTTTCTCTTCTCAACAGGAGAAACTCATAGTGTCTTGCGAACAGGAGAATCTCAGAGTTCACTGTAGAGCGGCCAGGACAATTGCCAATCAGGCTGTGCCTTTCAGCGCCTGCACCATGCTGCTGGACTCGGAGGTCTATAACATGCCTCTAGAAAATCAGGTGGGTGTATATGCGTTACGTATGGCTTTGTATCTAGAGGGGAGTGTGGGAGTATACTCTGAGAAAGCAACTGCATTAAGATGTAGGCTACGAAGGTTCCTATCACATTGCACTACCTGCATGAATATAAACTAGTAGCCACTATGATGGTAACTTAATGGTACAGATAATTAGATTAGTGCAGGTCCAGACCAGCCTTCGTGTCCTGTCTTGGTCCCTCTGTGGCTCTATCTTAAGATCGATCTTTTCTAAATCACCTGCTCTGCCTTTCTGCCTTCAGACTCTTCATTGCAGTACTGTCTCCGTATCCAGGTAGCGGGCCAATGTGGACAGCTGCAGGGGCTATCACTATATGCTTGATTGCTGCATACTTTAGAAATGTAATCCAAAAATGTCTTCTGAGACCAAAAAAAGCGTTGGCTGAGTAGGAAAGATGCCCTATTTTATAAGGGTATGGTTTTATAGCATTTAGCCTGTATGTGATACGCCTCATGCCCAATTGTACCATCGATATTTTGCTCATCATTTAAAAAAAACAATGTAAATGAAAGCATATAGCAATTAAATTGGGTTTGGTTTTTCCCACATTAAATTGCGAAGGCAAAATTATAGCAGCGTAAAGTATAGATATAATGTGGTTTGTAATGTACAGACTATTTGCTTGCTTAGTCAGCACGTCCGAGGGCCGGGCGCTGTTACATTATGTACCCGAGGTCACTACTCACCAGGAGGAGCAGATAGAGGATGGCCGTTGCTCTAGAAAGAATACTACACAATACCCTGTATGCAAAATCCTAGTGGTTTGGTATATATTGGCATGGATAAAATGTTTGTCACTGGCTTACTATATAATAACTTGTGGACGATGAACATGGTCTATATGTGGGTGTTTTTGTGTTTTATATACTTTTATTTTAAACCTTTTTCTGCTTGTTGTGGAGCTGTTCACCATGACATATTTACTGTACATGGACAAATCAGAAACTTTCAATATGATTACCTTGGGGTTGTGGTCATTGGAATGATGACTAGATTAATAAAAAATATTCTCATTTTCTTTTTGGCGGCCACTGGATTATAGGGAATTAGGGCATTCATTTTAACTTTTGGCACTTTCTATATCTTTAAACTATTTTAACCTCCTCCCTCATGTATCATCATCCAACAGGAAACCGTGCTTGTTCCCACAGGTCAGGATGCCTCTTTGTGCTGACTTTGCAGTTTATTCTGTTGGATTTCTCTCCTTTTGTAGCTCTGTGGTTGTCACCTGGGCTCAGACAGCCTCACTGTGATGTCTGGGAGCAGGATGATTATGTGCAGTGCTACCTCCTGCTTCCATCTTGGGACTGTTTTCCATGTCATCCCCCATTCACTACCTTCTCTGGGGGGTGGGGATATAACCAGGGTAACCACTGCTATATCAGGCAGATTGAGCCGTGCCAAACTACGCGCCCATGGTGGCCAGCAAGTTGAGCATCATCCCTCTACTGTTTCCTGTGATGAGGGAGTTAATTCAAGCCACTGTTAACCCAAGATCTGGGCATGGATACTGTGTAGAGCCTCCGGCTTGGTTAGGAGGTGGGCATAGGCAGTCCCACACTAGACACCAGTCGGCTGAAAGGGGACTGTTAATAGCTGGCTGATGGTATACTGGGGAGTCATGAAAACCTGAGGCAATATAGTGTCTCCTCCTTGTCCGTTTTAGTGTGTAAACTAAAACCTGCTAACTCCCGCTCCTCATCCACAACTACAGGGCTGTATAACTAGAGCTGGGCTGGTTCTCTGTGTGTTAGCGAATCTTCAAGGTGTTTAGCTATTGGTGCCTGGTACTCGTGCATTCTTTTACGGTTTACTTTCCCCTCCACTCTGGTTGTGCTGAAGCTTCGGCGAATGTCCCTATTCATGTTTGTGCGTTCGGCCAGGTGCTCTCTGGTTGTATAGCGACACCACTGGATGAGCCAGTTTGGTTAAGTGCAGGTTTATGTTAAACTTTCCTCTATAGAGAAGCTTTTGGAGATCTCTAACAAGCCAATGTAGTTGGAACATCAGTTCTGCCTTGGTACTGTCCTCTGGATCTATTTCTAAGTGCTCCTCTTAAGTAGAACATATACAGGGGCATTCAATATGGGAGCGATAAGTCCGTTTTTGCGTTAATATCGGAGGTATGACGTCATTATCGCAGGTTTTACTTTTACACCGTATTCAATTTCAGAGACTTATCGCAGTTTTGAAAAGTCTTTGATAAAAAACGGGGATAACTTTTCACCACTGAATAGGTGGCGAAAAAAAGTGCAGAATTGGGGTTTAGGGGTGCAGGTTTAAAAAAAATAGCCTGCACCCTTCAGAATGACCCCTTGAAACGAAACGATCTGTGTCAAAAAAAAAAATCGGGACACCCCAAAAAAAGCACTTTGAATTTGGGGGCCAAAAAAAAAAATGTTGAGGAACAAAGTTAAAAAATAGCGAACTTGACTCTGGGGGAGTCCCCAAGTATGCCCCAGGTGTTTTTTTCATTGCAGCTCCTTGCGGCAGGTGGGTTTTTCACGATTTTTTCAAGTCTCTTTAGCAACTTTAAAATATGCTGAGCCCCATTTTCAAGTACCCCAAATTTGCTGGGCATAGTTATTTTTCCCCCCAAAAAAATCTAAATGCTCTTCTGCACCACTTTCTTCAAAGTCGCATTTATGCACTTGCCGCGGCTATTAGAAACCCCGACTTCCTTCAGCAGTTAAAAATGGGGGTACCCTAAGGGAAACCCCATGTGTAGACATCTTTAGGGGGGTCCCTAGAATATTTCCCGAAAATTCCCGTTTTTGTTATCCTGTAAAAAAAATTTGTAAAAATTTACAAAAAAAATGACATAAGGTCCCCCCTTCAAAAGCCAAACCAGCCCCAGGCTTGCAGCCAGTGGTGGTTTCTAAAAATACAAAAAGTGTAGGGTTCCACCGTATTTTAGAAACCAACCCAAGGCTGCAGGGACTAGTGCTGGTTTTAAATATAGGGGGCAAAAAACGACGTGGGGTACCCCCCTATATTTAAGACCAGACCCAACCAACCGGGGTGTAATGCCACAGCCCGGAGACCCAATCGCCGGGGCTCCAGGTCCAAAGCATTACACCCCAAGTCGGTCAGCGCAAGCCGGTGATCTCGGGGGAGTCGGGGACACACATACAGATAGCTCCCGAATGCCTGCTATCGGCACTTCACGGGGCATTGCAGTCCCGTCAGCCAATCAGCGGCAGCACTCACTGTAGAGCGCCCGCTGATTGGCTCCAGCAACTGATAGTTCCCACGTGGTGTGACTTGCCCACGTGGGTTGGGGTTAGGCTAGGGGAAGGGGGGGTTAGGGTTAGACACCCCCGGGGGACTTAGGTTTAGATGGCAGGGAAGGGGGGGGTGTTAGGTTTAGGCACTTAGAGGCGATATTAGGGTTAGGCACTGGGGGGGCAGGTTAGTGTTAGGCACCCTAAAGGAGGGTTAGGGGGGGAATTAGATTAGTTATACTTGCCTCTCTAGACGATCAGGATTTCTTCCTGTGTCGGGCAGACGCTGTCGGGATTTGACCAGTCGGCCATGCGGCCGGCGGTTAATCATAGTGATTCCTCACAATGAGATCAGTATCTGCTTTGAGCAATAAAGCCTTTAGGGCAGGAAAAATTGTTTCCTTTTTATCTCCATGGAAACCATAGTGTGTTTTAGGTCAACAAAGTGTTTGTACTTACTGGTTCCTGGCTAGAGAGAGGCGGTCCCTGTGGCGCACTTCAGGAGTGCAAGCAAGGAAGCGGTGGCACCCTGAGACACTTTTTATGGAGCAATTTTATATGCAGTAATTGAAGTACTACATAAATCTAGAAATCCTTCTTCCTTTACTGTGTGATTTGGAAGACCACCATACTGTAAAACATTTTTTTTTTTTTTTGGATCCTTCCAGTTCCTTGGATCCTTGGTTTTGCACTGTTGTATAAAGAACCTTTCCTGCGGAAGGTGGTGGTGCAGACTAATCCTACTTTTCAACTTTAGGTAGTTTTCTTTTCATATCATTCAGTAAAGGGCACTTCCTACACTTTGTCCATAGCCAACCAGAGACCAGGTAAAATGATTATGTACCATGGGTCAAGAAACACAATATCTGTAGACCTCTCCAGAACAAGAAACGAAAAAGCTCAAGAACCTGGATAAACTCTGTCCTTCCTGTGGTCTCATTAAGGTCCCAGATGGATGAAGGATGATGTCATACAAGATTCCAGAAGTAATTTTCTTTGTACAATTTTCTGGGCACGCAGGGCTCAGTCTTCTATTTCCTAGCAGACATTATATTCTGGATGTGAGCTCTACTGCTGATGCTAGGTCTGGAGGCAATTTTCTTCAAACCGTTCAATAAAGTTTTTTTTTTTTTCATGACTACAGTCAGGTGCATAAATATTGGGACATTGACAGAATTTTCATATTTTGGCCTCTATTCACCACCACAATGGCTTTGAAATGAAACAAACAAGATGTGCTTTACCTGCAGACTTTCAGATTTAATTTGAGAGTATTTACATCCAAATCAGGTGAACGGTGTAGGGATTACAACGGTTTCTATATGTGCCTCCCACTTTTTAAGGGGCCAAAAGTAATGGGACAAACTAAACAATCCTAAATCTAACTTTCACTTTTTAATACTTTGTTGCAAATCCTTTGCAGGCAATTACAGCCTGAAGTCTGGAACGCATAGACATCACCAGACGCTGGGTTTCATCCCTGGTGATGCTCTGCCAGGCCTCTACTGCAAATGTCTTCAGTTCCTGCTTGTTCTTGGGGCATTTTCCCTTCAGTTTTGTCTTCATCAAGTGAAATGCATGCTCAATCGGATTCAGGTCAGGGGATTGACTTGGCCATTGCATAACATTCCACTTTTTAGCCTTAAAAAAAGACTCTTTGGTTGCTTTTGCAGTATGCTTCGGGTCATTGTCCATCTGCACTGTGAAGCGCCGTCCAATGAGTTCTGAAGCATTTGACTGAATATGAGCATATAATATTGCCCGAAACACTTCAGAATTCATTCTGCTGTTTTTGTCAGCAGTCACATCATCAATAAATACAAGGGAACCAGTTCCATTGGCAGCCATACATGCTCACGCCATGACACTACCACCACCATGCTTCACTGATGAGGTGGTATGTTTTGGTTCATGAGAAGTTCCTTTCCTTCTCCATACTCTTCTCTTCCCATCACTCTGGTACAAGTTGATCTGTCTCATCTGTCCATAGAATGTTGTTCCAGAACTGTAATGGCTTTTTTAGATGTTTGGCAAACTCTAATCTGGTCTTCCTGTTTTGTGGCTCACCAATGGTTTACATCTTGTGGTGAACCCTCTATATTCACTTTTGTGAAGTCTTTGGTTTTTCTTCACCAGGGAAATAATTCTTTTGTCATCCACCACAGTTGTTTTCCGTGGTCTTCCGGGTCTTTTGGTGTTGCTGAGCTCTCCGGTGCGTTCTTTCTTTTTAAGAATGTTCCAAACAGTTGATTTGGCCACACCTAATGTTATTGCTATCTCTCTGATGGGTTTGTTTTATTTTTCAGCCTAATGGCTTGCTTCACTGATAGTGACAGCTCTTTGGATCTCATATTGAGAGTCGACAGCAACTGATTCCAAATGCAAATGTCACACCTAGAATCAACTCCAGACCTTTTACCTGCTTAATAGATAATGAAATAACGAGGGAATAGCCCACACCTGTCCATGAAATAGCTTTTGAGTTGATAGTCCCATTTACTTTTGGCCCCTTAAAAAGTGGGAGGCACATATAGAAACCGTTGTAATTCCTACACCGTTCACCTGATTTGGATGTAATTACCCTCAAATTAAATCTGAAAGTCTGCAGGTAAAGCACATCTTGTTTGTTTCATTTCAAAGCCATTGTGGTGGTGAATAGAGGCCAAAATATGAAAATTCTGTCAATGTCCCAATATTTATGCACCTGACTGTATCTGCACCAATGCATTGAGAATGTACACATTGGGGGAATTCAGTTGTTTTCTGCACAACGATCATTACTGGGCGCCTGATGGAGCAAATCATTTGTTTCTGCATTCAGGGGTGAATGCTGCATGTCGACCAATTACTTCTCGCACCCTCCTGAGAAGGCCAGCAGAAATGTGCAAAAAGCCCTGGCATTGAGTGCCCAAACTAGTGTTTGGGCGCTCTAAACAGTACTATAGACTGGTTTAGTGCATCCCGGAGGATGCCCTGTTGTGCCCATACATGAAATAAAACACTATGGTGCCAGGAGGGGAGTCGGGGTTGCCAAAAGCATGGTCAGAGGTGAAATAAGAGGAAATTCAGGGATTCCTCCTCAGTTTATTCCAACTGCTAAATGTTTGTTTTTGTCCTCTTCATATTCTCTGCTTGACTAGAAAAATGACTGTTCCCTGCAGGCGAGGGAGGTGTTTAAATATCTTCAATTTGTTCAAAGTCCTAATGTAGCCTCTATCCCATGGTCCAGTATCCCCACTGGATTCAGAGAGAAGGATGGAGCATGAATGAACTCCCATGTGCGTCTTTCTATTTTCTCCCATATCAACCAGTCTTCTCCATTCTGTACCTTACAGGGAGATGAAAATAAATCTGTCCGAGATCGGTTCAACGCTCGCCAGTTCCTCTCCTGGCTGCAGGATGTTGATGATAAATATGACAGAATGAAGGCGAGTATTACACTTCGATCAGATTTGTGTTCTTTTCTTGATTTTAAAATGTAACTATTGAAATGATTTTATGAGAAGTGATTACTTCTCTCATTTCCCCTAACGCCCCACTCACCCACCGGATATGGCAGCTATAGGCATTGTATTCAAAGTAGATTTCGCAGAGATTTTATATCCTTGGCAATCCGTTTCATTAATCAGCCTAAACGTTCCTTTCTCTATTAATGGGAGATTTTAGTGTTTTGGGGACATTGTTTTATTTTTGAGACTGTTCCATCTTCATCATCCCAATGACAATAGAATCTGGTGTTTCCCACATTGTGTCCTGTTGTTTTCATTTCCTGTTCTTCATATATGCAAACAGTGGCTGTGATTGGCTTCAGTGAGCTTGGAGGACCCCAGATCATATACAAAGAGCCCTCAGTATTCATTATTGCTCTACTGTAGGAGGCGATATGTCAGTTATAACTTGCACATCGGTGGAGGGAAATTATTGGTACAGAAGGAACTCATTTTTTTTTATTTTTAAATATCTTTTAATAGAAAAGTATATGATATATAGTAACACCAGCAATATAGTCTGTAAATACAATAAAAAATAAGAGACTGGCTGTTACATTATCAGGAAGGAATAGAAACAGTGCAGAAGTCTCAGCATTGTAACATCATGGACATATTGGCATGAATGAAATGGTAGGGCAACCAGTGCCATCTACTCCTTGTGAAATATTGAGACGAGAAGGAACTTACTGCGAGAACTACACAGAACATATGGGGAACATAATCCGTGTAAGTTGCCCAGTGTGCTCAGATGCTACATATTATAGATGATGCTCTTACCAGATGCATAGTATACCACCTGCCGTACAGCAATGGTCCCAGTCTGTTACCTGTTAATGCTAATTCTGGAATCCGGTACTGAAATGCACCTGGGAGGCCAACCAGCTTGTAGTTTCAGCGACAGAGTACTTGCAAGTGCCCGATGCTAATATAAACTATATAGGCTGCCATTTTCTGTCACCAGAGAGTGCACAAGCAAACCTCTAAATGAATACTTGTGTGGAAGGCTGTTACTTGCATAGATCACTTCAAATATATGTATACTAATAGATGTATACTAGTTAATAAATCGCCCTGCCGGGTCTCCTCGCCCCCTCAGCAGCTCCCCTTTCCCTGCCCACTCCCGACCAGTTATCCTTACCACCCCCGTTCCCAGTTTTCTTCTCTCCAATTGATGCATGGTGTGCGCTGCAGCCGCAATTAGGTCATCACGCCAATGTGCGTGATGACCGATCGGGGCACAATTTTACAATATGAATTTATACCTGGCCGAGACCTTGTGGTTTCCGAGGGAAGAGGACGGCTGCAGGTGTCAGTAATGTGAGGTGTGTTGGATATGGCTGACGGAGCAAATTCTTCTAGGAAAAAGGGCATTTATATAACTCTTCTCCATACGATCGCATGATATCCATTTTTTATTGAGAGTACTAAATTGGTCGAGAGTCCAGTCATTTAATGCGTTTCTTTGTGTATCTTGTAGACGTGCGTATTAATGAGACAGCAGCATGAAGCCGCAGCCTTGAATGCCGTACAGAGGATGGAGTGGCAGTTAAAGATGCAAGAACTGGATCCAACGAGCCACAAGTCCCTGTGCGTTAACGAAGTTCCCTCTTTCTATGTGCCAATGGTGGACGTGAACGATGACTTTGTGCTCTTGCCGGCATGACAAGGTGGACAACCCGGGTTTGTTTTTTACTTACTGCGAAACTGGCAAGGGCCGGCCCCCTTGGCTTAGAGGAGCTCAGACTTCACTTGCATCGTATCGCTTGCTGATGAATCCGCTGCTAACAAGAGGAGGAAGCATCTCGATTTTTGCTAGTACGGAAACCCTAAAGGAATTGCACTTTCTTCACAGCTTAAACCCACCGCTCCTCTCAGTAGCAGTCAGGGAAGGCCACAGCGGGAGGAAGCGCGCACAGGCAGTGCACCGGGAGGAGGAGCGCAAGGGATCAAGGACGCCACATTTGTGTATTGGTGTGTCCACGTAACTGTGGCCTGCTCAGAGACTTAGTGGAGAACTAGATAATGGGGAAGGTCCCCCACACACCATGGTCATTTTCAGTTACAGGTCTGGCGGTTTGTGAACTTTTATGGACCTACTTTCGTTTGGCTTTTTTTTTTTTTTTTTATCCCCCATCTCGTTAGGCCATGGTGCGACGAGACAAAACCGCCTTCAGCCGCTGACTACCTCAGGTCAGCCTTGAAATCGCCAGGCCTCTACTTCAAAGCAGCAACGGGCCTGTTTTCCCATTAACCTTAATTTGTTCCTGCTCCTGTAAACTTGCAGATCCTGCACGTCGTTAATACTGGTTTAGGATAACTTGCATCTCCTCCATGCTTAAAACCAGCAGTGGCGAGCATGACGGTTCTAAATTCTGTTTTAAAAGGAGACTAACGCTCAAATTGTCACTCCCCACCCCCCGTTCTTGTCTTTTAATCTCTTGGGCATTTTGTTTCTCTTGTCGGAGAACTTAACTTGAAACACTACAGAGCCAATACTCCTATATATATGGAAAAGACAAAAAAAAAGTCTGGTAAATTATGTACAGTTTTTTTATACACATTATCCAATGTAATTTGCTGCCTTCTAGATAAATTATTTTGCAAACACATTACTGCACAGTTGTAAATAAATTATGTACTGTAACATCACTTTCAGTTTTGTGTAAAGAAATAAATAAATTTAAAAAACTTTGTAATATATAGCTCACCCTAGGCAGCAGCTTTTTTGAAGAGATGAATTCCGGGAGTGTGGGCGACGACGGGCCAAAAAAAAAAATTTATGTTCAGTATTTTGATCACTTTTTGTCTCCATGTGTGAATTTTAATTTTGTCCATACCTGAGACAGTGCTTGCAAAGACCCGGCAGTGGTAGCGTCAGACGTTGTTTTTTTTTTGTATCCGCAAAGCTGCAGCTGGTTAGGAATATTGAGATCTGCCTTAGCAAATTTTAATCTTCAGTAAACCGTCGTGAATGTACCGTTACTCCACAAGGCGCTTGGCAAGCTTAGATTCTTTCTGTTTGGTAGTTGCCAATTTTACCCAAATTTTAAGGAGACCATGTTGCAATCCCGTAACCGTGTGAGTCTTACTTTCCAGAGCAATTTGCCAGCACTTGTTTCATCTTTAATTGGTGGTTTTGGGTCGCAATAAGAATAGTTGTCACGAGTCTAATCTCTGGTCTGGCATAAGCTCCTCCCACCTTTTATCACGGCTGTGACAGCTCTTTGGTACATGGCATAAAACCTTATGGGAATTTAACTTCAGCTCTCAGTGCAATAGGCTGGTAGCAGAACTTTGAGGACAT
Organism: Taudactylus pleione; assembly: GCA_031769625.1. Taxonomy (NCBI): domain Eukaryota; kingdom Metazoa; phylum Chordata; class Amphibia; order Anura; family Myobatrachidae; genus Taudactylus; species Taudactylus pleione. The sequence continues at coordinate 1,008,151 of JAUIMM010000429.1, read as the reverse complement.
CCAGCAGTATGGCTTGAGGCTTAGCACAGCTTTCTAAATTTAGGTCCATCTCTAGGATCATCCTGCAGTATTTATCACCACACCTATACATTTATATATAGTGCCTGAGTGTCTCTGGGGAAGTGGGTAGTGATAGTCAGGGAACTGTGTTTTTATAAAAAAGTTTTGCCGGAATTTGTATGATTTGCCAGCAGTGACAATTTCAACAAACACAATTTCAGCAGTTTGCCGACACAGTAGTAACGTTAAAGCATTGTTGGTTTACCATAATGTTTAAAGTTATAGTGCCGACACTATCATGTTTAAAGGTATAGTGCTGACCCGGTTAAAATGCTTTAACATTAGTGCTGTCAGCCTACTGTGCTGCTCATTATGCCGCCGACAATGTTTTGTTGACATTAGGACTGTTGCCTAATTAACTTGCTACCTCTGCGCTCCACTCCAGTACATCTGTTCCCAGGAGCTGGTTTAGTGCCATGTATATGCCCATAGTTTATTTGTTTGGCTACATTTTGCTCTGAAGACAAATTTTAAAAAAAAAGTAAAAATGCAGGTAAATGGGGTTTTGTTGCGCTCCAGCTGTAGACACTTAATTTATCCCACTTGTTGGATTCACAACTTTGCATTTTGTAAAGGGAGCCTATTGGAAATGAGCACGTGTCCTCCCTTTGTCACAGCACCAGTTTATCTGCCTGGTTCAGTTTCCTCTCCCCTGCAGATTGTGTTCTTCCCTTATGTTGCTAGATTTTTTTATTTTTTTTAATGCTTATGAGGCTTCTTGCGTTACATTCCAGACAAGTACCTTTAGGCAGACTATACAGGTAGCAGTCAGGCCAGCTCTCTCCTGATGCAGGCAGGTTCATGCAGCAGCACTCAGTGTAAACCAAGCTCCCAGCCCCCCTCTGCCATCTGAGCGGGCATCAGTGCTGGGTGGGGTGCTGGGATGCCTGTGTTTGCCCTTTTTCTTCCCAAGTTAGTCAGGGTGACACAGGAAAATTTGCGGTATTTTTTGCGTCCATTGCAAAATGGTCCTTCATATACAGGTGCTTAGAGGACAAATAACGCAGTGTACACATAAGTAAAAAAAACTTGGGCTTTTCCTCCTACAATGCTGCAGGGTTGGTAGGAACTTCATAAAGCTGCTGTGATTTAAGGAATTGTTTTGATTAACGCCTAACTTTTTGTGAAGATGTTTTGCTGTCAAAACGAGGAAAAGGCCATTACAGTGATTCTTGTCTAAGCCTTAAACATGACGAGCTCCTTCACACAGCCTGATATGGCGAGCGTGTTACCAGCAAGGGGAGTGAGGGAGAGGGGGGGTAGTCTGGACAGAAGATGTTTCTGTGTCAACTAAACCTCGGGTCTGCCTAGATTGTGTGTGGCTTCAGTTAGGAATGATTAATCTATGGATATACGAGCAGCTAGCTTCCGATCTTTGTAGCCAATAAAAAAAAAAATGCCCTTTAAACAAGCCCAACACACAGCGGAGAAAGCAATTTTGTGGCCTTGATAGTTTTGCCTCAGCAGTGTGGCAAGTCCCAGTGCATTAATAGACTGGATATTGGCATGGGCTTCAAAATGGCTTCCTCCGCTTAGGTTTAATCAACGGTTCACTTTAATTTGCTGATCTGTTAAACTTTACCAGTTTCCAGCATTTATGTATTCACTTTCCCGAGTATCTTTGCTGTCCTCCTTTACCAGACCTCCATCTACTCTCTCAAAATGTTTTTAACCAATGTTTATTTCTTTATTTTGGAAATAGGAATATTTTTTTTTCTTCTTCTTTTAGACAATTACTGAAGAACGTTTAAGCTGGTTTTTCAGCTCCAAGGCACCAGCCCTCCCCCCCCATCCAAATTGAAACCTATCAAATTATTTATTCTTTTAAACTCACCTGTGGTATGTTGTTTCATGTCTCGGCAGATTGTAAATTTCCCTCCTGTCATGGTTCTACGAGACATTGTACATATATGTAAATATCGAGCTAGCAGGTTGCTCCACACCCGTTGTTACAGGTCACATCAGTACAGTGTGGGGACTGATCAAGCAGCCAGGTTTCTTGGTAATGTAACATGTAACTTTTTTTATTCTTTTTATTTTCCACTTGTTGTGTACATATTGTTTTGGCAGTGCTGGTGCTGCCTTTGCACTACGCTGCCTTTTTTTGCGGTTCAATCATTCGGCTGTATACAACTTCCTGCAGAATACAAAATGTTATTTTCTACAATTGCATGTACAGAGAAGGCCAGAAATGCTGTTGTCCCACAGAAATAATGTTCGTAAATAAATGAAACAAAACAAATTTGTATTGTTTGTGCATTTTTCTCAGACAGCTGTGTGGGAACGATCTGCGTGGGGAGAATTCTGTTCCAGGGGTGGTCATGTGGTCTATGGCAGGGGGGTGGTCATGTGGTCTATGGCAGGGGGGTGGTCATGTGGTCTATGGCAGGGGGGTGGTCATGTGGTCTATGGCAGGGGGGTGGTCATGTGGCCTATGGCAGGGGGGTGGTCATGTGGCCTATGGCAGGGGGGTGGTCATGTGGCCTATGGCAGGGGTGGGCTATGGCAGGGGTGGGCAGCTGCTGTGTAACTGCACTTCCCAGTATGGCCTGCCACAGCTTTGCTGTTAGCGCATGTTGGGATGTGTAGTTGCACAGCAGCTGGAGTGCTACAGGTTGCCCACCCCTGGCATACTATGTTTAATCACTCTCGCTGCAATAAAAGCCTATGGGGGATATTTATCAAAGTTTGTAGAGAGAAAGTACCAACCAATCTGTTCCTAACTGTCCTTTTTGAAGCTGTTGCCTGCAGAGTCTGTTTTGTAATGTTTCAATGACTCTATAATGTAATAACTCCTGGAAGATTGAATTCCACCAGACATGCAACGGACCCGGAAACCAGGAGTCTAGTATCAAGTGCTAAAGGGGTTATACCCACTTTCTGAACAAAATCTACCCCCAGCAATAAGTAACGTTGTTAAATGGATCCCCAGGGGTGAGACTACAAGACCCAGTCTGCTCTGTTAGATAACTGATAGCTGGCAGGGTTTGCTGGTACTTGTAGTTTAATAAAACATGGAGAGAAACAGGCTGTCTAGGCCGGATGTAGAGAAACAAAGGAACACACACAACCTATCTGTGGAATGAAATAAGTCAGGTTGTCATTTAAAGGAAGATCTAGTGATTGTGCTTACAATGAGCCCCCAATCTCCTAGATTCTCATTTACTGTAACTATGGGGTCCTACCCTGTATGAACCCCCATCCTCCAGCTGCAAACAGGCCTTGTTCAATGTGAATTCAGGGACCCTTAGTGTAAAGCAGTGATTCCCAACCTCGGTCCTCAAGGCACACTAACAGTCCTGGTTTTAGTTATAGCCATTATTGTGCACAGATGGTTAAATCAAAATAACTGAGGTACTGATTAAGTCACTTGTGCTCAAGTATGGCTATCCCTAAAACCTGGACTGTTAGTGTGCCTTGAGGACCCGTGGTTGGGAACCCCTGGTGTAAAGTATGTATGGAACCCCCACAGATTAAGATGGGCTACTCCCCCTACTGGTGCAAAGGTGGAATTATCCTTTCAAACCCCAGGATTATTACACAATGGGATGTGTACCGGAATTAAGATATAAAGTAGTTTATCAAACGTAGTCTTTTCTCTTATCATAGTTATGGCATCTTTTTAAAACCACATTATGCCTCCACATTATTTAAAAGCAACAAAAAAGTCCATATTCTTCAAATGACTATTAAAGTTCAGTAGTGTTTCAATCTGACCATAAATTGCCAGAACCAAATATGTACTCCTTTTTGTGTAAAAAAAAAAAAAAAAAAACATTAAAAGCAACCCAAAACTGCACATGTGCACCACCATGTCGATCCATATAACACATATAGTGAAAAAAGTGCACCAATAAGCAACAAAATTAATGAAGTGCTTGTGCCAAATATGTCAAAAGGCGGTTTCCACAATAAGCGTGCCAATGCCCAGACCAGATGTCAATGTAAGTGGCTCTTTTTCAATATATCCTCCAGAATGTCTGGAATTCATTATGATCCAATGTACATAGTGTAATACATTTGAACAATCTTATTTTACACATAAACCACAAATACCAGTACATTAAAACAATTAAAGTTGCTTCTCTAAAAGATTAGTCCCATTTCTCTATACTATAGTGACAGTGAGGGTAGGAAAGCCTGCCAATTCTGCATGCGTTGCACCTGTGTGCCTAGTTGCTGGACTCAATCACTATTGCAATGAAATGCAGCACTAAAAAGTCCATGCACATCCACCAATAACTGATCCTTAATTTTATGGGTGCTATAAATGTATTCTTAGAAGGATTATTTATTTCATAGATTTGGTTCAGACATTTGCATGAATATCTCTGCACATTAAACAGCATACTGCACCGTATACTGCAATATAAGGAGATTTGTATATGGGTTTCTATAAATCCCGCTTTGCTATTACAACACTCTCCGCTCCTGGGAAGGCTTCGCACTAGATTGTGGTACATGGCTGCAGGACTTCACATTTATACTGCAATGAGAGTTCGTGAGGTCGGGGAAATGATGTTGGAAGATGAGGCCTGGCTCAGTCAGCATTCTAATCACAAAGGTGTTTGGTTTGAGGTCAGGGCTCTGCGCAGGCCACTAAAGTTCTTACACACCTCGCTTTGAATGTTGGCATGCTAAAACACAAATGGACCATTCCTAAACCATTGCCACAGAGTTGGAAGCACACAAGTTGGATTCTCACCGTGTGCTATAACCTTAAGAATCCCCTTCACTGCAACTAAGAGGCCCTGGCATACCTAGAAAAATAGCCCCAGATTACTCATCCTCCCAGACTCTATGGTTATCAGTATGCATTTGGGCAGGAAAAGTTTCCTGGCATTTGCCAAACCAGGTAAGTCCGCCAGATGGATAAACGTGGTTTGCATCGGAGAGAACGTGTTTCCACCGATCCAACATCCAATAATTCTGCTTCACACTACCCAGCTGGCTTTTGGCATTGTACATGCTGATCCAAGGCTTGTGTGCAGCTGCTGGGCCATGGAAACCAAATTCATGAAGCTCCCAACAAAAACTTACTTGTGTTCTGGTTGCTTCCCGATAGACGATGGATGAGAGCCCAGTTAGAATGATCTTTCTTACAGTAGCTGGGCTTCATGCAACAGTAAGTACTACCTAGGCACCACTACGATTGCATTATTGCTAACTCACTGTGGATTAGGTTGTACCATTCACATAACTAATGCATGGTGATATTGTTCCACCTACATGATACCACATGAGCTGTTTTTCCAGGATTGTCAAGTTCCCATTTTGCCTGTGTAATATACTATATGTTGTGGCACATTTGTGTGCTAGGTCTTTACTTTAAAACGTTGGATGCAAAGAACAGGTCCAGAAGAAGGCTTTGTTCTGGCTCCGCCTTTAAAAACACGTGATGTCATGATCTGTCTTTGGATATCCTTAAAACCTGGACTCTTTAAGGTGCCTCGAGAACCAGGTTTGGGAACCACTGCTGTGATAACTATTGTAAGGTGAAATCGCTATAGGACCTGAGCATAATGGTGCTATTATCCACAATATCACTCTCCCCTTGTTTTTTTTTTTTTTAAGTAGCTCAGTCAGATGTTGGTGAGGTTAATAGCAGCATATAATGAAAAGTGGTTAGTATTTGTAACCAGCCAGTTAGGAAGCCTGATGCACACAGCAGTCCAACTGCTATTTGTGATGTGATATCCCCATGTAAACAGGCACACCCAGTACAAAGGTATAATAACCATAGAGAAGAGGATTATCCTCGTCTCGTGATAGGATAACTAACCATCAGTTGGGGAATCTGTCTCAATAGGAGATCACCTGTGGCATCTGGGATCCATCGTGGGGGTAGTCCATAATGCCATTAGGTGGATAGGAGCCCTGAGGCTGCTGGAGGATAAGACTCTAGATGCCGTGGAACTTGTAAACAGCATGTCACTCAAAACAGCTCACTTCCCAAAGCTGTCTCTTCAGAGGAAGACTATAAAGCAGGGGTATTCAACGTGTGGCTCTCCAGCTGCTGTGAACTACACATCCCAGCATGCCCTGCCACAGTTTTGCTATTAGGGCATGCTGGGATGGTAGTTACTAGTTACACAGCAGCTGGAGGGCCGCATGTTGAATACTCCTGCTCCAAAGCAATAACTCAGCATCTTATTAGAGATTGGGAGTCCTTCCATATGATGTAATCTGAGACGAAGCAAATTGCAGCATCCAATAACTGTACACATCAACTATGAGATCCATTATCTCACAATTGACTCTCATGGACTTGGGGCCTGATTCAGAGCCGGACGCTCTGAAAGAGCGCTCGCTCTGAATCAGGGCATTTCTTTTCTCTTTTTTTTTTTTTTTTTTTTTTTTTTTTTGGAGCGGCTTCCAGGCCGCTCGCATAGCTGTGGGTGACCACCCACAGCTATAGCGAGCAGCCAGGTTGATGGTCGTGATGGTCAAGACCATTGCAACCATCGGACTTGCGACGAGACCCTTGTGGTAGGGTCTCGTGGCCGCAAGCCCCAGAGAGCTTTCGGCTCTAATACAGCCGCAAGCTCTCCCACTGACATCACTGGTGATGTCAGTGGGGCCGCCCACAAACGGCAGGCGTTCGCTTGGGAACGCCTCCGTTTGTGAAGCCCCCCCCCCGGCCACGCCTACCAAACGGGGCGAGCTGTCACTCACCATCGACAGCTCGCCCCCTTTGGTGCGAGACCCGGAGCGACGGAGCACCCGTCGCTAGCCGGGTCTCGCGCATGATGGAGCCGGCTCCGTCGTGCGCATGCCCAGTGGGCAAACATCGACCCGATTGCAAGCGCTCATCGCTTGCGACCGGCTCTGAATCAAGCCCTTGGTTCCCTTTAACGCTGATCACTGCAAATGTCGTCCTGCTCATTGGACTAGATCAGTAGTTCTCAAACTCAGTCCTCAGAACCCCACACAGGTCACCCAACAGGAGCACAGGTGTACTCATTACTCACTGATACCTTTTAAAAGATCCACAGGTGGAGCTAATTATCTCACTTGCGATTCTGTAAGGAAACCTGGAAAACATGCACTGTTTGGGGTCCTCAGGACTGAGTTTGAGAACCTGTGCACTAGATACATTGCTTTATTGATCTGACTTCTATACGCTTTGGCCTCACCTTGATCAGTTATACTTCTGGCCGTGCTTAATGCTGGCCAGGTCCATTGGGAGATCTATCAGGCCTCGCTACTGTAGAGCTTGACCACCCACCGAGTTGTGAATACTGGGGGTCTCTTTACAAGCTGTGCTTCTTGCTGTAGGGAACCTAATGTAAACATATGGCTGAAAAGCACAGAAAGAAGCCACATAAAGAGACGTCTAATATAAGTAACTGAAGCCCCAGTACAAACCAATACACTATGTAGTTACTTATTACTTGTCATACAATACAGTACAAACCAATACACTATGTAGTTACTTATTACTTGTCATACAATACAGTACAAACCAATACACTATGTAGTTACTTATTACTTGTCATACAATATTCCCTGGAAGTGTATTTGCTGTAAGAAAGAGGTAGTTATGAAGAAATATTAAACTCCTTTGTATTTAATGTAAGTGATTTGTGTCGTTTTATTTTAACTGCAACAAAATGATTCTGTTAGAGTAACATGAAGTACGTCCATTCGCCTCATTAGCACAAATTTCAAATCTATTTAAAAGGCTGCTTGAAATGCTCTTGCAGGATGGAAGTGTTTCTGTGCCTCCTACTAGAAAGATATCTGTATACTGACGCGCGTCTTTGTAGCGCATTCCAATAAAACGGAGCTTGTGTGCCAAAGGAAACAACGGGATTTCCTCTACAATTGTTTCAGTGTTTGGAGACTTCATGTTATGTCCAAAGACACTAGCAGGAAAATGTTGTAGATACATATGTTGTATACTAGTCTTCCTACCACACCCTAAAGCTGTATTCCCTAACCGCCTCCCTGGAGGCTGCTATGTTCTGAAGTCCAGATCCTGCAAATAAGTGCTGTGCCTTAAAAAGGTGGAGAGTGTGAGTGTGTGTGAGAGAGAGCAGGAGGACCTTAGGGGAAACTGAGGAGGATGAGACTGTGCAGTAACAGTGGCTGAAGGATAGAGTTATTGGGCAGGAAGGATGGGAAAAAGGAGGACAGGAGAGATTTAGTAGGATAGGGGCAAGAAGAGGGGGAGGGACTGAGGGGGTAAGATGTGAGGCCTTGTAGGATACTGTATATACATACATACATACATAGGGCAGGCAAAATATAATGCATCCAAGGGGGCATGACCTGAGGTAGAGTGTAGAGATGGGGGCGTGGCTTGAGTTGGTGTGTAGAGATGTGGGCGTGGCCTGAAGCAGAATCAATAAATATAGGGCATTACCTTGTAGTCCATCATCTCCAAGCAACACGAAGGTACTACCCCACCAAGCAGTCCTATACACAGTATTGCTTGGGCAGAGATGGGATCTTCTAATGCACTGGCCATCTAGGAAAACAGGTAGTTATACTCCACCTGAACGATCTTCTGCTGGGTGTAGTCAGAACAATATTAGCTCTCCCTATAGTAACAATACCAGTGCAAAAAGGTAAGGAAGCTTATTCCCACTGTGGTGACAGGGCTGCTGGGGGCCACTGTCCAGTTCTAGCAGTGATGAGTTCCCAAATAACAAGATGCAGGCTCCTCACTTCTAACTCTTCAGGGCCCCTGGCAACTGCCAGCAATGCCTGCAACCGTTTTTGCTTTCCCTAATAACTAAACTGTGGCAGGGTATGCTGGGACTTGTAGTTTTACAACAGCTGGAGAGTTACAGGTTGGCCAAGCCTGGTATAGAGCAACTCTCTAGCTCCTGTTAGTAGGATAGAAAGTTAATAACCTTATTTAACCTTCTAGCTGGGTAGCGTTTTCTCACCCCGGTGCTGAGGCCAGTTTTGCGACATTTGCCATTGTGACATTCCAACATCAATATTATTATTTTTTTTCCACAGCTCCAAAATTATACTTTGGTTTGTTTTGGGGTTTTTTGCTTTAGCTAAAAAGAAAAAAAAATATTTTTCGATAATGCCATTAGTCTTTTTTGCTCATTCTAACACATCAAATGAAAACTTACCCAAATGATCAAAAAAAGTTGTTTTTTGTTTATTTTTTAATGTAGATCTCAATTTAAATAAATATCAAATATAAATACTTTGTGGCTCTTGTTTCAGTAGTAACCCACCCTTTGAAAATTGCAAAAAAGCAGAATTCTAGGTTTTCATAACAAGAAAAAAAAATAAAAGGTACTTGTACTTGAAATTGATAATGGATTTTATTTTTATTTATTTTTTGCTACCTAGATTAAAACACTTACAATATGTAGGAATAATATGGTAGCCCAACAAGGCCTGCCATATTTTTTAAACATTGTATTAGGGAACCCTTTTTATTATTTAACTCAAAATGGGTAAGATATGGGCTTTAGATCCCCCCCACCCAATGCAAAATTCTATATTTTTGTGGGGTTTTTTATTTTTTTTAGTCATTGTCTGGTTATGAGTCTCCCCACGTGTTTTCAGATCAGCACGGGGATAGTATTCCCACATTTATCAGTGTCCTCTTTCCATTAGGCAGGGTGATGAGTCTGGTGATCACAATGGCTGATAATGGGCCACATCATTTGAAAGAGGGGAATCCTCTCTTTGCCATGTGGGTGCCCCCACATGTAATCATGGGGGTGACAGGGCATGCAGTGGCCTCCTACACACATACAGAAACATTATGGGCCTGATTCAGTTAGGAACGCAGTTGCTATTACGCACGCAATCAGCCGATTGTGTTCTGTGCATGCATGGCAGTGCGAGAACCAGCCACTGCAATCGCAGTGACTACACACAGCCATCGCGGAGTGATTGACAGGAAGTGCAGTTTGCATGTGGTCTGGCGAATGCAGGCGTGCCAGTGCATTTCTACGTTGTTGCAGGGGCATGCATAAATTAGCCACTGCAATGCCATACGCAGCCTGAGCCTTGATAGCGTGCAATGAGGTTAGCAATTTTTGAGTAAGGGCTGACCTTGTGCAAGTGTGCGTGAGGCTGCGATGATACTCAATGGTTTTGTAGTCTTGCTAAACATTACGGATGTATGTAAGGTAAAGTGGGCGTCCTTATGTAGTGCTGAGATTGCAATGGATTAGCATACTATCACAGTTGAACTGCGTGCGTAATCGATATTGCAATCGCAGTTGCGTTCCATAAGGAATCAGGCCCTATGTTCACTGTAGTACAGTAATATCGTCTGGCCCTCACCAGACAATGGCTACTTTGAAACAGAAGACTGCCCATAAGGTGGAGAGAGGGCACACTTGGCAGTGGGTTTAATTGCACTGCCATCATTTTTATTAGTAAGTATAAGAGGTCGATTATTGGGCATTTTGTTAATGAACACCTGATTCTGAGATGGAAGCATCGGCGACCTTGTCTTGTGATTTTTGCCGCTCGCCAATCTGCTACTTTATGCAAATACCGCTACAAGCCCCTCCCTGGTGTACATCGTGCCTCTGTATGTGCAAGGACTGAGACGCACACTTTGAGCGATGATGAAATATCGCTTGGTGAGTCTCTGGATGCCACCATCGATCGTACCAGCTCTATTGCAGTGGCAGATTTTCCATGTGAATATGGCCTCCTATACGAGTGATTTAGCGTCTGGATTCATAACCACTGTTGGAGACACGCCTGCGACACTGCCATAACACGTCCATAGGGCGGACCATCTCCGTGCGCCTGTATAGCGACCGCCCAGCACATTTTCTAAACACTTCTGCTCTCATGCGTCTGAAATCGCTACTGTACTCTGTACCAGCACAATTAGGGCGCATGCGCAGTAAAAAGACGCTCGTAGCGACATCGCGTGCAACTCAGAATAAGGGCCCCTTGTCTCTACTCATTCTTTCTTTTTACTTTTCCATTATGTAGAAAATGTGACTGTACACGTATGTATTTTATATATTTTATGTATTTTATTATGTTACCCTCAATTTTTTTTGTATTCAGAAAAACATCTGCATAACTAAAATATCTTCAGTCCTCGGAGTAGAACGTAATATAAATACAGTTTGCTGATAAAAACAGATCACTGCTAGGCCTCCGGCAATGAGTTGGTTTTGTGACACAATAATCCTGGAACAGCCCGGGGTGCACACAGTCCTATTAAGCTGAAATACTCGTTGCACAAGTCTGTTCTCACCACTTGAAGGGCAGCGATCAGCACCTGTAAGATATGTGAAGCTTGTGCTAACACTTGTGATGTGGAGTCTGCCTGCAGGATCCCGCTGCCACAGCTGCTGGATAAGTACCTGCTTACACAATTCCCTAAATATGGATGGATGTGATACTGGCAACAGTAACACAATTACACCTTCAAGATTTTTCACCCCTCTCTAACACACGTTTTGTCACCATAGCAACATATAAAGCTCAGATCAATTTAAAACCATCTAGATCCTTTATACTAACTGTATTCTGCTAACGGGTTGGGTACAGGATCCCAATGCTCGGGATATCGGTGGTCATAATATCAACCCAATTATGTAAGTGTCCTAACCCCTAACCCTCCCCCTAACCCACCTTTCCCACAGCCTACACCTCCTCCCCTGCAGCCTAGCCCTAACCCCCACCCTATCCGCAGGCTAACCCTCCCCCTAGTACCGAACAACAAACCTAACTCTAATACATACATACGCTGGGATTCCGACTGCTGTTGGGATTCTGGAAACCGGTATTAAGCTCCGGCATCCGGACAAAGGGATGGGATTACATCCCCTGCTAACAGTGATCCCTTGAATAGCCTGGACTTCATTGTCAATGGCTAACGCTGGGTACACACTTTTTGAACGGCCGATATATTCTGAGTGTGCCCGTCGGCCAGTGTGTACAGACGATTCTGTGAATGATGCTGTGCAAAGACATATCACGCCGGCTGTGCTGCACGGCTGTTGGCCGATATATCTGCAAATATATCGGCACATCGGTCAGCCGGCCACCCGTACACTTGCTGCGGAGGCCGTCACAATTGTAAATTCCGCCCATTTGTGACATCAGGCGCTGACGATTGGTAACTGTCTACACTTGCCTGTCGTCCGATAGGATGGCGGATTGGCCGGATAGCCGATCCATCGTCCGGGTGTGTACCCAGCTTAGGACTGCTTACAAGCCGCTGTAGGTGCCACACATTGAGGGTGTTGTGTATTAATACTGACATCATACAATTTGCCAGATCCAGTAACCAACCATTGCTGCGTCATTATCTCAGTATCAATGCTGATAACAGATCCCGAGCAATATTATAGTGGAATATACTTAGACTATATTTCAGATCAACAACAAGATATTATGTCTATAGGCCTGATCAGAGATGTGCGCTAATAATGCCGCAGAGGTAAATTAGTACGCAGCGGCTGTGTGCAAAGATCACAGCTGCCTGGACTTGTACTGAGATGCCCGCTGGTGACTTCGCAAGTCCAAGCGACTGCTTACAAAGACGCAGCTTGGCCACAGATCAGTCGCGCAGAATGGCTGCCAGAACTGAGACGCTGGAGCCATCTTCACTGCATGTGGGATAGCGGTCACAGAGACACGCTTCGAAAACGGTCTGCGTTCGAGTCGCCACCTCCCTGTGAAGCTCACACATGGTCCCGGTCTATCAATAACTTTGCAAATAAATCGTCACTGTGAGCGTCATCGCTAAGACACTGGGTGCATGCGCAGATCACCGATAATCGCTTAAACATCGGCGTTACCTCCCTCTCTTAATCAGGCCCTATGTCACTAAGTGAAGCTCCCATGATTAAATGTCCATATACTGTAGTGTCTCACTAAGAAGATTCAGAATTCCCTTTGCTGCAGTTAATTACATATCCTCTAGGCCAGAACAGTGCATGTTTTCCAGGTCTCCTCACAGAATCACAGGCGAGAGAATTAGCTCCATCTGTGGATCTTATAAAATGTGTCAGTGAGTAATGAATACACCTGTGCTCCTGCTGGGTGACCTTGAAAACGTGACCTATGTGGGGTCCTGGAGACCGAGTTTGAAAATCACTGATCTAGTGCACAGCTTCTCAAACTCGGGCCCTGATTCAGAGCCGGGCGCTCTGACAGAGCGCTCGCTCTGAATCAGGGCCGGGCTATTTTTTTTTTCTTAGAACGGCCTTCTGGCTGCTTGCATAGCAGTGGGTGACCACCCACAGCTATAGCGAGCAGCCAGGAAGATGGTCGCGATGGTCAAGACCATCGCGTCCATCGGGCTTGCGACGAGACCCTTGTGATAGGGTCTCGTTGCCGCAAGCCCCAGAGAGATTTCGGCTCTAACAGAGCCGAAATCTCTCCCACTGACATCACTCGTGATTTCAGTGGGGCCGGCCCCAAACGGAGGCATTCACATGGGAACACCTCCGTTTGGGCAGCCACTCCCCCGGCCCGCCCACCAAAGGGGGTGTGCTGTCACTCAACATTGACAGCACGCCCTCTTTGCATGTTTTCCAGGTCTCCTCACAGAATCACAGGTGGGATAAATAGCTCCATCTGTGGATCTTATAAAATGTGTCAGTGAATAATGAATACACCTGTGCACCTTATGGGTGACCTGGAAAGCGTGAAATGTGTGGGGTCCTGAGGACCGAGCTTGAGAACCACTGCTCTAGGCCACTGAAGGTTATAATTAAAGGGTGCTTCTTTCACTCACCCAAGTTAGAGAATGTTCTATTTCGGTTTCTTTCAATTTGTTTTTGAAATCCCCCATCCTCACCCAAACAGTAGAGTGTTAGCATGAGAACAACCAATGTGAGTGTTAATGATTCTATATTTTCCATTTGCTGTCTTCATTGATTATCAGAATTTAAATTGTTCTATTACATAGTTTATACTATGGACGACCTTGTTTGTAAGCTCAGAGACTAGCAGAGTTTGTATACTTGTGACTTTAGGGTTTGTGGCAGATAAAGAAAATCAGAGGTCTGACATCTAAAGCTGGGTACACTCTGGACAATATATATCGTTGGTACAGCATCCTGACTGCTGCCCGGTGTGTACACACAATGTATCTGTGACCCACTTTGTTCACAGATATATCACGTGGTCATACAGCACAGCACATGCCATAAATTGGACAGATATATCACGTGGTCATACAGCACGGCACATGCCATAAATTGGACAGATATATCACGTGGTCATACAGCACAGCACATGCCATAAATTGGACAGATATATCACGTGACCATACAGCACAGCACATGCCATAAATTGGACAGATATATCACGTGGTCATACAGCACGGCAGATGCCATATATTGGACAGATATATCACGTGACCATATAGCACGGCAGGTGCCATATATTGGACAGATATATCACGTGACCATACAGCACAGCACATGCCATAAATTGGACAGATATATCACGTGGTCATACAGCACAGCAGATGCCATATATTGGACAGATACAGTCAGGTCCATAAATATTGGGACATTGACAGAATTTTCAGATTTTGGCCTCTATTCACCACCACAATGGTTTTGAAATGAAACAAACAAGATGTGCTTTAACTGCAGACTTTCAGATTTAATTTGAGGGTAATTACATCCAAATCGGGTGAACGGTGTAGGAATTACAAAAGTTTCAATATGTGCCTCCCACTTTTTAAGGGGCCAAAAGTAATGGGACTATCAACTCAAAAGCTATTTCATGGACAGGTGTGGGCTATTCCATCGTTATTTCATTATCAATTAAGCAGGTAAAAGGTCTGGAGTTGATTCTAGGTGTGACATTTGCATTTGGAATCAGTTGCTGTCGACTCTCAATATGAGATCCAAAGAGCTGTCACGATCAGTGAAGCAAGCCATCATTAGGCTGAAAAATCAAAACAAACCCATCAGAGAGGAAGCAAAAACATTAGGTGTGGCCAAATCAACTGTTTGGAACATTCTTAAAAAGAAAGAACGCACCGGAGAGCTCAGCAACACCAAAAGACCCGGAAGACCACGGAAAACAACTGTGGTGGATGACAAAAGAATTATTTCCCTGTTGAAGTAAAACCCCTTCACAACAGTTGGCCAAATCAAGAACACTCTCCAGGAGGTAGGTGTATATGTGTCAAAGTCAACAGTCAAGAGAAGACTTCACAAGAGTGAATATAGAGGGTTCACCACAAGATGCAAACCATTGGTGAGCCACAAAAACAGGAAGACCAGATTAGAGTTTGCCAAACAACATCTAAAAAAGCCATTACCGTTTTGGAACAACATCCTATGGACAGAGGAGACAAAGATCAACTTGTACCAGAGTGATGAGAAGAGAAGGAAAGGAACTGCTCAAGATCCAAAACATACCACCTCATCAGTGAAGCATGGTGGTGGTAGTGTCATGGCGTGGGCATGTATGGCTGCCAATGAAACTGGTTCCCTTGTATTTATTGATGATGTGACTGCTGACAAAAGCAGCAGAATGAATTCTGAAGTGTTTCGGGCAATATTATATGCTCATATTCAGTCAAATGCTTCAGAACTCATTGAACAGCGCTTCACAGTGCAGATGGGCAATGACCCGAAGCATACTGCAAAAGCAACCAAAGAGTTTTTTAAGGCTAAAAAGTGGAATGTTATGCAATGGCCAAGTCAATCCCCTGACCTGAATCCGATTGAGCATGCATTTCACTTGATGAAGACAAAACTGAAGGGAAAATGCCCCAAGAACAAGCAGGAACTGAAGACATTTGCAGTAGAGGCCTGGCAGAGCATCACCAGGGATGAAACCCAGCATCTGGTGATGTCTATGCGTTCCAGACTTCAGGCTGTAATTGCCTGCAAAGGATTTGCAACAAAGTAATAAAAAGTGAAAGTTAGATTTAGGATTGTTTAGTTTGTCCCATTACTTTTGGCCCCTTAAAAAGTGGGCACATATAGAAACCGTTGTAATTCCTACACCGTTCACCTGATTTGGATGTAAATACTCTCAAATTAAATCTGAAAGTCTGCAGTTAAAGCACATCTTGTTTGTTTCATTTCAAAGCCATTGTGGTGGTGAATAGTGGCCAAAATATGAAAATTCTGTCAATGTCCCAATATTTATGGACCTGACTGTATATCACGTGGCCATACAGCACGGCAGGTGCCATATATTGGACAGATATATCATGTGGCCATACAGCACGGCAGGTGCCATATATTCGACCGATATATCACGTGGCCATACAGCACGGCAGATGCCATATATTGGACAGATATATCACGTGACCATACAGCACGGCACATGCCATAAATTGGACAGATATATCACGTGACCATACAGCACGGCACGTGCCATATATTGGACAGATATATCACGTGGTCATACAGCATGGCACATGCCATATATTGGACAGATATATCACGTGGTCATACAGCACGGCACATGCCATATATTAGACAGATATATCACGTGGTCATACAGCACGGCACGTGCCATATATTGGACAGATATATCACGTGGTCATACAGCACGGCACGTGCCATATATTGGACAGATATATCACGTGACCATACAGCACGGCAGGTGCCATATATTGGACAGATATATCACGTGACCATACAGCACGGCAAATGCCATATATTGGACAGATATATCACATGACCATACAGCACGGCAAATGCCATATATTGGACAGATATATCACATGACCATACAGCACGGCACGCGCCAAATATTGGACAGATATATCACATGACCATACAGCACGGCACGTGCCATATATTGGACAGATGTATCACGTGACCATACAGCACGACACGTGCCATATATTGGACAGATATATCACGTGACCATACAGCACGGCACGTGCCATATATTGGACAGATATATCACGTGACCATACAGCACGGCACATGCCATATATTGGACAGATATATCACATCACGTGCCATATATTGGACAGATATATCACGTGACCATACAGCACTGCACGTGCCATATATTGGACAGATATATCACGTGACCATACAGCACGGCACATGCCAGAAATTGGACAGATATATCACGTGGCCATACAGCACGGCAGATGCCATATATTGGACAGATATATCACGTGACCATACAGCACGGCACGTGCATATATTGGACAGATATATCACGTGACCATACAGCACGGCACATGCCATATATTGGACAGATCTATCACGTGACCATACAGAACGGCAGATGCCATATATTGGACAGATATATCACATGACCATACAG
The DNA here is from genome assembly GCA_031769625.1 of Taudactylus pleione. Classification (NCBI taxonomy): domain Eukaryota; kingdom Metazoa; phylum Chordata; class Amphibia; order Anura; family Myobatrachidae; genus Taudactylus; species Taudactylus pleione. The sequence goes on along the minus strand of JAUIMM010000429.1, from coordinate 990,862 downwards.
CGCGGCACGTGCCATATATTGGACAGATATATCACGTGACCATACAGCACGGCAGATGCCATATATTGGACAGATATATCACGTGACCATACAGCACGGCACGTGCCATAAATTGGACAGATATATCACGTGGTCATACAGCACGACACGTGCCATAAATTGGACAGATATATCACGTGACCATACAGCACGGCACGTGCCATATATTGGACAGATATATCACGTGACCATACAGAACGGCAGATGCCATATATTGGACAGATATATCACGTGACCATACAGCACGGCAGGTGCCATATATTGGACAGATATATCACGTGACCATACAGCACGGCACGTGATATATATTGGACAGATATATCACGTGGCCATACAGCACGGCAGGAGCCATATATTGGACAGATATATTGTGCACGTCTGCCTGTGTGTACGGGCGACCGACGCATATGCCTGTCGCAGGACCCAGCAACAATGACATCACAAATGGTTCCTGCGGCCAGACATATCAGTTGGTCATTGGATTGGTGTGGACCATCCTCCTGCTGTGTATCCCACATACAAAATTAACTGTTAAATTAGTATAACAAGGAAAAAGAAAATGATTAGGTGGAAGTAATGTTACAGATCTGTGCATCGGAGGATGAATTCTTACATGGAGCTGCATGTATTTCTATGAGACTCCTATTAATCTTGGTGCTTTAGAAGAAAATTAACATGTTGATGCTTTTAATTCTGTTTGGTTATCCTACTTGTGTCACAGAAACACCCAAAAAGTGAAGAGTTTGTAGAATCAGCCACAAGCACTACAGGTGATACAATTTAAATATTTAAACAACATGACAATATAAGTACACTTGTGATTTGCTCTGTGTACACTTGTGCAATCCAGTCCTTTTGTGCGAATACTAAATGTAGCAACAGTACTCGAATGCTCTACAGGGATATAACGCTTTCAATTTATGGTCTCCTTCAACACTTAAGTGTGCAACCCTTACTGGAAAAGGTGTGTGTGTGTGCACAGAGAGACGGGGCATGTCATAAGGCCGAGCCCCCGTGCCTACAGCATGCCCTGTGAGGCTTGGCCATGCCACATACCCCTTTTTTCAATGCCCGGCCCGCGAAACAGCCTCAGTCCATCACTGTACCCAGTCTTCCTCTCCATCTCATCTATGGCCTGCCTACCCGCACCTATGTCTAACTCACCTCTGCCCTCCCATCATATCTGCCCCCCCCCCCCCCAAAAAAAAAAAATCTATCCCTCCTGTCTCTATCCACTGATATATAACATGAAAATGGGGGTGTGACGTCCCAATTCTCATGGCGTGTCAAGGACACTGGCTGCAGCTTCCATCGAAGACCGATTTTCTACGCAGACGATCCGATGCTGGGTCCTCAGACAAGCACGCAGGAGGCGTGTATTTACACACGATGCCCGCTGCAGCATTAGCGCCCAAAGGCGCGGCTGCTGTGTGTACTGCATCCATCTCTGAATCAGACCCCTGTATTCATTAATATACTTGTGGTGGAGCACAATACTTTCGTTTTTGTTAATAATGGATTTTGTGGCCATCCCCTTATTGTGGCACCACTCCCTGTTCCACAGTTATTCCCCAGGTGTCTAATGCCTGACATTGTTATGGGGAGTACTTGCTGTCAGCAGATCATACTCTGTCAGATAGCATAGCAATGACAATAAATCATGATTACTTCTTAGTGTAGGACTGGCATAAGGGAAAGAGACTTTTGTGCTAGTTGCCCAACCAGTCCCTGAGGTAGCTAGAAGGGCATCAGTCATCTGCTGGTGAGTGTAGTTGGGGGCAGTCGGGAGGGAGCCGCGCCCTGGGGAAGGGGACAGTAGAGAGGGCCAGAGTGGGGGCCGGAGGCTGAGGTGACCTGGAATATGCCAGGTCCGTTATACTAGTATATAATAATTTGCTATGGTCTGTCCCATCCCCAACATGTGGGCACCCTACGGCTCCCACAGCTGCAGAGACGGGACAGCCCTTAGCCTAGCAGGAGAGACAGGATCACAGGAAGTATGGGGGCGGGATGGAGCAGTGGGCAGACACTCAAGTGACTATATATATACATATATATATATATATATATATATATATATATAGATATATAGTAATTTACCACAGACTGAGCAGATACTTACCCCGAAGGCTGCAGCAGAACTATAGGCACAGGTCCCTCATACAAGGAGCGTTACATTTGTTAGTGGCATATTTTCATTTTTTTCCTTTGTTTCATTTTAATGCCAATTTGACATATGAAGTAGCCTCGGGCGGCACGACCTACACTGTGCATACAACCCTCTGCCATACATAGCATGTGCCTGTCTGTTCCAGCAATTAGCACAAACAATGGAGTTTACACTCCGTACCAGCAGCTTTCACAGGTGGCTCTGAGAGGGCTGGAGAGAGAAGGGCCGGGAATGTGAGGCCAGGTGCCGGGCAGGGAGCTTAATCCCAGCTATATGCCACTCTGCCTTGTACACCTGGGACTAATGAGCAATATACTGCATGAGGTGCCTGAGACCTGACTGGGGCATCATTATTCACCCAGAGCCCCCGAGGCCCTGCTCCTTCACTAGAAGTCGTCCATTATTCCCATTACTGGTGACCCCTGATTGTAAATGAGATGAGTGGGAACAGGCTCCTGTAACTGATTCACTTTAGCTGCCATCGTGTAGGAAGCATGGGGTTGATTTTAAGACCCCAGCAGATACCAGTCACACAGGTATCCCGATTCCTCATCCCAGATTTCTTTCACAAGAGCTTAGACCACTGTGCTTACCCCATTTTCAGATCAAGAAACTGGTACCCAGGACCCATTCTTAGCAGAGTGCCTGGGTAATGGGTACAAGCTTGAACCACACTGAATTTGCACACGGATATACGGTAGTTGGATTCACACTGACACTGAATTCACACACATTGTCAGGGTCCCCAATAGGTATCTCTGATTTGGCACTGATGCTGAATCCGATGCCCATCCGATGGCTGACTGTTTAAATTCAGCTGCAAACACCCGGAAGTAGTGTCCGCAACTCCTCTTATGTGTGCATGCACATATTATGACCATCGATGGCTATACCAATGTATGGTTATCATGTGATGGCTAGTAGCCATCACATTGCATGTTTTAATGTCGGAAGCCCAACAACCATTCAATGCCGGGCTTCCAAAGTCCATCCCTACTCTAAGTTTGACATAGAACAGAAGGCTCCCATACCTTTTATGATCTGTTATCCCCTCCCCCCTATAAAGATGTCATGACCCAGTCCCCGGTGACTGTCTGTTTTTAATTAACCCAGGATCCATACCAGGAATATCCACATAACTTTTAACCTTAAGTACAAATAACTGTATAGAATTTCCCCAGTGTAATAGCTACATGAAATATGGTATGATCATATTAATCTCTTATTTAAGAGTGTAAGCAAGACTGCTCGGGGATGTGTGATTGGTTAGATACTCTCTCAATCCATACACCCTAGTGAATCCGAAATCACATCAGACCAGCGTACTGACTTCAGCTATACTTCTATGATTTTGGAAGCTCTTAGCTGTGGTGGAAATCTAAATTTGTAGTCAACGACAGATAAAATATGGTGAGGCCTATGATCTCTGTCTATGTGCAGTCACATCTTTTGATTAGATGGCTGTTTGAATACCCTATGCTGCGTTGGGTGCTAGGTAAGCATTCTCTAGTCATCTGTATGCAGACGTAGACAAAAGGCCTTGTTGACCAGTTTCTTCTCCAGTTAATTGCCTTTCCTGCTCACAGGACACCATAAGGCATGTACATTTTAATTAAACTACTTCAGTGATTTACATGCTAATGAAAAAAAAACAGACACATAAAAAAAACAACAGTTCATATATACAGTTATTATTTAAGCAATAGTTGAATTATTATTATTGAAAAATATTTTCTTCTCTACAATGCCTATAATGATAATCTCTACACGCATTCCCGCTAGGCTGTTTTAGCTGGGCGCCGCGCCACGCCAGATTTCAAATGGTCAGAATGCGGGGGATTACCATGCAGTGCTCACCGTCTGTGAATAGATTCATGCGCACAGCATCTATTCACAGTGAGGGAAGAGCTCATTTAGGGCCGGGAACAGGAAGTGTTCCAGATAACGAGGATTCCATTTTCTATGTGTGCCAGAGCCAGTGGCTGTTTCCTTGGACACCTTATCACTGGCCCCCAGCAGGGCCATTTTGCTGGACATCCTCGGTAACAAGAGGGTTACTCAGATGTCCGATGGGCCAGCGATATCAGAGCTGTGGATCCAATGCTGCATCTTTGGATGCAGCCAGCGGATCTCAGTAGCCAGCAGTGAGTGTCTTTTTACAAAGGACTCCATTAGCATAATGCTGCAACCGAAGACGCAGCACCAACTCACACCGCGTCCATCTGTGAATCAGCGCCATAGTGTGGATCTGGCTTTGTGGGAGAATTTAATCTGAATCTGGCTTTTACCCACATCCCAACATGGTTTCAATATAGGATTCCCGCCATTTTGATATGAGGACACCCATCAGGCCAATCAATCCCCCACAAGCTGACTTTTAGGTGCCAAACAAGGTAAAGCAGTTATGTAATACTATCCCCCCTTATTCCTGTACTTCTGATACAGCAATTGCCTGAATGAGGGCAAATAAGCTTTGTGTCAGACACATGGGGCGATATCTATCCTTTAGCCCTATAGATACAGTTCGGCCATTTGGAATTCTCAGTACTGCTATATTATTATGATTTTTTATTTATAAGACACCACAAAGTGTGCAGTATTGTACAGGGTAACCATAGACAACAGTTACAGGGTATCAGAGCATAGGTACAAAACACAAAGGCATACCACAGCATAAGTACCAAACATTACTATTACTCCACAGACTGGGTAGGACAGGTAACGGAACGGGCAGGTGAGCTCTGAGGTCCCAGCTTGCAAACGACGCGACGGTCGTCCAGATTTCCTTTGAACTCCCAGACAAACGATATAGTGCATACACACTGTGCAATCTACCAAACGAAATAACGTGCGTCATTCAGTCGTTTCATTAACTATATAATGTTAAACATATCTCCTGGTAGTCCGGTAGTGCGTACACACTGCACGATTGCTGTAAATCGTTAACGAGATTGTCAGATTGAGGTGCATTTATGGGGCGACCTAGAAATTGAAGGGACGCCGCCACGGGAGCGCGCATAGTGCATACACATTTGTTGATTTGAACGATTTGTCGTTCCAATGCGTCGGAATAGGGCAAATCGTTCAAAAAATCGTCCAGTGTGTACCCACCTTTACCCTTCAGCACTGCCACACAGAGCATCAGGTATATGGTTCACTGTCAGGGGTGTCACGTAGGTTGTGGAGCTTGTCCCCGGTCTATGCAGTCTCCTCCACGGGGCCCATCTGGCCACAGCCAGTTACCCCTATATTTCCGCAGCAGGGCCCAGGAGTCCCAGCATATTACCCCAATATGTGCTCAGAGACCTCGGGGGCCACAGCTCATTACCCCAATATGTCCTCACATCCCCAGGGAGTCCCAGTTTGTTACCTGGGCAGGTGGGGCAATTGCACAGGTGCCCCCACACATAGCTACCTTGCCAGTGTTGGGGCACTGTGTGGCATAGGGGCCCATTAATCAATAAATATTTGGGCTTATTCCCTGACAACACCTGTTTTCAGGGCATAATCGCAAATACTTAGTATCCCCCGAATGTATGACTGAGAGGGACTACAACAATTATTAATACCTGCTGTGCTCCCTCCACCCCTGCCTCAGCCACAACCCCCATAGCAGGGGAGTTTCTAGAGAGGAGGGGGCCCGTGTGCAGTCTCCGACACAGGCCCCCTCCTCTCTGCCCGGCAGTGCACTGAGCTGTGCACGGCCAGCGCTGGAGTTATAGACTCTGGGCACTAGAATGTGCCCAGAGTCTATAGTGTATGCACAGATCACCGGGAAAATGGCCGCGACTGCCATTGTCCCTGTATTGCGCGTGCGCAAACGACGGGAAAGTGGACATTTTCCAGTCGTTTTACAGCGCCGTACCCCAGCGCCGATGTGGGACTCCGGAGAGGTAAGTAATATTATGGGTGCAGGGTGTGCGGTGCGGGGCCCGTGTTCCCCACACACCCTGCACCCATTATAGATACGCCCCTGCCCCATAAGTTTCTATGAGGTATGCGATGCATTCCGGAGATTGGCGTAGCCCACTGTAGCCTATGGGCTACACATCGCAGATTTAGCCACCAGAGGTTTCCCTCCCCGGCAATGGTGGCCATACATGTGCGGTCAGTGGGACTGCGCATACGCAGCACTGAGAGCACATCGCAGGGACGGGCATCTTTCGCAGACCCTGGTCCCTGTGGTTTTGGGTGCCAGTTAATACATGCCAATGAGATCTTGGGTGATAACATTGCGCCCAGAAAGCAGTGGAAATGCCATTTCTGATAAATGCCCCCCATAATGTGAACTGGGGTCACTACAGTGTGTTTAACACAATTGTGCTGCTTGCAGTGTTTAAACATTAATTTATACCTTTTTTGTTTAATACCTTCTTATTATTGGTAGGGGCTCCCGTACATTAGTTGCCACATACCTTAATCCGGCCCTGCCTGGGGCCACCGATCAGGGGGCCCTGCCCGTTACCCGGATATGTCCTCAGCAACCCCCGGGGGCTGCAGCCGGTGCACGGTGACAGCAGCAGTGATGTCCCCGTCCCACCCTCTCTCCTCCCCCGGACTCCTCCCCTCGCCGCCGGCCTCTCTCCCAGTCCTCCCCCGATTCGTCCCCCCCGTCTCCTCCATTCCTGGGGCCGCTTATCCATATGGACTTTGACGGGCGAGTGTGGCCCTTGGCGGGCGGCTTCGGTCGTTACACCCGGCTGGTGGCCGCTGCCGCCTGGCTGCCCAATGTCTTCGTGGCTCTGGGGTTCTTCTCGGACAACCTGTACACCCGCATCCCAGAGCATCAGTGCCCCGGGGACTCCACACTCACCGGGATCCCATGTGGGGACAACAGCACAGGGGACAACAGCAGCTGCCCCGGGGGCCGGGGGTATCAGTCTCGGGGCTGGCTGGAGAATACCATCGTTACCCAGGTGAGGGGGTTAGGAGCTGGCAGAGAAGGGGTGATGCCAGGGATAGCTGGAAGAAAAGTGCAATACAAGGGGCAGATTGTAGAGAAGAGGCAATGCCAGATACAGCTGTCAGAGAAGGGGACAATGCCAGAGACAGCTGGCAGAGAAGGGGCAATGCCAGGGGTAGCTGGAAGAAAAGTGCAATGCAAGGGGCAGATGGTAGAGAAGAGGCAATGTCAGGGGCAGATGGTAGAGAAGAGGCAATGTCAGGGGCAGATGGCAGAGAAGAGGTAATGCCAGGGGCAGATGGTAGAGAAGAGGCAATGTCAGAGAAGGGGCAATGTCAGGGGCAGATGGCAGAGAAGAGGTAATGCCAGGTGCAGATGGCAGAGAAGAGGACATGCCAGGGACAGCTATCAAAGAAGGGGCAATGTCAGGGGCAGATGGCAGAGAAGGTGCAATGCCAGGGGTAGATGATGGAGAAGGGGCAATGCCAGGGGGAGATGATTTCAGGGGCAGATGATGGAGAAGGGGCATCTGGAATCAGTATTATATCCTTTTGGTTCTTATTATTATTGGCAGCTATGTGTCTGACGGTGCCTGTGGTGCCAGTCTCTGTATAATGCCAGAACCTTACATCACTTGGCATCACTGCCTCTACACCCACAGCAGAGGTCTGTCTGTAGCACTGTCCGTCACTGTTGAATTCTCCTTCATTTATTCAAATTTCATAATACATTTTGCTCTATAAATATATATTTTTGTTAGCAATTGTGCTCATTACCTTTAGATAAAGTATATTAGATGTGGGTGGGGTAAGGACTTGTGCATGGGGACCAGGTGTATTCTCCATGCAGATTGTTGTCTGATTTCTATTGTGCATCAAACTGGTTATTGATCTACACTATGGGCCGTATTCAATTAGGCTGCGGAAAGCCGTTATTGGCGATACTTTATCGGCGATGACGTCATTTTCGCATTTCTCGCTTATCCCCGTATTCAATTTTCCCGACTTTTCGCCCCGTGTGAAAAGTCAGTGCATCAAATCCAGCGATAAAGTATCACCTATGAATATGTGTGGAAAATAAGTGCAGAATTGGTGTTTTGGGGTACAAACTTCCAAAAATCACCCTGCACCCCTTGGACAGTCCCCCAACAGTATGATGTGTCAAAATATAAAAGAAAAAAAAAAAAAAGAAAAAAAAAAAAAAAGTGCCACAGGACACCCCAAAAAAGGGGGCGAAAAAAATTATAATTGTGGACAAACTTCTATACTAGCGAAATAGACTCAGGGGGGGTCCCTAAGTGTGCCCCACGTGTTTTTTTAGTTTGCAGGTTCTTGCGGCAGGTGGATTTTTCACTTTTTTAAAATCTTCACATTAGCAAGTTTTAAATATGCCAGAACCCATTATCACGTACCCCAAATGTGATGGGAATCCTTTTTTTTATTTTTTTTTTTAAGTTGCTAAATGCTATTCTTCACCACTTTCCCAAAGACTCTAAATAGCGCCTATTGAGACCATTTAAAGACCCCCAAATACCTTTAGCAGGGCTATTCCGGGGTACCCATAGTGAACCCCCATGTCAGAGCATCTTTTGGGGGGTGACAGGCTGATTTCCCCAAAAATGACAGCACTTTTCGCTGATTACCTTTTCTCCGGGTCCCCTTTTAGATGAATTTAGAATTGAATATGGGGATACACGGGGACGAGCGCGATACTTTATCACAGGCAAAACATCCGATGACGGCGAAAAGTCCGCATGGATTTGGCCCAGACATAGATTCATACTGATTACTGAGTAACTTGTTTAGTTAGGAAAAATTTAGTTTTATATTAGATTACAATTCGTATTGACTTGCTGCTGTCTGTTAGGTTTTTCCTCACACAATTTTCAGAACATGACGTGATGCACATTGAATATAACTTCATCTAAACTACTGCAGCAAATAACCGTTACCTGGAGTGAGTCAGGCCTATTTCCTTCTAATAAAGGACCAGGGAACATTTAGAATAATATTTATTTGGACCAAGTTGAAGGCAAACTGAGATCAAAGCTATTTGCATGAATCAGGGGAGTATTTTTAATTGTTAGAGGCAGTTGAACTAATTGGTATTGTGTGTGATATACATTAAAGTCAATCATCATGTGGTCTACAAAGCTTAGGGGCTGATTCTAGATCGCACCTAAATAACTGTAGTTGCGTGGGAGCCACATTTACTACCTAACGCTAATGTGAGATTCCGTAGGGCTAATGCAGGGTTTATTGCATCTGCAAGCGTAAAGCCGCGCTGCCCACTGATTGTACTCCAGTCTAGTACTCCATGATAGGACGGATCCAACCAAGTTCTGTTCGACTCATAATGCCTGGAAACCGCTATCCCTCTCCCTGGCCCGTCAGCAGCTCAAATCATGACCATAATAGCAGTAATATATAATACGATTACTAGTACGTCAGCCACAACATGCAGTATAAGGGGTGGAGCGGAGCTGCTGCTTATGCCCAGTATAGACTGTAGTATGATATTAATTAGTGACACTATCGCATACACTATCCTGTGTATAAGGAGACCAATATGTACATATACTGTATGCTCAGTGCTGGTGCTAGGTTCTTATACCTCTCCCCCAGACTCCTGGCCTTGCTGTAATACAGCACAGATAATACACTGATGATGGTGTTGCGCTAATTGGATTTGTAATTACAAATAAATACTTAACGTGGCAGAAATGAATTCAAGACACCAAATAAATATACCATGAATTTAATAAATACACAATAAGCATATCAGTAATGGTATACAAATGACATATAACAATCACCTTAATATTGTAAAAGTCTGTACAGACTCATATATTACCATGGAACCTCTTGATTCCTAATAGAAACCTGCATAACTGACAGGTTTACTAAAGAAAACATAAAAATATAAAAAAAATGTATATTGCATGTAAACTGTGAGCAATGTGTGAATCTGACAGTTCTCACCCGATCAAAGTCCACATATGAGAGTCCTAATAACCCCTTTGATTTTACCTTCGGGTTTTGACAAGGGGTAGCGCTGGAATGTTTTCCAAAGGTGTAAACAATACAATGTTATTTAGGAAACAGGGACTCCATGCTAATTCGAAGCACACATATAATCCACCTGTATATCCTGAAGAGGTGTAGCGGTTATTGGTATCTCCTACCGCCTGGCCAATGGACAAGGTTATCCTCTGACGGGGAAATAACAGGTTACTGTGATCACTGGCCCTGTATATGTCTGATGTATTACATACACTGCACTATGTATGGCTGGCCCTGTATATGTCTGATGTATTACATACACTGCACTATGTATGGCTGGCCCTGTATATGTCTGATGTATTACATACACTGCACTATGTATGGCTGGTCTTACTGCCACATATAACAGGTTACTGTGATCACTGACCCTGTATATGTCTGATGTATTACATACACTGCACTATGTATAGCTGGTCCTACTGCCACATATAACATGTACTGTGATCACTGGTCCTGTATATGTTTGATGTATTACATACACTGCACTATGTATAGCTGGTCCTACTGCCACATATAACGTGTTACTGTGATCACTGGCCCTGTATATGTCTGATGTATTACATACACTGCACTATGTATGGCTGGTCCTACTGCCACATATAACATGTACTGTGATCACTGGCCCTGTATATGTCTGATGTATTACATACACTGCACTATGTATGGCTGGTCCTACTGTCACATATAACGTGTTACTGTGATCACTGGTCCTGTATATGTCTGATGTATTACATACACTGCACTATGTATGGCTGGTCTTACTGTCACATATAACATGTTACTGTGATCACTGGTCCTGTATATGTCTGATGTATTACATACACTGCACTATGTATGGCTGGCCCTACTGCCGCATATAACATGTTACTGTGATCACTGGTCCTGTTTATGTCTGATGTATTACATACACTGCACTATGTATGGCTGGTCCTACTGTCGCATATAACATGTTACTGTGATCACTGGCCCTGTATATGTCTGATGTATTACATACACTGTACTATGTATGGCTGGTCCTACTGCCGCATATAACATGTACTGTGATCACTGGTCCTGTATATGTCTGATGTATTACATACACTGCACTATGTATGGCTGGCCCTACTGCCACATATAACATGTTACTGTGATCACTGGTCCTGTATATGTCTGATGTATTACATACACTGCACTATGTATGGCTGGTCTTACTGTCGCATATAACATGTTACTGTGATCACTGGTCCTGTATATGTCTGATGTATTACATACACTGCACTATGTATGGCTGGCCCTACTGCCGCATATAACATGTTACTGTGATCACTGGTCCTGTTTATGTCTGATGTATTACATACACTGCACTATGTATAGCTGGCCCTACTGCCACATATAACATGTTACTGTGATCACTGGTCCTGTATATGTCTGATGTATTACATACACTGCACTATGTATGGCTGGTCTTACTGTCGCATATAACCTGTTACTGTGATCACTGGTCCTGTATATATCTGATGTATTACATACACTGCACTATGTATGGCTGGTCCTACTGTCGCATATAACATGTTACTGTGATCACTGGTCCTGTATATGTCTGATGTATTACATACACTGCACTATGTATAGCTGGTCCTACTGTCACATATAACATGTACTGTGATCACTGGTCCTGTATATGTCTGATGTATTACATACACTGCACTATGTATGGCTGGTCCTACTGCCACATATAACATGTTACTGTGATCACTGGTCCTGTATATGTCTGATGTATTACATACACTGCACTATGTATGGCTGGTCCTACTGCCGCATATAACCTGTTACTGTGATCACTGGTCCTGTATATGTCTGATGTATTACATACACTGCACTATGTATGGCTGGTCCTACTGCCGCATATAACAGGTTACTGTGATCACTGGCCCTGTATATGTCTGATGTATTACATACACTGCACTATGTATGGCTGGTCCTACTGCCACATATAACATGTTACTGTGATCACTGGCCCTGTATATGTCTGATGTATTACATACACTGCACTATGTATGGCTGGTCCTACTGCCGCATATAACATGTACTGTGATCACTGGTCCTGTATATGTCTGATGTATTACATACACTGCACTATGTATAGCTGGTCCTACTGCCACATATAACATGTACTGTGATCACTGGTCCTGTATATGTCTGATGTATTACATACACTGCACTATGTATGGCTGGTCCTACTGCCGCATATAACCTGTTACTGTGATCACTGGTCCTGTATATGTCTGATGTATTACATACACTGCACTATGTATGGCTGGTCCTACTGCCGCATATAACATGTACTCTGATCACTGGTCCTGTATATGTCTGATGTATTACATACACTGCACTATGTATGGCTGGTCCTACTGCCGCATATAACAGGTTACTGTGATCACTGGTCCTGTATATGTCTGATGTATTACATACACTGCACTATGTATGGCTGGCCCTACTGCCGCATATAACATGTACTGTGATCACTGGTCCTGTATATGTCTGATGTATTACATACACTGCACTATGTATGGCTGGTCCTACTGCCACATATAACAGGTTACTGTGATCACTGGTCCTGTATATGTCTGATGTATTACATACACTGCACTATGTATGGCTGGTCCTACTGCCGCATATAACATGTACTCTGATCACTGGTCCTGTATATGTCTGATGTATTACATACACTGCACTATGTATGGCTGGTCCTACTGCCGCATATAACAGGTTACTGTGATCACTGGTCCTGTATATGTCTGATGTATTACATACACTGCACTATGTATGGCTGGCCCTACTGCCGCATATAACATGTACTGTGATCACTGGTCCTGTATATGTCTGATGTATTACATACACTGCACTATGTATGGCTGGTCCTACTGCCGCATATAACATGTACTGTGATCACTGGTCCTGTATATGTCTGATGTATTACATACACTGCACTATGTATGGCTGGTCCTACTGCCGCATATAACATGTTACTGTGATCGCTGGCCCTGTATATGTCTGATGTATTACATACACTGCAAGAGAGGAAAACAGACAGAGAAGTATCTATTGCCAGGAATGAAACTGGATCATAATAAAATAAAGTCTATGCCCTTGTGTGTATATACGGTGTGAGTGTGTATGTGCTCTTGTATATATACGGTGTGAGTGTGTATGTGCCCTTGTATATATACGGTGTGATTGTGTATGTGCCCTTGTGTATATACGGTGTGAGTGTGTACGTGCCCTTGTGTCTATACGGTGTGAGTGTGTACGTGCCCTTGTGTCTATACGGTGTGAGTGTGTACGTGCCCTTGTGTCTATACGGTGTGAGTGTGTACGTGCCCTTGTGTATATATGGTGTGAGTGTGTACGTGCCCTTGTGTATATACGGTGTGTGTATGTGCCCTTGTGTATATACGGTGTGAGTGTGTATGTGCCCTTGTGTGTATATACGGTGTGAGTGTGTATGTGCCCTTGTGTGTATATACGGTGTGAGTGTGTATGTGCTCTTGTATATATACGGTGTGAGTCTGTATGTGCCCTTGTATATATACGGTGTGATTGTGTATGTGCCCTTGTGTATATACGGTGTGATTGTGTATGTGCCCTTGGGCATATACGGTGTGAGTGTGTATGTGCCCTTGTGTATATACGGTGTGAGTGTGTATGTGCCCTTGTGTCTATACGGTGTGAGTGTGTACGTGCCCTTGTGTATATGAGTGTGTACGTGCCCTTGTGTATATACAGTGTGTGTATGTGCCCTTGTGTATATACGGTGTGAGTGTGTATGTGCCCTTGTGTATATACGGTGTGATTGTGTATGTGCCCTTGTGTATATAGATGGTGTGAGTGTGTATGTGCCCTTGTGTATATACGGTGTGAGTGTGTATGTGCCCTTGTGTATATACGGTGTGAGTGTGTATGTGCCCTTGTGTATATACGGTGTGATTGTGTATATACAGTGTGAGTGTGTATGTGCCCTTGTGTATATACGGTGTGAGTGTGTATGTGCCCTTGTGTATATATACGGTGTGATTGTGTATGTGCCCTTGTATATATACGGTGTGAGTGTGCATGCTCCCTTGTGTATATACGGTGTGATTGTGTATGTGCCCTTGTATATATACGGTGTGAGTGTGTATGCTCCCTTGTGTATATATATATATATATATATACGGTGTGATTGTGTATGTGCCCTTGTGTATATACGGTGTGAGTGTGTATGTGCCCTTGTGTATATACGGTGTGAGTGTGTATGTGCCCTTATATATATACGGAGTGAGCGTGTATGTGCCCTTGTGTATATACGGTGTGAGTGTGTACGTGCCCTTGTATATATACGGTGTGAGTGTGTATGCTCCCTTGTATATATATATATACGGTGTGATTGTGTATGTGCCCTTGTGTATATACGGTGTGAGTGTGTATGTGCCCTTGTGTATATACGGTGTGAGTGTGTATGTGTCCTTGTATATATACGGTGTGAGTGTGTATGCTCCCTTGTATATATATATACGGTGTGATTGTGTAGGTGCCCTTGTGTATATACGGTGTGAGTGTGTATGTGCCCTTGTGTATATACGGTGTGAGTGTGTATGTGTCCTTGTATATATACGGTGTGAGTGTGTATGCTCCCTTGTATATATATATATATATATATATATACGTGTGATTGTGTATGTGCCCTTGTGTATATACGGTGTGAGTGTGTATGTGCATATATTATGCTCCAACTTCCTGCCATAGCTGGCAAAGAGATCAGTTGATGTTTGTTTTCTCCTGTGTTGAGAGGAGACGGCCTGAGGCTTATTAGGTGTGTACGGTGTACGTATTGCCACGTGTTGCAGAGCTGTCTGTGTACCTGCTCGCAGACTCCTATTCCATGTGATGTTCCCTAATGGGGAAATAGGGCGTTTGTAAATCAGATAAAACTCTGGCTTCAAGGGGTCACTAATCCCAGAATGCATGTTGTTATACAGTGCATCTGGAAAGCATTCACAACGCTTCACTTTTTCCACATTTTGTTATATACCAGCCTTATTCCAAAATTTAATAAATTCATTTTTGTCCTCAAAATTCTACACACATTTCCCCATAATGACAATGTGTAAAAAGGTTTTTTTCGAGATTTTTGCAAGTTTGAGAAAAAAAAATAACGAAGAAATCACATGTACATAAGTATTCACAGCCTTTGCTCAATACTTTGTTGATGCACCTTTGGCAGCAATTACAGCCTCAAGTCTTTTAGAATATGATGCCACAAGCTTGGAACACTTATCTTTGGGTAGTTTCGCCCATTCCTCTTTGCAGCACCTCTCAAGCTCCATAAGATTGGATGGGAAGCACAGCACATTTTCAGATCTCTCCAGAGATGTTCAATCGGATTCAAGTCTGGGCTCTGACTGGGCCACTCACGGACATTCACAGAGTTGTCCTGAAGCCACTCCTTTGATATCTTGGCTGTGTGCTTAGGGTCGTTGTCCTGCTGAAAGATGAACCGTCACCCCAGTCTGAGGTCAAGAGCGCTCTCCAGGATTTCATCCAGAATGTCTCTGTACATTGCTGCATTCATCTTTCCCTCTATCCTGACTAGTCTCCCAGTTCCTGCAGCTGAAAAACATCCCCACAGCATGATGCTGCCACCACCATGCTTCACTGTAGGGATGGTATTGGCCTGGTGATGAGCAGTGCCTGGTTTCCTTCAAACATAACGCTTGGCATTCACGCCAAAGAGTACAATCTTTGTCTCTCGTGGTCTGATAGTCCTTCGGGTGCATTTTGGCAAACTCCGCTGCCATGCGCTTTTTTTACTAAGGAGTGGCTTCCGTCTGGCCACTCTACTATACAGACCTGATTGATGGATTGCTGCAGAGATGGTTGTCATTCTGGAAGGTTCTCCTCTCTCCACAGAGGAATGCTGTAGCTCTGACAGAGTGACCATCGAGTTCTTGGTCACCTCCCTGACTAGGGCCCTTCTCCCCCGATTGCTCAGTTTAGACGGCCGGCCAACTCTAGGAAGAGTCCTGGTGGTTCCGAACTTCCTCCATTTACGGATGATGGAGGCCACTGTGCTCATTGGGACCTTCAAAGAAGCAGATATTTTTCTGTACCCTTCCCCAGATTTGTGCCTCGAGACAATCCTGTCTCGGAGGTCTACAGACAATTCCTTGGACTTCATGCTTGGTTTGTGCTCTGACTTGCACTGTCAAGTGTGGGACCTTATATAGACGGGTGTATGCCTTTCAAAATCATGTCCAGTCAACTGAATTTACCACAGGTGGACTCCAATTAAGTTGTAGGAACATCTCAAGGATGATTAGTGGAAACAGGATGCACCTGAGCTCAATTTTGATCTTTATGGCAAAGGCCGTGAATACTTGTGTACTTGTGATTTCTAAAGCTGCATACACACGCAACGATTTTGTAAATGAACGATTTTAGTAAACGATTTTCGTACATTTTTTTCAAGGGAAAAATGAACGCAAATCGTTTACTAAAATCGTTTATTTACTAAATGTAATGAAAGATTTTTTGGAACTGCAAACGATTTTTGCTTAATCCCTTAATGAAAATCATTGAGTTGGTCAGTCTGACTGAACTACAAACTACAAACGTGAACGCGCATGAACGATAATCGTTCATCGTTTTAACTTAGAAAGTGAACAATATTTTCAATGATTGAACGATAAACGATATCATTATCGATAATCATTCAAAAAATCGTTGTGTGTGTATGCACCTTTTAGTGTTTTTTTTTTTTTTTTTATTATTAAATTTGCAAAAATCGCAAAAAAACTTTTTTACACGTTGTCAGTATGGGGTACTGTGTGTAGAATTTTGAGGACCAAAAATGAATTTATTCCATTTTGGAATAAGTCTGTAACATAAAATGATGAAAAAGTGAAGCGTTGTGAATACTTTCTGGATGCACTGTATAAGACGCTCAGTATAATATACGGATATGATTCAGGAATACCTATAAGTGCTGAGGTTGTATGAGATAAAGGTGTCATCTGAGTGAGGTATGTTCCTAAGCATTGCAGACCTACTGGACGCACTACAGGGAGCCTTTCTAAGCGCTTCCCAGCCGGCTTTCCATGGCAGGGTGGTATGGAGGGGGGAGGGGGCGTATGAATGGAATATGCTGAGTGACTTGATGAAGCCAATGTGTCATTAGGTGAGTTGGACGTCCTGTCACGGCCCCATGCAGGAAGAATGAGTGCCTGCTCTCTTGGATCTTTCTTAGGTCTTCATAAAGATTATAACCCATACACCTCACTAGGGCTGTGATTGGGCCCAGAGTACGAGAAAACAGCAATGCTGGCCACTAACGACCCAGCGAATTATGTGCCCGTAATACCAGTGGCTATATTAGAGTATGCTGAGACTTGTAATTCCCAAACAAACGGGAAGTAGGCTTGTGCCTACTTCTGTTGCCGATTGTAAGCTCTTGTACCAAGTGACTGGGGCCACTGTGGCCAGTGCAACAGTTCAACTTTGTTCATTTCCATACTGCATTATACGCTTATTAATGAGCTGTTGTTCTCCTAACCAGTGGGACCTGGTCTGTGGCAATGAGTGGAAGGTGCCTCTTGAGCAGATCTGCAACCTGACTGGCTGGCTGCTTGGCTTCATCATATACGGGTGTATATGCGACAGGTAAGCCAAAAGAAAAATGCTCCTATTGCTGGGGCCTACTCTTATTTACTGAGATACACCGAACCCTGCCATATGTCTGTGAGAGTCTGTCCCACATTCCTAGTCCATGACTTTAATCCAGTGCTTCCCCAACTCAGTCCTCAGGGAGCACTAACAGGGCATGTTTTCCAGGTCTCCGAAATACCTGGTAATGTATGGGAGCAAATGACAATTGACCATTTGCTCACAAACACTGGAAAATAGATAAAACAATCTAATCAAATAAATGTAACCAATGTGAACAGTCGTTTTGGTCCGTTTTCCAGTGTTTGGAATCATATGGTCGAATGTCATTTGCTCCCATACATTACCAGGTTTTCATTCCAACCAGCCAGATTGGGCAGATGTCTGACAGATAATTGTATAGTGTATGCCCAGCATTATTGTACATAGGAGATCAGACCTGTGCTTATTTATCACACTTCTAGACACCAACACCACAGACTTCCATTAAGTAGAAATAGTTAATTTCGGACGCGGCCAGGACATTATCACCCACTTTGTAGAAATCCCGGCGGCTCCTATTCAGCAAAAAACAAATGTGTAAAAGTGATTTGTGTCCGAACAACACATACATGTATCACGCTCACATGTATGAACAGATGACTTTTAGAAAAAGTGTTTGAATTGTGTGAGCAAGGTTTAAGCCCTCACAGGACTGTCTGTGCCTTTGCAGATTTGGGCGCCGCAGTGGGTTTATTTCGGCGCTGGTCGTGGCGCTGCCTCTCGGCCTGGCCCTGAGCTTCTCTCCCGGGTACCTGATCTTCCTGGCCATCCGTGTCGGCTTCGGAGCAGCACTGGCGGGAATCTTCCTGTCTTTCTACGTAGCAAGTGAGTGCGATAGGGCAGGAGAGACCTAATCCAGACTTCCAGCAGGATTTGGATCACGGCCTCCCTTCCCCTCCCCTGGTTGTCTCCTGTTGTTTGCTCTGGGTGGTTGCTGTGTTTGCTGACACTTTGTGACTGAGATGTGAAGGTGGAGGGTGGGGTAGGAGCCAGCGCTGACCAGGAATCACTACATAGTAAACCACACTAGACCTGGAATACATGTTGGTTAATCTAAAAGAGCTACTGATATCAGTCACAGACATTTATATATAGTTAGATTAACAGGGCTGAGATATTATTCCCCTACACACCGCAGTCTTCCTGTCGGTATACTACAACCAGCTTCTACGCAGCCTGATCTGATAACAGAGAGCAGTAGAGAGTACTCATCAACATCAAATATTGATACCGTGTGAAATATCTCATGTTCCGCCCAGGAATGAGAACTATTACATATATATCTGTGAATGTTAATAATAGCTTCTCTAAAGCTGGGTACATACTATACGATGTGCGTACCCAGCGATGGAACCAGGCGATGTAACGATATATTGCACGCGCCGTAGACACACTACACGATCCGCTGTATGATGGCGCAATATATATCGTTACATGCTGCATGTAGCTCCATGGCATGGGCGTAACTACCATAGGTGCTAGAGGTGCAGCTGCTCTGGCGCCCGGAGCTGGTGGGGGGCCCCATCTTCCTTGTCAAAGTTACATGTGTTCTATACATTTGTCACCACTGGGTGGTGCTATGGGGCCTTCAAATACCTAGTTACGCCCCTGCTCCATGGCATTGTTCCTTGCATCGTCCCATTTGCTGTACAGCATAGGAAATGGGGTGATGCAATGAACGACCTACGTGCACACACACTCGGGCGTAGACACTATACGATTCGCACGGTATATTTTACCGATCCCCGTTCGAACGATATATTGTACGATATATCTTATGGTGTGTACCCAGCTTAGTGCAGTGTGTATTATTTTAGAATTAATAACTCTTCAAGTCATTGTTCACCTGTCCATCTTTTTCTCTGGGGCCAATTTATCATTCAATATTTGCGGCTTTACCCCCGAAAACACCCGCAAATATTTAGTATCCCCCCTCCCATGTATGAAGGAGGGACAGCAGCAGATATCTCTGATACCTGCTGCGATCCCTATATTCCTGCACACAGCCGCATCCCCCATAGGTTTCTATAGGGGAATGCGATGCTGCCAGATTTACCAACATCCAGAATGGGATGCGTTCCGGGTATTGGCCCCCGCAGCTAATGCCATCTGAAGATGGCGTTAGCCCATTGTAACCATCGGGCTACACATAGCAAAACTTACTGGGAGAGGGTTCCGTAGGAACCCTCCGCGGCCCGTGGCGACCGTGCATGTGCAGTCAGCGGGACTGGGAATGCGCAGTATCCCTGACAGCTCTCCGGGCACATCACAGGGACGGGCTCCTTTTGCAGTCCCTGTCCCTGCGTGTCACGGATGATACATCCCAGCGCTGTGATCACATCTTGCAAAGCGATCATGGGCGTTAATGTCCTGCACAGATCACATTGCAAATGTGATCATTCATAAATGGCCCCCTATATATGGTTTACACCTAATGATAAAGGGCAACCAAGCCAGGTAATACATATTATAGAGTGAGTAGCGGTGTCTGATGTTCCTGTAGTTGTCAGAGAACCTCTGTTTTGTGGGGAACCTTCTTGGTATAGGCTGACACCTTTGTGTTAGGGAACCTCACAGTTCCCTGACTGGGATTGGATAGGCCCTGCATATACCCTGCCTCTCTGCCCAGCTAGGGACACTTCTAGTTCCCAAGAGCGGAGCCTGTGTGCGCCCCGCACGAGGCGTTAGCCAAATACTAAACCAAAGCATTTTGTGCGCACAGCAAAAGAGTTTCTTGGTTTTCAGCTATAAGGACCATAAACCTATCTATATACGGTGTAGTCTTTATTAATTACCCTCATAGGCTCCTTCTCCCAGATATCCTCTAACCTGCTATCATTTGTCTGTCATATCCAACTCTCTTTCTTATTACAAGCTGGACCTAGATGTAAGTCTCGGGTAGGTATCACTGGCGCCCTCTGCCTGTACTCAGCCATTACCACACTATATAACCCATTGAAAATTACTTTCTTCCTCTCTCAGGGTTGGAACTTTGCCCCCCTGGTCGCCGACTGATGATAACAATGATCGGGGGATTTTTCTGGTTGGGAGGAGAGCTGCTGCTTCCAGGTTTGGCTGTTCTGTGCTTGGACTGGAAGATCCTACAGGGGGCAATAACTGGAGTTTTGTTATTACTAGGAGGCTATTGGTGGTAAGTGACAGTAATTTTACCTTAACAATATCGCTACGGTATTTAAATATATCCACCTCTGTATACCAGTTATCCTTAAGCGGAGTACACATCCGATTCGGCCAATGTGTACGCACTGCTAACGGACAAGCGATCTCCCGTTTGGTCATCAGTCGCATCGTCCGATTGGCCCTACATGTAGCTGAATTTGATGACCCCATGCAGCGGAATGTGGCTGGTGATCGGACGGACGGGCACTGGATCGTGTAATGTGTACCGGTCGCCTGATATGTCGGCCCGTCCACAGTGCGGTTGTCCGTCGCGTCACTGGGTACACACATCGTTTGTGTACCCAGCTTTAGAGTCCCCTATCTGGTAGCCTTTTATTCCTTCCGCAAACATAACACCAGACTGAAGACAAACCTTATCGTACACTCATGCAATGTACTTCAAGCCTGATATTAAATTACAGTTGGAAGCTTTGCCAGAATGGTTACAGGGTTAAGGTGATTGCTCCTATAGTGAGGATTGTTATATATTGTGTCTATTTTTGTGATTGGCAGTTTACACTCTTTATTATATCAGATTGATAACGCTGTAAATGATCACTTCTATTCCTCATGCAGTAGCAGGTTGCTCTTCCCAGAATCTCCTCGCTGGCTCCTGGCCACTCAGCAGTTAAGTCGCTGTAAGTCTGAGCTGTGCCTGTTCTCTAAAGCAAACGGCATAGACTTGGGTGAGAATATCACTGATCGAGACAGTCTGTTTACAGGTAAGTGCCTTTGGCGGTTGTATATAGACCATCATAGCTTACAGCATGCAGGATGTACTACAGCAACTAATGTGCAATATATAAATATCAATAGTTACGACTCGTCCAAAACATTTTGTTATCTGGGCTCAGGTTTAATTACGCATTTCTCTACTCCCGATGACTCTGTAGGGTCCACAGGAGCAAGGAGATATTGAGGGGAAAGGAATGGAATAGCCTGCGTCTGCGAGATCCCAGCTAATCTGCACAATGTTTTAAAGGGGCAATCATTTAAAAAGGCAATAGCCTTTTAAATTATTGCCCCTTTAAAACATTGGACAGACCCTTCAGAAAACTCTCAGATCCCGACAAGTCGCAGAAAAGCTAATTATTGCCCTAACTGGCACCGTGCTAATTATTGCCCTAACTGGCACTGTCATAATTTATTGCTCTCCCTTTTCTGTCTCGAGCCTCTTTAAAGAACAAACCATCTGTACAGAAGAATGCAGAAAACCACTAGGTTTTTTTTTTTCTTTGAGGCGATAGAAAGGAGCCAAATGGTAGCTAGATTATCAGTTAGATGGTATGTAGGTTACTCAGGCGTGGGCGCACGTCTTTTATTCTGCCGAAGAGATTTACAATACGTCTAGTTTCCATCATTTAATGCTTTAGTCATCGCTGCAAAGTTCTTACTCTGCAATGTTTGGCTATGGTGGTTCTTTATTTAACACAGGGACATCCAATGTTCCCTACCCTATTCTCTTTCTTACAGAAATAGACTCGTTTTGGGAGGTTTTCCCCCGTCCTCGTTATTACAGCCTATGCAGTATCTTTGGAACGCGTCTTATTTGGCGAAATGCGTTGATCCTTGGATTTACTACGTAAGTTCTTCCTGACAGATCTCAAACATCTCCTGTTCAGTTTCTCCTTCATCAAAGTAGTTGTCTGCCCAGGTCCACATGGGTGTGTGGTCAAAGCAGCTCGGTGCTGTCATCATTGTTTTATAGTGTTTTAGTGATTCTGCTATCCGTGTAATCTACGTGTAATATTATCCTATATTTTTATATATATATATATATATATATATATTGACACTGGTCTCTTAATTTGGTTTCTCACGTTGCTTTCTTAAATGCAGGTTCATCGGCTGCGGGATCAGACCGTGCTTTGCTCAGAACCTCATGGTTCTAGGTGGCTCCATCCCATATTTCCTGCAGATTGGTAGCGAATTCCTCGCATGTATCTTCCTCTGCATCACTGTGAACCACTGGGGCCGCCGCACGGTCCTTCTGATCTGCACCATACTGACTGGGTTCTGTTCTCTTCTGCTCCTGGCCCTCACACAGTGTATGACTTGTTCACCTCCACTGTCCCATGTTCTTTCCCTAATCTCTTCCCCAATAACAGACCTCTCTCTCCCCTTCAGATCTCTTTAATGGAGCCTCTATTGCCATTTCTGTGCTGGGTTCCTTCTGTTCCCATGCTATGGTGATGCTGAGCATCTTCTATGCAAGCGAGGTGTTGCCAACGGTGATCCGGTGAGTAGGTTTTACCATCCCAATAAGTGATACCTCTTAATATAATATAATTTATATCCAGATAGACCACTATCTGCTCACATTTACCTAATTAGAAAGAAAAATGCATTTTGGGTTCTTGTATTTTGTACTTTTTTTTTTATTTTATATTTGAATTATTATTATTTTGATTTAATATTGGAAAATGATACACCCCTCTATAGACAGTTACCAGTTGGTGCAACTTACACATACGGTGGAGGCAGGGTGCGCTAGGAATTGGTGATCTCAAACAGAGCGGAGGTTCCTCAGACTACAGCCTCACCATACTAGGTAGAAGTGACGTCAGTCATTCCTGACTAATAGGCAGCATTCTATGGCCATTCCACGGAATAGCTGCCTCCGCTGTGTGTGTGTGTGTGTGTGTGACATGTGGGGGTTATTTACTAAACGTTGGGTTCTAAAATCTGATGCTTCTGGTCGTGTTTATGCCCAAAATTTATAAGGGCAATGCTTTTACTAGCTGTGTTTTGCTAGTAAAATCATTGCCCTTTTAAATTTTGTGTATAAACACGATCGGAAGCGCCAGGTTTTAGGACCCAACGTTTAGTAAATGCACCCCCTGGTCTTTAATGCTGCTTCTGTGCATGATGTTCTGTTACAAGGTGATATTAGACTTTATTGATGGTATTTATCTCATTACCAGACCTATTCCCTCTCACCTCTGTGATGATGTGTGTAAGCTCTATCATCTCACCATCTTTCACTCTTCTAGGGGTTCCGGCCTGGGCACAATTCTGGGAATCAGTATGATCGGCCGCGCCGCCCTCCCAATTATTGTCCTGCAGCAGAGGTCTGGCTTCTTCCTCCACCATGTTGTCCTTTCCTCCTTCTGCATCCTATCAGTCCTCAGCCTCCTCCTTCTTCCCGAGACCAAGAGAAAGAGTCTTCCAGACACTCTGAGACAAGGAGACGGCCTGCGCCGGCCGCCTCTTCTCCTGCAACCGACCCAGGATTCAATGCCATTGCTTTACCATGGCAAACCCCGTGCTGATTACAACCCGGACAGCTATGCCCGACTAGCCAGCTCCACCAAGAAGATGATCAGAACAGGTTCCAAAACTGGGGAAGAGAACAAAGCTCTCACCGTTGAGTAAATGGGCAACAGCTGCCAGAGTCAATAATGTACCTGGTGATGGTTACAAGGTGATCTAAAGGGAACCCCCCCAAGCCTTGCTCTCGGCTTCTGGTGTGGTGATGGAAAATTAGCCGACCAAAATAACCTTTTGACTCAAAGACTATTTTAATAACATGTATAAAATGTGGAAATTTTCAGAGAGACTTCCGTGACTCTGGACCTTTTCTATTAAGTCTCATTCTGTATTTATGAAGGTATGTCCCTGGATCTACATGCTCAATAATCCACTCCAGTTCCACTTTAATCCTACATGATGAGTCATTCAATCCTGAAACCAGTCCACTAAAGACAACTCCATTGCTTACCAGTGTCTCCAACTCTCTGCCCCTCTCACTTCGTTTTGTCCACCCAAGTCAGAACCATAACATCCCAACCCTTCTACAGCAAGTCGGTCACACAACCTTTCCTTCACTTGCAAATCCAGCTGTGTACATCACGTTCTATCGTTTCCTTCTTGTCTACACAAGATGGTCCCACTCCCACGCTAACGCCTCATCTTACAAATTTGAAAAACATTATTATGTCTCGCATCTACTGTAAACAAATTTTTTTTTCTTTAAATACGTGGATTGGTCCTCTTGCCGGGGACCATGCAGGTGTACAGTATCTCTCCCACCAGCCGTCTCTTTCTGATTGTGCTGTCGCTATCTCAGCAATACATGAAAATAGAACATTACTGAACCCGGCATGAATATATATACACTCAGAGGCTGTTGCGGAAAATCTTCCCCAAGGCTTCTAGCATTCATTGTTCCCCAATAGATAAACGTATGTCGAGTCTCCAGTTTTAAGAGTAAGACGGAGGTTTAAAGTCTTGTCATGGGAATCTTTGGGCTGGTCCTAGTAAAGTCACTGGTGGCCGTACATGTCTGCTAGCCGGCGGAAGCGTGGTCCCCAGTCTTGCAAATAGTCATAATCCTGTTCAATGTCGCCCTCGCTAGACAGGATGGAACTCAGGGTCCCAGCCACGGACCCCTCTCCTTCGTAATCATAAATTAGTGCTGTGTCGTAGGGGGGGACACTGGGATCAGCATCTGCGGCTTGTAACCCCTGTGAGCAGACAAAGAAAAGATGGTTATCAGCCAGTCACTGGCACCCCAGAAAGGCGAGATCTAAAGCTCAAGAACTCACGTCTTGTATGAAGTCTCCAATATCAGAAGGACGGTCGGCGGGTCTTCGGGGGTAGCGGGGAATTGTCTGGCTGTAGGGGGCATCTCTCCGGATTGGGGGCTTTAGGCGTGGTGATGGCGGCACTGGCATGGCAGGGTTCCTGAGGCGATTCATATCATAGGCGTCCTGGGTGACACAGACACAATATTGTTACTTACTGTCCAGATAGGGATTATGGGCAAGGCGATGATGGATATATATTCTGGTACCTGATCCTCTTCTCCTCCTCCCTGCTCATTGTAGTTGAATATATTGTCCCGCACGTCGTCCTCAGACTCAGACAGCAAACCCTTGTGTGAGGGGTGACCAGAGGTACAACGAAATAGAAGGAGTAACAGAGCCAGCACTGCAGGAACCAAGCACCAAAAGTTAGAGAGTTGTCACATGAGCCATGACACATTATCAGGCACTTATGGCTATTGCTTTTATTCATATTTCACATGTTTTTCTATTATGTTAAAAAAAAAAAAATGTTCTAGTCTAGAGAGGTTACAGATTCTTTATCATTTTGGAAGCAGCTGGGCGGCTCCATGACTATGCCTCACTGATCCTACTGATCACAGGTGAGCCCTTGTGCCCTGATCACTGCCAGCCACGGGCAGTGACACAGAGCAAGAGTCACCGTGACCTGGACAGTAAAAGTTCTTGGCAGAACAAATAATATTTCTTCTAAGATACTAACAAACTGCAGGGAGAACAAGGTTCTGTGCTCGGTTTATGACTCCTGCCTACAGTAAACAGTCTATAGTACCATGTAGCAACCCCCTCCCCCAACCAACGATGCAGTGGATGACCATCGATTGTTTCACCAACCGATGGTCATCCCTGTTCTTTAACTGGCTGGCTCGTGGGCCAATCAGAACCGGGGGTCAGGGCTTGTTGGGGGCCAGGGGCGGAGCTATGCCCCGTGTCCCAGCACCTTGCAAAAAAAAAACACATTTGGTTATACTATACTATTGATGGACGGAAACCATCTGGTACTCCCCATTGATGGTAGAAGCATTCAACATCGGCCATGAACCATCGATGATTATGAATCATCAATGGTCATTCCTACTTCTGATTGAGCTGGGAGAACGTACCAACCATGTTGGGGGCTAAATCTGTGTCTCCCTATACTACTATTAAAAGCAAAACACAGTGAATACAGGGCCTGATTCAGAGCCGCTCGTTCGCTCCGAGCGATGTTCGCACAACTGCGCATGCGTATGGGTCGTAATGCGCATGCGCCAACCAGTCAGTGCGGTCGGAAATCGAGCACTCGCAAAATAGCGAGTGCCTGCTAATTTGAGTGACAGGATGAGGCGTTTGTGGGTGGTAACAGGGGAAGGTGCTTGAAAATGGGGAGTGGTGATCCGAACGCAGGCGTGCCAAACGGTCAAAACGGGCGTTTTAAGGGTGTGCATAATTGACAAAGCAGCGTCATCGACCACGTCACTTGGTTGTTTCTTAGCCTGAACTGTTCGCATGATTGCGGTAGGAAAACCCAACCACAAGCACTGCGAGCAGTTCAGACGCCTTTCGATGTACTCAATTAATCTAATAAATAGCGGAGATGACGTAGGATTCGAGCGGCCAGGGGGCGTTTTTACAAAATAGCGAGCGCATGTTTCGTTCGCTCGCTCAGACATAGAGGCGTCAACAGACCGCAAAGAGCGAGCGCTCAATTTAAATAGCCGGCCCCTTTTTCTGAACGAGCGAGCGCAAATAGCGTCCGGCTCTGAATCAGGCCCACAGTACACATCCTCATTAGTGTTACAACCTTAAAATTTCTAGTTAATATATTTCTGTTTGATTGTAATCCACTTTGTACGTATGCACTGTAATTCTACAAGGGTTGGGAGGAAGCCTCCTACCCAGGTCACACTACAGACAATACTGTCAATGGACTTGTGTCTGTAGTTTGTACCACAGTGAGAGGTGATTGGCCACTGAGACTGAGAGAGAGAAACCACTGCAAAATAGAACAGGTACAGCCCCAACAATAAGGGATGTCTAGACGAGCGCCTATTCAGAAACGACTTGTGTTGCATCTTACAGAGGTATACTGATGGTATAATCCATGTAGTTATGGATGTATTGGTCTTATGCCCTGCAATATATGCTGCCCAGAAGTGACCATTGTGGCTTGCGTGGCCAGCCGGCATCTGTAGCTTGGCATAGAGATTACTAGAACTAACTATATGGTTGTGTTTCGGCAAACCTCTATATTATGCACACGTTCATATTGGTATTCCTTTAGATCATATCTGTGATATGTTCCCATCCATAAGAGCACGAATCGGAGGTGTGTATATGCCAAACTCCACATGTAGGAACTGGGGGAGCAAACCTTTGCATTATAGAGTATATGTGTGATTGTGCTAAAATTCTCTTATCGCATAAGGTAAAATGTGCACAACTGATCTATAGCTTTCCTTTAAACACTACTTCAGTAACGCCAGGCTTGCTAGCTGTTGTGCAACTTACAAGTTCCAGCAAGTGTGTTAAACATCGCAGTTCCTACAAGCAGGAGAACTACATGTTGTCTACCTATGCCTTAAAGTACTATGAAATAATAAGTGTATTTACTTGTACGCATGTTCTAATCCATATATTACTATCCTCCTGTAAGGGGCACCTGTTACCTGCACACGGTGGCTGCAGATTATCGCACAGCTAGGTCACACAGACATCACTGCCCGACCATTATATATGAGTTACTGGTCCCCACTGATCGGACTGGCTGCTCTCTTATGTGGCCTGAGCTAGTATACATAACGCCTGCCGCCACGGTGTACAGGAGATGGGTGCAGCTGGGGAATTCGGGAATGATGCAGAACCTCCTATTGGTTCATTAGCTGCTGTCCGCATTCCTTGTATAAATGACAGATGTGTATATATGAAATTGTACCGGTGGCTTGAAGAATAAAATATGGCAGTGTAACATTAAATGTCTCATATTAAGTTATGAAATAAACTTATTTTATTGTACCTGGTTAAATCTTGGCTGTGGCTGCTGATTTTCCAATGGCAAATATATATTTTAATTGAAAAAAAAATCACTGGGAATCACGTGAGGGGGTATAATGTGTGAGAAGGGGAGGATAGGGGGTCATGGCACTGCATATGTGTATACCTCATAAATGCCTCAAGCCTATCCTAATATGGGGTGGGGGGAGTGGGCTGAGGGGGCGGGTTCTTTTGACAAATCAATGGGGAGAAGGCGGCCTAAACGACTACGTTGCCTAGAGCCCCATTGGGATCTTCGTCAGGTTCTGATCTATGGGGAACAAGGGGTATAAAGATGCAGTATAGGAGTTTGCACACACGTTCCCCACTGTAGCCTATTGGCAGCCATTATATATTTTTTAGACATTTGATTTATTTGATTTACTTATTGTCCACTTTTGAGCAGCATCCACACAGCTGCAGCGGCCGATGGGGTGGCAGGAGTGGGCAGTGGAGGGACTGCAGCTGGTACTACCTCAAGCCAATGTGGGATTGCTTCTGGGGGAGACCCAGTCACTGCCGCGACCAGCAGCCGCACTCGCATGTGAGGGCCCCCATAGAAATGGCAAAGTGAGTTTGGGCAAAGTCTTTAGAGCCGTCATTCTTTCCCACTGTCAGTGACATTTTTCCAATATAGTAGGGAGATGGGTTATAGATGTAGTGGCTGGGAAATAAATATAGATGATGTTTACATGATGCCCTTTAGTTCAGATTTTAAATATTGTCACAATACTTAATAAAATATTGGGACAAGGTGAACCATGACCTTCATACACTTAGATCATGCCCATAATAATCGCATAAGTTACCCCTTGTTAGCTGAAAATAATCGGGGTATACATACACACATATACATAAATACACATAAATTTATTTTTTTTTATTTCTATTTATACTCACCCAATAAGAGGGCCACGCTGCTCAGGATAATGATGAGGGCACTCAGACTAATACCCGCCCCAGAGCTGAAGAGAGCCGCCGCACTGCCACTACAGACGCCCACCGCATCACAGCGGCACACGGTCACGTTCAGCAGGTGCAGTTGCGCCAGTGGTGGGTCGCCAGAGTCCGACACCAGCAGGGGCAGGATGTAAACCCCTTCTCGCACCTGGCTCAGTAGTTCCAGCATTGCATGGGTACCTGGGGAGGACAGGAATGGGATGGGGAAGCAAGTTACGTTACAGAACTCAATGTTCTAGTGCGCTGAGCTTTGAAGTGGTAGATGTCCTGCCAACTCCCGATTATAAATCACTCCAGAAATATTCACTCTGTAAACTTTAAGGATTTCTAGTGAGAAAGTTAAGGTTAGGCCGTCCTGAGAGCTAACATTTCTCATCCATCTGTAATGCCCTGCAATTATCTTCATTCCCAGATAAATTGTAATACTTTCCTGAACTTAAAGCTGTATATAGAACCATACCTTAAGGCCTAAAACTTGTTGCTGCAAAGCATGCATCCATCAAAAGTCAATACTTATGCACGCATTATATTTCTTAGCTTTTGAAATATAACACTGCTAGTTATTTCTGGAGAAGATATAAATTATAGGAATTTTAATAAAAACGGTAAAAAAAATAAAATCAAATTAGAGCACATAAGGGTGTGAATACTTTTGCAAGGTAGCATATATGCGTCGGATCAATTTGTTCCTTACCATTGACATCACTGACGCTCCAGTTATGTGTTAACGCTGTGGAAGTCTGATCCAGCTGAAAGTGGAACGGGTAGGATTGGGGGGGCAGGTCCTCATCCGTGGCACTCAGCAGGATGCCGTGGCCGTGGTGTGGGCTACTGCACAGCTCTTCGGAATGCTGCTGTAGCACTGGGGCGTGGTCATTTAGTTCCAGCACTTCTACGGACAGTGTCCCTGTAGCGGTCAGTGGCGGTACGGCTGCAAGAAGGGAACATTATGGATGCCGGACAATGCTGCTGGGCAGTAGGTGATATCATGACAACATACATTTGGAGAAATATCTGGGCAGGATTAGATGACACAGTAACCATGGTAACTATAACGCATCATCCAGTGTGTTTCTGCCCAGTTGCGGTTCTCACCATTGTCGCTGGCAGCGATCAGAGCCGTGTACCACCCTCTCTGTAGGAACGGGGACTTCCGCTCCATGGTGAATCTGGTTCCTATCTGGCCGGACTGTGCATCCAACAGCAGCCAGTTTGCCGGATCAGAAATAAGCGAGTATCTGGAAAACAGGAGTAACCATTGAGAGGACGAACACCCAGGAATCATGCAAATAACTGAAAATAAAAGGCTGCATCATAACCTCTTTGTGTGACATGTATCATCAAAAACCATAAATTAAATGCTTTCATTGTCTACCCCTAAAAGACGACAGTCCCGGGCTAATTCCTCCACTAATGGGCGAGAATTACTACTATTACTATTAGAGCATGGAATATCTCTGGCGTTCTATGCAAATGCAATATCTCGGCTGCAGAAAATGACTCCTGATGGCTCCCAGTCTAGTCTCCCCGTATAGCTCTGTGGGGTCTATTTACTAAGCCTTGGATGGAGATCAAGTCCCAGCCAATCAGCTCCTAACTGCCATGTCACAGGCTGTGTTTGAAAAATGACAGTTCGGAGCTAGGTGGCTGGTACTTTATCTCCATACACTTTATATCCATCCAAGGCTTAGTAAATCTCTCTCTGTGTCCCTCAGGCAGGGAAGCTGCGATATTACAGGAAGTCACTTGGGAGCGAGTAGGACGCTGGGGCCGCAGCCTGCATTTTGGCGTTTCAATATGGGCGTCCAAGATCATTCTTAATCCGTCCAGGGCTGAATTATGATGATAATGGGGGTTGACCCCTATAGTTAGGAAGCATATGGTGACCTTATGGCCTGAGCAAACCCCAAGTCATATGCACAAGATTCAATATTTTAGTGGCTGCATCTTTGAGAACTACAGTCAGCTGGCATACAAACATGGTAACACCTGGGTAAATGAGGGGTACCAAGTATACAGAAGGCAAGGGCTTCCATAAAGGTGTCGCTCGTGTGTGAATTAGAATATAACATCCCGGCATCATGTATGGTAATGCTGGACTGTGCCGGGTGCCTATGTTGTGACTAGAACGGTTGCAAGAGGAGACCTCTGTGGAAGGGAAAGTGATTGTTGGCAAACGCTTGGCAGGAGCATCAGTAACCAAGACTTCTCAACTTGCAAATGTTTCATGGGTAACGCTGCCTACGGTGATACCAGCATGGAACGACAAGGAAATAATCATCAGCAAAGTACAACAGCGGGTAAAAAAGCACACGGTGATGGGGATAAGGGGTATATTTACTAAAGGTCGATTTTGATCAATTTAAAATCGAACAACATCAATGTTGTGTTTCTGGGACTAAATCACACAACGATGTTGATCGATTTTAAAATCAACCTTATGTAAATATACCCCTTAGCCCCATCACCGTCTTAACCTAATCTACCAGGAAAACAAGACATAAATGAAGCAACATCCACAAATGATGTTATGATAAATGGCGGAGATGTCTCACCGGATCTCCTGGACCAGGCTGATGTCTGGCTCTACTGCGGTATAAACACCAATGACACTTCCCGGGATAATCCTCTCTTTCACCCTCAACACCATGGGGTTCTCCGAGAAAACGGGTGGTTCATTTAGGTTCTTTACAATGACCTTGACCAGCGCTTGGGAGCGGAATGTGTGGGGGACGGAGGCGATGAGCTGGACCTCGTTCTGTGCAGTCACTGTCAGGTTATGTATGCCCTTTGTCTCGTGGTCTAGAGGCTTGCAGATACAAAGTTGTGGACAGTAATGACTAAGTTTGATTGCACCGGACTTGCTGAATAATGCATTTCTGATTGACCATAAAGAACACAGCACCCCCTAATGGCAGTACAAGAGCACTGGACGCAGAAAAAACCCTCAGGTTCCCGTATCATTAGTAATCATTGTCATCATCTAATTTCAAGGCACCAGAAGCTCTGCAGCACCGGAACGTTGGTATAATAAATCGTACATAGAAATAAATCATGACAGTCATTGGATTAATAAACACTCATGTTATATAGTGTGTCCTGCGACTGATCTATCATAGGGGTATTTTTGAGAAAGTATAGAAATTGGAAAATGTCCTAAAATTTATTTTTGCTGTAACAACGATACCACTTTAAGCGGAACCTGTTCAAATTATTTATTTAGGATGTAAATGTGTCCTTAAGTTTTTATTTTTTTCTGTGCTTTCTTATTTAGGTTTCTGTTTCAGTCAGGGAATAAACATGTAAAGAATAACCACATAACGCGTCTTATATAAAAGCTACAATTGTACTGTCGCAATAAGTAAGCTATGCCCACAGAGACTGAAATAGGAAATAATGCCATTTATAGTTATAAAATATGGAGTACAAAGGAAAACAATCCCAAAGACCAGTTCAGGAAAACTTCCCTTACATGACAGAATTACCCCGTGTGTACGCCATATGGTTACCTTGACAACGGAAAGAACTCCCTCATTGGTCTGGGGCTCTGTGCGAATCGAGAATGCTCCCTGGGGATCTCCACTGATGATAGAGTATTGCACCAACCAATTGGGGGAGCCACGAAGGTCTCTGTCCGTTACGCTCACTCTCCCAATATCCAAACCATTGCTCTGCTCAGGCACCTCCATGAGGAACTAAAGCCACATAAGAGATAGCAAGATATGAGATTCACTCTGAAAACTTGGGTATATAAAAGTATACAACGTAGCATACACGGGAGCTGATGGAACTGCAGCTCCAGGCACAGCTCATAATGTAATATGCAACCAGACAATAAAACAAAACAATGGTACCTCGTCTTGTGTAAACTCAGGTGGGTTATCATTGAGGTCACCAATGGCGATAATTGCTCTAGCTGTGCTGGATAGGCCCTTCCCATGCATATCAGCCACCTGTACAGTAAGGTTGTATGATCCCACCACCTGTATGTATGGAATAGGTATATGTGTTCTGTTCCGATAAGCTTAACACTAGTACCTCTACTGTATGAGCTGAATCTGCATGCTGCGTTACCTCTCTATCCAGCCCGACTTGGACAGTCCTGATTTCACCCGTGTCCTGGTTAATGCTGAATATTTCCGGTCTCTCCTGTTCGATGATGGAATATTTCAGCTGAGCGTTGTCTGTGTTTACATCATCCGCATCTGTTGCTATCACCCTCATAACCAGGGTTCCTGGGGAACGTCACACAGGGCGTTATTACAGCTTATACTAAGCTCCTCCCCTATCACCCTCATAACCAGGGTTCCTGGGGAACGTCAGACATGGCGTTATTACAGCTTATACTAAACTCCTCCCTTATCACCCTCATAACCAGGGTTCCTGGGGAACGTCAGACATGGTGTTATTACAGCTTATACTAAACTCCTCCCTTATCACCCTCATAACCAGGGTTCCTGGGGAACGTCAGACATGGTGTTATTACAGCTTATACTAAGCTCCTCCCCTGTCACCCTCATAACCAGGGTTCCTGGGGAACGTCAGACATGGCGTTATTACAGCTTATACTAAACTCCTCCCTTATCACCCTCATAACCAGGGTTCCTGGGGAACGTCAGACATGGTGTTATTACAGCTTATACTAAACTCCTCCCTTATCACCCTCATAACCAGGGTTCCTGGGGAACGTCAGACACGGCGTTATTACAGCTTATACTAAGCTCCTCCCCTATCACCCTCATAACCAGGGTTCCTGGGGGAACGTCAGACATGGTGTTATTACAGCTTATACTAAGCTCCTCCCCTATCACCCTCATAACCAGGGTTCCTGGGGAATGTCAGACATGGCGTTATTACAGCTTATACTAAGCTCCTCCCCTATCACCCTCATAACCAGGGTTCCTGGGGAACGTCAGACACAGCGTTATTACAGCTTATACTAAGCTCCTCCCCTATCACCCTCATAACCAGGGTTCCTGGGGAACGTCAGACATGGCGTTATTACAGCTTATACTAAACTCCTCCCTTATCACCCTCATAACCAGGGTTCCTGGGGAACGTCAGACATGGTGTTATTACAGCTTATACTAAACTCCTCCCCTGTCACCCTCATAACCAGGGTTCCTGGGGAACGTCAGACACAGCGTTATTACAGCTTATACTAAGCTCCTCCCCTGTCACCCTCATAACCAGGGTTCCTGGGGGATGTCAGACATGGTGTTATTACAGCTTATACTAAGCTCCTCCCCTATCACCCTCATAACCAGGGTTCCTGGGGAACGTCAGACACGGCGTTATTACAGCTTATACTAAGCTCCTCCCCTATCACCCTCATAACCAGGGTTCCTGGGGAACGTCAGACACGGCGTTGTTACAGCTTATACTAAACTCCTCCCTTATCACCCTCATAACCAGGGTTCCTGGGGAACTTCAGACATGGTGTTATTACAGCTTATACTAAGCTCCTCCCCTGTCACCCTCATAACCAGGGTTCCTGGGGAACGTCAGACACAGCGTTATTACAGCTTATACTAAACTCCTCCCCTGTCACCCTCATAACCAGGGTTCCTGGGGAACGTCAGACACGGCGTTATTACAGCTTATACTAAGCTCCTCCCCTGTCACCCTCATAACCAGGGTTCCTGGGGAACGTCAGACATGGCGTTATTACAGCTTATACTAAACTCCTCCCTTATCACCCTCATAACCAGGGTTCCTGGGGAACGTCAGACATGGTGTTATTACAGCTTATACTAAGCTCCTCCCCTATCACCCTCATAACCAGGGTTCCTGGGGAACGTCAGACACAGCGTTATTACAGCTTATACTAAACTCCTCCCCTATCACCCTAATAACCAGGGTTCCTGGGGGATGTCAGACATGGCGTTATTACAGCTTATACTAAGCTCCTCCCCTGTCACCCTCATAACCAGGGTTCCTGGGGAACGTCAGACACAGCGTTATTACAGCTTATACTAAACTCCTCCCCTATCACCCTAATAACCAGGGTTCCTGGGGAACGTCAGACATGGCGTTATTACAGCTTATACTAAGCTCCTCCCCTATCACCCTCATAACCAGGGTTCCTGGGGAACGTCAGACACGGCGTTATTACAGCTTATACTAAGCTCCTCCCCTGTCACCCTAATAACCAGGGTTCCTGGGGGATGTCAGACATGGTGTTATTACAGCTTATACTAAGCTCCTCCCCTATCACCCTAATAACCAGGGTTCCTGGGGAACGTCAGACACGGCGTTATTACAGCTTATACTAAGCTCCTCCCCTATCACCCTCATAACCAGGGTTCCTGGGGAACGTCAGACACAGCGTTATTACAGCTTATACTAAGCTCCTCCCCTATCACCCTCATAACCAGGGTTCCTGGGGAACGTCAGACATGGCGTTATTACAGCTTATACTAAACTCCTCCCTTATCACCCTCATAACCAGGGTTCCTGGGGAACGTCAGACATGGTGTTATTACAGCTTATACTAAACTCCTCCCTTATCACCCTCATAACCAGGGTTCCTGGGGAACGTCAGACATGGTGTTATTACAGCTTATACTAAGCTCCTCCCCTGTCACCCTCATAACCAGGGTTCCTGGGGAACGTCAGACACAGCGTTATTACAGCTTATACTAAGCTCCTCCCCTGTCACCCTCATAACCAGGGTTCCTGGGGGATGTCAGACATGGTGTTATTACAGCTTATACTAAGCTCCTCCCCTATCACCCTCATAACCAGGGTTCCTGGGGAACGTCAGACACGGCGTTATTACAGCTTATACTAAGCTCCTCCCCTATCACCCTCATAACCAGGGTTCCTGGGGAACGTCAGACACGGCGTTATTACAGCTTATACTAAACTCCTCCCTTATCACCCTCATAACCAGGGTTCCTGGGGAACGTCAGACATGGTGTTATTACAGCTTATACTAAGCTCCTCCCCTGTCACCCTCATAACCAGGGTTCCTGGGGAACGTCAGACACAGCGTTATTACAGCTTATACTAAACTCCTCCCCTGTCACCCTCATAACCAGGGTTCCTGGGGAACGTCAGACATGGCGTTATTACAGCTTATACTAAACTCCTCCCTTATCACCCTCATAACCAGGGTTCCTGGGGAACGTCAGACACGGCGTTATTACAGCTTATATTAAGCTCCTCCCCTGTCACCCTAATAACCAGGGTTCCTGGGGAACGTCAGACATGGCGTTATTACAGCTTATACTAAGCTCCTCCCCTATCACCCTCATAACCAGGGTTCCTGGGGGAACGTCAGACCTGGTGTTATTACAGCTTATACTAAGCTCCTCCCCTGTCACCCTCATAACCAGGGTTCCTGGGGAACGTCAGACACGGCGTTATTACAGCTTATACTAAGCTCCTCCCCTGTCACCCTAATAACCAGGGTTCCTGGGGGATGTCAGACATGGTGTTATTACAGCTTATACTAAGCTCCTCCCCTATCACCCTAATAACCAGGGTTCCTGGGGAACGTCAGACACGGCGTTATTACAGCTTATACTAAGCTCCTCCCCTATCACCCTCATAACCAGGGTTCCTGGGGAACGTCAGACACAGCGTTATTACAGCTTATACTAAGCTCCTCCACTATCACCCTCATAACCAGGGTTCCTGGGGAACGTCAGACATGGCGTTATTACAGCTTATACTAAACTCCTCCCTTATCACCCTCATAACCAGGGTTCCTGGGGAACGTCAGACATGGCGTTATTACAGCTTATACTAAACTCCTCCCTTATCACCCTCATAACCAGGGTTCCTGGGGAACGTCAGACATGGTGTTATTACAGCTTATACTAAGCTCCTCCCCTGTCACCCTCATAACCAGGGTTCCTGGGGAACGTCAGATACAGCGTTATTACAGCTTATACTAAGCTCCTCCCCTGTCACCCTCATAACCAGGGTTCCTGGGGGATGTCAGACATGGTGTTATTACAGCTTATACTAAGCTCCTCCCCTATCACCCTCATAACCAGGGTTCCTGGGGAACGTCAGACACGGCGTTATTACAGCTTATACTAAGCTCCTCCCCTATCACCCTCATAACCAGGGTTCCTGGGGAACGTCAGACACGGCGTTATTACAGCTTATACTAAACTCCTCCCCTATCACCCTCATAACCAGGGTTCCTGGGGAACGTCAGACATGGTGTTATTACAGCTTATACTAAGCTCCTCCCCTGTCACCCTCATAACCAGGGTTCCTGGGGAACGTCAGACACAGCGTTATTACAGCTTATACTAAACTCCTCCCCTGTCACCCTCATAACCAGGGTTCCTGGGGAACGTCAGACACGGCGTTATTACAGCTTATACTAAACTCCTCCCTTATCACCCTCATAACCAGGGTTCCTGGGGAACGTCAGACACGGCGTTATTACAGCTTATACTAAGCTCCTCCCCTGTCACCCTCATAACCAGGGTTCCTGGGGAACGTCAGACATGGCGTTATTACAGCTTATACTAAACTCCTCCCCTATCACCCTCATAACCAGGGTTCCTGGGGGATGTCAGACACAGCGTTATTACAGCTTATACTAAACTCCTCCCCTATCACCCTAATAACCAGGGTTCCTGGGGGATGTCAGACATGGCGTTATTACAGCTTATACTAAGCTCCTCCCCTGTCACCCTCATAACCAGGGTTCCTGGGGAACGTCAGACACAGCGTTATTACAGCTTATACTAAACTCCTCCCCTATCACCCTAATAACCAGGGTTCCTGGGGAACGTCAGACACGGCGTTATTACAGCTTATACTAAGCTCCTCCCCTGTCACCCTAATAACCCGGGTTCCTGGGGGATGTCAGACATGGTGTTATTACAGCTTATACTAAGCTCCTCCCCTGTCACCCTCATAACCAGGGTTCCTGGGGAACGTCAGACATGGCGTTATTACAGCTTATACTAAACTCCTCCCTTATCACCCTCATAACCAGGGTTCCTGGGGAACGTCAGACATGGTGTTATTACAGCTTATACTAAGCTCCTCCCCTATCACCCTCATAACCAGGGTTCCTGGGGAACGTCAGACACAGCGTTATTACAGCTTATACTAAACTCCTCCCCTATCACCCTAATAACCAGGGTTCCTGGGGAACGTCAGACATGGCGTTATTACAGCTTATACTAAGCTCCTCCCCTATCACCCTCATAACCAGGGTTCCTGGGGAACGTCAGACATGGTGTTATTACAGCTTATACTAAGCTCCTCCCCTGTCACCCTCATAACCAGGGTTCCTGGGGAACGTCAGACACGGCGTTATTACAGCTTATACTAAGCTCCTCCCCTGTCACCCTAATAACCAGGGTTCCTGGGGGATGTCAGACATGGTGTTATTACAGCTTATACTAAGCTCCTCCCCTATCACCCTAATAACCAGGGTTCCTGGGGAACGTCAGACACGGCGTTATTACAGCTTATACTAAGCTCCTCCCCTATCACCCTCATAACCAGGGTTCCTGGGGAACGTCAGACACAGAGTTATTACAGCTTATACTAAGCTCCTCCCCTATCACCCTCATAACCAGGGTTCCTGGGGAACGTCAGACATGGCGTTATTACAGCTTATACTAAACTCCTCCCTTATCACCCTCATAACCAGGGTTCCTGGGGAACGTCAGACATGGCGTTATTACAGCTTATACTAAACTCCTCCCTTATCACCCTCATAACCAGGGTTCCTGGGGAACGTCAGACATGGTGTTATTACAGCTTATACTAAACTCCTCCCTTATCACCCTCATAACCAGGGTTCCTGGGGAACGTCAGACATGGTGTTATTACAGCTTATACTAAGCTCCTCCCCTGTCACCCTCATAACCAGGGTTCCTGGGGGATGTCAGACATGGCGTTATTACAGCTTATACTAAGCTCCTCCCCTGTCACCCTCATAACCAGGGTTCCTGGGGAACGTCAGACACGGCGTTATTACAGCTTATACTAAACTCCTCCCCTATCACCCTAATAACCAGGGTTCCTGGGGAACGTCAGACATGGTGTTATTACAGCTTATACTAAGCTCCTCCCCTATCA
Source organism: Taudactylus pleione (assembly GCA_031769625.1). Lineage (NCBI taxonomy): Eukaryota > Metazoa > Chordata > Amphibia > Anura > Myobatrachidae > Taudactylus > Taudactylus pleione. The sequence goes on along the minus strand of JAUIMM010000429.1, from coordinate 951,184 downwards.
CCCTCATAACCAGGGTTCCTGGGGAACGTCAGACACAGCGTTATTACAGCTTATACTAAACTCCTCCCCTATCACCCTAATAACCAGGGTTCCTGGGGGATGTCAGACATGGCGTTATTACAGCTTATACTAAGCTCCTCCCCTGTCACCCTCATAACCAGGGTTCCTGGGGAACGTCAGACACAGCGTTATTACAGCTTATACTAAACTCCTCCCCTATCACCCTAATAACCAGGGTTCCTGGGGAACGTCAGACATGGCGTTATTACAGCTTATACTAAGCTCCTCCCCTATCACCCTCATAACCAGGGTTCCTGGGGGAACGTCAGACATGGTGTTATTACAGCTTATACTAAGCTCCTCCCCTGTCACCCTCATAACCAGGGTTCCTGGGGAACGTCAGACACGGCGTTATTACAGCTTATACTAAGCTCCTCCCCTGTCACCCTAATAACCAGGGTTCCTGGGGGATGTCAGACATGGTGTTATTACAGCTTATACTAAGCTCCTCCCCTATCACCCTAATAACCAGGGTTCCTGGGGAACGTCAGACACGGCGTTATTACAGCTTATACTAAGCTCCTCCCCTATCACCCTCATAACCAGGGTTCCTGGGGAACGTCAGACATGGCGTTATTACAGCTTATACTAAACTCCTCCCTTATCACCCTCATAACCAGGGTTCCTGGGGAACGTCAGACATGGTGTTATTACAGCTTATACTAAGCTCCTCCCCTATCACCCTCAAAACCAGGGTTCCTGGGGAACGTCAGACATGGCGTTATTACAGCTTATACTAAACTCCTCCCTTATCACCCTCATAACCAGGGTTCCTGGGGAACGTCAGACATGGTGTTATTACAGCTTATACTAAACTCCTCCCTTATCACCCTCATAACCAGGGTTCCTGGGGAACGTCAGACATGGTGTTATTACAGCTTATACTAAGCTCCTCCCCTGTCACCCTCATAACCAGGGTTCCTGGGGAACGTCAGACACAGCGTTATTACAGCTTATACTAAGCTCCTCCCCTGTCACCCTCATAACCAGGGTTCCTGGGGGATGTCAGACATGGTGTTATTACAGCTTATACTAAGCTCCTCCCCTATCACCCTAATAACCAGGGTTCCTGGGGAACGTCAGACACGGCGTTATTACAGCTTATACTAAGCTCCTCCCCTATCACCCTCATAACCAGGGTTCCTGGGGAACGTCAGACACAGCGTTATTACAGCTTATACTAAGCTCCTCCCCTATCACCCTCATAACCAGGGTTCCTGGGGAACGTCAGACATGGCGTTATTACAGCTTATACTAAACTCCTCCCTTATCACCCTCATAACCAGGGTTCCTGGGGAACGTCAGACATGGTGTTATTACAGCTTATACTAAACTCCTCCCTTATCACCCTCATAACCAGGGTTCCTGGGGAACGTCAGACATGGTGTTATTACAGCTTATACTAAGCTCCTCCCCTGTCACCCTCATAACCAGGGTTCCTGGGGAACGTCAGACACAGCGTTATTACAGCTTATACTAAGCTCCTCCCCTGTCACCCTCATAACCAGGGTTCCTGGGGGATGTCAGACATGGTGTTATTACAGCTTATACTAAGCTCCTCCCCTATCACCCTCATAACCAGGGTTCCTGGGGAACGTCAGACACGGCGTTATTACAGCTTATACTAAGCTCCTCCCCTATCACCCTCATAACCAGGGTTCCTGGGGAACGTCAGACACGGCGTTATTACAGCTTATACTAAACTCCTCCCTTATCACCCTCATAACCAGGGTTCCTGGGGAACGTCAGACATGGTGTTATTACAGCTTATACTAAGCTCCTCCCCTGTCACCCTCATAACCAGGGTTCCTGGGGAACGTCAGACACAGCGTTATTACAGCTTATACTAAACTCCTCCCCTGTCACCCTCATAACCAGGGTTCCTGGGGAACGTCAGACACGGCGTTATTACAGCTTATACTAAACTCCTCCCTTATCACCCTCATAACCAGGGTTCCTGGGGAACGTCAGACACGGCGTTATTACAGCTTATACTAAGCTCCTCCCCTGTCACCCTCATAACCAGGGTTCCTGGGGAACGTCAGACATGGCGTTATTACAGCTTATACTAAACTCCTCCCCTATCACCCTCATAACCAGGGTTCCTGGGGGATGTCAGACACAGCGTTATTACAGCTTATACTAAACTCCTCCCCTATCACCCTAATAACCAGGGTTCCTGGGGGATGTCAGACATGGCGTTATTACAGCTTATACTAAGCTCCTCCCCTGTCACCCTCATAACCAGGGTTCCTGGGGAACGTCAGACACAGCGTTATTACAGCTTATACTAAACTCCTCCCCTATCACCCTAATAACCAGGGTTCCTGGGGAACGTCAGACACGGCGTTATTACAGCTTATACTAAGCTCCTCCCCTATCACCCTCATAACCAGGGTTCCTGGGGAACATCAGACATGGCGTTATTACAGCTTATACTAAACTCCTCCCTTATCACCCTCATAACCAGGGTTCCTGGGGAACGTCAGACATGGTGTTATTACAGCTTATACTAAGCTCCTCCCCTATCACCCTCATAACCAGGGTTCCTGGGGAACGTCAGACACAGCGTTATTACAGCTTATACTAAACTCCTCCCCTATCACCCTAATAACCAGGGTTCCTGGGGGATGTCAGACATGGCGTTATTACAGCTTATACTAAGCTCCTCCCCTGTCACCCTCATAACCAGGGTTCCTGGAGAACGTCAGACACAGCGTTATTACAGCTTATACTAAACTCCTCCCCTATCACCCTAATAACCAGGGTTCCTGGGGAACGTCAGACATGGCGTTATTACAGCTTATACTAAGCTCCTCCCCTATCACCCTCATAACCAGGGTTCCTGGGGGAACGTCAGACATGGTGTTATTACAGCTTATACTAAGCTCCTCCCCTGTCACCCTCATAACCAGGGTTCCTGGGGAACGTCAGACATGGCGTTATTACAGCTTATACTAAGCTCCTCCCCTGTCACCCTAATAACCAGGGTTCCTGGGGGATGTCAGACATGGTGTTATTACAGCTTATACTAAGCTCCTCCCCTATCACCCTCATAACCAGGGTTCCTGGGGAACGTCAGACACAGCGTTATTACAGCTTATACTAAGCTCCTCCCCTATCACCCTCATAACCAGGGTTCCTGGGGAACGTCAGACATGGCGTTATTACAGCTTATACTAAACTCCTCCCTTATCACCCTCATAACCAGGGTTCCTGGGGAACGTCAGACATGGTGTTATTACAGCTTATACTAAACTCCTCCCTTATCACCCTCATAACCAGGGTTCCTGGGGAACGTCAGACATGGTGTTATTACAGCTTATACTAAGCTCCTCCCCTGTCACCCTCATAACCAGGGTTCCTGGGGAACGTCAGACACAGCGTTATTACAGCTTATACTAAGCTCCTCCCCTGTCACCCTCATAACCAGGGTTCCTGGGGGATGTCAGACATGGTGTTATTACAGCTTATACTAAGCTCCTCCCCTATCACCCTCATAACCCGGGTTCCTGGGGAACGTCAGACACGGCGTTATTACAGCTTATACTAAGCTCCTCCCCTATCACCCTCATAACCAGGGTTCCTGGGGAACGTCAGACACGGCGTTATTACAGCTTATACTAAACTCCTCCCTTATCACTCTCATAACCAGGGTTCCTGGGGAACGTCAGACATGGTGTTATTACAGCTTATACTAAGCTCCTCCCCTGTCACCCTCATAACCAGAGTTCCTGGGGAACGTCAGACACAGCGTTATTACAGCTTATACTAAACTCCTCCCCTGTCACCCTCATAACCAGGGTTCCTGGGGAACGTCAGACATGGCGTTATTACAGCTTATACTAAACTCCTCCCCTATCACCCTAATAACCAGGGTTCCTGGGGGATGTCAGACATGGCGTTATTACAGCTTATACTAAGCTCCTCCCCTGTCACCCTCATAACCAGGGTTCCTGGGGAACGTCAGACACAGCGTTATTACAGCTTATACTAAACTCCTCCCCTATCACCCTAATAACCAGGGTTCCTGGGGAACGTCAGACATGGCGTTATTACAGCTTATACTAAGCTCCTCCCCTATCACCCTCATAACCAGGGTTCCTGGGGGAACGTCAGACATGGTGTTATTACAGCTTATACTAAGCTCCTCCCCTGTCACCCTCATAACCAGGGTTCCTGGGGAACGTCAGACACGGCGTTATTACAGCTTATACTAAGCTCCTCCCCTGTCACCCTAATAACCAGGGTTCCTGGGGGATGTCAGACATGGCGTTATTACAGCTTATACTAAGCTCCTCCCCTATCACCCTAATAACCAGGGTTCCTGGGGAACGTCAGACACGGCGTTATTACAGCTTATACTAAGCTCCTCCCCTATCACCCTCATAACCAGGGTTCCTGGGGAACGTCAGACACAGCGTTATTACAGCTTATACTAAGCTCCTCCCCTATCACCCTCATAACCAGGGTTCCTGGGGAACGTCAGACATGGCGTTATTACAGCTTATACTAAACTCCTCCCTTATCACCCTCATAACCAGGGTTCCTGGGGAACGTCAGACATGGTGTTATTACAGCTTATACTAAGCTCCTCCCCTGTCACCCTCATAACCAGGGTTCCTGGGGAACGTCAGACACAGCGTTATTACAGCTTATACTAAGCTCCTCCCCTGTCACCCTCATAACCAGGGTTCCTGGGGGATGTCAGACATGGTGTTATTACAGCTTATACTAAGCTCCTCCCCTATCACCCTCATAACCAGGGTTCCTGGGGAACGTCAGACACGGCGTTATTACAGCTTATACTAAACTCCTCCCTTATCACCCTCATAACCAGGGTTCCTGGGGAACGTCAGACATGGCGTTATTACAGCTTATACTAAGCTCCTCCCCTGTCACCCTCATAACCAGGGTTCCTGGGGAACGTCAGACACAGCGTTATTACAGCTTATACTAAACTCCTCCCCTGTCACCCTCATAACCAGGGTTCCTGGGGAACGTCAGACACGGCGTTATTACAGCTTATACTAAGCTCCTCCCCTATCACCCTCATAACCAGGGTTCCTGGGGAACGTCAGACACAGCGTTATTACAGCTTATACTAAGCTCCTCCCCTGTCACCCTCATAACCAGGGTTCCTGGGGAACGTCAGACACGGCGTTATTACAGCTTATACTAAGCTCCTCCCCTATCACCCTCATAACCAGGGTTCCTGGGGAACGTCAGACACAGCGTTATTACAGCTTATACTAAGCTCCTCCCCTGTCACCCTCATAACCAGGGTTCCTGGGGAACGTCAGACACGGCGTTATTACAGCTTATACTAAGCTCCTCCCCTGTCACCCTCATAACCAGGGTTCCTGGGGAACGTCAGACACGGCGTTATTACAGCTTATACTAAGCTCCTCCCCTATCACCCTCATAACCAGGGTTCCTGGGGAACGTCAGACACAGCGTTATTACAGCTTATACTAAGCTCCTCCCCTGTCACCCTCATAACCAGGGTTCCTGGGGAACGTCAGACACGGCGTTATTACAGCTTATACTAAGCTCCTCCCCTATCACCCTCATAACCAGGGTTCCTGGGGAACGTCAGACACGGCGTTATTACAGCTTATACTAAGCTCCTCCCCTGTCACCCTCATAACCAGGGTTCCTGGGGAACGTCAGACACGGCGTTATTACAGCTTATACTAAACTCCTCCCTTATCACCCTCATAACCAGGGTTCCTGGGGAACGTCAGACATGGCGTTATTACAGCTTATACTAAGCTCCTCCCCTGTCACCCTCATAACCAGGGTTCCTGGGGAACGTCAGACACAGCGTTATTACAGCTTATACTAAACTCCTCCCCTGTCACCCTCATAACCAGGGTTCCTGGGGAACGTCAGACATGGTGTTATTACAGCTTATACTAAGCTCCTCCCCTATCACCCTCATAACCAGGGTTCCTGGGGAACGTCAGACACAGCGTTATTACAGCTTATACTAAACTCCTCCCTTATCACCCTAATAACCAGGGTTCCTGGGGAACGTCAGACACGGCGTTATTACAGCTTATACTAAGCTCCTCCCCTGTCACCCTCATAACCAGCGTTCCTGGGGAACGTCAGACACGGCGTTATTACAGCTTATACTAAGCTCCTCCCCTATCACCCTCATAACCAGGGTTCCTGGGGAACGTCAGACACAGCGTTATTACAGCTTATACTAAACTCCTCCCCTGTCACCCTCATAACCAGGGTTCCTGGGGAACGTCAGACACGGCGTTATTACAGCTTATACTAAGCTCCTCCCCTATCACCCTAATAACCAGGGTGTCACAGTCGTTATTTTCCTGTAGCGATTTGCCACCAACCACTGCACATAGGGACATAATTCAGCATATAAAGTGTTACTGGACAATCAGTCCTAGCAATGTAAATGGTATGTGACAATTACTTGGCAAATGGAGCGTATTTACACTGCTAAGCAACAGTTTGAAGGTGATTTATTTACACGTGAAATCTCAAGATTGCTTTAAGAAATAACCCTATTATTTACAGTTTCATAACTCCTGAAAATAAACTTTGGATAAGGGCAATTTAAGAATCACTAGTGCAACAATACTCTTTAGGATATTCTTTAAAAGTTGGGGAATCCGAAAATGTTCTTAAAATGTCTTTGATGGAACAAATATATAAGGGCCCCCCATAATCTGCTAAATTCTTTTCTTCAGGGTTTAAGAAAAAAAGGTCAGTTCGGTTCTTTTTCTAGTAAAAGAAAAAATATAATAAATATAATTTCCCTGTGTTCCCATAAGAAAGAGTATCTAGGGGGGTGCTATTCTCTTCATACAGGAATCATTTTCTACCCGTGTAATATGACGCACACCCGCGCTGCATTCATTAGCGTAAATGGCAGCAGTAGTGTGAAACCAGCTACATACTGTAACATTATACAATGCAGAGTACAAAGGCAAAACCTATATGCCTCCTCTGTTATAGATGATGCCTCTCAGAAGAGCAGATTCAGGGCTTGATTCAGACCCGCTCGGTAGATGCGTTCGTACGCACCCAGCGTATGCAAATCCGGCAAAGGCAGGCGATCGCACGGCAAGGAATTAGCACGCCCACTATGCCTTGGAGTGCGATCGCGGTGTGTATGCAGAAGCCCACCAGCCTGTCTTAAGATGCCCACTTATGCATGTCATCTCCAGGATGTGTATGCAACCATCGGAAGCGAACACAGCTCTTGCGGTTGACCATACCTTACCGCAAGCACTGCGAGTGATTCAGTGTTAAATTCAACCATGTGACGTGTACTATGACGCTGTGTCTTAATTATGCACGCCTCTGAAATGACGTGCAGCCGGGAAGTCGGCGTACCTGATGCCGACAGCCGGCTTCCTGACTGTCATATCCCGGCAAGGGTCGAAAGACAGGCGTCGATATGCCGACGCCTGTCATTAGACATACGCCGAGAGCCTGACGCCCAATTGAAGGGACGCCGAGCACAGATAGCCGCGGGGGGAGGGGAGGGTTAGGTTTAGGGTTCCCGGGGGGGACTTAGGGTTAGGCACCCCCCCCTGGGAGGTTAGGTTTAGGCAGCAGGGAAGGGGGGTTAGGTTTAAGCTCTTAGAGGGGGATTAGGGTGGGTTAGGTACCCCTAAGGGAGGGTTAGGGGGTAGAATTAGTTTAGCTAATAATTACCTGAGGACAATCAGGATTTCCACTGCTGCCGGGATGCTGGTGTCGGGATTCCAACATGCGTCCGGCGGTAAATCAATTCCTCTGAAACAGCGTTGAGACGCTCAGACATGCCTGTGTTCGCACCACCACTTCCCCCTTTCCATCGACCAACCCGTTACCACCCACAAACGGCTCGTCCTGTCACTCAGTCTAGCGAGATATCTATGTGCAGCAAGCGAACGCTTCCCGATCGCATGGACTAGTTCGCGCATGCGCACATTGCAAAACTTCGCCAGCTAAGAACGAACGCAGCCTAGCGAGCAGATCTGAATCGGGCCCTCAGTTCTAAATGTCTGTGCAGTCCCATTTTCTAATACTTATTTCTATTGGAATTTTAAAGACTTTTCTCCCATTGAATTAATGGACAGACCCAAAAATGGTGTCTTATACCCGACTTATAATTTTATTCGATTTTGATCAATTTAAATTTGATAAAAATTGATTAACATCGATGTTGTATTTATGGGGCTAAATCACACATTTACTGACAGTTTTTAAAAGTTTTTGTTTTGTTTAAGTATTAGTAAATGTGTAATTTAGCCCCAGAAACGCAACATCGATGTTGGACAATTTTAAATCAGCAAAAATCGATTAATATCGATCTTTAGTAAATTGACCCCTCAGAGAGGAGAGACCACCATCACATGGGACAGTTCATAACACCCCTTGATTTGATATGGACTCACTACCCTCCCCAATTACTCATGTCCAAAACACAATGCAGCACCAGAGCACTAGGTAATGACTTACAGGAGGAACCCCCATCCCCAAATATCAACAGCTCCCAGTATGTAGCCCCAAGTTACCAGGTATTGCATTCTCCAGCACATATCCTTTGAACACTGTCTGTAAAAACACTGGGCGATTGTCATTTTGATCAAGAACGACGATCTGTAAGTCAGTAGGGTCCTCAAGGGGGACTCCATCACTGTCCAATGCAAATGCACAAAGCTGAGGAAGACGAGAGGGAATATGTTATGTGCTTGGAATTCTCTATCCTTTGCAAACACACACAGGAGCTGCTTCTGAGTTGGGGGCTGAGCAAGTCACTTTGCACCTGGAACAAACCATGCTGCACTGCAAGGGGTGCGAATACATATATTATTTCTCTGTTGATAACTCGATAATCCACCCTGCCCCACAAACTCGCTGCCTTGGTGTCATACTTTACTCTGAACTGTCCTTTGTTTCCCACATTCAATCTGTCTCAAAATCATGTTACATACATCTAAAAAACATATCCTAAAATTCGACCATATCTCACACAAGACACTGGTAAAACTCTAATCGATGCACTCATTATTTCCCGCATTGACTATTGCAATAGTCTCCTTAGTGGTCTTCCCAAAAACAGGCTATCGCCATTACAATCCACTATGAATGCAGCTGCGAGGCTTATCTTCCTTGCCAAATGTTCATCGTCTGCTGCCCCGCTCTGTCAGTCTCTCCATTGGCTGCCGGTTTTCTACCGTATTCAATATAAAATACTTTTACTTACACATAAGGCTATTAACCAAACCACACCAACATACATCTCTTCACTCATATCAAAATATCTCCTAACCCGACCTCTCCGCTCAGCACAAGATCTGCGTCTCTCATCCCCATGCATTACTTGCTCCCATTCATGGTTACAGGACTTTCTTAGGGCTGCACCAACTCTATGGAATGCCTTACCACGCACAATAAGACTTTCCTCTAGTCTCCAATCCTTCAAACGTTCCCTGAAAACTCACCTCTTCAGGCAAGCTTATCAGATTCCAGAACCACCCACATAACCTTCATAGCTTCCATATCTAATTACATCCCCTTTCACAGTCCACACATAACCTCACACATTGTATTTCTTTCACATACTCCTGACATTTGGCCGACATTCCTGTGTGATTGGATCATGCAGCCCACCAAGAAACTGTGCATTCTGGCTGGACCAAAATTGCAATATATAGCACCTATCCTTGTGTATCAATGCCTATTTCTCTATAGATTGTAAGCTTATGAGCAGGGCCTTCCTACCTATATATCTGTGTTTTATTACCCAGTTCTGTTCTATTTATGTTTCCAATTGTAAATCGCAACGGAATATGCTGCGCTATATAAGAAACTGTTAATAAATAAATAAATAATTTCTGCATGTGGGGTAAATACTGGCTGGTTTTGCATGTAGCCCACAAATACTGGGCAGCTTTATTGTTACACTGCAATTTAGATCTGAGTATGGACACACTCCTCCCACATCTAATCACTCTGCACATTTTATATCACCCCCACCTGCAGTGCAGCATTGTTTGTCCAGGTGCTGTTTTTTGCTTTGCTCCCTACTCAGAATCAACATCACAATCTGCCACTATAGGGAATAACGGGGTTTGGGACCGGAAGCAGTACAATCAGTGTGTTTGGAATTGCTTCTGTCCAGTCACCATTGATCTACATGTAATATAAAGCTTGATTCACATACTAGCAGTGACTGCCGCAGGATATACATATATGTACTACCTTAAAGCGCTCAGTGGTCTCGCGATCCAGCACTGCGTTCAGGTACACGATTCCAGTTGTTTTATTAATGGAAAATATTCCTTTGGGTTCCTCATCAACACCTGGGCCCTTGATGCTGTATATAATGCTACCTAGGTGCTTCTTGTCTGACTTAATCTGGAAGAAGAGCACAAACAACACAATATTCAGAAAAGTGACTTTATTTTAATCTATCATCACATGTTACATCAGCTAAGTCCACTAGGTGGCAGCAGACGACTATTGTATCAGGCAACTTTTCATATGTATAGATACAGTCTATATTAGAGGTGCACAGTCTGTGCGCAGGAACCCAACATGTGGGCACAGAATAGTTCTGTTGGGGTCCTATGGTTATTGTATATGCAATACAATTGATTGTTTGCCACCACTTGTGGGGTCTCAGAACAATGGTTGTGATCTCACTATACAAACATCTCAAGTAAATCATGTCCTAGATATATTATGATTTTCATAAAACCACATCATTCTGAGCTTGAACTAAACAAATTAAAGCAATATTTAAAAAAAAAAATGAAAAAAGGAATAATCTGTTAAAGATATAAATGGGTATTTGATATTGGCATGCAACAGTACTGGGTTGTATGAATATTTATGTTACTGATATATGCCAGGGCCGTAACTAGGGTAGTGCGACCAGTGCCATGGCACAGGGCACCGCAGGGCAGGTGGCTCTGTTTGGACCTGTGAATTTTCCTGTTTATTATCATTCTCACTTGTAGCTTCCTCTTCTTTTATCCCCAGCATCTCCTGGTCTCCCCTATCTCTTCCCTGGCCCTTCCCCATGAGGCCATGGCCTTTTTTCAGGTGCACTATCTTATGTCCTTATTTAAAAAATGGAGAGGGAGGAAGGGGGGGCGCCAATGCTTTCTCTGGCACAGAGCACCAAAAAGTCTAGTTATAGCTCTGATATATGCTATTTATTTATTAACCTTTATTGATATATAGTCTGCATTATACAACTGGCTATAGCATGCAGACGATGAAGGTAACAATGTATACTTGTATTTTCATATCCTCCTATAATGTAGGTGATGTGGATGGTCCAGTGTGTCTTATAGACCTCAATGCGGGTCATTCCATGTCCAGGGGTCCCCACCTGCCCATCTCCATATATGTCGTCAGAATAACATTGGGGAAATTTTAGTTCACAATATGTAGCAAAACTATTGCCCTCAAAGTGGGGGTGGGTGCAACTGTCACCGACTGAGCAGGTGGGGGATGATCTTCAAAATTGCTCCACTTGACATGGAATGACCCATGTACAATGATTGGTAAGTATGCAGGCAAGACTTTCCCATTTGTATGGAAGTGTGCAGTCTGACCCTTCTCAATTATTTTTCAGCTGTTCTGACATTCAGTAAAATGCAAAGTAGATAAATTATTTATAGATTTTTTTTTAAATGATATCAGCTCTAAACACTTTAATAGCCTGTGATTCGCTGGGGCCGGCAAAATTATGGCGAGATAGTGACTAGAATTAAAGTGGCAATTACTTTAAAGGCAAAACAAAGCTGGTTTTGCCTTTAAAGTAATTGCCGCTTTAAATCTAGTGACCATGTGGCTGGAATAGTGCCGTTTCATGGGCTATTACATTTGAACTCTTTGTCATACGAGATTCCTCTCCTCTCCTCATATTAGAGCTTGACAAACCTCATGTTCCTTACCTGCACCACTTGTGAGGGGATGTTTCTTAAATTCTCAGAGACGGATATTGTCGGAATCACCCAGGCTCTTTTAAACCTTTGCATCTTACTAGCCAATATGTCCCGTGGTCGCCAAGGATACAACGTGCGGACATCTTGTGCAAGCTCGTCCTGTGATGTCACACTGATGACCTGTGGGGAAAATAGGAGGGAAGTCATTTTATTGGAGTAAACAACTGAGGCGTGGAACACTGCACTCAGTAACATAGCCGGTTTTCTGTACAATTTATATACTCCCGTATAATCATCCATGAAACATCTACAGCAGGTGTTGGCGTATACTTTAATAAATACTCCGTAAATCCTATGGGCATGACTTATTCAAGACAATTACATTTCTAAATACATGTATTTGGCTATATAAGTGGAAGCTCTGCTAGAATAACAATAAGGAACCTACTGTAATCCGCAGACATGGTATAGTGCCATCAAGAGGCCAATTTATCATTAAAAAAAATATAACTTGGCAGAACACTAGTGTAACATTACCAAGGAATAATGTTTGGCCTAAACATTAGGAATTGGAGCACGATCAATGTTATCGCTACTGTATGTCCATCAAAGCCCAATCATTTTCCAGTAATAAGCTTTTTGTAATATAGTTTGAATCACATTTCACCAGAGATGGCGCTATCTGCAGCCTGGTGCTCTCAGCTCTCACCAGCTGTCACCAGCTGTCATCATTAGAGCACGTGTACCCTCACATAGCAGCATGTTTACATATGATCGGGGACGTAGTGCCCACTTGGGGTTAGAAGACCGTATAAACCTTTATATTGCAGATACCAAAGATTACCCTGAATGTATAATATCTCAGATATCATGGAAGCATAGCTAAAAGTCACTTGGCAAAACAACATACATCATACAAAACATGTGTTGGTACAAGGGAGTTATCCCCATATGACATGGCTGTCCTGGAGTATTTGAAATAAATAAAAGCTGCTACTATTACAGTTGCTACTATTACTACTTTAAGCTGCTATCTACCCTTTCCCCTCCCTACCCCCAGCACTGCCAGCCTCTAAACTCCACCTTGCCCCCTCCCTACCCCCAGCACAGCCTGCCCCTAATCCTTCTTGCCCCAAGTACTGACCCAGCTGCTATCTACCCTTACCTCCTTCCTACCCCAGCACTGCCTACCCTTCCTCTCCTCTATCCCAAGCTCTACTCCCCTCTACCCCCAAGCTCTACCCCAACTTCTCCCAGCCTTCCCCCCAGCTCTACACCAACAGCTGCTTGCCATTAACTCCCTCTATCCCAACTGCTACCTGCCCCCACCACTGTCCCAACTGCTGCCTGCCCTCCCCCTCCCATAATAAGTGATGAGGCCCTAAGAGTGGTGGAGTAGGACCCCCATTTTTAAAGTGAGGGGTCTTTGGGACCCACAATTTTTTTAACAAAGGTCAGTTGTTATACAAAATACACCTAAAATTCAGAAACTTGTAGTAACAACAAACTTTGTAAACACATACACACCAAAAATATACATACCTGCACCATATTAACATTTTCTACATCTCTAAGTTGATCCTCCTTATACCTGCAGAGGCTGAGCAGGGGAGGGGAGTGAGGAGATAGGAAAGTGTAACTGAGTACAGGATGTTTTATTTATTGTGAACATCCTCTCTGCAGTTTTAATTAATAGCTATAAACAAATTCTTGCAAAGTTTTACTTCCTGATGAAGCAGGTGAAGATCCTGCGAAACGCGTTGATGTAGCGTTTGTAAGAATTCAGCTGTTTCTGGAATTAAAAGGATCATTTCTATAGGTTGATAAACTTTTCCTAAACCCACATCATATTTTATCTTACAGAATGTGAGTGAAGTCTTCCTTAGTAATCTACTGTATATTGTAATAAGTTACATTACCAGGACGTTATTGTCTACTGTAAAATAAAGAACCATGTTTGGTAAGCAATGGATAATGGAATTTCTTTTATTAGAAGGGCATTTCAGAATCTGTTTTAGGTGGGTATAATCCCTTTATCTCACTTGCACATACTTTTTCCATTATGTAATTTACACTATTTCTTTCTGAGCACATCTTGTCCAATGGCTCCATGATCGGGGAAATTGGGAAATCACAAAGGACACATTGAAAGCTTTTCACCTTTATCTGATGAGTAGGATTTATTTAGAGGCAGAACTTGAGTTATTATGTACATAAATGTATTTGGTTCTGTTTCTCTTTTTATCATTATTATTGCGTACAGTACATATTGGACAAAACACATCATATAGGAACGTCATCATATACTGTCATGTGATGTGAGCACCTGTTGTACATACGTTTTCTAAAACGTCACTTTCACTGTGTTTGAATGTTACATGGTACAGATGGATTGGGTATGAAATCCCGGCTGTCGGGGATGCCGCTGGTCAGAATACCGACAGCGGCGTAGCGACATGCCAGAATCGCGACACCCATAGGGAAGACAGGTGTTTTTCTAACCCCTACCCTAACCCCCCCTCCCCGGTGCCTAAACCTAACCTCCCCGCCTAGATCCTAAACCTAACCTCCCCCTCCATGCACCCTAAACCTAACACTCCCTCCCCAATGCCTAACCCTCCCCCTAGTGCCTAACACTAATCCCGCACCGAAAACCTAATCTCCCCCTAACACCCCAATACTTACCTTCAGGATTCCGGCGGTCGGGATACTGGTGCTGGGATCCCGTCCTGTTGCGATTTCGGCGCCGGTATTCAGACCGTCGGCATCGCGCACGCTGGGATGCTGACTACATCCTGGTATAGATATATATATGGGAAACAGTCGGGAAGCCGATGGACGGAATCCCGACTGCCGGCTTCCCGACTGTATAATCCTGGCAAGGGTTAAATGACAGATGTCGAAATCCCGATGCCTGTCATTTTCCCTATGCCGGGAGCCCGACACCCGGCTTACGGATTGAAAGTAAGCCGGGCGACAGCTGCAGACAGATGCGGGGGGGGTTTAGGGTTCCCGGGGGGGGGATTTAGGGTTAGGCACCCCCCCCGGGAGGTTACGTTTAGGCTAGGGGAAGGGGGAGGTTAGGGTTAGGGAGTAGAATAGGTTAGAGAATACTTACCTGGGGACGATTGGAAATTTCAGTGCAGCCGGGATGCCGCTGTCGGAATTTCAACCGCCGGCCACCGGTTAATCATACTGAATCCAATTATATATGCATAGTATATTTATGACCTATCTATCTGTTCTCCCGAATTCTTTGAAGCACCATATTCAGTTTGAGGCTATTTCTGTGTCCCGGCAGTGGACACAGGACTATCGGCTACACATTCTGGAGGACATTGGTTTGGTGACTAGATCATATGTACAGTATCTCTTTGTCATTGGTCTAAACAGTTCAAGATATTTAAAATAGTCCTACAAATGACAATAGATTCATTGTCCTCAATTAAAGTGTAAATGAAATGTGAGTTGTTATTATTACTGTTCCTCCTTACCAGGAACAGAATATGTTTGTCCATCACCACGTGACTGGAATGTGTCAATATGTCTCTGAGTTTTAGAAAGACCCCATCTTGGGTTACCTGAACACATGAACAGAGTCACTGCCACTCTAATCTGGCTTAGAGACCAGCTGGCAGGACCTGGCAGGTGCGACAGCTGCACAAACATTGGTACCAAGGAGCCTGTACGTGAGCTCCTTACCAGGTGTTTACAGGCCGTGTCCCTAGAGGTATACAGAGCAGGGCTGATTTCCTATAATCCTAACAAAGACAACTGGCAATGAACAGGTGCAGACTGCTAGTCTTCAGACTGACGTGAAATGGACCTTATCAGCTATACTATTACTACACTAGTGATTGCACGGTGATAGGATTTGTCCAACAGCTCTGATATACAAGAGAGCACAATACGTACTGATAGATTCTCTAACCTCAACATCTAAAGGTGCCCATCCACTAGGGGGTGCAGTGCCTACACTGGACGATTGATCGATCAGTGTAGGTTCATCAATCATCCCCGAACATGGCCAATCTGTCGTTATTGGCAGATTGGCATGCATGTTCGGCCGATGATTGATGTCGGAAACGACCAGCGGGAGCGCGCATCGCTGGTCGTTTCCCACATTCGGATGCACGATTTGCGGCCGATTACTGAGCGACTGCACGATTACGATGTTGTAATCGTGCAATCGTACAGTGTAATCGGCTAGTGGATGGGCACCTTTACTCTAAAGCTAAGGCAACCTGTGGCTTGCCAGCTGTTATGGAACTACAAATCCCAGCATGACATACTAGCCATCAGGTGGAAGACCAAGCTGACCGGTCAGTGGGTGCCTAAACCTGCCGCCTAAAAATGCTAAATGCTAAATGAAACTCCATAACCTGCAGGTATTCTGTCTGCGCCCCCTCCCCAATACTTACTGCCCTATAAATGGCCTATGCAGGCTATTAGGTACTCAGTACATACTGTATATTTATTTGGTTCATTTTCACCCTTTCCCATTTACTCTGTTGCAGTAATGTGAGTTACATCAAATAATGACCACATTAATCTCTGCTTCCAGAAATCGGAGAAGTAGTTGAAAAACCAGATCAGCACACTATCCTTATATAAATGTGTCTTTCTGGGGTCCATTCACGCTCATTATAATTGTAATATAGTAGATGAGTAAAACAGAAGGTGACCTCTGATCAACAGCACTCTTAGGGGTGTATTTACTAAAGTGCAGGTTTTTAGAAGTGTAGATCAGATTCTCCTTATCATTTATCTAGCTCCTTCTGGAAAATAATAGCTAGAGTCTGATTGGTTGTTACAGGCAACATCTCCACTTCTAAAAACCCGCACTTTAGTAAATATACCCCTTATCATCCAGAGACGCCTTAGTGGCCCATTTATCGGGTATTTCTGCATTTTCAGTAGGATTTTGTTTCTCAGGGGCATATCTACCACAATCCACATTTTTAATGCATATGTGATAAATATCTCCAATTTAAAAAAAAAAATCATGAAAATGTACTAAAATCCCCTTGCCGGGAGATGGGCTGTGATAAGAACCCATCCTGGCTAAGAGCTAGGAGCAGTGTATTAGTGTAACCCTATCTCACTTCTTCCTGCTTCAGGTCCCAGCAGCCAATGCGCTAGAGCAGCCGTTGGCCTGGCCCATGCATCACCTCTCCCTCTCCGGAAAAATTTGCATATTAGTAGCCCAAAGGCTACTATAGGGTAATGTCATCTAAAGAGGGCGTCATCCTATGGAGGCCAAGCCCCGGAATTTGGAAGCACAGCAGCCCCCATGGAAACCTATGGCACTGCATTTGTGGATGAAAATGGAGGCACCGCAAATCGGAGATATCTGCTGTAGTCCCTCCATGGTACATTTGGGGGATCCTTAATATTTGCGGATATCCCCGAAATACTGGTGTTTTCAGGGAATATTCCGCAAATATTGTTTGATAAATAGGCCCCTTAGTCCTCTAATGTAATGGAGATGAGCCTTGGACCAGTCTACTGGTGATCACTTTCAAAATAAGCAATGTCACACATGTGGGCAGAGGGTTTAAGCAGTAAGTTCATATAAGCAGCGGTAAGGATGGGGGGGTATGAGACGTCGACATTGACCATATTGACATTCATCATGTAGACACTGTTGAAATGTCAACATATCATCCCTGTTGGCCCAGTGGTGACTTACCTGCTTCCGGCGGATGCAGCAGCATCTTCTGGGTCCCGGCAGTGTGAGTTTTGGTGAATACACTGGCCCATCCCTATTCCCTTCCCCTTAATCTCCTTCTACAGACTAACACTAACCTCCCCCTCTGAAGCATATCTCTAACATTCCCCACCGTAGCCTATGCCTTACCTTTCCCACCAAATCCTAACCCTAACCTTCCCCACTGTAGCCTAACCCTAACCTTCCCCACTGTAGCCTAACCCTAATCTTACCCAATGTAATTTAACCTTAACCTTCCCCACTGTAGCCTAACCCTAACTTCCTCCCATAGCCTAACCCTAACCTTACCCACTTGTAGCCTAACTCTAACCTTATCCACTGTAGCCTAACCCTAACCTTCCCCACTGTAGCCTAACCCTAATCTCCCTCCCGTAGCCTAACCCTAACCTCCCCCCGTAACCTAACCCTAACTACCCCCCTTAGCCTAACCCTAACTTCCCCCTGTAGCCTAACCCTATCCTCTCTCTATTGCCTAACCCTAACCTTCCCACATCCCACAGCCTAATGCCGTCTACACACTAGACGATCCGATCCGGTGGTTCGGACAACATATCGGGCACATCGGCCAGTGTGTACCTGCTATGTCGCTGACGATACGCACTCCCGCGTGTCGTCAGTGACATCGCCCGTTGGACCTGCATGCAAGTCTGATGGACAATATCGTCAGCGGATGAACTGACCCTCTACAGTCTACACCCTCATGTCGCCCCTTCATGGTCAGCCTCAGATGTGCATATTCTGATATTACCTATGGTTCATTACATGCACGATTAGTTATACCCACTGCCCAGCTCTGCACTTTTCCGGCCCCCTACATAGAGGCAATGATGATGATAATGAAGATGCAGATCTGCACTAATCCCATAGCAACCAATCAGATGTTTGCTACCATTATGTAACCTGAACTAGATAGATAACAGATAACTATTTTAAATGACAGTGGCAGAAAAAGTTATTTGTCCCTCATTTAGAACTATTCAAGTTGTCCTCTAGCTGCTGTCTGCCATTAAAGCCAAATGGTGTCTGGCAGCAGGTCAGTAATGCATGACAAAAACATCTGCTGAGGTTATCCACCCTAATTGTCAATGGTCACTCAATAACATCACCAAAAGCTAATTATTTATTTAAATCAATCAGTGTTCAAGAGTTTGTTCATTGCACAAGTTTTGAGATTAAAATACATTTGGTGCTGCACGGGAAAGCAAAAGCATACTAGGTTGCCTAAGACATACATTACATTACAGTGTTATGTAATGTACACTGTAATATAATGTATGCCTGGCAGGCCCAGGAATAGAGGGCGCCAGTGCCAAAATCCAAATCAGTGGCAGTAGAAGATAAGAGACGCACAATCATGTAACTATTAATAATACTACAAGACTCTAACAGCAGGGTGTGCGAGCGGAGATGCCGTCAGCCAGGATGCAGGGCCCCGGGGGGCTGCACCATCACTGCCCCATGGTACCTGCATCTGGCTAGCAGTTTGCCTAGAACGGCACCCTATGGTCAGTAGCTCTGCTTCGGTGCTGCTCAGAGCATCCAAATGACGCTCCAGGCACGTAGCCTGCATTGTGTAGAGCTGTCCGGAGCATCCGGTAGCTGTACGCTTTCTCCTGCTGTCACCCTCTCGCTGTCTGCTGTCACCCTGACGCCACAGGTTCGGGTGGAAATGGCGCAGCAGGGCCGTGAGCCTTGCTCTGCCTCATAGCTTTCCTTGTATCACTTGTACCAAAACGTAACACAAGTGTATTGTTGTACTGTATACAGTGGCGTAACTACCGTAGGTGCAGCTGCTATGGGGCCCTGACCAACCCGAGGCACGGCCCTCATCCTGCACCTACGGCGCCAGGCCTCAGTCCGTGCACCCCGCTCAACACCCCCCCCCCAACCTCCTAACTCCCCTCTCCTCGACTCACCTGCTTCGTGTCCTCTCCCTCTAATGGTCGCATCCAGCCGGCTCTGCCTCCCCTCATTGACAGATACTGAAAGGAGGCATAGCCGCAATCTCCCAGCATCAGTCAGTGAGGTGAGATGAAGCCGACCCAGAGAGGAGGTGTGCCTGCCCTGCGCAGCGCAACCATGGAGCAGGTAAGTTGAGGAGAGGGGAATGAGGAGGGTGAGCAGGGGTGAGGAGAGTGCGGGGGGGGGGGGGCATGGACCAAGGGGGGCCATGAACATCTTGCTATGGGGCCCCCCTATATCTAGTTATGTCCCTGGTTGTATAACTGTATATGCCTTACTAGAACACTAGTGCTAGGGTTGCTTTCTAATTGCCAATATATAGTACAGAGTGTATCTTAGTAACTACCATACAATACAGAGAGCATCTTAATGACCAATATGTAATACAGACATAGGGCCTGATTCAGACCCACTCGTGAGCGGCTGTCCGCTCGCAAGTGGGTCGATGGTCTGCACTGTGCATGCGCACGACGGAGGGAGCTCCGTCGTGCGCAAGCGCGAGACGCGACAAGCAAAGGACTTTCCTTCGCTCGTTGTGTCTGATCAAAGGGGGCATGCTGTCGATGTTGATTGACAGCACGCCCCCTTTGGTGGGCGTGCCGGGGGCGTGCCTCCCAGACGGGGGCGTTCCCAAGGGAACGCCTACCGTCAGAAGCCGGCCCCACTGACATCACTAGTGATGTCAGTGGGAGTGATTTTGGCTCTGATAGAGCCAAAATCACTCCGGGCCTTGCGGTTGAGAAACTCAACCGCAGGCTTCGGCTCGCAGTGGCGATGGTCGCGATGGTCAAGACCATCGCGACCATCATCCGGCACGCTCGTATATGCTGTGGGTGGTGACCCACAGCTATACGAGCGTCCAGGAGGACGCTCCATAATTATGGAGGTGGGCCCTGATTCAGAGCGAGCGCTCTGGTCAGAGCGTCCGGCTCTGAATCAGGGCCATAATCTTAATGACCAATAAATATTACAGCTAGCATCATAGTTACCACAATACAAAAGCATCATAGTTGTCAGTATCTTAGTGGATTGTGCCCATCCTACTATACTTGTATTACCTGCTCTAGATCCACTTATATGCCTATTTGTTTTTTCCCTCGAGGAAACATTCAATATTTTATGTTTTATGTTTTCCAGTTGCTGTCCTTAGCTAAGGTTATTATAGCATGGAAGAGGTTGGGGGTTGATCCACCTGATTTTCATGATTGGGTATAATACGGTCAACCATGAGAGATACTTGTATACGGCTAAGGGGGCTTAGCCCAAATTCCATAAACCATGGTATCCATGGTACACGTCTCACTATGGTCGGAGAAGTAGAGCTCTTCCATCATTCAGAGCCGTGTAATTTTAGGGGGGCTGCCCGTGCACTAGCACACGATCTATTTGTTTTTGATGCAATGTCTTTCTGCACATGTTGCACCTCTGTAACTGTTGTTTACTTCACACTTTTTGTGTTCTTCTGTATATTTCTTTTACAGAGTTTTATCTGTATTGTCCATTTTCTGTCTGATTGAATTTTCATTATGTGTTTTTGGTCTGTAATTTTTTTTTTTTGTTATATTGAAAATCAATCAAATATACTTGATTAGAAAAAAAAAGAGTATCTTAGTGTCCACCATACAATAGAGAGCATTTTATTGACAACCCTACAATACAGAAAACATTTTAGTGACCACTATACAATACAAAGGGCAATTTGGTGACCACCATACAATACGGTCAGCATTTTAGTGGTCACTATACATTACAGAGAGCATCTTATTGACCATTATACATTACAGAGAGCATCTTAGTGACCATCATACAAAAGAGATAACATCTTTTAGACCACTATGCAATACAGATAGCATCTCAGTGACCACCATACAATGCAGAGAGCATAATAGTGACCACTGTACAGAGATCATATTGACCACTATATAATACATAGATTATCTTATGACCACTATACAATATAGAGAGCATGGTAGTGACCACTATACAATATAGAGAGCATGTTAGTGACCATTATACAATACAGTGAATATTTTAGCTACACTATTCCAGAGACTAATTGAATATATTAGTGACCACTATAAAACATATACCTACATTTCTGGTCTTTTTAAAATCTTGATTGTGTTAATACAATACAAACCCCAGCTTCCTGGCAGCCTTCTCTCTCTACCTCAGGGGGCTATTGGTTAGTTCACTTCCTGGCAAAAGTAAAGTGCTGCTTTGTATTTACTTTCTTCCACTCACCAAAATAGAAGTGTATGTACCAGTTGTCATGCTCAGGGCACCAATATTTCTGCCTCTGGTCTAGTGTTTTTTGTTTTGTTTTGTTTAGTTTTTGTTTTTTTCTGATTGCTGTTTCACAAGTAAGTGTCCAGATGCTCACTCCCGTTATTTGTATGTTGTCATTTATATGTATTTGCCTCCATACTCACTTACGTTTCTGCTTATTTAGATTTAGACAGATACTATGTTTGATGCTCTCTCTTATTTACTACCGTGTTTCCCCGATAATAAGACCTACCCCGAAAATAAGCCCTACCCTTAATTTTGTAACTCGGTCCAAATTAAGCCCTACCCCGAAAATAAGACCTACCTGAAACTCATTTTGAGCTGGGAATGCTGCAGAGACCAGCGTTCCCAGTCATGCAGTGCGCGGGTGACGTCATGACGTCACCCGCGCACTGAGGATCCTGTGCGGCCGCGCCTGCTGGATCACGTTAGATCCAGTCAGAGCGCAAGTGAGAGCGACATCCCGGACGGCGGCGAGTCAGGTAAGTGCACTGCAATAAGGGACACTGCTACAGGGGGGAGCCTGCATTAGCGGCACTTCTACAAGGGGGCCTGCATAAGGGGCACTTCTACAAGGGGGCCTGCATAAGGGGCACTTCTACAAGGGGGCCTGCAAGGGGGTGGCCTGCATAAGGGGCACTTCTACAAGGGGGCCTGCATAAGGGGCACTGCTGTCAATGTTAATTAATATAAGACCTACCCCGAAAATAAGCCCTATGGTGTTTTTTTGAACAAAAAAAAAAATAAGACAGTGTCTTATTATCGGGGAAACACGGTAAATGGCTGTTACAAAAAAATAATAAAAGCATGTTTCAAAAACATACAAAAAAAAAGGGTCCAGCTGATGGCACAGTTTTCAATGCTGCCTAACAGTGCTGCCACCATAGATTCACTATTAGCAATTTGCTATCTATACTGAATTTGTGTTCTTGTAAATGCATGGTCTTCCTGCCGTGGTCCAAACACATAGAGGGGCTGATTCTGCATGGACACAAATAGGGAGTTTTAGTGTGCAGTGTATGTGCAGATGCAAATTTACATGTTATTACATCTCTCCAACCTATTCTGAGTTGGACGGCTCATCGGCTAAATCTGCTTTTGCATGAAATGGCGTATGTTCTGTCTTTAGTTAGTGTCATGGCGTGTAGCTTATAAGTTCCGTGCTATTCTATTATGGGTGGTGCGGACACAGAAGGGAAGCCTGTGTCAGACAGATCTCTTATTCCTAGCATGGGGCTGGTGCACGTGCTGATATTAATGATGATTGCGGCTCTGGACGGGAAAACAGTGGGTGGTGCACCTTCCTGCTTGAAGCCGCATGGATCCTCGCATTAGCACTGCGCAAGCTCGCAAGGTAGTAAATCTAGCTTCCGGGACATCACACAAGCGCTGCCGCATTGTGTTAGACTTAGAATCAGCAACAGGCCCACGTACAGTTGGGCATGAATGCATTTGGTGGTGGTAGGTATATAAGCTTGTAAGCTCCACTGGCTCAACGACTGATGAGCATGAATAAACCTGCTTGATTGTATAGTGCTACCAAATATAAAGCAAAAAATATCATTGTCTAGACCAGAGGTTCCCAAACTCAGTCCTCAAGGCACCTCAACAGTTCAGGTTTTAGAGATATTCATGGTTGAGCACAGGTGACTTGGGTGCTAGTTAAGTCACCTATGGTCAAGCATGGATATCCTTAAAACTTGGGCTGTTAGGGTGCCTTGATGACAGAGTTTGGGAACCTCTGGTCTAGACAATTAAAGCAAATGCATAGTAGTCCCTAGGGTTGAGTGCACATTTACAGCTACCAGCAATATTGTAAATACCCATCAATCCTGTAGTTTAGTCACCATGGAATAAAGCAGAGAGTGGGACAGGGGTGCTAATATTATTCATTTTGAATTTTATTCAAACAAATTGTGCTATTTTATGCCTTGTCCATGACAGCGATTATATTTTGCTGGCAATGCAGACGATATGGCGGTACATACTGTACACGTATTAAAAGAAAGCGCATACAACATGTAACATATTTTTCACTGAGCAATTATGGAAAGTACTTTAAATAACACAATCTGTATTCTTTAATACCTACTCCATCATTGTAAGCTGCGTGCACACCATGGGCTCGGTATAAACAGAATATATATACAGAATAAGAAGTGTGTGTTACAAAATGTCAACATTTAAATTGTTAACATGATCATCATGTTGACATTGCTTTCCGACAGTCGGCATGCCGACATAGCTGTTTTACGGTAGTTAAGCGCTCTATCCTTATTCTAACCGCCGCCTAACTCTAAACATAACACTGGAATGTGCTGTCGACATTGTGACTGTCAGCATTCACAATGCAAACATAATGACTATGTCAGCACTACGTTCATGTTGACATTTCTGAATGACGACATTCTGGATTCCATATAATGACTACATACCTAAGGATTATACTGTAATACTCAAGAGGTCAGTACAGCTGAAAATGTGTCATTTGTATATGGACATCTATGGATAATGGTCTTCATTTGAATCATTTGCTATTGTGGAGAAGAGGTAACTTATATCCTATGCAGTAAAATACAGATCAGACCATTTTACTGCTTTACAGTGCAGCATCTGATTTAACTCTTCATGGAAAGAGCAGCCTGTGGTTATGGGCAGGTGTTAAAGCTTTCATTTATCCCTGCTGAGTGCAGTAACTGATTGTCCAGCTGCCCAGAGGGGGAGGGGAAAGGAGTGTGGGATTAATTTGAATTTAGCAGGCCCCAGTGGACCAAAATGTACCAGTTGCTGCCTCCTCACCCTGACCTCCCCCCCAAAATATCGCTGTTCTGGGTATGATCATGTTACAGGCGTCCAAGGAATTTACCTCATTCCTAAACAAGACCCAAGGTCTTGGGCATGTACTGCACCCACCGTCTCCCGAGACATTTATTTGTACGGATTTATACATAAACTCACCTAAAATGCTTACAGCTTATAAACTGGTGTGGCCTGGTGGCTTGTAAACCAGACCAGGAGCCCTGTGATAAAATGCTGGCATGCATGCATGCTTAGTTATTAGGCTGTTATAGAGAATAATGAGGCGTTTTACAATATCACCAATAATTCAAATTTTTCTGGCAATTGCCTGGGTTGCAAATTGCCCAGCCATAATCCATGATTGAATGTTCAGCACATTCTGCAGGAGAGGAAATCCAACATGTTCTGCAGATCAGACAACCCCCCCGACCCCCCACCCCCCCTGCTGAAATGCTACAGAAGGGGTGATAGAGCCATTTTATTAAGAGTTTAAGATGAGATTCAATTCACCGCAGTGTTTGGTTTCAATTAGAGATGAGCGGGTTCAGATCTCAGAAATCCAAACCCACCCAAATTTCGGGGATCCGGGGCGATCCTCGCGACGTTCGGATCTCCCTGCCTGCCCCGGATTCCTCACCCGAGGCAAAACCTTGCAACCCCGCTTTCGGTTTGCAAGGTTTTGTTTTGAGCGGGCTTAACGCTGATTGGCAATAAGCGCTAAGCCCATTGAAAATGCACAGAGAGAAAAAGAAGATGGCGACCGCCATCCCCGCCGCCTGACACCGCCGGCACCCCCACTTGCAGCATCCCCCGCTGCCGACACCACAGCTGCTGACACTCCCGCCCCACGTACTGAGGACACCCTCAGCGACCAGCACACTGCCGACACTCCCACACTAAGGACACCTAGCACCCCTGCACTTCCGACACTGTCAGCACACATGCACTGAGGACACCCTGCATTGAGAACACTCCTGCACTGCCGACACAGTCTGCAAACCTGTACTGAGGACACCGCTGCGCCAGAACCCCCCGCACTCCCGACACAGCCAGCAAACCTGCATTAAAGACACCGCTGGCACCCCCGCACTGCCGACATCACCGGTACCCTTCACTGAGGACTCTGCCAGCACCGCAGCACTGCCATTCCATTTACTGAGGACACCGTCAGCAACCCCACTCTGCCGACACTGCTGTCACAGTAAGTGCAGTATTGGTGTATCCAACCCACACTGTATGGGTTGGAAATTAGAAGCTGAACTGCCACATGTTAGTGCCGCTCACTGTGTCACTTGGTTTAGTCAGCCAGCTAGCTGGATGCAACCTTTTGGCCTTAACTAGAAGAAGCAAATAATATTGTGAGGTGGTCAAAATTGATTGGAAATTCCTGGAAATAAATGTTATTGAGGTTAATTATACTGTAGGAACAAAAACAGGCCAATTTTATGTGATTTTAGCTGTTTTTATGGTTTTTTAAGAAAAAAATCCATATCCAAAACAAAACACGGAGGTGAGGTTTTGGTAAAACCAATCCAGATCCAAAACCAGGGGAGATCAAGATCCAAAACCAAAACACGGGGTCGGCGCGCATCTTTAGATTTCAATACACATATGAGTGCATTACCAAATATCACAGAAGCTAAACATCACCAATATTTCTGCGCACTTCTATGGGGTGCCAGGCAAAATCAGCGATGTTGGTGGTTGCAGTCCGCCATTCCAGAACGCACATTGCGGCCATCGCACGGAATTGAAACGCCCCCTTATAATGTTGCGCTATCTTTGTGAGGGATTCTTCATCTTCAGAAAACATATTTATTGGCTTGTACAGTACATGGCCTCCTGCAGCTTTTGCTATATATATATATATATATATATATATATATATATATATAAATACACACACACAACATTATGTTTGTTGTATTTTTTTGTTTATTCCGCCTGTTTTCCAGTCATGTCTGCACAGCATCAGGCTGGGTTCTGCAATTTGTGCTGCCCTTAGATACACCACAGCCCAGCTCTTTTCTCTGTTGTATCCCAAGTGTCATTTCAAATGTCTACAGAGCTAAACGATTATAATGATGATAAGTAGACAAGGCTGAAAAACACAGCAGCTGAATGAAAGCTATTCAGTAAATGGTGGAAAAAGTAATATAGAAGCCAACAAATCAAATAAATAACTCTCTCTGGGAAACTTATATCTACTTGTCTGTAGACTGAGGATAAAATGAAGGAGGAATGGGGCAGGGGACAAAGATGGAATAATAATATATATGATTTCCCTTACACACATCTATAATCCTCTGACATTTACAGTACAGACATTACTCAGACATTCCAAAACAATACTAAAAATAGTAGAATTTCCAAAAATGGTCTCTAATGGCGAGTACAAATACTATCATTTACTTGTAAGATGGCAGGTGACCAACATACACAGTGAATAAATGCCAGTCATATAACAAGGTTTTGTATCCTTTTTATCCCCCCTTCATTCATTTGCGGTACACTTGTACAGGGGGTCTTCTGTAACAGTTACTAATGACTCCCGGCCAATAGAGAAAAACTGTAATGGTGCATACGCACGTAGCGATCTGCCAGCGATACGATATCGCTGGCAGATTCTACTGCACACCTGGTGTGTTGGATGATCTATATAGATAATCCAACACACCACCAACTTGCCAGGAATTATAGCGACCCACGATCAGCGTACAGCATGCAGGGACGATGGGCGATATCGCTATCGCCCATACGTGCCCGCGCATCGCTCGTCGAAGGTAATTTGGTAGGGACCATTTAAAAGGATGATTTGATAGATAACGGTAATGATATCGATATCATACAAATTGTCCTTTTAAATCGCTACACGTGTATGCACCATTACACAAACACTATAAGTGTGCATCTCTCCTGCCAGACCAGCTGGGACCCGGCAGCAGATAGCAGGTGCAGTGCCCAGGAATAGTATGAGCTGCTCTCCGCTGGTAGAGGCTTCTCCGTTGGGTTTTGAAAACATGAATATAAATCTGGTGCACTACAATTTCCAGCACTGACTTTACGTTGCAGTGCAATGTGATTTCTTTTTTTTTATTTTGCAGGCAGTTGCATGATATACATTTCACATTTGTTCTGTGTGTTATATATTAATTATTCATTACATTCCCTGTTTAAAATATTCCCAGGCACCTTTTGTGTGGGCACAAAATAGCCACCAATTCACATCAATATCATATTGGGATTGGCTAGATCTTGATCAATGATGTAGAAAGCCAGCTTATGACTGTGATCTATGGGTGTGTGGTTTTGGGATGACCCCATAAATTGAGCCCCATGACTATCTCCCAGCCTGGGACCTGTATGAAAGTCACATTAAAGTCAGTGGTGGAACTACTGGTGATGCAGCAGGTGCATCAAACCAGGGCCCCTGGGGCATCAGTGTCCCGCTGTCATCAAGGCCACCATCGGAGGGGTACAGCAGGGGCGTACTGGCACCGATGATCTTGGCCACATCACATCTTCCGTATAGAACAGATTTCATCATCAGGTGAATTGGACACAACTGATTTTTAGTGTGTGGATCCCAGACCAGTCCATTTGACCACCGCTCAGTGAAATCAACGTGCAGGGAGACCCTGTGCTCCTATGGGGGGGGATATCATTCATGCACACTTTGCTCATTAACTGCTTCAATATATTCAGCCGGTTACTCTGTATCAGGAGTTATGTCATGTGGATTGGCATGGAGCTTAGGGGTTGCTAATTAACAGAGTGTAGAATGTTAAACTGACTTTATAAATTGGATTTGATGTCTCTTCCAGATATTAAAAGTTCTATTATTGTAGCTTTTAGATGGTATGAACTTAATCTAGACTCACACAACTAAAAGGATAACCCACTATACATTAGAGATTAATCCAACTAGTGCATTTATATGTAATATATATATATTTTGTGCTGTTATTTTCCTATTGACCACAGGGGGTTGATTTATTAAAACAGACAAGTGGTGATGTTGCCTATAGCAACCAGATTCTGACTAATATTTTCTAGGATGCAATAGAGAAATGATAGCTACATTCTGATTGGTTGCTTGTTTGTTTTAGAATCTTTAGGAAATCTACCCCCAGGAGTCTTAGGTTGGATTTTATGTCAATTTTATATATATGATTTATTCAGGAAAAATCTGCTACTTATAATATCAAACTTATGGTGGTCTAAACTGTTATACCGGTAGCATCTAGTCAAGTGCATAAGCGCTCCTTCATCTATTACTGTGTAGCCTTTCTTTGTAGGGAGTTGGCTGATAAAAATTGGAGCTTCTCAAAATTTGACTATCTTTTTTCCCACTTGCAGAAATAGCCATCAACAGAGAGATACTATGTCCTGTCTCCTTAATTTAACACATTTCAACATACTGTCTTATATGGGAAAGATTTCTGGACTGCACACCCTGAATATATATAATGGGAGGTGCTACCTGATGAGACTAATTGCAGGCACAGAAACAGACAAATCTCAGGTGCATAACTCCAAATTATTGATAATATATATAAATGCAATAAAATTTTGCAATCAATAGAGGTTTTTAGCATAATCATGGCCAAGGTTATGGGCCTACCCACCATATCCAAGTAACCTCTGTAGGGTAGGTCCCTAACATACTAGGGTTCAAATCCGTAGCCCAGGACCCCCCCAAACTAGCCCAGCTAAGCTGCCCCAGGGCACCGCCATAGTAAGAAAGTGCAGTGTGAAAGAGATAGTTTGGAGCAGCTACTGCTGCATATAAAGAATGAAAATAAAGTGAAGGGTTAAAATGTGTTATAAAAGAAAAAGGTGTTATAATGCGGTGCCCTGAAACAGATCAACAAAGGCAATCCAGGGGGACCCACGCCCCAAAAATGAACCAAAGTTGCACTACAGTATATAAAACATACTGTCTTACCCAGGACTCTAACCCATCACCTCACACTTTGCAGTCAGACACATTACACATGGAGCTATTTGCTCCTGCAACAGATGCCTGTGAATTCTAACTGTATAGTCACATTCTCCTTAATTTAACACATTTCAAATTACTGTCATACACAGGACTCGAACCCATCACCTCACACTTTGCCTTACATATGGAGTTATTTGCTCCAACAAAAGGAAGCCTGTGAATCCTTTCGTGAAGTATGATAGCTGATTCTGATGACAACAGGGGACTGACAGTGTTCAAAGGCATAGGCGTGCGCAGGTGCCAGCACAGGGGGTACCACAATGGGAGTAGTCTATGTCCTTGAGGGAGGGGATTTTCCATGACCTAGCAGGGAGGTGGGAAGGAGGTCGCATGCAGCACCCACTTGCCCTCATTCAGGCCCGGTCGATGGTGGGGCACTGCACACGCAAGCCCCGGAGCGAGTGAGAAATTAACTCGCTCCGGGGCTTGCTACAAACGGGGCAGCTGTCGATGTTGATGGACAGCTTGCCCCATTTTGTAGGCGGGGAGGGGGGGTGGTTGGACAAACGGAGGTGTTCCGTTTGTGGGTGGCCCTACTGACATCACTCTTGATGTCAGTAGTGAGCTTCCTGCTCTATTAGAGCAGGAAGCTCACTGGGGCTTGAGGCAGATGAGACCCTACCACAAGGGTCTCGTTGCAAGCCCGATGGTCGCGACCATCGCGACCATCACCTGGCCGCTCGCAAAAGCTGTGGGTGGTCACCCACAGTTTAGTGAGCGGCCAGGAGGCCGGCTAAAAAAAAAAAGCGGCCGCCCTCATTCAGAGTGAGCGCTCGGTTTTTGCAAGCGGCTCTGAATGAGGTCCACTGTGCGGACTTCTGTGCATTCCAATGTTCAAAGGTCTGCAGTGTAAGATGAGGCAAAATCCAAGATGACGGTTATGATGACCCTTATGATTTGAGTGTGATGGTAAGGCAATGTAGGTATCAGGTGAGGGTACACGAGTTTGACATGGGAACAGTTTAGCCTCTTACAAGTTCCGTTTTAGTTAAGTAAGAGAGAGACGAGTTGTGTAAATGGAATGTGTATATGGAATATACACAACTCCTTACACGGAAGTGGCACACATGCTGTGCGTTTAGACAACGGGAAAACTATATCTGTTTAATATTTGCATCATATTCTAATATTATTACATCCCCCCACCCCTGTACTGTCCCCAGCCGGGGCACACATGGCAGGACAGTGAGGCGGGACTGGTGATCTGATTAGCTGCTAAATACATTTTTCCCAGGGCCGGTGCCAAGGAGTCCAGGCCCAGCACAGTGTCACTTCTGATATACACCGCTCATGGTGTTATGTGCTGTGTCTGGGAATGTGTTCAGCGTGTTAACATTATACAGATCATTTAAAGAACCTGACATTAAGGGGGAGATGTATCAAACTTTCTAAAGAGGACAAGTGGATGTGTTACCCATAGCAACCAATCAGCTCATACATAGCTATCATTTTATATAGCCGATTAGTTAGTAGCTTTTATTAGTCTTACAACACAAGCTGATATCTGATTGGTTGATGTGGGAAAACAGTATTGCACTTTGCACTTTTACTACTATATAAATGTGTTTTAGCTGTTCGGTTTTGCATGGCCTGCCTGGCTAGCTGTCATATTGTCTGGCCTGCCCGGCTAGCTGTGATGGCACATTGTCTGGCCTGCCCGGCTAGCTGTGATGGCACATTGACGTTGTCTGAGAATTAGATGGAAGTGATCTTTCATCATTGTTGATATGACAGAGGATGTGGTTCCCAGCTCCCCCTCGCCTGGGTTATTCCAAGTATGTCCAGCTGTCTGCCTAACATATTTACAGCGCCTTGTAGGATGGATGGCAGAGGGTTCGAGAACTGGGAGTGGGAAGAATGTGGAGAAGTGGGGGTGATCCAAAGCACTGCTCAATGCCCGTTCATCAGACATGCATTTAAGATGAAGAACCCCATTTAAATCGCCTAGAACCTGTGTAATATGGTGACCCTTGACCACTGTATAATACTTCAGGTCATAGGTTTGTGGTTTAAACTGGATTTGGGCGCTCAGATGTACAAGTAATGTATGTGGTTATATAAGGTGATCCTTGTAATGGTGTGGTTTGTTTTATGGCTGCTATATATCAATACACTATAGAACACTAGTACAGATTGGGGGGGGGCATACTGATACAGTACATATGGCAAATACAGTGGGTGCTCAGAATAGCCGATTGTTTGGCAAAAAACATTATGCACTCATCTTTGTAATCAGGCTCTTCAGAACATAAAATGTTATTTGGAAATATATCTAAATAAAGTTTATGTGAATAATCTAATACCCCTTTTAAAACAAAATTCCTGGTCTGACCCGGGATTTGAAACACGGGGCCAGATTCAGACCCGGTCGCAAGGTTGCGTTCGCACGCAGCCGTCGGCAGTAAAAGTATGCAAATCCCGCGATCGCTAGCAAGACATTAGCACGCCCACTACGTTTTGCCTTGCGATCGCAGTATGAAATTAGACGCCCACCAGCCTGACACAAGACGCCCACTTTCCCTTAGTAACATACGTGTATTAAACAATCGGTAACATCGGCTGACATCGGACCTATACGCAGCACTTGTGGCTGACCATACCCTACCGCAAGCACTACGAGTGCTGCTGTGTTTAATTCAGCCATGTGACGTGTATGCTGACGATGCATCTTAATTATGCACGCCACTGAAATGGCGTTCGGAAGCACAGACAAGCCTGCGTTCGCTTCACTCCCCCGTTACCATCGACCACACCCTGTCACCACCCACAAACGGCATGTCCTGTCACTCATGCTTGGGGAGCGTCTGATCGCAGTGACTGGTTCGCGCACGCGCACTGCATCTTGTACGCGTGCTCAGCTTGCAAACATCGGCAGGCTGCATGTGAACGCAGCCTTGCGACCGGGTCTGAAAGCCGGTCCAAGCCGGTCAGACCCAGGATTTACCCCTTTTCCACTGCGGCACTGACCCAGGAATATCCCGGATTGGCGGCGTTCAGTGCCAGCACTTTGAGATGATGTCATCACCAAGCGCCAAAACTCCAGTTCTGCCCTGGACGCCAGACCGGAGCGAACCTTTCGGGAGGCTGGGATGTCACAGCTGTCACCGAGGAGATGTGAAGGGAGAGATTACAGCCTATCCGTATGAAGCGGGGCTGGGGTAAAAACCAGAACGGTCCGGACCATATGGGGAGGCTGTAATCTCTCCCGCCCCGGTGACAGCTGTCACACAGACAGCTTCCAAATACCACCCAATCACCGTGCTGGAAACGGGTCTCTGGTCGGAAGACCCGGGTAACCCATTTCCACTGAGCTTGACCAGGGTTGTACACGCTAAAAACCCTGCTCGATACCCGGGATTTTTTCCTAGGAGCCTTTTCCACTAAACCACTACCCAGGTTGACATGGCAATAACCCGGGTATTTTGGGCAGTGGAAAAGGGGTATTAGTTTAATCAAGCAACTTTGGTTAATGTCAAAAATAAAATATAATAAGTGTTTTATTTGTAGGGTGTTTTGTTCTATTTAGGACTGAGGCAGTTAGGAGTTACTAGTATGGCCTTTATTTGTTGTTCTTGTTGTACAGATAACCAGACAGAAAGAAATTAGCCCTTAGTAGTGTGCCTGGACCCTGAAATGCACACCTTCTATAGCTCTAGTGATATAAGCATTGCAATTGGATAAAATACAGAACACAGTCACACATAGTGCAGAAGGTGAGAAGTTACGGTGAACAGACTTTGCTCTCAGTAAAGGTACATTTCAGCAGTTTTCCTATACACTGTCCAGCCATAAACTCTCCCAGGAGACTGTACCTCTGAGTGAGAGAGACTGGACTCAGATGTACCATACCATTACCATGGCTAAATGGAGACACATTTTGTCCTTGCTGAGTCACAAATACAAAACATTCCTGACATTTCATGGCTGTCACGGATTCCTCTCTGCCCAAATTGTGGGGGGCAGGAGAAGGACAGCAGGGGGAGCTGAATAGGAGTACTACTCATCCAGAGATCTATCAGCACCTAATGTAAGGCCTATATGATAATAGTTCTCGCAGTAGCGTGATAAGACAATTGTCCATCTACATAAATTGTATTCACTCACAGTCTGATTGTCTGGCGTACAACTCATTTATTAATTCAGTGTATAAAGACCACCAGGCAATATTATCTCATACCCCTTTTCCACCAAAATTCCGGATCTGACCCAGAGTTGGAACAGAGTTTCTATCCGGATCAGACCCGGAATTTAGCCGCAGTCGGGTCTGCATAGACCCAGCTTTCCCTGCGTGAAAGTGGACGCTTGGAGGTGATGTCATCTCCAAGCGCCACTGAAGCCAGACCAATCGGGTCATCGTGACCCGGAGTGCGCTGTTCTCACAGCAGGGTTTCACGGGCTCAGCCAGTGTTAAACCCTGCTATTTACCTGGGTTGGATTGCCGGGTCACTCGACCCTGCGATCCAACCCTCTTCCCTATTACACCAGTTTTTGAGCTGCAATACATGTATTCAGTAAGTTGTGGACAAAGGTTTTATACAAACCCCAACTTTGAAGTGTCCCTCCCACATTACAGGCTGTCAATTTGTGGGATAAACCAAAATACAGGTGTATACACCCCATCAACTCACTTATACCTCTGTTCCACCAAAAACCCAGGTCCGACCTGGGTTTTTGGACATGGGGCCTGATTCAGAGCCGGACGCTATTTGCGCTCGCTCGTTCAGAAAAAAGGGGTGGCTATTCAAATGAACCGTTCACTCTTTGCGGTTTGTTCACGCCTCTTTGTCTGAACCAGCGAACAAAACTTGCGGTCGTTTTTTGGAAAACTACCCCCCCTGGCCGCTCGCATCCTACGCCATGTCCGCTATTTATTAGATTAATCGAGTACATCGACCAGCGTATGAACTGCTCGCTATTCTTGTGGTTGGTTTTTTCTACCGCAATCTTGCGAGCAGTTCTGACTATAAAATAACCCAGTGACGTGGTCAATGACGCTGCTGTATTAATTATGCACACCCATAAAACGCCCGTTTTGTCCTTTAA
This sequence comes from Taudactylus pleione, assembly GCA_031769625.1. Lineage (NCBI taxonomy): Eukaryota > Metazoa > Chordata > Amphibia > Anura > Myobatrachidae > Taudactylus > Taudactylus pleione. Next base: position 916,368 of record JAUIMM010000429.1, on the reverse strand, counting down.
GCACGCCTGCGTTCGGATCTCCACTCCCCGTTTTCAAGCACCTTCCCCTGTTACCACCCACATACGCCTCCTCCTGTCACTCAAAATAGCAGGCATTCGCTATTTAGCGAACAAACGATTTTCGGCCGCACTGACTGGTTCGCGCATGCGTATTATGATCCGTACGCATGCGCAGTTGTGCAAACATCTCTCGGAACGAACGAGCGGCCGCTTATGAGCGGCTCTGAATGAGGCCCATGGTTCCAACCCTGGTCAGACCCAGGTCAGACCCATTTACACTGCACCTTTGATCTGGGTTACTCCCAGGTCATCCCTGTTCACACTGAACTCAGGTCTGCCCTGCTAAACCTGTGAGGTCATAAAAAGTGGGAGGTGAATGCTCCACAACCACCAATCCGCTCATTTTATGCATGACCCAGGTCAGATAACCCGGGTTGCGCCGTTTACACTGCACCATTACCTGGGTCCATCCTGGGTCCAACCCTGGTAGCTACCTGGGTTGGATTGCAGGGTCACTTCAGGGCCGTAACTAGGGGGGGGCTGAGGGGTCATGTGCACCGGGCGCCATCCTCCAGCGGCACCGGCCACATACTTCTTTGTGCCGGAGGTCTGCAGATAGAGACCTCCGGCAGTGGTGCGCGCCTGTCCGGCGCAAGATCCCGCCCTCCCTCCTCCCCTCGGAAGTTAGGGTAAGAGCTCCGGGGGGGGGGGAGGAGGGGGCGGAGAGGGACGGCAGTGCTGCACAGGGCGCACTGCCGTCTAGCTACGACGCTGGTCACTTGACCCAGGTTATTTTTCAGGGACCCTTTTACACTGAGCTGCGACCCGGGTATACCCAGCAAAAACCCAGGTTTTTGCTCTGGTGTAAAAGGGGTATAACATGCAGGATATCACTGAGGCATGAGGCACAAAAGTGTAATGGTAGTATGGGCCACTTTTCAAAGTCACTACATGTTTGGTGATTTTGGCTACTGGATTTAATGGGGCAATAATATTATATATAAAACACGCCTGGTTTTGCATTTAATATTATTGCCCTTTTAACTCCAATGTCGGAAACCTACAAAGGCACGACAGCTTTGAAATGTGCCTCATAGTAAATCAATTCACTAGGACAGTGTTTCTTAACTCCATCCCTAACGCACCCTGGACTGCTCATGTGTTGTGGATTTCCATATTAGGAAACAGATTAATGACTGACCTGGCTAAGGAGATTAAGCCATTGGTGCATGATTACAGATATCTGAAACATGAGACGATGGGGACAGGATATAAGAAAGACTGCACTAAGGTAATGACATCACTAAACCCTAATGCACTCTAGGCCTCAGTGATGGTATTCATTTATTGTGAGATGATAGTCTGCATTCTCACAACTTAGTGGCCACATCCACTGGAAAACTTCAATAGATAACTGTTGCAGAAAATTACTTTCCAGTCATTAAGATATTAGCTAAGCTAGCAGATAACGGGTCCCAATGCAAGCAGAACAGTCCTGATAGCGATCCCGCACATGCGCACATTTCAGGCCGTTACGACAGTGGGCACTAGCTTTTGTGCCTCACTTCTGTGCATCATGTCCCTGCCACCTTGCAGCGGATATATGCACTTTGGTACAATTGTCTAATTGGGACTAATTGGGACCCCTGAACCCAGGGGCCCATGTCCGCCACACACGCTGAACCCATTCTACATACGCCATTGATGACCAGTGATTTATATAGTGTACACATATTCAGCAGCACTTTACAGAGATTATTTGTTCATTCACATCAGTCCTGGTTGATCCTACAATCTATATTCCTTACTAAATGTACACGCACATACTTAAACACTAGGGTTCATTTTTTTTGTCAGAAGCCAATAAACCTATAGTTTGTATAATAGATAAAAAAGGGACACATTTAGTTGCTGCCTCATTGGGGCAGGTGTACTAAGCTCTGAAAAGTGATAAAGTAGAGAGTGATAAACCACCAACCAATCAGCTCCCAACTGTCATTTTTCACACACAGCCTGTAACATGACAGTTAGGAGCTGAGTGGCTGGCAGTTTATCACTCTCCACTTTATCACTTTCCAGAGATTAGTACATCTTCTAAGTGATGTACTGTAATTACAGTGCCATACCGTGGGGGGTTACAGGGCTGCTGTCCTGGGAGAGCAACCAGGTACATCACCCAGCTTTCTGCTCCCAGACTCCTCTTTGTTGCAGGACGCTATAATACTGTAACCTTGTTACAACGCTGTGCCATTAACCTCTATGTTATTTGGGAACATTAGTTGAAATACACTTTGCAGCAATATGTAAAAGTGACTGACAATCACTAAATTAAACTAAACAACACATATTATGATATCCTGTTACACATTGGTTCCTTATACATAAAATACCGTTCGTTCCTACTGACAACCTTTAATTTCAACACGGATGCAGCTGCTGACATTAGATTTTCAGCACTAACATGAGGGATGGAGCGAAACACATGACGCATACAAAATAACCCAGATATGGTGCCAATACTATGGCTGTACTGTGCCCTGCATCCTGCCCGCAAATGTTAATGAGGATATGTATATCCCATTCCACTAGTGTCTTACTTACAGAACATAGACTGCTATAATGGAGACTGTGTCGTACTGTCCTATAAGACACCCGAACCTGCTACACCTGTGCATTGTCTGCCATGGCTTCATAGAGGCCTCACAATGGTGGGGAGGATGCTTTCATCTTCTAAGAGGCAATCTCAGCATAATATTACACAGTAGAGGGTGAAACTGATATACAATAATGTGTTATTATTACCAGCACAATACCCTACAGTGCTGGGTCATACCAAATATACAATAATGTGTTATTACCAGTATAATATACTACAGTGCTGTGTCCATACCAAGCATACAATAATGTGTTATTACCAGGATAATATACTAAAGTGCTGGGTCATACCAAACATACTATAATGTGTCATTACCAGGATAACATACTACAGTGCTGGGTCATACCAAATATACAATAATGTGTTATTGCCAGGATAATATACTACAGTGCTGGGTCATACCAAACATACTATAATGTGTCATTTCCAGTATAACATTGTACAGTGCTGGGTCATACCAAATATACAATAATGTGTTATTACCAGGATAATATACTACAGTGCTGGGTCATACCAAATATACTATAATGTGTCATTACCAGGATAATATACTACAGTGCTGGGTCATACCAAATATACAATAATGTGTTATTACCAGGATAATATACTACAGTGCTGGGTCATACCAAATATACAATAATGTGTCATTACCAGGATAATATACTACAATGCTGGGTAATACCAAATATATACAATCATTTGTCAACATCAGGACAGTATCACACATCGCTGGGTACTTCCATATGTCATTAATTAGTTGTTATTAGTACAATATTAAACAAAGCTTGCTGATACTATATAGACCATAATGTGTCATTATTAGAATAATATTACATAGAGCTGGCTGATGTTATATGACATATAATAATGTGCCATTATTGCTCAGTGCTCGGTGATAGGAAATATTAAATAGTCATTATCAGAACAGCTTTACACAGTATGGGGACAGAGACCTGACAATTTAAACAAGTATACAATGATGTGTTGTTATCAGGGAGTAAAATAATGAGTTATGACCCCCTCCATGTACAGCAATGCATAAAATAATGTGTCATTATAAGGGCAAAATCGATAGTGCTGTTATCTATATTATTATCTTTAATACATAAAGTGCTGACACATTATGCAGAGCTGTACATGGAGGGGATCATAATACAAACGAAGTACAATGAGGTGAAATAAGGTAGTGATCTGACAGCATTGTCATGCACTATTGATGACTATATGCTGGAATGCAGTAACCTACATGAAGCATATCAAGCAGCAGCACTGGTGGCTGTATGTAATGTGCAGTGATGATCTCATTGGTGTGCAGTGGTCTGATATACAGTAGTTCTAACTAAGGCAGAGGTTCTTGAACTGGGTCCTCAAGGCATCTCTTAAGCTGGCCACACACTAGACCAACTTACATCCAACCAGCCAACTAGTTGATTGGTTGGAATGAAAATCTGGTAATGTATGGGAGTAACTGATGATCAGCAATTTGCTCCTAAATGCCAGAAAACAGATGAAAATGGTGGTTCAGACAAGTTTGTTAAATGTTTGATCTAAACAATTTGTTCAAACAACAGTTTTTGTCCATTTTCCTGTGTTTGGGAGGATATTGCTGATTGTCATTTGCTTTCATCCCTTACCAGATTTTCATTCCAACCAATCAACTAGTTGGCTGGTTGGATGCAAGTTGGTCTAGTGTGTGGCCAGCTTTAGCCATCATTTAGCAGGTAATGGCTGATATAGTAGCTTTGGAATAAGAGAGTTCTTTTTCAGGTTCTACGTTAATGAAATAGTAGCCTGCATTGCACCTGTAAACAGAAACTAAACATGTTAAGTTCTGCCAAGAAATTGGGAATATAGAACTGTGAATGTTAGTTGTAGTTCTTTTATATAATGTACTGTATATTTCAGATTTACTAAACCTCTAAAATTGATTATTTATAAATTAAAACATGACCTGATATTAATTACAAAAACAATGCAGCTTTCGGATTCCCAGGAATGTCTTGGAAAGTGCAAGATCAGACTTGGGCACGGTCTGGCCCATTACTTAAGTTGGATAGATGTCTAATGTGACTATTAGCTATGGCTCAGGCACTTAGGTCTCCACAACTGTATGTTTGGAGAGAACTTGGGCCCAGGGATTGCTGTATCTGGTGCACGTACTGCAATCCCCGCCTGTACAGTGTGTCTGGGTTCTGCATATTCACAGAGCTCAGTTTACATAGATCTATTTTTTTCAGATAATATGCATTTAATCATGATGATAAATGCTATGTGGCCCTTTAACCAGCAAAGCGATTTTAACGTTTCACCTCTATAATTTCCTTTTGGTCTGTTGGTTTAACAATAATAAAGAGATACCATTAATCTACTAGATAAAAGCAGGGACACACACATGTTTCAGTTCTGAAGCCACTGTGAGATACACCAGTATTATCATATATATTCCCATTGATCAAACGGATACTTCCGGGAGGGTTACTTAGACCTCTGCTGCTGTCTCTTTAAAGGCGTATTATAAATACATGTAGTCTGGCGACTTACTATGGTGCACATCTGGACATACTCAGCTGAGGTAGCAAACTGGTTATATAGCATCAGCATTACAGAACATTTATCTCTAACAGCAGCCAGCTAGCATTTATCTGTCTAGTACCAGTTAGACAATGAAAGGTAATGTCTGATTGGTGGCTATGGTTTTAGACCAGACATCTAGCTTTGTGCAATTTTAGCAAATAACAGTAATCAGAGCTATTTACTAACATTTAGATGCAAAAACGTACAACCAATCAGACTCTTGCTTCCAATATCTAACTTCTAGCACAGGCAAAAGACAATTGCTGATTGGCTGCTGTGGTACAGTGCACAATATGCACCTTAATGCTAAATGTTAGTAAATGAGCTCTAATGCCCATGAAATGTCTGTAACCAAACAGCACAAGTACTCAATTCAGCACATTTGCTTCTACTCATATTTGAGTACGCTGGTGGAATGTCCGGGAGACTCACAAAATCAGGCGGAGAGTGGTTACCTGCCTGCAAGCTGGCCGAGGAGTCACCATGTTACTGCCACTCAGTGTTTACTTAGGTGCTTGATGATTGCCACGCTCATCCAATGGCTCAATTTGTGTCATTATGCCCCACCCACCTCTGCTTTCTCTACATCAGCCCCACGCATCTCCCCGGAGGGAGGTAAGAAGAATAGACATGTACACAGTAAGGGCTGGCACAGAATAAAAATGTATAAACACTGTATAAAAACAATTACATGAACACAAACCCTTTTCCTCAATATTCTCAGGTTTTCATCTTAATGGGGATGTCACAATGATTTCAGAAGTGCGGTTGTCATAATAATAGCAGTTGGAGGTCTGGTTCAGGCTTTGGTAGATCCACTGCACAACCCAATGGATCAGAGGGATTCGGGGTGTGGACACACAAACGCGTTTCGCTTAGTCCCTCGCAGCTTTTACGACAAGCAGACTTCTGAAATCACTGACATCCAGGAGTATGCAGCCACCTTACACCTCCTCCAAGGGACCCAGATATCTGTGCGCAAAATCCGTCCGCTAATTTTAAGGACCCTCATCTACCCTGAGTTTGGTAAATATGATCTTGCTGGACATTGTTACTTCCTAAAAGAACATTTTATACAAAACTTAGAGGTTGCTATAGGGACTGGACTTTAGACTATACGCTGCAACTCCATTAAGATGAAAAACTGAGAATTGTTTGGAAAGGCGTTTGTGTTCATGTAATTGTTTTTATACATTTTTATTTCTATAATTACTTTTGTCATGCAATTGCTTTTTAATCTATGAATTTATATATTAAATCCGGGTGTTGAAAATCTATTCCATCTGGTATATGTGTACAATCATTCTTTCCACAAAAGCGCTGTGTCTATTGTATTAATTGTGTTTTGGGGATTGACTACCCCTGGTAACAAACAGCTGCTGGGAAAACGCAGCTAGCGCCTGAACGTAAATACTGTTATTTCCTATTTTTAACTTGTGGGGGCCCCTACCAATAAAATTGTCAATATGATATACTGGGGATGTTATTAAAAAGTGTACTCTGTAAATACTCCCCCAGCACCTCAAATGTGATGAATACACTGTAGTGCCCCCAGTTCACATTATGTAACACAGTAGCCCCAGTTCACATTTGCCACACAGTGCCCCCTTACGCTGGTGATGTAGCTATGTGTGGGAGCCTCCTCATGTGTGTGGGTCCCATGGTGACTGCCCCTTGCCGCCCTATTGTTAATCCGGCACTGTGGATTAGAGAGAGAGGGTCAGGCTAGGATGGTCTGGGCTTCTGTGGAGACACTGGTATGTATGGCAGGCATAAGGGGAAGGATGAGAGAATAGGCTGATGGATTCCATGGATGGGACTTAGGGAAGTCTTGATGACATGCACCCTGTAGTCTTAATAACCATAAGAGATGTGTTAATATATCGACGGGCAAATGATGCAAAGACATTTTACGCCTGTATAAATAGGCCCCTAATAACGTTACCATAAAGAAGAATCAGAACGGCTGGAGATAGGTAATTACATATTTACCGACTCAAGTATAAGATGTATGTCAGTAAGTTAGCCTTCCACGGGGCCATTATTACTTAAACCTCTATTAATGTCTCCGCACACGTTAAAAAGTCCCAGGTGACAGTCGTATCAGGCTCTATCTGATATAGTAGATAAAACGACTATTTGCAACGGTCAGGTGAAGCACTAGCATTAGATATCAATTAGTACATAACTACGTTGTATGATCAGCCTGATTATGGAAAAATATCCTTTCCCCTGGGTAAGTGTAGGAGTTTGGGAATTTATTAACTTTAAGTCCACTGCAGTAGTAAATCAGCCGAGATGTCCATGTGATATAATTTATGTGGGAAAAGAGGCAGAGGAAATGGTACAATACGCTGCATGACCCTGATTCCTTATGGTGCATAGCGTACTCACCCCTATGTCCAGCTGCCCCAGGTACACACTGACCACCTCTATAGGAGACTAGCTGTAATACACACTTCCAGGGGGAGGGGGTCATTGTATCTCTATCAGACACTGCAATACCTCCACATCATGACCACTAATTAAAAGAAGAGTCCACTCATTTTTTAGTGACTAATATTCCCCAACTGAAGAAGAGGATTTGCAAACACTGCAATAGCTTTTCTGTTGTCTTATGGGGGAAAGATGTTGATTGACAACACTAAGGGGCCCATTTATCATTGTATATTTGAGGTATAATCCCCGTAAACACCCCTGTTTTTGGAGGTTAACCGCGAATGTTAAGTTTCCCCCCCGGCTGCCATAGCCATATCCCTTATAGGTATCTATGGGGGATGCGATGCTGCCAAATTTACCAACATTTGGAATGCGATGCATACCGGATGTTGGCTCCCACAGCTAACGCCATCTGCCGCTGTAGTCTATGGGCTACACTGCGCATAATTAGCCGGCAGAGGGTTCCTCTGGAACCCTCCCCAGCAATGGCGGCTGTGTATGTGCACATGCGCAGCAGCTCTCCGGGCACATTGCAGGAACGGGCTCCTTTCGGATACATCCGGGCACTACTATGATCATGATCATGGGCGGTAATGTCATGCCCAGATGCCATTGCAATAGCGATCATTAATAAATGGGGGCCAACGGTCTGTATTTATCACAATCCGCATTTTTTATGCGGATGTGATACATTTTTTCGTCTAAATTTGCATTGTGGAAATTAGAATTTTGACACAAATTTAGCATTGTCCTATTGCCGGGAGACAGGCTCCGAGAAGAGCCCGTCCTGGTGACAAGATGGAAGCAAAGCAATAACTGACGCTACCACTCTGCTTCCTGGTTGGGGTCCCCCGCGGGTAGTGCACATGTGCAGCCGTTGTCCGTCACATGCGTCACCAGGGGCCGACGGAGAGGGATCCAAACTATCTTTTCTTACTGAACTGAAGCCTGTCAGCAGAAATCTCCAGCTAAAAAGTAGATTTGTTATAAGCCATTTTAATATATATATGAGCAGGGGCATATCTATAATGGGTGCAGGGTGTGCAGGGAACATGGGCCCCTGGGTCCAGGGGGGCCCCGCACCGCACACCCTGCACCCATAATATTACTTACCTCTCCAGAGTCTGATGTCGGCGCGGGGGTCCGGCACTGTAAAACGACTGGAAAATGGCCGCGGCAGCCATTTTTCCGGTAACCTATGCATATATTATTGACTCTGGGCACACTCTAGTGTCCAGAGTCTATAACTCCGGCGCTGGCCGTGCACAGCTCAGTGCGCTGCCGGGCGGAGAGGAGGGGGCTCGTGTCGGAGACTGCACATGGGGCCCCTCCTCTCTAGAAACGCCCCTGTATACGGGATAAAGATAATGCACACCCTGCTGTAAATGATCTGAATAATAGAAGTCACTGAGGAGTCCTGTGACCATATAACAGCATAAGGCTAGAGGCCAAGTACTTTTATCATAGATCATAGAAATCTGAGGTCACTTGTAATACGTTGTATAATGATTTGCAGTAGGCAGTGTATTGTTCCTTATAATACACAAGTTTTCCTAACGAACACTGAACAAATGGCATCACAAAGGATATGTGATGACATCACTGATTATAGGAGATGACAATGAGTATGAAAGATTATTATACAGTTATTCTATGCAGAAATTTACACATATATTACATCACTAGTATATTATATGCTTATTACAGGTTGAGTCTCCCATATCCAAAATGCCTGGGACCAGATGTATTTTGTATATCGGATTTTTCCGCATTTTGGAATATTTGCATATCATAATGAGATATCTTGGGATTGGGACCCAAATATACACACACAATGCATTTATGTTTCATATACACCTTATACACACAGCCTGCAGGTAATTTTGTACAATATTTGTAATCATTTTGTGCCTTAAACAGAGTTTGTGTACATTGAGCCATCAGAAAGTAAAGGGGTCACCATCTCAGTCATGCTCAAAAAATCCCATGTTTCGGAGTATTCCGTAATTCTGAATATTTGGATATGGGAGAATCAACCTGTATTTCACCACAGAGCAACGGAAAAATGTATCAATGGTATTATCAATTACTGGAAATAGATAAAGTAAATTTTTGGAGCAATTTAAAGGAGAAGGCGAAGCGGGTCATGTATTCATAGAAATGCTGGGCTATGTAAGTAACATTGGCCGGATATCCAAACAACTACATATGACTGGGAGCGCATGGCATATCCTTTGAAAGTTTCATAATGCCCGACGGTACTCAACTCTGCAACATCAATTTACTGTATCACCTGTACATCCTATACTTAGATTGTGTTCCTTGAATCCACTACTTCTAAGTGGAAAATTATTAACGGCATTGTCATAGGGAACTAAAAAAGAATGATTTTTCCCCATTACTTAGTGACTTCCTAACAAAGTTTCACAAATATCAGAACTGTCCCGGAAAGGGGCGCATGGTAACAGACTATTAGCCTAATCGGGGATTGGCAAAAAGATGCCCCATACCTGCCAGCAGAAAGGCATCAGAAAGCACATGGCCAGTGGTGTCCAGGTCCCCATTCTCTCGGCAGTGATGTTCTCTCTGTGGGAGAAGGATAAGGTTCTGTGTGCTCCTGGCTGTGTCACGCAGTCCCTCTCCCTGTGTGACTGACAGCACAAGTGTTGTGAACTGTAACTTTACTCCACTGTGAGGGGTGGGAGGGGGAATCACAGGGGTGTAGGGGGGGGGTGTATGCTGTGTGTGGAGGGGGGAGAGGGGTCTGCAGCTGTGCCCATTACAGACTCTGCTCTGTTCAAGGTCACATCCCTGCTCCTGGTCCCCTGTATTCTTGGGGTGACCCTGTAGTAGGGAATGTATTTGTAATACAACGACCGCCACCTGTCTGGAGATCAGCAATATCACAATAACAGGGCGTCCTGTTCCCTGGGGTGCGTTAAAAGCGTCCTGCCTTGAACTGTGGCCCTTTGTTGCTGAACTCAAAATGTTGCTTAAGATCTTTCAACATCATCACCAATGGTCGCACACAGTGTGTGCGGTAAATCAGACAGGGACGGAAACCGGCCCACATCGGACCACAATATTTAGATGTACAATGCGTTTTATTCTCTAAAGAACGTAAACCATGCCGGGAATAATACCGGTCCAGTCAGTCTATAATATCTAAGTTTACACTGTTTGTTTGTTTTTTGTTGTTTTTTTTTTTTTTTTAACAAAAGCAAAGAATCACTGCAGGTTGCCGTAACAGTTCCACCGCAATAACTTATTATCAGTTATTTTTATTATCAGTTATTTATATAGCGCACACATATTCCGTAGCGCTTTACAGAGAATATTTGGCCATTCACATAAGTCCCTTCCCCAGTGGGACTTCCCTTCCCTATGCTCCCTATCACATGTACACACACACATACACACTAGGTTTAATTTGTGTTGGGAGCCAATTAACCTAGCTGTATATTTTTGGAGTGTGGGAGGAAACCGGAGTACCCGGAGGAAACCCACGCAAGCACAGGGAGAATATACAAACTCCACACAGGTAGGGCCGTGGTGGGAATTGAACCTATGACCTCAGTGCTGTGAGGCAGTAACGCTAACCATTACACCGTCTGTGCTGCCCAAACTTATATTTATGAATGATCGGGATGTATCATCCGACACACGCAGGGACTGGGTGTCTGAAGGGAGTCCGTCCCTGCGTTGTGCCCGGAGTGTTGCCGGGGTTACTGTGTATGAGCAGTCCCTTTGAATGCACGGGTCCGGCTGCCATTGCCGGGGAGGATTCTGGGGGAACCTTCTCCTGGCTAATTATGTGCGGTGTAGCCCGTAGGCTACAGCGGCTAACGCCCTCCTCAGATGGTGATAGCTGCGGGGGCTGCCAGTGGCTGCCAGAGGGAATGGATGGATCGCAGAAGGTATCGGATATATATGCTGCGGTCCCTCCTTCATATATCTGAGGGCAACTTAATATTTGCGGTTAACCCCCGAAAATGGTTGTTTTCGGGGATTAAGCCGCAAATATACGATGAAAAATGGGCCCCATAGTGGGTCTAACAGTTTCATCTAGTCATCAAACCATTTTCCAAGTGTGCAGCAAACCGAGCTTTCCCAATCCTCACAGGTAACCGTGAAACGTTATAAACATGCAAGTGACATATATGATCTACAGAAAAAAAAAAAACAAGTCACCATTGAACTATGATGCACTAAAGTTACTTTTAGACGTGAAAAGTCGCAGCCAGTAATCTGCATGCAGCCCTCAAGCAGCTGTGGCATTACACAACCCAGCAGCCCCAGCTACAGTTTTGATAAACTAAATCTGTGGCAGGGCATGCTGGCTTGTATAGTTCCACAACAGCTGGGGCTGCATGTTGAATACCCCTGGGCCCGTAAAGTGTTAACATCCTGCTATTTAAATTTAAAAGGGAAAAACAAAGATTTCAGATGTTATCCAGAACAATGTCCAGGTCTTGCCATTACCACAATGTTCAGATGATATCACCCTGGCTGGTAATATTTAGTCAGTTAACTCGATCAGGGCCAGACACAGCTGTATATTGTACCCAGCTTTGAGGGGTGCCAGGATGGGGCCAGCTTCCATAAGTTTATTCTGTGGTGAACGGCACGAGGCGCAAATGAGCGCACCTCCAGCTCTCAGCATCCCTCACCATCTCTGGCACTGCAGAATCCACTAGCAATGGGAGAGTTACGGACGCCAGGGAGATGGGAGAGGCTGAGACAGCTGTTTTCAGTGACTCACACTTACCAAGCACTAAGATAGTAAGGGATAAACAATGTGGGAATACGGCGAGCGCCAGTGAAGCAAATTGTTCAGTGTTTTCCTAAAGTTCCATTTCACTGAATAGGGTCTGGAAAGCAGCAGATTACTAGGACTTCAGGAGAAGAAAGCGGAATCAGGATGTTAATACAAGGCTGACTCTATGTCTGTGCTAAGGCTGCCTTAGTACATAACACTCTGATTGTTTCTAAGTGAATGTTTCCTAAACATGTGACCTGTAGTGCTTAACCACATATCGGAAAATCAAGGCAGCCCTCACACATACAATAATCGGACATGTTAAATTATTTAAGTTATTTATTACCAGTTATTTATATAGCGGACACCTGTTCTGCAGAGCTTTACAGAGAGAATATTTGGCCATTCACATCAGTCTCTGCCCCAGTGGAGCTTACACTCTATATTCCCCAACACATGCTCACACACAGGAGCCAATTAACCTGCCTGTATATTTTTGGAGTGTGGGAGGAAACTAGAGTACCCAGAGGAAGCTCATGCAAGCACAGGGAGAACATACAAACTCCACACAATTACGGCCAGAGTGGGAAACGAACCCACGACCTTAGTGCTGTGAGGCAGTAATCTCACGCTATGCTAGCCACATACGAGTGACAAGGGGATGTGATTGGTATGCAGTTGGCAAATGACTGGACACACAGGCCGATGGTGAGCATTTGCAGACCAGATAATGCTCCCCATGTAAAACCCCATGTCAATAAACATCACTTTTACTAGTGTCGCCATTTATTTATGGGTTTGCCTTTAATTTGAGCTTTTACCCATGTTACTACTTGCATTACATTTGTGTTGCATTTTTTTTTTGCATATAGCACAGGTAAAAGCATCGGGTATGATTACAATGATCTTATTTACACTAGTAAAAAACGCAGGTAAAAGGACAAACACATAAAAATAATGCAAAAAAAAAGGAAAATCAAATACCCCCTAATACGGAGCGTTTCCCCTTTATGCCAGTAACGGAATGATGGGACTTTATTTGGGTGGTTATATGTAATGATCAGATCAGAACACCATCATGAAGTTTTCATCGCTGAAGCTTCAGGTTCTTATTTACTGTATATTAATATAGCGCCACCATATTATGTAGTGTTGTACAAAAAATATATCATCATCCCCATCAGTTCCTGCTCCACTGGAGCTTACAATCTAAATTCCCCATCACATACACAAATATACACTAGGGTCTTTTTTCATCAGCAGCCAGTTGCCCTACCAGTATGCTTTTGGTCATTGGTATTAAAAGGAGTATTCGGAGAAAACCCATACAAACATGGGGAGAACGTACAAACTCTGCACAGATAAGTCCTTGGATGGGAATGGTTATGTAATGCCGTTTGTTGGGATGCCTCCTGTTACAATACCGACAGCGGCATCCCGATGGTTGGTATCCCACTTACACTCCCCCTTCTCCTAACCCTCCCTTCTCGAAGCCTAACCATAATTCTCCCCACCCTGCACCCTAAACCTCCCCGTTAGTGCCTAAACCGAAGTTTCCCCCCTAAACCAAACCCCCCCCCCCATGGTGCCTGACCCTAACCCTCCCCCCTAAGGGTGCCTAACCCTCCCCCCTAAGGGTGCCTAACCCTAACCTTCCCCCAAAAAAAACCTAACGCTAACCCCGCTAATTTACCTAAACCTAACCCCCCCCTCCCCCGCGGCTAACGCTAAGGGTGCCCTGGCTTACCTTAGTGCGGGCATGCGTCCTCCTGGATTCCGGCGTCGGGATTAAGATAGGCGTTGGTATTTCGATGCCTATGTTAACTCCCTTGTCGGGATTCCAGCGTCGGGATTGAGCCCGGCAGCCGCTACATCCCCTTATTATTTATTTATTAGCATATTCCGTTGTGCTTTACAATTGGAAACACTCATAGAACAAAACCGGGTAATAACAGACAGATATATAGGTAGGAAGGCCCTGCTCGCAAGCTTACAATCTTAGATGGGATTGAACCCATGGCCCTAATGCTCTGAGGCAGCAATGCTAACCACTGCATTAGGTAATCTGATGAGACATCAACATGCAAATGGGGAATGCGGTGCTCAATCTATGACATTAGAATCACTACATAAAAGGCCAATTTCTCTGTTTACAATTACAAGGACACCATGTAGCCCTGAGGCACTCTGGTTACTCAGGCTCAGCGCCCACAGTATAGTACACTAGTGATGTATATATAAACTCTTATAAATCCTATCTGCAATGCTCAGCTGTGCATATATCAGCCAGTTATGGTACCTCTGACACCTCTATGCATTGACGTATCGATAATGGTCGCAGGGTGTGCAATGCACGGGGGCCAAAGGGCGGCTCACACTGCACACCGATGCAGCAGAAGTGAAACATTATACCGTGTTTCCCCGATAATAAGACACTGTCTTATTTTTTATTTGGGTCAAAAAAACTCCATAGGGCTTATTTTTGGGGTAGGGCTTATTTTAATTAACATTGACAGCATCATGCCCTCAAGTCCTGCTTTTACACCCATCATGGCTTCAGTCCTGCTTTATAATTCTTTACTTTTTTTTTTTTTTATTGTTAGGGCTTATTTTGGACTGTTTTTCAAAAGTAAGGGTAGGGCTTATTATCGGGGAAACACAGTAGATGTCTTGTTTCTTAATTATAACTACATTGTTACAAACACAGCGCTGCAAGACCTCATTAAGAAAAAGGAAACTGCACAAAATTATCCTTCATGAGAAGTATCTACAAATAATAAAGCAATTGTGTGCACACATATTATTTTTCTATATTAAGGGATTTTTGTTATCACTCTAGTATTTGGAGGACTTATGGGGGTTATCCACTTAGCAACTTAAACAAGCAATTGCACAATAACGATGTCGTTATTGTGCAATCGTTTGCAAATCGTGCATGCAGCGGGCATGTTTTGGACGGAAGTGACCCGCGATGCGCGTGCCCGCGGGTCGCTTCCGACATCGCCCGTACATGCAGGTCAACCTGACGATCTCGTCAGGTTCTGCATGTGCGGGGATGAGGGATGTGCCGGGACTGAACGAGTGAACATTCAGTCTAGCCACATCACTAGCTATACAGACGACAGCACGACTGCAATGTCGCAATCGCGCTCTCGTTTGTATATCGCTAAGTGGATACCCCCCATTAAATTTCCAAGAATTGTGGCAGATTTTCTTCAAACTCATTGGTCTCAGAATTGATTATTTGAATGGGAGAAAGAATGTATTATTGTCTATTGGTACCTCAAATATTGTTTTAAGTACTCATGTCAATTTTATCCATTAGAATCAGCTGAAACCCTTTTTATGTTTAATTTATTTCATTTATAAAAAATTTTAAAATGTGTTTTACATTGATTAAAAATTGGATACTAATTGTTGGTTAGCGCTTCTTCCATTTTTATCTTTGCAGCAGAAGTCACTGGGAAAATGGCGTGGCGGCCATTTTCCCGGAGATTTGCACATGCCCAGTAGAGAAGTGATCGTGAACACGACGCGGATGCCAGAGTCTTCTGCGCTGCAGGCTCTGTGCTGGCCCCCTCCTCTCTTAAACTGCTCCTGCCTCCGTGGGGTGTTACACAATATAAAAGGAATCACACACTGCGGACCACACTGTAAGGTGCTTCCAACAGGACACAAAATGGAGGCTTCAGCTCCACAGCAAAACAATTATACAAAATACAGAGATTGTCCCATATTTGGCACTACAAACAGTCTAATAGAGATTGGTCAGGCAAATGAAAGGTACTTTCTTTTTGTAATGAAGTCAATCACTT
This sequence comes from Taudactylus pleione, assembly GCA_031769625.1. Taxonomy (NCBI): domain Eukaryota; kingdom Metazoa; phylum Chordata; class Amphibia; order Anura; family Myobatrachidae; genus Taudactylus; species Taudactylus pleione. The sequence goes on along the minus strand of JAUIMM010000429.1, from coordinate 900,125 downwards.
TCCAAAAGTCCCCAGCTGTTTTAGTTCTTTTCTTTCATTTAAGAAATCACTCCTGTAGATCACTCAAAGGGGGAAAAGAACAGAAAAAATACTGCAATATTGCAAGGAAAATGGATAAAAATGATTAATACATCACACTCACAAATCATTGATTTTATTGGTGCTGTCTGCTTTCCGTATATCCAGCTTCTGGAGATTGAGGATCCCGTGGAACTTGGTCCCAATACCATCTGGGTAATCGATAAGAACGGGAGGATAGATGGACCCCAATTAACCATGTGTTGTGGTGATATGTCTTTGTTTATATTTTCTGTTCATATGTGAGTGTGATGTATTAATACATTTTAATCCATTTTCCTGGCAATATTGCATTTTTTTCTGTTCTTTTCTCCTTTGAGTTATCTATTCGCCCAACGCGATATGTGGAAGGCACATCACCTGCAACTGAATTGTCCTCCTATGGCTTTATACTGACTATGATATATTAAACTGTTGTCGCAGTGTATTGAGTATTGCTATTACTATCCATCTACTGTCAGCTCAGAAACCAATAATATATTTTTATTATCATTACTATTATTATTAGTTCTAGACTGTGATTTATAGTAATAAACATATTAATTTATAAAAGTTATTAGTGCTCCCTTAGATTTCTATTTTATCTACATGGAGGTCACCTGGTAGGCCAACACCTTGAAGGCATAGTAACACTTTTCTGTTGTAAAATACAGAGAAATGCAGTTTGTCAGGCCTGTGAATATGAAGCATCAATTATATTGCTAGCAGCGATCTAATGCCATCAGACGTTGGACAGCCTGAGATGAAGCCTTTATGGTTTGGATGAATCAGCCAGGAGAGATGTGGGGTAAGGCAAGATGCCAAGATATTTTACTGTAATTTTATATCTGTATTAATAGCTGAAATCGGTCTATAATTATTGGCTAATGGACTGTCTTTTCTGCATTTAGGGTTTGCAGTAATGTTTTTTGGCAGGCATTTCAGAGAGAAGGGCGTGTGCCTTTGAAAAGTCATTAAGCAGGCATACCAGATTGGGGATGAAGCCTGGTGCAAACTGAAAATGTATTTTATCATATGGATTTTAAAGCTGACCTGGGTACACACTGGCAGATATATTGGCTGATCAATTGATTGGCCAATATATCCTGTGTGCTCCGGCCAGTGTGTACCAGCGATATACTGTATGTCTGTGAACGGCGTCTATCACAGACATAATGCGTTAACTGTGCTGCACAGCCAATGCCCAATATATCTGCAGATATATTGCTGTGTGTACGGGAGATCTGCCAACCGCCCATACACTTGCAGCAGAGGCCGCAGGGGTGGGGGGGGGGACGCAACACGCCCCCTGCCCAGAAGACAGATGATGGTTGAACAACCATCATCTGCAGATATATCTGTAAGGTGCGCTGTGTACCCAGCTTAATTTAATTTTTAATCGCTTGCATTACCTCCTCACTGGTAACCTCTGCAAAAAGAACATCTAAGTCCTATGTGGCCAAACATGGACATCTAGAGGTAAGAGAAAGAGCAATCAGAATGATCACACATAGCATTATAACTTCTAGAATATAGCTTAGAACAGGGATGGACAATGGGTGCTCCCCCAACCAATACTCTAACAAAGTCTCTGGATGATAGGCCTTTAAATCCCTGGTTTGCTGTTTAACTCTGCGAACAGTAGGGCCTCTGTTGTACTGATTTCATTTATAGGCCAATAAAGCACTAGGCGCATCCGTAAATAATCTGTAGTATCGTTTACATCTTTTGTACATAGCTTGTTCAACTCTAAATTGCAATGAAGAGCAACCATAAGTCTTAATAGTCCATCTCTCCTGCAACAAAGGTCCTGAATTAAGTCTTCTGTTTAGGAGCTTTCTTCATTTCAAACAACTTGCTGATAACTCCATTATATGATGTAAGAATATATTTTATTATTACAGTTAATTTCACTGAAATCATCTATGTTAGCTGCCTTACAGGCGGCTCAGACAATAGATAATGATAAATCTACTGTTACATTTTCAAGAATGTAATCCTCTAAAAGATTAATAATAGAATGAGAAGATCAACTTGAGGTCATTGATAATTGAGTCTCCGGGTGTAATCTTCTGATTCCCCATCAGCTAGATGTAGTGTGACCACCACATGGGGTATTGGAAAATAGAATGAATTTTGAAGAAAGCAAGCTTAAGTTTTAATGTGTTTTGAAGAAAGATATAATATATTCTAGATGAGCATTGCTGCAGATAAATAAAATGTCATGTGTACTCTCCAACCTTTGCAGAAGTTGTATTGCCAAGTAATAAAAGGACATTTATAGCACTCATGGCCATAGGGGTATCAAGAATTTGTTAGATCTGCCCATAATGAGGTCCATGATGAAAATCACCTAATAATATAAAGTGACCTATAGGATACGCTATAATCTTTGAGCAAAAAATAAATACATTTGGCCAGTGTAAGAAGCATATACACTTTTAGGGAGGCCAATCCCGAGATCGGGATCGGCAGGATCCAGGGATTTTGGCCTAAAAATGGCCGGGAATAAATCCTGGTATTGGAAGCCTCCAATCCTGATCCCGGCATTTTTTTTTTTTTAACCAGGCCAATCCCTTGTATCCCAAGAATCCTGGGATTGAGTTTTTTTCAATCCGGAATCCTGGGGTTAAAAAAAAGCCCCAGGATTGGCTTCCCTATACACTTTATATATTTACAAATGTTACAGGGCCGGCTAGAGGCACGTTCGACCAGTACAGTCGAACAGGGGCGCCACCCCATATAGGGCGCACCCCTCCCAACCATTCCCGATTTCAGCGGGACAGTCCCATTTTTCGGGCACTGCCCTGTTGCTCCACCCGCGGGGCAAAGTGTCCCGCGTGCGGTCAGGAGGGCCACGGAAAAGAGGAATGGATGACGCACGCATGTGCACAGCATACATTCAGTGCAGGAAGAGGGCTGGGGGCAGCCCAGCTACTGATGTAGTGCTGGGCTTGCCCCCAGCCTGACGTTCGCTGGAGGCTGGCGTATGGGCACGCACCCAAATAACGACATTTGGGGGGGTGGCCTATAGCAATTAGGTCGCACCCCCGGCCTAGAGTTGATCTGCACAGGGCGCGTCTCCCTCTGGAGTTGGCCCTGAAATGTTGTGACTATTATACTCTGTCCTGAAAGGCAGATACGCCTACTGTCAGGGTGACAGGTCACTTTTGAACATAGCGGCTTATTCAGAGATAGATACTTTTTTGAGTCGTTTCACACATGTTCAGATCTGAGGCTGCGTTGTCGCTTGCAGTGCCCTAAAAGCCGCTGCATGATTGGCATGCTGTTGGTGTGTGGGGGCGGCAACGGCAGTGCTCCATAAAAGGTGGGGGGGCGTGTCTGCCCCATTTTCTGGGCGTGCTGGAGCCAGCTTCACCAGCAGCGTGATTTCACAGGACATCCCGAGTAACTTGAGGGTTACTCTCATTTCTGAGGGTCACGCAGGTGATTATTATGGCTGCGTCTCCAGACGCAGCAGCGAATCAGAGAAGCCCGCAGGGCGGGGCTTTTCACTTGACACCTCCTGCGGCTTTTGCATAGTTTTAACACAGCCGCTAAGTACAAAGACGCAGAGACTGTAGCTACTGCCTCCTTTGCTGAATCAGGGCCATTGAATGGTCATTTATTTCTGAAGATGACGCCCACGCTTGTCTGCTTTGCATTGTAACTAGTAAGTAGGGCCTTAGATCACCTTTGATCAGTATAAGGAGAAATCCATTCATTTACTTCAATTACTTCATGTCTAGTCCACATTTTCTTGGGTAATAAAAATAAAATAAAATGTTGATATTTTAATGTGAATTTCACGCTTGTAGCTCAAATTCACACGAAGGGGTATAATTACAAATGGTCGATTTTAATCAATATTGATCAATTTAAAATCGATCAACATTGATGTTGTGACTCTGGGGCTATAAGATATCACACATTTTAATAATACTAAAAAAAAAAATTAAATAATCAGAAATTATTTATTAGTTGTGATTGAGTCCCAGAAACACAACATCAAAGTTGATACATTTTTATAGATTTTAAATCGATCACAATCGACCATTAGCAAATATACCTCTAATACGGGGTAACTAAGCAATAACTAATAAAAGGAACATGGGTGGCATTATATCTCAGTCCCAAAAATAATCCTAATGACCATATTAAGAAATACAGGGGGGAATTCAATTAGCCCCGATAATTTTTTGGGGGTGAAAAACTGGACATTTTCCCATATTTTTTATTTTTTTTATTTACCTTGGGCAATTCAATTAGAGACCCTTTCTTTTTGCCCCCGAAAAATGATCTGTTTTTCAGGCGAATACACATAGTATCCGTGCTAAATTCACGGGACTATGGGCCTGATTCAGACCCGCTCGCAAGCGGGTCGATGGTGGGGCACTGCGCACGCTCCAGGGCTCGCTACAAACAGGGTGGCTATCAATGTTGATCGACAGCTCGCCCCATTTTGTAGGCGGGGAGGGGGGTGGCTGGCCAAAAACGGAGGCGTTCCCGAAGGAACGCCTGCTGTTTGAGGGCGGCACTACTGACATCATTCGTGAGCAGGAAGCTCATTGGGGCTTGCGGGAACGAGACCCTACCACAAGGGTCTCGTCGCAAGCCCGATGGTCGCGACCATCACCTGGCCGCTCGCAAAAGCTGTGGGTGGTCACCCACAGCTTAGCGAGTGTCCAGGAGGCCGGATTAGAAAAAAAAAATCTTTTTGTGAGCTCCTTTGAATCGGGGCCTATGTGTTTTCGCTGGCGAGTTCCCGAAAACAGGCTGATTATCTGGGATTTTTTTTCTGACCCTGCCGAGGTCCCCCCCCCAAAAAAAATCCCTGAAAAGTCCTGCAGGCGACCTCGATTCGGGGCTAATTGGATAGCCCTGGGGATCAAATGGTGTGCAGCAATTTACCGCAGCTAATTGAATTCCCCTTCACAATCTGAATGATTTTAGACATGGCATACCAGAAAAAAGCAGGACATGGGGAACAGCTCATTTTGGGTTACAGTAGAAAACTAAAATGAGGCGCCATACATAGTGGAAAGCAAGCTGTAAAGTAGAATTTGGATCCAAATGTAAGTGAAAACCTTTATCGCTCAGGTGACATCGCTCTGTGAATCTTCCTGGATAAAGATGAGCTTTGTCTCCATATAAGATTCTTCTGGCGGCAGGCTCATGGAACCAGGCTGTTAGATCTTAGCTCCAGATAGTACCACATCCTCACCCTTCACAGCAATGCCCAATTTGCAAGGTAATTCTTTTTGGAATGCATGCCATTTTTCATTACCATAAAACATAATGAAAACTTACAGCGAAGTACTGGGGCCTGCTGCTTTTACGGCCTCTGTAACAGGTTTTATATTGCTTTTGCCTTTGTAACGAGGCAGGAGCGTAACTGCAAAAAACCCCACCGTTTCATTGTTATCAACTTGAATTGCTTCAAAGCACTTGCAGCCTGCAGAATATGTTCCTTGGTAGAATAATGATGTTAACATGTGATTACTTGTCTGGGCCTTTCATTTTGGACAGGTTTAGGGAGTAGCACCCAATGAGCCCAAATAACATCGAACTGAGCCAGGCGTCTCTGTCACTTACTGGTAAAATAGCCTCAGCAGGAACTCTTGAATGCCCTCAGGGATATTTTGCAAAGTATTTGGTCAAAATAATTTTTTTTAGGTTCTCAAGCGGCACCGCCTATTGACTTCACTATTCTGATCTCGAAGCTCGTTACAGATGAATTACATTTTCAAAAGTGTCCTATAAAACATTTGCCCTATTTGAGCATGGAATTTGGCCTTAAGTGTTGGGCATGTAATTCAATCTACCATTTTTGTATTGCCTGGAATGCCCACTATTAGCCCAAACCACACAACACAGCATAATGCATTGACACCGTTGTTCTTGCAACTTTCTTTAAACTATAAATTCAGTAAAATATGCAGTTTGCAAAAAAACTGCTTAGAACGATCGTTCCGCAGGATGGAGAAGGCGGAACCCAATGATATCAGCGGGAAATGTTTAACTACGCAAAACAGCCTGTTCCACCGTAAGATCTGATTTGTGCAGCAACTGTACTCGTCCCAGCAACATGTTTTTCGTTTCGTTTCGAGTGTATTAACTTCCTTAGTCAAAGTTACATGGTGTCTACCATGTGCTTGAAAGGATGTCTTCGTTTTATTGAACAGCCTATCTAAGGTAGGGTCCTGACCTGTCTTCATTAGGAGTCCTTCCTTATTGGGCTGTGAAGCTCTGCAGCTATTCAGTCCTCCACTCTGCTTCTGTTTGTTATTGAAGTTGTGTTGAGTTGTCACTTTGGGAACGTGACACCTTCCCCTCAGGGCTTATAAAGTAGGCAGGTTTGGCAAATGGCGGCTAACAATCACTAACGTGTCCGAAAACGTAAAGGTTTAGTGGAACTCCAAGAGAAATAACTTCGGTTCACATCCTGCCCACGTGGCGCCTCCGGGTGCAATTTTTAGCTCCTCGCATAACAACCACGTTGTATCATGTGAAAAATAGACCTGGATTTTTCGTTTTTATTGAAATAGGAAAAATTGGAACCAGTGTTAAAATGATGGTATGATTCGTTATTTTGGCGTCTGAATGAAAGACACTGACTGACTTTCATTAACAAAGCGCTTTGATATAATCTTTCAATTTTGGATGTTATTGGGTTTTTAAAAATGGCATCTGGAAATAAAGCTAGCTGCGGTGGAATTAAATGCAGCTTGAAAACAGCGCAAAACCATTTATGTCTTCCACCATACTGTTATAAACCAAAAGCTTCTTATTGCTCAAGAGCATAAACAGAATCCCAATGTCCCCCAATGGATTCAGAAAAAACAGCACATTCCAACAAAAACTGGCATCCATGTCTGCAAAAACATTAAAACTTGTATAACTTTGTAAAAGCACAGGATACCAAATAGCTGCCTGGCACAGCAGCTCAGACGAAGCACAGTGTTTTGATACCCACAAGTGCTTACTGGTCTGGTAGAATGTGCCCAGACATTGCAAGTAACAGGTTTCCCCATTCCTATGAAAGCTTGTTTAATCACCAAACTAATCCATCTTGCTATTGTCTGCTTAGAGGCATTACAACTTTTTTGTAGGCATCATAAAGAATCAAAAGATTGACTGTTTCCCTGACACGTGTCCTATTAACATTCAGCTTCAATGCCCTGCCACCGCACTTCCTCCGTAGAGTGATTCTGACCCAAACAATTAATCACAAAGTCCAGATATAAGTGTAATGTAGCAACCACCTTTGGCTGGAAACTTGGTTTCCGCAGCCCTCATTAAAAAATAAGATAATGCAAGAGACCGCTTCCAGTTCTGACTCCATCTGGGCTGTGGAAACAGTTGAATCAAGTGGTTCAAAGGGATGTTGCTGTAAAGCCTTCATCACCAACACCATGGTACTAGTCGGGTTACCGTATGATGGCCCTAAATATATGACACTTATAGAAACATCTGAACATCAACCTCTTCTAGATAAAGACAGAAAAATCAAAGATCTGAACCTTCAAGGAACTCAGTTTTATCCTTTATCCAAACCATAGAGGAGTAACCAATTCCAACAGAAAGTAGTAGTTGGGTACTTCATATCTTCACACCAAGAAACATAAGACTTCCAGAATCCGTGATAATCCCTTGTAGAGAAAGTCATCCATGCTAATCATGAATGATAAAGCTTCCCCAGGGTTAGCAGATCCTTCCTTAGAAGAAGAAGCCATGACAGACCCACCAACATCTTGAGAATGTCTGTGTACTACAAGAATTTTGACTTAAGAGCACCTGGACACCGTCTTTTTAGCTTTATAGGAACGCGAGGCAGCATTGCCAACGGTGGGAACAGATGAAAATCCTTGGGCCTGTCATGGAGCCTGCATGAAAAATCTGCAGATCCCATGTCCTTGAGCAGAAACATTCTACCTTATGAATCAACCGGCATGACATTATGTTGATGTCTGTCTGACCCCTTCTGTCCTCATTCTGCTGAGAGAGGTCCCAGTTGACATACCACTCCTGAGATATATGATCTCCCAGTTTTCCACCCTAATATGAACACTGCCATAATTGGCTGGTCTCGTTAATTGTTAGGTAAGAAGAGCACAGTAAAGTTGAATATTTTTAAAGTGCAAGATTCCTAAAGGGGACTCTGTATCCCATGTACCAGTGTGCCTTATAGGATGAAATAAATATTTGAAAAGTGTGCTATGTCTCAGGTGTCATACTGTACAGTAGGAATACATTTGGTTGTCTATGGCACAGTCTAAATATCACCATTTCTACACAAACTCAACAATCGTACAGGCTGAGCGTTATGCGATGCCTAATAAAATCACTAGCTGGTGGACAATTATAATTCCATATATACGCTGTTATACGCCAACCATCACACAGGTATGTAAGAGTATGGAGAATGCAACCAAAACATGATTAAAGGCTCCAAGAGCGTCACTGTTACTTCTTATGAAAAGTGTGTTACCAACTTAATATAAATATATATATATATATATATATATATATTGTGATATGATCACTGGTAAAGTGGTCTGTGACAGGGACATTTATCCCAGATTCCTGTCTTATGTGTTTTAAATCCCCAGGAGAAAGTCTGCAGTGTAGCAGGCTTGAGTCTCGGCTTTTTGAAAAGCTGGTTTGGGACCTGGGGGTTGTGGGTGAGAGGAGAGGGAGGGCTCCACCCACGGCCACTCCAGGTTTTGGTTCTCGCAGCCTGGTAACAGGCTTGTTAGGGTTTCCACCTGAGAGTGGCCAATATAAGCCTAGTGTGTTGAGGGCTGATTGTCTCACCTGGGAGAGCAGGCAGGGAGTTTGGTCAGAGACACTTGAAAACCTATCTGTAAGTGTTGTGCTGTGCCTTGGTTGCTGGTGAGGGCATTAGGCCCTGCCAGGCTCTGGTAGTGAGGGAACTACCTGTGAAGTTAGTGCCCCGACAGGGCTAGGATTTATGTTTATGTTTTCTTTATGTTATTTCTTACATTGTACAATAAAGACTGGCGCCGACCAGCTTGTACTTGCATCCAGACTGGTGTGCTGCTTCCCTGCTGCTGTGGGTGTGTGTAAGAAAGGAGTTCTTCTACCCAGGAGAGGGAACCCCTAATCTGACTGTGTCACAATATGGTGGAGAATGCGGGCACCCACACACACCGAAGTTGCAGTGAGAGGAAAACTTTCTGTTTAAAAATTAAAGGGACAGACACCCAATTTGTGAGTGTGGAAATAACGCTGTGTCCTTGGAGTCCCATAGAGGAGGCGTCAGCCAATGCTCAGAGAGGCAAGGTTCAGCTTCCAACCTACCCCACAGGAGAAAATGGAGGAAATTATTAAGGCCTTGCTCCAAGCTACAGGAGTTCAGCAGGAGACGAACAAAGCTCAGCAGGAATCTACCAGGGCCCAGCAGGAAGCTACAGCAGCTCAGCAGGAATCTACCAGGGCTCAGCAGGAACCCACCAGGGTGCAACTGTTGGCCTTGGAGACAGCCCAGAGGCAACAACAGGTCGCCATCGAGGAAACCCGCCAGGCCTTAGCGGAAAACAGCCAGGCCATAAAAGAGGTGATACAGCACCTAGTCGCCCAGCCCAGAGATGTTAATACTGGTCCTCCCACCACTCACTCCGTACGAGCCAGTCACTTCCTCCAAAAGATGACTTCGGGCGATGATGTGGAGGCCTATCTCGCCGCATTTGAAAGAACGGCCGAAAGGGAGAGTTGGCCCAAGGAGCAGTGGGCAAGTCTGGTGGCACCTTTTCTGTCTGGGGAGCCAGAAAAGGCCTATTTCGACTTATGCCTGGCTGATGCCAAGGACTATAAAAAACTAAAACAGGAGATCCTAACTCGCTTGGGAGTCACCACCTTTGTTCGTGCCCAACGGGTCCACCGCTGGGAATTCCATATGGACAAGCCTCCACGTTCACAGATGCATGACCTCGTCCATCTGTCCTCAAAATGGCTACAGCCCGAGACGCTGACGGGACCACAGATCGTGGAAAGGGTCGTGATGGACCGGTACCTGCGATCATTACCTGTGACTCTGCGCAAGTGGGTGAGCCATGCAGACCCTAAGTCCGCGGACCAGTTGATCGAGCTGGTGGAGAGGTACGTGGCGGCTGAGGAGCTGAGGAGTATGCCCCACCGAGCCCCGATGGCGCACCGGCGAACTCCCACAGACACTGATAAGACTGTTCCAGGGGAGAAGGGTGCGGGGTGGTGGAATGTACCTAAGACTGAGGGTGTAGAACCTGGAGACAGGCCTGCGAGGCCGGGAAGTTTCTTGCCCCGTAAACGACTAGACATTAATATGATTCAGTGTTTCCGGTGTGGTGACTTCGGCCATATTTCCGCTAATTGTTCACTTACAACTGAACCTATGCAATGTGATACTGCTCATGTCTACCGCAGGGCGTCTTTCTTTGCACAGACAGCCTGTACGGCTGACCGGCAGGCTGAGACTGATAAGCACATGTGTGTACTCACTGTAGATGGCAACCGAGTAGAGGCACTGTTAGACTCTGGTAGCTTGGTGACACTTATGAAAGCTGAGCTGGTGAACCCCTTGAAGTGTAAGGGGAAAACTGTTGGTGTGACCTGCATACATGGGGATACTCGATATTATGTTACTGCCGAGGTGAACATCGAGACACCATGTGGTTCGGCTATAGTTTCTGTGGGTTTGGTGCATGGACTGATGTGCGATGCAATATTGGGGAGAGACTTTGCTTACTTCTGGAAGTTGTGGGAAAGCCGTTTTGTTCCAGAAGTGAACAACCCCGATCCATTTGAGAAGGTTGTCGATGTAGTGGAGGAGGGAGTTTCTTCTGAGTCAGAGTTATTCCCTTTTTCTACTATGATTGGCGAACTAGAGAATGCGGAGCGTGACGGTGGCCCGCCAACTGATGTGCCTCCCATTGAGGTGGGAAGTGTTGTTGGGCCAGTGGATCGTCTGCCTGATTTAGAGGTCAGAAGAGAGGTCTTTGCCGTGGAGCAGTTGAATGACCCTACTTTGGTAAAAGCCAGGGAGAATGTAAAAGTAGTTGATGGTAAACCCGTAGACCCTGATAGTCCTTTGTCCTATCCCCACATGGCAATGTGTCAGGATTTGTTATATCAGGTGACTAAGAAGGGGGAAGATGTTGTGGAACAACTAATAGTTCCCAAAGTCTACAGAAGAACAGTGTTGGATCTGGCCCATGGTCATATAACGGCAGGCCATCTAGGGGTAGAGAAAACCACTGAGCGAATAATGCAGAGGTTTTTCTGGCCCGGGCTTCATAAAGAGGTATCTGACTTTTGTGCATCCTGCCCTGAGTGTCAGTATCATGCTCCCAGACCACATTTTAAGGGTCCACTAGTTCCATTGCCTATTATAGAGGTGCCGATAGTGAGAGAGCACCTGGAACAGGCTCAACAGGCACAGCAGAGGGTATACAACCGCAATGCTCGGTTACGCAGCTTTGCTCCTGGGGACAGAGTGTTAGTGTTGGTTCCCACTGTGGAAAATAAACCTGGGACAGGTCAATTACAAAGTTTACCCGCCGTGGAAAAGAAAGCCGGAACAGATATACCATATAAATCTGTTAAAGCCCTGGAAAGATAGAACGGTACTGTCGGCCGACCGAGCCCCTCCAGTAAATCTAAAGCCCTATAGGTTGCCAGTAGCACAAAGAGAATCGATGTCGAAAGAAATTAAAAATATGCTAGAGTTAGGGGTTATTGAAGAATCACATAGTGAATGGTCAAGTCCCATTGGGTTGATTCCAAAGCCCGACGGGAGTGTGCGTTTCTGCAATGACTTCCGAAAGTTGAACAGTGTTTCAAAATTCGATGCCTACCCGATGCCACAGTGGAGAAGGAGGCGTTGGCCATAAAGTTGGCGTTAGAGGCTCTCAGGTACTACTTGGTTGGAAGAAAGTTCAAATTGATCACTGACCATGCCACTTTGAAGTGGATGTCCGAAAATAAGGACAGTAAGGCGAGAATTACGAGATGGTTCTTGGCGTTACAAACTTTTAAATTTTCAGTGGAACACAGGCCAGGGGGCCTGTTGTTTAATGCAGACGCGTTGTCACGCGTTCATTGTTTGGGGGCTTCAGTTGTTCCGCCCCATAGGTCGAAACAAAGGGGGGAGATATGTGATAGGATCACTGTAAAGTGGTCTGTGACAGGGACATTTATCCCAGATTCCTGTCTTATGTGTTTTAAATCCCCAGGAGAAAGTCTGCAGTGTAGCAGGCTTGAGTCTCGGCTTTTTGAAAAGCCGGTTTGGGACCTGGGGGTTGTGGGTGAGAAGAGAGGGAGGGCTCCACCCACGGCCACTCCAGGTTTTGGTTCTCGCAGCCTGGTAACAGGCTTGTTAGGGTTTCCACCTGAGAGTGGCCAATATAAGCCTAGTGTGTTGAGGGCTGATTGTCTCACCTGGGAGAGCAGGCAGGGAGTTTGCTCAGAGACACTTGAAAACCTATCTGTAAGTGTTGTGCTGTGCCTTGGTTGCTGGTGAGGGCATTAGGCCCTGCCAGGTTCTGGTAGTGAGGGAACTACCTGTGAAGTTAGTGCCCCGACAGGGCTAGGATTTATGTTTATGTTTTCTTTATGTTATTTCTGACATTGTACAATAAAGACTGGCGCCGACCAGCTTGTACTTGCATCCAGACTGGTGTGCTGCTTCCCTGCTGCTGTGGGTGTGTGTAAGAAAGGAGTCCTTCTACCCAGGAGAGGGAACCCCTAATCTGACTGTGTCACAATATGTATAGCGTTCCCGCTAGGCTGTTTTAGCGGGGCGCCACTCCCTGCCTGATTTTTTAAAAGGGCAGAATGCACCCTGTCCTGTTTGAAGGTGCCCCACTAAAACAGCCTGCGGGTGCTGTCCCCACCCGCGGGTGGAGAAAACTGTGGTGTAGCGATCACCGACGGTGAATAGGTCTATTCACAGAGAAGGGAGAGATTTATTTTTTTGAAGATGATATCTTTTTTGCTTATTTAAGCATGATTGCGATATTACGACCAGTAAAATTGTCTTTTTCTTTTTAAGGGAATACATCGATATGACTAAGTATGTGATGTTATACATAGGCTTGATTAGAATTGTTTTTTGTTTTTTCTTTCCATATATATATATATATATATATATATATATATATATATATATATATATATATATGGGGTATGGTTCGGCACTCAATATTCTTCAAAAAAAGATATGTCACCTGGGTGCTCGCACAAAGAAGGGTATAAGTGTCCAGGGTGTGCTGTCATGTAACAAGACAGGCCACAGCGCGTCACTCCAGGATTTAGAAGAAGAAACTGTTTAATCAACGTTTCAAGGCTCTACCGGCCCCGTCGTCAGGAATACAAACACAGAAATATACAAACCAGACACTTACCTAAATACCCCACCCAATCAGGAAAAAAGAGTGACGAGCTTCTCCACAGTCGCGTTCTCGTGTCCGGAGGGCGCGGGTCGCCCGGTGATGACATCACCCGTCTCACCTCGGGCGGTTGTCAAGGCAACCTAAGACGCTACTGTCAGCGCCCGGCCGCAGTAGCGTCTTAGGTTGCCTTGACAACCGCCCGAGGTGAGACGGGTGATGTCATCACCGGGCGACCCGCGCCCTCCGGACACGAGAACGCGACTGTGGAGAAGCTCGTCACTCTTTTTTCCTGATTGGGTGGGGTATTTAGGTAAGTGTCTGGTTTGTATATTTCTGTGTTTGTATTCCTGACGACGGGGCCGGTAGAGCCTTGAAACGTTGATTAAACAGTTTCTTCTTCTAAATCCTGGAGTGACGCGCTGTGGCCTGTCTTGTTACATGACAGCACACCCTGGACACTTATATATATATATATATATTTTTTTTTATTATGTTGAGAGCTGTATTTGTATGTTGAGCTACGTATTATGAGATCTGTTTGTTTTTTTTACAGCTGTTTTAAAATGTGGCTTGAATGGAAGCCCGTTCATCTAGTCTGGGCATTATTTATTCATTTTTTGCACATGTCATTTTATGATATTGAGATTTTATTATATGTTTTGTGATAGTGATTAATAAATTATTTACCCCATGTCCAGCGCTCTTCATTGTTTCTTTACAACGGCTTGAATGGAAGCCCGTTCAGGCAAATAATATGATTTTATACATGATTTCATGTGTTTATATGTCCCATGGTTTTTAACACTGGTATAATTGTTATTTCTAATTTGCAACACTGTGGCATGTTTACATTCATTGTATCAAGTGAATTGCAGCATTAATACATGTAACTGTGAGATCCGCTGAGATATATTGCATGGATTAGCTAATTGCAATAGTTGTAACACCTGCGAAGGAACCAGTGGATTGGCTCACCACTGCTATTTAAGAGTACTATGGACAACGCCGGCCAGCTTCCAGACGAAGTCCGATGACGAAACGTGTTGTGACATGGCTTGGCGTTACCTTCCTCACAGGGCCGGCGCTAGGCTGTGCTGCGCCCAGCGCCGTCCCGTGTTGCCGCCCCTTCCCTCCTCCGCTCCCTCCCTTTAAGCTTACATATGTGCTATAGCGCCGGGAGGGGGGGGGGTGGGCGTTTCCTGCGCCCTCCGGAAACAGTAGCGCTCTGGGCGACGGACCGGCTTGCCCGTGCCTGGAGCCGCTACTGCTTCCTCAGATGATCCATTTAACAGGAAGAAACCTGAAGACGTTTGGGTGACTAACCGGAGTGTTCTGTTTTACACTTGTAATACTTGCGGTGGTTCTTACCGCCCGTGTTGGTACACATGCTGATTTGGAGTTGTTGTACAGATTGCAATAAACTGTTATTCTGTTTGAAGCACGATGTGGCGCCCCCTTTTAGAAGACGCCGGCTATTAACCTTACTTGGCCCGTTTATTGGATGGTCTCATTGGAACTTAGGGACTTATGTTTGTATTATTATAGCAATCGTATAGGAGTTCGGTCTCATGGGACTTTGGTAAAGAACCTGATTAGCGCACTAAGGGCCTGATTCAGAGCCGGACGCTATTTGCGGACGGTCGTTCTGAAAAAGGGGCCGGATATTTAAATAGAGCGCTCGCTCTTTGCGGTCTGTTGACGCCTCTATGTCTGAACAAGCGAACAAAACATGCGCTCGCTGTTTTGTAAAGACGCCCCCTGGCCGCTCGCATCATACATCATCTCCGCTATTTATTAGACTAATTGAGTACATCGAAAGGCATATGAACTGCTCGCTATTCTTGTGGTAGCATTTTCCTACCGCAATCATGCGAGCAGTTCAGGCTAAAAGACAACCAAGTGACGTGGTCGATGACGCTGCTTTGTTAATTATGCACACCCTTAAAACGCCCGTTTTGACCGTTTGGCACGCCTGCGTTCGGATCTCCACTCCCCGTTTTCAAGCACCTTCCCCTGTTACCACCCACAAACGCCTCATCCTGTCACTCAAATTAGCAGGCATTCGCTATTTTGTGAGCACACAATTTCCGACCGCACTGACTGGTTGGCGCATGCGCATTACGACCCATACGCATGCGCAGATGTGCGGACATCGCTCGGAGCAAACGAGCGGCCGCTTACGAACGGCTCTGAATCAGGCCCTAACTGTTTTATCTTCTATCTATCTATTTATCTCCAGGGATATTTTTCGGGAAAAATAGGTTCAGGAACTGTGGGTGGAGCTACTGGGAGTGGAGCTATAGAAAATCAATAATATATAGTATGTGTATATATATATATATATATATAAATAAAATATACTTAGAAATATTATGTATGCATATATATATATATTTAAAAAAATAAGGCACTCAAAAGAGCCTTTAAAATAAAATGTATGTCATGGAAACTACATTTTTGGCCCAGGACATTACGTCATAGTTAATGAGAGGCTCCTGCTGAAAAATAGCACTGTATGTATACATATATATATATATATACACAATAATATATATATATATAATTTACCATAATTTTTAGTACTCCTTTAGCAAGCACACAATAATGAATGACATGCACGTATAATAAGAGGTGACCCCTGCTTCTTCTCATACGTAACAGGCTCCCGAGAACAAAGCTGTCCTCACTCAGGGGGATGCAGCCTTCTCCCTGCAAAACATCTTTCATATAATCACTTAAACTACCCTGCTAAAATAACTCAAGGCTTGTTATTTGATGAGCAAAATATGCACATTGCAAGACGCTTTGATAATCAACTACAAATATCACATCTGTTTTGATAGCTGTCTGAAGGATACACCATTTGTCGTCTGTTAAATTAACAAAAGGTAGGCTTGGGCAGCCCGGCTTTTTTAGAAAGCTTGGAAGGAAACTGAACATATGGCTTGTAAATAAAGCCACGATCCATTGAAAAAAAAGTCTTTACCAAGTTCTAAAACTGTCTTATTTTCTGAGATTACACAAATTTACATTACCCTCCTAGTGTCCGAATAAAAAAAAATTGTGCTGCATACTGTACAAACATGAAGGCACCCAGCTGCATGCAAATAGTATAAACAATAACCCTCAAACACTTGTGTGGAGTTTCTGTCTACATTTACCAATCATATGCAAATGCAAGGGGAGAGGTTCCAGATGATTTGGTACCTATATTAATGGTCAGACATTTCAGCGCTACAGCCAGCCAATGAGAAGGTGGGATGGGAGACAAAGCACGAGCCGCCTGGCTGCTGTCACTCAAAGTAACTCGGGGCCAATGTTACTCGGAGGATCTCGGCTCAGTAGTTCACTAATTTATCGCGAACATACAGATATGCCCAGCTATATCCTTGCAGTCGGAGTGGGAATCTGCACAGGCGCCTGACCTGGTCTGCGCATGTGAAGAACAGGTCTGTGATCCCGCACGGAGACTGGCAGCAAACTCTCAGTGATTGACAGTCTGCTGCCGTTTGTGGGGGGGGGAGGGGGCGGCGATGGCCTCAGTTCTCTGAAATGGAGGCGTGTCGCCGCCGTTGGGGGGGGGGGGGGGAGGGAAGAAGCCAGGATCTCTGTCAGCCACCAGAGATCCTGGTTTCCTCTCATTTGCGGCGGCCAGCTGTATGACCCCATGGGTTACCTTAGCCGACCAATGTTTCACAGATTATCCGATGCTGCGTTGGATAACACAGCTCTGATAAGTAATGCAGCAGGAGGCGTGATGCCCCCTGCTGCTTTAGCATATGTGCACAGATGAAATTGCAAAGCTGCTTGCGAGTAGCTTTGCAATTCTATCCGAAGCTGAATCAGACCCAAAATGCAAAGTGAATGAACAGAAGAGAAATCTAAATCAAAGTAATATTTGGTGTGACCACCGTTTGCCTTCAAAACAGCATCAATTCTTCTAGGTACACTTGCACAAAGTCAGGGATTTTGTAGGATTATAGCCAGGTGTATGATTACCCGAACACACCAAACATGTGATAATGATCGTCATTTTCATATGTAGTTGAAACACAGTCATTAACTGAAACAGAAACAGCTGTGTATGTGGCTTGAGGAACAGCCAAACTGTACTACAAAGGTGAGGTTGTAGAAGAGTCTCATGTCACAGGTCATACACCATGGCAAGACTGAGCACAGCAACAAGACACAAGGTAGTTATACTGCATCAGCAAGGTCTCCCAAGGCAAAGATTGTAAAGCAGACTGGGGAATCAAGATGTGCCGTTCAGCTCTTTTGAACAAGCACAACAAAAATGTGCCACGTTAAAGACCATAGACGCAGTGGTCGGCCAAGGAAACGTAGTACATCAGATGAAAGACACATCATGCTTACTTCGCTTCAAAATCGGAAGATATCCAGCAGTGCCATCAGCTCAGACCTGGCAGAAACCAGTGGGACCCAGGTACATCCATCTACTGTTCGTCAAAGTTTGGCCAGAAGTGGTGTTCATGGAAGAATTGCGGCTAAAAAGCCATACCTTTGACGTGGAAACCAGGCCAAGCGACTCAACTATGCACAAAACCTAGGAAATGGGGTGCAGAAAAATGGCAGCAGGTGCTCTGGACTGATGAATCAACATTTTAAATATTTGGCTGTAACAGAAGGCAGTTTGTTTCCCGAAAGGCTGGAGAGTAGTACAATAATAAGTGTCTGCAGGCTACAGTGAAGCATGGTGGAGGTTCCTTGCAAGTTTGGGGCTGCATTTCAGCAAATGAAGTTGGAGATTTGGTCAGGATTAATAGTGAGGATTAATGGTGTCCTCAATGCTGAGAAATACAGCCAGGTACCTATCCATCATGCAATACCATCAGGGAGGCATCTGATTGGCTCCAAATTTATTCTGCAGCAGGACAATGACCCCAAACATACAGCCAATGTCATTAAGAACTATCATCAGCATAAAGAAACGAGACAGGTAGGCACCTATAGTGCACCATATCAACATAGAAATGTGGAAATATATCACAGCCAAATGGATACATAACTTTAATTACTGTTCAGTATTCTTATCTGATATATGTTTTAGGATCTCCTGACAGGTGCCAGGCATGTAGTGTTATCTTGCCCTACTTTGAAAAATTTACTATAATAAAATCGCTTCCATAGTGCAATGAATCTTACTAAAACACTTTTTAATATGAAGCCAAATTAAAACTGCTCGTATTATAATAACAATAAATAAGCATTTAACAGTAAAATACTGCATCAATCCAAACGGATCTCCAACATCAGACCGACACAATTCTCAGTAAGGCAGTGACCATAGGACGGAGCGTGGAAGGCCACCTAACGCGTCCCATCACATAGGATTATACAACTATACTAGCTGTTGCCTGTGGCTTCGCCCACGATGAAATCTCTTTTGCCAACATTTTTTTTATTTGAGGTGTTCCAGTTGTATTGCTTTGCATAGGGGCCCTGTCGCAGGAGTGAACCACGTGACCCAGCAACGCTATACAGACTGGTGGCAGCAGCATCTTCACCCAGCACTCACACCAATGTCACTGTGTGCCCATTGCACAGACAGCTATGCAGCCTATCCTATTCAAATGACCGCGGGCCCAAAGCACCTCTCTTCCCACCCCTTACCGGCATAGGCAAAACTAGACATTTGGTAATGGGTGGTCCCAGTTCCAACCCCTCACCAGAACTTATGTCACCTTCAGTGTTGCAAATAGAATTTTTTTTTAAGAGGCAGTGTATGCGCCCGGCCAAAAAGTAGGTGTGGCTACGCGTCACAAAGAGCGTAGTCACTTGAAATGCAGGCGTGTCATCATGACACTCCACAATAGTGCCCCAACTCACATTACGCCACATATTAGTACCCCTTATTCACATTATGCCACATAACTACACACAGTAGTGCCCACAATGCCACACAGTAATGCCCCTTCTTCACATTACGTCACATAGTAGGGCCCCTTATACACATTATGCCACACAATAATGCCCATTATTCACATTATGTTACACAGAAATACCCTTATTGAACATTATGCCACACAGTAGTACACTTTATTCACATTATGCCACACAGCAGTACCCTTATTGCACATTATGACACAGCAGTACCCTTTATTCACCAGGGGTGCTCTGTCCATACATCAAGGGGCTGCTGTGTCCTCCAGGGGTGCTCTGTCTGTCTAGGGGTGCTCTGTCCATCCATCAAGGGGCTGCTGTGTCCTCCAGGGGTGTTCTGTCAGTCTAGGGGTGCTCTGTCCGTCCATCAAGGGTGCTCTGTCCGTCCATCAAGTGGCTGTGTCCTCCAGGGGTGCTCTGTCCGTCCAAGGGTGCACAGTGTAAAAAAAATAAAAGCTAATATAATTAAAAAAAAAAAAAATTGTGCTGTACCCCAGTGTTCTATATATACTGTGTGTATATATATATATAATTTTTTAATATTTTTTTACGGTGATGCTGTGTAATATTCATATGTAATATTCTTGCATGTATTGTGACACTGTAGGTGGTTCTCCAATTTCATCCAAGTATTGTGACACTGTAAGTGGTACCGCAGTGTAATATTCATACACGTATTGTGACACTGTAGGTGGTATCGCAGTGTAAGAGTCATACACATTGTGACATTGTAGGTGGTTATCCAAGTATTGTGACACTGTAAGTGGTACTGCAGTGTAATATCCATACACGTATTGTGACACTATAGGAGGTACCGCACTGTAATATTATTCATACAAGTATTGTGACACTGCTGGCCAGTAATACTGCAGTGTAATATTCATAAAAATATTGTGCCGCTTCGTTCGTGTTTGTTGATATGGAGAATGATCAGTTGAGAGGAGAGCAGGAACCACATACTAGTGCTGGAGCTGCTGCCAGTGCCACCATTCATGACGATACTAGTCCACCTACGTCATCTACTAAAGCCGATGCCCAAAGGTATACAGGGCTTAAGTCACGGTATCTAACATCAAAAAAGCAATCTTTTACAGTGGTAAAGAAAAAGACATCAAAGGGAAAGTTAGCTGCAGAAAGACAAAATTGGCAATATTCCTTTCACCACAAGAATTTGCAAGGAAAGGCTAAGGCCTTGGCTTTTATGTATGACTAGTGCTTCTGCCTCTTATTATTATGTAAGCCCTTCTCTCTGTAGAATTTTTTTAAAAAATTTAAATCGTTAAGGCACAGGAACCAACTGTGTGCTCAGAAATGTCACAAATCCTTGAAGAGAGTCTAAGTGTGTCAGCGGGTGCCATTTGTGAGCCTGACCTTTCCAATACTGTACTCGAAGAGGAGCCTCCTTCCACCACTTGTGCATCCTCTGCAAATGTGGGGTTGAGCAGCACAAGTGAACATGCTAACATAGAAATCGAGTATGCTGCTGTGGAAGTGCACCAGGATGAGAAGGATATTTGTGTAACTGACGCTAATAAGGATGTTGCTGATGAGGATGTTGTTGATGAGAATGTTTTTTGTACAAAACAGGCACCAGTGGAAGAAACAGTTGTTGCCCATGATAAGGAAAAGCCCATTCTCATGCCTGTGCATAAGACGAAAAAATCCACTTATGTGTGTAATCATTTCTACCCAAATCCGGACAACAATTGTCAAACCATCTGTACCCATTGTAAAGCCAGGGTAAGTAGAGGTAGGGGCCATAACCATCTAGGAACCTCCTCCCTGTTACATCATCTGCAGCGCATCCATCAAAAGTGTTTGCAAAATTCAGAAAAATTTGGCGTAAAAAGTAACAACAAGCAGTTCAGCGTCAGCTAGCTCCATTCTCTCTGCTAGATCCA
Source organism: Taudactylus pleione (assembly GCA_031769625.1). NCBI lineage: Eukaryota > Metazoa > Chordata > Amphibia > Anura > Myobatrachidae > Taudactylus > Taudactylus pleione. Next base: position 878,875 of record JAUIMM010000429.1, on the reverse strand, counting down.
AAGAATCTGCCAACTTCACCACCAACACCTTCATCAACAATATCCTCAATCATGATCGGAAGTAGTCCTGCGTCCAATTTGATAAGGCTAACGCTGTCCTCCCCTAACTAGGATTCCTCAGAAGAATCCTTGAACGCTAGACCTGCTGCTGCTGGGAGTGGATCTGCATCCCAGAAGAGAACCAGGAAGACTACTAGGAATAGTTAAAAAAACAACTGACTGTTAAAAAATTCTTTGCAAAGGGGAGCAAGTATGACAGCAGTCACCCAGTTGCACAGCGAATCACTGACGTCATAACATCTATGCTGGTATTAGATGTGCCTCCAATATCCGCCATTAGTGCAGTGGGTTTTAGACAGTTAATTGAGGTTCAGTGTCCCCGCTACCAAATCCCATCTAGATTTTACTTCACTAGAAAAGCAATTCCCAGCCTGTACAGGGACGTTAAAAACAACTTAACTAGTGTACTCCAAAATGCCGTTGTACCCACTGTTCACTTAACCACAGATATGTGAACAAGTGAAATAGGGCAAATGCAAGATTACATGACTGTAACAGCAGCCAACTGGGTGGGTGTTTTGCCTTCAGTGGCACCAGCAACAGCAGCATCAAAGAAACAGCAGCTCATTCAGAGATAGGCAACTCTGTGTATCACCAGTTTCACTAAGAGGTATACCGCTGGCAACCTCTTAAAAAAAGGAAGTCATTGTAAAATGGCATACCCCGCTTAGAATCTCCTTGGGATTTGTGATTTCTGACAATGCCACCAATATTGTGAGAGCATTACAGCTGCATGAATTCCAACACGTCCCATGTTTTCCTCACACAATGAACTTGGTTGATTGCTCACACAATCAATTTTTTTTAAAATGACAGGGCCGTGCAGGAGATGCTCTCTGTGGCCCGAGAAATTTCTGGACATTTTCGCCATTCAGCAGGTGCATGGAGAAGATTGCAGCACCTGCAAGAAATGTTGAATTTGCCCTGCCACCAGCTGAAACAAGAGGTAGTTACATGCTTCAGTGGATAGAGGAACAGCAAAAAGCCATCCAAAGCTACACAATGAACTATGACATAGGAAGAAGAGAGGGAATGTACCTTACTCAAGCTCAGTGGAAAATACTTTGTGTTGTGCAAAGTGCTGAAACCACTTGTGAAGTGAGTTCAAATACTGCCAGCTTGAGTCAGGTCATTCCCCTTATTAGACTGTTTGAAAAGCAGCTTGAGAAACTGAAGGAGGAGCTTAAACAAAGCAATTCCACTAAGTATGTTGGACTTGTAGATCAAGTCGTTATTTGCTTTGCCAAAATCCAAGGGCTGTCAGGATCTTACAATCGGATCAATAAATTTTGGCGACCATACTCGATCCTAGGGTTAAGTCTTTCTTCACAGCGGACACAGATCTGAAGAGATGCAAAGAGCTGTTGGTAATCAAATTGTCATCTCAAGTGGAACGTGATGCAGCGATGGCTCCTCCTTCAGTTTCTCCAGCAAGTGCGGCTTCCAAAAAAAAACTAAACTTTCCCCAAAAAAGACCCACTGGTGATGCAGATGAGTCAACACAACCAAGTTTTGACATCTTGTCAGGTCTAAAAGAATTGACTACAATTAATCAGATCTCTATCATGACTCCATATGAGGACTATTTTAATGATAGCGTCCAACATAGGCTTGTCAGACAGTGTGTTTGACTACTGGCAGGAAAATTAGGCAATCTGGAGACCCTTGCACAAACTGAGAAAGAGTTTTCAGCACAGCTGGGAACCTTGTCAGCGATCGGCGTAGGAGGCTATTTCCTCAAAATTTGGAAAGGATGATGTTCATCAAATTGAACTACAAATTCCACAAAGAACACTTTTACCACTAATTACGGCCAAAAATTACAGAGGCACCTGAGGCTGTAATGGTGGATTCCAGCGGGGATGAATTAATATTGTGTGAAGATGATATACACATTGATGAGGGTGAGGAATCAGATGATGATGGAGACAACATCTTGCCTCTGTAAAGCCAGTTTGTGCACGGAGAGATCATTGCCAGCAATGTCAGCTGCCCGTTGGTAGCTTGTTGTGTGGGGTCCCAAACAAACCAATCGCTTCAGCCACAATTGGCAGTCCCTGTCGCTGAAATGATTGGTTTGTTAAACTGTGCATGTCCTGTTTACTATATACAACACAAGATGACCTCTCAAATGGTCCTTGGCTGTGGCCCCCAAATCATGAGGCTTGGTGCAAAAAAAAAAATGCGGAACCAGCAAAGAGCTCAACTGGGGCAAGGACTGATGTGAATAAATCAAATTTCTTTGTAAATTACTCTCTTCCTCTCTCCCTCATAAATTTGCTTTGGAATCCAAAACATAAATTAAATTTACTCTGAATCAACCTTCCTTTTCCTGCCTTCAACTACATACATACTCCAACTCCCTCAAGCCTCAGTCTTGATTATTAAAAAACATTTGTTTCCTGATGTGCCATGTTGGAAGTTGAACTGCCACAGTCGCTGAAATCTTCTACATGCGGTTGCTGAATACCAACATTTTTTATGGCCACAGACAGCAACCCCTGTATGCCCCTCTCATTTTAAAAAAAAATTCTGAACCACCAAATTGATGGGGTGGGTAAAACATGGTTGATTTTAAAATGTACCCGAATTTTTTAATTGCTCCCAACCCCAACTGGTTGCCTCAGAACCCTGGTGAATTGATAGGCTATTATAAATAACGGTTCAGCTCAATAAACACCTGCCTCCTTTGTATGTAGGTAACTCTAAGCGGAATAACTGGATAATGTAGATGGTGGGTGTCATGAGAGAGACCAGAAATATGAGCAGCAGCACAGAGCATATTCCTGCCAAGATGTGTGCAATAAAGTGCAAATACGTTTAATACAAAAATTACTTGTGTGTATTAGTCACATTACATACATATTAACATGTTACATACAGTGCGTAAAGCAGGTTGAGGTAACCTGAGGCAAACAGAGCGGATGCTGGGAATTGTAGTTCAGCCAGAGAGCTACAGGCTGTTTTCCTCTAATGTAAACAGCAAGACTTGGTCCCATTACCCCTAACAACTTCCCTGAGCACAAAGTAAATGTCTATTTACAGTGTGTACTATTTAGCAGCACCTCCGCAAGCAAGGCCACCGCATTTCTATTAGATGTATAAAAAACCTCCTCCAGATCAAAGATGTCTTTCAGGAACTGAAGAACTTGATCCTACATTGATCTTCCCTCATAGATTTTCTTAAGAATCAAAACATTAAAATAAATAAATGAAAAACGAATCAATCCTTTCGTCCTTTCCCTGTCTTCAGTCTATTATTATTATTATTATTATTATTATTATTATTATTATTATCATTTATTTATATGGCGCCAAAAGTGTTCCGCAGCGCCTTACAAAGTACATAGACAAAAGAGTAACCATTGACTTACAATATAATACAATACAATACAGGACATGGATAAACATTGCTATATTAGTGACATTAACGCCCGCATAAGCAGCCAAGTGTTAGTTGCCCTAGTGGCTAGTAAGAGATAAATTAAATTACAGTAGGGAGAAGCACAAGAGGGTAGAGGGCCCTGCTCGAAAGAGCTTACATTCTTTAAGGGAGGGGAAGACAAACAGGAGTGACACAGAATGGGGTGGGCCGGGAGAAAGGAAGATGTAGCAGCAAGTTAGGATGAGAGCTGGAAGGCTTTAATGAAGTAGTGGGTCTTAAGAACTCGTTTGAAAGATGGTAGAGAGGTGCAGAGTCTGATAGGGAGAGGGAGGGAGTTCCAAAGGTGAGGAGCAGCATGGGCAAAGTCTTGGAGGCGGGAGTGGGAGGAAGTAATCAATTGGCATGAAAGGCGGCGTGTATTAAGTGAACGAAGAGGGCGGACAGAAGAGTGAAGGGAGATGAGATCAGAGATGTAAATGGGAGAGGAATGGGTGAGGGCTTTGTAAGTGAGTGTAAGAGCCTTGAATTGGGTTCTGAAAGGGAATGGGAGCCAGTGGAGGGCTTGCAAAAGAGGGGAGGCGTTTGGAGAGGAAGATGAGCTGAGCAGCAGCATTGAGTACAGTCTGGAGAGGAGAGAGATGGGATTTGGGGAGGCCAGCTAGGAGAAGGTTACAGTAGTCCAGTCTGGACATGACCAGTGAATGTACAAAGGTTTTGGTAGCATTTTGGGTGAGAAAGGGTCTGATCTTGGAAATATTCTTGAGACGGAAACGGCAGGACTGTGAGAGGGACATGATGTTATGTGGGAGGGTGGGAAGACTATCAGCTCAGTCTTAGACATATTAAGTTTGAGAAATCGCTGGGACATCCAGGAAGAGATAGCAGAGAGACAGTTAGAGATACGAGTCTATAGAGAGGGGGAAAGGTCAGGTGAGGAAAGGTAGATCTGAGTATCATCAGCATAGAGATGATAATGGAGGTCAAAAGAGCTGATCAGTTTACCTAGAGAAGACGTATAGAGAGAGAATAGGAGAGGTCCAAGAACAGAACCTTGGGGAACACCTACTGTAAGAGGCTGTGGGGGGGAGGAGTCGCCATGAGAGGAAACAGAGAAGGAACGGTCAGAGAGGTAGGAGGACAGCCAGGAGAGAGCAGTGTCACGTAGACCAAGGGAGTGAAGTATATGCAGTAGTAGAGGGTGGTCCACAGTGTCAAAAGCAGCAGAGAGATCAAGGAGAATGAGCAGGGAGTAGTGGCCCTTGGATTTGGCAGCAAGGAGGTCGTTGCTGACTTTTGTGAGGGCAGTTTCAGTGGAGTGGAGAGAACGGAAGCCAGACTGAAAAGGATCAAGGAGGGAGTGGGAGGAAAGAAATGTGGTGAGGCGGTTGTAAACAATACGCTCAAGGAGTTTGGAGGCAAAAGGGAGGAGTCCATAACATATGCCAACTCCCATGGGCCTCTGACCTAGTTCTTGATTAATGAAAACATTCTTGTTTTTTAAACTTCCTATGGGGTCGTATAGTTTATTACACTGTCATCCTGTCTACCACTGTAGTGCCACTCTGCCATGTTGGAAGCTGAACTGCCACATGTTAGTGCCGCCCACTGCTGTTGCTTAGCTTAGTCAGCCAGCTAGCTTGATGCAACCTTTTGGCCTAAACTGGATGAGATCAATATTGTGAGCTATGAGGTGGTCAAAATTGACTGGAAATAAATGTTATTGAGGTTAATAATACTGTAGGAACAAAAATAGGCCCAAATTGTGTGATTTTAGCTGTTTTTATGATTTAAAAAAAATAAAAATACAGATCCAAACCAAAACGCGCAAGGGCAGTTTTGTCAAAACCAAATCCAGATTCAAACCACGAAGAAGATCCAAAACCAAAAACCCAAGGGTTGGCGCACATCCCATATATATATATATATATATAGTTACCATTCTATTCACTGTGTCCAACACCTAAAGCAACCTACCATATGTTGCCTTTGTTTTTAACCATTAAAGAATTATGTGACAAAAGAAGGGGTAACTTTGGTTTTTAACAGAGTAAACCAAGGGAATTCTATGGAAGAGTGAAAATGAGGTTTGGCTACAAAAACTAATAAAGGAAAATCATTGGTCAGAAGAAAACCATATACTGGACTGTTCCTGGTAAATACAACCATCAGTCGTGAACCCTGCAGTTAAGTAAAAATAGGGGCAACCACATTCTTGCTCTTTTCCCTTCTCCCCAATTTACCACTCACTGATGGCTGTATAACAGTTTTTCCTGGGGCATTTATGATAGCTGCCAAGAGCACAAATCATACAGAGAGTCATCCCTAAAGGAGAAACTGACCCCCCGCAGTGAGTAGGGGAGTTGGAGCCATTACAACTGTTACTGCATTAATTTGTTTACATAAACAAAAAGGGCTAAACCCATTTGATAATTTTACGAGGTAATAAATAAGATTTGTTTTACACCAGCCTGTGCTCCCCAAAAAAATCCTTGCACCAGCCTGTGCTCCCCACAAAAATCCTTACACCAGCCTGTGCTCCCCACAAAAAATCCTTACACCAGCCTGTGCTCCCCACAAAAAATCCTTACACCAGCCTGTGCTCCACATAAAAAAAGCCTTACACCAGCCTGTGCTCCCCACAAAAATCCTTACACCAGCCTGTGCTCCCCACAAAAAATCCTTACACCAGCCTGCCCTCCACATAAAAAAAGCCTCACACCAGCCTGTGCTCCCCACAAAAAGCCTTACACATCCTGTGCTCCCCACAAAAAGCCTTACACCAGCCTGTGCTCCCTACAAAATCCTTACACCAGCCTGTGCTCTCCACAAAAAGCCTTACACCAGCCTGTGCTCCCCACAAAAAGCCTTACACCAGCCTGTGCTCCCCAAAAAAAGCCTTACACCAACCTGTGCTCCCCACAAAATGCCTTACACCAGCCTGTGCTCCCCAAAAAAAGCCTTACACCAGCCTATGCCCCCTACAAAAATCCTTACACCAGCCTGTGCTCCCCAGAAAAATCCTTACACCAGCCTGTGCTCCCCACAAAAATCCTTACACCAGCCTGTGCTCCCCACAAAAAGCCTTACACCAGCCTGTGCTCCCCACAAAAATCCTTACACCAGCCTGTGCTCCCCACAAAAAGCCTTACACCAGCCTGTGCTCCCCACAAAAAGCCATACACATCCGGTGCTACCCAGCCCTGTCCCCCCCAAAAAAGCCTCAGCTTGCCACAACATTAAATCTATAGCGTTTAATAATTAGACCATTCTCTGTGCAACCAGCCCCGAATTATTAACATCCACATGTAATAAATACAATTATTTACAGCCAACCTGCAGTGACATTAAATGCATAGTATTGCAAGTAATAAATTACCAGCCCCAACATTGCTAATATTCACATTTAATAAATAGACCGTATCCTCCAAAACTAATGTGAGGAACAAATACAAGTATGAACTGCATAGGTACAAATACCAGTATGAACTGCATAGGTACAAATACCAGTATGAACTGCATAGGTACAAATACCAGTATGAACTGCATAGGTACAAATACCAGTATGAACTGCATAGGTACAAATACCAGTATGAACTGCATAGGTACAAATACCAGTTTGAACTGCATGGGTACAAATACCAGTATGAACTGCATGGGTACTACAAATACCAGTATGAACTGCATGGGTACTACAAATACCAGTATGAACTGCATAGGTACAAATACCAGTATGAACTGCATGGGTACAAATACCAGTATGAACTGCATGGGTACAAATACCAGTATGAACTGCATGGGTACAAATACCAGTATGAACTGCATGGGTACAAATACCAGTATGAACTGCATGGGTACAAATACCAGTATGAACTGCATAGGTACAAATACCAGTATGAACTGCATAGTTACAAATACCAGTATGAACTGCATAGGTACAAATACCAGTATGAACCATAGGTACAAATACCAGTATGAACTGCATAGGTACACATACCAGTATGAACTGCATAGGTACAAATACCAGTATAAACCTAAAAACAATAGATAGACGGCGCTAATTTATCACAGCAGATAGAAAAGATATGCAATATAAAAAATTTATATTTATTAATATGCACATATGATATGTGAATGATCCCTAAATGGGATTACTAAAAGGAACAATCCTAAAAAACATATATTATAAGAAACATGTATTATACACAAAATAACAATGAAATATAAATATAGCAGCCGGTGGATAATGATCTCCAATCCCCTGTAGTACAGGGTGCCAAAGTCCCTTTCCAGATCAAATAACAAAACTGTGCACAGTATTGACTCCACATCCAGTGGTAGAAATAATGTTCCCAGTAATTGTGACACTGTGTAACAAACGGGCCACAGACTGATAATTATAGCAACATTGGTATCAAAGCACAGTGCGGGTGAGCTAAACTTCAAAGTGGAGTATATGCTGATGGTCGAGCAGTACTGGAGCAGTAATAGATGTATATAAGGGCTCAACAGTACTCACACTCCTCCAATAGAACAGGCCACTCCGGTAGTGATGAATGATAAGCAGCCTCCGTGGCCACCACCAGTGCCCAGGGAAAACCGGACCGAGTGTCCGACAGGGTCTCCCTCTCTCTTAACCGCTCTGGCGGTCAGCAGTCTGCGGCGTCCGTAGCCGTAAAGGCTTCCTTGAGAGGTGAATGGAGCAGGGACTGACCCCTCCTAGGCACTGATCCCATGATACAGATCACCTGCGTTGCTCACATGGATCCCGGCAAGCCGCTGTATATCAACCAGCGTGTCAGCCGCTGGGGGGGGGGGAGGAAGGACAGGCAAGAGTCTCGCACTGCAGCATGCAGTAAAGGATGGAGTCACGCCACCGGATAACACAACCGTGTCCTCAACGCGATTCTCCGCACCTGGCGGCTTTCTCAAGAGGCGGATGTATTCAAAGGGTCAGTCATAGCCCGACCTTATAGTGCTGCCAATCACAAATTTCAGGTGCATTAGAGTAATCAATTAATTAAAACAAACACCACTACTCCCTTCGTATCTAATGATATCACCCATAGGGAGAAAAAAGCAGATATTTAAACAGGCTTAATTAATCAAATACCAGTATGAACTGTGTCGAAGCTGAATAATTGAGTGAGACAAGTTCAGTTTAAAATTTAATCGCAGCGACGCCATCTTGTGAATGGCCGCAAGACTCCATTTTGGAAATGAGATCGCAAGACACCATTTTTGTGGTCAGCATTAATTCAAGTTATAACTCAGGAGCTAAGAACAGATGGCAATGTTTTTGTTAACCTACCAAGGGCAACAGGAAAAAACAGCTTTCTGAGTAAAAGTAAATAAGAAGAGACAATGGGTATTTTTACATACAAATTGGGAATCCCTGGATGCAGATAAAGTATAGTTGTGGCAATTGTAATATAATATCTACACAATTGGATTTGCCTGAATCCTAGACAGGATGGCCCCAAATCCCACAGTTTGAGGTGATAATACATTTGCATTTCACACAAGAGTCTGTGAGAACAAAAGAGGTTTTGTTTTCCTTTGAACACACAACAGGTGGGGGCCTGCTGACAGAGGGCATGTAGAACTACAACTCTCAGCCATCCACACTGCTGGATGTTCACTTCGTGTATGAGAGATTATACACTTAAATCTCACCCATTAATAACTAGTGTCCTTATACCAAACCCCGAATACCCACACACTACATATTCGCACATAAGGTTCCATAAGCATCAAAATCTATGATTCAAGAAGGTTCAGTTAGTTTAAATGCTAAGAAATAAAGATATTTGTTAACTAAGGAATTATACAAGATAAACATGTCATTCTTGGAGTTGTTCTGATGCATACTCTTTCCACAGTTTCCCGGTGCTATCGGTGAGGAGATCGCATTATGCATTCTCGAGTTATGGACCGCAGAACCTACAAGCAACCAAAATGTATATTTTAGATTCAACTGTTAGGATGCTAAAGGAGGCGTTACCAGAAAGACTCCGGCTGTTAGAGGCAGGGAAAGTCTATTTGAAACAACCTGTTAAATGTGTCGTTACATATGCTTCTCCTCTGGGAACCAATGAGATCAGCAGGAAGTTCTCCCTTTGTCCTGTTTCAGTCTGGGGGGGAATAAATACATGTGTCCGAACACTGGTTTGCCAGTTCATGCTGAATTTTGGGTGAACTGAGGATATCTAGTCAGAAGTCTATCTCTGGGTCCAGAGGCGCAGCGTATGTTTAACCGTACTTGGGTCTGTATTATTTCCTTTTTACGCCTAAATTATGTATGTATAGATTGCGTGTAACTGACTGTACTTTTACCTGAATAATACTTGTGCGTTGGAACCACAGATTCCACTCCTGTCTTTATTTGCGGTCATACTGCGTATGCAATTAGCATTGTGTTTAGAGGTTTCTAGGCAGGTTTTGTCTTAGAGGTTCTAGGCAGGTGAATCTTAGAGGTTTATAGGCAGGTTTTGTCTTAGAGGTTCTAGGCAGGTGAATCTTAGAGGTTTATAGGCAGGAATGTATTAAAAGGTTTATTTACAAATTCAACAGTGGGGGCTCATCGGTTTATCACACTATCTGATACATGATAACACTCCGTCAGTCCTCTCTCAGCAAAAGGGTGGAGGCGCCTTTTGAGAGACGCATTAGTCTTTCATTACCACAGTGTTGCTGAGAGCGTACTGCCGGTTATTGTGTAGAGGAAGCGCAGATCAGAATCCAGGGACAAGAGAGAAAAAAAAAAGTTTTTTTTCTCTGTTGATAGAACCTTACGTTTAGAGGGGTGCTGCAGTATTGAGTATGCGGCTGAGATGCATTTTTGCGTACGCAGTTAAAAAGTCATTATACGCTTGTGTGGTAGTCGCATAATTGTGTATGCGGCCGGTCGCACAATAAGCGTATACGCACTTCCGGTTCTGCTGCCACGTGTTTGAACAAAGCCATTAAGGTTTAAATTTTTTTTTCTATCTACCAATATCTGGGTTAAACGTTTATTTTCTGCGCAGAGAAAAAGTGTGTAACTATGAGTATGTGTTGGACAGTTAAGGGTATCGTATGATCCTTAAGGGCTAGGTGCAAGGGTTAGCCTAGCCGCTCGGTAAGCAGCTTACTGTTCAGTACACAGAGCAGGTGTATGGTTTGTTATTTTTGTTAGGGACCGGCTCTCAGTGTGACTGCAGTGTTCAATAAAATTTGAGCATTGTAGTTGAGCCGCACTAGGTGTGATTGTGAACTGAGAGATAATAGGTGAGCGGGGAGCATCTAGAATTTCTTCCGTAGGTGAGCGGGGAGCATCTAGAAATTTCGTCCGTAGGTAAGTGAAAGTATCTTGATTGTCTTTCACCAGTTTAAATTTGTATTGAAAAGCGTAGGAGTTGTCTCAGAATGGGAGCCACACAAACAGTAGAAATGTTAGACAATGATGTGCTGCTAATGAAAGCTCCGATTGGATCAGCCCGTCGTATTATGCATACTAAGTACGGTACTTATGCAATAAGGTATTGTGATTTATGGTTTAATATGACGAGGAAGAGTGTTAGACCGTTTCCCAGAATTGGTAGTTTTGATAAAAATGTGTTAGATAATGTCCAGGATCACATCAGTAAGGTGCGATCCCGAGAGAAAAAGATTAAGTATTTTGAATGTTTAAAAATATGGCAGCATGAAGGGGATGCTTGGCTTAAAAATGTGCAAACGACGCAAACTAGCGTTGCGAACGCATTGCCAGAAAATACATCCACGACGCTGAGATGCAAAACGGGCGAGCCGCAAATTGGCGCGCACGTGCGGCAAAGTAGCATCGTGGAGAGTATTGCCAGCAGTTCACGCTCACCTCCCCCACCTTATGTGGATGAAGGTGCAAGTACGGTTACCAAAAATACCAATAAAAATGTAACAAGTAATTTGTACCCCCTCTTAAGTAACCATAAAGAAAATGTTTATGATGTAGAAGATGAGCCTATTGTAATGTCTGCTATTTCCCATGCTGTCCAAATGATAGATGCTGCATCACCACAATCACGAGTGGTGCCGCCGTCTCCATCGGTAACAGCAAGGGAAGTGTTAATACCCTCTGCACCCATTGAGGAAGTTGTTAATACCATACGTAGCAGCAGCAGATTAAACCCCCAGCCAGGTAACCAGGTCAGAAGTAGCAACGCTGCCGGTCTGCATCCCATTCGGACAATAACTGTTCCAAATGGAAATGCAGATGCAAACGGTGTAGTGCCCACGAGGGAAGTAGTAATGCATTGTCCATGGACAAGAGCAGAACTGAATTCCATCATAAATGATTTCCCCAATCCCAAAAAGGAACTAGCCAAATGTCAAAGATTTTTGAGAAATTTGGGTAGTTCTCATGAGCCCACTAATAAAGATTGGCGTGTGGTGTTAAGGGCCCGTCTACCACTCAATACCGACGTGACAAAATTTATCACGGACTGTGTATTGGATGGCGACGTTCCCTTAACAGACCAAGTAAACCAAGGTAACATTTCCCGCATTGTAACTCAATTGGGTGTATATTTTCCAGTAGTAGTTAACTGGAACAAAATTTTTACAATTAAGCAAAAAGAGAGTGAAACTGCAGAAGAATATTGCGACCGGGCTCTGCAGGCTATCACCCAGTACACTGGGATAGAAGATATTAAAGATAGCACTCACCACAGGGGAATGATAGTCATGGTACTCATGGACGGTCTGAAAGACGATTTAAAGACTCGGGTTCAGACCTCACAGCCTGGCTGGCGGGGTCTTACAATAGATAACCTCATAGAGTCTGCCATAGAACATGACAAAAACATCTCAAAAAAGAGGGAGACCCAGAGCGAAAAATTAATAGCTGTCAGTATACAAGCTCTGGAGAGAATGACGTTAACATCACAGCCAACCGACACACCTGCACCCACACACACACCTGCACCTGAACAATTACACGTCCTCACCAATCCCACACCACAGCAAACACATCCTTACCCCACATATCATACACAACCACAGGTCCCATACTCATATCCCCCACAATATCCTTACCCTCCCTATCCTTACCCACCACACCCTATCCTTACCCACCATACCCACCACCTTTCCCTCTTGCTCAAATCCCACAACAATCTTTTCATCCACCCCGTTCAAAATTATGTTTTAACTGTCACCAAGTGGGACACATAAGTAAGTACTGCAAAGCGAAGAACACCACACAGGAACACGAGTTTCCCATGAGTTCATAGGTAACCCCAGTATCTTCTCCCAGGCCTTATATGACTGTTTACAATCTTTTCAACCTATCAATGGATCTGTTCTAATGTAAAATGTGGATGATTTATTGTTGTATTTTGGGTCATGTTTAAATGATATTAAACTGTTGTGCTTTATCTCCCACTCATAGGACACAAGGTTGCTAAGGATAAACGGCAGCCATGCCAGGCTGAGGTCGACTACTCGGAATACTATCCAACCCAGTGGCACAGGCATTATTTAGAGCAGTAGCTATTGATAACAAGATTTAATTGCAGGAACCTGTATGCAGATACTATATCCCTAGAATTATTAAAAATGATAGGGGGACTTATTTTATAGGTGACGTTTCCAAGAACATGTGTAAGATGATGGGTAACAACACTGAGATTATCCCAGATTGTCTTTTCCTTTATATGCCCCCCCCTTTGAGATACTGTCCTAACAGGCAGCCTCATGTGAAAATATGATAATGAGGTTACTGTGCAGGGTCTCACGAAGATGAATGAGAATAACCGAAATTGGAAGTGTTATTAACTAACATGTCTAATGCAAACTGTCATGATGTCAAATCTGGAAGAATTTGTTATGATCCAAATTTTTTTTTAGCTCAGGTTGTTTGACTGATCGGTGGAAAGGTCCGTATCTGACGATACAGCATCCTCAAAGGGTGGCCAGGGAAGATACGTGGGTCCATTCCGCTCACTATAGGGAGGTTAACCAACCGGTGGAGATACAAGGCAGAGACAAGGCCGATAACGTGGACCTGTCGATTGCGAGCTTGTGCCGGAAGGATTAAAAAGGTGACGGTGAGATATCTGAGCTAAAGAAATGTGTAGATCAGTGCTTCAAGCAATGGAGTGGTCTGCTGTGGTCATCCTAGTTCTTTTTTTTTTTCCAGAGTTTTATTTTTTTTGTCATGATGATCTGTTTGGGGATGCTCGGTGTCTGTGATGGGGGACCGATAAAGGAGATGTGAGCTGATGGAGTGAAGTCAGGAGGAGGAGTGCTATACCAAATCAGGGGAGTGCCGGTCGAATTTCAGTACAGTAAATTGTTGTGAAAATGTGAATAACAATAATAAGGAAGAACTGTAATTCAATCCTGAGTTATGACGTAGTGTATAACAATGTAGCCTGAGTTTGAGTGGTCGTGCATGGATATAACGTTTATGTTGTTTTATGTCATCTTAGGTAATGCAGTCCCAACCCCTTCCAAGGCTCTCCTTATAGGATAGGTGCATCCCCACATCTTTCCCATGATCCCTTAAGGATCCGCGGTGTGCGTATAAGGGCAGTTTTATGTCCCTCCCGGAGACGCATTATCTGAATGGTTCAAATGACCATACTGTGTCATACCATAATAACATAGGGCCTGATTCAGACCCACTCGCGAGCGGCTGTACGCTCGCAAGTGGGTCGATGGTCTGCACTGAGCATGCGCACGACGGAGGGAGCTCCGTCGTGCGCATGCGCCAGACACGACGAGCGAAGGACTTTCCTTCGCTCGTTGTGTCCGATCAAAGGGGGCGTGCTGTCAATGTTGATTGACAGCACGCCCCCTTTGGTGGGCGTGCCGGGGGCGTGCCTCCCTGACGGGGGCGTTCCCACGGGAACGCCTCCCGTCAGAAGCCGGCCCACTGACATCTAGTGATGTCAGTGGGAGTGATTTTGGCTCTGATAGAGCCAAAATCACTCCGGAGCTTGCGGTTGAAAACCTCAACCGCAGGCTCCGGCTCGCAATTTCGATGGTCGCGATGGTCACGACCATCGCGGCCATCAAAATGCACGCTCGTATAGCCTGTGGGTGGTGACCCACAGCTATAGGAGGACGCTCCATGAAAAAGGAGCCCGGCCCTCATGCAGAGCGTGCGCTCTGCTCAGAGCGTACGGCTCTGAATGAGGGCCATTGAACGGTATATTCTCATGCATGGCTAAACAGATTCAAATTAGGTTGTGATAGCATGTAGTTTGCTATTAAAAGGTGGACTGTCGAAGCTGAATAATTGAGTGAGACAAGTTCAGTTTAAAATTTAATCGCAGCGACGCCATCTTGCGAATGGCCGCAAGACTCCATTTTGGAAATGAGATCGCAAGACACCATTTTTGTGGTCAGCATTAATTCAAGTTATAACTCAGGAGCTAAGAACAGATGGCAATGTTTTTGTTAACCTACCAAGGGCAACGGGAAAAAACAGCTTTCTGAGTAAAAGTAAATAAGAAGAGACAATGGGTATTTTTACATACAAATTGGGAATCCCTGGATGCAGATAAAGTATAGTTGTGGCAATTGTAATATAATATCTACACAATTGGATTTGCCTGAATCCTAGACAGGATGGCCCCAAATCCCACAGTTTGAGGTGATAATACATTTGCATTTCACACAAGAGTCTGTGAGAACAAAAGAGGTTTTGTTTTCCTTTCAACACACAACAGGTGGGGGCCTGCTGACAGAGGGCATGTAGAACTACAACCCTCAGCCATCCACACTGCTGGATGTTCACTTCGTGTATGAGAGATTATGCACTTAAATCTCACCCATTAATAACTAGCGTCCTTATACCAAACCCCGAATACCCACACACTACATATTCGCACATAAGGTTCCATAAGCATCAAAATCCATGATTCAAGAAGGTTCAGTTAGTTTAAATGCTAAGAAATAAAGATATTTGTTAACTAAGGAATTATACAAGATAAACATGTCATTCTTGGAGTTGTTCTGATGCATACTCTTTCCACAGTTTCCCGGTGCTATCGGTGAGGAGATCGCATTATGCATTCTCGAGTTATGGACCGCAGAACCTACAAGCAACCAAAATGTATATTTTAGATTCAACTGTTAGGATGCTAAAGGAGGCGTTACCAGAAAGACTCCGGCTGTTAGAGGCAGGGAAAGTCTATTTGAAACAACCTGTTAAATGTGTCGTTACATATGCTTCTCCTCTGGGAACCAATGAGATCAGCAGGAAGTTCTCCCTTTGTCCTGTTTCAGTCTGGGGGGGAATAAATACATGTGTCCGAACACTGGTTTACCAGTTCATGATGAATTTTGGGTGAACTGAGGATATCTAGTCAGAAGTCTATCTCTGGGTACAGAGGCGCAGCGTATGTATAACCGTACTTGGGTCTGTATTATTTCCTTTTTACGCCTAAATTATGTATGTATAGATTGCGTGTAACTGACTGTACTTTTACCTGAATAATACTTGTGCGTTGGAACCACAGATTACACTCCTGTCTTTATTTGCGGTCATACTGCGTACGCAATTAGTGTTGTGTTTAGAGGTTTATAGGCAGGTTTTGTCTTAGAGGTTCTAGGCAGGTGAATCTTAGAGGTTTATAGGCAGGTTTTGTCTTAGAGGTTCTAGGCAGGTGAATCTTAGAGGTTTATAGGCAGGAATGTATTAAAAGGTTTATTTACAAATTCAACAACTGCATAGGTACAAATACCAGTATGAAATGCATAGGGACAAATACCAGTATGAACTGCATAGGTTCAAATACCAGTATGAACTGCATAGGTACAAATACCAGTATGAACTGCATAGGTACAAATACCAGTATGAACTGCATAGGGATAAATACCAGTATGAACTGCATAGGGACAAATACCAGTATGAACTGCATAGGTACAAATACCAGTATGAACTGCATAGGTACAAATACCAGTATGAACTGCATAAGTACAAATACCAGTATGAACTGCATAGGTACAAATACCAGTATGAACTGCATAGGTACAAATACCAGTATGAACTGCATAAGTACAAATACCAGTATGAACTGCATAGGTACAAATACCAGTATGAACTGCATAGGTACAAATACCAGTATGAACTGCATAGGTACAAATACCAGTATGAACTGCATAGGTACAAATACCAGTATGAACTGCATAGGTACAAATACCAGTATGAACTGCATAGGTACAAATACCAGTATGAACTGCATAGGTACAAATACCAGTAGCATAAAACAAGTACAGATTATGAGCCTGATTCAGAGATGGTTGATCTCAGAGGCAGTAGAGCATTTTGTTTACCACGGCACATGTGTCATAGATGCACTGTTGCAATGGATGAGTGACTGCGGTCTCAGAGAGGATTTAAGTGAGAGACAGGTAGTCAGCGTAACAGGGGAGGGGGGGGGGTAGGAAAATTCAGGGGATCTGCAAATTAGTTCTTAGCTGCAGAGGCCCCGGTGTTTTAGGAGACAAAGCATAGGCAAACTCAGAAGTTCGACTGATGTTTCCGATGTTTATGCTTTTATACGCAAGAGGCGGATGTGAGATGTCAATGGTGGGCATCTCAGTGTACCAGACATAAACCACGTCATTAGAATTTTTTTTTTACGAGTCTGCTCTATACACATTTGCGTCCATCTCTGAATCAAACCCTATGTACGTGTAAACTGACCATACATATGTGTCCTCATACCAGTGGTGTAACTAGGGTATTTGGAGCCCAGGGAAAATTTGAAAAGGGACCCCCCACTCCCCGATGTGCACAAAATGGGCGTGATCACTTAAAAATGGGGCGTGTCAACATGACACACCCCTTTATTTTCACACTGAACATTCCTATCCATATGCACCTTAACCCCAGTAGTACCCCTTATACAGTACCCCCAGTATGCAGTTGTGGTCCCTCTTACGCAGGCCCATAGTAGTGCCCCTTATACAGTATCCCCAGTAGTGGTCCCCCTTATACAGCCCCCAATTAGTTCCCCTTACTCAGTACCCCCAGTAGTGGCCCCCCCAAATGCAGTGCCCCATGTAGTGTTCCCCCTTATGCAGTGCCCCCAGTAGCAGTCCCCACAATGCAGTGTGCCCAGTAGCGGTATCCCCTTATGCAGTGCCCTTTATATGGTGCCCCCAGTAGTAGTCCCCCCCCCCTATGCAGTGCCCTTTATATAGTGCCCCCAGCAGTAGTCCCCCCCCATGCAGTTTTCCCAGTAGTGGTCCCCTTATGCAGGCACCCTGTAGTGATCCCCCCTATCCAGTGCCCCCTGTAGCGGCCCTTCCTATTATTGCCCCCAGTAGTGGTCCCCCGAGTGCTGTGCCTCTAGTAGTAGGCCCCTTTTATAATGCCCCCAGTGGTAGTTCCACCCCAAGTAGTAGTCCCCAGTAGAGGTTCCCCCTCCCGATTAAGTGCCCCCAGTAGTAGCCCCCCCCCAGTAGAGGTCCTCCCAATAATGGCGCCCCCAGTAGTAGCCACCCCTCCCCCAGTAGAAGTCCCCCCAGTAGTAGCCAGCCCCCTCCCCCATTGCGCAGATAGGTTAAAAAAAAAAATATATATATAAAAATATACTTACCTGAATCCACGCTGCTACTGCTCCTGTCCGCAACGCCGCTCCCGCCCTCCACTCCGCCCGGGCTGGCGCGCTCAGCATTATGGGACAGACGTCATGACGTCAGTCCCATTACCCACTGCAGGAGCAGGACGGAAGCCCGGCTCTTGCAGTGGGTGCTGCAGCAGTCAATGAGAGTCTATCTGACTCTCATTGGCTGCTGTTTAACACACGCATCGCCGCCAGCGCTGGCGGCGATGCGTGTGTTATGCACAGCCTGAGCCCGCCTCCTAGCGCTATTGGGCAAGCGCTCATGGGGAGGGAACGGGCTCAGCTGTGCAGCACAGGACCGGCGCTGGAAGCCTAGCGCCGGTCCTGTGTAAATGTGTAGCGCTGACCGCACTCACTGCGGTTGGCGCTACACTGGCTAACTAGGGCGGGCGGGCCGGTACCGTGGCGGCGCCCCCCCGCGCCGCCGGTCCAACGGCGCCCAGGGCACGCACCCTGCTCGCCCTGCCCTAGTTACGCCACTGCCTCATACACCTATTCTTTCAGTGCCATATAGCGGCAGCACGTTTCGGGGGTGGAGTGGGGGCATGCCTCGCCTGTGTTCCTGGAGACAAAGGCCAGGCATGGAGAGGCCAGGGTCTGCGTCAGTGGATGCAGATTTCCTGGCCTCGCAAGCTGCCATCCTGAGTAAGCTGAAGCATTACTCAGACTGGCCGGTGCTGCCGCCATCGCGACCAATGATCTCAAGGGTGATCCGATGCAGCGTTTACAGATGCTGCACAGTGATTGCTGTCAGGAGTCTGCTTCCCCTCCTGCAGTATAGATGGTATCGCACTGCTGCTTCCCCTCCTGCAGTATAGATGGTATCGCACAGCTGCTTCCCCTCCTGCAGTATAGATGGTATCGCACTGCTGCTTTCCCTCCTGCAGTATAGATGGTATCGCACTGCTGCTTCCCCTCCTGCAGTATAGATGGTATCGCACAGCTGCTTCCCCTCCTGCAGTATAGATGGTATCGCACTGCTGCTTCCCCTCCTGCGGTATAGATGGTATCGCACAGCTGCTTCCCCTCCTGCGGTATAGATGGTATCGCACTGCTGCTTCCCCTCCTGCGGTATAGATGGTATCGCACAGCTGCTTCCCCTCCTGCAGTATAGATTGTATCGCACTGCTGCTTCCCCTCCTGCAGTATAGATGGTATCACACAGCTGCTTCCCCTCCGGCAGTATAGATGGTATCGCACTGCTGCTTCCCCTCCAGCAGTATAGATGGTATCGCACTGCTGCTTCCCCTCCTGCAGTATAGATGGTATCGCACTGCTGCTTCCCCTCCTGCAGTATAGATGGTATCGCACTGCTGCTTCCCCTCCTGCAATATAGATGGTATCGCACAGCTGCTTCCCCTCCTGCAGTATAGATGGTATCGCACAGCTGCTTCCCCTCCTGCAGTATAGATGGTATCGCACAGCTGCTTCCCCTCCTGCAGTATAGATGGTATCGCACTGCTGCTTCCCCTCCTGCAGTATAGATGGTATCGCACTGCTGCTTCCTTTCCTGCAGTATAGAGTGTATCGCACAGCTGCTTCCCCTCCTGCAGTATAGATGGTATCGCACTGCTGCTTCCCCTCCTGCAGTATAGATTGTATCGCACTGCTGCTTCCCCTCCTGCAGTATAGATTGTATCGCACAGCTGCTTCCCCTCCTGCAGTATAGATTGTATGGCACTGCTGCTTCCCCTCCTGCAGTATAGATGGTATCGCACTGCTGCTTCCCCTCCTGCAGTATAGATTGTATGGCACTGCTGCTTCCCCTCCTGCAGTATAGATGGTATCGCACAGCTGCTTCTCCTCCTGCAGTATAGATGGTATCGCACTGCTGCTTCCCCTCCTGCAGTATAGATGGTATCGCACAACTGCTTCCCCTCCTGCAGTATAGATGGTATCGCACAGCTGCTTCCCATCCTGCAGTATAGATTGTATGGCACCGCTGCTTCCCTTCCTGCAGTATAGATGGTATCGCACTGCTGCTTCCCCTCCTGCAGTATAGATGGTATGGCACAGCTGCTTCCCCTCCTGCAGTATAGATGGTATCGCACAGCTGCTTCCCCTCCTGCAGTATAGATGGTATCGCACTGCTGCTTCCCCTCCTGCAGTATAGATGGTATCGCACTGCTGCTTCCCCTCCTGCAGTATAGATTGTATGGCACTGCTGCTTCCCCTCCTGCAGTATAGATTGTATCGCACTGCTGCTTCCCCTCCTGCAGTATAGATGGTATCGCACAGCTGCTTCCCCTCCTGCAGTATAGATGGTATCGCACAGCTGCTTCCCATCCTGCAGTATAGATTGTATGGCACAGCTGCTTCCCCTCCTGCAGTATAGATGGTATCGCACAGCTGCTTCTCCTCCTGCAGTATAGATGGTATGGCACTGCTGCTTCCCCTCCTGCAGTATAGATGGTATCGCACAGCTGCTTCCCCTCCTGCAGTATAGATTGTATCGCACTGCTGCTTCCCCTCCTGCAGTATAGATGGTATCGCACTGCTGCTTCCTTTCCTGCAGTATAGAGTGTATCGCACAGCTGCTTCCCCTCCTGCAGTATAGATGGTATCGCACTGCTGCTTCCCCTCCTGCAGTATAGATGGTATCGCACTGCTGCTTCCCCTCCTGCAGTATATATTGTATGGCACTGCTGCTTCCCCTCCTGCAGTATAGATGGTATCGCACTGCTGCTTCCCCTCCTGCAGTATAGATTGTATCGCACTGCTGCTTCCCCTCCTGCAGTATAGATGGTATGGCACAGCTGCTTCCCCTCCTGCAGTATAGATTGTATCGCACTGCTGCTTCCCCTCCTGCAGTATAGATGGTATCGCACAGCTGCTTCTCCTCCTGCAGTATAGATGGTATCGCACTGCTGCTTCCCCTCCTGCAGTATAGATGGTATCGCACAGCTGCTTCCCATCCTGCAGTATAGATGGTATCGCACAGCTGCTACCCCTCCTACAGTATAGATGGTATCACACAGCTGCTTCTCCTCCTGCAGTATAGATGGTATCGCACAGCTGCTTCCCCTCCTGCAGTATAGATGGTATCGCACAGCTGCTTCCCCTCCTGCAGTATAGATGGTATCGCACTGCTGCTTCCCCTCCTGCAGTATAGATGGTATCGCACAGCTGCTACCCCTCCTACAGTATAGATGGTATCGCACAGCTGCTTCTCCTCCTGCAGTATAGATGGTATCGCACAGCTGCTTCCCCTCCTGCAGTATAGATGGTATCGCACAGCTGCTTCCCCTCCTGCAGTATAGATGGTATCGCACTGCTGCTTCCCCTCCTGCAGTATAGATTTTATGGCACCGCTGCTTCCCCTCCTGCAGTATAGATGGTATCGCACTGCTGCTTCCCCTCCTGCAGTATAGATGGTATCGCACAGCTGCTTCCCCTCCTGCAGTATAGATGGTATCGCACTGCTGCTTCCCCTCCTGCAGTATAGATGGTATCGCACTGGTGCTTCCCCTCCTGCAGTATAGATTGTATCGCACAGCTGCTTCCCCTCCTGCAGTATAGATGGTATCGCACTGCTGCTTCCCCTCCTGCAGTATAGATTGTATCGCACTGCTGTTTCCCCTCCTGCAGTATAGATGGTATCGCACTGCTGCTTCCCCTCCTGCAGTATAGATTGTATCGCACAGCTGCTTCCCATCCTGCAGTATAGATTGTATGGCACTGCTGCTTCCCCTCCTGCAGTATAGATGGTATCGCACTGCTGCTTCCCCTCCTGCAGTATAGATTGTATGGCACTGCTGCTTCCCCTCCTGCAGTATAGATGGTATCGCACAGCTGCTTCCCCTCCTGCAGTATAGATGGTATCGCACAGCTGCTTCCCCTCCTGCAGTATAGATTGTATGGCACTGCTGCTTCCCCTCCTGCAGTATAGATGGTATCGCACTGCTGCTTCCCCTCCTGCAGTATAGATTGTATCGCACAGCTGCTTCTCCTCCTGCAGTGTAGATGGTATCGCACAGCTGCTTCCCCTCCTGCAGTATAGATGGTATCGCACAGCTGCTTCCCCTCCTGCAGTATAGATTGTATGGCACTGCTGCTTCCCCTCCTGCAGTATAGATGGTATCGCACTGCTGCTTCCCCTCCTGCAGTATAGATTGTATCGCACTGCTGCTTCCCCTCCTGCAGTATAGATTGTATGGCACTGCTGCTTCCCCTCCTGCAGTATAGATGGTATCGCACTGCTGCTTCCCCTCCTGCAGTATAGATTGTATGGCACTGCTGCTTCCCCTCCTGCAGTATAGATGGCATCGCACAGCTGCTTCCCCTCCTGCAGTATAGATGGTATCGCACAGCTGCTTCCCCTCCTGCAGTATTGATGGTATGGCACTGCTGCTTCCCCTCCTGCAGTATAGATGGTATCGCACAGCTGCTTCCCCTCCTGCAGTATAGATGGTATCGCACAGCTGCTTCCCCTCCTGCAGTATAGATGGTATCGCACAGCTGCTTCCCCTCCTGCAGTATAGATGGTATCGCACTGCTGCTTCCCCTCCTGCAGTATAGATGGTATCGCACTGCTGCTTCCTTTCCTGCAGTATAGAGTGTATCGCACAGCTGCTTCCCCTCCTGCAGTATAGATGGTATCGCACTGCTGCTTCCCCTCCTGCAGTATAGATTGTATCGCACTGCTGCTTCCCCTCCTGCAGTATAGATTGTATCGCACAGCTGCTTCCCCTCCTGCAGTATAGATTGTATGGCACTGCTGCTTCCCCTCCTGCAGTATAGATGGTATCGCACTGCTGCTTCCCCTCCTGCAGTATAGATTGTATGGCACTGCTGCTTCCCCTCCTGCAGTATAGATGGTATCGCACAGCTGCTTCTCCTCCTGCAGTATAGATGGTATCGCACTGCTGCTTCCCCTCCTGCAGTATAGATGGTATCGCACAGCTGCTTCCCCTCCTGCAGTATAGATGGTATCGCACAGCTGCTTCCCATCCTGCAGTATAGATTGTATGGCACCGCTGCTTCCCTTCCTGCAGTATAGATGGTATCGCACTGCTGCTTCCCCTCCTGCAGTATAGATGGTATGGCACAGCTGCTTCCCCTCCTGCAGTATAGATGGTATCGCACAGCTGCTTCTCCTCCTGCAGTATAGATGGTATCGCACAGCTGCTTCCCCTCCTGCAGTATAGATGGTATCGCACAGCTGCTTCCCATCCTGCAGTATAGATTGTATGGCACAGCTGCTTCCCCTCCTGCAGTATAGATGGTATCGCACAGCTGCTTCTCCTCCTGCAGTATAGATGGTATGGCACTGCTGCTTCCCCTCCTGCAGTATAGATGGTATCGCACAGCTGCTTCCCCTCCTGCAGTATAGATTGTATCGCACTGCTGCTTCCCCTCCTGCAGTATAGATGGTATCGCACTGCTGCTTCCTTTCCTGCAGTATAGAGTGTATCGCACAGCTGCTTCCCCTCCTGCAGTATAGATGGTATCGCACTGCTGCTTCCCCTCCTGCAGTATAGATGGTATCGCACTGCTGCTTCCCCTCCTGCAGTATATATTGTATGGCACTGCTGCTTCCCCTCCTGCAGTATAGATGGTATCGCACTGCTGCTTCCCCTCCTGCAGTATAGATTGTATCGCACTGCTGCTTCCCCTCCTGCAGTATAGATGGTATGGCACAGCTGCTTCCCCTCCTGCAGTATAGATTGTATCGCACTGCTGCTTCCCCTCCTGCAGTATAGATTGTATCGCACTGCTGTTTCCCCTCCTGCAGTATAGATGGTATCGCACTGCTGTTTCCCCTCCTGCAGTATAGATTGTATCGCACAGCTGCTTCCTCTCCTGCAGTATAGATGGTATCGCACTGCTGCTTCCCCTCCTGCAGTATAGATTGTATCGCACAGCTGCTTCCCATCCTGCAGTATAGATTGTATGGCACTGCTGCTTCCCCTCCTGCAGTATAGATGGTATCGCACTGCTGCTTCCCCTCCTGCAGTATAGATTGTATCGCACTGCTGCTTCCCCTCCTGCAGTATAGATGGTATCGCACAGCTGCTTCCCCTCCTGCAGTATAGATGGTATCGCACAGCTGCTTCCCCTCCTGCAGTATAGATGGTATCGCACAGCTGCTTCCCCTCCTGCAGTATAGATGGTATCGCACAGCTGCTTCCCCTCCTGCAGTATAGATTGTATGGCACTGCTGCTTCCCCTCCTGCAGTATAGATGGTATCGCACTGCTGCTTCCCCTCCTGCAGTATAGATTGTATCGCACAGCTGCTTCTCCTCCTGCAGTGTAGATGGTATCGCACAGCTGCTTCCCCTCCTGCAGTATAGATGGTATCGCACAGCTGCTTCCCCTCCTGCAGTATAGATTGTATGGCACTGCTGCTTCCCCTCCTGCAGTATAGATGGTATCGCACTGCTGCTTCCCCTCCTGCAGTATAGATTGTATCGCACTGCTGCTTCCCCTCCTGCAGTATAGATTGTATGGCACTGCTGCTTCCCCTCCTGCAGTATAGATGGTATCGCACTGCTGCTTCCCCTCCTGCAGTATAGATGGTATCGCACAGCTGCTTCCCCTCCTGCAGTATAGATTGTATGGCACAGCTGCTTCCCCTCCGGCAGTATAGATGGTATCGCACTGCTGCTTCCCCTCCTGCAGTATAGATTGTATCGCACTGCTGCTTCCCCTCCTGCAGTATAGATGGTATCGCACAGCTGCTTCCCCTCCTGCAGTATAGATGGTATCGCACTGCTGCTTCCCCTCCTGCAGTATAGATGGTATCACACAGCTGCTTCCCCTCCTGCAGTATAGATGGTATCGCACAGCTGCTTCCATGCGGTTCCGCAATATCGTCCACATCTGAATCAGGCCTTTAGTACACATATAGGGCCTGATTCACTACGGATCGCTATTGCGATCGCAGCTGCAGTTCACCTGCAATAGTATGCTAATCCATGTGATCGCTATGAAGTCGCAGCACTACATAAGGACGCCCACCTTACCTTACACACATCCGTAATGTTTAGCAAGACTGCAAAACCATCGGTAACATCGAGTACAATCGGAGCCACTCGCACAAGGTCAGACCTCACTCTGAAATTGCGAACTTCAGCGCGCGCTATGAGACCTCAGGCTGCGTATGGCATCACAATAGGTAATTTCAACGGCGTTGAAACGCACTAGCATGCCTGCGTTTCCCTGACCACCCCCCCCTGTCACCACCCACAAATGGTGCTTCCTGTCAGTCACTCTGCGATGGGTCTGTGTAGTCACCGAGATCGCTGTCCCGATCGCAATACGCATGCGCAGTGCGCAACAATTGGCCGACTGCGTGCATATTAGCAACTGAGATCCTCGCTGAATCAGGCCCTTTGTGTACTAGGTACTTAGGATTAGTTTTTTTGTTGCAAAGAATTGGTATGAAGTCACAGATTAAGCATAATGATGCATGGTGCCGGTAATGCGTATTCGATCGGTCTTTTGCCTTTTTACCGTAGATTTTGTAACTTAATTTTCTTATAGGGTCTGGTTCAGAGGTGGACGCAGTTGCAGCCGAGGTTGCACTTTTTTTGCGGAGTCGCAGCGATGGTAACTTGCAAATGCCAGTGTCAGCCTCCCTCTGTGACCCGGACAGTGCAAGTCCTGAGAAGCCCACTTTCAATGCCTGTGGATGGTACAAGTGTGGCGGTGGTTCCAAACCCTCCACCATCGGCGCACCATCATGTTCTTTTTGCGTTCACTTCAGGCCACCTCCCAAACACTGCTTAGGAATGCCCATGGTTTTGCCTCGCCGGTTCAAATGCCAGCACCTCCATACACAACAGCGGACTTCGCGTACATATAGGGGAAAGCATTCGCCGTAGGGGTTTTCAGAACTTTTCGCACATGCACAGTAGCAATCGCTCCACCTCTGAATCAGTCTCATAGTGTTTTACGTACTTAAGATTTTTGTTGCGGCTAAAGCTGGCCACACACTAGACCAACATATCCAACCTGCCAACTAGTTGATTGGTTGGAATGAAAATCTGGTAAGGTATGACAGCAAATGACAATCAGCAATTTGCTCCCAAACGCCAGAAAATGGACTAAAAACTGTTGTTTGAACAAATTGTTTGATCAAACATTTAACAAACTTGTCTGACCGACCATTTTCATGTTTTCTGGCATTTAGGAGCAAATTGCTGATCATCATTTACTCCCAGACATTACCAGATTTTCATTCCAAACAATCAACTAGCTGGCTGGTTGGATGAAAGTTGGTCTAGTGTGTGGCCAGCTTAAGTCTCAAAGTCTGGCGTGGTAAGTGGGGGTATTTTGCGAGATTTGTGGATAGACGTATGAGGACACATTTGTAGCATAGTAACGACACTTAGATAAAACAACATAAAAAGAACAAGTAGGGTAGACAGAGAGGGGTTAGACACGAGACGTAAAGTCTATGTGTATCCCAAGCAGCCCTGACATGAAATAATTAGTCTTTCCTAGAACAGCCGGTGATATCCTATCTCACTTCCACCTGGTCCTGTTGATTTTATGTTGACTATGTTATACTGTATGACATCACTCCTTCTGGTTTACGAAAAGTAGCTTCTTTTTTTTGTCTAATATATTTTTATTGAAGCTCAATACAATATATTATGCAACATGAGGCATGTCATTTAAATGTGCTCAATACAATATGACACAGAAATGCACAAAGCTAATTTACACACAATGAAAAGACCAAAAGCAAACGGTCTAGGATATAGAGCTATAAGTTTTCTAACTTTAGAAAATATATAACATTAAGAAACCGGGACATGAAAAGTAACTTCTATTGTTATTATTATTATGCTATTATTTGGTATTATTCATGTTATAACACGATGGGACAAATGTAATAGGGTGTCAGTTTTAGTAACAGTACAGACTCCCACTTTCCTATGCGTAGATCGCATCCACTTGTCCAAGTAGGCATTCCAGGGATTTAAAAAAAAAAACATTGCAAAAAAACCCGATCCATGCCGGACACAGCAAAGGTATGTGTGTACACATACCTTTGCTCCACGTAAATGACCGGGGCACACGTGTGCCCAGTCATTGAAGAGGCCGCCAGCCAATTAGGGAGCATCTCCGTCGGAGCAGCTCCCTGATTAGCTGAATGCGGCCAGCCTGTGTGTCCCATAGACTTCAATGGTGAGAAATCCCCATTGAAGTCTATGGTGGGAACCGCTACATCGTAGCCGCAAGGTTAACTCAGGTTAATCTTGTGGTTACATCACTGATACAATGTTGCGACATCAATGACGGGGCACATGTGCGCCGGTCATTTACGCGGAGCAAAGGTATGTGTACGGATTTTTTTTCAGGTACCCCTATGGATTACTTCAGATATTAGGTGAGCATGTGTGAGTGTGCATGTATGTATTATTAAGATGTTACTTTCACGGTGTATGTTTGTTTATTTACATATTTCTTTAGTTGTGGAACTACAAGTGCCAGCGGGCCCGTAATGCGCGGCATGCTGGTATTTGTGGTTCTCCAAATAACAGCATGCGGGGGAGGTTTGCTGGTACTTGTGGTTCTACAACTAAAGACAATATGGAAACCTTCATTTTACACTTTACACTAACACTATCAACCTGGCACCCACCGCCCTAGGGTGCCGGGGATAGCCCCGGGCTATCAGTTTAGGCCTGGGGTGCCCTGGAGAGGGGTACCCCTTTATTGGGGGGGGTACCCAACTCCCCAGGGATCCCCACCTGGGCTCACTAGTGGTCAGGGATAATGCTTTGGCCAGGGAAACCGGTGAAAGGTTTTCCCTGGCTGTGGCATTATCCTCCCGCTAGAAAGAGTTCGGTGCTGGTTTTGGAATATCAGGGGATCCCTACTCGTTTTGTCCCCTGATTTTCCAGAACCAGGACCAGCTCAACAAAGCCCTGTGCTGGTTCTTAATATACAGGGGCCCCCTACATTTTTAGAACCAGAACAGGCTTTATAAAACCTGGGGCTGGTAATGCTTTGGGGAGGGTGTGCACGTCATTTTTTTTTTTGCATTTACAAACTTTTACATAAGTACACACAGAAACATGCACGTATCTCATGGATATGTGCATGTTTCTGTGTTAATCTGACCTACTCAGGATATACTCGCTATCCTGAAGCAGGTCTAATACTTGGGGACTTTTGGTAAACTTTTTTTGCGAGTCTAAAACAGACACCGTATTACATTGGGCGAGCTGATTGTTTTCAATGTGAACACATCTGGATGCGAGTTTGAGAATGGGGAGTTTTAGTAACTCTGAAAAATGCGAGTTTTAGTGAACAGACACCCTATTACATTGGAGAGTTGTGAAAAATTGCGAGTTTAGCACCAAACTCGCAATTTACCAAAACTGACAACCTATTACATTTGGCCCTATATGTCATTTGTGATGTTTGGTGCACACTCCATTTATACTTTTGTTGGCTGTTCAACAAAAACATTTGAAGAAAAAAAAAAAAATAGTACGTCCACTTATATACATAGCCCTCCTACAGCACCCACACTAACGATGTTTCAAGGAAAACTTTTCCAGATTTTCCGAATGGAGTGGCTTGAGGCCACGATGCAGAAAGAAAAGTTCACGGAAATTTTTGTTTTCCACTTGGGAAAGTTACATCGAAACATTGTCCCGATCATTGAAGGAACAATTAGAGAAATGTTTTAGGAATACTCTCTGGTATGAAACACGTATTTGTGCAAGTGATCCCCCGATATTGTTCTAATCTTATATAGTCATTCCAGTGAGAGATGTGGTGGGATATTGAGAATCCGGGCTCACACTATACGAATGTGTTAACAACATTATTTACATTTATACTGTTTTATATATTTTATTGCAGGGATATATTGATGAAAATATTTACTGATTAATTAATTATTATATCAGTTCTTAGATGTTATTTTTTCTATGTATATGCTACAAGTATGTTATTATTAATGTTAATATCAATTGTGTCTGTGTGTTTTATATAATGTTGTACACAAATCAATATGCTTCAATAAAGAAATATTAAAAGAACATATAAATAGCCCTCCTTCTTCTCAAACTCTGCCCCATATGCAATGAATAGCCCCATCACAGCACCTTGAATAGCCCCATCACAGCACCTTGAATGAATAGACACCTCTATGACACCACTATTATTTTAAATAGCTCCCACCGTTAAATAAATAGCTAACACTAATAAAGAATTGTCACCCACCATTAAATGATTAACCCCCACCCTCACCACACCAATACATCGGGCTTGCTGACTTTCTGGCTGCCGGCTCAGGGAGAGGGCAGCCAGGGGACGTGACGGTGGCCATAATGGGCAGAGCGGGGGCGTGGCTGCGTAATCACATCATCGCAGCCCTGTCCCCTGCTATACAATGCCAAGATTTCCGGCATTGAAAGGCAGGGGGGCGGGGCTATGATGACGCGATTCAACGCAAATCGCGTCATCGGATCCCTCCGAGCTGCCAGGTAAAGGGGGTGGGTGTGGTGGCCTGACTGGGAGAATTGCTTTCTCCTGCAGGGGGGAGGGTCTCCTGGCCATTACATTAAAAGACCCCCACACAAACACACACAGTGCATTCACAAGGCAGCAGTGTGCCCTGTGCCGGCCCAGCCCAAAGGACACTCTGGGTGGCACTGCAGCAGTGATACTGGCTGCAGGGTGCCTTTCCAGCTAGCCAGATGCAGGGCCCATAGGGAACCTTTGTAGATAACCGCAAGGATACAATTCAATTTGTGCTGTCGAAACAGCATAGGAACGCGACCGCAACATTGCTCATAGAAGTGCATTGGAAAATGAGCACTGTTGGGCTACCATACAGTATATATCAGTGATGTGCGCAGTCGCACATCGCATCCCAATTTCACATGTAATTCAGCTGCCACCTTAATACATTTCCGGCTACAGCAGTAACATAGTTTCGTATACAGCAGCGGAGTGCGGGATCGCATAAGCGTACATCCTTGAATCAGGCCCTAAGACGTGCGCTTGTACAACACAGCAAGGGCTTATACTAGTGTTAGCATAAAGTCACAGGCGCGAATGTGGCAAAAGGTGCTAGGGCGGTGGCAGCAGTGTGCGCCTCGGAATCGGCCCCACAGTGAGCAGTATTTTAGGAAACAAGCTGAAAAGTGTAAATAATTCAATACATGGGTTCGTAGTGATATGGAAGTAACCTTTACTTTGTAGTGACATTCTCCAAGCCACACACCGATCTGCACATCTAGGTCAGCCTCCTTTCACAGGGTACTTCCAAGGCTGATGCAAAAAGAGAAGCAGAGGGGACTGCATTCATTATAATTGTAAAATACATGAACACGGTATTACTTTTAAATTCCATCACTGCTGTCAACGGCTGTTCTATGACGTGCACAAAACTAAGACGGACAATAAATAATGCTAGTGCTAAATACATCCAGATGGTGGCAGCAAACTATCCCTTATGTGCCTTGTACATCGCAAGTAGTGACTGAGGGTCTGATTCAGCTTCAGATGGAGGTGCTTGCGAGCAGCTTAGATATTCCGTCTGTGCTGATATGGCAATGCAGCAGGGGGCATCACGCTTCCTGCTGCATTACGTATCTCTGCTGCGTTGTCCAACGCAGCATCGGATAATCTGCGGACCATCGGCCGGCTAAGGTGATCCATGGGGTCACTCGGTCGGCCGTCGCAGCTGCGAGGAAGGGGCCTGGAAATCTCCGTCAGCCGAAGGAGATCTTGGTCTTTTCCCTGCCAACCAACGGTGGGACATGCCTCCGTTTCAGGAAACGGAGGCCATCGCCGCCCCCTCCCTGCCCCCAAATGGCAGCAGATTGTTAATCACTGACAGTCTGCTGCCAGTTTACATGCGGGCTCGCAGACCCGTTCTACAGATGTGAAGAACGGGTCTGGCGCACTGAATTAGGCCCTTATTTGTAAATATGATCTGCCACTTATTTGTTTCACTACATACATATACTTTCAGAGTAAATGTAAGGAAGCTCTATCGGGGATCATTTTTTTTTAATATATGTAATAATAATAATTATATTTTTCTTCTGTCTTAAGACTTAAAAAAAACATTAAGAGGCCTATTTATCAAGGCTTTTCTCATAAAATGATGCAGGAACTGTATAATTTTATGTATCATCACTATGTACTAATAGCCTGATGCATTAGTTTTCCCAGAAATCCACTGCAAAAGGCTATCGGTGCAGACCGCAATCCTCATTATTATCAGTAAGGACTACGATCTAACCCCTATGCTTTTTGGAGTTTGGCCCTGCTGGTTTACACATCCTCAGATGGCATAAACCTCTTTATGCCTATGGAGGCATTCTCGCAGGAGAGGCGCGCGCGGTGTCACATTCCCCCGGAGGAGTCTATCACAAGTGTAAAAGACTCCACCAATATGCCAGGAAAGTAATGTGTAGGGACATTGGTTATCGCTACCTCTGTCCCTGTGAATTAACTTTAGTACATAGCGGGGGTAATCGTATCCCCGCTGTGATGTACGTTGAAAATAATGGCGGCACTCTTTGTACATACTGTAGGCCCCTTAGGGTTTGTTCACACCGATCTGTTGTCGATGCAACTAACCACCATTTGGTTCTACCAATTTACAGTAGTGCCGCGCTTAGAGAAATGCAGAATGCGACACCACCTTTTTCTCATGCGATAGCTCAAACTACCAGTACCATAGACTATATTGTTTAAAAGCAGAATCAATTTCTAAGGTTTCTAGAGCGTACGTTAAATTGAATACGTTTTACCCACTTTACCAGTACATTTCTGTGAATAATCCCATACATTTTTTTTAATCTCTTTGGAACACAAAGGGTTAGTGATTTTGCTTAATTTAGCTATTTCCTGCAACAATGTACAAAAAGAAAAAGAAAAGAAAAAAGTTTTGAAGCTCAGTTGATCGGTCGGCTGAAATAGATTACACAGACAACTTTAATATATGCTTATTTTCCCAGCAGGAGAGTTAATAACAATGGTAATCAATGTGGGATATGGTGTGTATTTCTGTGTGTTTCCCTTTTAATAGTTTGTCACAAAAACCTGCACTAAAATAAGAGCCGGACGGGAATTAGAAATAAAAAGCTTACAAAGAGTTTTCATCTATTCAGTCTTCTTCTGTCTTTTTTTTTTCTCTGTCTCCCAAAGGACACATGAAAAGATTTTGGTGACGGTGAAGATGCTGACACATCAAGGCAAAGTGTACCCCATATCTCGGCTGGAGGTAAAGGGCTAATGGGATTACAGTCACCTACGTGTGTGTACGTATGTCAGCTGGGTTTACTTCAAATAACTTATTTAATCTGCATGTATGGTGCCAATAAAGATACAGAGGCGGGAGCTTTGCTGCCGCAGGCTGTAGCACTGTAGAAACCCTCCTGGCTCCTGCTGTCACAGCTCATATAGTCACAGAAGCTGTGCCACACAGGATACCCGCAGGCTGTGCCATCTTGTCAGCCCACATATGCTCAGCTCATGTGACAGCAGCTGGAGGTGAGAGGCAGTGTTTACAACAAACACACAGCCTGTGTGTGCATCCCACCTGACTGGCCCAGTCCCCATGGTCTCTCAAGTCTACGCCGGTAATCTCACCAGGTTCTGCGGAGTGCTAGACACGCTGACAGTCACAGCTGTGAGCAAGACGTAGAATGTTCTGTTCCAATACCGCGTTATTCACACACAGACACTTTTGCATAGAACATTGCACTTACATAGTAAAGTGACTTTAGTGTTATATTAACGGGCCACTAAACAGGGCCGGTGCAAGCTGTCTGGGCGCCCTAGGCAACATTTCATCCACCGTCCCTGCTCCCTCCAATACTATGCCATACTATGCCACACCTTAGTGACGCCAATATAGAATATGAAAACACAGCAGAGTCCCAAATTCATAGTGTCGCAAATAATATGCTACACAGCAGAGCCCAAAAATCATACTATGCCTCATAACACTGCACCAATTCAAAATATGCCACACATCTGTGCCACACATTCATTATATGCTACACAGCTGTATCCCCAATTCATAATTATTCCACACAACAATGCCTCCAATACATATGGCACACAGCTGTGCACAAAATGTATGCCACATAGCCATGATACATATGCCCCTAATACATATACCACAAATGTGCCCCAAATTATAACACACACACGTGCATCAGCCTTGGTCATCAGTAGACCCAGCCGTGACTGAAAGAGACATCCTTGCTTTTTTTTGTGGACTCAGCGGCGCCCTCCAGTGGCTGGCGCCCCTAGGTAGTCGCCTAATGGTAGCACCGGCCCTGCCACAAAACTTATAATACGAACTGGGCCTGATGCAAAGCTGCACGCTGTATCGAATATTGCCGATTTTTGTTCAGCTGCGTGTGCAATGCAGTCTGCCACTTTCAGTTGGCCACATCGTGTTCGCTTCTCACATATGGCTGAATGGGAGTTAGTCGGTGGCAACGGGGCGTTCAGAGAAGCGATCCCGTGGGCATTTGGTGAGCATGGAGGGGTTGGGGATATTATTTAGACAGTCAAAATGTAGACATTAAAAAACATAGACACCATAATGTTGAAAGGCACAATATTTTTTTGGATAATTCTTTTGGGGGGTGTGCCCGCCATGTCTAGATTATTTTGACTAGTATATGACATATCTTGGTTCTGTTTTGCGAAGGAAATACTTTTATACATTTATAGTGTACTATAAATAGTACACTATAAATGCATAAAAGTATAGTGTATAGTGTAGTGTATAGTGTAGTGTATAGTGTACTATAGTGCCCTTAATGGGCCTTTGTTCTATTTATTATTTACCATTATTTTTTGTTGTATATATGCTATACTATTGCTCTGATGAATAAAAGAACTAAAAAAAAACTTTGTCATCATTTTGACTATCTCCATTTTAACTGTCGACCTTATGTCAATGTCGACCATTTGATTGTCCAAATCCTGGCGTGGAGACAAACTTGTGGCCTATTCGGACTATGCAGCGATCCGTGTGATTTCAGTCGGATCTTCTGCACTAAATACGGGTCCTGGTGCAAATGCAGATAATAGTGATGAATAAGGGGCTGGGGCGGTCACATACAGTATATGCGCCCAACTCAGTGTGGATGTTCCCGTAAATTTCGGATCGCTGGAAGCTGTCAGAATTACCACTGCTTTGAGCCTGGCGTAGCATCAGGCCAGTTTACATTTAAAAAACAAAACATTTTATACTATATCATTATATATAGAGACGTGAACAAATTTGTTGCTACTCTTCCACGAGAAAAAAGAAACCGTATTTTTTCTCTGAAATAACTTGAAAGTGACAAAAGTAATTGACATTCATTATGGTTTACTCTGTATTTTAATAGAAATCTGACTTTGCATTGTATTTTTCTGATTTAACAGAATATTTTAAATAATAAAACAAATGAAAATGGCATGGACAAAGAATTATGTGACCCTTAACCTAATATTTTGTTGCACAACCTTTAGAGGCCATCACTGTAATCAAGCCATTTCTGTAGCTCTTAAGGCCGGTACACACTAGACAATGTCTAGTGTGTACCGACCTCGTTAGCGACAGGGTGCTGGCATCGGCAAGTGCGTACACGCTTGCCGATGCCGGGAGCAACAGTGTGGGCCATAGCCGTTTGGCAGGATAGCCCCCACTGACGATATTGCCCGTCGGTCCACGGGCGACGTCGCTGACAATGCGCGGGAGCGTGCATCGTGAGCAACATACTTAGTACACATTGGCCGATATATCGGCCGATCTGCGGGATCGGACAATATATCGTCTAGTGTGTACCCAGCGTTAGACTTCTGCACCTGACAACAGGTCCCACTCTTCCTGAGCAAACTGCTCCAGCTGTCTCAGGTTTGATGGGTTCCTCCTCCAGGCTGCATGTTTCAGCTCTTTCTATAGAAGTTTAGTAGGATTCAGATCAGGGCAGTAAGTTTCACTCCGGAATGCCTTTATAGTCAACCTGTGCCAGACACAGCAAAGCAGCCCCAAAACCTAACCGTGCCTCCTCCATCTTGCACAGTAGGTATGGTGTTCTTTTCTTTGTAAGACATTTTTTTTTGTCTGTGAACATAGAGCTGTTGTCAAAAAGCTCCAATTTTGACTCATCTGTCAAGTCTGTCTTTTAAATGTTTGATTTTTTTTAATAAGTGGAGTCTTCCTGTCATCTTCCATGGAGCCTACTGTTGCCCAAAAAGCGTAAGTGCGGTCAGACACTGACATACTATGAGTTTTGCTTGTATCTCTTTGGAAGTTTTCTACCATTCTCACCATCCTTCTGTTTAATCTGTGGTCGATTTCCTCAAGCGTCCAGGGAGGCTGGTTACAGTCCCAACAACTTTAAACTTCTTAATAATATTTGTAACAGTAGTCTTGGGAGCATCAAGCTGCTTGGAGTCTTATAGCTTTTACCTTTAACATGCTTGTCTATAATTTTCTCTTTCTGAACTCCTCAGACAATTCTCTCTGGTCCATGATCAGTGTGGTGCACATGATGATATCGAACAGCAGACTGACTACTTGTCTACATTTAAAAAGGCTAAGGGGTAAATTTACTAAAGTGAGAGTTTTTAGAAGTGGAGATGTTGCCCATAACAACCAATCAGATTCTAGCTATTATCTTCTAGAAGGTGCTAGTTAAATGTTAAGTAGAATCTGATTGGTTGCTATGGGCAACATCTGCACTTCTAAAAACTCTCAACTTAGTAAATATACCCTTAAGTGACAGAGTATAAAATTGAAGGTGTGCCATTCTACTTCAAGAAAGCAATTTGTGAGAAAGATCACTATAATCCCCGCTCTGTCAGTCCCTCCATTGGTTGCCGGTTTTCTACCATATTCAATACAAAATACTTTTACTTATACATAAAGCTATTAACCAAACCACATCAACATACATCTCTTCACTCATATCAAAATATCTCCCAACCCAACTTCTCCGCTCAGCACAAGATCTGCGTCTCTCATCCCCATGCATTACTTGCTCCCATTCACGATTACAGGACTTTCTTCAGGCTGCACCCACTCTATGGAATGCCTTACAACACACAATAAGATTTTCCTCTAGTCTCCTATCCTTCAAGCGTTCCCTGAAAACTCACCTCTTCAGGCAAGCTAATCAGATTCCAGAACTACCCACATAACCTGCATAGCTTCCATATCTAATTACATATCCTTTCACAGTCCACACATAACCTCACACATTGTCTTTCTTTCACATCATTCTGATATTTGGCCGACATTCCTGTGTGACTGGATCATGCAGCCCACCAAGAACCTCTGCATTCTAGCTGGACCAAAATGCAATATATAGCACCTATCCTTGTGTATCAATGCCCATTTCCCTATAGATTGTAAGCTTGCGAGCAGGGCCTTCCTACCTATATATCTGTCTGTTATTACCCAGTTTTGTTCTATTAATGTTTACAATTGTAAAGTGCAACGGAATATGTTGCGCTATATAAGAAACTTTTAATTAATGAATAAATTATTTATTATCTTTTCTAAAGAGATACCCACAAATCTCTCCAGGCCATTATAGACTAATGGTGGGTACACACTATACAGATATATCTGCAGATGATGGTCGTTCATAAACACTTAACGGCCATCATCTGTGTCTGTCCGCGGGTCCCGGCGGGTCGGGGGCGTGTCCCGCCACCCTCCCCGCGGCTGCCGCTGTGTGTGTACGGGCGGTCTGCAGACATATCTGTCCATCAGCTGTGCAGCACAGCCAATGCGATATGTTCACCGACATATCGCGGGTACACACTGGCCGATGTGCAGCAGATATATTGGCCGATCAATTGATCGGCCAATATATCTGTCAGTGTGTACCCAGCTTAAGAATAAGCATTACTTTATCTCTTTTATTTATTTATATAGCACACACATTCTGCAACGCTTTACAAAAGAATATTTGACCATTCACATCAGTTCCTGCCCCAGTGGAGTTTACAATCTATATTTCCCACCAAATGTAGACGCGCGCACATACACACTATTGTTACTTTTTGTTGGGAACCAATTAACCTACCAGTACTTAGATTATGGGAGAAACCCGGAGCACCCGGAGGAAACCCACGCAAGCAGTCAGTATATACAAACCATGGCTTGCAGCCAGTGCCGTGTGGTGAGGTAAATGTCTGGGGAGACACTGGCTACTATCAGAGCCAGATTTACAGATACATGTATGAACCCGAGGGTATATGTGGGCATTATACAAAGGTGCAGTAGTATATAGTGCTGGATATTTTGTGAGTTTTGATCAGGGATGTGTGGAAAAGGTAGACAGGGGAGGCAGTGCCTCACCTACCATACACTTTTTACTCCAGAGTTTTGACTATAAAAATAATTAGAATAATACAAAGAAGATATTTATAATATTTTCTTTAAATATTTCTTATACTTTTTATAGTAAAAACTGAGGAGTATGACAGGAAAGGCTCTGCCTCACGTCACTGCCTGCAGAGCAGAGGAGAATGGGTGCTGTACACACATGGCACGGGTCTGTGTGGCAGTGAAAAGGTGATTGTGAGGAGCAGGAGGGGGAAATGGGATAGCCTAGCACTTTTCAGTGTGCTGGGTGGTATACAAACGCTAGAAGGGTTGTGCCATTGATAGGTGTCTGGCAGACTACAGATGTTGTCGATTGTACCAGTTCTTTTATATAAAACAAACACTTCAGGTTCGGTAGGCTTGACTTCTGTAGAGATTATCTGTGACAACTGCCTTGTGTAGATTGATTTTACTGATTCATAGAAAGGGACGGGACCATAGTTGTCGAGATCCTGGGAGAGTGGCATGGTGCCGCAAGGTGGGCGGTGTGAGGGAAGTGATAAGGTCCTGTGATCATATCATGGCCCAAACCCATCTGTACGAAGCCACCATTCCCGCATTGCAAAGTGGAGGGACGTTCTAGGAGCATAGGTATGTATGAGCAGGACGACCGATATCACAGTCCCTCAAAAGAGTAAGTTCCCACTGTTCTAAGGATGTGGGAGGAGCTTCAGCTGTCTGTAATAGAATAGGGGATGTTATATGGTCAAACAGGTCTGCAGCGGAATGCCAGGGTAACACTGAACAGTGGGTTTTCCTTAATAGATCACATTTGAAAATGGCAAGTTTGTGGTTTAGTTGGCCTTTGAGCAAAACAAACTATGCTCAAGGACAATAACTATTCCACCTTCTCACTTGCAGAGTGGTCATATAAATATTGAATAGACATACTTAAGGGGCATTCAATTCAGCGAGAATGGCGTAAACTGCCGGCGATCCATCTGTTTTGACAGTGACCACCAACATCACATATTTTCCCTCACACCCCATAGAGAGTGCACAGGATAATCTGCAATGTTGGGCTACCATAAGTCCGATTGATATATGCAGCCGCACATTGCCCAGAATTGGATTGGGTGATGTAGTTGGTTTGATGTGTTTATGATCAGGTCTGAAGTTCTAATGTCGCCACTGTTAAAATGCTTTACATAACATCACAGCTGTATCTAGCATTGTATGTATTCCGAGACAGGCTTTCTCAGACATGCCATCACAGAATTCATGTGACACCAGCAGAGGGAGCTGTTGAGCTGGCACACTATTTGATGGGTAGCAGTTGGCAGCTGTGAATACCACACTGCAGAGAAGAAAATGGGGAAGTAGCCATCACAGACCCCTGCAGTCTCCCTGTGGGAATGTCAGCTCAGCAGCAGTGTACACACAGCCAGCCATAACGTCAGATACAGCTGAGAGCACACGGGGCTCCTGTGATACGATAATGTGGGTAGGAGAGAGCTGGCATTAACTTTACAACTTTATTCCACCGCTGGGGATAATATGCTGTGTGTACAGACGTATGGATGGGAATTAGATGCTGAGTATATTAAAGTGTTAATGGCTATGAAGTGCTGAGTGCAGAGCAGTGTTAATTAGTATAGTATGCTCTGTGTGCAGTGATGCGGACGGGCACAGAGCACTATAACTGTCCTGCACAGTAATAGGGCTGCCTATGTATGGGCATGGTGGTGCAGGCTGAATAGGGGATTCTATACATGCCTAAATGTATAGAAGTGGTTTCCTCACAATGAAAGCTCAGTACAGGACGCTGTGTGAACAGAGATAAGTGTGAGCATAGGAATGGTGTGTACATACTGATGTACAAGTGTTAGATGATGGGGTGTGTACTAGAAGAGGGCTGTGACTATATATGGCTGACTATGAGGTATGGTATGTAATGTACAGAGATAGATTGGTATAAGATTCAGTATGTACAGAGGTATAGGTTAGTGTAGAACGCGTTATGTACAGAGGTATAGGTTAGTATAGAACGCGTTATGTACAGAGGTATAGGTTAGTATAGAACGCGGTATGTACAGAGGTATAGGTTAGTATAGAGCGCGTTATGTACAGAGGTATAGGTTAGTATAGAGCGCGTTATGTACAGAGGTATAGGTTAGTATAGAGCGCGTTATGTACAGAGGTATAGGTTAGTATAGAGCGCGTTATGTACAGAGATAGGTTAGTATAGAACGCGTTATGTACAGAGGTATAGGTTGGTATAGAACGTGTTATGTACAGAGGTATAGGTTAGTGTAGAACGCGTTATGTACAGAGGTATAGGTTAGTATAGAGCGCGTTATGTACAGAGGTATAGGTTAGTATAGAACGCGTTATGTACAAATGTATAGGTTAGTGTAGAACGCGTTATGTACAGAGGTATAGGTTAGTATAGAACGTGGTATGTACAGAAGTATAGGTTAGTATAGAACGCGGTATGTACAGAAGTATAGGTTAGTGTAGAACGCGGTATGTACAGAGGTATAGGTTAGTGTAGAACGCGTTATGTACAGAGGTATAGGTTAGTATAGAACGCGTTATGTACAGAGGTATAGGTTAGCATAGAACGCTTTATGTACAGATGTATAGGATAGTATAGCACGCGGTATGTACAGAAGTATAGGTTAGTATAGAACGCGGTATGTACAGAGGTATAGGTTAGTATAGAACGCATTATGTACAGAGATATAGGTTAGTATAGAACGCGGTATGTACAGAGGTATAGGTTAGTAGAGAACGCATTATGTAGAGGTTAGTATAGAACGCATTATGTACAGAGATATAGGTTAGTATAGAACGCGGTATGTACAGAGGTATAG
Source organism: Taudactylus pleione (assembly GCA_031769625.1). NCBI lineage: Eukaryota > Metazoa > Chordata > Amphibia > Anura > Myobatrachidae > Taudactylus > Taudactylus pleione. The sequence continues at coordinate 838,680 of JAUIMM010000429.1, read as the reverse complement.
GTTAGTACAGAACGCGTTATGTACAGAGGTAAAGGTTAGTATAGAACGTGTTATGTACAGATGTATAGGTTAGTATAGGACGCGGTATGTACAGAAGTATAGGTTAGTATCGAACGCGGTATGTACAGAGGTATAGCTTAGTATAGAACGCATTATGTACAGAGATATAGGTTAATATAGAATGCGTTATGTACAGAGGTATAGGTTAGTATAGAACGCGGTATGTACAGAGGTATAGGGTAGTATAGAACGCGGTATGTACAGAGGTATAGGTTAATATAGAATGCGTTATGTACAGAGGTATAGTTTAGTATAGAACATGGTATGTACAGAGGTATAGTTTAGTATAGAACATGGTATGTATAGAGGTATAGGTTAGTATAGAACGCGTTATGTACAGAGGTATAGGTTAGTATAGAGCGCGTTATGTACAGAGGTATAGGTTAGTATAGAACACATTATGTACAGAGGTATAGGTTAGCAAAGAACGCATTATGTACAGAGGTATAGGTTAGTATAGAACGCGGTATGTACAGAGGTATAGGTTAATATAGAATGCGTTATGTACAGAGGTATAGTTTAGTATAGAACATGGTATGTACAGAGGTATAGTTTAGTATAGAACATGGTATGTATAGAGGTATAGGTTAGTACAGAACGCGTTATGTACAGAGCGCGTTATGTACAGAGGTATAGGTTAGTATAGAACACATTATGTACAGAGGTATAGGTTAGCATAGAACGCATTATGTACAGAGGTATAGGTTAGTATAGAACGCGTTATGTACAGAGGTATAGGTTAGTATAGAACACATTATGTACAGAGGTATAGGTTAGTATAGAACACATTATGTACAGAGGTATAGGTTCGTATAGAACGCATTACGGGCCTGATTCAGAGTTGGGAATAGAGTGAGATATCTCTCTCAACTGTGAACCTGAACAAACCATATTGCAATGCAAGGGGTGTAAATACATACATTTTTTACATGTGGGGTAAATACTGGCTGATTTTGCATGTAGCCCACAAATACTGCACAGCTTTATTATTACTCTACAATTTAGATGTCAGTTTGGAAACACTCCTCCCAAATCTAAATCTCTCTGCACATTTTAAATCTGCCCCACCCGCAGTGCAGCATGGTTTCACCTAGATGATCAGTTGAGAGAGATATCTCACTCTAGTCCCAAGTCTGAATCAGGCCCTATGTACAGAGGTATAGGTTAGTATAGAGCGCTTTATGTACAGAGGTATAGGTTAGTATAGAGCGCTTTATGGCCCTGATTCAGAGCCGGACGCTCTGACCAGAGCGCTCGCTCTGAATCAGGGCCCACCTCCATTAAAATGGAGCGTCCTCCTGGACGCTCGTATAGCTGTGGGTCACCACCCACAGCATATACGAGCGTGCAAAAAGATGGTCGCGATGGTCTTGACCATCACGACCATCGGAACTGCGAGTGAAAGCCTGCGGTTGGGTTTCCCAACCGCAAGGCCAGGAGTGATTTTGGCTCTATCAGAGCCAAAAGCACTCCCACTGACATCACTAGTGATGTCAGTGGGGCCGGCTTCAGACGGTAGGCGTTCCCTTGGGAACGCCTCCGTCTGGCAGGCACGCACCCAGCACGCCCACCAAAGGGGGCGTGCTGTCAGTCACCATCGACAGCACGCCCCCTTTGGTGAGACACTCCGAGCGAAGGAAAGTTCTTCGCTCGCCGGGTCTCGCGCATGCGCACGACGGAGCTCCCTCCGTTGTGCGCATGTGCAGTGGGGAACATCGACCCACTTGCAAGCGTACTGCCGCTCGCGAGTGGGTCTGAATGACCCCCTATGTACAGAGGTATAGGTTAGTATAGAACGCGTTATGTACAGAGGTATAGGTTAGTATAGAACGCATTATGTACAGAGGTATAGGTTAGTATAGAACGCATTATGTACAGAGGTATAGGTTAGTATAGAACGCGTTATGTACAGAGATAAGTTAGTATAGGACGAGTTATGTACAGATGTATAGGTTAGTATAGAACGCATTATGTACAGAGGTATAGGTTAGTATAGGATGAAGTATGTACAGAGAATAGTTTAGCATAGGATGCAGTATGTACAAAGGAGTAGGTTAGTTTAGAATGAGTTATAGATGGTGAGGTAAGTGAATATAAAATGCTGTCCTTACAGTTACAGGTCAGCATAATGCTCGTTGTGTAAAAATGCCTGAGTAGATGTAGAATGTTTGTATACAGAGGCATGGCCGCAACTAGGGGGGAGCTAGAGGTGCACGTGCACCGGGTGCCGGAATGCAGGGGGTGAAAAAGGGCTGACTCAGCCCCTGCACACTCCGTGCAGTCTTGTAGTGCGCGATGACTTGGGGGCTGAAGATTCCATGCGGACAGCTCCATCCGCATGGGCTCTGCTGATGACGGCCATCCAAAAATGGCCACCGCCGAGAAGACAGATGCTAGAGGTCCTACTGGACCTCTAGTGTCTGTTAGGCTAGCGCAATGCACATAGCGTTCCCGGAAGTGCCGGGAACGTTGGTTGCTGCTGGGAGAAGATGCAGAAAGCTGAAACCCCCTGGCAATGAGCATGAAACCCCCTGGCAACTAGCATGAAACCCCCTGGCAACTAGCATGAAACCCCCTGGCAACTAGCATGAAACTCCCTGGCAACTAGCATGAAACTCCCTGGCAACTAGCATGAAACACCCTGGCAACTAGCATGAAACTCCCTGGCAACTAGCATGAAACTCCCTGGCAACTAGTATGAAACCCCCTGGCAAAGAGCATGAAACCCCCGACAACGAGCATGGAACCCCTGGTAATGTGCAGGTAATGTTAAAGTAATTAGAAGCCTTACTGTGGGGCATAAAATGGTGTCGGGCAAATATGTAAGTGGCACTTTGGTAATAGGCATTACAGTGTGTGGCCTAATGTGTAATGGGCATTATGGTATGTGGAATAATGTTAGTAACTATACCAGGGACGTCTGACTAGTGCACTGCCTTATGGAGGAGCAAGGACAAAATCCAGGTACGGGAAGGGAGGGGGCGAAAAAATACTGCCTTGCACCAGGTGACAGATATCCTAGTTTCGGCCCTGACAGAGGTAAGGGTCAGCATATTATGTGTTAGGCAGAATTGTATGTATGAGTGCAGCACATGCAGCGTACTGTCATTGGTAAGTATTAAAGAGGTGTGGCTTACAGTGGGCTATGCACTATAGTATGCAGTCTGTACAGATGTAAGGGTCATTATAGTATATGGTATGTACAGAGGTATGGGTCATTATGGTATATGGTGTGTACAGAGGTATGGGACATTATGGTATGTGGTGTGTACAGAGGTATGGGACATTATGGTATGTGGTGTGGACAGAGGTATGGGTCATTATGGTATATGGTGTGTACAGAGGTATGGGACATTATGGTATGTGGTGTGTACAGAGGTATGGGACATTATGGTATGTGGTGTGTACAGAGGTATGGGACATTATGGTATATGGTATGTACAGAGGTATGGGTCATTATAGTATATGGTATGTACAGATGTAAGGGTCATTATAGTATATGGTATGTACAGAGGTATGGGACATTATGGTATGTGGTGTGTACAGAGGTATGGGACATTATGGTATGTGGTGTGTACAGAGGTATGGGACATTATGGTATGTGGTGTGTACAGAGGTATGGGACATTATGGTATGTGGTGTGTACAGAGGTATGGGACATTATGGTATGTGGTGTGTACAGAGGTATGGGACATTATGGTATGTGGTGTGTACAGAGGTATGGGACATTATGGTATGTGGTGTGTACAGAGGTATGGGACATTATGGTATGTGGTGTGTACAGAGGTATGGGACATTATGGTATGTGGTGTGTACAGAGGTATGGGACATTATGGTATGTGGTGTGTACAGAGGTATGGGACATTATGGTATGTGGTGTGTACAGAGGTATGGGACATTATGGTATGTGGTGTGTACAGAGGTATGGGACATTATGGTATGTGGTGTGTACAGAGGTATGGGACATTATGGTATGTGGTGTGTACAGAGGTATGGGACATTATGGTATGTGGTGTTAACAGAGGTATGGGACATTATGGTATGTGGTGTGTACAGAGGTATGGGACATTATGGTATGTGGTGTGTACAGAGGTATGGGACATTATGGTATGTGGTGTGTACAGAGGTATGGGACATTATGGTATGTGGTGTGTACAGAGGTATGGGACATTATGGTATATGGTATGTACAGAGGTATGGGTCATTATGGTATATGGTGTGTACAGAGGTATGGGACATTATGGTATGTGGTATGTACAGAGGTATGGAACATCATGGTATGTGGTATGTACAGAGGTATGGAACATTATGGTATGTGGTATGTACAGAGGTATGGAACATCATGGTATGTGGTATGTACAGAGGTATGGAACATTATGGTATGTGTTGGGTACAGAGGTATGGGACATTATGGTATATGGGGTGGACAGATGTATGGGACATTATGGTATATAGGACCTCATTCAGAGTCGGTCGTTGCGGCCGCTCGGTCCTAAGGGAAAAGGGGCCGGATATGCAAATGAAGTGCTCGCAAGTTGCGTCGTTAAGATGGGATCGTTAGCTGGACGAGCGAGGGGAGGATGCAGCCGTAAGACTAAAAACATGCCCCCTTCTCGTTTGCAATACACGTCATCTCCGTGCATATAAGGATTAATCGAGACCATTGGGAACCATCGGAGCTGGTCGTAGAGCTGAAGGTTGACCATACCCTCTCTTAAGCACTACGATCAAGTCAGTGTAAAAACCTCCCATGTCACATGTGCCATAACACTACTTAGTTAATTATGCACTCCCATAAAACGCCATTTGCATAGTCAGGCACGCCTGCGTTCGGATCTCCACTCCCCCGTTCACAAGCACCTTCCCGTTACCAGGAGAGAAAAATTTCCGATCGCAACAGCTAGTTTGCGCACGCGCATTGCGAAACTTACGCATGCGCTGTTTTGCGAACATCGCTGGGTACGACCGAGGGGCCGCTTACGACCGACTCTGAATGAGGTCCATAGTGTGTACAGAGGTATGGGACATCATGGTATGTGGTGTGTACAGAGGTATGGGACATTATGGTATGTGGTGTGTACAGAGGTATGGGACATTATGGTATGTGGTATGTACAGAGGTATGGGACATCATGGTATATGGGGTGGACAGAGGTATGGGACATTATGGTATATGGGGTGGACAGAGGTATGGGACATTATGGTATGCGGTATGTACAGAGGTATGGGACATTATGGTATATGGTGTGTACATAGGTATGGGACATTATGGTATATGGGGTGGACAGAGGTATGGGACATTATGGTATGCGGTATGTACAGAGGTATGGGACATTATGGTATGTATAGCACACACACACATATTCCAATAATATTTAGTCACTCACATTAGTCCGTGCCCCAATAAAGTTCACAATCTATATTAATCTCAATTAACCTGCCAGTATAGGAGATAAGATTCAGTATAATGCATAATGTGTAGGTATAAAAGTGCACAGAGTGTTGTGTTCAGATGATTACAATATGGTACAAACAGGTGGAGGCTACAATTAGATTTATAGCAGTGGTGTATCTATCATGGGTGCAGGGTGTGCAGTGCATACGAGCCTATGGCTCCAGGGGAGCCCCACACTGCACACCCTGTACCCAGCACTGACCACTGTGCCTCCCTTGCCGTGCTCTGTCTTTCTTTGCTTCTCCGCAGCGCCATCTTTTTAGTGATGTATTAAGAGTTATGGCATTGGACAGGAGCTAGCAAAGACTCTAGCACTGTCCCACCGTCTTTGTTATCTTCTGTGCAATGCGCCATCTTCCCGGATTTATCACCAGAAACATGGCGCCACGGAAGAACCACCAGAAAACGGTTAGGACTAGACTATACAAGGCTGATGGACCTGTGACGTCACACCCACGTGACCCGGCCTGAAAGGGGGAGGGGAGGGGATGCTAACGGGGGACCAAAAGTGTCCCTTCACGGGCTCGCTACGCTCCCCCCGCTATGCCCTAGTGGAAGTTAACGCATGCCCTAGTGGATGGTAACGCAAGAGCGGTCCAGTCTCCTGCAGCGGTCACGTGGTGGATACATCACAGAGGTCCTTTAGCCACATAGGAAATAGCAGCAACCATCAGAAAACCAACGCACTGCGCGGGAGACACATTCAAACAGGTATGTGGGGGTAGGCTGGCTTGCTGCACACAGCCCCCACTGTTATTAATACGCCCCTGATGTGTAGCATTAGAGAATCATTACTATTATCCACTTTCATTTTTGAATAGAGTGTCCACTGTGAGATGTAAAGGCAATGTAAGCTGCACTGAATACAGAGACGCATGTGAAGATAAAAGCGAGGAGTACGGCGTGCTAGAACTAATAATCTACAAGGGAAACGAGGGAAGAGGTACAGGTGCGTGGTATAGTCAGTGGGTCAGATGTGCATAAAAGCATAGGCTTGTAGTGATTGGACTGGCCACCCAGCTGCTCTCTGGCTGAACACAGAGATAAAGTACTGTGGGGATCAGATCATTGTAACACATGCATGGTAAGGACATTATTACAGAGAAGTATAGTGAGGGCATAAGCAGGATACAGAGACATATTCTAGTCAGTCAGGTTACAACTACACCACAGACAAGACTACAACATGGATTATTTTGAGAATGTGATCCTTTAAGAGAGGGGACAATTTAGGGGCTGATTCCCAGCACGACGAGAAAGTGTCTATTTGCCGGCAGCCGCTGAAGCCAGATTTACTACCTCATGCCATTGCGTCCCTGCACAGAGATCCGTCCGAATTGGCCCCTATGTCTCAAGGCACAGTCTCATAGAACAATGTACTGCAGTGGCTCCCAAACATTTTTTGGCCCGCTGTTCAATGAATATATCTGCAGTGCGCCCCAAACCCATTGAGGATCAAAATAACAGAGTAACAACTTAAAACAAATGAATCAATATCCAATCGCCCCCTAGCTAACCTCTCACCCTTCCTCCACACCACCTTTTTTTTTCTTAGAAAACACTTGAGTAGAACATTCCAATATAGATGCAGCATGGCAGACTATAATGAAAAGATGGCAAACCGAAACAAGCAGCATAGCGGGGTATTTATTATAGGGGCTGATGGCTTGACTGTTACAGGCCCAGAGCAGTAGAAGACCCAGGGCTCTTGTTACATTTGTACTAGGGATGGACAATTTACCTGTGTTATGGTAATAACACAAGAGAATGAGGTGGAGTGGTTCTTACCAGTGGCGGCTCCAGAGGCGGGGCTGCAGCACAGTCCAAAATTCAAATGGGGAGCCACACCAACTGTCATTTCACACGCTGCCAAACATAGAAGGCTGGGACTCACTGGCAGTTGGTGTGACTCCCCTATTTGAATTTTGGACCCCTGGAGCCGCCACTAGTTATTACAGGACAGAGGACAGAGGAAGGGGCCTGACAGTCAGAATATAAAACCTGTATAATACATACAGTATATATATATATATATATGTATATATATATATATATATACATACATACAGTCAGGTCCATAAATATTGGGACATTGACAGAATTTTCAGATTTCGGCCTCTATTCACCACCACAATGGTTTTGAAATGAAACAAACAAGATGTGCTTTAACTGCAGACTTTCAGATTTAATTTGAGGGTAATTATCATCATCAATTAACATCCAAATCGGGTGAACGGTGTAGGAATTACAACAGTTTCAATATGTGCCTCCCACTTTTTAAGGGGCCAAAAGTAGAGGGACTATCAACTCAAAAGCTATTTCATGGACAGGTGTGAGCTATTCCCTCGTTATTTCATTATCAATTAAGCAGGTAAAAGGTCTGGAGTTGATTCTAGGTGTGACATTTGCATTTGGAATCAGTTGCTGTCGACTCTCAATATGAGATCCAAAGAGCTGTCACTATCAGGGGAACAAGCCATCATTAGGCTGAAAAATCAAAACAAACCCATCAGAGAGATAGCAAAAACATTAGGTGTGGCCAAATCAAGTGTTTGGAACATTCTTAAAAAGAAAGAACGCACCGGAGAGCTCAGCAACACCAAAAGACCCGGAAGACCACGGAAAACAACTGTGGTGGATGACAAAATAATTATTTCCCTGGTGAAGAAAAACCCCTTCACAACAGTTGGCCAAATCAAGAACACTCTCCAGGAGGTAGATGTATATGTGTCAAAGTCAACAATCAAGAGAAGACTTCACAAGAGTGAATATAGAGGGTTCACCACAAGATACAAACCATTGGTGAGCCACAAAAACAGGAAGACCAGATTAGAGTTTGCCAAACAACATCTAAAAAAGCCATTACAGTTCTGGAACAACATCCTATGGACAGAGGAGACAAAGATCAACTTGTACCAGAGTGATGGGAAGAGAGGAGAAGGAAAGGAACTGCTCATGATCCAAAACATACCACCTCATCAGTGAAGCATGGTGGTGGTAGTGTCATGGCGTGGTCATGTATGGCTGCCAATGGAACTGGGGGCCTGATTCAGAGCCGCTTGTAAGCGGCCGTTCGATCGCTCCGAGCAATGTTCGCACAACTGCGCATGCGTATGTGTCGTAATGCGCATGCGCCAACTAGTCATTGCGGTCGGAAATCGAGCGCTCGCAAAATAGCGAGTGCCTGCTAATTTGAGTGACTGGATGAGGTGTTTGTGGGTGGTAACAGGGGAAGGTGCTTGAAAACGGGGAGTGGAGATCCGAACGCAGGCGTGCCAAACGGTCAAAACGGGCGTTTTAAGGGTGTGCATAATTAACAAAGCAGCGTCATCGGCCACGTCACTTGGTTGTTTCTTAGCCTGAACTGTTCGCATGATTGCGGTAGGAAAATCCAACCACAAGCACTGCGAGCAGTTCAGACGCCTTTCGATGTACTCGATTAATCTAATAAATAGCGGAGATGACATAGGATGCGAGCGGCCAGGGGGCGTCTTTACAAAATAGCGAGTGCATGTTTCGTTCGCTCGCTCAGACATAGAGGCGTCAACAGACCGCAAAGAGCGAGCGCTCAATTTAAATAGCTGGCCCCTTTTTCTGAACGAGCGAGTGCAAATAGCGTCCGGCTCTGAATCAGGCCCAGGTTCCCTTGTATTTATTGATGATGTGACTGCTGACAAAAGCAGCAGAATGAATTCTGAAGTGTTTCAGGCAATATTATATGCTTCAGAACTCATTGGATGGCGCTTCACAGTGCAGATGGACAATGACCCGAAGCATACTGCAAAAGCAACCAAAGAGTTTTTTAAGGCTAAAAAGTGGAATGTTATGCAATGGCCAAGTCAATCCCCTGACCTGAATCTGATTGAGCATGCATTTCACTTGATGAAGACAAAACTGAAGGGAAAATGCCCCAAGAACAAGCAGGAACTGAAGACATTTGCAGTAGAGGCCTGGCAGAGCATCACCAGGGATGAAACCCAGCGTCTGGTGATGTCTATGCGTTCCAGACTTCAGGCTGTAATTGCCTGCAAAGGATTTGCAACAAAGTATTAAAAAGTGAAAGTTAGATTTAGGATTGTTTAGTTTGTCCCATTACTTTTGGCCCCTTAAAAAGTGGGAGGCACATATAGAAATCACATCTTGTTTGTTTCATTTCAAAGCCATTGTGGTGGTGAATAGTGGCCAAAATATGAAAATTCTGTCAATGTCCCAATATTTATGCACCTGACTATATATATATATACATACATATACATACAGACACACACACACAGTGTAGTGCCAGATTGCTTTGCAATTACACTCATACAGAGTATACACTCGCAAAGTGAGTGACAGGTAGTCAGCATTTGGGAGTGGTCAGAAGAACCCAGGCATGTCTGACCATTTGGATGCCGTTTCATGGGCGTGCATAAATTAGCCATCAGCGTGCGAGGAGAGCTGCAGTGTTTGCGGCTGGTCAGACCTGCCACAAGGGCAAGACAGCTGCTCGATTTGAGTCGATGTTACCGATATTTACGCAAGTAAGCGACCTTGTACGCAGATGAGGAGCCAGCAGTGGGTGTCCCTATGCTCGGGTGATCTTTGCAAGCATTCACATATTTTCGCAGCTGCATTCAGTACAAAATTGCAGCTGCGATCGCATTAACTGAATCAGGCCCTGTGACATCTTGGAAATGCCCCGACCTGCAACAGTTGTAACCGGCTAGCCTGCCCATGGCAAGGCGATGTGAATTATTGGAGTTCAAATGGGGCAAGATAGTCGGTAACCCAACAGGTGGGACATTCCATTTCTGAAATCGTGCACACATTTACCATTCATCGATCTACACTGTCGGTGTCAGAGGGGGTCCTGCATGATACTAAGCACCTATCCCATGACTTTTGGCATTCCAGTGTGTATATAAAAAAAAATATATATATTTATTGTGACACAGTCAGGGTTGGGGTCCCTCTCCTGGGGTAGATGGACTCTCTTTACACACACAGCAGCCGTAGAAACAGGATACAAGTCTGGGGTTCTTGTACAAACTGGTCGCGCCAGTCTATATTGTGCCAAATGAATATAAACATAAGCAAAACATAAGTCCTAGTTCGGCTGGGCACTAGCAACACAGCAGATTCCCTCTATAATAATGGTAGGGCCTATTGCCCTCACTATCAACAAAACACGTGCACAGTACTTACGAGTAAAGTAACCAAGTGTCTCTGAACAGGCTAGTCTGCCTGCTCTCCCAGGTGTGAGACACACAGCCACAAACAAACTCAGCTTATATTAGCCATTTCCAGCTGCAAGCCCTAATGAGCCTGTTACCAGGCTGAAAGGCCCAAAACCTGGAGTAGCCTGTGGATGGAGCCCTCCCTCTCCTCACATCCACACCCCCAGGACCCAAACCTGCTTTTCTCTAAAGCCGACATTTCTAGTCTGTTTTTCCCAAACAGATTTCTCCTGGGGGTTTCAGAACACATATGACAGGAACCTAGGACATACATAGAAGCCATTTCACACTTCTCCAGTGCTTCTATCACATTTCTCCCCCCCCTTTGTTTCAACCTGTGGGGCGGAACTGCAGCCCCCAAACAATGGACACGTGACAAAGCATCTGCATTGGCCAGCTGGCTTCCTGGCCTGTGTTCTACCATAAATTTAAAGGTTTGTAATGCCAAGAACCATCTCGTTATTCTCGCATTACTGTCCTTGTTTTCTGACATCCACTTCAGAGGGACATGGTCAGTGATCAATCTGAACTTTGTTCCCACTAAGTAGTACCTGAGAGTCTCTAACGCCCACTTTATGGCCAATGCTTCTTTCTCGACTGTAGCAAAGTTTCTTTCATGTACATTTAATTTCCGGCTTAAGAAGAAAATCTGGTGTTCTTCACCCTCTTTGCTTTGGGACAGGACTGCTCTGATACCTACATCTGACGCATCGGTTTGTACAACAAACTCTCTGTCAAAATCAGGGGTCTTCAGAACTGGTTGCGTACATAACAATATTTTTAACTCCAGGAAAGCCTTCTCTGCTTCAGGACCCCATTCCACCATGACTTTCTGTTTGCCTTTGGTAAGGTCAGTCAGTGGGACTGCAACGGTGGCAAAATTGGGTATAAACCTCCTATAATACCCAGTGATCCTTAAGAAGGCTCTCACCTGCTTTTTATTCAGGGGTCGTGGCCAGTTTTGGATTGCTTCAATCTTATTGAGCTGTGGCTTTATCAAACCTCTGCCAATGGTGTACCCAAGATATTTAACTTCTTCCATCCCCAGACAACACTTTTTTTGGGTTGGCTGTCAAACCTGCGTTATAGATGGAGTCCAACACCGCTTGTTTACTCTGGGTAAGTGAGACTGCCAATCAGGACTATGAATGACCACATCATCCAGATAAGCAGCAGCATACTGTCTATGGGGCCTTAGAATCCTATCCATCATTCTTTGAAAGGTAGCAGGTGCCCCATGTAGCCCAAAGGGCAACATTCTGTACTGAAACAACCCCTCTGGTGCAGAAAAAGCGGTCTTTTCTTTGGTGTTCTCAGTTAACGGCACTTGCCAATACCCTTTGGTTAAGTCAAGAGTAGTTAAATATCTGGCTGTCCCCAGCCTTTCAATTAGTTCGTCCACCCTAGGCATAGGGTAAGCATTGAAATTTGACACACTGTTCAATTTCCGGAAGTCATTGCAGAATCGCACACTCCCGTTGGGTTTTGGAATGAGCACAATGGGACTTGACCACTCACTATGCGATTCTTCAATTACACCCAACTCTAACATTTAATTTCCTTCCACACAGATTCTCTTTGGGCTTCTGGTAACCTATAGGGTTTTAGGTTAACCTTAACCCCTGGGTCAGTGATTATGTCATGTTTGATGACCGTGGTTTTTCCCTGGTAGGTCAGAAAACAGCACCCTATTTCTGATCAGAAATTCCTTAACTTCCTGCTGTTGACTGGCTGACAGGGTTTTTGCCACTGTCACTTCGGGTACCATGGGCCCTGGGTTTACAGGAGGGGCTCGGACGGCTAACAGTGCTGCTCTTTCCTTCCAGGGTTTTATAAGATTTACATGGTATATCTGTTCTGGCTTCCTTTTCCCTGGCTGGTAAACTTTAGAAATTGACCTGCCCCATTTTTTCTAAGATTTCAAAGGGTCCTTGCCATTTAGCCAGAAGTTTACTTTCTACTGTGGGAACCAACACCAACACTCTGTCCCCTGGAGCAAAGTTGCGTAAGCGAGCATTGCGGTTGTATACCCTCTGTTGAGCCTGTTGGGCCTGTTCCAAGTGCTCTCTTACTATCGGCACCACAACAGCAATTCTTTCTTGCATTTGAGAAACATGCTCAATAACTGTTTTATACGGACTGGACTGCCCCTCCCATGTCTCTTTGGCAATGTCAAGTAACCCCCTTGGATGTCTCCCGTAAAACAAATCAAAAGGGGAGACCCCTGTGGAGGATTGGGGAACCTCTCTTATGGCCAACAGCAAATAAGGTAACAAGTAATCCCAATCTCTACCATCTCTGTCCACTACTTTCCTTAGCATGTGTTTTAAAGTTTTATTAAACCTCTCCACTAACCCATCAGTTTGGGGCTGGTACACAGAGGTTCTTAATTGATCAATTTTAAACAGGCGGCATAACTCCTTCATGATTTTTGACATAAATGGGGTACCTTGGTCAGTCAGGGTCTCCTTAGGTATTCCCAACCTGCTAAAGACATGGACTAATTCTCTAGCAATGGTCTTGGTTGACGTATTGCGTAATGGTATCGCTTCCAGGTACCTGGTAGCGTAATCCATTATCACCAGAATATATTGATGGCCCCGGGCAGATTTCATTAATGGCCCAACCAAATCCATAGCTATTCTTTCAAACGGAACCTCAATAATGGGTAACGGAACCAGGGGACTTTTGAAATGCGGCCTTGGAGCATGATACTGACATTCAGGACGGGATGTACAATAGTCAGATACCTCTTTATGGACCCCGGGCCAAAAAAACCTCTGCACAATTCGCTCAGTAGTTTTCTCTACCCCTAGGTGGCCTGCCGTTATATGACCATGGGCAAGATCTAATACTGTTCTTCTGTATGCTTTGGGACTATTAATTGTTCTACAATATCTTCCCCCTTCTTAGTCACCTGATAAAACAAATCCTGACATACTGCCATGTGAGGATATGACAAAGGACTATGGGTTTACCATTAATCACCTTGACATTCTCCCTGGCTTTTACCAGTGTAGGGTCATTCAACTGCTCCACTGCAAAGACCTCTCTCCTGACCTCAAGATCAGGCAGGCGGTCCACAGGCTCAATAACACTCCCCACCTCAGTGGGAGGCACACCACTTGGCGAGCCACCATCATGCTCCGCATTCTCTAGTTCGCCAATCATACTAGAAAAAGGGAACATCTCTGACTCTGCTACTACATCAGTAACCCTTTCAAACGAGTCAGGGTGATTTACCTCTGTGCAAAATCGGCTTTCCCACATCTTCCAGAAGTTGGCGAAGTCTCTCCCCAATATAGCATCATACATTAAGCCCTGTACCAAACCCACAGAGACTATCGCGGAACCACATAGTGTTTCTATGTTCACTTCTGCAGTAACATAATACTGGGTATCCCCATGTATGCAGGTCACACCAACAGTTTTCCCCTCACCAGTTCAGCTTTCATAAGTGTAACCAGGCTACCGGAATCTAACAGAGCCTCTACTCGGTTGCCTTCTACAGTGAGTATACACATGTACTTATCTGTCTCAACCTGCCGGTCAGCAGTACAGGCTGGTTGTGCAAAGAAAGACATCCTGTGGTTGACATAAGCAGTATCACATTGCATAGGTTCAGAGGTAAGTGAACAATTAGCCGCAATATGGCCAAAACCACCACATCGAAAACACTGAATCACACTATTATCTCGTCTTTTACAGGGTAGGAACCTTCCTGGCCTGGCTGCTCCGTCTCCAGGTTCCACACCCCCGGTCTTGAGTAAACTCCACCGCCCAGCACCCTTCTCCCCTGGAACAGTCTTACCAGTGTCAATGAGAGTTCGCCGTTGTGCCATCGGGGGTCGGTGGGGCACACTCATCAGCTCCTCAGCCGCCACGTACCTCTCCACCAGTTCGACTAGCTGGTCTGCGGACTTAGGGTCTGCATGGCTCACCCACTTGCGCAGAGACGAAGGTAGCTATTGCAGATACCGGTCCATCACGACTCTTTCCACAATCTGTGGTCCTGTCAGCGTCTCGGGCTGCAGCCATTTTGTGGTTAGATGGACGAGGTCATGCATCTGTGAGCGTGGAGGTTTTTCCATTTGGAACTCCCAGCGGTGAAAATTGTTGGGCCGAACAAATGAGGTGACTCCCAAGTGGATTAGGATCTCCCGTTTTAACTTTGCATAGTCCTTGGCATCATCCAGGCATAAATCATAGTAGGCCATTTGAGGTTCTCCAGACAGTAAAAGTGCCACAAGCTCTTTAGGCCACTTCTCTCTTTCGGCGGTTCTGTCAAAGGCCATAAAGTACGCCTCCACATCATCACTCTGGGTCATCTTTTGCAGAAAGTGACTGGCCCGCATGGTGTAAGTGTTAGTTAGAAGAGCAGGGGAAGCATCTCCAGACTGGACGACAAGCTGTTGTGCCACCTCTTTTATGGCCCGGCTGTTTTTTACGCTATGGCCTGGCGGGTTTCCTCGATGGTGACTTGTTGTTGCCTCTGCGCTGCCTCCAAGGCCAATAGTTGCACCTGGGTGGATTCCTGCTGAGCTCTGGTAGCTTCTTGCTGAATTTTGTTTGTTTCCTGCTGTGCTGCCGTAGCTTGGAACAAGGCTTAACAATGTCCTCCATTTTGTCCTGGAGTGTAGGTTGGAAGCAGAATCTGGCTTCCCTAAGGCATTAGGGGATGCCACCTCTATGGACTTCAAAGGACACAACTTTATATCCACATTGATGAATTGGTGTCTGTCCCTTTAAATTTTAAACGAAAATTTTTCCTTGCTGAAATTTCAGTGTGTGATTGCCCGCATTCTCCACCAAATGTGACACGGTCAGGGTAGGGGTCCCTCTGCTGGGGTAGATAGTCTCCCTCTTTACACACACAGCTGTAGAAACAGGATACAAGTCTGGGGTTCTTGTACAAACTGGTCGGCGCCAGTCTTTATTGTGCCAAATGAATATAAACATAAACAAAACATAAGTCCTAGCCCGGCTGGGCACTAACTACACAGCAGATTCCCTCTCTATAATAATGGTAGGGCCTATTGCCCTCACTATTAACAAAACATGTGCACAGTACTTACAAGGAAAGTAACCAAGTGTCTCTGAACAGGCTAGTCTTCCTGCTCTCCCAGGTGTGAGACACTAAGCCACAAACAAACCCAGCTTATCTTAGCCATTTTCAGCTGCAATCCCTAATGAGCCTGTTACCAGGCTGAAAGGCCCAAAACCTGAAGTGGCCTGTGGATGGAGCCCTCCCTCTCCTCACATCCACACCCCCAGGACCCAAACCGGCTTTTCTCTAAAACCGACATTTCTAGTCTGTTTTTCCTAAACAGACTTCTCCTGTGGGTTTCAGAACACATATGACAGGAACTTAGGACATACAAAGAAGCCATTCCACACTTCTCCAGTGCTTCTATCACAATATTATATATATATATATATATATATAAACACATACACACATAGCTCCACAAAATGTCAAATAGTAAAGTGTGACGTTTACTATCTAACTATCTAAATAGTAGGAAAATATTTGCATGTATAGAGCATATACTTGATTGTGTCTGTGTTCATGTGTATAAGATGTGCTAATGTGTATTTACAGTATAAATTGTGGTTCATCCCCTTCAAAGCACATGCAGGTGCTATTCGCGTGCAGTGAAACATGTTTTGTTTTGTTATTTTTAATTGCTCATACAGGAGAACAGAACATGAAGCTTCAAAGATGATGGATTAATATCACTGGTCCCGCAATCAAATTTTACCATAGGGCACAGTAATCGTTTGGTATAAGCTTGTGGTTAGGTGTCTCCACATATCATTACTACACTATAGTGAAAGATGAGATGTTAGTGAGATATAGATAAGGAATTTTACTCTGCAGAGGGATAGCTGAACTAAAGACTGTACATAATGGGTTATAAAATAAAAGGTAGATGCTAACATATAAATCACAACAAATTCTTCCACGTAGGAAAATATGTACAAGTATTGCACTTATCTGTGTGAAATAGTACCAGGTATTACAGTGTGTCACATTAGCTGTCACTCTCATTCCTCTACCTGTCACTGCAGCTGTCACTGTGACCCTCTGCCTGTCAGTCTTCTCTGTATGTCAGCACAGCTGTCACAGTTCCCTCTATCTGTCATCTACTGTCTCCCAGCCTGTCTTATAATGTCTCTGTGCCCTTGATGAACATAACCAAGAGATCCTGCTTATTGTGCTGAAGGACTAGACACAGTGCAACGAGCCCCCCCCCCCCCCCTGCACTTCACATGGCAGCCCGTCCTACACCCTCAGGCACCACCCCTGTCCTCTCCACTGACCCGGCTGCTGCCCAGCAGGATGGGGCAGCTGAGCAGATGTTGCCTGCCACTGGCACTCTTCAGATTGGGCATGGCCACATCACATCACATCATGCCAGAAAAGCACAAAGCATATTCTGTCTGTCCTCCACACCAGCTAAAGGATTCACATGGCCTAGGGTGCTAAGACCACAAACAGAAATGAATGCACTGCTTATCCTCCCCACTGCTATAGTAGAAACCACAATGGATTGTATTCCCAACACTCATAACACAACACAAATCCTCTAATGGAGGGATATTATATTGTGATTGCATAATATGTTGCTGTTTGTGTCCATTTCTGAATGTGTGCTAGTAACTTGTAACTAAGTATGATATTCCCCTGTACCATGAATCTACCAGAGGCTTCTGTGCTGCCTATGTACCAGTGCCATCTATGAGCCAGTACCACCTCTACCACCTACATGCCAATGCCATTTTCCCAAAGTATGTGCTTTTGGTTTCTTACAGGTCAAAATACTTCCATTATAGTGAGGGGGTAGGATGTCAGATGTTAATACTGACGGTGACACCAATGTCTATTACTCCATGTAGGTGCCAGTACCTCCTGTATCACCAAGGTGTCCATGCCCGCTGAATCACCTAGGATACAGTGCTTCCGGTATCATCTAATTGCAGTGCTTCCCATGAATCTAGGTGGCAGTCCTGCAAGTACTATCCAGGTGTTAGCAGTGAGTGTGACTGTAGTGAGTGCCAGTATCTGAAGGAGCATGTAGGTGCTAGTGTCTCCTGTATCATCAAGGTGTATATGCATCTATCAGGGGTGGGCAATAAGCAACACTACAGCTGTTCTTGAACTACAAACCCCAGCAACAGTTTTAGCATGGCTAAAAAGCAAAACTGTGACAAGGCATGCTGGGATGTGTAGTTGTACAACAGCTGGGGGGGGGGCTCTAATTGCCCAGCAATAATTAATGATAGAACTTTCTGTAGGTCTGGGTGGAGCGGCGGCTAGTCAAACGTGGGCATGTCACCAGCGTTTCGTGGGCTTGTCGCATCCAGCAACTGCATCTGTGAACGCTGTTGCACTGGAACCAGTGGCTTAGTTCCGATGGACCTTCTGATGAGCCATAGGGATGGTGCGACTGTTTAGAGATGCATCGGCAGATTAGAGACCCAGCGGCAGATTAGAGACACAGCGGGTGGGCGTCTCTGTACAAACTAAATCGGCTGCGTCATTAGCATATATTCTCTCCGTACCGCTGCGTACAAAGAAGCAGCATCAAATTAAATTGCGTCCACCTCTGAATAAGGCCCTGTATTAATGTACTATTTAAGTTCTAGTGGCTGCTAGGTTGCACTGCCATCGATGTCACTGCATATATAACGTATAATAATAATTTGCGCAGAAAATGCAATATGTTTATCGGATAGCGTAGACATTTCAGATAGGTAGCGGTATTACCAAATAATGACATGATGATGATTTGCAGTCCTGTAAGAGTGCAGCCGGCTTTATAGATGCCCCTATTGTGTGTATTCTTTGCTAAGATCACATGACGCATTTTACACATTAAGGTATCGGTGGGTCACTACAGGCCTGGTCACATTGTAGATGCACTAAAATGTATATAAATATAGATGACGGCCTATGTCCTAAGGAACCGGAGGTAGAGGGGCATTCAACCCCTTCCCCCCATGCCAGAGCAGCAGAAGTGTACAGTGTGTTGTCAGGGGAAGGAATCCTAGGAGGATAGGATGAGCTGCACATATAGCGGTAATAAAACCAGCCGAGCCTGGAATTTTTATCTGGCAATAAAAGATAATGTCAGCTATAAAGAAAGTTGGAAGCCCAGCACCCCCCGGGCACACATTCCACCGTCTGCTGATTGCTACAAACACAGCACGGGCAGAGCAGAGGGAGCTCACACAGCACAATGCAGAGAGCAGGCAACGTTATACTGGGCACACGGTATAGAGGGCAAAAAGCAAGAGAGAGAAAAGCAGCTCAGACCTTCGGGCGATAAGAAGTACAGCACTGGGATCACAACAGATTCATCACAGTATAAAGAGAGCAGGGCTGCAGCTTACGGGGGACAATGCTCAAGAGGCTCCTTGCCATGGAGGCACGGCATAAATGCTTAGCATGTCCACAACAAGTGACAAACGCCAGGTACTGATAAAAGGTAAAATAAAGACACAGATATGAACTTCAATGAGCACAAAATAAGAGTTCCTTTACTGGGTACAACAATGCCAACAATCAGTATATGGCAAAAACAAAAGTACATAACAGACAGGGCACAGGGGGCAGAGCGCAGGGAACAAAGCACCAGACTCTGAGTACACTGGGCATGCAAATGATGTACCGTCCAGGTTACAGAGGAATCATGCATATTAGTGTCAAATACAGCCAGTGTACTAAGGGCCTGATTCAGAGCCGGACGCTCTGAAAGAGCGCTCGCTCTGAATCAGGGCGTTTTTTTTTTTTTTTTTGGAGCGGCCTCCTGGCCGCTCGCATAGCTGTGGGTGGCCACCCACAGCAATTGCGAGCGGCCAGGATGACAGTTGCGATGGTCAAGACCATCGCAACCATCGGGCTTGCGACGAGACCCTTGTGGTAGGGTCTCGAGGCCACAAGCCCCAGAGAGCTTCTGGCTCTAATAGAGCCGAAATCTCTCCCACTGACATCACTGGTGATGTCAATGGGGCCGCCCACAAACGGCAGGCGTTCGCATGGGAACGCCTCCGTTTGTGAAGCCACCCCCCCGCCACGCCTACAAAATGGCCCCTTTTGTAGTGAGCCACGGAGCGAGTGCTTTTTGGTTGCACTGGGCCACCATCGACCCGCTTGCGAGTGCTATGCACTTGCGAGCGGGTTTGAATCAAGCCCTAAGTTATATACATGAATTAGCCCAAGAGAACACAGCAGCAAAGTAGCATAGAAACATGTTGGTGGGTATGTCCATGATTGGGTGTATAAGATGTAGCTGCTAGGCCAAAACACCATAGCCGTAACTAGACTTTTGGTGCCCTGTGCCAGAAAGAACATTGACGTCCCCCCATATATTTCAAATAGGGACATAAACAGGGCCGGATTAATGGGGGGGCCACAGGGGCGATTGTCCCTGGGCCCCCACACCTGAATGGCCCCCACACCCATCGGGGTTAACATGAACCGGAGGAGACGGAACCAGCTCCGCCTCCTCCGGCCAACCTAACCCCGGCGCCGCATGGAGGCACCATTTGCCAGGCGCCCGCTGAGATTGTGACCAACGGGCGCCCGGCTCCCTCCCCGCAGTGGCAGCCGGAGCCTGGAGCTCATTCGTGAGCTCCTGCTTCCGGCTCACGCAGTGCATGACGTCTCTCCCATAGTGCAGAGGAGCAGTCGAGCGGTATGGACGTGGACGGCAGTGTGGCTTAAGTTAAATATTAGCGCTTTTTTCTTTTTTAGTGCAATTGGCTTTTCTACTGGGGGCATTACTCGAAGGGGGCATTACTCAGGGGGCAGCACTTCTGGGGGCATTACTCAGGCGGTATTACTATTGGGGGCTCTACTACTTGAAGGCGGGGCATTACTACTGGGGCCACTACCACAGGAGCATGACTACTGGGGGCACAACTACAGGCGTATTACTGAGGGCATTTATACATGGGGCATTACTACTAGGGCATTACTATTGGGCACACACAGGGGGCATTACTACTGGGGGCACTACTAATGGGAGTATTGCATAGGGGGCACTGCATAAGGGGCAACACTCCTGGGGGCACTACTACTGGGTGCACTGCATAAAGGGCACCACTACTGTGGGCTCTGTATAAGGGGCACTACCACTGTGGGCACTGACACTACTGGGGTACCCATTGTGCACGCCCCCAGTTCGTCACATTTAATGGGGGCCCCCACATGTTTATTGCCCTCCCAGGGGCCCCCACAGACCTTAATCCTGCTCTGGACATAAAGCACCTGAAAAAGGGCCATGGCCTCATGAAGAAGGGCCAGGGAAGAGATAGGGGAGGCCAGGAGATGCTGGAAAGGAAGCTACAAGTGAGAATGATACTAAATAGAAAACTAACAGGCCCAAACAGCGCCTCCTGCCCTGCAGTGCCCTGTGCCAGGGCACCGGCCGCACTACCCTAGTTACGGCCCTGCAAAACACTAACACAGTAAATAAAGACATGGCAAAGCAGAGGGAGGAAAACTGCAAACCGATGATAGTCAGGAAAGATGCAAATGGCAGCATGAAAAAAATAAAATAAAATGGAAAATGGGGGAGGAAAGAGATCAAAATAATTAGCAAAATATCTAGTGCTTGGTCATTGCCAACTATGTAGGTGTGATATATCCAAGTATCTGACCAGTGTCACTAGAGTTATACCAATCAATCGTTGCTGATCCTAGGACAGCAACCAAACATCATTTTTCAGAGAGATGGCACAGTGTAAAGCCAAAATAGATGCATACCACAACATGGAGAAAAGATGCATAAAAAATAATGCACAGCTGTGCTGGGCTGTCATGTCTGTAGCCACTCATAGACCGATTGTCTGCTTTCAGCCATTTTGTGAAAGTATTAGCATGTGCACCAGTCACCTACACACAAAGTGCCTCAGCGATGTTACTAGTACCTATACAAAGACTCCATTTCAATAACACTTCTGCAGACAAAATGGCTGCCTCCATCATGTGCCTCAGTGATGCCACTGGTTCCAAGTGAACTTATTGACTGCATGAATATTGATTCAGGGACTGATTCAGAGGAGCACGCTATTTGCGTGCGCTCACTCTGAATGAGGGCGTCCCTGTTTATTTTAATTCTGGCCTCTATGCCGCTCGCACAGCTGTGGGTGACCACCCACAGCTTGTGCGAGAGGCCTGGCGATGGTCGCGATTATCGGCACTGCAAGGAGACCCTTGTGGTAGGATCTCAGCACTCGCAATGCCAGGTGGACTTCCAGCTCTAATAGAGCCGGAAGTCCACTCCTGACATCACGAGTGATGTCAGTAAAGCCGCCCACAAAAGGCAGGCGTTCCTTCGGGAATGCCTCCATTTGTTCAGCCACCCCCCCTACCCGCCTACAAAACGGGGCGAGCTGTCAATAACCATCGACAGCCGCCCCGTTTTGCTACAAGCTCTGGAGCGAGTGAAGGTCTCACTCGCTCCGGGGCTCGCACGTGCGCACTGGGCCACCATCGACCCGCTATGCGCTCACGAGCAGGTCTGGGCCACCATCGACCCGCTATGGGCCACCATCGACCCGCTATGCGCTCACGAGCAGGTCTGAATCAGGCCTTCAGTTCACAAAATGGCTGCCTTCAGTGAATGTAGGTGATGGGTATACTTTAAATGATTAACTCAGTGTATGACTGCTCTTACCAAAGCCCCTTAACAACTAGCGTCAAAATACATAATTTTACTAGTGTATGTTAACTGATAAGGGAATGGAACCTGCTGGATCTAATGACCTGATACCCACTAGCATTTGAAGTCGGTAGCGGTTGCTTTGCAGTACAGTACCATTTTCCAATACTGCCTGCTCCCTGTACTTGAGCTCACCAAGTGTCCTCCAGTGACCCTGCCAAACTCGGAGTGTGTGTCATCATCACCATAGTGTTTGACAAGCGATGTTACGGTTACCAGTGGGTAAGTGATCTTACAGAATGAAAACGGGCAACACATAACTAAATATAAGGAGCAAGTAAGAGAACTAGCCTGTACATTTTTGAGAACTAAGCTGAACATTCTTTGTAGCTGCTCCTTCCTAATATTTTATAATAAATAGTCACAGCAATGTGAGAGGCTGCAGGCCGCAGGCTGCTGGTACATAATACCTCTATGTCTGTCTGTTATTACCCTGTTTTGTTCTATCAATGCTTCCAATTGTAAAGCGCAACGGAATATGCTGCGCTATATAAGAAACTGTTAATAAATAAAATAAATAATAAATAAATATTAATAAGTGCATAATTTTACAAGTGCACTGTATCCATATTTTGGCGTTAGACCGGCATTTATTAGATTTTATCTTCTGCTGTTATCGATTGTGAACTGACCCCGCCTTTCTCCTCCATCTGCAGGTATATCTAAAACCAAACATTGCTGAAAGAATATTCTGATGTTTGCAGCTATCTACTGATTACTAGGTATATCTAAAACCAAACATTGCTGAAAGAATATTCTGATGTTTGCAGCTATCTACTGATTACTAGGTATATCTAAAACCAAACATTGCTGGAAGTATATTCTGATGTTTGCAGTTACAGTATCTACTGATTACTAGGTATATCTATGTAAATTCCATCACTGCTGCAGCAGCTCTGTCTAAACTATCTGCACACATACTTGCCTACCCTCACGATTTGGTCGGGAGCCTCCCGAAAATCGGGTGCCGCTCCCGACCTCCCGGGAAGGCAGGCAATCCTCCCAGCCCCGGCAATGTGTCCACACCCCCCCCGCGCCTTTAAGTACAAACCCCGGCAGCAGGGGGGCCGGTGACGCAATTCGCGCTGAATCGCGTCATCGTGGCTCCACCCTTGGCTGCACAATGCCATTAATCACAGCATTGTGAAGAGGGGGCGGAGCCACGATGACGCGATCGTGCCCCCATGCTCCGCCCCCAACGCTGCGTCATGTGACGGGCCCCGCCCCCTTTGGCCGCGTCACGCCCCCAGCCCTGTAAGCCTGACAGCTCCCTCCCGGAAGGAGGGAGCCAAATGTTGGCAAGCATGTCTGCGCAGTGTATTGCAAACCAGACCAAGTTCCTCTTAGCTTTGTGGTATTCATTGTTTGTTTGTGTTAGGAATTTTATTACTTGCCATTTTAGTGGGTGGGTTTTGGGGGTTGATTGCAATCATTGCATACACATGTCAGCATTCACTATTTAACTTTCATTGAGAGGCTGCAGGCCGCTGGTGCATAATATTAATAAGTGCATAATATTCATATTTTGGTGTTAGACCGGCGTTAAACCGAAGTCAAATAGAATGAGACCACTCTAACCTCAACCCATCCAAAAAACCTGACCATCTGGACAAAGTATAAACAAGATATGTAATTTCACAATCTCTTCTCTACAAGCAACTGCTGTCTGCTCAACCTGGACATTACTCACTGGACTCACTCTTTATTTGCTAATATTTGGGCTGGCTCTCTGATTTCACAAATATTTTGCAGCATAATGTACTGTATCTGTGCCAATTTCAGTTTCTCTCTACCTTAATTATTTGCCAGGCCTGTCATCTGTCTTCTAACACAGTTTACTTTAATAATCCATTTCTTCCCCACTAAATCTCCATTTTTCCTTCCCCCAATTATAACCTTTTATCAATACACAAATACACCTTCTTCCACTGTACTTTTACTTGATTCTCTGCAAATCTGCACTTTCTCTTACATATATATTCTGTTCCTACATCTAGATTTCCTCCCCAAACTCTACCCAGCCACACCATGACCATGTTTTCATCCAATTCCTCCTCCACTCAGTGTATACCCGATCCACTGCTTGCCCCCTTCTTCCACCTTTATCATTTCCCCCTTATCTCCTCCACCTCCTCCTTCCTTTATCTCCCCTCCTCTGTCTGACTTCCTCCCTCTCCTCTCCCATTACTCCACATTTGTTCTCTTCTACCCCACCTGAGTCCTACTACCCCTCCGCTAATCCTTCCTCCAAGCCTCCTCTCCACACCATGCCATCCCACCTCCACCCACATCTCATTAAACTCCCTCCCTGTCCACCACCTCCAGGTTCCCTTCCCAACACTGGTGCCCGCACAATCTCTCCACTACATTCATCTCGGTCACCCAAATTAATCTCACCTTCTCGTCACAGCAACCCTGATAATCTCATTCACATCTCTCCCATAAACTCTGTCCCTCTATCTTGTGCCCTCTGGAATGCCAGATCAGTCTGTAATAAACTGGTTCCCACCCATGAGCTTTTCATTTCCAAAAACTTGCATCTCCTAGCCATTACTGAAACCTGGATTTCACCCTCTGACACCACTTCCCCTGCAGCTTTCTCTTCTGGAGGCCTCACCTTCTCTCACACCCCTCGCCCTGGGGATCGCCATGGTGGTGGTGTGGGGGTCCTTCTATCCCCAGGATACTCCTACCAACTCCTACCCTCTGAACCATCCCTTACATTCTCTACATTTGAGGTTCATGCTATACGCCTCTTCCAACCAGTACACCTGCGAGTAGCTGTCATTTACCGTCCCCCTGACCCTCCCTCTAATTTCCTTGACAACTTTGCTTCCTGGCTCCCTCACTTTCTCTCCTCTGACCTCCCCTCCATTATCTTTGGTGACTTCAATATTCCAATTGATATTCCCACAGAATCCTCTGCCTCCAAACTCCTTACCCTCACATCTACATTTGGTCTCTCACAATGTACCTCCTCACCCTCACATGTGAGTAGGCACTCACTTGATTTAGTCTTCACTCACCACTGTAATATTTCTAATTATTCCAACTCCCCATTCCCCCTCTCTGATCATCACCTTCTCTCTTTTAACCTATCTCTCTCTCCCTCCTCTCCTCTACCTCCGAAGGCCACCATCACTAAACGTAACATTGAGGCTAGCAATGCCATTTCTTTATCTTCCCTGTTTGACTCGCTTCTCTCCCCTATCCTCTCTCTCTCCTGCCCTGAACAAGCTGCTTCCCTATACAATGCCTCCCTTACTTCTGCTCTGGACTCTGCTGCACCGGCAATCACTACTCACCCTCGCAGATCCACACTACAACCCTGGCATTCCAAATGCACCAGATATCTGCAAAAGTGTTCAAGAACCGCCGAACGACAGTGGAGAAGATCACGCTCTAAGGCAGATTTTCTCCATTTCAAATTTATGCTCTCATCCTACAGTGTTGCCCTTTCCCTATCTAAACAGTCCTATTTCAAGAACCTAATTTCCTCCCAGTCCTCAAATCCCCAACGTCTCTTTACCACCTTCAACTCCCTCCTCTGTCCACCCCCTCCCCGCCTCCCCTACTCACTCACTGCCATTGACTTTGCTACCTACTTTACACCCAAAATCGATTCCATACGTCAGGACATCACATCCCACCAGTCCCCCTTCTCTACACCTCATTCTTTCCCTGATCACCCATCTCCATCCATTTCACCGACTCCCTTGACCCTATCCCTTCACGTCTCCTCCGCTACCTCTTTCCTTGTGCCTGTTCCCATCTTGCCCACCTTCTCAATCTCTCCCTCTCATCTGGCACTTTCCCTTCTGCATTCAAACATGCAATAGTCTCCCCATTCTTAAAAAACCTACCCTTGATCCCAACACTCTCTCCAACTACCGTCCCAACTCTCTCCTCCCTTTTGCCTCCAAGCTCCTTGAGCGTGTTGTTTACAAACGCCTTACCACCTTTCTTTCCTCCCACTCCCTCCTTGATCCTTTTCAGTCTGGCTTCCATTCTCTCCACTCCACTGAAACTGCCCTCACAAAAGTCAGCAATGACCTCCTTGCTGCCAAATCCAAGGGCCACTACTCTCTGCTTATTCTCCTTGACCTCTCTGATGCATTTGACACTGTTGACCACCCTCTCTTGCTGCAAATCCTTCACTCCCTTGGTTTACGTGACACTGCTCTCTCCTGGCTGTCGTCCTACCTCTCAGACCAGTCCTTCTCTGTCTCTTCTCATGACTCCTCTTCCCCACAACAGCCTCTTACAGTAGGTGTTCCCCAAGGTTCCGTTCTTGGACCTCTACTATTCTCCCTCTATACGTCCTCTCTAGGTGAAATCATCAGCTCTTTTGACCTCCATTATCATCTCTATGCTGATGATACTCAGATCTACCTTTCCTCCCCTGACCTCTCCCCCTCTCTCCTCACTCGTATCTCCAACTGTCTCTCTGCTATTTCTTCCTGGATGTCCCAGCGATTTCTTAAACTTAATATGTCTAAGACTGAGCTGATCACTTTTCCACCCTCCAACATAACCTCACTTCCCACTATTTCTTTAACAATTGATGGTACAACTATCTCTTCTAGCCCCAAAGTGCGCTGTCTTGGAGTTATCCTGGACTCCTCCCTCTCCTACAAACCACATAGCCAGAGCCTCTCACAGTCCTGTCGCTTCCATCTCAAAAATATTTCCAAGATTAGACCCTTTCTCACCCAGGATGCCACCAAAACCCTCATACACTGACTGGTCATATCCAGATTGGACTACTGTAACCTTCTCCTATCTGGCCTCCCCAACTCCCATCTCTCTCATCTCCAGTCTGTCCTCAATGCTGCTGCTCGACTCATCTTCCTCTCCAAACGCTCTACATCTGCCTCCCCTCTCCTACAAGCCCTCCACTGGCTCCCCTTCCCCTTTAGAACCCAATTCAAGGTTCTCACACTTGCTTACAAATCCCTCACCCATTCCTCTCCCATTTACATCTCTGACCTCATCTCCCTCCACTCTCCTGGCCGCCCCCTTCGCTCAACCAATACACGCCGCCTCTCATGCCAACTTATTACTTCCTCCCACTCCCGCCTCCAAGATTTTGCCCGTGTTGCTCTCGACCTTTGGAACTCTCTCCCTCTCCCTATCAGACTCTCCTCCTGTTTACAATCCTTCAAACGGGCTCTCAAGACTCACTACTTCATCAAAGCCTTCCAGCTCCCATCCTAACTTGCTGCAACATGCTCATTCCTCCATTTACCCCATCTGTGTCACACCTGTTTGTCTGCCCCTCCCCTTTAGAATGTAAGCTCTTACGAGCAGGGCCTCTACCCTCTTGTGCTTCTCCTTACTTTACTTTCACCTACTTCTTACCCACCACCATGGCACCTAACACTTGGTTGCTTACGCTCTGTTGCATATGTTGTTATGGTCACTTATGTATCAATGTATATTATCCATGTCCTTGTCCTATTTTTTACTGTAAGTCCGTTGTCAAATTATTTGTTTATGTACTTTGTAAGGCGTTGCAGAACTCTTGTGGCGCCATATAAATAAATTATGATGATAATAATAATAATAATTATGGGTCTGCTCCACAGTTGAATGCAAGTTGGCTGCATTGCTCGCACAGAAAGAAGGGTGACTCTTATTCCCAGCTGTCCACATCTATGTATTCACTTTACGAAATAGCCATCATCACTATCAGAGCGTATTTGCACAAGACCTATACCTGCTGCAAGAGATCTATCCTAAATCAGGCCATTCCATCTACACACCCACAAAACGTGATGGTAACTTAGGAACGTATGCTAATTGTTCCAAAAGCAAATGCGGTGCAACCGGGTTTTATAGGACTCTGAATTGCCCACTGTTTCTGCTAATTGAATATGTTGTGCTTTGGATGCATGCACAGTGCGAAACATCGCAAGATTATTCAGCAAAACGGCCTACGTTATTAATACAATTTTAAAACATAAGCCGGGACTCCGACCCTGCTCCGGCCCCAGTGTGTGAACACGGATTCAAACCATGTTACAACACGAATACCCATATTCATACTAATGATTTTATTATTTATTTATTACTGGTTATTTTAATAGCGCACACATATTCTGCAGTGCTTTACAGAGAATATTTGTACATTATCTATGTTCCCTACCACATGTACACACACACATACACATTAGCACAGATGGTGTAATGGTTAGTATTACTACCTCACAGCACCGAGGTCATGGGTTCGATTCCCACCACGACCCTACCTGTGTGGAGTTTGTATATTCTCCCTGTGCTTGCGTGGGTTTCCTCCGGGTACTCCGGTTTCCTCCCACACTCCAAAAATATACTGGTAGATTAATTGATTCCCAACACAAAATTAACCCTAGTGTGCATGTGATAGGGAATATTGGCCCTCATTCAGAGCCGTACGCTCTGAGCAGAGCGCACGCTCTGAATGAGGGCCGGGCTCCATTTTCATGGAGCGTCCTCCTGGACGCTCGTATAGCTGTGGGTCACCACCCACAGGCTATACGAGCGTGCTTTGTGATGGCCGCGATGGTCGAGACCATCGCGACCATCGAAATTGCGAGCCGGAGCCTGCGGTTGAGGTTTTCAACCGCAAGCTCCGGAGTGATTTTGGCTCTATCAGAGCCAAAATCACTCCCACTGACATCACTAGTGATGTCAGTGGGCCGGCTTCTGACGGGAGGCGTTCCCGTGGGAACGCCCCCGTCAGGGAGGCACGCCCCCGGCACGCCCACCAAAGGGGGCGTGCTGTCAATCAACATTGACAGCACGCCCCCTTTGATCGGACACAACGAGCGAAGGACTTTCCTTCGCTCATCGCGTCTGGCGCATGCGCACGACGGAGCTCCCTCCGTCGTGCGCATGCTCAGTCCATAACATCGACCCACTTGCGAGCGGACAGCCGCTCGCGAGTGGGTCTGAATCAGGCCCATAGAGTGTAAGCTCTACTGGGGCAGGGACTGAGGTGAATGGCCATATATTCTCTGTAAAGCGCTGCGGAATATGTGTGCGCTATATAAATAACTGGTAATAAATAATAATTAGGGTTAATTTTTGTTGGGAACCAATTAACCTACTAGCTTATTTCTTTGGAGTGTGGGAGGAAATCGGAGTACCCGGGGGAAACCCACGAAAGTACAGGGAGAATATTCAAACGCCACACAGTTAGGACTGTAGTGGGAATCGAACCCACGACCTCAGTGCTGTGAGTCAGTAACCATTACACCACACTACCCCTTGGATCCGGGTTATTCCCGGGTCGACCCCTTTCACACTTAAGCCATGTCAGCCCTGGCAATCAGTTTCAAACATTTAAAGTGGATGCTTTTTTGGCTCACAAAAATTAGGTCATGAAAAGTGGGTGATGACTTGGGTGCTGGGTGGTCGGTGGAGACTGAATTGCTTTAATCATGCATTTTTTTCCTGTTTCACACAGCAAATGAGAGCTTGATGCAGCTGCTTACTCTGTGCTGCATTGCACAGTGTTATTTCAGGAGAAGGGCGTAATTGACAGCTAGCAGCTTGCGCACCTCGTCTTCACCCCAGTGAGCCATGCTGTCTGCTCTGCCGCCTGCCTATGAGGTCATCAGCCAGTGCCCCGAACAGCCAACCAGCTTCCTTTTGGTGTGACCTGGGTCTAAATGTTCACACTACAGGCGTCCCTGGTCGGGGCAGGGAAAAACCCTGGTAGCGAGAAGGGTCACGGACCCTGGACAGTCAACCTGGGTCAGACACTTTCACGCTGAGCCAGGACCCAGGTTGATCTTAGCAAGCCCTGGAAATTTCCTGGGTCGAACTGTATGTTTGAAAGGGGAAAAATGTATAAAACACAACTTCAAATGTACAGCAAATAGGTGTAAGTGCTTTAACTCTGCTTCACATATTAATACAAATGCAAGTGAAAAGGTGACAATGTTGCACTGTAAAAGTAGGAAAACTTATTCACACCTATGCATCAGTCCTCTATTAACATACTGAAAAAGTAGTACTCTCTTACCTCCTAATCACGCTCAAGTTTGCAAATCAGCTTATTACAGACCGAATCAGTCTATCTACTTGCAGCATCCAGAACAGTACGGTCACCCTCTCGGCTTGTTTGTGGATTATAAGTGTACTGCTTTATGAGAGTCACTGACCCTAGACTGAGAATGTCATTACTCTTCCAGGAATTAGACTTGTCGTTAGTCTAATGGGGGAAGAGGCATGTCACTAGTCCTGTGGCTAGGTTAGGAGGTTAATTGCAGTGCGGCAGGCACGTTTTAGGTCCCATTTATCAAAACAGATTTCTCTGGAATTATATTAATGATTTAGAGCCTCAGTCTCCACCCACTCTCCCCACACACACACACACATACTCATTGTACTTCATTACCTACGGCTGGACTGGCCCAGAGATGGATCGGTAGTGGCTGGTCTGCTATTAATTCCCTGCTGGGTCCTGCCTGTCACAGGAACAGTTATGAATGAGCCTCTGCTGTTTTGTATTGATCAGCCTGCCAAGTCCGGGAGATGTCACTGAAATCAGGGCCACACTGGGGATGTAAGCCCAAGAATAAATCCGTCATAGCACGCAGGGTAATTAAAAAGTAGAAAAGTGCTTAACATTACATATTATTCATCTTATGTTGTAGCATATATTCTTTTTTTTTTTTTACTTATTATATAATTATAGCAAGTTATGTGCAATATGTTTTACATGTTCGATCACTATGAGTAAATGCAGCATAAAGCTCTGCATGTCCTAGGACTGCTCTGCAGGTAATTACACTGAAACGCTCTGTAAGACCTGACTGTCCTGCAGGTATTTATACTATGGGGTCTATTTACTAAGTAGTGTTAGGAAAGTGATAAGGTGCCAGCCAATCAGCTCCTAACTGTCATCTCACAGGCTGTGTTTGAAAAATGACAGTTAGGAGCTGATTGGCTGGAACCTTATCACTTTCACTCTGTCTCCTAACACTGCTTAGTAAATAGACCCCTATATCTTTCCTATTTATGACTGCTCTGCAGATAATTACAGTATAATGCACTACATGCTGTACGACTGTTCTGCAGGTAATTATGGTATATTGTGCCTCATGCTAGAGGATTGCTCCGCAGTCATTCCATTATCATGTTCTAGATGTTATATGAAATACACTGCAGGTAATTACAGTATGATGTCCTGCATGATATACCCCTGCTCTGTTCATACTACGTACAGCAAAATCTTCTTGTATGAATGCTCTGCAGGCAGTTGAGCAGTATACAATCCAGTTTATTACAAGACTGCCCTGCAGGTAATTACAGAACACAGTTCAGCACATTATAATGCCGCGTATCCACTAGGCGATTTAAATGAGCAATTGAACGATTACTTCATCGTAATCGTTCAGTCGCTCATTAATAGTGCACCACAATGTCAGAAACGACCAGCGATGCGCGCTTCCGCTGGTCGTTTCGGACATCAATAATCGCCTGACCATGCAGGTCAATCTGCTGATAACGACAGATGGGGCATGTTCGGGGATGAGGGAGGGTGCCTGCACTGAATGACATATCGTTTAGTGTAGGCACAGCACATTATGAGGAACGACTGTACGATTACAATGTTGTAATGGTACTGTCGTTCCTCTATCTGCTAGTGTATACGCACCTTAAGACTGCTCTGCAGAAAATCAGGGTATAAAATACTCCCTGTTATAGGACTGTTCTGCAAGTAAATAACAATATACAAAATATTTTATGCAAGAGGAACACAGTTACATTTTTTGCTACTATAAAATTTAATGAAAGCTTATGATAAAATAACTTCATTTGTTTAAGAGATGCGTAATTTCATGGGTTTTTTTTCTACCGACCATACACAGCAGCATTTTATAATTGCAGGGGTATTATAATCATTATAATTTTTTTTATTTCTAAAGGCGCCACGGGGCTCTGCAGCGCCGGACAGAGGAGAAAACAGAGCACATATAAAACAGAAACATCAGGTAGCCAATTTAACTGAGGATTTTAAAACAATGGGTAGGGAAAGCTGAGCTTGTGAGGGATATTACCATCTAGCGGGAAAATGGTGAGGAAAGAGTGAGCAGAGTTGAGCTAAGAAAGCCTATTGGCACAGTAGCGTGACTATACCAGTGTGGGCAGTATCGGTGGCAGCAAAGTTGGTTCTAGTAAAGAGGTGAGTTTTCAGAGAGCGCTTCAAGATATAAAGACTGTGGGAAGAATCTGATCCAGCACGGCAGGAAATTCCATACCTGGGTAGTGGCATGGGAGAAGTATTGTAGATGGTTGTCAGTCTTGGGTCCTGATTCAGAGGCGCTCGCTATTTGCGAGTGCTCGCTCTGATTCAGGGCTTTTAAAAAAAAAAAAAAAAAAAAAAATCCGCCTCCAGGCCGCTCGCATGGCTGTGGGTGCCCACCCACAGCTTGTGCGGGTGGCCTGGCGCTGGTCGCAATTATCGCGACCATCGGGCTTGCGACCCTTGTGGTAGGGTCTCGTCCACTGCAAGCCCCAGTGAACTTCCTGCTCTGATAGAGCAGGAAGTTCACTACTGTCATCAGTAGGGCCGCTCACAAACGGCAGGCGTTCCTTCGGGAACGCCTCCGTTTGTGCAGCCACCCCCCCCGACCCGCCTACAAAACGGGGTGAGCTGTCGATCAACATTGACAGCCACCCCATTTTGCTGCGAGCCCCGAGCGAGTGAAGTTCTCACTGCTTGCAGGGCTCGCGCGTGCGCACTGCCCGGCCATCGACCCACTCGTGAGCAGGTCTGAATCAGGATCTTGGTTCTCAGAGAAGAAGCGAGGCGCAGCCAATGGCACATCTAAGACTTTGTGATGGAGAGTATGTTTGAGATGTGTGTAGTGCTGGTGGTGTAGTAGGTTTGGTAGGAGAAGGGAGAATCATTTCAATTGGATTCCTAGACATGGGGATTTACAGAGTTATGCAGCAGGTGAGGATCAGTGAGAAGAGAAGGCGACTGGCACTGCCGAGGCTTTTTGGACTCTCTGAATCGGGGGACAGATGGGTGTGAGGAAGATCATATAAGAGGAGGTTGCAATAATCAATCAGGAGAGGAAGAACTTTGGAAGCATCTTGGGAAAGGAAAGCGTGTAAATCATAGATAGACGGAGTGAGACTGGATGTGGACAGTAAAGCAGAGGGCGACAAGAAAGCATTGTGTCTGGGGGACTAAGGAGATTGTGGTGACTCTGAGAGCAGGGTAGATGGTAAACTCAGTTTTAGACATATTTAGCTTTAGGCAGCTTGGAGACATTCACATGGATATGGCAGAGACACAGTTGGACACATGAGATTGGGGAGAATAGGAGACAATAGAGGAGAATAGGGGAGGAGAGGTGGATTTGGGTGTTGTCAGCACACTAGTGGTACTGGAGGCCAAATGAGTACACAAAGAGTAGAGGTGTACGGTGAGAATAGCAGAGCACTGAGCACACCTTCAGGGATCCCAACAGCTAGTGGGGGCAGTGCTTGTGCCCGAGGGAGAGATACTGGATGGAGCTGGTATGATAAGTACTATAGCAAATGAAGTAGGAAAGATCTGCGTCACGAAGGACAATGGAGGGCAAAGTATGGGGAAGGGGGTGATCAACAGTGTTAGGGTAGCAGAGAGGTCCAGGAGGATGGACATGGAAAATGACTTTGCAGTAAGAAAAATGTTAATCACTTTTAGAAGGTGGTCTCAGAGGAACTTTGGGGCCAAGTACAAATAAACATGTAGAGCCCCCCCCCCCCAATCATCTGTGCCTCAACCTCTTCCATGCCACAAACATGGAATACAGATATACACATGGACAGATACACGTAGAACAGGGGGCCTGATTCAGCAGCGGATGGAGGTGCTATCTCAGCTGCTTACAGGAGGCGTCGCGCCTCCTGCAAGCATCACAGATCTGAGTTGTGTTCTAGAGCTCAACATCGGATCATCTGGGATACCATTGGCCAGCTAAGTGACCCATGGGTGTCAAGCAAGCCGGCCACCGCAGATGCAGAAAACAGGGCAGGAAATCTCCGTCAGCCGACCAAGATCTCTGACAGTATTCTTATCCGAACTGCGAGCAGCATCGCAGACCCCTACTGCACATGAGCAGCACGGGTCCGGCGCATTGTTAATCTGAGTAATAAACTTAGCTGCGTCCTCAGCTGAATCAGGGCACAGAGACTGCAAACGCCATCCAGTGTGAAGGCATATGGCTCTATCAGTAAAGTACCTTTCTTTGGTATAGATCTAGAACTCCAAACTTGTTACTTTAGTTGAGGAGCGCATCAGGGTCAGGTGTATTAGCTTTCACCTTACATTCTGTCTCTGAACCTGATTCAGAGGTGGACGTGCATAGGCAAATGCAGGAGGGGGAGAGGGGTTCCGGGTGCCTGGAAACCCCCCCTCCCCAGCCCACACCATGACCACAAAAGAAATAGTAATATAATAGAATGTTACTAGTGCTGCATGTTCTTCTCAGTATCACAAATGAAATAATTAGCAACACCTGTGGATCTTTTAACATGTGTCAGCTAAGAATAAATACACCTGTGCACCAACTTGGAGATCGGCAAAACATGCACTGTTAGGGGTGCACTGCTATAGAATAGGTCATCAATAGGGTTAATTATTAAGACTGTATAATAATACACTATGCAGTACATAAGGAGACCAATATGTACATATATGTCCAGAGCAGTGCTAGGTTCTTCTGCTGCTCCCCCAGACTCCTGGAACTGGTCCAGTGCTCTGGGATGGTGCCTGCATCTGAAATAAAAGCATTCAACTCAGGCAGGATGACCCTTTACAAGTGTAGCCTGGAACGAAATTACAGAGCCAAGAAGTGAGAGGGAGAGAGATTGGCAGTCCTACGCAAGCTGCTCAGGTAGCTTGGGGGTAAAAGAGAGGTAAAGAGTAGGGCAGTTGCTTGAAAGAAGTGCTGGATCAGAGATGGTTTATTTAGGGTATGGTTTGATTACCAAATTTAAAGAAGGATAGGAATGTGGTACCAACTGAGACTCAGAAGTAATAGGGGTGAGCTAATGGTGGGCATGCCACAGCGAGGAGGCGGCAGAGCTGAGAGGGCAATGACATGAGTACAGAGGCTTTGTCCTGTGTTATGGGGCAGAATGAGGTGAGGGTGGATTGGGGTGTTCAGGGTCTGGTATGTTGAAGGTCCAGAATACAGAGACACTGTATTCCGTGTGTGTCCAGGCAGGTATACACTATCCTCTCACTGTGGATAGAAGTGAGCCAGCAGTTGCTTTTTATTGATTTTTCCCATTTGGTTTCTGGGAATTTCTTCCACCTGGATGAGCTCAGCAGGAATGCAGTACGGGTCCATGACTGCCCTAAACAAGAGAAGAGCAGGCTAAATCACTTACATCACAGGCATGCTGGCTCTGCACAGGGACCGTGGGCCGTCCACAGCATCATAGGAAGCACGGCAAGTTTTAATAAGCTACTACTAAGGCAGTAACCTCACCCAACATATCCACAGCAATATTTTCAGAGCTTGAGTGATATTAGTATAACAGACCTACATGATACTACGATTATGGAACTATAGGGGTCAGCATCTTTTTCCATGCACAGAATGCAGAGCCCTCACACCTTATATGCATAGAGTCTTATTACTGCACAGATATTCATAGACATAGGGAAAGGAAAAAAGGGGAGAAAATACCTGCACTCTGTCATTGAATTGATAATAAACCCCTATATAATTATTGATTCAATATTCCGTATATTCACGGGGGTGCAGCCCTAACCAACTAAGTTGAATCATATAATAAAAAAAGAAAAAAGGAGTTGTGGATAATGGGCGCACGGAAAAAAATATATAGTTGCAAAGTAAAATTTTACTTTTATTGGTTACTACCTAAAATTAGTTAGCCCCCTTAGAGGGGAAAATACACAATGAAATATAAGGTTAAAAGATTGATATCAAACAAAACATACAAAATATTAAAATGGCAGATCCACTAATGTGTTGCTGTGTTGAGTCTATTGTTATCTCAATACCTATCTCAATGATATTAATTGACTCCTACCCATCTTAGATGCTATGATGCCTAATAAGATAGACACCCTTTTATAATTATTGGGATGTCAAATTCACACTGTAGTCAAGATAATTACTTAAGTAGTTATGTAAGGCTGGTTATTGCCCAGTCCACGATGATTTTCTGAATTCTGAATGCTAATTGTGCTATATATAGACAAGGGACACTACCAGCGCTAAGAATCATACATTCACTTGATATATTGTCCAGTACAGCAGTATCAATGGTACTTTCTCAGAAATATTAGGAGGGTAATAAGCTAGCTTGCAACATTGTAACTTAATCAGCAAGTGTTGGATTGTTAAATTGTAACACAGTGCTTCCTGTATTTATTGTGCTGAATAAAGTTTAAAGGTCTGGGGCACCTAATGGATTTACCTATAATGATAATATAAGGTTAACTTTTAATCAATCCACAGCTGATCAAATAATAATCAATAATACTGTATGTATCATCAGTATCGATCTAGTAGCATGGATTGAGTCCCATATAGTCCAAGGACTTAGTCACTGGCATCGTACATGCCGATTAACATAACATCTAGTATAGATTGGGAAATATTCATACACACAACAAACACATAATATGGAGCTGCCAGTGGCGTCAGGTCAGGTCTATGTGCCTCTACTCACCTTGCCCACTGCTTTAGCTCGTTCAGGGAAAGCGTTTGGCCGTCGCACAGTTTCACAATGGCTGCTACACGCTGCCCCCACTTCATATCTGGAGCTCCAATCACAGCCACATCTAGATACGAGGGCAAATAATGCAGAAATTCATTATGAGGGACATATATTAGCGTTCCTGTGATAGTAAATAAGTGCATAAAATTTATCATTTATAATTTAAGGTGCATCACCTTTGAAAATGGCGCAACTTCTTCCAAACCCTAAAAGAGAGCCTGTCCTTGGTAGGACTTCTCAGTCCTGAGCTTGAGACATATTTAATAAAAATTATGTCTAAGACATTTTTACAGCCTTTTCAAGTCCTATAATAAAAGTGCACTCTTATTGTTAGTATAGTCTAGGAGTGGGACAGAAGCACTAGGCTTTAAACAGAAGATATGATAAATCAAAATAAGCCATTTTATATTTATTTGAATGTTGTGAAGGGAGGCAAAGAAAGAAAAGAAGTGAAAATGGTCTGTGCGATATCTACTGCATGCCTAGTGTGTACAGGTACTTTCCTTCTCAAGAGGCACAGTAGATACCTGCAATGCTAGGGTGAGCCAATAGGTGGCGCTCTACCTCCAAAGCGCTGATTTTGTAACCTCCACTCTTTATTATGTCGACAGAAGTCCGGCCAAGGATCCAGTAAGAGTTGTCCTTGTACACTGCAGTGTCTCCTAGGAAGAACATATAACCAACAATGTCAAGAACATACAGCATTTACATCTACTTTCCATAGAAAGAACTGATCACTGATATTCAGTGACTTCAACCTATTAGAAGACTTGTCATAATCTACTGTATGTACAGAAGCATTTCCGGTCGAGTCCTGTACACAGCTACCTGTGTCCATCAGGGTCCTGTGCACAGCTACCTGTGTCCATCATAGTCCTGTGCACAGCTACCTGTGTCCATCATAGTCCTGTGCACAGCTAACTGTGTCCATCATAGTCCTGTGCACAGCTACCTGTGTCCATCATAGTCCTGTGCACAGCTACCTGTGTCCATCATAGTCCTGTGCACAGCTACCTGTGTCCATCATAGTCCTTTGCACAGCTACCTGTGTCCATCATAGTCCTTTGCACAGCTACCTGTGTCCATCAGAGTCCTAAGCACAGCTAACTGTATCCGTCAGAGTCCTGCACAGCTACCTGTGTCTAAGAGTCCTGCACAGCTACCTGTGTCTAAGAGTCTTGCACAGCTACCCGTGTCTGGCAGAGTCCGTGTGCACAGCTACCTGTGTCTGGCAGAGTCTTGTGCACAGCTACCTGTGTCTGGCAGAGTCCGTGTGTACAGCTACCTGTGTCTGGCAGAGTCCGTGTGTACAGCTACCTGTGTCTGGCAGAGTCTTGTGCACAGCTACCCGTGTCCGGCAGAAACTTGTGCACAGCTACCTGTGTCTGAGAGTCATGCACAGCTATCCGTGTCTGGCAGAGTCCGTGTGCATAGCTGCCTGTGTCTGGCAGAGTCTTGTGCACAGCTACCCGTGTCAGGCAGAGTCCGTGTGCACAGCTACTCGTGTCCAGCAGAGACTTGTGCCCAGCTACCTGTGTCTGGCTGAGTACTGTGCACAGCTACCCATGTCCGGCAGAGTCTTGTGCACAGCTACCAGTGCCCAGCAGAGTCCTGTACAGAGCTACATGTGTCCGGCTGAGTCCCGTGCACAGCTACCCGTGTCTGGCCGAGAACCGGTTAGAACTACCCATGTCTGATTGAGTTCTGGTCAGAGCTACCCATGTCTGGCAGAGTATTGTGCACAGCTAACCGTGTCCGGCCGAGTCCCGGCAGATCAACATTTCCTTAAAAGGTGCACTTACATCAGAGAGGGGTTTCTGCAATCCTGTGACGCGATTGGAAATTGGCAATCTGTCGGGTGGAAACACCGGACGGCCGCCATCGATGTTCAGCGATCTGTCGCAGGATCGCTGAAATTTTCCATGTTAAATGACCCCGATTAGACAATCACGATTATTTTTTGATCACGATCGTCAAATCGGGAAAATCCAACATGTTGGATTTCTGCGATCCTGCGATGCCGGGTTGCAGCATCACGGGATCGCGGCAATCCGTCGCTAATGTATGCAGCCCTTCACTTGTGTGCACAGTTGTTAACCCGGATCCTGTACACAGCTGTTTTTAATGAGCTTGTTCAAAAGTACATGGCCTCCTCATCACACTGTCTAAAGGCCCCCATACATCAGCAATCTGAAAACCACAATTGAACAATTTGAAGATTTATTGCCCGATCTTAGGATTTCCCAATCGAACAATCTGCGCCAATACACTACAGATCTTTTTCAGTGATTTGCAGATCGATTGCAGCAAACACAGATCTGGCAATCTTGAAAGGCCCATCATTTTACTAGTAGCGGTCTGCAAATCTGCTGATCATGTCCATACACTAGCAATCTACAGCCCCAATCGATCTGTGAAATCCAACATGTTGGACAATCTGATTAAACAATTCCAATCACATTTTGGTTGCAATCTGCGATCTGTGAAGCCCATACATTGCAGATTTTTATACACAATCGATTGCAAATTGCACGATTGCTGCAATCCATCTCTGATGTATGGGGGCCTTGAGTTAACAATTCCAATCACTTTTTGGTTGCAATCTGAGATCTGTGAAGCCCATACATTGCAGATTTTTATACACAATCGATTGCAAATCACAGAATTGCCACAATCGATTGCTGATGTATGGGGGCCTTAACTCCAGATGCCCCTGTTTACAACACTGTCTGCCCCAAACACTGCCAGTTGACATCAGTCTACCCCGGATACTGCCCTGTCATTACTGTATGCTCACAACGCTACCCATGCACAACATTGTCTGCCATAGATGTTGCACATTCACAATATTGTCCATTTACAACTGTGTGCCCAGGATACTGCCACCAATTAATGCCCATTTACAACTGTGTGCCCCGGATACTGCCCCTGAGTGTGCCCTTTCACTACTGTTTTTCCTGAATGCTGTCAGCTTCCAAATGTCTGCCCCAGATGCTGCCTGTTCACATCAGTCTGCCCCGAATACTGTCTATTCATTTACAACTGTCTGTCCTAGACAATGTCTGATCACAGCTGTCTGCCCTGGACGATGCTCTTTCAAAACTGTCTGTTTCGTACAGTCTCACTTATTACTGACTGAACTAGTTCACAACTATCTACCCAGGTTTGTCCTGTCCACCGCTGTCTGTTCCCGGCTGTCCCATACACAGCTATCAGTCTCTGACTTTTCTGTTTACAGCTATCACTCCTTGTCTTCCCTGTAATGTACACCGCAATCCATTCTAGCCTGAAAAAGGCATTGAGATGCTCTCTCCCTAGCCTCTAGGATGATGTCTCTGAGGTAGTAAACACAACCGCGCTCCCCAGGGTGGAAGGAGCAAGGGGGGCTCAGAATGAATTAAGAGACTTTCACATCATCTATTTCCTGGAGTGGTGCATGTAACTGTGGACTGGAGATACGGTCACTGGGATGTGTCTTGTAAAAACATCTTTCCAATGGTTCTATGTACAAATCGAACAGAACAAAGTGACGTGGTATATAAAGAAAACAAGGTCTGCAGAGCAAGCTGTGGGCTAGATTCAGCAAGGATCACTATTCTGCTTATATGCACGCAACGCAGTTGCTAATATCAGCGGTGATATGTAAATGTTTGCATTCGCATTGCGATCGCAGCCTGACATAAGGACGCCCACTTCCCCTTACTCACATCCGTATACTTTAGCAACATAGCAAATCAATCGGTAACATCGGCATATGCACAGGTAAGGCAGGTCAGACCTCACTCAGGGACTGCTTACCTCAGCGCACACTATTAGGCCTCAGGAAGCGTATGGTATCACAGTTGAAAATTTAAGCATGGTCCTGCAAGGGCATGCGAAGCATTGGCACGCCTACGTTTGCCTGACCACCCCCCCGTCACCACCCACAAACGGCATTTCCTGTCAATCACTCCAATGGGACTGTTGGCCTGATTCAGACCCGCTTGCGAGTGCATAGTGCTCGCAAGCGGGTCGATGGCCGGGCAAGTGAATTTTCACTCGCTGCGGGACCTACTACAAGACGGGGCAGCTGTCAATTGTGATTGATAGCTCGCCCCATTTTGTAGGCATGCGCGTGGGGGGGGCTGGACAAACTGAGGCGTTCCTGAAGGAGCGCCTGCCGTTTGTGGGCGGCCCTACTGACATCACCAGCGATGTCAGCAGTGAACTTCCTGCTCTATTATTAGAGCAGGAAGTTCACTGGGGCTTGCGGTGGACGAGACCCTACCACAAGGGTCTCGTCACAAGCCCGATGGTCGCAATAATCGCGACCATCGCTAGGCCGCCCGCTAAAGCTGTGGGTGGTCACCCACAGCTTAGCGAGTGGCCTGGAGGCTGGTGAAAAAAAAAAAAACGACCTGCCCTGATTCAGAGCGTTGCGAGCACCTCTGAATCAGGGCCTGTGTATCCTCTGGGATCGCAGTCCCGATCGCAGCGTCTGGTTCGCACACGACGTACGCATGCGCAGTGCAAAATAATCGGTAGATTACATGCGAATAAGCAACTGCAATCCTGGCTGAATCATGCCCTGTGTCCTACGGAGAGCTAACACAGAGCACACACAGTAAAGGCTTTTATTATACATGAGCGGCACCAAGTCATCATACACTTTTCCAGACTGGATCTTATGGATTTACTTATAAAGATGAGGTTGTAGACAAATAAAAAAATAAAAAAAAACCTTTACAGATACAAGTGTCTCACAGGACTATAAATTGCTGCGTAAAGCATGAATGTCACTATTATCAGCCCTCTCTCCACAGGTTTTGTTTTTGCAAACCTCAGATACTGAAACTGATGTGCTCCTACACACCCAAACTTCCCTGACCAACTAAAATGTAAAACTAATTGTCAATTATCATCATTTAATTATAAAAGGCCACAAA
Source organism: Taudactylus pleione (assembly GCA_031769625.1). Lineage (NCBI taxonomy): Eukaryota > Metazoa > Chordata > Amphibia > Anura > Myobatrachidae > Taudactylus > Taudactylus pleione. Next base: position 796,545 of record JAUIMM010000429.1, on the reverse strand, counting down.
GGTTCTGTAGTGCCATACAAGGTGAAAACAGGACAAGAAGAAACATAGATACATAATTACACTGCGCAGTTAGCATAACTACCTAGGGAAGGCACTACTTATACGAACTTGAATCTATAGGTAAATGGTAAACTTTGCTTTCTTGTACATACAGGAAGTTGGTTTGTTTTTTTGTTATAGGCTTGGAATAATAAGAATAATCTGTTGGAGACAATGAATTTGCTTGCACAAAGCCGGTGGCCATACATGGTCTGTTGGAGGTCATGCTCCACAAAACAATATAGTAAGTTTACCTGCCTATGTGGTTATATTCCATGAGAGACTACAGCAAGTCTACCTGCATACGTGGTTATATTCCATGAGAGACTACAGCAAGTCTACCTGCATAAGTGGTTATATTCCATGAGAGCCTACAGCAAGTCTACCTGCATACGTGGTTATATTCCATGAGAGCCTACAGCAAGTCTACCTGCATACGTGGTTATATTCCATGAGAGCCTACAGCAAGTCTACCTGCATACGTGGTTATATTCCATGAGAGCCTACAGCAAGTCTACCTGCATACGTGGTTATATTCCATGAGAGCCTACAGCAAGTCTACCTGCATACGTGGTTATATTCCATGAGAGCCTACAGCAAGTCTACCTGCATAAGTGGTTATATTCCATGAGAGCCTACAGCAAGTCTACCTGCATACGTGGTTATATTCCATGAGAGCCTACAGCAAGTCTACCTGCATAAGTGAAGCAGATAGAGGTGAGGAGAAAGAGTTTTATCTAGAGATGAGCGGTTCAGTTCTACTCGGTTATGTTGGGATCTGAAAAATGGCATCTTTTTGGCTATCTGGCTATCACGTCTTTTGGATAGCCAATAAGGTAAATCCTAACTTGGCTAATTTGGAGAAAAGAACCAAGCAGAACCGAACCGCTCATCTCTAGTTTTATCACACACAGGAAGAAAATCTGTGTTCATAAAAGAGCAACAGACATACTTCAAGTAGGCGACAGTACAGAGTTTTCCCAAGAGTTTCCTTCAGGTGCCCTGGTTTCCTCCCACACTTTAAAAAACATACTGATAGATTAATTGGTGACAACATTAACTCTGGTGTCTGGTAGATAATACAAATTGAGAGAAAATAACAAGAAAAAGAATGATATTTTTAAATGGAAACACTACTGCGATTTTAGCCTGCAGACAGCGGAGGCCATCATTTTGTGGGCTGGCCCAAGACTTACTAAATACATTCACTAGGAATCCGTGACATCACTGAGACGTACAGTAAAAGGTGGCCATTTTGTTGGCTGAAAATACAAACTAGCAATTCGTCGGCAACCACTGGAACCGGGATGTAGTTATGAGACCGGCAGCCGCGATGCTGCCGGTCTAAATCCCGACAAGGAACTTAAGATAGGCGGCGAAATACAGACACCTATCTTAATCCTGACGCCGGAATCCAGAAGGACGGCTGCCCGAACGAGGGAAGTCATAGCCGCGGGAAGGGGGGGGGGGGTTAGGCACCCATACGGGGAGGGTTAGGCACCAGTTGGGGGGGGGGTTTAGGCACCAGTGGGTGGGGGGGGTTATGTTTATGCACGAAGGGGGGGGGGGTTAGGTTTAGGCACTAACGGGGAGGGTTAGGCTCAAGAAGGGAGGGATAGGGAGAGAAGGGTAAGTATACTTACCCAACCCCTGTTGGGATACCAACCATCAGGATGCTGCTGTCTGTATTTTGACAGTAGGCATCCCGACAGCCGGCATTACATACCCATTCCCTGGCATTATAATACCCCTTTCAGATTAGCAGCAAAATTCCAGGTTATTTCATGTTAACGCACAACAACCAGGGATTCTGATTATTCTGAAAGGGGTCAGGAAAAATAACCCGGGTCTACTGACCTGGTAATCCAACCTGGGTAGCGACCTAGTGTTGGACACGTCGACCCGGGACTCAGAAATTGGAGCTTTGTGAGCTTAAAAAAGGCCATTTTTGCGGCTCTCCATAGATTTTGCAGCGCTGACCCAGGTTCAGTGTGAACGGGGCTTGGTCCAGATGGCATCCAAATTGGACCTGTGTTCAAAATCCAGGGAGAGACCCGGGATTGCTAATCTGAAAGGTATATAACACGCAAGTGAATAGATAGTCTGCCTTCTCATTAATATTAGTTTAGACATCAATATTCCTCCACTATGGGCATCTACAGATGCACATTAAAAGGAAAATATAATCTATGAATAAGTACGGTATCCTTTAAATTTTGTCTCTTCCAGACGCAGATTGTGGAAACAATAATACACTTTTTTTTTCTAATAAATTGGAAAATGATTATCGTTAATTATAAAGATGATTTTAGTGTCAATCAGTTCGGTCTCAAATTTTTTTCCGAATGCCCAAACTAAACGCACTGGCCCTCTTCCAATTAAAGAAAGAAATGTTGCTATCAATTATGACAAAGAGCATTTTGCAAAAATGATTAATTACCCAACCTACACCCAGGTGCACTTCAGAGATGTATCATATGAACACGAGACATTTTTTCTCGCTGTATTTGGGAATGAACAGGGGAGGGGGGGGGGCTTCTCATCCACTGGGGAGTGGGATTCTGTCTGACTGTCTCTTGTATGTGCGTGTGGCATCCCCCCTCCCCTCTCACATAAGGAGCCGCATCAATAGTCCTCCATCTGCTCACATACATCACACTCTTCATTTCAGTTTATTAGCCGGAATAAATCATAAATATTTCATTGTACATCAGTGCGGCCGGCGGGGGGGAGTGGAGTCATCCATCTCACGCCCGCTCCTGGAGACCTAACACCCGCCAATAACCCTTTCACTCTATTAAACAAGATTGATACAGTGCTGGAATCTGCACAGAGAGGGACATGGGGGGGAAAGAACTCTGGGGACTCGGGAAGGCCAGAACTACGCAGGAATCCGCCAGACTCATTGTATAATAAGAGAAGCGCACAGCAAGCTTATTACATCGGTCATATAAAGTGGACATGGAAGAGAGAAGGTGGAGGTACCATAGTGATGTCGTTTATATTGAATAAAAAACAAACAACCCACAAACAGATCCATCGATGCTTTATTCAGTATGGAAACTTCAGTTGCAAATTTCTCTTCCAAGCCTTATAAATGGCAAAATGTCAGACCTGCGTCGCTGCTTTACCTGCACGAGCCGTCTACTTGTGCTGCTAGTGAATGCCACGGTACATGCCAATGTGCCCGATTCAGATTTGTACGCATAGCCAATTGGAGCATAAGCAGGATGGTCACGCAGATGATCTGAAGGCTGCATCCTCGGACGCAGCAGCGGATCGCAGAAGCCGGCACAAAACGCCTCCTGCAGCATTAGCATCAAAGATGTCGCTGTTTATTAAATGGCTCAAAGTGCATCTAAAAACTGCGCTTTTATACAGAAGCGCAAATGGATGGTGCATAGCGTGTGCTGTAATATGTGTATAGGGATGAGCTCTGATCTCCAGGACCTCTGGACTGTAGATAATAGTAGGCCTATTACAGGGAGGAAAGGCCGTGCGCGACCTCCTACAGGACCGTAACTAGGGGTGTGCAAGCGGTGTCAGTGACCAGGGAGCGGCACTGTCACTGGCACGTAGCACCTGGATTTGGCTTGTAGCGTGCCTGGAACGTCACCCTGTATCCCGTACAGGCGCCCGGAGCGTCCTAGGGCAGTGCTGTGCTTCCTGAGGCCAAAGGTCGCGAAAGACGTGTTCAGGGCTGGCGCAGGGTCTGTTCCGACACTGAGGAGTGCCTTTGGACCCTCTCTTTCCTTCATGTCGCCTAATTTATCGGTTGCTGCTATTTCCAAGTTGGAGAAAGGACCTCTGTGACGTAGACACCACGTGACCGCTGCAGAAGGCTGGACCGCTCCTGCGTTACCATCCACTAGGGCATAGAGGGGGAATATATATTTGTGGCGGGCGCAGCGAGCCACCGTGCCCGAAGCGTGGCGAGCGTAGCGAGCCTGCGAGGGCACACTTTTGATCCCCCGTTACCATCCCCGCCCCTCCCCCTTTCAGGCCGAGTCACGTGGGTGTGACGTCACAGGGCCATCAGCCCTGTATTGTCTAGACCTAACCCTAATTTATCATGTTACTGAAAATGGGATGTGATTAATTAACTAGATGCGCTCGGACACCTAATTTGCATTTACTAAGGAATGCATTTGATCTTCCCAACTCCTCAGCCAATGGACATTTTTGCACCCTCCAGATATGCTGTTATACTGGCGAGGGTAGAGACTCTACCCGAGTATCCTTCATTTTCTGACCTACTTTTACTCCTGTGCAATGGTTTTTCCAATTCTTCCCCTCTTCCTTCCTTTTTACTTATCCTGTATAACGAAGCAGGCTATTTTGGAAAAACGCTTAATGTTATAATTGAAGTGCTGAAATATTTGATATCTTGGATTGAGTTCTTGGGTGGAAGCACAAAGCACAGAGAACAGGTTGCGTTTCCCATTACTATACAAAAAAGCCTGTGTAATAAACTATATTACGTACCAGAAATAAGTTAAAGGGCTCTCAAAGCAATGGAAGCTTTTTCTTAGCCAGTCGGGAGGCTGCAGTCTTCCAAGTTCGCACACCCGGATACACTTACAGGTCATAATCATAATATAAGTTTGTAAACTTTTGTTTAGATAGCGTAGAAAACGCATCTGTGATTATGTTTGATTTAAATAAAAAGTTCTCTCTACAATAGAGCAAATATCATCTTCCTTCCCGTATAGGAAATGGCTAAATAATTATTTCTAAAATCATATAATATATGCAGGATTGATGAAGAAAACACCTATCATTTTCAGAGATGAATTTGTGATCACCCAATCAAAAAGCGGCTAGCTAGCGCTGGCGACTACCATCCTCATTATCACTTTTTGTCTGCACCAGCTCTCAGGCATACACACAAAAATGATACAGCTTCTGACACACGTGTAATGCTGTGTACAGACTGGCAGATATATTGGCCGATCAAGCGTCGGCACATAAGTGTGTACCCGCAATGTGTCTGTCAATTAAGGACCTCATTCAGAGGGCGGGCGAATTTAAAAAATGTTCTGGCCTCCTGGCAGCTCACTAGGCTACCACCCACAGCCTTAGCGAGCGGCCAGGATGATGGTCGCGATGGTCAAGTCCTTCGCGACCATCGGGGCTTGCGACGAGATCCTTGTGGTAGGGTCTCGTCTGCCGCAAGCCCCAGAGAGCTTTCGGCTCTAATAGAGCTGTAAGCTCTCCCACTGACATCACTGGTGATGTCAGTGGGGCCGCCCACAAACGGCAGGCGTTCACTTGGGAATGCCTCTGTTTGTGAAGCCACCCCCCCGCCACGCCTACAAAACGGGGCGAGCTGTCGATCAACATCGATCCCTCCATTGCCGCTGGCAGCCGCCTCCCCCATAGGTTTCTATGGGGGATGCGATGCTGCCAAATGTATCAATATCGGAAATGTGAAGCATTCCCGATATTGAAACCAGCAGCTAACGCCATCTTGCGGAGGGATCTCCCAGATGCCTCCGCTGGCAATGGGCGGCGCTCATGTGCAGTCCGCGGAGCCCGTCACCCTGCATGTGCCGGATCATACATGCAGCCGCTATGATCGCATTTTGCAATGCGATCATGGGCAGTACTGCATGCCCTGATCGCATTGCAAAATGCGATCATTAATAAATGGGCCCATTAATCATGTACAGGAAGATGCTGCAGTTGCTGTCTATGGAGATATTTAGTCACTCTTGCCTAATGTGTCACATTTTTCCCTAATATAGCTACTTCCATCAATGCCTCCATGAATACAACTACTGTATAACGTGTATCTATGCAGTGGATGAATCTCTGGTTACCTGGGGTAAATGCCTGTTTGCATCTTTAAGCAATAATAGTACATATCACTCTCTGGGCCTGATTCACTACCGATTGCAACTGCGAATGCAATAGCGATTAAGCACGCAGTATAACATAAGGATGACAATTTTACCTTACACACATCCGTAATGTTTAGCAAGACTGCGAAACCATCGGTAACATCGAGTACCATCGCCAGTCTCATGCACACTTACACGAGCTCTGACCGTCCGCAGAAATAGCTAACTTCAGCGCACGCAATGAGTACTCAGGCTGCGTAAGGCATCGCAGTGGATAATTTACGCACGCCCCTGCAATGGCGTTCAAACGCCCTGGCACGCCTGCGTTTCGTCAAAAGTCACCTCCCGCAAACGGATCTTTGTGTCAATCACTCTGCGATGGGTCTGCGTAGTCACTGGTCCCGATCGCAGTGGCCAGTTCGCGCACGCGCTCTGCGATGCATACGAATGCGCAGAACGTAACAATCGGCCGTTTGCGTGCGTAATCGCAGTTGCGATCGGTAATGAATCAGGCCCTATGTCCACTGGAGATAGGGGATACAAATATTACTCATATCAGAAAAAGACAATACTACACACATATAGGTCCTGCGGGCGTCATTAGACGGTTTTCTTTTATGTATGCAGATGTGTTCTCATACACTAGTGCCGCAGTCGTGCCAAACAGCCCTTCTTCGTGTGCCAGGCCCAGCTTGGCTTGCGCCAATTGCTTTTTCGCCCAAATCTGCGTTTTAGTTGAAAAGCGGTCTTACAAAACCACTTCATGAGAATGCACCGATTCATTTGATATGCGACTCTTGTATATCTGTGTGTGACAGGGACTGCATCTGTATATGAAGGTGCTGCGATGCAGCGGCCGCGGCTTTTTTCCACGCCACATCCCGTTGCACAGATTGACGCACACAGATATACAGATATAGAAGGGTCACATATCAAGTTAAACAATGCATTCTCGTGAAGCGGTTTTGTTGCATTGCGTTGCGAAATAAGACGTGGAAAATGAGCTGCACCGCTTGGCGCAGATCACTCGCGCCACATGGCGTATTGAGGCTAGGTGTAGGAGGACACACCTGTAGTCTTTTTTTATTCCTCTTACCTGTTCTGAACCAGCCATCTGGAGTGAAAGAGTCTCTTGTTTCCTGTGGTTTGTTCCAGTACTCCCTGAAAACAGTTGGTCCGCGTACCTGCAGCTCCCCTTCCCTGTCCTCCAATCCTGGGGGGACCTTGAATAACACACCTGGAATTAGTTGATGCCAGACAAGACTGGCACCCCGCCCACCCACACATCTCCCCTGTGCAGCTGGTGTTGACCTCGCACAATTTCTACAGTTTTGGTAACGCTCCCACGTCTTTAGGAAAACATCTGCTGCGCGCGGCATCTGCCAGTTGGGAGTCTTGGCACAGGCTGGCGCCAGTTGGCAGAATTAGAAGAGGGGGGGGGGGGTTGGAAAGAAAAGGCGAGAAAACAATAACACAAAACCTGTAGGTTTGTAATGGATTCTACCTTCCTGAGTCGGCGCAGTTAACTCCTTCCCTGCCAGTATAAAGAAATAAATAAAATAATGGCTACCCTTTGTCCCTCGCTCCGGTACGTCTTCCAGCCAGCATCTTAAAGTTTTATGCAAAATGCCCAATTGTTTTGTGTCTTGTCCTGCTCTATACCCGTAAACATGAAGTTTTGTTTCCAAATTAATATCGGTGCTGTAATATTTCTCCGGGGGAAAAATAAAAATTCAACAAGTTGCGCTAATGTCATTTCCTTTACAGCCATCTGTTGAAAGAATAAAATCAGGAGCCCATCTCATTCCCTGCTGATTATTACACGCCTTTCAGAGTTACGGGAAATATCTAAAAAAAAACTATATATATTTTTTTTTTCTTTACAAATGGAAGACTTGTCTCTCCTGGGAAACATTGTTGCATTAACCTCAGTTGAACTTCTGCTGTGCTTATATCTGGGTTTGCGGCTCTCAGAAAACAGCTCTTTCATTCACACATTGAAGGCTAGGAGAAAAATACCACCAGTATGAGCAGCAATAGGAATGAACAGGGAAAACGCGGCTGCGGGGAGGCGCCGACAATGGGCGCAATGCCGATTTTTACGCAGATGGAGCAATTGTTTGCTATTGCGCACGCGTCTCAGCCGCACTGCACAGGTGCGGCAATTGTTTTGCGACTACGCCAGCACAGAGGATCCACATGCAAAGTCAGCGTTTGGGGGATGTAACCGGGGGGTTTAGAAAAACGCATGCGTGTCTGACTATTTAAACACTGTTACATCGACGTGCATAAATTAGCTATTGCGAACTCCTACGCAGCATGCCAACCCTCTGCGTGTCAGGAGAGCGGCTGTATTCGAGACAGGCCAGACTCGCCGCAAGGGCTGCATGGCTGGTTGATGTGCGTTGATGTTCCAGATATTTACACTGGCGCGTAGGACGCAGATGAGAAGGCAGAAGTGGGCGTCACTATGCTCGGGTAAACTTTGGAACTAGTAGCATCTTTTCGCAGCTGCGTTCCCTGCGAAATTGCTGTGATCGCATTATCGTCCATCTTCGAATCAGGCCCATTGGCTGCCCTGTGTATGTGCATCGAACTACAAGTGTCACCTACCTTTGTACCAAAGACATCTCCCTGAGCAAGGGTAGTATAGGAGTCGCCTTCATTTGGAGGTGCCTTGGTGGCGATGCGGACCTCTACTCCTGGCAGGGGGTTGCCCACTGACCCTGGCAAAGAAATGAGATGCCGCAGCTGACCATATGTCATTCAGCTTTGCACCCATCACTGACTCAGAACGACAAGCATAAACATGTCCATCTACTCTATGACCCCATAAGGTGCAGTACAGGATTCAGTATACACTAATGTCCAGGGTTCAAGTAATACACTTAAGTTATTTAAAGGTCAACATTTAAGTTAGAACCCTCGTAACATTGCTATAGTGCTTTATGGAATTTACTCATGTCTTTAATTGTCTGGCTCAAAAACTCATTACCTTATACATGTACTTGTATAGCCCCAGGAAGAAATGAGCTGTTCCTGAGCTCCAATCACAGGAACCCAGTTTCACTGCCATGTAACTGACAGTACCTTAACCAATGGAAGCAGCCCGTTATACCCATGACAGTGAGACGTAAGGGTACGACGTAAGGGCGATCTGGGCAGCTGTTTCATTTTAGAAGACATCAAGGTTGTGCCAGCCGGCAATTATACAATAATACATGTGTGAATAGTAACATGTACAAATGTAAACACACGTTAATGGCCTATCAGATCTCCAAACTGCCTAACAGCGTGATGTGAGCGGGTGCAAACATAAAATATAAAGATGTAAACAATAAAAAAACAAAAGAAAACATACGTCGACCATAATGACATAGAGAGCACACAATACAGAAAATGACTGAACCACACATACAACCTTGATATCCCAAACATACACGCACCACGCACAGCCTCAGTAAACAGAACAGACGCGCGTCCTTGATGAGCACATCTCCTCCGTTCCGAGGCTGCTTGCGAGAGCAGAGCTGTGTAATTGAGGATGCTGCATGTGCTAAGCTCAGGGGGGTCCACATGCTGCTGTGTACTGAGGGGCCCTGGGAGGATTGAGACAGGCCGGTGATAAGACACACTGCGATCCGCCTGTCACAATGCGCCAGGTCCCCGCTGGAGCAGCCATTAGCCAACTGTGATCTAAACCTCCAATTAAAGCGCTGATTAGACCCGACGAGGCGTGAGCTGCCCATGAATAATTCATGGCTCTGTGCGTGAACAGAGAGAGAGGGAGAGAAACTCCGGCAAATGCAGCAGAATTAACCCTTTCCGCACTCCAGGGCTCAGTTATTAACACCGAACTGTTATTCTATCTCTAGTCTTCTGCAGGAAGCACTGTAGACAGATGGGCTTCAACTAGCTTGTATCTTATGGGAACAGAGTGGTAGAGGCTTGTCCAAGGTCATAAGTATCAGACAAGGACATGCAAACAGACTCCCAAATAAGAAGCATTGGGGGGTACATTAGTAAAAAAAAAAGTTTTGAAAACTTGAAATCACACATCTAGGAGCAGGACAGTTACAGTATCTAAACAGGGTGCATACAAAAATGAGCGGGGTGCAGTTAGTTTATCGATAGTGATGATGCCGGAATACAGGAGCCATGATGTCAAAAAGGTTGATTTACCAGCATGTTTAAAGTTATAATGCCAATACGATTAAAATACTGTAACTAGCATGCTATCCCTGTCGATATCATGGCGCCTGCATTCCGGCATTGACATAGACGCTGTCAACGTACGGACTGATTCCGAATTGAAAGCAAACCCGATGGTTTGCATACAGGTCCAACAGTGGTGGGACTGTGCATGCGCAAAACGGGTAATAGCGAATTGGCATAACTGGCATACTGCGGGCGTTTGGCGGCTGGGAAGCGTTGCTGACCATTTTGCAGTCGTGCCGAGGCCAGGGTAAGCATCTTCTGACGCAGATTTCCTGGCCCTGGCTGTGCAGTTCCGATGGTCGTGATGGTGATCTGATGCAGTGTCTTAGAACGCAGCACTCGGATCTGCGATGCCGACAGGAGGAGTCTTTTCTCTTCTTCAGGCGCCTCCTGCTGAATTAGCATATTTTTAGCATCGCTGCTACGTCCACACACTCAGGAGCAATGTATATACATGTACAACACTGAATCAGACCCATAGAGACTGCGGATAGAACGTATCGATATTGTTCCACGTATTACCAAGGGGACTTTACCAAATGAGGGTGTGTCATTTTAATAAAGGAGTTTTACACTTTATGGCTCTATTTTGTTACATTCCCTTTTCCGGGCAGTAGTTGTTGCGTGATTTTCCCACCCTTGAGACAAATAATGTGGACTTGGGCTGGCCAAACTCCGCAATAATCTGTGAGCGCCAGAAAAAGGGAAATGACACGCCGCCTGGCTAAAAATGACAACCAACTCATGGATGAAAGGCTGCTGTGCCCATCCAATCAGAATCGGGCTGTTATCTGTAGTCTTAATTCAGATCATCTAGCGGTCAGAGGTTATTATGGAGGCTGACCAGAGGAGGTCCTCCCTGGCAATCTGGAACCCTGCTATATTAACAAAGACAAGGACTCCCATCAATGTTCTATTTTGTGGGTAAGAGGGAGTCAAGTTTATATGAAAGCAAGCCAAGAAGATTTTTGTACCTGGCACACGTGGGCCATTGAGTGGGTTGGTCAGAGCCATGCCAATTTCTGTCATGCCATATCTCTCCAGAAGAGTGTGACCAGTGATATCTCGCCAGCGCTCCAAAACCGGCACAGGGAGAGCCGAGGAGCCAGACACCATTAACCTAAGGAAGAATGGAAACACATTCTGCAAGCAGACTGCAAACTACAGCCACATTCATTGCATTGATATGAGATTTGTACTCAATGTGCAGCTGTCACTTACTCCCAAATAGGGAGCTGAAGAACTATTCATGTCAATGCAGCCCACAGATTTGCACAATAGTCATTAGTCACTGCCGGAACTACTTCCACAAGAGGGGGCACAGCCGCTACTAGGTTTAGAGGTTAGGGAAACCAGGGTATGTCAGGCCACCTGACCAGCACATCTAAGCATATTTGGTGGACAGAACATGTGCTATGAAGCCCATTAGGCATTACTAGGCCCTCTTCCTCAGATGTTACTATTAGGCCCGGCTATGCTGTATTCCACTTCTGATGTCAGTGCTTCTCAATATATTGATAGGCGACATTCTCGTGAATAATGGTTCATTCAACAAAATGGCTACCTCCTCAGTGTGGAGACTATGGTACACTTACATGGTGCTTCTTCTAGTGTGCAATAACGGCACTGTACCTGAGTTTACGCTGGCACATTGTCCTCACAAAGTCCTGAATACTTGGCTTAGCGAAGTGACAATCGTAATAATCGATAAGTTTACTGTAGACAGTAGGCACAGCCATAAAGATGTTGATGGCGGAGGCCTCTGTGCTAAGAAAGTGTTCCCATACCTATGGAAAAGAGACAGGCGTTAGACAACAGTAACAAAGACAACTTGGTCATGGGAAAATATAGATCAACAATTTAAAGTAACAGATTTCTCACTCTAATTTGCATGACATATTTATATATATAAGTGACAGCTGCCAGTCTGAGGACCACCACGCCACCTAGAGGATCAGCATCAAATGACAACCGCAGAATCCCAGAGAAAGCTATTTTGCATAATAACATTTCAGTGCATGTGATTCATAATCTAACAGCACCTTATCATACGGTTTAAAACAAAAGTGGACTGGCCACCATAGATTAACATTTTAGTACATAAAAGTACCCATAAATACTTAATTACTTTTTAGTTGCTATCTACTACTGGCAGGAGACACAATGCATTTGCCTTTTGGTAGATCTAGCGCCCATGTTCAGCATTTCGTGGCTTGTACTAATGTTCTTAGCAACTGCCATTATAGGTTAGTAGAGATTTATGAAACGGTAAATATAAAGGGCTAAAGAAACAATGGTTTAATATGGGGGTGACTGTGCCCAGGGCTGGAATAATGGGCACATGTGCAAGGGACCTGGAAAAGATCAAGGGCCTATTGTGATAAGGGGAGGAGCTATGACCAATGCTGTGTGGGTGTGGCCAGTGCCATATTGACGTGTACATCTCCTACACTATCAGCCCCAATGTCTCCCTAATTATACAAAAGTTTAGAACACTTCATGATTTAATAAGGAAAATAAAATGCAATTTTTATGCTTATGATTTTTGCCCGACCTTGTGGCCAGCTGGTGGCTGGCCATCTTCGTGCAGCCATGACGATGGGCCTATTTTTATGTGGATGCCTGGGACTGTTAATCTGGCCCTGACTGTACCACTGGTTGATTTTCCCTGTACAGGAATTTACCTAAAACAATCAGTTTTTTTCTTAAACGTGGGGCAAATTGAATTATACTCAAAGGCCGCCAGCATGGGTACCGGTGGTGGCTACCGGGCCTTAACTGCAGATTTTGCTTTCAAGTTATGTATCTGCGAACTGAATCTGGTCTTGAAAAAGGTCCTGGAGACCGAAACGCGTTGACATCTACTGAGGATGTGAGTAGCTAAATACCTGGACCTATATGCTACACTTTTTATTGCATGTTTTTATCTGTTTTTTTTTTTTTATTATGTACCTTTCTTTGGAGTTTTATTATTGCCCATTTTATTCATTTTGAGATTTTTTTACTGTGTCGTGGGACAGCTTTTTTCTTCAGGAGTGATTGCTCCACATATGTGTCTTTTTATTATGGGGGATAAAAAGACACATATCACTCCTGAAGAAAAGATACCTCTATGAAAGAGCCATCATTCCATATCATGTGAGTTGGGCTATGAGTTGGGGTATGCACCCGTATTTACCGTACCAAGATACCTTTATGTGAACATCTGTCCACTCTCTAGTGTGAGTTTGGGTACGCAATTTAGGACCTCTTCACTATAAAGAAACTTTTATAAGATTAACAGTTATAGCCCAGCTGCGAGGCTTGGAAACACGCGCTTAACGTCAGTCTTTTCCAGCAAATAAAGTGAAAAAGAAACCTTTATATATTTCATTAAAATACTGAGAGATGCGAGTTGGGTACGCAAACTCTGCATAAATATATTATTTATACTGGAATATAAAGATACCTTTGAGCACATTTCTTCCCCGTTATTCATGTAAGCGGGGTACGCCATATTATACAAGATTAAATATCTGTCCTGTCTGCTAGCAAGTTTTGTGTTTATGGAATTACTACACATTGGTTCCTTTTTTCTCTTTTTTTCGACGCCTCCCCTTATGTGACGATTGAGTGGACGTCGATTGGGAATTGTAGTCAGAAGGAGATACATCTGTTGATTCCACTTGTGATATCCTCCGTATTTTTTTTTTTAATCATTTATTTTAAATGCACTACACAAAGATATTACAAGTAGCTAAAAATAAGTATCAAAATATGGGCAACAAAAATAAACAATATGATACAAAAATAAAAGTAACATTCTGCTCATCCACAACATAACAGGTAGTGTAGTGTTTTGTAATTTTTTACAAATCTTCAAAAATTCTATGGAATAAAACAATAAATCAGAAACAAATATTAATATATTTTTTAAGAGCGAAGAAAGGGAAAGTGGGGGTAGAAATGTAGAGAGAAAAAAAAAAAAAAAAACCAGGAGAGAAGCGATGTAGTACTGGTAGCTTATGTGACATAAATATCAATGAGGTGCTCCTGGTAGTGAGGAGTTGTGGTAGGTAAACCAAGAGCACCGTACCTGCTGGTGTATGTAGATACTGTATTATGTAGTAGGGAGGTAATATATTCCATTGAAGAAATATACCATAGCCTGTTAATAGGAGCTGTTTTGGTAGGAGAATGAGGGGATTTGCAATGCTTGGCTATTAAAAGTTTGGAGGCGTTGCAGATATGCCCAATCAATTTATTCTCAGATTTCGATGCCGAGTGCAGAGGTGTCTGAAGCAACAGTATTGGCGGATCCAAGGGTACATTGGAGGAGATTATTTCTGACATTAAGGTTACCGCCATAGACCAAAACTAATGAATCACGGGGCAATCCCACCAAATATGAAGAAAAGAACCTTCCAAACCGCAGTTACGCCAACATCGATAGGAGGAGTGTGGGTACATGTGATGTAGTTTGTCGGGTGTTATATCCTCCGTATTTTAATGATAAGGAATGTATTATTATTGTTACTCTATGTAAATTTATGAGCGCCGCAGGTTTTGTCTCTTTTCATTGTGTTGCGCACTGAATCTGCCTGCCGTAACTGGCAGATAAATGCGCAACGCGAGCCTCCATCGACAGCTAGCGATGACTTAGATCTGCCCCCAGACTGGGGATTTCTTTATTAAATACCGATTTGTTCTCTATTTAACAAAAATAGGATTCCTCCATACCTCACATAGCATGCAGAGCTCTGCCATGTGAACAGCGTTCTCAGCGGAACCGTTATATACATTTAAATGCATAGGGACTGACACAGGGTTGTATATACTCCTGTATGCAGAGCGTATCTCCCATGAACTCACACTGTGCACGTTCAGAAACTGAGCGCACGCAAGAACTGTCGACGCTGAGCCGAGCATATTTTGGTCGCATCTACACTTACCGAAGGCGCAGCACTGAGATGTGACGGGTCATTTCGTGACGCCGGCATAGTTCGGTGAGGGCGCAAATACGAGCTATGCAGAACTGCACCTTAGCAAAAGGCATATATTTTGCTCTTAGAATAGGGCAGGTGCGATTTCTCACGGATGATGACTTGTGCCAATGCCACATACGCAGATGCGGGCTCATAGATGCGGACAACCCTGCCAATGGGCGAATATATATGCATTTTTTTCCTGCGCAGTTTGTATGTTGATTTCTTTCCAGCTCTGCCATTCTCCTGACGTGTTCAAGATTCAATCTTATAAAGCAAATAAAAAGCTGGTTCTGCTCACAAACACTCTTTAATATCCTGAATCTAAACCAACTTCAGAGGGAACAAACGTAAGGATCAGGGCCGGGATTTAAACTTTAATACTCTTGAAAATCCAATCATCCACAGTTCAGGAATTTCAACACCCTCCCTCTGCGAGTGACAGCGATTATTGTAAGAGAGTAATGATAAAAAGGGCTAGACCTATCATTAGCTCTATATACAAATGCCATCTCCAGCTTTTATTGTTGTATAATTACAAATACAGATGTGTCCTCATACACTATTGCTGCAGTCGCACCAAACAGCCCTTCTCAGCGCGCCAGATCCCGTGCAACTCAGCTCGCGACGAGCGTCGTTATTGTCCACCAACGCCTCTTAGTCGCAATCGGATGTGACAAACCGCTACACGAGACTGCATTGATATGAGACACTTGTATACGAGTCG
The DNA here is from genome assembly GCA_031769625.1 of Taudactylus pleione. Lineage (NCBI taxonomy): Eukaryota > Metazoa > Chordata > Amphibia > Anura > Myobatrachidae > Taudactylus > Taudactylus pleione. Next base: position 780,754 of record JAUIMM010000429.1, on the reverse strand, counting down.
CTATGTGACAGCGACCGCTGCCTTTTTTACAGCAATTAGACACATTTTCAGGGGAAAAAGATGCTCTGCACAAGCCGAGTCTTGCGCTGTCGACTGGCGCCACATGGCGTATTGAGGCTAGGTGTACGCGGACATAAAAGGGAAACCAGAACACAAAACACTGTGATATATTACGTGACGTACGATTATATATTACGTACAGTCATGTAGTGGTAATGAATATTTAGCCCCCACAAATAAACAGCCAGCAACCTTCCGTAACCATAGAGATGGGGAGAGACAAAAAGAAGGCTGGCTGCATACAGGGCCTAATTCTGAGTTGGACGCAGTGGCTGTATTTGCGGGAAGCGGCGGAAGCCACATTTTCTGCCTTATGCTAATGTGAGTGTCCCTAGGGCTAATGCAAGGATCTTTACAGCTTCAAGTGGAAAGCCGCTCTGCTTACTGTGTTTTTCGTACACACCTGCAGCGGTCACATTAGTATCAGCACGCGCACCGGCCTCAGGCTAGGCGCAAGAGAACCGTCAGAAACAGGCGTCCCTGTGCGCAGGACTCAGAATAGCACGGAAGTATAGCTCTCCTCTTGTTTGTGACCACAGCGCCACTGCCCATAAATGCCCGGTTCACGCAGAGAGAGATCTTGTCAAGGCCTGGAGATAAGCAGAAATGCATAATTTCACTTCTGCACATGTGCTTTTTGCTAAACTCGCTATTTACCGCCGTATAACAAACTATATGTAATCATGCCCATAGTGCTTTACTGGGCACTGGTTGGTCATGATATGTTGGGATAATATGAGATATGGTAAGAACTTACCCTTGTTATCTCTATTTCTACGAAGTCCATAGGGTTCCACAGGATACCTTGGGTATAGGTGTGACGTCAGTCGCAGGGCACCAAAGAGTTAAGCTTTCAGCCTCCCAGGATGCACTAGGTCCCCCTCCTATACCCCGCCCCCGGGCCAAGGCACCTCAGTTAGTTACCAAGCCATAGGCCGGAGGAGGAGAAGGAAGAGAGAGAACAAAGATCTGGACACATACAAGAATCACATTCTCACCAGAGGGAGACGGAAAACCGGTGACCAGAGCAAAGCCCATCTGCAGCACAGGTGCGACAGGGCGGGAGTCCTGTGGAACCCTATGGACTTCGTAGAAATAGAGATAACAAGGGTAAGTTCTTACCATATCTCATATTTTCTACTTCAGGGTCCATAGGGTATCCACAGGATACCTTGGGGATGTCCCAAAGCAGTATCCTTTAAGGGTGGGGACGCTCCTGTGCAGAAAGGAGAATCCGCCGCCCGAAGGAAGCATCCTGAGAGGCGAAGGTGTCAAACCAGTAATACCTCACGAAGGTATGGACAGAAGACCACGTAGCAGCCTTGCAGATCTGAACTGCCGAGGCACCACGTCGAGCTGCCCACGAAGGACCCACAGACCTAGTGGAATGAGCCTTCAGAGAAGGAGGGACCGGTAGGCCTTCATGAAGATAAGCTTCAGAAATAGCCATACGGATCCAGGCTGCCAAAGTTTGCTTTGAAGCAGGCCAACCCTTTTTACAGAAGCCATAGAGGACAACAAAGCGTCCGACTTCCTAAACAAAGAAGTGCGGTCAACATAAGTCCTTAAGGCCCGCACAACATCCAAAGAGGCCTCACCCACGGAAAGACCCGGTGAGTTAAAGGCCGGAACAACTATTTCCTCGTTAACATGAAACTGGGAAACAACTTTGGGAAGAAACTTGGGCCGAGTGCGGAGCACTGCCCTGTTCCCATGAAAAACCAAGAAAGGGGGTCTACAAGAAAGAGCCCCTAACTCAGAAACACGTCTGGCTGAAGCAACGGCCAGAAGGAAAACAGTCTTAGCTGTTAGCCATTTAATATCCACTGAGCCCAGTGGTTCAAACGGCGGTCCTTGGAGAGCCCTCAGGACCACAGCCAAATCCCAAGGCGCCACAGGTGGAACAAAGGGCGGCTGAATACGGAGAACACCTTGCATAAAGGTGCGCACATCCGGGATTGTAGCAATCCTACGGTGAAACCAGACAGATAGGGCCGAAACCTGTACCTTCAAAGAAGCAAGGCGAAGCCCATGATCTAGTCCCGCTTGCAGGAAGGCGAGAATCCGAGACAGACGAAACTCCCGCGGTGCATAACCTCTCGGTCGACACCACTGGAAGAACATATGCCACACGCGATGGTATATCCTCGCGGAAGACGGTTTCCGAGCTCGTAACATGGTACGCACCACAGAGCTGGAAAACCCCCAGGACCTCAGCATGGCCGTCTCAACAGCCACGCCGCCAAAGACAGCCGAGTCAGGTCCGGGTGAAGACAAGGACCCTGAGACAGAAGGTCCGGTCGTAGCGGCAACCGCAGAGGACTGTCCACGGACAGACCCTGAAGGTCTGAGAACCAGTGCCGTCTGGGCCACGCGGGAGCTATCAACAGGAGCGTCCCTCCTTCCTGTTTGAATTTCCGGATTACCCGTGGAAGAAGGGAGACCGGAGGGAACAGGTATGCGAACCTGAACGTCCACCGGACGGACAGAGCATCCACCAGAGATGCCCCTTCGTCTCTTGTGCGAGACCCGTACACCGGCAACTTGTTGTTGTGCCGGGACGCCATGAGGTCGATTTCTGGAAGACCCCACCTGTCCACCAGTAGTTGAAAAACGTCCGGGTGCAGGGACCATTCCCCTGGATGAACGTCCTGGCGACTTAGAAAGTCTGCCTCCCAATTTAGCACTCCCGGGATGAAGACCGCTGATATGGCCGGAAGATTGCGCTCCGCCCAAACCAGGATCCAAGAGACCTCTACGAGAGCCGCCCGACTGCGAGTTCCTCCTTGCCTGTTTATGTAGGCCACGGTGGTAGCATTGTCCGACTGGACCTGCACCGGGTGACCCTGGAGAAACCGCTGTGCCTGCAGGAGAGCATTGAAGACCGCACGGAGTTCCAAGATATTTATTGGAAGCTCCGCTTCTGTCGGTGTCCACCTGCCCTGGAACAAGTGTGGACCCGAAACTGCTCCCCAGCCCCGAAGACTGGCGTCCGTTGTCAACAGGACCCAATTTGGAACCCAGAACGGACGTCCCTTGTTGAGGTGGGTCGTCTTTAACCACCACGCAAGGGACAGGCGAACCTCCGGGGTGAGCACAATCGTCTGGAACTTCAGAGACTGAGGCAGCCCGTTCCACTTGGACAGGATCAGGTGCTGCAGAGGTCTGGAGTGAAACTGGGCGTATTCCACCATGTCGAACACCGACACCATGGAGCCCAGTAACCTCATCGCCGAGTGTAAGGACACCCGGCGGCTGTGCAGACAACTGCGCACCCTTGACTGTAAAGCAGAGATCTTGTCCTCCGTCACGAAGATCCTTTGCTGTCCCGAGTCCAATAAGGCTCCAAGATGCAGAATCCTCCGAGACGGGATTAGAGTGGACTTCTGCCAGTTGATTAGCCAGCCGTGCCATTGCAGCAGTACAATGGTCAGGTCCAAGTGGTGTAACAGGAGCTCTGGAGATCCTGCCACCAATAACAGGTCGTCCAAGTACGGCAACATGCGGACTCCTTGCAGCCGCAGAGAAGCCGCCATGACCGCCATAGCGTCCTGTAAGTTCAATGACACCATGTAGTCCCCAGGTTCCAGCGCCAGAATGATGGACCGTAGGGTCTCCATCCGAAACTTCGGGACCCGCAAAGACTTGTTGAGTGCTTTGAGGTTGAGAATCGGACGATATGACCCATTGGGTTTCTGTACCAAAAAAAGATTTGAATAGAAACCCTGGCCCCTCTGGGAGAATGGAACAGGCACTATAACTCCAGCCTGGAGCATAGTGTGCAATACCTTCCGCAGCTCCGTAGCCTTGTTCCGGTCTGATGGTAGACCCGTGGTGAAGAATTGAGCCGGGGGTCTGTGCCGGAAGGAGAGGGCGTACCCGTGAGAGACCACCTCCAGAACCCAAGTGTCTGTCGTAGTGAACGACCAACACCGGGAGAACTGCAGCAGGCGGCCTCCCACCCTGGGATCCCCCAAGGGGAGACCCGGACCGTCAGGCCGCAGGCTTGTCATCTGGCTTGGGGGCCGGACGTCTGGTACTCCATGCCTGTTTCCGGGGCTTGACCGATTTCTTAGGGCCAGCCTGTCGAGGAAACGACTGTGGTTTGGGCCTGCCCTGGGCCCTAGATGACCGAAAGGACGATGGTCCAGAACCAGAAGGAGCAGCGGCCGACGGGAGACAAGCAGATTTGGCTGCCGCCAGCGTGGCCACAATCTTATCCAGATCCGGACCGAAGAGAACTTCTCCGGTAAACGGCAACGCTTCCAGACCTTTCTTGGATCTGCGTCCGCCTTCCAGGATCGCAGCCACAAGGTGCGACGAGCAGCTACCGCTGCTGAAGAAATTCTAGACACCAGAGTACTAATGTCTAGAGCCGCCTCGTTGATGTAGGTGGCCGAATCACGGAGATTGCCAATCAACTCCGCCTGTTCGGCCGGACAGTCGGATTCAAAAGAAGCCTCTAATGAATCCGCCCAGCGCTCCATAGCTCTGGCAACCCAGCAAATGGCCATAGCCGGCCGTGCTGCCCCCCCTGCAAGGGAATAAGCAGACTTCAGGCAGATTTCTACCTTGCGGTCCGTAGCATCCTTAAGGGAGGACATGGATGGCATCGGCAATGTGGCACTACGGACAAGACGGGTCACGTGAGAATCCACCTGTGGAGGGGATTCACACTTAGCAAAATAATTATCCGCGAACGGATAAGCCACCGCCAGGCGTCTCTGCGGCTGGTATCTTTTGCCAGGTTGTTTCCACGCCTCCTCTAAATGGTCCACCAACTGACCCGAAAGAGGAAAGACTGTGGCATCGCCCTTCACATCTTTGAAAAAGGCATACTTAGATTTAGCCGCTGGGGGAACTTCGTCCTCAATCACCAAGGCTGTGCGGACCGCCCGAATAAGTCCAGGAATATATACTTTGGACTTAGCATCAGCGTCCTTAGTATGGAAAGGTTCCTGATCGTAAGGATCCAGAATCTCCCCATCATCAGACGTCCCTTCGTCATCCTCATAAGGAGCGGACAGAGACGCCACCGGCCTTTTATGAGGCCGCATCACAGACTCCCCTTGCAACACATCCGACAAGTGCTGTACAGAACTCGTCAGGGAGTTAACCCACGCTGGCTCCTGAGAACCCGGGAGCGGGGAAATAGGGAGACTGTGGGGTACCACCAATTGTCGTGGGAACCCCTGCATGGGTGACGACACCACAGACTGCTGGGACAAACCCATCGGAGTAAACGCGGGCTGCGGAGCTAACTGGCCCACTAAAGCTGTTAACGCCTGAGCGAAACAAGCCCAGGGCGGCTCCTGTACCGGTGCTGTAACCGTAATAGGCCGCGCCATGGACAAACACTGCCGGCAAAGGCCCTCCGCGCTACCCTCCCCCTCCGCTAACGGTACTTTGCACGTGGTACACTGTAGCCGGAGGGGAAAATCACTTTCAGACATGATGGCACCACGTATGTGACCTCTCTCACCAATTAAGTATTAAATAGGCGAGAGACCACCCTGCAGCACCGCACCGCAAGGGCTTTAGCAGAAAGAACAGGGACAGTAATAAAGCTGACAGTTTAGAGAAGAAAAGTTACAGGCAGCGCTAGCACAGTCACATACAATGCAGAGAAATAACAATTCCTGCACTAACAGCGCTGATCACTCAACTACACAGACACAGGGCCTGGTAGGACACAGCGCTGCATACACAGACCTGAGCCACAGCGGAGGAGAGGTATGCGGGGGGACCCAGACCACGATGCTTCCTTCCAGACTTCCAGCAGCGTTCACCATGCGTTGCAGAGAAGATGGCCGCCGAGGAGCAGAGAGAAGCTGGCCTGGGGGAGGAGCGCTGACACAGGACCAGTCAGCACAGTGCAGAGAGGGCTGTGTGCAGCGGGGGAGGCGCCGGCTGTGAGACAGGGAAGGCGCGCTCCCCTGGCATGCATTTAACCCCTGGGACGCCGCAGCGCTACCGCTCTGCTGCGGTCCGCTGTCCCAGGGGGTAGTGGAAGCGCAGGTTGGTCGCCTGGCTCCACGCTGCAGCCAGTCCCCAGGGAGCCCCCTGCCTGGGGACTTAGGACCATGTGATCAGCGGGGACCCACCGCGGAACCCCGCTGCTTACCTCTGTCCCCCTTGAATCCGGCCATGGTCCAGAACATCTGGGGTCACCGCTAGCTGTGACCCCAGACGCCCACCAGCATCCCCGGATCAGTACCGGCGTTCTGGTACCGGCGGGGTGTAGGGAAGACAGCATGGACGTCAGGACTGACTGTCCATGCTGTTCATCCAGATGTGCAGCCACAGCTGCATGAAGAAAAAGCTTCAGGGGCTCTTCTAGCCCCCACTCCAACAGGTGCACCCGACTCCGGCCGGGCACCAAACTAAACTGAGGTGCCTTGGCCCGGGGGCGGGGTATAGGAGGGGGACCTAGTGCATCCTGGGAGGCTGAAAGCTTAACTCTTTGGTGCCCTGCGACTGACGTCACACCTATACCCAAGGTATCCTGTGGATACCCTATGGACCCTGAAGTAGAAATATACTATATACATCAGGTAATTATAGGGTGATCATTATTAGGAAATACTGTACTGTATATTAGTATGCAAATTAATTAATCAACATTATTGCTAAGACGTACAAGCACAGCCATTGTTCTGCGTAGCCATGATACAAAACCTTACCCTGCCATTTATTTCCTTATAAAACTGTTGTCCAATGGTTTTTGAAGGCATATATCCAAGTATGGACCTACTGTACATTGTCTACCCTACTATAAGAGAACCCTTTTAGGCAACAAAATTTGGGAACAGCGCAATACAAGGCATGTATTAGAAAAAAAAAATACTGTATATTTTATTTATAGATAAAAACATTTCCCAGGGAGGGACTGAATTATTTTTTTCTTGTCACTTTTTTTTTTTTTTTTAAGATAATGGATCACTTTGTTACTTTACCCATACTGAGAGCCTACTCCGTGGACCCTGCTGGCTTGTGCAAATAATGATTCTTTTTAGATTTTCTAATGGGATAGCTCAAGTGGAATATGTTCCCAGGTAGTAGATATGCACCGCATCCATTATATATACAGTATTAGCACTTCGTGATAAGTGGATGGATACCTGGTCGAGAAATGGTTAATTGCAACAGACTAGGCGGATTATTCTGCAGACAAATCTGCAAAGGTGGGGATACCTATAACGGTCACATGACTCCACCTGTTTCACCTGGAAAGATATATGCAAATGATAGTTTGGTCTATTTGTTGCATTAAAAAAAAAAAAACAACCTTGCCCCACATTACCCCCCCTCTCACTACACTGATTTATGTGATTCGTAGCCTGACAGGCCTCCCCGTGCCTACACTGTGCCATGAGCAGAAGCCTTCACAGGGGAAAGGAGCGTGGACTGATTAAAGGTGAATCTCTCTTAGCCTGAGCACACAGACGCCCTCAGTGCTCTTGCACAGAACTCCAGGCTTCGCATTCCCATGAGTCCTTTATAGCCTCCTCCGCCTCCCCCCCAAGCCTTCTCCTTGCTCCTCACACCGCTGCCCCAGAACAATTCTCTCCAAAACACTGCAAGCAATATCGTGCCTTACTGCAGCTGAGAGAGACATCAAAACCGCGGAGCAGCCTTTTCATTCAACGCAGCCAGACCAGAAGACGAAAGGCGGAAAATCTGCGAACTGTGTCTTAGGCAGCACGGCCAAATCTACATGGAACGGCCGTCTCTCAGGTCAAGTGCAGTCTAAAACATTTAATTGGTAGAACAATTTCAATGCATATTGCATTACAGAGAATTTAGGCTCGTGTCTGCATAGATAAATCCCTTCGGGGAAAAAAGAAAAAAAAAACAGGTTCATGACATGGAAAGATTGGATTGGTGCAGTGAACGCAGAGTCAAAGTGTTATTGTTTTCTCTGTGTGATGAGCATTAAATTATTTAAATTGTCTATATAACGATTAATGTCGCTCTAATATGTAACATACTGTATATTATGAATCTATAGTACAAGCTGTACCTGGAATTCAGACTCACTACAGGGTCAATTCTTTTAGCTCTTATTGGCCATTACTCGTCACCATGATGTGTTTTGGGTTCCATTTCAATTCTACCTTTAATGACAGATAGATGTCCAAGATACAGAAATAACAGGGAAGGAGATCATGAATACAAGTCTAGTGTTCATTCTGGTACCCTGCACCTGTCACAACCCATGCAGTTCCTCTTTCCTGCCTGGGGGGGTCACTCTCTGCTCTGGTGCTTCTAGCACACTCAGCTAATGCAACAAACCTCTTATATACAGACCAGAGTGTGCTAGGAGCGCCAGTGTGGAGAGCGACACCCCAGGCCGGAAAGAGGAACTGCACAGGATGTGACAGGTGCAGGGTGCTAGAATGAACACTACAATTCAATGCCTAAACATAACACACCCCCTGCTCCACCCCCCCCCCAAAAAACAAACAAACAAAAAAAAAACCATGTAGTGCTACTGTCTAATTAAATGTTTCAAAGAGTTATTAAAAACAGGTAGAACCTCAGAATCCTAGCCTGTAAACCGCAAAACATAACCATACTGGTTGTAATCTTTTTAGGCCTATGCCATTAGTATAGATAATACGACAGCTAAAATTCTCATAGATATTCTGAATGCATGGTTGCCCTCATTATTAGGGACAGGCCACAGACAATCCGTGCACAGTGACCCACCGGACACAGGCTGCCACCCAGGAGATAATTCCCTCAATGCTGTTATGTTTTGATTTACACACAGCATTTGATCCCTAAATCATCTTTATTAATTGCCACAGAGATGGGGTTTTGGCTATAACTTTATTACCGTTATTAGTTCTGTTTATGCTTATTCCTCAGCTTGTGTTTGACATATGGGTCTCCGTCTCCTGTCACCCGCCGTTCCCCCTCCAGCTCTCAATGCTTATGGGGTGCACTATATGGCTGTCTTCTAACTCTTCCGTTACTATTTGTGTTTGCTGTACAGTCACTGCCAATTCAAATTTGTGATAATCCACACATCCTTTATGTGGAGACTCGTTCTTTACATCATAAACAACGCTTATTTGTGGAGGATATTATTTTATATATTACTTTAAACTTTCCTATGTAATTTATTTGTTGTTCTAGAGTCTAGATAAATTCTCTATGATATCACACCAGAAAAATCAAAAAACCACAAAATGAAAAATCCTGACCATGTATTTTACAGAATAATTCCACTAGCATGACTATAGGAAATCCCCACTGTATTACATAGTACTGATACACTGCTGGCACTTCATATGCTAAAGCAGGGGTTCCCAACCACGGTCCTCAAGGCACACTAACAGTCCAGATTTTAAGGATAGCCATAGTTGAGCACAGGTGACTTAATTAGTAGGTATTTTGATTTAACCATCTGTGCTTAAGCATGGATATCACTAAAACCAGGACTGTTAGTGTGCCTTGAGGACCGAGGTTGGGAATCACTGTGCTAAAGGCTTACTACAAAATATGCATTTCACTATCCATGCAGAGGGGAGGAAATCTTAATATACCTGCAGCTCTGCAAATTGAGGATTTATTAGGGACGCAATTTATGTTTGCATTTTAGACGTAAATTGCGTTCATCTCTAGATCAGCCATTATTATTACAAATGAACGTAATACTGCTTTTATACCTAAATTCGGGGTCTGAGCCGGAGGTTGGAACAGAGTTCCAATCCGGATCAGACCCGGAATTTCCCAGGCGCCGACCCAGGATATTCCTGAGTTGGCGCCGTTCACACCGGAGCCGGGTCTGCGGTGACCCGACTTTTCCGGCATTGTAGTGGAGGACGTCATCTCCAAGTGCCACTGAAGCTGGCCAATCGGCATGCATGTGGTACGATCCGAGTCATCGTGACCCGGATCGCGCCATTTACACTGCAGGGTTTCACGGGTCATTCCCATGTTAAATCCTGCAAGTTACCTGGGTTGGATTGCCAGGTAATTCGACCTGGTAATCCAACCCTGTCCCCTTTTACACCAAGAAGCTACCCGGGTTAACCCTGCAATAACCCGGGTTATTGGAGGCCAGGGAAAAGGACATCGGTGTGGCTAGGGATCTTTATATTTTCACATGCCTCCCCCCTCCCCCGGGGCTGTCTGCGCCCAACTTAACTTCGAATGGTAAGCCAGGTGTCGGGCTCCCGGCAAGGGTCTAATGACGCCTGTCATTAGACACTTGCCAGGATTAGACAGTCGGGAAGCCGTCGGTCGGGATTTCGTCCGTCGGTTTCCCGACTGCTTCCTGTTACAAGTACTTACTGAAACATACACAGGTCGAAATAATTTCTAGGATACTAAGTAAGCCCTAGCGTACCAAGTAATGTGTTGGTGATATCATCAAGCAGCCGGCACCGCCACTCACATTTGGTGACATTGGACCACATTCAGATCCGCTCGCGAATGCCATCGCAGCTGAAATATCTCATGATCGCAATTGCTAAAATATGCTAACGAGTCTCCCGCCAATCAGGGCTTAGAGACAACCACTGAAAGCATCTCACACACAAAACTGGAAACATCTGAAACATCTAACGCAGATCAGGCGGCTATCAGCCCTCTGAGTAAGTCTAAGGTGCCGCAGGCATAGGACGCAGCAGCTAATTTATGCACGCCCTCAAAACAGTATTTAAATGGTCCCACATGCCTGTGTTTTTCTATACACCCTCCCGTTACCTTCCCCAAATGCTGACTTCCTGTAACTCACTTTGAGAGTGAATCCTCTGTGTGTGCATGATCTCAAAACAATCGTTGCACGTGCGCAGGTCGGCTTTAACGCATGCACAATGGCCAACAATCGCTCAAACTGCGTAAATATCAGCATTGCGTGTGGATCTGAATCGGGCCCATTGTCCCAAATTCCCTGCATTCTTGTGAACAGGGATTAAAATTTTAGCAGAGACAGTAGATGGGCTACTAAAGGTTATCAATTTATATTTTAGAAAATTAAAGCGAATGCACATATTGTACAGAGAGATAGGTGTTCACGCAGAGCTAAACAATATACAGTGGCAGGCCTGGCGACAGGGGGGGACTAAGGGGACTTCTGTACCAGGCCCCCGAGGACCGGGCGGGCAGTGGCACAAAATGGGGCCATGGTCGGCGGTCTTTGTTCCAGCCGCCGGGACCCATAGCGGCCGCCCAGCCCCTAGTCCCCTGTAGCCTGGCCCGAGCAGAACTGAGCTCTTCTGGGTGACTCAGCTGCGGCCCGGGCTGGGCCTGACCCTTAGTTGAGCAACGTGGCGGCATGACATCATAGGTCACATCGCCGCACGTCAGATAGGCAGTGCCACTGCGGGTATAGAAGTGGAAGTGGATAAATCCCCGGATGGTACAGCCTGAGGAATAGGTGCTGGGGATGGAAGAAGTAGGAAGCTGATAGGGGCTGGGGGCAGCGGAAGGTGATGGGGGCTGGGCATAGAGAAAGATGAAGGGGCATAGGAAGGTGATGGGGGCTGGGGGCAGAAGGAGACATGGGCTGGGGGCAGAGGAAGGTGAGATGGGCTGGGGACAGAGCAAGGTGATGGGGGCTGGGGGCAGAGCAAGGTGATGGGGGCATAGCAAGGTGATGGGGGCAGAGCAAGGTGATGGTGAAGGTGACATGGGCTGGGGGCAGAGGTGGTGATGGGGCTGGGGATGGAGGAAGACGAAGGGGCAGAGGAAGATGCTGGGACTAGAAGGTGATACGGGCTGGGGGCAGAGCAAGGTGATGGGGCAGAGGAAGGTGATGGTGAAGGTCACATGGGCTGGGGGCAGAGGTGGTGATGGGGCTAGGGATGGAGGAAGACGAAGGGGCAGAGGAAGATGCTGGGGCTAGAAGGTGATACGGGCTGGGGGCAGAGGAAGGTGATGGGGCTGGGGATGGAGAGAGGTGAAGGGGGTAGAGGAAGATTATGGTGCAGAGAAAGGTGATGGGGGCTAGGGACGGAGGAAGGTGAAGGGGACAGAGGAAGGTTGATGGGGCTGGGACAATAGGTGATGAGGACTGGGAACGGAGGAAGGTGGTGGGGGCTTCTGGGCTAAGGATGGTGACGAGAGGCTGAATTTGAGGAAGGTTATGAGTAGGGGTGAGCGGGTTCGGATTTCTGAAATCCGAACCCCCCCGAGCCCCCCCGATCCGAGTCCGATCCGAATCAGGCTCGACTTTTCCCGCCTGACTCGGATCTGAAATCGAGGCAAAACGTCATCATCCCGCCTTCCGAGTCTCGCGGGTTTTGGATCCTATATAAGGTACCCACGTCGGCGCCATTTTCTCACTCGGCTGTGGACAGTGAAGAGGGAGGGTGGGAGTTAGGGCTGTGTAGTGTAGTGTAGTGTAGTGCTGCTGTTGTCCACTACTTCAAAGTCCATAAGGGCTGGCTGTGTTGTGCTGTGCTGCTGTTGTTAATAGGGGCTGTGTCCACTACTTCAAAGTCCATAGGGGCTGGCTGGACTGTGTTGTGCAGTCAGTTCTCCATAGGGGCTGTGTCCACTCCAAAGTCCTGTGCAGTGTCCCAGTCCTAAAGGAGTGCTGCAGTGTTGTCCAGGGGGTGCTCTGTCCATCAGGGGTGCTCCCCCCAAGTGCTAAAAAAATAATATATTTTCTGTGTTTGTGAATTGTGTGCGCAGTAGCCGCACGTGCATCAACAAAGTAGTGCCAAGCGTGCGCCTGTGTCATAAGTAAAGGGCCGGCTGGCTTGACCGTTAAAGGGTGCTGTAACCCCCGAAAGTACACTCCAGTCCAAACCAAAAAAAAATGATTTTCTGTGTTTGTGAATTGTGTGCGCGGTAGCCGCACGTGCATCAACAAAGTAGTGCCAAGCGTGCGCCTGTGTCATAAGTAAAGGGCCGGCTGGCTTGACCGTTAAGGGTGCTGTAACCCCCGAAAGTACACTCCAGTCCAAACCAAAAAAAAAATTATTTTCTGTGTTTGTGAATTGTGTGCGCAGTAGCCGCACGTGCATCAACAAAGTAGTGCCAAGCGTGCGCCTGTGTCATAAGTAAAGGGCCGGCTGGCTTGACCGTTAAGGGTGCTGTAACCCCCGAAAGTACACTCCAGTCCAAACCAAAAAAAAAATTATTTTCTGTGTTTGTGAATTGTGTGCGCAGTAGCCGCACGTGCATCAACAAAGTAGTGCCAAGCGTGCGCCTGTGTCATAAGTAAAGGGCCGGCTGGCTTGACCGTTAAGGGTGCTGTAACCCCCGAAAGTACACTCCAGTCCAAACCAAAAAAAAAATTATTTTCTGTGTTTGTGAATTGTGTGCGCAGTAGCCGCACGTGCATCAACAAAGTAGTGCCAAGCGTGCGCCTGTGTCATAAGTAAAGGGCCGGCTGGCTTGACCGTTAAGGGTGCTGTAACCCCCGAAAGTACACTCCAGTCCAAACCAAAAAAAAAATAATTTTCTGTGTTTGTGAATTGTGTGCGCAGTAGCCGCACGTGCATCAACAAAGTAGTGCCAAGCGTGCGCCTGTGTCATAAGTAAAGGGCCGGCTGGCTTGACCGTTAAGGGTGCTGTAACCCCCGAAAGTACACTCCAGTCCAAACCAAAAAAAAAATTATTTTCTGTGTTTGTGAATTGTGTGCGCAGTAGCCGCACGTGCATCAACAAAGTAGTGCCAAGCGTGCGCCTGTGTCATAAGTAAAGGGCCGGCTGGCTTGACCGTTAAGGGTGCTGTAACCCCCGAAAGTACACTCCAGTCCAAACCAAAAAAAAAATTATTTTCTGTGTTTGTGAATTGTGTGCGCAGTAGCCGCACATGCATCAACAAAGTAGTGCCAAGCGTGCGCCTGTGTCATAAGTAAAGGGCCGGCTGGCTTGACCGTTAAGGGTGCTGTAACCCCCGAAAGTACACTACAGTCCAAACCAAAAAAAATATAATTTTCTGTGTTTGTGAATTGTGTGCGCAGTAGCCGCACGTGCATCAACAAAGTAGTGCCAAGCGTGCGCCTGTGTCATAAGTAAAGGGCCGGCTGGCTTGACCGTTAAGGGTGCTGTAACCCCCGAAAGTACACTCCAGTCCAAACCAAAAAAAAAATTATTTTCTGTGTTTGTGAATTGTGTGCGCAGTAGCCGCACGTGCATCAACAAAGTAGTGCCAAGCGTGCGCCTGTGTCATAAGTAAAGGGCCGGCTGGCTTGACCGTTAAGGGTGCTGTAACCCCCGAAAGTACACTCCAGTCCAAACCAAAAAAAAAATTATTTTCTGTGTTTGTGAATTGTGTGCGCAGTAGCCGCACGTGCATCAACAAAGTAGTGCCAAGCGTGCGCCTGTGTCATAAGTAAAGGGCCGGCTGGCTTGACCGTTAAGGGTGCTGTAACCCCCGAAAGTACACTCCAGTCCAAACCAAAAAAAAAATTATTTTCTGTGTTTGTGAATTGTGTGCGCAGTAGCCGCACGTGCATCAACAAAGTAGTGCCAAGCGTGCGCCTGTGTCATAAGTAAAGGGCCGGCTGGCTTGACCGTTAAGGGTGCTGTAACCCCCGAAAGTACACTCCAGTCCAAACCAAAAAAAAAATAATTTTCTGTGTTTGTGAATTGTGTGCGCAGTAGCCGCACGTGCATCAACAAAGTAGTGCCAAGCGTGCGCCTGTGTCATAAGTAAAGGGCCGGCTGGCTTGACCGTTAAGGGTGCTGTAACCCCCGAAAGTACACTCCAGTCCAAACCAAAAAAAAAATTATTTTCTGTGTTTGTGAATTGTGTGCGCAGTAGCCGCACGTGCATCAACAAAGTAGTGCCAAGCGTGCGCCTGTGTCATAAGTAAAGGGCCGGCTGGCTTGACCGTTAAGGGTGCTGTAACCCCCGAAAGTACACTCCAGTCCAAACCAAAAAAAAAATTATTTTCTGTGTTTGTGAATTGTGTGCACTGTGGCTGCACGTGCATCAACAAAGGAGCAGCGCCAAGCGTGCGCCTGTGTCCCATAAGTAAAGAGCCGGCTGGCTCATTTCTTAAAGGGTGGTGTAACCCACAAAGTGCACTACTCTCCAGCAAAAATAGAATAATATTTTCTGTGTTTGTGTGCGCTTTAGCCGCACGTATATATATCAATATAACATAAATGGAGGACCAAACTTTCTCCGATAAAAATAAAATAGGGAAAGATCAAGAACCACTTCCTCCTAGTGCTGTTGCTGCTGCTGGGAGTTGTTCATCATCCCAGAGAGGAAGTAGGAACATCACTACTTTTACTAAACAATTGACCCTCCAACAGTCCCTAGCGATGAGGATGAAGTACGACAGCAGTCATCCTGAAGCAAAACGTATAACTGAGGCCTTGACTGCTATGTTGGTGTTAGACGTGCGTCCGGTATCCGACATTAGTGCAGTGGGATTTAGACAATTGATGGAGGTAGTGTGTCCTCGGTTCCAAATCCCGTCTAGATTCCACCTGCATCCTCAAAGCAGCAGCGACAAGCGTGCGTCTGTCTGTTAAAGGGTGGTGACACCCTCAAAGTGTGCTACACAAACAATTAAAATATTGTTCTTTTTTTTTCTGTCTTTGTGAATTGTGTGGGCTGTAGCCGCACCTGCATCCTTAAAGCAGCAGCGACAAGCGTGCGTCTGTCTGTTAAAGGGTGGTGACACCCTCAAAGTGTGCTACACAAACAATTAAAATATTGTTCTTTTTTTTTTGGTCTTTGTGAAATGTGTGGGCTGTAGCCGCACCTGCATCCTTAAAGCAGCAGCGACAAGCGTGCGTCTGTCTGTTAAAGGGTGGTGACACCCTCAAAGTGTGCTACACAAACAATTAAAATATTGTTCTTTTTTTTTCTGTCTTTGTGAATTGTGTGAGCTGTAGCCGCACCTGCATCCTTAAAGCAGCAGCGACAAGCGTGCATCTGTCTGTTAAAGGGTGGTGACACCCTCAAAGTGTGCTACACAAACAATTAAAATATTGTTCTTTTTTTTTTGGTCTTTGTGAAATGTGTGGGCTGTAGCCGCACCTGCATCCTTAAAGCAGCAGCGACAAGCGTGCGTCTGTCTGTTAAAGGGTGGTGACACCCTCAAAGTGTTCTACACAAACAATTAAAATATTGTTCTTTTTTTTTCGGTCTTTGTGAAATGTGTGGGCTGTAGCCGCACCTGCATCCTTAAAGCAGCAGCGACAAGCGTGCGTCTGTCTGTTAAAGGGTGGTGACACCCTCAAAGTGTTCTACACAAACAATTAAAATATTGTTCTTTTTTTTCGGTCTTTGTGAAATGTGTGGGCTGTAGCCGCACCTGCATCCTTAAAGCAGCAGCGACAAGCGTGCGTCTGTCTGTTAAAGGGTGGTGTAACTCTCAAAGTGCTCCAAAAAATAAAAAACTATTTTTTTAATGTGTTTGTGACTTGTGTGCGATGTAGCCGCACCTGCATCCTTAAAGCAGCAGCGACAAGCGTGCGTCTGTCTGTTAAAGGGTGGTGACACCCTCAAAGTGTGCTACACAAACAATTAAAATATTGTTCTTTTTTTTTCTGTCTATGTGAATTGTGTGGGCTGTAGCCGCACCTGCATCCTTAAAGCAGCAGCGACAAGCGTGCGTCTGTCTGTTAAAGGGTGGTGACACCTCAAAGTGTTCTACACAAACAATTAAAATATTGTTCTTTTTTTTTTGGTCTTTGTGAAATGTGTGGGCTGTAGCCGCACCTGCATCCTTAAAGCAGCAGCGACAAGCGTGCGTCTGTCTGTTAAAGGGTGGTGACACCTCAAAGTGTTCTACACAAACAATTAAAATATTCTTCTTCTTTTTTCTGTCTTTGTGAATTGTGTGGGCTGTAGCCGCACTTGCATCCTCAAAGCAGCAGCGACAAGCGTGCGTCTGTCTGTTAAAGGGTGGTGTAACCCTCAAAGTGTGCTCCACAAACAATAAAAATATTCTTTTTTTTTTCTGTCTTTGTGAATTGTGTGGGCTGTAGCCGCACTTGAATCCTCAAAGCAGCAGCGACAAGCGTGCGTCTGTCTGTTAAAGGATTACATCGGTGACAGCATCCAAGTAGGCATGTCAGACAGTCCGTACCTGTACTGGCAGGAAAAAGAAGCAATTTGGAGGTCCCTGTACAAACTGGCTCTATTTTACCTGAGTTGCCCCCCCTCCAGTGTGTACTCCGAAAGAGTGTTTAGTGCAGCCGGGAACCTTGTCAGCGAAAGGCGTAGGAGGTTGCTTCCACAAAATGTGGAGAAGATGATGTTCATAAAATGAATTATCAACTCTTCCAGGGAGACCAGCCTCCAGAACGTACAGAGGGACCTGTGGTTCCAGCAGGGACGAATTAATACTCTGTGAGGATGAGGATGTACACACTGAAGAGGGTGAGGAATCGGTGGATGAGGAGGATGAGGATGACATCTTGCCTCCGTAGAGCCAGTTTGTGCAGGGACAGATTAATTGCCAGCTTGTTTTGTGGGGGCCCAAACGAACCAATCATTTCAGCCACAGTTGTGTGGCAGACCCTGGCGCTGAAATGATTGGTTTGTTAAAGTGTGCATGTCCTGTTTATACAACATAAGGGTGGGTGGGAGGGCCCAAGGACAATTCCATCTTGCACCTCTTTTTTTTCTTTGCATTATGTACAGTTTGGGGCCTAGTTTTTCAAACTGCCATCCTGTCTGCCACTGCAGTTTCACGCCTAGATGGGTCACGTGTTTGTGCCGCCCACTCGTGTCGCTTAGCATAGTCATCCAGCTACCTCGGTGCAACCTTTTGGACATAAAAACACTATTGTGAGGTATGAGGTGTTCAGAATAGACTGGAAATGAGTGGAAATTAAGGTTATTGAGGTTAATAATAGCATAGGAGCAGAAAAACCTACAAATTCTGTGAGTTTAGCTGTTTTTATGCTTTTTAAAAAAAAAATACAGATCCAAAACACAAAACCCAGAACCCAAAACACGGAAGGGTGGTTTTGGCAAAACCAATCCAGATCCAAAACACGAAGAAAGATCCAGATCCAAAACCAAAACACAAAACACGAAAAGTGGCCGGTGCACACCCCTAGTTATGAGTACTGAGGATGGCTGGCTGCAGACACCATCCCTCCTACCCCTGAGACAACACTGTCATCAAGAAGACCTTTCAAGAGACGGCAGACAAGAACTACAGCCTGCATCGTTAGTGACAGAGAGACAGTGTGATTACTTTATGTAAAGGCTGGCGTATCTTTCAGTTAACATTCTCAAGCTTCACATATCACACATGCAGGAAAGGGATGTGCAGGATCTGGGGTGGTGGTGAGAAGTTGGGGCCCCAGAGACATCAGTGTACCGGGCCCCGAGATTTCAGTTCCCGGCCCTGTACAGTGGCTATAAAAAGTCTATACACTCTTACTGAAATTGTGGCTGCTTGTGATGTAATGCCACAAATAAAATAAATAGCGTCAGACCTTTTCCACTTTTAACCCAACATAATTCAAGAGAAAAACAAGTTGATATTTTTTGGGGAAAAATAAGGTACTGTTAAAACCAACTAAACCCTGGCTGTATAAATGTGAACACTCTTTCATAATAGGGCCACAGCTGGGTTCAGAGTTAACCAATCACATTCAAAATCATGTTCACTGGTAATTAGCATACAGCTCCTGCCACTGGCAGTGATTGTGATTAACCCCAAATTAAGATCAGCTTTTCCTTTAGGATTTCCATGCAGTTTTGTTGGTTGCATACTGATGGAATATCACTGGTCTGCAGGACATTTTCCAAATATCTACAGGACCTCATTGTTCAAAGATACCAATCACTAGAAGGGTATAAAATTATTCCAAAGCCGTCAAGTTGTAGGCGCTGGATTAAAGGTGCAATAATATTAGCACAAAACCAGGCGTATTTTTAGAACTAATATTATTGCTCCATTATATCCAGCATCCGTCCAAAACCATAGAAGATGCGGCGGCTTTGAAAGTGTCGCTTAGTAAATTCACTTTATGGTCTGAGGAGACCAAGGTTGGACTTTTTGGCCTTAATTATAAAAGATATGAGTTTAAAGCATAGACAACACAGCTCATCACCCAAAGGACACCATACCTTCTGTGACACATGGTGGTGGCAGCATCATGCATTGTGGCTGCTTCTCTTCAGCTGAGACAAAGGCTCTAGGCAGCATAGAGTAGCTCCAAATATCAAGCTATTTTGGGAAGGAGCCTGCTGGTCTCTGGGCCTGATTCACCATTACACGTATGTGCAATGCTGAGCGCAGATTCATGATTATCGGGAATCTGCGTGTGCGCAGGACCCGTTCTGCGATTGGGCAGAACGAGTCCTGCGTGACAACACGCTGGTCGTTTCTGACATAAAAGTGCACGATTACTGAGCGACTGCACGATTACGATGCCATAATCGTGCAATCGCTCAGTAATATAACCCAGTGTGTACTAGCCTTAAGTAAATGTGTGATTTAACCTCAGAAACACAACATCAATGTTGATCGATTTCAAATAGATTACAATCGACCTTTAGTAAATATAACCCTTAGGCCTTACAACCCTCTACTTATTCTGTCCCTCTCCCCTTGTTAATCCCCCTATTGTTTATACTTTGGCCTTCTGTCTCTTTTTCGCTATATTTAAGAATTGTTACTTTGCTTTTTGGTATCTGTGTTCGCATCGGTTAATGAGATATAAAGTAATTTCACCTTCAAACATGGTAATGCTCCAAAGCTCACATCCTAATCAACCAAGGCAAGTCTTGAAATGGCCCAGTCAGATCCTAGACCTCAAGCCGTGTACAGGAGATCCCCTTACTATCTGATGGACCTTTGACTTTGTTTCCAGGGTAGAGTGGGATAGAATTGTAAAGCCCAGGTGTGCGAAATTGATAGGAGACTTAAGGCCCCCATACAGCTACCGACGGATCGCCAGATCCTGCTATGGGATCGGAAACGCCGATCCGCTGGTCAGAAATGGCGACCATTGATGATCCGTGATCCGTCGGTGGATCTGTAAAATTCTCCATGTTGGATTTCACCGATCCTGCAATGCCGGGTTTCAGGATTGCAGGAACGCTGTGATCCGTTGGTAGTGTATGGGCCACTTTATTCAAAAATACTCCCATATTAGTTTATGGGTGTGCACACTTATGCAATCAAGGTATAGCAGTGGGTTATTTTTTTCCTAAAAAAAAAAAATGTCTATTTGTTTTTATTTAAATTTTAATGTGAAGTCCCAGACTGAGAAGTTCTGAGCATTACTAGATTCCATTCACACTTATTCCTCCTCCATCGTTCCTTATTCCCTAACATGCCCCAAAAAGTTACTGTAAGATTTCTCTAATGTGTGTTTGTTGACTTGATCATTACAATACATAATTATAATGGCTGTAAGCCAAAGCTTCTGTCCTTATATGTCCTCAGCGCTGAATAAATCAAGCTTGCATAAAATACATTCAGGAAACAAGAAATCTAGTGAGCCTGTGGCCCTTATAGCATTTTAAAAAAAACTTGTTTTCCCTTACAAAATATATAGTAAGAAAAGGATATCTAACAGTGTAACATTCAGAATACCATTAGTATTGATAATGTAAAGGTCAGAATAACATAATATGACAAACATGAATCGTATTATCTTTCTTTCTTGGGAGAGAAGATCCTGGGAAGGTACGTAAAATATAGTTCACTTAACGAATAAAGTTGCAAGGTTTTGTAGCTTGATAAAGGGGGGGTGCGCAACTAATGTGACCTTTACCCTCCACTCGCTGGGGTTGTTACCTTTTATACAATACTGATAATGACCCATTAGCAAATTGGGTATTTTGCCATTTTCCAGGGCATCTTCTGATGTATAACTCTTTCTCAATCCTGACTTCTTCTTACCTTCTCCGGGGAGAATTTGGGGAGCATGATACAAGAGGCACCCACCCACAGAGGGCAGAGCAACTTGTTGACCACTCCATGCAGATGGTTGAGGGGCAGCACATGCAGAATGCGATCTGCATTAGTCCACGACCACTCATCTACCAGAGCAGTTACCTGTGAGGAAGAACAAAGCCAGGTGAAAGCCTCCGCTACAAAGGATACACAATACATACTTTTTTTTTTCAATAATGAAATGGTCGATTACGGTACTATTAACTCATAAACTATAATGTCTGTGAAATAACGTTAGCAGCTGCCTTAGCAAGTTTGGTCTAAAACAAAAACCAGAATTTAACCAATGGCACTGCAAAAAGACCCTAAATAAATGTTAAATAAAAGTAATATAATACATCAGCGGTTCTTGAGACATTCTTTGTCCAGCAGGACTTTCTACAATTATTTGGATAACCATTCTGCCATCATTGCCAGTCCTGAAATAACGGAGAGGCTGAGACATTTTAATCCGATTAGGACACATTAATACACCTCGGCTGAGAATTACATATATCCCCGGAATACCACGTGGAGAGGCCGCGTATTGCTGGTAATTACCAGACGAGCCGTGACGTGGAGAGTGAACGCTGCAGACAGAGCCGGTCAAGTCAGAGGTCTGCTTCCTATCATGACGTACAATCGTGCCTCCGCCGGGTGTCGCGGACATCTCCGGATACCGTGCGGAAAGGCCGTGCATCACTGAGAGGCATCGGGTGAGCCGCAGCGTGGAGAGTGACCGCTACAAATAGAGCCAGTGGAATTGGGGAATTGTCTCCCACCACTGTGGGACAATAAAGGTACCACACAGGTCACCACACACAAGTGGGTGATTACCGGGTGCCGCAAGCCGGGACTGAGTTTGAGTGAGAGGTCCCTGCTAGACGGCAGTAGGACCGGGAGGCTGGTGGTAAGAGTTCACATTTTACCAATATATGGAGCAACCTTGAAATTTTCCATGCGGGTCACGGAGAGATCTGGACAGTGTTTGTCTAATAAATCGGGAGATTGATATATAAAATGGAATATTGAATCAAGTGAGCTCCCTTTTATTTTCATCTTTTTATTCGGATTTTATATGAGATATTCAGCAGGAGTCTGCACAGCTGATCATCAGTACTACCAGGGATCAGTTACCAGCTGGTATTTGATATTTAGTCTCTGGGCTGTCTAAATAACTCAGGATATTGTTACAGTATCATTTGTTGTTGATTATTTTAAAATGCATATTTTATAGTAGTGTCTCATTGGCCAATGATGTATGTTGTTTATATGTGTATTATACAATTTAGCAAATAAAAGGTAACAATTCATCTGATATAACTGATTATTATTGTATCCATTTGATATCAATTCAGTTGCAGGTGTCCCACAGCGCTGTTATTTTTTTCTTTTCTTGGTCTAAAACAAACCAATTCTAAAAAAAAAAAAAAAAAATTCAAAAGAAAACTACATTCAAAAATGGAAACGAAAACTGCAATTTGCATTTAATGTTAATACCCCATTAATATATCTAAAAATGCAAAGAGTGATGGAGTATTTGCTCTACACACAAAAAAAAAAAAAAAGAAAACACTGGATGAAACTAGTATTCATTCTAGCACCCTGCACCTGTCCTAACCGATGCAGTTCCTCTTTCCTGCCTGGGGAGTCACTCTCTGCTCTGGTGCTTCTAGCACACTCAGCTAACATGCAACAAACTGCTAAGATACAGACCGATGTTTGCTAGAAACACCAGAGCAGGGAGCGACACCCCAAACAGGAACTGCGTGGGTTGCAACAGGTGCAGGGTGCTAGAAGCACCGGAGCAGAGAGCGACACCCCAAACAGGAAAGAGGAACTGCGTGGGTTGCAACAGGTGCAGGGTGCTAGAAGCACCTGAGCAGAGAGCGACACCCCAGACAGGAAAGAGGAACTGCATGGGTTGCGACAGGTGCAGGGTACTAGAATGAACACTTTGAAACCACATTCCACAGTCCTTAGTAGTTAAGGAGATACTTAAATGATATCGGTTATGGATGTCACACTAACCAAGATGTTGTATGTGTATCCCCAAATCTGTTCAAAGCATTCCTGTTAACTAGGAGACAGCAAACCAATCACTCAGTTTTAGGATTCTGCACTGCTGCACACCCCCTACCTTTGGTGATACAAAATAGAAAAACACCACGGTCTCATAAACTGTTTATTTATAGATGTCTGCCCTTTGCAAAGTGATGGGACAGTGACCCTGCTGGACAGACCTACTAAAGTACCAATAGTTATACATTGCATATCAATAAGTAATTCACAAGAACACTTGTGGTGTATTGTATCCATCAATCTCCAATTCCTCTCCAGTATAAGCCCTTCTCCATTCTGTCGCACGCCCTCTTATGTGATCTAATTTGTTCTTACCATAGCGCTTAGATTGCAGTGAGTGCTGAGCACACCTTTTGGTCTTCCTGTGGTCCCGCTAGTATAGATAATCATAGCCCCCCTCTCTTTCCAGTCCAGGTCAAAATGAAGGGCTTCCGCCTTAGAAGTTTGATTCCAGTTTGGAGAACTAGGTACAGTGAGCTTTGTGATGCCCAGCTTCTCAGCCAGAGGGTGTATGACATCTGTGTAACTTGCCTCTGCCACTACCAGCGCACTCTGGGAGTCCTGCAAGATGTACTCTAACTCAGGCAGTGGGTGACTATTAAACAGCGGGACTGCAATGGCACCACTCATCCAAGCAGCCCACTGGCACACTACATATGAGGAATCATTAGGGCAAAGGAAAGAGACTCTTTCTGGGGGGACCTCATTGCTAGGATTACCCAGGACTTGAGTTATCTCTTTGGACAGGGCACAGCTCCTGAGATATAAATCCTGGTAACTGTGCTGCCCATGATGGTCAACCAGTGCCGTTCTGCTACTAAATGCTGGTGCCTTAGAAAACACCGGAGCCCAAGGCTGGGCATGACTAGGCACAGGTGTGTGAAGGGAACAGGAAAGTGGACGAAGACAGCGTAATCTATACTGGGATACTAGAAGACGGTATAAACCAGCCATTTCACCACAAGTTTCAGAGGTGGGACAGAGGCTTCAATCAGCAGAACAGATCCAAAAGTAGTAAAGTCAGTTGATAAAAGTAAGATTGTTTCATTCTATTGGCTGATGAATCCATGCTGCAAATACAAAAGCCAAAAGTCACTTTCTGTTACAATCCTGTAACATTAATACAGTATCGCTAGATAATATATCTATATCTATATATATATATATATATATATATATATATATACTGACCATTTTCTGCAGCCTGGACTGTTGCAGTCATTTCCTAACGACGGTGGGTAACCAGCCTAAGAACACATATCTTATCTTATCAGACTAGAATCACACCTAGGGCCGTATTCAATTAGAAGCGAAAAGCCGTTATCCGCGGGAAAATATCACCGAATTTGTCTTTTCGCGTGGTCGGAACTTATCTCCAAATTGGATTCCAGGCGGGTTTCGCTTGCGCGGAAAGTCACTGCAGTGTAATAGGCGAAAAAGATTTGCCTAAGAATAGCAGGGGAAAATAAGTGCAACATTTTTATTTTGGGGTGCAAATGTGGGGAAAACACTCAGAACCCTTGGGACAGCCCCCCAATAAACATAAGAACACCCCAAAAAAGTACTTTCATTTTGGGGGCGAAAAAGTACAAAGTGGGGGGACAAGCACAAAAACTAGTGAAATAGCCTTCTTAGGGGTCTGCAAGGATGGGTCAGGTGTTTTTAGGATTACAGGTGCGTTTTTCAAGGGTTTTTTTAAAACCTCACTTTAGAGATATAAAAATATGCTGGCACCTATTTTCAAGTACCCCAAATTTGACTGGACTACTTATTTTTACTAAAAAATACTACTTACTGCCATTCTTTACCGCTTTCACAAGGAAGCTAATAACAAGAATTTTCTGCAACTTCAGGACCCCAAATAGTTTTATTAGAGCTATTGGAACACTACTACATTGATCCCCTATGTTAGTGCATCTTTTGGGGGGGATCAGGCTGATTTCCCCTATTCTGACAGTACTTTCCGCCTGTTCCGCATTCGCCGCTTTTGCCTGGTTTGTAATTGAATACGGCAAATAGCGGGGATGCGCACGATAAGTTTCTGCGACCAAAACACGCGATGTAGCCAAAAATTCCGGCAGGCGAAACTTTATCGCCGATGCAAAACTAATTGAATACCGCCCCTACAGGGCATTAGGAGGTAAGTCCCTGCCATTTCTATCTTCTATAACATTACACAATATATCTCCCAGGAGTAATAATAGTATTTCTTATATAAAAATTTCTAATAATAGTTTTTGGGCTTCAGTCCCGCCAAACAGTCCCTCTCGGCGCACCATGGACCTCATTCAGAGGCGCTCGCAAGTGGCCCGATGGTTTGTGAACGCGCATGCGCACGCTTCGGTCTGCACGTGCGTGAACTACTCTGTGCGATCGCAGCCTGCTCGCTCGCCCAGCAAAGACAGCCCAGTGAAATGAGTGACAGGAGAAGCCGTTTGTGGGTGGTAACAGGGGCAGGACACTAATAATGGGGGAGTGGAGGTGTGAACGCAGGCGTGCCTGAGTGTTTTCAGGCCATTTTTAAGGCGTGCATAATTAACAGGCAGCGTCATAGTACACATCACATGCCTGGTTGTTACACTGAAGTCCTCACAGTGCTTGCAGTAGGGTAAGGCAACCACAAGCGCTGTGATCGCTACCGATGGTCCTCGATGTACCAATGTTTTAATACACTTCCTGGAGATGACGTGCGCTAGAGGGCGTCTCTACATACGCTAATGGGTGTCTGCATACATAGAGCGATCGCTCGCACAGCCAAAGTGAGTGTGCTTATGCCTTGGCGAGCGATCGCTTCCCATGCCGTCACTTTGTCAAATTAGCATACGCTGGATGCGAGCGATCGCATCTAGCGAGCGGGTCTGAATGAGGTCCCATGTCCCAGACAAGCGTCTTTTTTGCTCAACATGTGCGTCTTATTTGCATTAAACAAAATAAAAGCTGGAAGCAACAAAACTACTTTTCTAGATTACACTGATCAATAAGATGGGCGACATTCGTACATCTGTGCGTGAATGAGTCTGATTCTGTACACGAAGTGCGAGGATGCAGCGTCTGCGGCTCTTTCTCACATCAAGTTCTGTTCTACTTCATCTGTAACTTTTATACGTGTTTAAAACTAATTCCTGTGCGGTTAAAGTTGCAGCCCAGCATCTCTAATATACTGTAAGTGGTGTTTCTCTGTGTCTGCAATGCGAATAAGGCACAAAATTGAAAGTAAAAGACTGTACGCAGCTCCTCTCGGAGCGGCTCAGTTGCGCTGGGCGTCTCGTGCCGTATGGTGTATTAGGCTACTGTAGATGTATGAGGACACATCTGTATTCCATTTTAGATCATGTTAAATCAAGGGTTCAATAGCTTATGAAATGTTAATTGAGCCACTTAGTATTAACCATCAATACAACCTGACCAAAGCACAATTAGGACCTGATTCCAAGTCTTGCACTGCTGCGACTAGGGATTGTCATCAGTCTGGTTACCATCGATGACATTTTTGCAAGTAGCCATCAATGGTGACCAACTATCGATGGTTACAACAACCGATGTATATCCCTGTTTTTTAACTGACTGGCCGGTGGGCCAATCAGAACCAGAGGCGGGTGTCGGGCAGAGCTATGCTCTGTGTCCCGACACCTTGCAAAAAACCCCCCCCAAAAAACGGTTGTGCTTTAGCATCGATGGAGGAAAACCATCTGGTTCTCCCCCATCGATGGTAAAAGCATTCAACATTGGCCATTGATTATGGATCGTCGATGGCCATGCCTAGCTGCAACTGCTTTAGTGTCTTTTGCTGTAGACGCATAGTAGTTTAGTGCTCACTATGTGCATCTTTAGATGCTGTAATGCAGCTTGGTAGGCCGCCACTGGTCGGGCACACCATCAAAACTTGCACCAGCCCTATGGTAGGCGCAGATTTCCACCCGAGTATGACTCCAATGTGAACGAATAAGCGTCTGTGTGTGCAACCACATCAGCGACACGTCTGCAACACTCCCATGACACGCCCATAAGACAAACCATCTCTGTGCATCTAAATAGCCTCCTCCCAGTCCATGCCCATAAAAGCCAACCACATTTCCAAAACGTTTCTGATCCGTGCATCACAATAGCAATTGCGCCTTTGTGTGCACACTGTGTAACACATGCGCCATAACAGTTTTCCGTGCACGCGTGTTAGCTAAAAATGGAAAATAAAATGCTAAACTCCGTGAACTTCAGCAGTGTGTGGGAAAATCAGGCTTGTGGCTATCACAGTGGGTTGCTTCAGGGACGGACTGGGGCTGTAGATCAGCCCTGTTAGTCCGCCCTGTGCGCGCCTTAGGCGTGGGTGTTTAGTTTTAAGGGGGCGTGCCGCGAGTCACGGGGGCACTGGCCCATCACTGCCGACACCCCTTCCCTCCCCCTGAGCTAATATCATGTATCCGGCGACAGGGGCACTTCCACCCTCCTCGAGCCGGCCCTGAGGCCACCAGCCCTTCTGGCGTTTGCCAGAATTGCCAGGTGGCCAATCCAGCCCTGGGTTCCGTTAACGTTTTCATGCTTTGCACTTGGCAGGTGAACCAGCGTCCATCATGTGTGATGCAGTACCTCCAGCACCTGGGGCATTTTATTTTACTGTCACATTTTAAAAGCTTTACCTTTGATTATTAGCCACTTATAATTTCAAATGATAAGCTGATATAGC
This sequence comes from Taudactylus pleione, assembly GCA_031769625.1. Lineage (NCBI taxonomy): Eukaryota > Metazoa > Chordata > Amphibia > Anura > Myobatrachidae > Taudactylus > Taudactylus pleione. The sequence continues at coordinate 753,094 of JAUIMM010000429.1, read as the reverse complement.
AAGAAATACACCCAGAATAGAAAATAAGGAGTCTTATTGTGCAGATGGCTAATACTTGCAATTGGGACAAATTTGGTAAAATCGGGACACTGGTAACAGTAAGTAGTGCATCTGCGGAGTAACACAGTCACACCAGATACGGTTTTTAATTAGTATGGGCTAACTGCCTGGACAGTTCCTATACTTCTGTAGGAAGCAGCTGAGAGGTAAGGCTGAATTTTGAGGACATGGCTCCCACTGACTGACGGTCACTGTGCATGGTGTGACAGGGCTACATGCATGAATCATGTAACATGACACTGCTAGGGCGGATGCCACGCTTTAGCGCGTTAACCACAAACGTAAATAGCGAGTGACTGAATGGTGAGGGAGATATATACTCTGTATGATGAGGGACAGATATACCCTACTAAGTAAAATTGCCAGTTCCCTCACCTTTGCAGCCCAGCCACTGGGGGACCGCTCCGCTGATACACAGCTCTCATGGAAACAGAGACCCGGCACATATAGTTCCGCCGCGCTTGGAGACTGCAGATACCCGGCGCATTATTCACGAGACTTCAGCCTCGCTCGTCAGAATTCCCAATATAGTATATATAATCTCCCAAGTGGCCTTCCTCCTTCTAGTGGTGCAATATCTAACGCTTTCTCACTCTCTCCCCCAAATTATCTGTCATTTGGGTCTCACTTTTACATAAACTCCTGTAAAGACTCAGAAGCGCCTGTCTGCCAAACATGACAATACATGACTGTAGGCTGTACAATTCTGGTTACTGGGTATTGTAAAGTAGATATATTTTTAATATGTCTTATTTATATCATGTTTGCCAATGTACGTGTGAATGTAGGATTGAAAGAAAAAGTATATAAAACCTCTTTTTACTAATGCGTTTTGCAATGGAATGGTATGAGTGTGATCGATCTATCTATCTATCTATCTATCTATCTATCTATCTATCTATCTATCTATCTAGTGCACCCAGTAGTGGTACCCCCTATGCAGTGCCCCCAGTAGTGGTCCCCCCTGTGCAGTGCCCCTTGTGCAACCAGTAGTAAGCCCCTTATATAGTGCCCCCAATAGTGGTACCCTTTATGCAGTGCCCTTTAAACAGTGGCCCTACTTGTAGTTCCCCCCCCCCATGCAGTGCCCCCAGTAGTGGTCCCCCGCCTTATAGTGCCCCTAGTAGTAGCCCCCCCTTGTAGTAGTCCCCCCAGTGGAGGTCCCCCCCTTGTAGTGCCCCCAGTAGTAGCCCCCCTTGTAGTGCCCCCAGTAGTAGCCCCCAGTAGTAGACCCCTTGTAGTGCCCCCAGTAGTAGCCCCCTCTTGTAGTGCCCCCAGTAGTAGCCACCCCCTTGTAGTGCCCCCAGTAGTAGCCACCCCCTTGTAGTGCCCCCAGTAGTAGCCACCCCCTTGTAGTGCCCCCAGTAGTAGCCACCCCCTTGTAGTGCCCCCAGTAGTAGCGGTGCAGCTGTGTCACAGAGACAGACTGCCCGCGGCCCGCATGGTACGCAGCTGAGGCGCCATCCACTATGTGATGCCCTACGCAGCTGCGTACCATGCATAATGGGAGAACCGGCCCTGCTCATATTTATCTATCTCATATCTATCTATCTATGGGGCCTATGTATGAAGCCATTTTTTACATAAAATTATGCAGAAACTGTAGTTTCTGCATAATTTTATTTGTAAGTCCTATGTACTAATAGCACTGTGCAGAAGCTTTTAGGAGTTTAGCACCGGTAGTTTACACCATATTCAGATGGTGTAAACTACTGTTTGCCTATGGGGACTCCAAGGGCAGGAGAGAGATCTTTCAATTTCGCCCCCGGAAGCTGACGCTGTGTGCATGCGCAGAGTCCGCTTCCCCGGGGAATCTTTCACTTCAGTGAAGGACTTCTCCGAAATGCCGGGGGTATAACTTGCGGGGACAGCAGTCCCTGCCAGTTCCTGGTAGTACATAGCCGGGATTTTTTCATTAAAACTGAAATATTCCCGACGAGATGGAACGGTAATAGTCGCGGCAATGCCACGATTATTAATACATAGACCCCTAAATTTCATATCTATCTATCTCAAATCTCTATCATTGTAATGGATACAGCAATAGAAATGTTAAGTAATAAGTAATTTATAATCACACTCCAATAATCAGTATTCAAAATGTTGAATACTATTTGAGCTACTCATGTACATAACACTTGGGCCTGTATTCAATATTGGAGTGAAAAGTCCATGCTGGATTTTTCGCTCCACATCGGAGCTTTTCTGGGGATAAAGTATCGGGCAATAAAGTATCGAGCTGGCGAAAACAGGATCCTGCGGAAAGGTAAGTATCGGGAATGTTAGGGGAATTTTGGGAATTCATCCTGGGACCCCCCCTAATGATGTCCAGACATGGGGGATCACTGTGGGTACCCCCTCTTAGCTCTGCAGAATGTGTTCTGCATTTCTAAATAGCCGCGGCAGGTGTTTTTTCCCGACATTGAAGAATGGATGCAGAAGAGCACTTAGGTTTTTTTTTTTTCATTTTTAAAAGTGTTCCCATCAAATTTGGGGTACATGAAAATGGGTACTAGCATATTTTTAAGTCCCTAAACTAATTTTTAAATACTTCTGCAAAAAGCCACCTGCCGCTAATAGCCTATCCTAGAAAACACCTGCCACATACTTACAGAATACCCCTGAACCTATTTCGCTATTTTTAAACACTGGGCCTGATTCAGAGCCGAACGCTCTGACCAGAGCGCTCGCTCTGAATCAGGGCCCTCCTCCATGAAAATGGAGCGGCCTCCTGGCCGCTCGCATAGCTATGGGTGACCACCCACAGCATATGCGAGCGTCCATGATGATGGTCGCGATGGTCTTGACCATCGCGCTTGCGACGGAGACCCTGCGGTAGGGTCTCGCTGCTGCAAGCCCTGGAGTGATTTTGGCTCTCTCAGAGCCAAAATCACTCCCACTGACATCACTAGTGATGTCAGTGGGGCCGGCTTCAGACGGTAGGCGTTCCCATGGGAACGCCTCCGTCTGGCAGGCACGCCCACCAAAGGGGGCGTGCTGTCAATCAACATCGACAGCACGCCCCCTTTGGTGCGAGACCCGGAGCGATGGAGAGCCCGTCGCTCGCCGGGTCTTGCGCATGCGCACGACGGAGATCCCTCCGTCGTGCGCATGCGCAGTGGGGGAACATCGACCCGCTTGCGAGCTTCCTGCGCTCGCAAGCGGGTCTGAATGACCCCCACAGTTCCCCATTTTTTATTTTTACACCCCAAAATGTTAATATTTTTTTGGGGGGTATCCCTATTATTTATTTATTTATTTTTTGTAACTTTTTTTTTACACAGTTGGTTTTTAGGGGAAATTCTGACGGGTGCAGGAAATTTTTTTTTAAGCCTGCACCCCTAAAGCCCAGTTCTGCACTTTTCTTCTTCGAACCGGCGAAAAGTCTTTGTAATTGAATACGGGGATAATTTAAACATGCAAAAATGACGTCATCTGCGATAATTTAGCGCCGATTCCCACTTTTTCGCAGCCTGATTGAATATGGCCCTTGGTTGCTTTTCAGCCTGTCAGTTAATATGCCAAGACAAGCCTGTCATGATAAAGATTATTAATATGAATACTTCTAGTAATGTGAATTAGAATTCTAGGAGAGCTTTGCATTTCAGCGTTCGGCTAATATGGTGCTTTTCAACATGTGCTATGGTCATTATTTTCAGGGCATGTTCTGTTCATTGTTTTTTCGGCCCAATGTAAGGACATCATAGACGGGTGCCATTACTGTACAGGGGAGGTAGTTGAAATCCTGATAGCCGGGAAGCAGGTGCTCACTGTGCAGAATTACTATGGGATCTAGTGTGAATAACTGAGGCGAGAAAAAGAGAAGACAAAAGACGATTTCCTTAAATGCTAAGGGGCCCATTTATCATTAATTGCATTTACAATGCAATCTGGGTGCAATATTAGCACCCATGATCGCATTGCAGAATGCGATTACAAAGTCTGGATGTATTATAGAGAACCCACAGAGACAGGGGCTTCCGAAGAGAAGCCGTCCCTGCGATTTGTGAGTGCCGCCGGGGCTACTGTACATGCACAACGCCTATCTCTGGGGAGAGGGCTCCGGGAGAACCCTCTGCCAGCTGAATCTGCGATGTGTAACCCATAGATTACAATGGGCTACCTATGGGGGGATTGCATCGGCTATCGGAGATATATGTGGCAGTCCCTCTGTGGGAAACTTAATATTTGCGGTCAACCCCCAAAAATGAGTGTTTTGGGGGATTAAGCCGCAATGAAACAATGATAAATGGGCCCCTTAATGTAAGCACGCTATCTATATTTATGATTTTTGCTTTTTAGTGGGGGTGCAGAACCTACCCCACAATATGTAGGGGACCCTACTACTGTATTTTAAGTGGAATTGATGTTTGACATATTGCGCTGAATTTTACAAACATTTGTCTTTTATAAGTCTCAACCATCTATCATATTTATTTTTTCAATATTTCTATTTTTTTTTAATCCCCACAGCCATCATAATGCAGATATTTGTGGCAAGGTGTTGACAACAGGTAGATTTATAATTATTTGTCTATTTACCATAAATGTCCATGCTTTTATCTGATCAAACAAATCAAAAGTTGTTTTTTTTTGTTTTACACAGACAGAAATATTATTGGGCACTTGGTCAGAGTTGGACGTAAATCAATTGCAATTTTTTTAAAGTAACTTTACACTATGCTTATCTGGTTAAAGTGCACTTGCGACCGCCTACGACAAAATGGCAGGGAGGAGGGATGGTGTTGTCGTGTAGCAGTAACCAAAGTACAATACGGGTGTGTTGAAATCGCACATGTTCCTGTCTGTTGGGACACACCCATTAATGCTAATTGAGTTAAAGTGCTGCAACTGTGATTTATAAGCAAGATTACATTGCACTGGACGACATTCTTCTGTTTGCTGCTCAGTTCGGGGTGGGGAAGGCTGCTCGTATGTTCATTACTGTTGACAAAATGTAATATTTGCACGTTTTGTTACCTATACAGAGTTGGTCGCATTTTGCATATGATGATGACTCTCGATACTCGCCAAATGAGACTCCGCCCACATTTTGCGTTTATGTTTGCTTCCAACTCTGACTGAAGTTCATGAATTTAAAAGTTAACCTGCAATTCCATAATACCTTCTTGTTCTGTCAAATCACTTTTAGTTATATGTCTGTAAGCGAAACATTATATTATTATTATCCTTTATTTATATGGCGCCACAAGTGCTCCGCAGCGCCTTACATAGTACATAAACAAATAATTTGACAAGTGACTTACAGTACAATATAGGACAAGGACATGGATAATATACATTGCTATATTAGTGACCATAACACCTAGATATGCAACAGAGCGTAAGCAGCCAAGTGTTAGGTGTCCTGGTGGGGGGGTAAGAAGTAGATGAAACTACAGTAAGGAGAAGCACAAGAGGTTATATATTCTATTACACACAGGCTTGGTCATTTAAGATTACTGACACTGTTGGTGGTGTGGCAGCGCACAGTGGTAACTGGCAGCATGGGATGTGTTGTTTAACCACTTAATTGATGAATCATTTTTTTTTTCGTCAAAACCGCACAGAAATTGTTGTTGTTTTTTTTTTATTATTATTATTTAATAAAGTTTAAAAATGTATGTATGGGTTTAAAAAAATCTTTTTTCGATTAACGCACCCATCCAGCCACAAAGATATTTGAATGGCCTGCAAACCCCCCTCCATCCCCAGACCAAAAGATGCCCATCCCCCGTTACTCCCCCTGCCCCTTGAATTAGCTCCGCCCCCTCACATTTGCGGAGCGTGGGGCAGGGAGGACTGATCATCAGGCCCCTCTGCTGCACATGCAGAGATCAGCACAGGGGTGCTCGGAGGGGAACTATGTTCCCCCTCCTCGCACTCTTACTAGCAGCGTTTACGCCCCAGAGTGCCGTTCGCACTACATTCTGAGCACGATTCTGGGTGCAATGTCAGCGGTCACAGACTGCCGTTTCACTTCCGGGGGGTCCAGGGAGACAAAGGTGGTCCGTTATGCACTTGGGCAGAACGGATCTCCTCTGCTAAAGCCGGGGGACAGAGCAGGCTGGCGTGGTCGCATGTAATGCAACCTTGCCAAATGAAGCAATTCTGGCCTCGGTCGCATTACATGCAAACAGGCCAGTTCATGTTTTCAGGATTTCCCTTTCTAGGTGGGTTGATCATTATTTTGCTTGGTCCGTAATTAGCCCACTTGTTTTCACAGACCAAAATCCTGAAAACAAGACCTGTTGACAGCTGGAGTTGACATAGAGCAACTTGCATTTTTTATATTTAAATGTTGTTTATCCTGAGTAATTTATAGAGTGTGTTTTCCAGGTTTATACATATTGTAATGAATTGACTTATAAGTAAAATATCACCATTGTTAGAATACGCCAGGATTGTCCTGTATAGTGACTTCATAGGTGCAGAGACCATAGAGTGCTGCGCTTTTCCCCAACTCCAGCTACTCCCTATGGGGGTACCACGTTTTACCAGCCCTGGTTGTGTGTGACAATGGAGAAAGTCTGTATAGCACACAAGCTGTCTGTATGGGAGGTGTGTCGGCAGCAGATGAGCGAGCACTTGGCACAGCGCACTGCTTTTTAACACGAGGATCTACTTGGCACACAGAACACGTCGGGCACATCTGCCTTTCCCGATAGCAGCTGCGCCATGTGTTGGCACACACAAATATGTGTGGTGTTATTATCCCAGCACGGATGATTGTGTCACCTACCTGTAGCTTTTGATTACTGTCTCCCTTATGTAAATATTGCATAAGTATACAAGCCAGGCCTTATGCCGCTAACGTTAGGTGATAGAACATCTGCGAGGTGATTCCCAAGACTGATTTAACCTATCCCAATTCCTGCCGGCATTGCTCAGTGAGTGCTACACTCACTTCTCTCATCCACTTGCCAGTCTGTACGAAGCATGATTAAATAATGCTAATACTTCTTAAGGTGCCTACACACATAGCGCTGTGCTCACGATCCAACCTGAGGCACGATTTCCCCTGAACTCTCCCCCGGCAGCTCCCCGGCAGTCGTGGTCACTATTTTAAAAAAAATGTCCAATCTGACTTAAGATCTATCATGCATCCAGTGCATTGTGTCCCAGATTGGCAAATCTGCCCTACAGCACGGCAGATCTGAAGATGCGATGTACGACGAGCGGGGACGCGCATCGGCATCGTGAGTAGAAACTCACAATTTGGGCATATTTTACACGATTTGTTGTCACGATTCCTCGAAATCGGGCAAATCGTGTAAAAAATCGCTGTGTGTGTGTAGGCACCTTTACAACCATTTACCAGAAGATTCAAACATTAATATAACCAAGTAAGTGCAATATGTAGCCATTATCCTTACGCTTCAAATGCCTATTTCCCTATAGATTGTAATCAGCCGAGCAGGGCCCTCTTACCTCCTTATCTGTCTGTTATTACCCAGTCTTGTCTGATGAATGTTTTGTTCCCAATTCCAAAGCGGATCTCTCTCTCTTCTCTCTCTCCCCCCTTCCTGGGTAATGTCAAAATGATCCTACCAACCTTGGAATATTGCGGTTATTTTAACATCTGTAAGACATTTTCATGGTAAATATATCCCTGTTGAACTGCAAGAAGGATGAGTGTCAGAATTACGCTATGTCATGCAGACTTTATTCTTGCATGTTCTGGTTGCTTTGGAGCATGATAAGTGATGCAAATATGATTTTCCACACATCTTCACACTCCTAACCTCTGCTAAAATTCCTCTCAAACTCCATTCGGGTGTAGCCTTAAGGCATAATGCCAACATCTTTAAGTGATTGTCAGGGACATTGACTGATAAGTGGGTACACATAATCACAGCTTACAGAGTGCTGTCTCTTTCGCTCTTTGACTTGTTTACTGTCGATGGTTATAATGTGGTTTTGTGGGATTAGGAATTGTGCTGTACAATCAATACTGAAAATTAGGGATATTCTAAATCGCTAAAATTTCCAGGGACATACTGTACCTAGAATACCTGTAACTTTGGGAAATATTTACTAAAGTGAGGGTATTTAGAAGTGGAGATGTTGCCTATAGCAACCAATCAGATTCTACTTAACATTTATCTAACACTTTCTAGAGAAGATAATAGCTAGGATTTGATTGGTTGCTATGGGCAACATCTGCACACTTGACGTCACGATTCGTCAAAATTGGGCAAATCGTGTAAAATATCGCTGTGTGTGTGTGTGGGCAGCTTGAGTTTATTATTTTAGGGATCCCTCCAATGGCGTGGCCACCCATGAAAGCAATCTAACCCCAGCCAGCCTCTTCCCAAGTACATGTAACAGTACATACCATTCTTGTATTCTGAAGGAATATTGCAGAAGCAGCATCACTTGTTTTACATATTCAAGCAGAGGGTGGGGGGATTCTAGGTGCCTGCCGTGCCCCCTACAGAGCAGAGTGCAGACCTAAAAGAGACTGTACTGCCCAAGGCTGAGTTCTAGTGCCACCCCCTGACACTGCACATCCAGGTCATGTCACATGCATGATTGAAGATGTCAGGAGAGAAGGCCAAGGAGCCCTCCGTTCTGATGCTGACAAGCTGATTTATTAGCAGATAACACAAGGCAGAACCTAGGGAGGAAGCCACCTTACATCTACTCTTACAGTGCGCAGTCAGACAGCAATTAATCATAGATCTGTCCTCTGTATTAGACATGAATGCTGCCTGAGTTTACTCTTCTCACTTCTCTGGAGCTGAGATACTGACAGGGCAGAAGAAAGGGCTAATGCGCTCCAGCACTTCTACAATTACAGAGGCTCTTGTGCCAACTCCTTCTCTCAGGGTGAGGACATTAGTTGTAGATGGAAGCACTTGTGGCCTGATTCAGCAAGTAACGCAGTTGCTGATACGCACGCAATCGGCCGATTGTTGCGTACTGCGTATGCATCGGTTCTCAAGGCCATTCTGCGCAACCAAAGGGTTACTCAGATAGACGATTATCATCTGATCCGCGTCCGATGCTGCGTATTTCTACGCAATTGCCTGGATATGCGAAGCCGCAGGTGAGCGTCTCATTACAGAGCCAAGCGACTGCAACATTTGCATATTTTCGCACAGCCGCTGTGTACATATGCGCAGTTGCGGAGGCATTAGCGTACATCTCTGAATCAGGCACTAGGACGGCTAATGACCAGTGTATATAAGCTAGGATAAAAACGAGATTGTATGCTTGGTTAATAACCAACGTGAAAGTTATCACCACCCCTTTGGCCATTGGTGTCCGGGTCTCGCGCATGCGCACGACGGAGCCGGCTCCGTCGTGCGCATGCGCTCTGGGCCACCATCGACCTGGTGGCGAGAGCACAGCGCTTGCGACCGGGTCTGAATCAGGCCCTATGATCTGTGTTTGCATTAGCTTAGCACTGTATAGAGATGGCCATCGACCATCGATAGTTAAAATCATCAATGGTTCCCTACCATCGATAGACGAGTGGAGGGCGATAGTTATATTGTTTTCTTGGCAGGACGGAGTTTAGCCCTGTCCCCCGGCAGCCACTAAGCCCCACCCCCGTTATTCAACAGCGGTGGCCTTCGAGGGTTGCAACCCATCGATGGTTCACCATATATGGTTTTTGTGCCGCTGATGGTAATCAAAGATGGACCCATCGATGGAAACACCACCAATGGCCATCCCTAGCGCTGTGTGTAGCTGAGTGAACTGAGCAACATATATTACCCAGTGAGACCCAATGCCTGCGATGCTCAAATGCTGAAATTGACTTGAACCATATCGATCTTGATATCTATTAAGCATGATGGTAAATGTGGTTAATAGATGACTAGCATCAGCCTATTTGTGTGTTCTAATAGGACCCAGTGGTGCCGGAACTGATAGGGCTAAGTGGCACTGCATCAGCGGCATTGCACTTAATTTTTTCGACTCCAAACTGTTATACGTATTTCTGCTATCTGTGCTCTGTGGTGCCATCTAGTGATTACAATCCAAGTTTAGGCATGTCCAAAGGAGGTCAATTTCTAATCATTCGACAATTTGCACAGGAGCCTCTAGAATTCTGCGGAGAAGCAAACATGTAAAATAATCAATAGGGGGAATTAATTTCAGCGTGACAGACGGAATGTTCTGTTCGGGAATGGCACATCGCGGACATCGGCATCACGGTGTGGGTCCCACCGGTTATGGCCGATATGTGCACTGCAGCAGAAGATCGCGTTGAATTGAATTCCCCCAGTACTGGGCATCTCTCTTTGGGCTGTATTCAATTGCCGGCAAAAAGCCGAGATCGTCGAAAAAGTTTCTCACCGGTGACGTCATTTCGCCAGGTGAGAAGTTTCCCCTGTATTCAATTGCAAAGACTTTCCGCCGGTGCGAAAAGTCTGCGCCTTGTAACCAGCGGAAAAGAGTCACCTCTGAAAGGAGGCGGAAAAAAGTGCAGAATTGGGGGTTTGGGGTGCAATGTTGCGGCAACACCCCTGCAGCCTTGGGACAGTACCCCAAAGGTAAACTGCGTCAAAAAAAGTAAAAAAAAAAACTTTAGATCACCCCAAAAAAGTACTTTAAGTTTGGGGGCAAAAAAACAAAGTTGGGGGATAAACTTAAAAACTAGCTAAATCGACTCCATAGGGTCCCCCACGTATGCCCAAGCTGTTTTTTATATTTGCAGGTGCATGCTGAAGGTGCATTTTTTTTAGCGATTTTTAACCATGCTTGCACCCATTTCATGTTCCCCAAATTTGCTGGGACTACATATTTTCCCCCAAAAAACCTGCTAAACGTTATTCTTCACTTGTGCAAAGACGCTAAATAGCCACAATTGAGAGCATTAAAGCACCCCAAATACCTTCAGCAGGGCTAAATGGGGGTATCCATAGTGATCACCCATGTTAGTGCATCTTTTGGGGGGTATCGGGCTGAATTCCCCAAATCTGACAGCACTTTTCACCGATCTCAGTTTCGCCGGGACGCGTCTCCGCATCTTTTGCAATTGAATAGGGCGAATCGCGGTGACGAGAGCGATACTTTTCCCGGAGGCAAAACTGCCGATGAAGGTGAAAAACCCGGCATGCAAAAAATCTGGGACTTTTGGACCGGCAATTGAATACGGGCCTTTGTGTAGTATAGATTACATTTTCATGAGCAAGATTGTTGATATGATCCAATAATTAACGTACATCTCTGATGTTGAGGGGTCTGCGCTTGTGCAGAAAGGGTCGTGCGATCTCACTCACAGACCCCCCCTAAGCCGCATCATGATTGACATACGCGTTTGAAGGGCAAAGCGGAGGCGTGTCTGGTCGCCGTTCCTGGAAACGCTTCTCGTCCCTATTGAATGGAAGGGACGAGGCCATGGTCTGCGTCTGTGGATGCAGATTCCTGGCCTTTTAAATGACCAGCAACTGGTCAAGCTGCGGGAAGCTTCAGGATGGCTGCAATGGTGTTCCCAGCCTGTAACGTCGGTCACAGCGCTGGGATCGCAGATGCAGCAAGCAGGTGTCTGACACCTCCTCCTGCATTTACATCTGAGCTGGACGGAATCGTACGGCCTCTTGTGTGCGACTCTGCATATTCCTCCATCTCTGAATTAGGCCCTAAGGGACGTGAAAAGGGTGTTTCTGACCAGAAAGAAGGTTTAATAACATAAACTGTCGAAAATAATGTGTATAATAAAAGATTATAGTAAATTTGGCTTTGAATACTTTTACAAATATTACAAGACCGTTGTATCTGTCTGTTCCACACACAAAAAAATAAACACAATACTTACTTTAAACCCAGATCCTGCTTCCGCTGCCGTCTGCCGCTCCTCGGAACTAATGGAGAGACGTCACGACGACTCTCCCATAGTGCCTGTGGGGGGGAGCCATTAGCCGGAGCTCGCTGTCGCTGCGGGGAAAGAGCTTGGCGCCCGCTGATAATTAAATCTCAGCGAGTGCCCGGCAAGTGGAGCCTGTGGCGGCTGGGGGAGAGATATGGAGTGCGGCGGCGGTGGGGTGCAGGAAGGAGATGTGGCGCTGGGGACTGAATTGTGGCGCGGCGGTGGCTAATCACAGCGCCCTCTGCTTGCTGGCGCCCTGCGTAGTCGGCGTAACGGGCGAGCCGGCCCTGCCTCTACCCTCTTGTGCTTTTCCTTACTTTACTTTCATCTACATCATACTCCCAACTAGGGCACCGAACACTTGGTTGCTGTGCTCTATTGCTTATCTGGGTGTTATAGTCGCTACTGTAGCTATGTATATTAGCCTTGTCCTCATCCTGTATTGTATTGTACTGTAAGTCTCTGGTCAACCTATTATACTGTGTAAGGCGCTGCGGAACACTTGTGGCACCATATAAATATATGATAATAATAATACACATTTATTTCAGTGCCCAAAATTAGTTCAACCCAGCAAGGGCAGCAGGGGCTGCAGTCACTTTGTGTGCTGAGCCGACGTTTATGACAGTTCAGCCTATCAGCACCTAGTGACATCACGCTCACAAATCATTTCACTGATTTGGGGAGGGGAGGGGGGGTTGGTTTATGTATTTGTGTCTTGGTCACACTGTTCTTCCCCCTCTGTCTTCAGCCTGCGGACACTGCTGTCCAGGGAACTTGATAATTGCCCATTCTCTGCTGATTATTGACAAGGTGTCCATGACTCTGTAGTAGGCGTTAACCCGTAATTGGCATCTCCCTATAGTAGACCATAGATTGGAGTCCCATAGGACTGTATTTCTGTAATATTCATGCGATGGGTTCACAATGACAGTAACCCATTCCGCAGTCCTTAAACACGGACACTTTATGTAGTTCAGTACTTTTCGGTCTGCTCACTACAGTCTATAATGCACTTTGATATGGCAGAACTCTTGCAGGCTGCTAATGTAGATATATGTAGCGAAAAGAGGAGATTCTGATGATTTTACCAAGGTGGAAAAAATACAGAGGCACAAAGCAAAAGCCTTTGCTTCTCTGCAATGTGATGGGCCTAATATAGCACCTTGTTACCTGTTTTTTATGCATTGCACAGATTACCTCGACAATATGGCTTGCCTTTGAAATTACAAGCAAATATCTTTATTGGACAGTATGTTTCGCGAGCATTGCACAGTACTGTATGACAGGGCAAGGACACAGTATGGTGGGTAGGCATTACACAGTATGATGGGCCAACGTTGCACAGTATTGTGGATGGATATTGCACAGTATTGACGGGCGAGCAATTGCACAGTATTGACGGGCGAACAATTGCACAGTATTGACGGGCGAGCATTGCACAGTACCATGGGTGTGCATTGCACAGATATGGAGATAATGAGGTATTCCTAACTGAATGTGGATTGATGCTACAATAAATTTGCTGTCTACACGTATATGCAAAAATAAGCGGTTCTTTAGTAGAATGAGATATTATAATGAGGGTGGTTAGTGTTACACAAAATGGCCATATTGTTTTTGCATAATCACCTCTTACAGTTCCATAAGAGATCCAGCAGCCCAACCCTGCACCTAATGTCTGGATCTCATCCAGCTTGGACACCTGTGTGTGACACTGATCCTGGATAAAAAGCAACGTTGTTATGTGCCCTGGGCAGGGCCATCTTGCCGCACCAAAACGTACTGCAGTTTGCTTGGTAATTGGGTTCCGCAGAGCACAGAGACTTCCTTGGCACCCAGCAATTATGCAAAGAAAAAACCCCAGCATAGTCCGGATTTCTATTTTATTAATACGTTTCAATTCTGCTCCGTGTATCACAAATATTGTCTTTTCTACTTCAGGGTCCATAGGGTATCCACAGGATACCTTGGGGTATAGGCGATGGCGGCAGACATCCAGGCACCACAGAGTTAAAAACTTCTCCATCCTCCCAGGATGCACTGGGGTCCCTCTCCTATACCCCGCCCCGAGCCTCAGGCACTCAGTTTTCGTCGGTGCCTGGCCGAAGTCGGATGCACCATACAGAGTGGGGGTCTGCACAGCCCCTGAAGTTCTTCAATACAGCTGTGGCTGCACATCTAACGAGCAGACAACATGGACAGTCTGTACTGACGTCCATGTCGTCGCTCCTACACCCCGCTGGTACCAGAACGCCGGTACTGATCCGGGGATGTTGGTGGGTGACTGGGGTCACAGCTACCGGTGGCCCCGGTTGCCCGGACTGTGGCCGGATTTACGGGGGTTCAGGTAAGCGGCAAGGTCCTGCGGTGGGTCCCAGCCGAATAGCACAGTCCTTAGTCCCCATGCAGGGGGCTCCCTGGGGACTGGCTGCAGTGTGGAACCAGGCTACTGATCCCTGCGCTTTCCACTACCCCCTGGGACTGAGGACTGGACAGAAACAGTAAATGTCCAGCGTCCCAGGGGTTAAATGCATGCCAGGGGAGCGCGCTTTCCCTGCTAAGCAGCCGGCGCCTCCCCCGCTGCACACGGCCTCTCCACGAGGTTTTTAGGCATCTGCATGCGCTCCGCCCCCGGACCAGCCCTCCCTCTGCTCCTTGGTGGCCATTTTAATACATGTGGCAAACGCTGCTGGAAGCTGTTAACGCGGGCATCGTGGTCTGGGTCCCCCTGCATACCTCTCCTCCGGTGCAAGGTCAGTGTACGCAGCGCTGTTTCCTACCAGGCTGAGGTCTGGTTAGTTGGTGAAGCGCAGATACTGCAGGGTTTTCAATATTCTGCATTGTATGTGTCTTTGGGCTAGCGCTGCTGTCTGTTACTTTCACATACTGTCAGCTATTTTCCCTATCCCTGTTTTTCTTCTCTGCTAACAAGCCCTTGCGGTGCGGAGTTGCAAGGGGGATTTATACCTCACTATACAACTTGTTGTGAAGTGCGGTGGTCACATACAACTCCGGGTCACACACTCAGTATGTCTGACAGTGAGCACGATTTCCCCATTCCACCTCAGTGTACTGTATGCAAGGTACCATTGGCAGAGGGTGATGGTAACTCTGATGGATTATGTAAGGGGTGCCTGCGGTGACACGGCCGATTTCTGTCACTACACCTGTGAGGGAGCTACCATGGGCTTGTTTTGCTACGGCACTTACTATCCTGGTGGGCCAGTTAACGACAACCTCTGCGTGTCCCCAGATGGGGGTCTCACAGCAGTCTATGGTGTTATCCCCTATGCAGGGGTTTCCTATACAGTTAATAGTACCTCAGAGTTTCCCGCTGTCGCCCCCTCAGGTCATCCATGAACCTGCGTGGGCTAATTCACTGTCTACCTCAGTACAATAGCTATCAGAGGTGTTACAGGGCGAGTCGTCTGTGCGGGCGCAGAAGCGTCAGCTGCAACCTCATCAAGATCAGGATGCTGTGACGACAGATGATGGCTCATACGTGCGGTGCGCACGGCCTTGGTTATTGAGGAATGCGCTCTTCATGTAGCTAAATCAAAATATGCCTTTTTCAAGGATATTAAAAGTGATGCTACGGTGTTTCCCCTATCTGATCAGCTAGTGGATCATTTAGAGGAGGCATGGAAAACCCCGGGTAAGCGTTACCAGCCCCCTAGACGGTTTGCGGTGGCATACCCTTTTGCAGATAATTATTTTGCAAAATGGGATAACCTGCCACAAGTGGATTCACACGTCTAGTAAAGAGTGCTACGTTGCCTATGCCCTCTATGTCCTCCTTAAAGGATCCAACGGATCGCAGGGTAGAAATATGTTTGAAAATGATTTATCCCCTTGCAGGAGGCGTGTCAGACTGGCTTTGGCCGTGTGATGGGTGGCAAGAGCTATGGAGCACTGGGCTGATACCTTGGAGGCATCCCTGGACCCAGACTCGTCACCTGAACAGGTGGAGTTGGTGGGTAATTTAAGGGACTCAGCTACCTTCATTAATGAGGCAGCTTTAGATATGGGCCTCATGGCGTCCAAGATCTCCTCGGCAGCAGTGGCGGCTCGTCGTATCCTGTGGCTGCGTTCTTCGAAGGCGGATGCTGATTCCAAAAAGGGTTTGGTGGGGTTACCCTTCAATGGAGAAGTGCTGTTTGGCCCTGATCTAGACAAAATTGTGGATACTTCGGCAGCATCTAAGTCTGTGTGTCTGTCTTCCACTACTGTCCCATCAGGAGCGGGTTCTTCATCCTTTCGGCCCTACAGAACACAGAACAGACCCAGGGTACAGTCCTTTCCTAGGAGGACTGCCGCCAAGTAACCTGCAAAGCCCAGGAAGCAGGACTGGTGTACCAGACATCCCACTCCCAAGTCCGATGACAAACCTTCGGCCTGACGGGACGGGCCTCTCTTTGGGGGACCTCAAAGTGGGAGGCCGACTTCTGAAATTCGCCCAAAGCTGGTGTCTGACCACTTCAGACACATGGGTCAGAGAAGTGGTCTCTCAGGGGTACGCACTCTCCTTCCGCAGGAGGCCTCCCAGCCGGATTTTCACCATTGGCCTTCCGTCCAATCAGGACAAGGCCCGGGAACTCAAGAAGGTAATGCACTCAATGCTCCAGAGTGGAGTTATAGTGCCAGTTCCTTTGTCTCAGAAGGGATTGGGGTATTACTCCAATCTTTTTCTGGTGCAGAAACCCAATGGGTCCTACCGGCCAATACTGAACCTCAAATCCCTCAACAAATTTCTGAGGGTTCCTCGGTTCAGGATGGAGACCCTGCGTTCCATTATTTTAGCAATGGAACCTGGGGATTTCATGGTGTTGCTGGATAATCAGGATGCTTACCTGCATATCCCTCTTGTCCCAGCACACCAGTGCTTCCTCAGATTTGCAGTGGTCAAGGACCACTTCCAGTTTCAGGCTCTGCCCTTCGGTCTGGCTACAGCACCTCGGGTGTTCACCAAAGTTCTGGCCGTCATGGCAGCCCACCTGCGGTTGCAGGGAGTCCGCCTGTTACCTTATCTGGAGTCCTCAGAGAAACTTCAGCGCCATCTGCAACTAACAGTCTCTGTATTGCAGTCTCTCGGCTGGCTGATAAATTGGTCCTCGCTGGTACCATCACAGAGGATGCTCCATCTAGGAGCTCTGTTGGATTCCCAACATCAGAGGATCTTGGTGACGGGAGAAAAGATCTCTGCGTTACAGGCAAAGGACCCCCTTTGCATGCAGAGTCGCCGGGTGTCTATTCACTCGGCAATGAGGTTACTGGGATCCATGGTATCTTATGTTCGACATGGTGGAGTTTGCCCAGTTTCACTCAAGACCTCTGCAGAAGCTGATCCTCTCCGGATGGAATGGGTCGCCCCAAAGGATAAAGACACAGACTATGGTGCTTTCCCCGGAGGTGCGATTATCTCTGGCCTGGTGGCTACAGACGCCTCACCTGAACAAGGGGCGCCCCTTTTGGAATGCAGACTGGGCCCTTCTGACGACGGATGCCAGTCTCCGAGGCTGGGGAGCGGTGATGGGTCCACATTTCTTTCAGGGAAGGTGGACATCGGTAGAAGCTGCTCTTCCAATAAACATATTGGAACTGCGGGCAGTATTCAAGGCTCTCCAGCAAGCAAGACAGGTCCTGCAGGGTAAACCTGTGCAGGTACAGTCGGACAACGCCACCACGGTGGCATACATAAACCGCCAAGGAGGGACTCGCAGTCAGGCGGCTCTGACAGAGGTGTCCCACATTCTAGTATGGGCGGAAAAGCATCTCACCGCAATATCAGCAGTGTTCATACCAGGAGTTCTCAACTGGGAAGCAGACTTTCTCAGCCGTCAAGACGTGCGTCCAGGAGAGTGGTCTCTTCACCAGGAGGTGTGTCAGCTACTGGTGAACAAGTGGGGCCTTCCAGAGATAGATCTCATGGCCTCACGAAACAACAACAAACTGCCAATGCTCGGGTCAAGAACAAGAGACGCAAAGGCTTGTCTAGTGGACGCTCTGGCGGTCAAGTGGACCTTCCAGTATGCGTACCTCTTCCCTCCGTTCTCCCTTCTTCCTCGAGTGATACGCAAATTCAAGCAAGAAGGCGGCACGCTATTGCTGATTGCTCCAGCGTGGCCCAGGCGGCACTGGTACACGGATCTTCAGAGTCTCTCAGTGGACACTCCGCTGTTGTTGCCTCAACGTCAGGACCTGCTATCTCAGGGTCCTTGCCTTCATCCAGACCTGAGTTGACTGTCTTTGACGGCATGGCTATTGAGACTGCCCTCTTGAGGTCCAGAGGTTTCTCCAGTTCGGTGGTCAACACCATACTGAGAGCTCGGAAGCCTTCATCTACCAACATCTACCATAGAGTGTGGCGGGCTTTCTTCCAGTGGTGTCGCACTAGAGGTTATGCTCCTCAGGTGTTCAGATTGTCCAGGGTTCTGGCCTTCCTACAGGCAGGTTTAGACCAGGGTCTTCGCCTAGCTTCCCTGAAGGTACAGGTGTCTGCACTTTCAGTGTGGTTTCATCGTAGGATTACTATGCTTCCTGATGTCCGCACCTTTATGCAAAGGGTGCTTCTTATTCAGCCTCCCTTTGTTCCACCTGTGCCCCATGGGATCTGGCTGTTGTCTTGAAGACTCTTCAAGGACCGCCATTTGAACCACTGGGCTCAGTGGATTTGAAATGGCTAACCATTAAGACTGTATTCTTTCTGACTATTGCTTCGGCCAGAAGGGTTTCGGAATTGGGAGCTCTCTCATGTAGACCTCCATTTCTAATTTTTCATAGAAACAGGGCTGTTCTGCGCACTCGTCCTGGGTTTCTTCCAAAGGTGGTATCTAGTTTCCATATCAACGAGGAAATTATTGTACCATCGTTTACTTCACCTGACCTTTCGGTTGGTGAGGCCACCTTGGATGTGGTGCGGGCCTTGAAAATCTATGTGGACCGCACTTCTGTCTATTTGAAGTCAGACTCTTTGTTTGTCCTTTATGGCTTCCACAAAAGAGGTTGGCCTGCCACTAAAGAAACATTGGCAGGATGGAGTCGACTGGCTATCTCTGAAGCTTTTGCTCACGAGAGCCTTCCTGTTCCATCTTCTGTTAAGGCTCATTCCACTAGGTCTTCATAGGCAGCTCGATGTGGTGCCTCAGCTGTTCAGCTTTGCAAGGCGGCCACGTGGTCATCTGTCCATACTTTCGTACGGTATTATACTTTTGATACCTACGCCTCTCAGGATGCTTCCTTCGGGCGACGGATTCTCCTCTCAGCATAGGAGCGTCCCCACCCTTGAAGGATACTGCTTTGGGACATCCCCAAGGTATCCTGTGGATACCCTATGGACCCTGAAGTAGAAAATATGAGATATGGTAAGAACTTACCCTTGTTATCTCTATTTCTACGAAGTCCATAGGGTTCCACAGGACTGTCGCACCTGTACTGCAGATGGGCTGTGATTCTGGTCACCGGTTTTTCCGTCTCCCTCTGGTGAGAATGTGATTCTTGTGTGTTCCAGACTTTCTTCTCTCTCTCTTTATCCTCCTTCGGCCTATGGCTTGTGACGAGGCTCGGGGGCGGGGTATAGGAGAGGGACCCCAGTGCATCCTGGGAGGATGGAGAAGTTTTTAACTCTGTGATGCCTGGATGTCTGCTGCCATCGCCTATACCCCAAGGTATCCTGTGGAACCCTATGGACTTCGTAGAAATAGAGATAACAAGGGTAAGTTCTTACCATATCTCATATTTTTTATGCTTTAATTCATGCCTTATCAGGTGGTTGCATTGCATAGGAATTGATACACTGTGTGGCTCTTAACCTTTATGGGTGAGCCTTCTGGGCTCCTTATGCTGCTTTGTCTTTGATGGAAAGACAAAGGCCCTCATTTAGACCCACTCGCAAGCGGGCGCACGTACGTTAGGCGTACGTACAAAAATATTTAAATTCAATGGCTCGCTCGTATTTTCGTTCGCATCTAAAATTCCTCCCTGAACTCTGACGACCCCTCCTCTAACTAACGAGCGTACGAAATAGCGAGCGTACATCCCCGAAATGGCTTGAAAGGAACGCACGCACAAGTATAAACAGGAAGTGGCCTTGTCAGATGTCGATTACCTGCTCCTTTATTCTGCCTACCTCCATCAATCGTATCATGCCAATCAATGTATCAATTAGCTTAATTGTTTGTTTTTTTTCAACACAATGCAAGAAACTTTACTCTTGTCCGTGTTTGTGTTTACCCGCAGAATACGTACGGATGAAACATTCGCTTTTATTGTTCAAAAAACATGTGAACCACAATTAAACAATTGTACTATTGCTGTGGATCCCCGCATATTTCCCTGGGTTCATTTCTTTATTTAAATTTGCTTACGCATGTCACTGCATCAAGCCTATCCTAACTCTCCAGAGATTTCTGGCCCTGTCGAACACATGACTCATACACTAACCAATAAAATTGCTCCTGTTAATTTCCAAAATACATTAGCCAATCAGAAAATTTTTACACACTTTATCAAAAATGATTTTTAAGAAAAACACCATTGCCATCATGAGAGCCTCCGCATTCACCAGGCGTGAGCTGCTGGTGCTTACGGAGGTCATGGATCGCCGGATCACCAGCCAGCCTCAACCCATGACCAACCGGCAGAAGCG
Source organism: Taudactylus pleione (assembly GCA_031769625.1). Lineage (NCBI taxonomy): Eukaryota > Metazoa > Chordata > Amphibia > Anura > Myobatrachidae > Taudactylus > Taudactylus pleione. Next base: position 732,563 of record JAUIMM010000429.1, on the reverse strand, counting down.
CTCCGCGTATGCGGAGGTACGGTCCCACCTGCGGTCCTTCGGCTCACGCCGCAACATCGGGCAGCTGGAGCGCAGGTGGTCCGACCTGCAACGGCGAACGCCCCGCTTGCTGGCATGCTTTCGCATGCAGATCCTGGCAAGTAAGTGTTATGTATTGTGGTTTTAATGTTTGTGTTTGTGGGGCAAACTGCGTGTGCATGTTTTCCTGTCTGTTCTATTTATTATTTGTACTCATATCTGCGTCTGCATGTTTTCCTGTCTGTTCTATTTATTATTTGTACTCATATCTGCGTGTGCATGTTTTCCTGTCTGTTCTATTTATTATTTGTACTCATATCTGCGTCTGCATGTTTTCCTGTCTGTTCTATTTATTATTTGTACTCATATCTGCGTGTGCATGTTTTCCTGTCTGTTCTATTTATTATTTGTACTCATATCTGCGTCTGCATGTTTTCCTGTCTGTTCTATTTATTATTTGTACTCATATCTGCGTGTGCATGTTTTCCTGTCTGTTCTATTTATTATTTGTACTCATATCTGCGTCTGCATGTTTTCCTGTCTGTTCTATTTATTATTTGTACTCATATCTGCGTGTGCATGTTTTCCTGTCTGTTCTATTTATTATTGGTACTCATATCTGCGTCTGCATGTTTCCCCTCTTTTTCTGAATTTTTAATTCTACTGCTATTTTTTTTGGTTTTATTTTTTATTAATTTTTTTTTTTTTGTTTGTTTGCCCGGATTTGTCCATAAACTAAACGCAATTTATTTGACATATTTTAGGGGGACAGCCAAGACTCCGCCGTCAACGTCGGCGTTCCCGCCCACTCTCCCCAACCCCCAGCCAACACTCCACCCCAAATCTTTCCCCTATTCCCCACTCCTCCCCATCCTTCCCAGACCCTCTCCCGGAAATGTCGGGCCTCCTTCCCCTCCGTCCCACTTCCCCCTCTCCTCCACCCACCCCTCTTCCAATTACCCCCTCCCCGGAGTCCTGCATAACTCCGCCCCATTCTTTGGGGAATGACGGATCCTCCGAGGAGGATCATGGAGGTTTGGCCGGAGCTCCCGATTTGTTTCCCGGTATGTTTTTTAATTTTTTTTTTTAAAGCACAAACTGTTTGTATGTAATCATGTGTCGTGCCTTTCTTCGTGTTTTTGTGGCTTGACTTTTGTTGATTGTGAAGGTTTGCCTTTACCTCTTCCTGGTGATTTAAGCATACACATATCATACCTGTGGGAATTTGTACCTAGGCCTTGTATTTTTGCCAGCCCACCCTTTTTATTTCTGTTTTTGGGTTTAGGAGTGATTTGGTATTTTTTTTATGTTTTTCTGTGGAGTCCCTATTGTTGTATTAACCCACACACTTTTCTCACCCACAGAGGAACAGAGGCGTCGGCAAGAGGTGGCGGATGTTGTGGGGCAGATGCGCCACCATGTAATCGGCCTTCTGGTGGCCCTCGACCGGCTGTCTGGCCTCCTTCGGCATTAGATTATTTTTTTTTGTTCTATTTTCCAATTAAATTTATTAAGACAAATATACGTTGTGGCTCATTTTTAAAAACCAAAACCAAGATAGTTTAGCCTGACATAAGTTCCTGCAAGGATTTCCCTTTTTTAAAAGTTAGATTGTGTTTTGTCTTTGTATGTCAAACAGACACCAGAAACACATAACAGTAACAATGTCATTTCCCTTTTTGGGTGTAGTGTCAATTTCAGATTTCTACATTTTCCAGGTTCCTACTTGGTGCGCAAGCTGCTTAGGCCAATCTTACAAATCCCAAGGTTGGGCCAGGCTTCCTTTTGGTGTGGATTGGGAAGCTGAAAACATATTTCAGTTTTGCTCAACTGGCGTCAGTACTGGTTTACCCCTTAGTCAAATGTAACTTGTGTTAACCTGGTTACACTTGCTGTTAACGTCCCAAAAAAGGAAGACCATTTCACTCTTCAAACATTTATTGACAACATAACAGAGAAAACAAAGTGGTCACTCCCAAAAAAAATACACAGTGATAAATTCAAATACAACACATACCAAGAAATAATTAAATAAAAACACAAAATCAAGAACTGGTTGACGAAGGACCATGCCAACATGATTCCACAAACATGGCGTTGCGATATGGGTTCAAGAATATATGCCCAAAAGGACCAGATCCAGGTTTGGTAAGGGTAGCAGGAAGTAGTGAGCGTTGGAGTGCCAAAGATTATGTGAACAAACAGAAGATGGTGAGAAAATTATAAATAAATTAGATGTTGGCCAAAAAACACAAACACATTAGGTATAAACACTGGAGTTTTGTTCAAACTTACCTAAAAAATCTGGCCACCACATCATCGCGTATGGCCCCCCCACATACTGACCTTCGACCAACCTCGGGGGGGCCATCCTCAGGTAAGGCATCCTCTGGCTGCATTGGGACACCACTCCTTATGGCAATGTTGTGAAATATCCCACACAGGACCACAATTTTCGACACCATATCCGGCACATACATGAGCTCGCCACCAGAGCGGTGGAGGCATCTGAATCGGCCTTTTAAAAGGCCGATACAGCGCTCCACCACTTGCCTGGTGGCTGTAAGTGCGGAATTATACGCACTTTGTGGCCCTGGTGTGGGAGCCAAATAAGGAGTGAGCAGCCAGGACATGCAAGGGTATCCACTGTCTCCTGTGAACAAAAATAGACCACATCAGGAACACTGTGTATCAAGCTTAACATTGTTATGTACTAAAGGTCTCCACTTACCCAGAAGCCACGCATCACCAGCTTGTAGGTTGGTTAATTTCTGCCATATCCCTGATTGCCGGATGACGAAGGAGTCATGAGCACTTCCGGGTAATTTAGCATTCAGGGACAGGATCTGGAAGGAGGCATCACATACCACCATTACATTCAGGGAGTGATAGTGTTTCCTGTTTCTAAATATTGCCTCCAGCCGTGCTGGAGGCTGAAGTGGTATGTGAGTACCATCCACAACCCCTATGATGTGTGGGAAGCCAGCTATTTGGTAAAAATTGGCCTTGGCCACACTAAGGGCACCCATATCCAAAGGCATTTTAATAAAATGATGGAGGTGCTTGAAAAGTGCCTCCATCACTGCCCTCAGGATCCGGGAAAAGGAGGATTGGGAGATGCCCGCCACTATTCCCACCGTTGTTTGAAACGATCCTGAGGCACAGAAATGTAACACCGCCATAAATTGCGTCAGTGGTGGTATTGCTGTTGGACTGTCAATTTGCCGCTCAAGATCACTTTCTATTAATGAGAGAGTGTCTATGATGATTTTGGGAGGTAGACGGTAGCGTCTTAAAACCTCATCATCGGGCATTCCAAAAAGGGTGACACGTGTTCGAAATATCTGGGGCCTTGCATGCCTACGATGCCTACGCCTGGGACGAGTTTGAGGTTGGTCGTCTTCCGGGAGCAGGGCCAGAACAATTCGCCCCAGATCTACCTGAAATTCAAAGTTTACAATGTAAGGCTTTTGACCCACCCCAAAAGTAAGAAAAAACAACTTAGCTTTCTGATACCATCCATAGCTGCTTACATGCCGGGGTATTGTCATGATACGTATAAACTGTAAAAAAGGCAACAATGAGACTTCAAAAATTTAGAGGGTGTTTTTTTTGTTTAAAAATTGTTGCAAGCCAACACAGAAAATAGCGGAAAAACACATTTGGCCATCGATGAAAACTACATTGCACACCGTACGTCAAATAGGGTTCAAATGGACCCAAAAAATGGAAAAGGGAAAAGCAAAACTGGATTATATGATGAATAAGCCGTCAAAAATGCGGTAATTAATTCGCAAATGCAAGTCACTACACCAACAGTCAAAAATGCGGTAATTAATTCGCAAATGCAAGTCACTACACCAACAGTCAAAAATGCGGTAATTAATTCGCAAATGCAAGTCACTACACCAACAGTCAAAAATGCGGTAATTAATTCGCAAATGCAAGTCACTACACCAACAGTCAAAAATGCGGTAATTAATTCGCAAATGCAAGTCACTACACCAACAGTCAAAAATGCGGTAATTAATTCGCAAATGCAAGACAAAAAATGGACTTACCCAACTCGAATATATAAGATTTCCACAAAAAACTTCTTTGGGTCCGAAAACAAAAAAAAACTAAAAAAGATGAAATGAGTGTTAAACAAATTAACGAACCACAAAACAGAAGAATACACCAATTGGCCACAAATTTGAATGCACAAAACTTACCAAATCAGGAAAGGATGTTGAAAAAATGAAAAAAATGCGAACGGAAAAACCAAAGAAATGTAGCAAAAACAAACAAACAAACAACTCTGCAAAATCCTCCAAACGCAACCAACCAAATCCAAACCACTTAACCGACAACACTCCAACAACCCCACCTCGAATCCACACACACCAAGCCATAAATAGTGTTTATTTTCCCGCACAAATTAAGGATGAATCATAGGGACGCACAATCAATGATGCGGCCGCAAACTAAGGACGCATGTATAAATACGTCACGAAATCACATAGAATTTCTGGATGATTTCATGCTGGAAGCAGAGACATGGCTTCAAACCAGGGAAACAATGGTCAAAATTGCGGCGGTAAGGCCTTCATGCATTTTGTCTCAATGATTCTTTTAAAACATAATATTGTGCAAGTTGTGAAGTGGCTAAATCTGCATATTTACCCAAATAGGTGAGGAGGATGACATGGAAGAGACTGCTGGCCCCAGTCAACCCGCCAAAGCTGCCAAAAAAAAAAGGCAGCCACATTTCACAAGCAAGGAGATGGAGGTTTTGATCCAGAAGTGCGTTGACATCCTGCCCCAGGCAGCCAGGAATATGAGCCAAAGCCAGAAGTGGAGAATGTGGGAGGAGGTCGCCGTTGCTGTCAATAGGGTGGGTGATTATGTCCGTCTAGCCCGGGATGTCAAACGGCGGTAAGTAAACACTTTCCCATCCTATAAACAAACCCCATTGTAAAAAAAAGGATAATGGTTCCAAATTCATTCCACAGATGGGCAGACTTCAAATATCGTCTCAAACAAAAACTTGCCGACAGGGCTAGGCATGCAAGGGGGACAGGTGGGGGTCCCACCCCTGTGTCATTGGAGTTGACAGACTTAGAAGAGATGGCACAGGGGTGTGTGCAGGCTGTGGAGGTGTTTGGCGTGTCCAACATGGATACGGACATGCCAGACTTTGCGGCTCCTCATGTTGGCCAAGGTAAGTCTTGTGATGTCACCAACTCAGAAATGCTATTGTGCCAATATGTAGATTCTAATGTGAGTCTTTTCTCCAATTTCCTAACAGAGACAGAGGCGGTTGAGTCTGCTCCAGAGGGGAGCCTTGGCCGCAGAATTTCTGCTGACTCTGCAGGGGAGGAACCAGTACATCCGGCTGAGGACCCTGCAGAAGCCAGTCCAGGGCGTGCCCCCTCGCAGGCAGTGGGCCTCCTCACAGAACTCAATTTTAAATCGGATTGCCATACGGAGATTCTGCAGAGGATGGACGCCAGTCTGATACGGGTGGCTGAGGCCCTGGAGCAAAATGCTGCGGCCAACGTGACCATTGGTCAGGCCCTGGCGGAAAATACCAGGGCCAACATCCGCATCGCCGATGCCCTGGAGCAGCTCGTTCGCCAGCACATGGTGGAGCCGACCTCCCTTCCTGCCGGAACATCCGGATCCTCCACCTCTGCCACAACATCAGGCAATCCTCCAAATGTGCCTAGCCCTGTGCCTAGTCCAGAGGCCACAACATCTGCCTCTGGACAGGCCAGCCCGATGGCATCCCGGACCCGGTCTGGCGCCCACCCTCACCCAGCCAAACGGGCGAGAAAACGGTGACAGCAATGGCGACTTTTCCCACACTCCTTCTGTGCTTGGCTCATATTCCTTTCTGGTCAAAACTTCCCTCTCCTTTCTTGTGAAATGTTTTTAAATTTTGTATTTACGCTTATGTTAGTAGTTAGGTTATATTTTTTTTTGGATCAAATATCTTGGCCACAAAAAAAGGCAATACAATATTAGTCCAATTTGTTTGTGTGTAAACAATAAATTAAAAACAAAACACTGACATTGTATTGTGACATTATTGTACAAATGGGTTACATTTAATCATGGCCTTAAACGCAAAAACTGACCCTCTTTAAAAAAAAAAAAGGCCTCTTTAAGGAACGTTTAAAAAATCACATAGCGATGCAAAATCCACAGTAAACCAAAAAAAAGGGGAGCTAATTAAAAGATGATGACATTATTGTTACAATAGGCCATAACCACCAAATTGTGGCCAAAATAAAACCCCAAAAATGTACGCTAATTGATTGTGTAATCATGACATTAGCAGCTCTGATTTCCACCTGCGTACGCTTTTGTGCTATCCCAATAAACTGCTTTCCAAACACATACCAAGCCGGATTTCAATCCAACACTAATTACTTTACTGACCAGCCGCGATTAATCGCTGCACCATCGTGGAGTCCCGGGACGGAGGAGAAGGCCATCGCCAATGTGGTCGAGTAATCCTGACCCTAAGCTGTGCGAGCATTTTGAAGGGAAAGCGGATGTTCCAGTGACGTATGAGACGGCCCGAACACATTTGACGTTCGCATCTGCTAATGTATGTACGCCCCAAAAACGCCTCGCCACGCCTGCGTTTTTTCATCTCCACCCCCGTCAACACCCAAAAACGCCCTGTTCTGTCAATCACATTTGGCATGTCACTTCCTGTACGCTATTTTAGGAACGAGAGAAAAAAAGCTCGCAATCTGCCGTACGCACATGCGCAGTGTAACACCGACGCATGCGCGGTTAGTCAACATCGGAACGCAACGAGCGTACTGTTGTTAACGTGCGGCTCTGAATGAGGGCCAAAGTTCATTTCAAACCATGAAAGCCACAACATCAGCACAGAGGTGGGATGGCAGAATACAGCATGCATTGTTCTAACCACAGAGCAGGTGAGGCCCTCATCATCCAAACAGAAAGTGAAATATGTCTGCCTGGTGATTCACCTTCATTTTTAGTTTAGGGATTCCCCGAAATCAGAAGGGCATGAGCTGTAAGCCAAAACATCTGCAAACACTTCAACCTTAACATCCTTCCATCTATCTTCATCTTTACTTGTGGCTCTGTCTTCTGCCAATATCTCAAAACTGCAGTGAAAACCTGAACTTTCAATGTTATTTGAAGTCTAGTATGTTGAGCGATCCATTAAGTATTATTTCATTTATTGCCACCATTGACGTAATCTATGCTGGGTCCCATCTGTCAGCGTTAGGCGGATATTATGCTGGCAGGGGCACCTTTCCTAGGGCATGTCCTGCAAATGAGTAACAGTCCTGCACTATGATTAAGACCAAGAAGGGACAGTGAAGGAAAGGATGTATCATTAGTGATCTGCACTAAGGGAGACCGTTTTATGTATCAAAGAAAAATGTGAAATAAACACGTTTTAAAAAAAAAAAATAATAAAAACTTACTAGCAGTTGGTAAAGCTGGGTACACACTAGAGGATATGTCGCCCGATCCCGCAGATGGGAGCGACATATCGGGTACATCGTCTCTAGTGAATCGTTAGCGACATCCCCCGTTGGGCCTACTGCTGGGCCGATGGGGTATGTCGCTTACGATGCCATGCTGCAACATGTCTCGTCCCTCCCCTCGTCAGACCCGGCATCGGCAAGTGTGTATGAACTTGCCACATGCCGGGTCCAGTCACCCGCGGTGTCGGGCTGGGTACACATCGTCTGATGTGTACCCAGCTTCAGTTATAAGGCTAGCACCCAGCAGTCAGAAAGATATGGGGATAGCGCCCAGCAGTCAGTAAGATATAGGGGAAGTGGCCCGACTAGAGACACAGGAGGTGCAGCTGTCATCTGCCTACAGCCAGGCCCCTCAGCCCCTACAATGCCTAGTCCTATGAGGTCTACAGGGTTTTCTAGGCTAGAAGGAAAAGTGCAGGTCGAAGAGCCAAGAACATCCAAGAATACTGACAGACCTCAGTTACATCCCCCCAATAGTACTAACTTTGGTACTACAGTCCTCATTTCTACAACTGGAAGGATTGTGGCTTTTAGATTAGGCTTTCAGACATAGCCCTTTGACCCGGGATATTGGCGCGGCTTGCGGCTTGACCCAGGTCTCTGCTCTGTGTGAACAGATCCGGCCCGGGTCGGATGTCCCGGATTCGCGACCCTGCTCGGTACCAGGGTTATTCTCGGGACCGACCCGGGTCTCCTGTAGTGTGAATGGTGCTATCCAGGTTTTTAGACCCGGGATGCGCTTGTTAATACTGGATTGGCTGTTTGGGGCGCTTGCAGATGACCTCATTTGCAGGCGCCAGAGCACATGACAGTGGAGCAGATGCTGTTTCTGATACCATGGCTCCCTGGAGTAAAGATGAGGTCTCCTTCTTCTCCTTCTGAAATTACACTGTGCAATGTAGCACAGTGTCAGCAACTGAATAGTCTCATGTGAAACTGCTAAAAAATGCTGAAAAGCAGGAGCTCCGGGCTACTCAATAACTCGGCAGCCACGATTACAACAATGCAGTCTCCACCCAGCAGGCAGCTCACCACCCAGTTTTCATGAGCTTTTTATTGTGAGCCCAAAAAAAAAGCATCCCCCTTTTTAATGACTGTCACTGAATGCCAGGGCACGGCTTCAGTGTGAATGGGGTTGACTTGGGAATTAGCCTGGTCCAAGGTGTAGTGTCAAAGGGTGTCCCTAGCTGAGACATGGGTTGAAGCCGTGTTCAAAAACCAGGTTGGAGCCATGTCAGAACCCAGCTCATGTCTGAAAGGTTTTTTACTGAAAATGTAGTTGTTGTTACATAAATGGATCAAGAACATTATCTGGTCAGTTCATGGGTTTAGCCTCAAAGATATGTGTATGTGAAATGGCCACATTTATAACACTGAGAAGAGCCAAGGTACAGTAGCACAATGGCCATTCTGACATATACATAGGGTTGGTCATACCACTTATACCCCTTTTACACGAGAACTAATTAATTAATCCGGGCGCTCCTTGGTGTAAAAGGGGACAGGTTTGGATTCCCGGGTTGAGTGACCGGGCAATCCAACCCAGGTAACTTGCAGGGTTTAACATGGTATTGACCCGTGAAACCCTGCAGTGTAAACGGCGCGATCCGGGTCACTATGACCCAGATCGTGCAGCATCCCGGGGCTTGGAGAGGACGTCCTCTCCAAGCGTCCACTTCCACGCCGGAAGAGCCGGGTCACTGCAGATCCGGCTACGGTGTGAACGGCGCCGACTCGGGAATATCCTGGGTCAGCGCCGGCTAAATTCCGGGTCTGATCGTTTGGAACCCTATTGCAACCTCAGGGTCAAACCCGGAATTTAGGTATAAAAGCGGTATTAGACTTTAGGTGGCGCCCAAAACACTGAGCTAATGTCACTCATTCAGATCCCCACACTGAGTGCCCGTCACTGACAAGGAGGGGGCAGCAGCTGGCAGACTCTTACCTGTAAAGCGCCCTGAGAAGCAGAATCCCCATAGGACGCACAGCGTGCCTGTGCTCGTCCTGCATATTCTGGCTTACTAGTATTCGGGGAGATGATGAAGTCCTTGATGGCAAAATCCGATGGGCCATGGTCTGTCTTTCAAACAAACACACACTCTCATTTTTAAACCTCTCGGCTATATCTTAAAATTAGTAGGTTTAATTGTTGCACTATGCAGAGCTCCTTTCTTTATTGTGTGCAGATGGCGGGGAAACCAAGGGCTTAATGAGGGGAAGTTGCCCATATCGTGGAGGATCTTGGCATGCCTGTACCTTGGATTGACACACACACATCACACATGATATAGATATAGAGATATACTGTGTGTGTATGTATATATATATATATATATATATATATATATGTATACACACATTTTGTGAATGTATAAAATATATATACTGTATGTTTGTGTGTGTATGTATATATATATATATATATATATATATATATATATCAAATTACTTGCTTCTACACTGTTTCACACTTTCTGATACTGCTATTGCTTCTTGTTTAATATTGTTAAATCAAGGTATGCAATAACGTACATTTCTATTCATTTTACTGGCCTATTAGTTAACCACACTCTCTGCCTTGCTAAGCTCAGCGTATTTGTGTACAGACACCATGTTGATTGTCAGCTTTTGTGACCAACAGGGGGCACCCAGGCAGCAGCTGTCACTCTCCCTGGCTGAGACTCTGAGTGAGCCTGACACAAGCCCAGGACAGGGAGGTGACGTGTGTCCGTGTAACCTCGCTGACAGCTGTCACTCTCTGCAGCGCTTGTCCTCACTTTACATGCCATCTGTCCACAAGCCGCTAGAGCAAGGGGAGGGCAGTTGTTAAGTTTATTTATTTCTTTTTGTCCTCTTCTTTGTGGGTGTGGAGTGTTATTATTCATTGACTGTGAAATGAGACAATACAATAGACTTTCTTTTAACCATCAAGTGTGCTCCCGCTGCACTACTGTTTTGTCTCCTTGGGGGGACAGGATTACACAGGCACAGGATCAGCTTAACCATGCCTGTTCTGTGGGGCTTAGACATAGAATCTGCTTTCCTCGGAGTTAATTGCATGCGTGCTGTATAGACGAGTATGTTTAGCTACCGACTGTCCCATATTTCTAGGTATAGGGACCGTTCTGGGTTTTTACAATTTGTCCCTGGAACTGTCTCTGTCTAGCTAAGTGAAAGGCAATTGCTCTGTCTCGGTCAGTTTTTACTATACATTCATATTCCCAAGTCTCTATAATATTTAATACATGGGAGTATTCCAAGAGGGTGACATTATAACAAAGGACAATGTATCTTGAAGGAGCTTCTACTACACGAATGCCTACTTATACAGTACCCCGATTGATGCGCTTCCATGCAGGGACCCTGGAAGTTATTTTAAAATTATGGTAACTATGGATGTACGCATTTCAGAGAGGCTTAATACTATGCCAATGGCAATAAAAGACAAAAAAACTCTTAAGCAGGGGGCTCGTCCGCTAAGCTGAGTCTCTGTACAGATGTCCTGTCTAGAGTTCACCACACACAGCCTTGTCCGTGGCTTTATCCCCTTACAGATCATTCACGCTAAACCCTGCATCTGACAGACATCCAGCAAGCACACACTTCTATAGACTGTACAAATATACTGACAGTGCGCTCTGGACTGGCTCTTTTGTATGGAATGATTTACAGCCGTAAACCATGAAATAGATTTATTTTATGCTTTAGGATCAGAGCCCTTTGGTTCTCTATAGATTACAAGTTTGTGCGGGGCCCTCCTACCCATTTGTCTGCCCCTTATTTACCCTGTCTGTTATTTACCCATGTTCTCAATGTTACAGCGTAACGGAATATGCTGGCACTATAACTTTTTTTTGCTTTGTGCTAATCATCTAATTTTAAATTCTGTACACGTAGTTATGGTTATTTATCAACCTTTATATACAGAGAGAGTTATATACATTTTGCATTTATTGCTAAAGTTCAACATTGGTAAATAGAGAGTCTGGCTACCGAATCAGTTGTAGATATGCCCCTTAATATATTTAGCTAATTATAATAGGGGGGCGCGGGGTTGTTTGTTTCAACGGGATGTAGTCAATATGCCAGCCGTCAATATACCGACGCCGGAATCCCTCCGCTCGGATAAATGCCGACGCTGATATCCCGAAGGGGATCAGGATACTGGCGCCGACATACCGACCACTGGAATCCAGAACGAAGGACCTGGGTAAGTACTAGACATCCCGTGGATGGGGGGGTTAGGCACCACCAGGGGGAGATTATGGTTAAGGCTTCCCCCCTTCCCGGGAGGGTTAGCTTTAGGATGCTGGAATGGGGGGGGTTAGGGTTCGGTACCCCTGGGAGGAGGTTAGTGTTAGGCACCCCCCAGGGAGGTTAGAGTTAGGCACCAATAAGGGAGGGTTAGGGTTGGGGGGGGAGAGGGGAGCAATAGGGTACACACCTGCCCCTGCCGGAATTTTCTTTGATCAGCCTTCCAGCATAGGAGTTTTAATCGGCAGCTATTGAGCTTCCGGTATTTCATACCCAACCCGATAATGATAGGTGTACGTACCACTGTGCATTTATACATTAGACAATGTGTTGGGACGTAGTCAGGAAGCCGACGGTCTAAATGCCGACCACGTTGAATCGCAGTCTTGCGCCAGATTGCCATGACGGAGTTTTAGGTACTTTTATCATTATCTACTACAGCAATATGAGGGGGGATGATGAGCAGTGGGGGAACTGGAAAATTGTGTTGCCTTAGAGGGTAACTAAAATGAGCCTTTCCTTAGCTTCCCTGCATTGCATTGGAACTGCCTCTACAGTAAGTCTGTTTTAGTGCATAGTAAGCCATAAAAAGAGCTATATATAGCTTATTATAAAATATAAATATGGATCTATCGCCAAAGAAGACGCCATTCATTCAGCCAATGGCAACTAAAAAATGTGGTATTTATGAGTGCTTGTCTAATACCCCTCTGCTTATTTGGAGGATGATGGGGAATGGACAGGATTTTCTCTTTATCAATGGTTACTGTACTGTATTTGTTTACTGGCAGTGAAGAGGCTTTACACAATTTTTGATCTAGTAGTTGACAGACTGTGGCAGAGAAATTAACTCCACTGTGACTGGGCCCCCTGTATTTTGGCCCTGTGCCATCTGGAGATCCGTCTGTCCCCCTCCCGTCGCTTCTCACACCTAATCCCCAGCCTAATAACTCGGTTGCACATTTAATGATGATAATGAAGCGTCTGGGGTGTGAACACAGGTCTGTCCCCTGCCTTCCCTAAGCTGGCAATGTTTCATCTCCCTCATAGCAGCACCCCAGCTGCAGTGCTGCAGGTCAGGTCTTGTACTTGCATTAGAGAGTGAGTTAATGTCACCTGCACACAGTGCCTCGTGCCTCAGTGGTGTCCGCATTTTACCGAAGTGGTCATCTGCATTCCCGGACGTATTGGTTCAGCCCATATAGAGGTTACCTCCAAAGACTGTCTTGTCTCCATGATGTCACTTATTCCGGTGGATTGGTGGGATGTACCCTCATGTGTTGGTAGGTTCGACCCTCCGCTATGTACATAGGCGATGGATTCACTTTAACTCGCATGTGTAAAGACTTGTAGTGACTGATGTAGAGTTGACCGTACGCCCGCTTGTGGGGTGTAGCTTGCAAGTAGGGGAGGTTCGTTCTCCCATAGGCAAAGTTCAGTGAAGGGTGTATTGGATGAGCTGCGGGGTGAGCAGAGTTGGAAGCAAGAGAAAAATACGCCTGCTTGGTGGCAAATCTTTTGCACCTGCTACAGGCTGGTGCAAGTGTGCACTGATGACGGTGACTAGAAGGATACAGCCTACAATGTCCTCGGGAAACATTTATGAAAGCAGACTGACCTGAAACAAATCTGAACACTTACAAAAAACAATAAGACCAGTAGGGGGAAAAAACAAGGCACACGTTTGTGGTCTGCAGTCGTGAGACTTTTTAAACCATTGGAACTTTGACCCGTATACTCTGGCCTTGGTCTGAGATCATGTGTACCTAGGATGGTGACTACTCCTGTTTCTACTGTGATGCTGTACTACTCTATCTCCACTTACAGGGCTATATCCTGCCACTGTATAGTCTAGGGGGTATATTTACTAAAGTGCGGGTTTACAAAAGTGGAGATATTGCCCATAGCAACCAATCAGCTACTAGCTATTACCTTCTAGAAGGGACTGAAAAATAAGTAGAATCTGATTGGTTGCTATGGGCAACATCTGCAGTTTTGTAAACCCGCGCAATATACCCCAAGATGTGTGACATTAACTCTGCCCTTTGTGGCCGTTGGCTCTGTTCTTTTAATGCAGGGTTTAACATTGACCCTATTTGTATTTGGTCTTTTGCTATGACCACCAGGACAACTCTATTGTTCTTTAGCTATGACTGGTACTGTTTTTCTTGTGGGCTAAGGCTATAACCAGAATGTTTCCTCGATATATACTTTCAACCAGTGGCGTAACTTCATCCCAGGTGCCCGGAGGCAAGATAAATGTTGGTGCCCCCCCCCCCCAAACGAAAATGTACCACCCCCCCAGCACCTATGCCAGCCCCAGCTGCCGCCCCCCCTATGCAGTTCCCCCAGTAGTGGTCCCCCTGTGCAGTGCCCTCTGTTGAGGTCCCCCTATGCAGTGCCACTTATGTAGTGCCCCCCAGTAATGGTACCCGTATGCAGTACCTCCAGTAGTGGTCCCCCTTTGCAGTGCTCCAGTAGTAAGGGCCCCTGTAGTGCTCCCAGTAGTAAGCCCTCAGTAGCAAACTCCCTGTAGTGCCCCCAGTAATGCCCCCTTTAGAAAGCCCTCAGTAGTAAGCCCCCGTATGCCCCCTGTAGTAAGCCCCCAATAATGCCCCCTGTAGTAAGCCTCCAGTAATGCCACCTTTAGAAAGCACCCAGTAATGTCCCCTGTAGAAAGCCCCCTGTAGTAAGCCCCTGTAATGCCCCCTATAGTAAGCCCCAGTAATGCTCCCAGTAATGCCCCCTGTAGTAAGCCCCCCAGTAATGCCCCCTGTAGTGAGCCCCCAGTAATGCCCCCTGTAGTGAGCCCCCAGTAATGAGCCCCCAGTAGTGCCCCCTGTAGTAAGCCCCCGCAATGCTCCCTGTAGTGAGCCCCCAGTAGTGCCCCCTGTAGTAAGCCCCAGCAATGCCCCCTGTAGTAAGCCCCCAGTGCCCCAGTAATGCCCCCTGTAGCGAGCCCCCAGTAATGCCCCCGGTAGTGAGCCCTTCCCCCCCCCCCCGCGAGCGCACTCACATACAAAACCCCGCTCCGGTGCTACTGCCTTCCGTCCCCGGCGCCTGCTCCTCGGAACTGTGGGAATGACGTCACTCCCATAGTGCTTTGCGGGACCCGGAAGCGGAGCTCAGGAGTGAGCTCTGTTCCTCTGGCTGCCGCCGGGGGGAAAGAAGGAGCCGGGCGCCCGCTGGTAACACACTCAGCGGGCACCCGGCAAATAGGGGGTGCGACCGCCGATCAGCGGCGCTCCAGCTCCATAGCAGTGCCTGTAACGGCCCGGGGACAATGGAGCCAGGTGCCCCCTTAAGGGCTGGCGCCCGGCAGCAAATGACTCCATTGTCTCCAGGAGTTCCGCCACTGCTTTCACCAAGATTAACATTAATTGACATCATTGTTGCTTTTCAAATTTGCACACCAGAGAATCTTGAGGGTAAATTTACTAAAGTGAGAGTTTTTAGTATTGGAAATGTTGCCCATATCAACCAATCAGATTCTAGCTATTATCTTCGAGAACAGGGATGGGGAACCTGAGGCCCGGGTGCCCTATAAGGCCCCCGGAATCATTTGGTCTGGCCTAAGAGCTTTTTTCTGCTAACCTCATCTGGATAGCAGGGCACCCTGCGGCCAGAATCTATGCAGCAGTGCCGCCTGGAGCGTCTTTAGGAAGCTTCAGACGTCAAACCACTGCCCTTACAGCTACCCGGAGCATCCTCAGGATGATATGATATATATATCAAAATGGCCCTCGGCAGAAAAAAGGTTCCCCACCCCTGTTCTAAAAGGTGCTAGTTAAATGTTAAGCAGAATCTGGTTGCTATGGGCAACATCTCCACTTCTGAAAACTCTCACTTTAGTAAATTTACTTGGTGTGGGCAGCGTGGCACAGCAATTGTTTCATTGTGACCTCGCACCTCCAGATTTGCAGCAATGTACAGAGAGGGGCGGGACCATGATGAGGTGATTCAGTGCAACCGGAGTCATCAAGCTCCTGGACCACTGGAATGCGGAAGGCTGATCTTCTCTCCCGGAAAGCCGGATATTCCAGAAGATTAGGCAGGTTTCTATGCTGCACGATGTGTAATGTTACCAAATTCATTAAAAAAATTTTTTACCAAGCGCGTTGTCCATTGAGTTTCTCCTGGTAAAGTTCCTTTTTTGGCTACATGAAGTACCTCCGTTCCTAGTCGTTTGGACTGTTCATTTCATTTAAATACCTACAAAGCCGTTTTATCCACTTTTGTAGGCAGCAAGTTACTTTTTAATCCTGAGTTGCCAATAATTATGGCAACAAAACTCTCAGTATCTATTTATAACTAGTTATTTATATAGCGCACACATATTCTGCAGCGCTTTACAGAGAATTTTTGTCCATTCACATCAGTCCCTGCCCCAGTAGAGCTTACAATCTATATTCCCTACTGCATGCTCACTAGGGTTAATTTTTGTTGGGAGCCAATTAACCCACCAGTATATTTTTGGAGTGTGGGAGGAAACCGGAGTACCCGGAGGAACCCCACGCAAGCACAGGGAGAATATACAAATTCCACACAGGGCCATAGTGTGAATCTAAACCACATCCTCAGTGCTGTAAGGCAGTAATGCTAACCATTACACTGTCTGTTCTGCCTAGCTTATAGTTATGTTATTTAAGCACTGACATTTAGGGCTAGATTTACAAGCCACCGGTTATCAGTGGGTTTAAAATTAAGTGCAAAGTGCGTCATGTTTTGTACTTAATATTATTACTGCTTTCAAATTCCAGATCAACCCCGCCGAATTCTAGCCCCCTTTTGATTGGTAATTAGATTTATGCTGGCCATACACGGGACGATTGATCATGCGATTTGGGCAGTTTGTACAGGTTGGACAGACCAATCATTTGAAAATAGTTGTATTTTGAGTCTTCTGCGACCTAGATGCGCGTCCCCACCGTCGTCTAGTTGGATCGCAGATCAGATAGTTTTGCAGAGAGATCTCAACTGAGCGTGTACGAATTGACACACATTATGTGATGTGATTGATCAAATCGTATGGTCTTATGTGAAATAGTTGCATTTTAAATACAAATCGTCCTGTATCTGAAGGGAAGAATTTTCAAGGGAAATCGTAAAACTGATCTGACCAACTTTTGAATCTCACCGTGTATGGCCACCTTTACTGAGCCAAATGTAATAGGGTGAGAGTTTAGAAAATGTGAGAGTTTAGCCCTAAACTGGTTGCAGTGGACGCTTGGAGATGATGTCATCTCCAAGCGCCACTGAAGCCGACCAATCAAGCGTCATGTGGCACGATCCAGGTCATCATGACCTGGATTGCACCTTTTACACTGCAGGGTGACACAGGAACGATCGTTCCCGTGGTCAACCCTGCAAACTACCCGAGGTGGATCCCTGGGTCCCTGGACCCGGGTGGTTCCATTTACACCGATAAAAATCCCAGGTTGATGAGCGGGATTTTCAGGTCTGTGTAAAAGGGTTATTACAAAGCGACAGTTTGTACAAGCTGACGCTTCTCGGCGGGTTTGACCCTGAAATAAAACACTGAGGGGTGTATTCAATTAGCTGCGGGGTGACTAGTTGCCGGACAAAATCCCCGCAGCACGGGGAAAGGCTATTCAATTAAATAGCCTTTTACCAGCGGCAAAAAAACGTGACTCACGTGCGGAAACGCACTGATTCAGCGTAAACTGCGGAATCTGTGTTGTTTTCCCCCATGTGTGAGCCCGATTTGGTGTTTTTTTCCGCTGACTTTACTTCGCACCTCCATGAGCTGCGAAATTCAGTCCGACTGAGAACTCGCGGGTAATCCCCGCTAATTAAATGGCTCCGGCGTGGCAATTCGCCAATTGAATACTCCCCTTTGCTTTGCTTTTCACTATGAGTGGACGGTTTAAATTTCGGGGCCAAACCCGCCGAGAAACAGCGACTTACCAAAGCTGCTGCTTAGTATACCTGCCCCTTTGGCTTTATTTCTTCAAGTGTTAATGAATTGATTCCTATGCTACTCTATGGTTCAAAACTGTCCTTGCCGATTCCTATGCAGTCAGGTAATATGCAGAGGATGAAAGGCAGGCACGTGGAACGTTATTTATCTTTTATAGGAACGTGTGCTGACATATGAGATGGGGTTAAACAGACAGACAGGCCCGGGGTCCATGGCGGAGGACTTTGTAACTTATTACTGTGCTAGACCTGCCTGGCATCTGAGTGTTAATTAACACTGAATTCCAGCAGAAGGGCTCCTGGAAGCCCATTAATACTCAATGCATTTATAGTCATTAGTGCTTCAGTATGAATTAATAATGAGGAAGCATCAAAAGCCACTTAAAAGAATACCTGTTAAAGGCAGCAGTCTGTTAACGGCTCTGCCACCTCGCACTCACTGAATTACAAGAAAGACAATTTAAGTGAATAATTAATAATGAAATGAAAGGAGCTAACAGTTTGAACAGCCTGAAACAGGAGTTAGGGCATTAACCCCTCACCTGCCATCACAACCACAGGATAGCCCAGATGGGGGCTGTGGCTTGGGGGGGGGGGTTCTCTTTAAAGTTCAGAAGGGCAGAATTTGGCAACACCGACATGGCAGAGGCACTTATAAAACCTGAAAACACAAAATGGCTTCCGAGCTCCCTGGTTTTAATGCTTGTTTTTTTTTTTTTTCTTGCTTGCGGTTCACTGTTTTTAATGGCTTTCTGTTGTTGTTCTAATTGAACCATCCACAATAGATAAATATGTGTGACCCTGAAGTTAATGAGCCTGTGGACTTTTGACGAGCAGTAATAGCCGTAGATGCCCACTTGGCCTAGGTTTTTAGGGATCAGAACCGGGTTAAGGGCACAGATCAAAATGAGGGTCTATCCAGATAGAATTTTGTGTTCCGCCATTTGAAACACATTACGGTTCCAGAAACTTTACAGACCTGCTCCTCCTCCCTCCAGGGCTTCCTCATCCATGTCATTAGGCGTTTAAAAATGATTTAGAAGTGACCATAGGGGTCACTGATCTGTTAAGGCTACTGCATCAAAAACGTGCAGGACAGAAAACAAAAAAAACGCCACGTGTTACATCAGTTGGAAGAAACAGGTCATGTTTGTAAGATTTCCTTAGTCACGTGCACATAACAAACTTTTACGCCCAAGTCAGAGTCATCATTTTGCCTGTACCTACATAGGAAAGTTCTGTGACATTGTTGGGGACACTTGAGAACCACAGTTGGGAAACCCTGCTCTAATTGGAGACCGTTCTACATGATTCCCAACATGGCAAATAAAACCAAAACTGTCACTACATTATTATTCAGCCAACCGGAAACTCGCCACGTGCATGCCCCATTCTGATAAAGTAAGTAAGTGGGAGAAGTACCATCTGCTCTTCTTCACCAGCATCCTCATTGTGTTTCATGTATGTCACATTTTAATTAACAAGCTTATTTTTGTGTCAAATGGGTTTAGGGCAGAGATATCCATGGTTGCACAGGTCACTGGTGGTTAAATCCAATTGACAGCGGTACTAATAAAGTCACCTGTGATCAAGCAAGGATATCCTTAAAACCTGGACTGTTAGGGTGCCGAGAGGACAAAGTTTGGGAGCCTCTGGCTTAGGGCCTGATTGGATGGATCTTGCGATTTTCAGCAGGTGGGTATACTTAGGAGCCTGCATACGCAACTTTGAGCAGCTACGAGAATCCTACTCAACTCTTGGGGCACTAAACTATAAACCTACAGTATGCCTCACAGGGTAATTCTGTGTAAGAGTGACATGTTGAAACTCTGTGCAGGGATAACCTTAATGCATGGCCTGTTAGTGTAGAAGAGTTCTCCGCAACCACTGGGTGCTAAATGCTGACTGGGGCACTTGGTTGCCTATCGCTGCTTATTTGACGGGGAATACCCCTCTTAGACAACAGTCCCAGGTGTGGGGATCTGAAAACACCCCTCCCTGCTCCTCTTTCTCCAGCTGCTCCCCTTGAAGTTACCAGAGAAACCACAAAGTCGTATCACATGGCGCAACGCCAGCTCAGGTGCAGACATTGCTGTGCAGTGAGATAGAGTATGTGCCAGTTCCTGCAGAACATATTTCATGCATTTTTCCATTGTATATCTTCTTCTCCTGTCTGATGTGAGACACGGGGCACCGTTTGCTAGTTACCTGTCAATCACTAGTCTGTATACAATTGAAGTCACCGTCAGGAATATAAATGCTTCGCATTTAAAAACAAAACAGGAATTAACCCATGATTGCCTGGGGAGGTCTGCAGACATACCTTTCAACTTTAACTGCACTTTGGACTGTGTCGTCCTCATGCTTGGAGAGCTGCCCAAGTTCAGGGTGAATCATGTTTGTCCGTACAGTCACCGTGCCCAACCAGGTGACTCCTATTTATAAAAGCCCTATTCTGGTCACCGGACTGGAGCGCAGTATAGAATTAAGTTAGTGGGGTTTGTTGTGTGCCTGTGCCATGAGCTGAACTGCCTGCCTGCGTGATTATGTATTTGTTGCAGTTTTTATCTATAGATCCTCGCATCCTGCCTGTTCCAGCGACACGTTCCTCGTTGGATTGTTGCCTCCGTTTCCCCATTTCTGCCCATTCTGTGCTGCTTTTGACGGAATCCGACTCTCAGCAGCTGTGGGAAAACAACTTGGCTTCGTCGCTGCCAATTGTGCAGATAGCTGGCACTGGCACCACAGGTCCGGAGGCGACAGGGAGGAGGATGGGAGATCACAGAAGCAAAGATGGACAGATGCCACAGAAGCTGGAGCTGAGAAGGTGCCAACTCAGGCAGCATGGGGCCAGGGAAGCTGGCACCGCATACCCAGGCAGGCGGGAGGTGGTTTGGCACAGGCGCCATTGAGGATGACACAACATGCAACGTGAGCAAGACAGACGGAGGAGAGGGAGAGTGAGAGAGAGGGTTAGAAGGGAAGAAGAGAGTGACACAGAACGGAAGAGAGGGAGCAGGTAGCAGGTATACACTACAGTGGACATATCACCAGGTAGCGGCAACCTATGTGCACAAAGGGATTCTGCTTCAGTCATCCTTTGCAGCTGCATCATGGAATATGGGCTCCCTCCACTGCAGACTGGCAATGGTGGCGCCGACGCTTTTTGTGATTCGGGGTGTCTGCTTTCTGTGGCCTCTCGTACACCCAGACAGAGGGATATCTTAGGATTTGGGCACTTTTCCCAGACATTCCCATCTGCCTCTTTGGTTTCCGTATCTCGACATTTTGTGTTGCATGGAAGCGCTGCGACTCACTGTGGAAGTGGCCGCATGTTCCAGATCCCAAAGCGAGTTTCTGCCTCAAGATGCACCAAGTCTGGATATACCTTATTCCTCCGAGGGGACCCTCAGTGGCTTACGTTACGGATATAGATATCGGATGCTACACTAGACCCATAACAAGGACCCATCACTCCCGTCGCGTCTCACTGGCAACCATGGCGGACAAGCCAAAGTAGCCAGCTTTCTGCTCGCATCTGGATTGCCCAATACACTTTTTTTTTTCTTCAAAAAGAAAAATGACAGCATCAGATTTATCCCAGCAAATATTGGATTTTTTTTTTATATCCTCAAAAATATATATTTTCAATGATATTTCTGGTGCTATTTTTTTTTTTCTTTTAATATATATTTATTCATTTTTTGCTCCAACCTATTCGCTTTGAATCCATAGAAAGAAACAGGGTGGATTTTTTTTAATTTCTTTTTTTCTAACTGTAGGGTGGAACAGCTGAGGCTATTGATGTTATAATGCATATACCTAATGTTTTAATATATTATTTCCAGCAATGTGAAATGCATAAGTTTGTACATTACTCCGATTGCATCATAGCATATCATCTACATAACCCATATATGTACTGCACGGTTACTCAGTACCGATCTGCTGTAGGAAACAGGAGAGGTATAAGAATAATTTGGCAGCTTGGCGAGTGGCTCAGTGCTGTCTGCACGCTCATGCACAGCAGACCAGAGTTACAGATTGCTGCACATCCTTCTCTACATGACTGTCTTGCAGGGTAACCTATCCCTCTATGGCTGGCATGCTGCCAAGCCCCCTCTGCCCCTCTGCTTCTTACCAGCCTCTTCTGATCTTTTCAGGAAAATCAGTTTTTTTTTTATTTTTTGACCCATTTCTCCCAGTGGACAACTGGTTTATCCCCAGTCATACAGTTCAGGGCTGAAGTGCGGTAAAATAATTGCCTTTGAGGAAGGGGTGCAGGAAGGTGAGATGGGGTGCACGCGAGACGTGTTATCGGCCTGGCATCCATGTAAGGTCTAGAGGCGATAATATAACCTGTTAATCACTTTTATTGTTATTGTATAAAACTAAATTCAATTTGATAGGTGTGTGTGTGTGTGTGTGTGTATGTATATATATATATTATACCATTCATCTGTTTTTTATTGAATTATTCTCATCCTCTATATGTCCATTATTCTTCTTGATACGCACTTCAGTATATCTGTTTTCCAATTAATTACTTTCTACTGTATCTCCATCAGTTCTTGCTCTCCCGCTCCTGTTGTCTTCTCCTACTCGCTTCTCCCCAACATTGCCTCTCCCCTCTCTGGCATACGCTGTTTGCCCTCTCAGCGAGTCTCTTTGCACTCTCCCCTCTCTGGCATACGCTGTTTGCCCTCTCAGCGAGTCTCTTTGCACTCTCCCCTCTCTGGCATACGCTGTTTGCCCTCTCAGCGAGTCTCTTTGCACTCTCCCTTCTTCCTTCTTTCTCATACTTCACAGTTTCTGCCTAGCTGCACAGTGCCTGGGTTCCCCCTGAGACCCACCAGATGTTGTGAGCTCCCCGGCACATCTCTCCCCCCCCCCCCCCTTCCTCATCTCTCATGTAATATTCATAAACCTGACTGCGTGATGTGCCAGCGGCTGTTGGGACCCAGAACCAGGGCACGTGCCTCACCCCGTACACCTGCCATAGCCGAAGCAGAATATTTTATACACGGTGACACCGCAGTCAGGGAGTGGGATAGACTTAGGACTAATGGTAAAAGGCAGGTACGGTGTACATGGCAACGAAGGTTTTAAAGATGGCTGCACAGCTGCAGAATGTACCAGCTATTTGAAATGCAAAAATGTTCACATCCCACTTGAGAATGATCTGCGGCTGATTAACCCTGTAGCTGCCATCATCGGTAAGGCGGTATAATTTAGCAGATAGGTGTTTATTCGTGTTCAATTAACAAGAAAATATCAAATACAATTGGAATTTGTTCCAAAAAGTGAAAAGATACTATACATTATATAGCGTATATGGTGAGAACGTCATTTGTGGTACTGCATGCTGTCACTTTGCTTTTCTCCAAAATGCACAGCAATGAGCAACGCATTATACGGAACAATATAGTAGGTGTTAGTCGCCGTGGTCCAAGATGGCAATAAAGTCACTGACTTGGGGCATTTTTTTATTTAAAAAAAGGAGGTCTGTGTAACAAATAGAGCCGATAAATACTGCCAGATACCAAACCATTGTATGAATTTAAATGTATAAAAAAAGGCTCTGCCCCCAAAAAGCAGAATGCACTCTTATCATATAGCATCTCTGAACTGTTGCATGATTAGCCGAGGCAGTTTTGTTGCACTGATGTCCTCGATTACTAGTCGGATAAGCTTGACCTGTTTCGCTGAGGATATGGGAGATTAAAACTTCCTGTGCACCCTTCCTAAAAGGGAGGATGCTTTAACTGGACACCGTCATTGTACAAAATGTATTTTACAATGTACTTTCAGAACTGCCCCTAACTGTGTCCAACATTTAGATGTCGAGAAACAAACAGCACATTTATTAGACTTTTATCCCATCCTCGTGTATTTTCATACTCTGTCCCGCTGATTCTTGTATTTGGCTATTATAGTACACCGGGGATTTTGTTGCTGTTTTATAGTTTTTCGAATCATGAAACCAACCTAGAGCTTATGTTAGCCGGTCACATACCACCTTACTGCCTGGGTCCCACCCCTCTTATCAAATCTTTGCATAAAAAAAAAAAAGAAAAACCGTAACAAAAGGCTGAAAAGAAACTTTCCAAATTATTTTGATTATCAAAGGAGGGAGCAGCCATAGAGGGTAGCTGATGAATGTGTTTTGCTTAAAGCAGTGTAAAAGTGCATACACACACAACGATTTTTTTGAACGATTATCGTTAACGATATAGTTTTTCGTTCAATCGTTGAAAAAAATCGTTCACTTTCTGAGTTAAAAACGATGAACGATTATCGTTCACGCGCGTTCGCGTTTGTAGATTATTCAGACTGACCAACTCAACGATTTTCAGTAAGGGAATATGCAAAAATCGTTTGTAGTTAAAAAAAAAAATCGTTCGTTACATTTAGTAAATGAACGATTTTAGTAAACGATTTTCGTTCATGTTTCCCTTGAAAAAATGAACGAAAATCGTTTACCAAAATCGTTCATTTACTAAATCGTTGTGTGTGTATGCAGCTTTAGGGGTGTGCCACATATAAAGAGGACATATACTGCCAACTTATAGATATATCCCCTAGCAATCAGCAGTCTAAACATTAAACCCTTCACTGCTCTGCTATTTAGGAGATGCTTAATCCTCCTGCGCCTTTGTAACGGATGGTTGGTTGGTTGGTTGGTTGGTTGAATGCATTGGGCCAACTTTGGCAGCAACTCATATGCCACACATTCACCTTGCGTATTTATTTTATATATGGGCTGTTAGTAACTAGGCGAATGAGATGGGCATGAAAGTTTTATTTTTAGACAACACCAAAATTATATATATATATATAATCATATAAACTGGGGTAAGTTGCGTCACATCACTGTGGCCCTGCCGGCATGTTTGCACTGTTGCATGTTCCAGCATTTCAGAGCACGGTATAGTAATTTATAATGCTCTCCCTTAGAAGATATCAGTTGTAAAGACAACTAGTTCTTTGCCTGGTGTTTTGGCAGAGCGATTGATGCGGCAGCTCCTACTCAGATAAATAAATGAAGGTTTGCAAAGATTTCTGTTTGTATATTTTATTAAACATTTATGCAAGGGCCTGCATGCAAGATAATGCCATTTTTATAGTGCAGGATGGTAATGGTTTTCTTAACATTCCCCTTATTGTGATTTGAATGCAGTTTAGAGCCTTCCCGTCGGGTTTATCTATACCCAAAGTCACTAACAATGCATTGTGGGAGAAATGCAGGACGTGTCACCTTGCAGTAAGGACTGTCCATTGATGGAATGATGGCAGCGTGTGCTCTTGGCTCCACACAGGGCTCTGGATTCCCCTCATGGGTACGTGCCCAGCTGCTCTCTCTGACCTTGTGTCAGCCTATTTCCCCAGGCACCAATTTGGCAAAAAATCTATAAGTGTTATATATAGACTGGGTCTATTAGAGGCCCTGTCCATGTAGGCCGTTCTGCTGTTCCATTACTAATGCTTCTTCCTGTCACTGCAGCAAACTTTGCTAAAGCAGATCTGACACTGATGACGCCTGCTGGGATTTGAGACAAATAATAAGGGTTTTTGTTTTTTTTTTATCAAGATTTGGGATTGCTTGTATCCATTTAAGACATTTGTGCCAAATTTGTTTGCACGTTTTGACATATTTACAGGAAACTGGTACAAAGTCCCCAGTTGTAACGTCCACCGTCAGTAATGGTCCAGTATGACTTAATTCCATTCAGATGTTCTTAGTCCAGAGTTAAAAATGTGATTTTGTTGAGGGATCGTAATAAATATGTGTGTGCATAATAGCCCATGCAAATGGGTTTCTGTGGCTATTAGGGGGTCTATTTACTAAGCCTTGGATGGAGAGAAGGTGAACGGAGATATCATACCAACCAACCAGCTCCTATCTATCAGTTAGGAGGTGATTGGCTGGTACTTCATCTTCGTTCACTATATTTCCTTCCAAGGCTTAATATATAGACCCCTGAGTCAATTAACACAGTAGAAAAATGATTGGATCTGAGCAGTATGTACACCCTTGTGTATGGGCAAATTGGGCATAGATTTGGTTGTTCATTGAGAGGACAAATGGAGGTGTGGCCCAGAGCAACCAATCAGATTGTAGCAGCTGTGTATCTGGTACATTCTATCTAATTAGTTGCTATGGGTAAAACACCTTCTCTTGTCTTCTATAGAAGGTTTGTTAATCTCCCCATGAAGGTTGGTCCAAATGGGCAGGTTTTGTCCATCTGATAAGTGTTCTATAGTAGCAGCAATGGGCCCAGAAGGGGGTCATTGACATGAATCCATACTACAGAGCCTGGAACCCAACAAATAGTTTGCTCTGTTTTCTCCCATTCATGTACTAGGTGTTCAGTATGCCCATTGTCCGGTAGAAATGTATGTTTTACTCCCATTGTATTGCACTGTGCCCTCACTATTGCCTTGATTCAGAGTTGTACGCTAATGCCGCCACTGCTGCGTCTGGGTATGCAGCTGCGATGCGAAAATATGCAAATGGAGCAGTCGCCGAGGAATCTATTGAGACTCCCACCTGCACCTTTTGCAATTCCAAACATCTGCGTAAAATGTTGCAGTATCTGCATGCAAAGACGTATTCCATTATCGCAGTCCTGAGTGAGTCTGTGCCCGCAAAATGGGCGATAGAATTGAGACTCCTGAGCCATATTTCCTGCGCACGGAATCGCAGACATAGGATATGAAGCCCCCCAAAACTGTCACAACATGCCAACGTTCTTTGCCACCACTCCCTGATACCTCCCCTAAATGCTCCCTGACTGCGAGTAAAAAGTTGCTAAAGGCGACTATGGTAATGCACCTTAAGCATGCGCATTGCGACTTGGATGCATGCGCGGTTTACTGATAATCGCTAAACACGTAAATAGCGTACAACTGTGAATAAGAGCCTGTGATCCATATAGCAAATGGGTAAAACATTTAGCAAAAGTGTCTTTTATTCTGCTTACCTAGTATAATTGGTGATGTGAATTATACAGAGGATATGATATACTATAGTATATAGTATACATGAGGCCTGGACATTAGTAATGCATTGTACGGTTGTGTTGAGATTATTCATTATCTAGATGTTATAATTTCTGCTGTCACTGATTACCATCATAGAGAAGCCGCTAGAGGTGAGAATGACATTAAATATTTAGTACTATTTTGCATGAAATTTAGTCACTGTATCTCCATCAGGATACAGTGTATGATACTAGTACACTGTAGAACAGGGTGTTGCGCGGTGGGCTACGCTCTGGAGCATGTGGTTTTGTGATCTCCAGAGCAGAATATATTTATGGATCTATGGTAACCACTGCGCGCGGTGTGTTCTGTGGAACCAGGACACTGATCTTTGTTTCCAGTGTCCTTACAAAAAGGTGCTGTGTGACCGATACACTACACTGCGTTTAGCGCAGGCGCGTTTCATGAATTGAGGTGTAGGGTTATCCTGGGTTCTCAGGAGCATACTGTTGTGTATCATGTGTATATTCCATCAAGGAAGGATTGTTATGCCTGTCCATTGTACTCTTTACAAGGTTGTGTGTCCTGTGCACTCAGGAGAAGGTGACTGTGGGCCCTGGCAAGTCAGAGGGCAGCCACAGCTGAAATTAATGCCCACAATGTGTTTACATTCCCCCTCGGACCTGGGATTTTCATTTTAAAAACAGGCCAAATCTTTGATTTACCAAATATCTTTTAATCCTTCTCAGGAAAAGGTTTTTGTGCATACTGTACACTCAA
This sequence comes from Taudactylus pleione, assembly GCA_031769625.1. Classification (NCBI taxonomy): domain Eukaryota; kingdom Metazoa; phylum Chordata; class Amphibia; order Anura; family Myobatrachidae; genus Taudactylus; species Taudactylus pleione. Next base: position 705,063 of record JAUIMM010000429.1, on the reverse strand, counting down.
GAAAAGGTTGTGTGTGTTCTGAGCACTAAAGAAGATGATTGTGGTAATTTTGTGTGTCCGGTGCGCTCAGGAGTAGGTGGATGTGTGTTCTGCGCTCTCAGGAGAAGTGGGTGCGTGTCCTGTGCTCTTAGTAGTAGGTGGACGTGTGTCCTGCACTCTCAGAAGAAGGTGGATGTGTGTCCTGTGCTTTCAGGAGTAGGTGGATGTGTGTCCTGTGCTTTCAGGAGTAGGTGGATGTGTGTCCTGTGCTCTCAGGAGAAGGTGGATGTGTGTCTCAGGAGAAGGTGGATGTGTGTGTTCTGCGCTTTCAGGAGAAGGTGGATACGTTTCCTGTGCTCTAGGGATAAGGTGGATGAGTGTCTCAGGAGTAGGTGGATGTGTGTCCTGTGCTCTCAGGAGAAGGTGAATGCGTGTCCTGTACTCTCAGGAGAAGGTGGATGTGTGTCTCAGGAGTAGGTGGATGTGTGTCCTGCACTCTCAGGAGTAGGTGAATGTGTGTCCTGTGCTCTAAGGAGAAGGTGGATGTGTGTCTCAGGAGAAGGTGGATGTGTGTCTCAGGAGAAGGTGGATGTGTGTCTCAGGAGAAGGTGGATGTTTGTCAAAGGAGAAGGTGGATGTGTGTCTCAGGAGAAGGTGGATGCGTGTTCTGCACTCTCGGGAGTAGGTGAATGTGTGTCCTGTGCTCTCAGGAGAAGGTGGATGTTTGTCTCAGGAGAAGGTGGATGTGTGTCTCAGGAGTAGGTGGATGCATGTCCTGTGCTCTCAGCAGTAGGTGGATGTGTGTCTCAGGAGTAGGTGGATGTGTGTCTCAGGAGTAGGTGGATGTGTGTCTCAGGAGTAGGTGGATGTGTGTCTCAGGAGTAGGTGGATGTGTGTCTCAGGAGAAGGTGGATGTGTGTCTCAGGAGAAGGTGGATGTGTGTCTCAGGAGAAGGTGGATGTTTGTCACAGGAGAAGGTGGATGTGTGTCTCAGGAGGTGGATGAGTGTCCTTTGCTCTCAGGAGAAGGTGGATGCGTATCCTGTGCTCTCAGGAGTAGGTGGATGCATGTCCTATGCTCTCAGGAGAAAGTGGATGCGTGTCCTCCGCTTTCAGGAGTAGGTGGATGCGTCTCCTGTGCTCTCAGGAGAAGGTGGATGCGTGTCTCAGGAGAAGGTGAATATGTGTCCCGTGCTCTCAGGAGAAGGTGGATGTGTGTCCTCCGCTTTCAGGAGAAGGTGCATGCGTGTCCTGTGCTCTCAGGAGAAAGTGGATGTGTGTCCTGTGCTCTCAGGAGAAGGTGGATGTGTGTCCTCCGCTTTCAGGAGAAGGTGGATGTGTGTCCTCCGCTTTCAGGAGTAGGTGGATGCGTGTCCTGCACTCTCAGTAGAAGGTGGATGCGTGTCTTGCACTATCAGGAGAAGGTGGATGCGTGTCTTGCACTCTCAGGAGAAGGTGGATGTTTGTCTCAGGAGAAGGTGGATGTTTGTCACAGGAGAAGGTGGATGTGTGTCTCAGGAGAAAGTGGATGCGTGTCCTGTGCTCTCAGGAGAAGGTGGATGTGTGTCTCAGGAGGTGGATGCGTGTCCTATGCTCTCAGGAGAAAGTGGATCTGTGTCCTGTGCTCTCAGGAAAAGGTGGATGTGTGTCCTCCGCTCTCAGGAGTAGGTGGATGCGTGTCTTGCACTCTCGGGAGAAGGTGGATGTGTGTCTCTGGAGAAGGTGGATGCGTGTCCTGTGCTCTCAGGAGTAGGTGGATGTGTGTCTCAGGAGAAGGTGGATGTGTGTCTCAGGAGAAGGTGGATGTGTGTCACAGGAGAAGGTGGATGTGTGTCTCAGGAGAAGGTGGATGCGTGTCCTGTGCTCTCAGGAGTAGGTGGATGCGTGTCCTGTGCTCTCAGGAGTAGGTGGATGCGTGTCCTGTGCTCTCAGGAGTAGGTGGATTCGTGTTCTGTGCTCTCAGGAGAAGGTGAATGCGTGTCCTGTGCTCTCAGGAGAAGGTGGATGTGTGTCCTGTGCTCTCAGGAGATGGTGGATGTTTGTCTCAGGAGAAGGTGGATGTGTGTCTCAGGAGTAGATGGATGCGTGTCCTGTGCTCTCAGCAGTAGGTGGATGTGTGTCTCAGGAGTAGGTGGATGTGTGTCTCAGGAGTAGGTGGATGTGTGTCTCAGGAGAAGGTGGATGTGTGTCTCAGGAGAAGGTGGATGTTTGTCACAGGAGAAGGTGGATGTGTGTCTCAGGAGAAAGTGGATGCGTGTCCTGTGCTCTCAGGAGAAGGTGGATGTGTGTCTCAGGAGGTGAATGCGTGTCCTGTGCTCTCAGGAGGTGGATGCGTGTCCTGTGCTCTCAGGAGTAGGTAGATGCGTGTCCTATGCTCTCAGGATAAAGTGGATGCATGTCCTCCGCTTTCAGGAGTAGGTGGATCTGTGTCCTGTGCTCTCAGGAGAAGGTGGATGTGTGTCCTCCGCTTTCAGGAGAAGGTGGATGTGTGTCCTCCGCTTTCAGGAGTAGGTGGATGCGTGTCCTGCACTCTCAGTAGAAGGTGGATGCGTGTCTTGCACTCTCAGGAGGCGGTGGATGCGTGTCTTGCATTCTCAGGAGAAGGTGGATGCGTGTCCTGTGCTCTTAGGAGAAGGAGGTTGTGTGTCCTGTGCTCTCAGGAGAAAGTGGATGTGTGTCTCAGGAGAAGGTGGATGCGTGTCTTGCACTCTCAGGAGAAGGTGGATGCGTGTCTTGCACTCTCAGGAGAAGGTGGATGCGTGTCCTGCACTCTCAGGAGAAGGTGGATGCGTGTCCTGCACTCTCAGGAGAAGGTGGATGCGTGTCCTGCACTCTCAGGAGAAGGTGGATGCTTGTCTTGCACTCTCAGGAGTAGGTGGATGCGTGTCCCATAGGTAAATGAAGGGGGGGTTTCCGTCTGCCTGGAAACCCCCCTCCCCAGCACATACCATAACCACAGTAGAAATAGTAATATAATAGAATTTTACTAGTGCTACATGTTCTTCACAGTATCACAAATGAAATAATTAGCACCACCTGTGGATCTTTTAACATGTATCAGCCAGTAATAAATAGCCTGTGCACCAACCAGGAGAGCTGGAAAACATGCACTGTTAGGGATGCACTGCTATAGAGCCCAATATGTACCTATATGTCCAGGGCAGTGCTAGGTTCTTCTGCTGCTCCTCCAAGCTCCCGGACTTGCTCCATTGCTCTGGAATGGTGCTCACATGTAAAATAAAAACATTCAGCTCAGGCAGGATAGCCCTACTGCTGCATCAAATGACTTCCTGTGATCCTGTATATGCTGGAATTATGACACACAATACACTTTGTATGACGCATATTAAAGCTGGATAAGTACTATTTCTGCCCTCTTCATGGACTGGCCACACTCACTCTAAAATCAAGCATTTGTAAACTCCCCTCTAGAAATCCTGCGTTTGCCACTGTGTCCTGTGCTCTCAGGAGAAGGTGGATGCGTGTCCTGTGCTCTCAGGAGAAGGTGGATGCGTGTCCTGTGCTCTCAGGAGAAGGTGGATGCGTGTCCTGTGCTCTCAGGAGAAGGTGGATGCGTGTCCTGTGCTCTCAGGAGAAGGTGGATGCGTGTCCTGTGCTCTCAGGAGAAGGTGGATGTGTGTCCTGAACTCACGGCAATGCGACTGCGTTGGTTTAATGTTGAGGTGGCCGAGTTTTATGCTCAGAGATTTCCGTGTGTGTCTGATGCAGTCAGGAACAAGTAGCTGTGCATCACTCAGTCTCTGAGCATCCTCCTGGTTTTGTTTGGGATTTTGCACTGTAAGCGTCTGTCTCTGCTCTCTATTCATTGTACTATTTATTAGGGGCTGTTAAGCAGCTTAACGTCTCTTCATCCCTATTGATTACACTGTTACTGTGCAGCCTCTGACGGATCTCACCAAGCAACTCATACATCACACTGACAGATATTACCTGTTCAACAGGAGCTCCCAGGGGCATCTGCTCAGCTCTTGGTGCTGGGATCCTGCTGTGATGAGAACTGGTGATGGAAGCTGCACTTACTGATAGACGTCTATTCACACTTCTGAGTTTTATGTCTGTGCTCAGGCAAACCTATTTCTTTATTAGTATTCATATATTTAAGAGTAGTAAATTACAGACTTTGTTCCAAGTTGTATCCTTACAACAATACGCTGTGGCCCCACTTATCCCGTGGACTGGATGCGCAGTAGAAAATGCCTTCTAACCTCATCCAGGTGCGCACCGACCCTTTGCTATCGGGAGACTCCCCTGCGTACTAGAGGCCTAATTCAGACTGGTACACAAACCCAAGGATGCACTGTAAATGGATGGAGGCAGCCCAGGGCGCTCCTTATCCGACAGGTTTAGCCTCATTTGTGGATTACATTTTGAGGGGCCCATTTATCATCGTATATTTGAGGTATAATTCGGTATAAAAATGGGTGTTTTCGGGGGTTAACCACAAATATTTATGAATCCCCCAAATGTATGAAGGAGGGTCCGCACCAGCTATCTCCGATACCTGCTATGATCCCTCCATTCCCGTGGCAGCCGCATCCCTCATAGGCTTCTATGGGGAATGCGATGCTGCCAATTTTAACAACATCCGGATGTTGGCCCCCGCAGCTAACGTCATCTGAAGAAGGCGATAGCCGCTGTAGCCAGGGCTGCCATCAGAAATGATGGGGCCCGGGACTGCCAAAATAGGCAGCCCTCCCCCCTCACAACCCCAGACACTTACCTTAGTTACCACACTCTTCTTCTTTATTCTGTTCTAACTGCTCCCCAGTCCTCACATGCCACGTCTCCTCTCTTATTCAGTGACGCAGCGTGACGTTATGACAGCCCTCCCTGAGCAGACGGTGTATTCAGTCATTATTCACTATTCATGTAGGAAATCCCATTGTCCGGAAGAAGCCTGTTTGTGTAGGAATATAATTAATGTCATTATCATACAACACAGGTTCAACCAGACTCACCACCTGTGTCCCTCCTGCTCCATGTCCCATCTATCCCCTTGTCATGCCAGCTACATACCCCGTGTCATCTGCAGCTTCCTGCTCCCTATGTCACCTCCAGGTCCCTGTAACATTCCAACATCCTGCCCCGTCTCCCCTCCAGTACCCTGCGTCATTCCCGCCTCCGGCCCTGTCACCTCCAGATCCCTACACCATTCCAACTTCCAGCCCCATGTTTCCTGCAGCCTCCTACTCCCTATGTCACCTCCAGGAACATTCCAGCTTCTCGCCCTGTGTCTCTTCCAGCCTCCTGCTCCCTGTGTCACCTCGTGTCTCCTGCCCCATATCCCTTCTAGCCTCCTGTATCTCTCCTACCCCCTGCCCAGTGTTGCCTCCAGTTCTGTTTCGCCTCCAGCTCACTGTGGCATTCAAACTACTACTCTGTATCATTCTAGTCTTCTGATCCCTGTGTCACCGCCTGTCCCATGTCACCTGAGCTTCCTTCCTTCTGCCCCCTTGTCTTTCCAGCCTTTCACCCCTTGTCTTTCCAGCCTTTTGCCCCTTGTCTTTCATGCCACCTGCCCCCTTGTCTTTCCAGCCTCCTGCCCCCTTTCTGTCCCCGTGTTTCCAGCCTTCTACCCCCGTCTTTCAAGCCACCTGTCCCATTGTTTTTCCAGCCTCCTGCCCTTGTTTTTCCAGCCTCCTGCCCCTTGTCTTTCAAGCCACCTGCCTCCTTGTATATCCAGCCTCCTGCCCCCGTCTCTCAAGCCTCCTGCCCCCGTCTTTCAAGCCACCTGCCCCCTTGTATATCCAGCCACCTGCCCCCTTGTATATCCAGCCACCTGCCCCCTTGTATATCCAGCCTCCTGCCCCTTGTACATCCAGCCTCCTGCCCCCTTGTATATCCAGCCTCCTGCCCCCTTGTACATCCAGCCACCTGCCCCTTGTATATCCAGCCACTTGCCCCTTGTATATTCAGCCTCCTGCCCCTTGTATATTCAGCCTCCCGCCCCTTGTACATCCAGCCTCCCCCCCCTTGTATATTCAGCCTCCTGCCCCCTTGTACATCCAGCCACCTGCCCCTTGTATATCCAGCCACTTGCCCCTTGTATATTCAGCCTCCTGCCCCTTGTACATCCAGCCACCTGCCCCTTGTATATCCAGCCACTTGCCCCTTGTATATCCAGCCTCCTGCCCCCTTGTATATCCAGCCTCCTGCCCCCTTGTACATCCAGCCACCTGCCCCTTGTATATCCAGCCACTTGCCCCTTGTATATTCAGCCTCCTGCCCCTTGTACATCCAGCCTCCTGCCCCCTTGTATATCCAGCCTCCTGCCCCTTGTACATCCAGCCTCCTGCCCCCTTGTATATCCAGCCTCCTGCCCCCTTGTACATCCAGCCACCTGCCCCTTGTATATCCAGCCACTTGCCCCTTGTATATTCAGCCTCCTGCCCCTTGTATATTCAGCCTCCTGCCCCTTGTACATCCAGCCTCCCCCCCCTTGTATATTCAGCCTCCTGCCCCCTTGTACATCCAGCCACCTGCCCCTTGTATATCCAGCCACTTGCCCCTTGTATATTCAGCCTCCTGCCCCTTGTACATCCAGCCACCTGCCCCTTGTATATCCAGCCACTTGCCCCTTGTATATCCAGCCTCCTGCCCCCTTGTATATCCAGCCTCCTGCCCCCTTGTACATCCAGCCACCTGCCCCTTGTATATCCAGCCACTTGCCCCTTGTATATTCAGCCTCCTGCCCCTTGTACATCCAGCCTCCTGCCCCCTTGTATATCCAGCCTCCTGCCCCCTTGTACATCCAGCCACGTTGCCCCTTGTATATCCAGCCTCCTGCCCCTTGTATATCCAGCCTCCTGCCCCTTGTACACCCAGCCTCCTGCCCCCTTGTACATCCAGCCACCTGCCCCTTTGTTTTCCCAGCCACCTGCACCCTTGTTTTTCCAGCCACCTGCCCCTTGTACATCCAGCCTCCTGCCCCCTTGTTTTTCCAGCCTCCTGCCCCCTTGTTTTTCCAGCCACCTGCCCCCTTTCCACCCCCTTGTCTTTCCATCCTGTTGTCCCCCTTACCATTTGCTGGTCCAGGACTCCCACGCAGCTGACAGCTCCTCTCTTGGTAGTCGAAGAGAGGCTTCGGCAGGGAGCGCGACGTGATGTCACGTGGTCAGCATCGCGCCCGCAGCAGTCCTGCAGGTAGGAGGAACTGTGCCACGCCGCTGAGCTCTCTATGGTCTTGCTCGGCGGCGTATGTGTGGTGTGGGCGGGTGGCTGTTCTAGGAGCGGGCAGGCCCCCCCCCGAGTGTCCGGCTGCTGCTCTGTAAGGAGGATGCAGTGTGAGGGCATAAATCCCTAGGCTTGTGCGGCGGCAGGGGTTAGGAGCAGGCGGGCCCCTGGAGTGTATGGCCGCGGAGCTAGAGGGCTTACGCAGCAGCAGGGGGTAGGAGCGGACGGGCGGGCCCCCTGAGTGTCCGGGCCCGGACTCCAGACCTGGCAGTCCCCCCCCCCCCTTATGGCGGCCCTGGCTGTAGCCTATGGGCTACACTGCGCATAATTAGCTGACTGAGGGTTCCCCCCCCCGGCAATGGCGGCCGTGCATGTGCAGCAGCCCCGGCGGCTTTCCGGGCACATCGCAGGGACGGGCACCTTTCGGAGCCCATGTCATGGATGATACATCCGGCCGCTATGATCGCATATTGCATTGCGATTATGGGCAGTAATGTCATATCCAGATCGCATTGCAATAGCGATTATTAATAAATGGGGGCCTGAGAGTGAAGAGACGTCCGGACAGCATTTATTACAGCTTCGCTGTTGTGTGTCTGAAGCTTTTGCTTTTACATTATTAGTATGCGCTTAGAAATGCAATTCTCCACCCAAAGTGTCCCATTAAATCTGTGCCTGTCCTAAACCATCTGTAGTACAGAGTGGAAGTCTGCACTAAGAACCTGATACAGAGATGGTTGGTAATGCAGCTGCGTTCTCAGCCTCTCTCGCAATAGCGGTTGCGGGAATATACAAATGCTATTCTCGGTGTTCCCTTTGTGCACCACGGTGTGATGGAGGGTACGAGCAATGAGACGGCCACTTTCAGGCTGTGTGGTCTGTGTATTTTTATATTGTAAATACTCCAACACTGACACAACATCAGTCGCACCATAGACCTTTGTGGTAGCCTAGGGTCTACTCTAGCTACTCTCCTCTCATCCAACTATACATGGTCTCTGAGGCTGTGGATCTGCTGCGTTCCCATAACACGCCCATGAAATGGCCCCTTTTTTTGCGATGACGTTAGGTCACCTCTCAGTCTCCACCCTGAAACACCCAGGGATCTCCTCCTCTTTGCAAGTGTTACTTCATAGGACACTTAGTTTTACCCGTGCGCAGTAAGGGATTTCTAGACATTGCGCACATGTGTAGTAGCGTAAATATCAGCACTGTAGTCCTTTCACAGAGTGGAACTTATATTGTGCTCATCCAGAAAGGTGTGCTCTAAATACGCATCACCTGCATCCCTTCATCTAATTTCACAACTCTTGAACAACACCTAGGGGGGAATGTCATAGCCTGTGAGGCATCGGCAACATTCCGGCAAGTCTGCCCAATTATTTTAAAGCAACAATGATTTAGATGGCACAACCAGCCTAGTTTTCCCTTTTTAAATGATTGCCACTTTAAAACATTGGATGGATTCCCCCGAATCTCGCCGTTGCCTGTAGGGCTATTTATTACGTTTCCCCCATAGTCTCGTTTTTGCCCTGCTCCACAAAACCAGGACCAATGCCTACTTGTGGTGATGGGAATATAGGTGGCCGCCAGTCCGTATATGATTTTGGGTTGTGGCTTTGTTCATTTGCAGTTTCTAAGTGGTCTGTTTACTAAGCCTTGGGGCCGTATTCAATTAGTTTTGCATCGGTGGAAACGTTTCGCCTGCCCGACTTTTTCACTGACATTGCGTGTTTGGACGCGGAAACTTATCGTGCGCGTCCCCGCTATTCGCCGTATTCAATTTACAAACCACGCGAAAACGGCAAGCGGCGAATTAAGAAAGTGCTGTCAGAATTGGGGAAGTCAGCCTGAACCCCCCAAAAAAGATGCACTAACATTGGGGATTCAATGTTGATGTGTCCAAATAGCCTTAATAAGTGTTTGGGGTACTTAAGTTGTTTCAATAGTTTCTTATTACCATCTTTGCACAAGTGGTGAAGAATGGCATAAAGCAGGATTTTTTGGTGAAATTAAGTAGTCCTGTCAAATTTGGGGTTCTTGAAAATGGGTGCTAGCATATTTTTATGTCTCTAAAGTGAACTTTTAAAAAATGTGAAAAACCACCATCATACATGCACCTGCAATCCCAAAAACACTTGGCCCCTCCTTACAGCATCCAAGAAGTCTATTTTGCTAGTTTTTATGCTTGTCCCCCCCACTTTGTACTTTTTCGCCCCCAAAATGAAAGTGTTTTTTTACAGGGATTTTTTGGCACAGTTGTCCTTTGGGGGGCTGCCCCAAGGGTTCTGAGTGTTTTCCCCATGTTTGTACCCCAAAATAAAAATGTTGCCCTTCTTTTCTCCTGCTATTCTTAGGTGAATCTTTTTAGCCTATTACATTGCATTGACTTTCCGCATAGGGAAAAATCGTCTGGAATTGAATTTGGAGATAAGTTCCAACCACGCGAAAAGGCCAATCCGCGATACTTTTTCGCAGAAAACGGCTTTTCGCTTCTAATTGAATACGGCCCTTGGATGGAGATAAAGTGTATGGAGATACCAGTACCAGCCAACCAGCTCCTAACTGTCATTTTTCAAACACAGCCTGTGACATGACAATTAGGAGCTGAATCGCTGGTACTTTATCTCCGTTCACTTTATCTCCAGCCAAAGCTTAGTAAATAGATCCCTAAATGAGGTCCTCAATGTGTGAACATTAATAGAAGTTACAGTATGTAAAACAGTGTAATGTGTGTGTGTACTATATAAATAACCGATAATGACATTTATGTACAAAGAAAACAGAGACCTGTATTGTAAGGTAGTCATCAGATTAAAGTCTGCACTGCACAGTAGAAACCAGATTGCACAGTGATCTCCAGAATAGGTTCTGTATTTTATAGCGAGGAACCCATTGGGCACTGCATTTTATCATGATCATTCAAACATTCTCTGTATTGTATGTTGGTCATTATCATACACTTACTGTATATTGGACTCTTGAATGCTTTCTGTCTTGCGTATTGGTCAATATTACGATATTTGTATTATATATTGGTCACTAGCATGGACTCTGTGTAGGTATGGCTATTGACCATGGATAGGCATCAACCATTGGTGGTGGTCATGATAGTCCACGGTGTTGCCATCATTGGCTGAGGTCCAATGGTTCTTTGACAGGTGCGCCAATTATGTTTTTGTTTTTTTTCTCTGTTCCTCCTGGTGCAGGGGACAGAAACACTTAGCCCTGCCCCCTTCCCTGATTGGCCCATCACTTAGCCGTACCCACTCTCCATCTTCTACAGTAGGGATAACCATCGATGGTGCAACCATCATTTTATGACATCAGTGTTAAGCACCGATGCCACCATCAACGTTTAACCCTTCAATCGCCGTTTCTAACTCTGTGTTGAATGCCGGTCATGTGAGACTGTTCTGCATTTGATTGACTATACCTCTTTGAAATGGCAATACTTCATACATTTCATTGGCTGGATAAAAACATGTTGACATCATGCCCCACAGATTTTTTTTCTGCAAATGTCTCTCTGATTTCTAGCCACCCAGGTTGAGTGTGCAACCTATCAATTCAACAGTGTGGACAGTCTGTACATTCAGTCAGTGTTCATGAAACTACAGTTTGTGTTTATGTAGACATTCCTCAGAGCTCAGAGATGATACAGATAGTATGGCTATCCATATTTTCCCCCAAAATCTCAAATGCAGTCTTAGAAAATATTCAACTTGCAGGCATCGAAGAGTCTGCCCGATGTTTTTAAGTGGCAAACATTTAAAAGGCAAAACCAACCTGGTTTTGTCTTTTAAATGACTGCCACTTTAAAGCAACGGTAGACTTGCCAGAATGTGGCTGATGTCTGCAAGTCACAGGCTATTAGATTTCTCCCAATCACTCCTCTCTTCTACATCTCTAACATTATCTCAGTCTACACTCCCTCTCATCCGCTGACTGCTGTCTCTCCTCTACGCTGACTACCTCCTCCTAGTCTTGCATCCAAGACATTCCTGCACCGATCCCCTCCTCTGCAACTCACTCCCCAGACCCATAAGACACTCTACCAGCCTGCAGGGCTTCAAACGTTTCCTGAGAAAACTTACTTGTTCTTCAAAGCCTAACACCCCTCCACACAATCATGCCCTCGCTCCTTCTTCCTCATCTCTTCCCAGTTCACCTCCCAGTTTACCTCCGCTCCCCTTTCGAGGGCAGGACCCTCCCAGGGGTGTCTTAACAGCATTGTAGGCCATGGGCAAAGCAATGCACTGGGGTCCCTGCACACTCATTCTTGACTAAAAATGTAAGCTGTCAATAAAATTTAACCTTTAGATTTATTGGTATTTTCAACAAAATCCAAGTTTTAAACATAAAAAACATGATGTAAACCGAGGAATAATCAGCAGAAACTTTTAAACCTTTTGAGCCTTGAAAATTGAAATATTTCAACATATAAATGATAACAGCAGCCCACACACATACATACATACATACAGACACATACATACATAGTCACACACTTATACACATACATACAGTTAGTATTTATATATATTTATATATATATATATGTGTGTGTTACACTTACTGCAGTAACGCCCCTGATCGCATTGCAAAAAGCGATCTCTTCGGCCAGATGCATCATCCAGAACATGCAGGGACACGGGCTCTGTCTCTGGAGAGCTGTCGGCCAGTGCAGGGGGTGGTGCGCATGCGCAGTCCTGTGGACAGCACATTCCCCATAGCCAGGGAGGGTTTCGGTGGATCTCTCCGCCAGCTAATAATGCACGTTAGCTGCGGAGTCCAATATCTGGAATGCATCACATTCCGGATATTGGTAAATTTGGCAGCATCGCATACCCCATAGAAACCTTTGGGGGATGCGGCTGCCAGCGGTAATGGAGGGTATCACACACTTATACACATACATACAGATATATACAGTAATACATATGCACACATAGTTATATACAGTATATATATATATATATATATATATATATACAGTCACACATACTGTATATACACAGTCACACACTTATTATCAGTTATTTATATAGCGCACACATATTCCGTAGCGCTTTACAGAGAATATTTGGCCATTCACATCAGCCCCTGCCCCAGTGGAGCTTACAATCTATATCTTCTGCCACATACACACACATACTTACACACTAGGGTTAATTTTTGGTGGCAGTCAATTAACCTACCAGTATATTTTTGGAGTGTGGGAGGAAACCGGAGTACTCAGAGGAAACCCACGGAAGCACAGGGAGAATATGCCGTGGGTTCAATTCCGTGGTGGGAATCGAACCCATGACCTCAGTGCTGTTTACACCGTCTGTGCTGCCACTTATACACATACATACAGTAATACACATGCACACATACATTGTATGTGTATACATATATATATATATATATATATATATATGTAGTGTTCCCTCTAGCTCCGGCGGGAGGCAGGGCGCCGGAGCTAGAGAGGGCATGCCCGTGCGCGCGCCAAAGGCGCGTGCGCGACCGAGAAGGGGGGCGTGGTCATCGGAAAAGGGGGCGTGTCTATAAGACGCGTCCCCTTTTCGTCACTCTTGGGGGCGTGCCCGGCACTTACGGACACGCCGAGCAGCCCCCAAGCCCTGCAGACAGGGAGAATAGATGCCGGGCGCATGCGCCCGGCGTCTATTCTCCGGCGGTGACCGGGTCACCGCATGTTTCTCCACCCGCGGGACACTGCGTCCTGCGGGTGAGAACGGCTCCCGCAGGCTGTTAGGGCAGGGCGCTTTTTGCCCTACTCCTGGAGGGCAGGGTGCTTTTTGCCCTCCAGATGGAGGGCAGGGCGCCGCGCCCCGCTAAAACAGCCTAGCGGGAACGCTATATATGTGTGTGTGTTTGTGTGTGTGTATATATATAATATACAATGTAACTGTCTCACACACACTGTATATACACATAGTCACACACTTATGCACATACACTGAAATGCCAAAAATCTTGGGATAGCACTATGTAAAGGTAATGGTAGGTGGCATCACCATACTGTGTCGTCTTGGAAATGCCCAGACCTTCATCAGTTGTAATCTGACATCCCATGAGTCTGAATAACGGCTTGGCCGTTCATGAATTATTGGAGTTAGAACGGGGCATGATAGTGGGTGCCCGTCTGATGGGACATTCCATTTCCAACGTTGTGCTGATATTCAACATTCCTCAATCTACTCAATCACGCAGGGGCATAACTAGGTATTTTAAGGTCCCATAGCAAAAGTGTGTAAGGGCCCCTGTGTACCACCCAATGGTGAAAAATGTATATAACACATGTAACTTTGATAAGGAAGATGGGCTCCCCTGGGCCCTATAGCAGCTGCACCCCTTGCACCTATGGTAGTTACATCCATGGTGTCACGTTTGTACCAGGAATACTTTATGGAAGGCATTCCCACCCACCGTGGATAAGCGTAGTGGCCAGCCACAGGTGCTTAATGATCATGACTAGTGGCGTGTGGCCAGAAATGTCCGTGGTAACTGACAAGCAATACTGGCTGAAATTACATCCACATTCAATGCAGGAGGTACCAGAGGCTTCCAGCGGGCCAGTGCAGCATTCTATAGCTTTCATTGGGTATGGGAGCAGAAGACCAGCCAGAGTGCCCCTGTTAACACTATGACACCAGATACAGCTCCTTACCTGGGCTCATGACGTTGCTTATTGGACCCTGCAAGACTGGCAACATGTGGTGTGGTCCGATGGGTCACGGGTCCAGTTGTTACGGGCTAATGGTAGGGTTTGGTGCAAACCCCATGAGGCCATGGACCCCAGTTGTCAACAAGGCACCGTGCAGGCTGGTGGTGGTTCCATAATGGTGTGGGACACGGTCACGTGGCATGGGTTGGGACCTCTGGTCCATCTGAACAGGTAATTGACCGGAAACCTCTACGTTGCATTGCTTGATGGCCATTTGCAGCCTTTCATGGACTTAACAGCAATGGAATATTCCAACAGGATAATGCACCATATTATCAGTCCTAAGTTGTCCAGAATTGGTTCGAGGAACATTCTGGAAAGTTCCGACGAATGGTATGGCCACCACGTTTGCCCAACATGAGCCCAATCGAGCATTTATGGAACGTGATGGAGAGGTCCATTGGCACTCAAGATCCTGCAGCTACCAATATCAGGGAGCTGTGAGAAACTATCCAGACGGCTTGGGTCACCATCTCTGCAGAGGTTTCTATCCACTTGTGGAACCAATGCCACATCAAGTTACTGCACTTTACCGAGCTAGTGGGGGTCCTACATGATATTGCCATCTATTCCATTAACTTTGATACTTCAGTGTACATACAGACAGACACATGTACACATAGTTACACACTTGTACATATACCTACCTACATACAGACAGTGCCCCCTTCCCGAGTCCCTCTTACCTTTATAGGCTGGATTATCTTAGTCACTCTTGTAACTGAGGGCCTCATTCAGACCCGCTCGCGAGCGCAGGATGCTCGCAAGCTGGGCAATGGTACCCAAATGCGCATGCGCACGACGAAGGCTGCTCCGTTGTGCGCATACGCGAGACCCGGCGAGCGACGGGGAAGCCGTCGCTCGGGGTCTCGCACCAAAGAGGGTGTGCTGTCGATGGTGAGTGACAGCACGCCCCCTTTGGTGGGCGTGCCGGGGCGTGGCTGCCCAGACGGAGGCGTTCCCATGGGAACGCCTACCTTCTGGGTCCGGCCCCACTGACATCACTAGTGATGTCAGTGGGAGTGATTTTGGCTCTGATAGAGCCAAAATCACTCCAGGGCTTGCGGTCACCGAGACCCTACCGCAGTGTCTCGTAGCAAGCCCGATGGTCGCGATGGTCTTGACCATCGCGACCATCATCATGGACGCTCGCATAAGCTGTGGGTGGTAACCCACAGCTATGCGAGCGTCCAGGAGGACGCACCAAAAAAAAAAAAAACGCCCTGATTCAGAGCGGGCGCTCGTTCAGAGCGTCTGGCTCTGAATCAGGCCCTAAGTATGCAGCAGCTCCTCCCCCTCCTCTCTCCCATACTGCTGCTGGCACAATCCCGTGTAGCCACACACCCTACTCGGACTCCACCTCCCTTGTCTCTTCTCTAGCTCGCAGTACAGTTTCTGCTCTGCACTGCAGCTGTGATTTAAAGTATGGAGGGGCTGGGGTGACGTGCCCCACCCCCTTAATCCGGCTCTGTGGTTGCAGGCTGGGAGGCGGGTAGACAATTCTGCCTGACTACACTGATCTGGGAGCATCTTTCTCTGCCTGCCTCTCAGCCGACTGCCCTATGCACAGAGTGAGTGGCCGCACACTCCATGTAGATGCTCCCTGACCCAGCCCGCCCCTGCATGAAGGGGCCCTGGGCAACTGCCCATTGTGCCCATATGTTAAGATGGCTTTGGGCCCTCCACCCTCTTGTTCCTCACCCTGTACTATGTTTGTCTCCTTTGCACCGCCACTCAGTCAGTGGGTCTGATCCTTTCTGGCTGCCCTTCCCAGGGCACTGGGTTATTGACTGCTATTGTCTTTATTGTCTATCTGTCATTCACATGTATAGAGATCTCACTATTCATGCTGTACATTGAATATACTGTATTATTTGTGTGTTAATATAGTTTCCCTATACAGCGCTACGGGTACTTTGTGGCACCACCAAAATAAATAATAATAATAAAAAACTCATCCTCGTCTCCTCTGAGGACTCGGGGACTTTTATTTTTCCATACAAACTGCCCAAACCATTAACGAAGCTGAGAACGAACAGCATCTGGTCTGATAATGTTTGAAATAAATAGTCTTGGCAGGAAGTACATTTTGATTGTTATTATTCTGCTTATCCAGGAAAGTAATTGGCCTTTGCCATCTAGGTACGCTTTAATAGTTGTGAGGACACCTCTTGGCATATAGATTCGTATGGGCTGTTCCTTACATAGCCATAATACCCATTTCCCATTCAGTCATTATGGGTCTGATTAAGAGGTGGAAGCTAATGCATGCGTGGCTGCGATTTATTCCGGATTTGCAGCTGCGATAATATGCAAGTGCTAGTTTCAGCATTCCCCTTGTGTACTTGCAAGCACCGGACAGTACAAGCCTAGAGACGCCCACTATTAATACCCATGGACAGATGCCAACTCGCCTCCAGACACAGCAATAGGCGCGGCTTCAGGTGGACACAGAGGGAAGTCGGCATCTCACTTGCTATCTGGCTGCACGGTCTGATGGCACCTGCCACTACCTATACAGCAAGGTTAAATACCGGATAACACTTCTCTTTACAGGATCAGCCCTTGGTTGATTCTCTCGTGCTGGGACGCCAGCAACAGCCAGCATAACTTTCCATTCAGAGGCTGCAGTGATCTCATTCTGGTCAGGTACCTGCTATTTTAACTATATGCATTTGCCCACTGTGGACTGAATTATCCCTATTTGGGACACTGGGCCTGATTCAGACCCGGTCGCAAGCGCCGAGCGCTCGCAATCGAGTCGATGGTGGCCCACAGCGCATGCGCACGACGGAGCCGGCTCCGTCGTGCGCATGCGCGAGACCCGGCTAGCGACGGGAAATCCGTTGCTCCGGGTCTCGCACCAAAGGTGGCGAGCTGTCGATGTTGAGTGACAGCTCGCCCCCTTTGGTGGACGGGCCGGGGGGGGTGGCTGCCCGAACGGAGGCGTTCCCATGTGAACACCTGCCTTTTGGGGGTGGCCCTACTGACATCACAAGTGTTGTCAGTGGGAGTGCTCTCAGCTCTGATAGAGCCGAAAGCACTCCAGGGCTTGCGGCAATGAGACCCTACCACAAGGGTCTCGTCGCAAGCCCGATGGTCGCGATGGTCTTGACCATCGCGACCATCAACCTGGGCGCTCGCTATAGCTGTGCGAGCGGCCAGGAGGCCGCACAAAAAAAAAATGCCCTGATTCAGAGCGAGCGGCTCTGAATCAGCACCTCAGTTCTAATAGGAACTACCAAGACTGATACTTAGATCCACTTGCAATTGAATTGCGGTTTACATATGACGTGTCCGAATTTATTTCTGTAACAACAATGGTATAAGTATCTTTTTTATTTAGCTACAATGACCCATGTTGTGTTTTCTTCTTTATGACTTTAGACTGATTTGAATTGACAACTTCTTTTAATATATGTGAAAAATATATTTCTCCTTCAGGGTGCATAGGGTTCCACAGGGACACCATGACATACTTGGAAGACCGGACGCCAACAGCAAAGCTTTTTTTTTCTATCCCAGGATGCTCCGATCCTTCCCCCTACAGCCCGCCCACAGCCTGAAGCCAACTCCGTTTTGTTGGTGCCTGGTGGGAGCTGGATCACCGTTAGAACAGTGGGGCTGCTGTTAAGCAACCGAAGCTTTATTTTATGATTTATTTTAGTTTTTTTACTGTAGAGCAAGCAGTGCAAGACAGTCCTCTGGACGTCTGCACTGCTGCTCATTCACCCCTCCACGGCGCCGCGACTCCAGCCATCTGCTAGGTACTCTCGTCGGGGCTCCGGGGTAACCTAGCTAGCAGGCCTCCCCAGACTACAGCCGGGACTCAAGGGGACAGGTAAGGTGGGTCCCCCCTATCGGCAGTCCTACCTCCAGTCTCAGGAGACAGACCAGAGGCGCTGATGTGGACACCGATTCGTCCGGGACTCCACTAGATATACCTATACTGGCGCAGGGGACAGCTAAGGCTAGGGACCCGGTGGTTGATGTCAGCAAAGGGGAGAAGGTCCTCCTCCTGCGGCCCCTCCCCCAGCTCAGGGCGCCATTCCACTGCGGTCTTGTCGCCCCTGAGCTGCTCCTCCCTCCATCTCCATTATATGCACCAGCCTCAGGTCTCCGGAAACGCTTGGTCCGGTCTCCCTGTATACCTCTCACAGGAGCCAGGTTATACAGAGCAGCTATCTGATCTAATGTGTGAAGCATGGAATATTCCAAATAAATGGTTTCAGCTGCCTAAACTCTTGATTTCTTTTTACCCTCTTCTAGCTACTGATTACACTAAATGGGTAGTTCCCCCTGCAGTGGATTCCCACGTGACACACTTGGTTAAGAACGGTGCCTTACCTATCAATACAGCAACCTCCTTAAAGGAGACTACAGATAGAAGGATTGAAGCTTGCCTGAAGTCTATATACTCTTACAGGAGCTGTTACTCATCCTGCTCAGGGCTACGGTCTGGGTGGCAAAAGCCATTAAGAGTCTGGTAGAGGCCGTAGAAGATACATTTCCCTCTGATGCTTCAAGGGAAAAGCTGTCCTACATCTCTCACAATAGGAATTCAGCCTCCTATTTAGGAGAAGCGGCTTTGGATACTGGTCTCCTAGCTTCCAAGGCACCTGCTACTTCCATGGTAGCCCGCCACATCGTTTGGCTTCGCTCATGGAAGGCGGACTTGGACTATAAAAAGGCTTTGGAGTCTCTACCTTACTCTGGGGAGATCCTGTTTGTCCCAGAATTGGACAAGATTGTGACTACCTTGGCAGCTTCTAAGACGGCGTTCTTGCCCTCTGCATCTACTACAAAGCCTTGGATATCATCCTTTCAGTTCTTTCAACATTACCAATTTCAAGCACTGCCTTTTGGGCTTTCTACAGCTCCTCTGGTCTTTGCCAAGAACATGGTAGTTACGGCGGCCTATCTTCATTATCCGGGAATCAGACTGCTCCCGTACTTGAACCGTCTCTTGTTCTTAACAAGCTCCCCAGAGATTCTTCACCGCCATCTACAAGTAACCATTGCCTTTTTTACAAACGCACGGTTGGCTGATGACCTGGAAAAAGTCTTCCCTGACCCCTTCTCAAAGAATGGTACACCTGGGAGCCTTTCTGGACTCTCCGGCTCAGAGAATCTTCCTGACAGCAGACAAAATCTCTGCACTACAGCACCGAGTGTGCAGGTTTCTCCACAGTCGCTTAGTGTCAATTCACTCTGCAATGCAGGCCTTGGGATCCATGGTGTCCACTTTTGACATGGTGGAGCTTGCTCAGTCCCATTCCAGGCCCCTACAACACCTGATCCTGGCCAGGTGGAATGGGCTGCCCCATCTGCTCAGGCGATAGGCCTCTCTCCGGAGGTTCGTCTGTCTCTATCCTGGTGACTTCAGACGTCTCACTTAAACAAGGGTCGTCTCTTTTGGTTCCCGGACTGGGCACTCCTCACCACGGACGCAAGCCTGCGCGGTTGGGACGCAGTAACCGGCCAGCACTCCTTCAAAGGCCGCTGGACTCCAGCCAAGACGATCTTGCCAATCAACGTCCTGGAACTCCGAGCCTTTTACAAAGCCCTTACTTTGGCTCAGGATATTCTTCAGGGCAGGCCAGTACAAGTACAGTCCGACAACGCCACGGCAGTGGCCTACCTCAATCAACAAGGAGGCACTCTAAGTCGGTCAGCAATGGCAGAGGTGTCCCGCATTCTCACATGGGCCAAACGCCATCTCTGCAGTGTTTATCCCGGGGATTCTCAAATGGGAAGCGGATTTCCTCAGCCGTAACAACGTGCATGCAGGAGAATGGTCTCTACATCCAGAAGTCTTTCAGCTCCTGGTGGACAAATGGGGTCTACCGGACGTGGACCTCATTACACAACCACAAGCTTCCAGTGTACGTGGATGCATTATCTGTGAGGTGGACCTTCCATTTGGTGTACCTCTTTCCTCCAGTCTCCCTTCTCCCTCGGGTTCTTCGGAAGTTCAAGCAAGAAGGGGGCACGGTCCTTTTGGTAGCTCAGGCTTGGCCCAGACGCCAATAGTACTCCATTCTTCAAGTCTCTCCACAGACGCTCCTCTCCAACTTTATCTATGACCAGACCTGTTGTCTCAGGGTACCTGTCTACACCCGGACTTGGCCCATCTGTCTTTAACGGCTTGGCTCTTGAGACATCCCTCCTAAGGTCTAAAGGGTTTTCTAGCTTCTAGCTCTGTGGTCCGTCCAGACAATGCTCAATACGCATAAACCGGCCTCTGCCAGGAATTAGCACCGGGTGTGGCATGCATATTTCCAGTGGTGTGCTACTAGAAACTATGACCCTCAGGTTTTTAGGGTTTCTAGAATCCTTGCGTTTCTTTAAGCTGGATTGGATCTCTGACTCCGCCTAGCCTCTCTGAAATAATAGGATAGCTCTGTCCATCTGGTTCCAGCGCAGAATTGCTCCTCTGCCGGATGTTCCTTCCTTCCTTTGTCCCTCCTGTGGCTCAGTGGGATTTGTCAGTGGTTCTCTACACACTTCAGAAACCTGCATTTGAACCCCTGGATTCAGTAGACTATAAATGGTTCACTGCAAAGGTCTCTGTTTCTTCTAGCTATAGCATCTGCCCGTAGGATATCAGATTTAGGCGCTCTCCTGATGCTCCTGACGCTCCTCATTCTCATCCGGACAGGTCTGTTCTTTGAGCGCACCCTGGCTTCCTTCCCAAGGCGAAGGTCTCTGTTTCTTCTAGCTATAGCATCTGCCTGTAGGATATCAGATTTAGGCGCTCTCCTGACGCTCCTCATTTCTGATCTTTCATCCGGACAGGTCTGTTCTTTGAGCGCGCCCTGGCTTCCTTCCCAAGGCGAAGGTCTCTGTTTCTTCTAGCTATAGCATCTGCCTGTAGGATATCAGATTTAGGCGCTCTCCTGACGCTCCTCATTTCTGATCTTTCATCCGGACAGATCTGTTCTTTGAGCGCGCCCTGGCTTCCTTCCCAAGGCGATCTCTCAATTTCACCTTAATGAGGAAATTGTGGTTCTGGCCTTTCAATCACCAGACCTCTCGGCAGGTTAGGCCTCTTTGGATGTGGTCCGTGCTCTGAAGATCTACGTGGACCGTACTACTTTCTACAGGAAATCTGACTCCCTCTTTGTCCTATATGGATTCCACAAGAAGGGACAGATGGCTTCTCTTGACTTCTCATAGGCTTACACGCAGACTGGCCTTCCTGTGCCGGCTACAGTATCTGCTCATTCTACTCCCTCGTGGGCAGCCCGTTGTGGCGCTTCTGCCAAACAACTATGCAGGCGGCCACGTGGTCTTCTGTCCACACCTTTCTTAGGTTCTATGCCTTTGATATATTTGCCTCTCAGGATGCTTCCTTCAGGCGCCGCGTTCTCCTCTCAGCTCAGGCGCGTCCCTGCCCTTGAAAAACTGCTTTGGGACATCCCCATTGGTTCCCCTGTGGAGCCCTATGGACCCTGAAGAAGATAAGGAGAGTTATGGTAAAACTTACCCTTGTTAACTCTTTCTTTGAAGTCCATAGGGTCCACAGGGCACCCGCCCTGATGCACCTGGCTTCTATGGGTTTCTTCTCTTGGTCACTTGTTTCCTTCTCTGTGCGAGAGTGTGATTCTTCGGTGTACTAGTCATTCTTCACTCCTATCCTGCTCCCTCCTTGGGCTTGTTAACAAAACTGAGTTGCCTTCAGGCTGTGGGTGGCGTATAGGGGGAAGGACCGGAGCATCCTGGGATAGAAAAAAAGCTTTGCTGTTGGTGTCCGGTCCTCTAAGTAAAACCTACACCCCATTGTCTCTCTGTGGATCCTATTGACTTCGCATAAAGAGAGTTAACAAGGGTAAGCTTTACCAAAAATCTCCTTATGTAAATATTTGTTATTAGAATCACAGAGGCTCATTAGTGAATAAGGAGCAGACTGTTTACAATCCTATTTCCCTTTCACACACAGTGCAAAAAATTTTTTTTTTTTTTGTGTGCACATGAACGCGCATCGATCCAGGTTTTTGCTCTGTGTGAATGCAAAAGACCCAGGTTGACAGACCCATGCATTGTGTTTCGTCGGTCCTTTTTGCACAGTGATGTGTTCAGTGTTATGTGATATTTCCTGGGAGTATTAGCACTATTTCTCTCACTAGCTGCAGGTGATTCAACTAAAAAAATTAGATAACCAACAAGGGCCAGGAGATCTAATAGTGATCTATCATTATTGGTTAAGTTTAATTGCGGACAACAGGCTGAGATGTGTACAACTCTGAGGGTGGTATTCCATTAGCCCCGTACATTATTCGAGCGCTAATTGATCACCGCGATCGTTGAAAAACTGGGATTTTTTGCAGATTATCCCCGTTTTTCGCCAATGTTTTTTTCACCCTATCCTATTATTTCAAACAAAATAATAGGATATATCTCACGAAAACCTAAAGGGTCCGCGATATGCTGCAGACCTATGTGTTTTCGCCTTTTTTGGGGGTAAAAAAACCCGGCACTTGTCGTGAATTCTTATACGGGACACATCAGCTCCCGAAATATATCAACGATAAGTGCCGACGTCGGGCGGTACTTCGGGTTAATAGGATAGCCCCGCCACAATCAATTAGTAGCGCTACTTTAACGTTGCTAATTGGATACCGCCCTATATAGTAAATTAGCAAAGATGCGTATGTAGCCCCCAATGCATGTGCAGTTCGCTAGCAATCCCAAGATGCGTCAGTTTTTTGGACTTGCGTGCGCTTCTTATTCAGGTCCTGAATATTCTCTGGAGGCAGAATAAAATGCTTGTGCAGTGGGTTACAGAACCATTCAGGCACGATACGGAGATATAAACAATACAGTAACAGAAATTTTGAATACCAGGTTTCATGACTAGTCAGTTTTAAAACCTTAAACCATTAAAAAATGTGCTTGTGTAATACCCAGACTGCGTGCCCCTCACCAGGGAGATGCACCGACATGACAGGGAACACTCCTTCATACAACTTGTGGACTGAAAGTTCTATTTTTCCTATTGGCTGCAGTCAAATGGATTAATGCGGTTTCTGATATGTTGACAGTGAAGATTGACATTTATTATTATTATTATTATCCTTTATATGGCGCCACAAGGGTTCCGCAGCGCCTTACACCGTACATAAACAAATAAGCACAAAAGAAAACAGAAATTAACAGTACAAACAATGCAGGACAGATACATGATTTATACATTGCTGCATAACACTTAGATAAGCAGCATGGTGTCTGTAACCAAGGGTTGGGTGCTGTTGTAAATTAAAGTATAATTAAGTGAAGAAGTACATGAGGGAAGAGGGCCCTGCTCGTGAGAGCTTACATTCTAAATTTATCATTTATCATGTGACATGGTCAGAATGTCGACGTTGGCCATGTTGATATTTATCATGTAGACTGTGATGACATGTTGGAATGTCGACATATCAACCCAGGTGGCCCAGAGGTGACTTACCTCTCCCCTCCCCACAGCCAATCCCTAACCTACCATGCAGTCTAAGCCTAACCCTCCCGCCCGCAGCCTAACCTTAACCCTCCCCCCCGCAGCCTAACCCTAACATCGGAGATATCTGCTGCTGTCCCTCCATTTCCCCCAGCACCATAACCCCCATAGGTTTCTATGGGGGGTGCAATACTGTCATATTTACTGAGTTGATCCCCGCAGCTTACGCCATCTGAAGATGGCGTTAGCTGCTGTAGCCTATGGGCTACACATTGCAATACTAGCTGGGAGAGGGTTGCATAGGAACCTTCCCCCAGCAATGGCCGCCGCACAAGTATGGTCTGTAGACCACGCATGCAGGAGTCCTACACAGGAGTGAAGAGACAGCTGACTCTGTCACTTCACTCCGAGCACATCGCAGGGAAAGTCTCTAGTACATCCGGGCGCTATGATCGCATCTTGCAATGCAATCATGGGCGCTAATATTGGGAATTGGTATGAAATACCGCCAGCCACATGGCCGGCGGTTCGATTCCCGGCAGTGGCAGCCCAACATCAGCAGAGATCCCTGCAGCGGAAGCCCGACAGCGCTGGAAATCCCGATCGTGGATAGGTAAGTATTGTCTAACCTAACCCTAACCCTCCTTAGGGGTGCCTAACCCTAACCTCCCCCCCAAGTGCCTAACCCTAATCCTCCCTCTAAGTGCCTAACCCTAACCACCCCCTTCCCTGCTGCTTAACCCTAAGTCCCCAGGGGGGGTGCCTAACCCTAAGTCCCCCGGGGGGCTGCCTAACCCTCCCTCCCCCTAGCCTAACCCTCCCGGGGGGGTGCCTAACCCTAAGTCCCTCCCCGGGAGCCCTAAACATATGCCTCCCACCCCCCCCGCGGCTGTCCGCTCACGGTGCCCGGCATCACTACGATACGGATGCCGGCCGCCGGTCTCCCGGTGTCGGGGAAATGCCCGGCTGCCCGGCATTTCACCCTTGCCAGGATATGACAGTCGGGGTGCCGGCTGCCTGTATTTAGGCAGTCGGCTTCCCGATTGCATACCCTAATATTGTGCCCAGATCACATTGCAAATGAGACTTTTAATAAATAGGCCCCAGTGGATATATAATATAATTTAACTGAGAGCATGTCATCCGAATGCTATAGGTCCTGGTAGCATACCCTCCCAGGTCTTCATATTGACAAGCATCACATCTAGCAGGTATTCATGATGAAAGCAATCTATATATATACAGTGCAGACACCAGGGGATTCTTTGGGATAAATGAAATCTCTGTATGTGGTTGGGTGTAACTTTAGCTATAGAGGAGCATGGCACAGACTAGCTGGTGTTATTTGTTGCAGGAGCAATTGTAATACTTCCACATACATTCCATGCAAGAATCTTTTGTTTTGCATTCTGCAATATCTATGTATGGACTTGGTACTTACTATGCCGTTCCTATAGGGATTAATGATCCCTGTTGTTGATGCATGTTATGTACATTTATACAGTGGTGGATAAATTTAAATACTACTCAGAATTATGGGCCTGAATCTGAGTTGGATGAAATGTCGATATTCGCATTAATGGTCAAAGTTTTCAACTCTGCATGCGTCATAAGTAGCTAAAAAGTCACCTCGCATGTGCCCCGCAGTGTCTACACTCGGTGTCGCGGTACAGATTGAAGTGTGCTGCGCCTTGCTGGGCGGTGGCTATTAAGGTGCTAGTTTCCACGGAGTGGGATTATTGCAGTTTTAGGAGCCTATTTATCAATTATTATAAGTATCCCCCTATTGTATGTACAGGTGACCTCAGCAGAAATCAGAGAGAGCTGCTGCAGTCTCCCATATGCAATCGCAAAAAGCAGCCCCCATAGAAACCTATGAAGGCTGCTGTCTGGTTGAATTGACTAAGCTGAGGAATGCGGGTTACCCATTGTAGCCAATGGGATACTTACCGCAAGATTTTCCGGCGCTCTACTTGCACGTGCACGGTCAGCAGACCACGCACGCATAGCGAATGCGCACGGCTCCCGAAGGAGAAGTGAAGGGATTGCCCATGCGGGTGTATTTTAATACATTCGGGCGACCATTAACTTCTTATTGCCGCAAATCGAGAAAAGAAATGCCTGCTAGCTAAAATCGTGTAGTGGATGCCCCCCTTAAGTGATAAGGTGCCAGCCAATCAGCTCCAACTGTCATCTCACAGGCCGTGTTTGAAAAATGACAGTTAGGAGCTGATTGGCTGGCACTTATCACAGACTTATCACTTTTCACTCTGTCTCTCATCACTGCTTAGTACATAGACCCCCAAGTCTCTAGTAATTGATTAGTGGTATTAAACAACAGTTCACAAATAACATCCTCGTCTCTGGTTAGCCTAGAAAACCAGTGTGTGGAATACAAGTATACAGTATCTTAGGCATGCACACAGCTCATATACTAATGCAATATAGTACACTGTAAACAACACATACATAATGCTGTATAAAGCAGAAGCATATGCCGCCCTATATATACACCAATATACCTGAATAAATTGTATCACCTGTGTACTTTAACTTGATCTAAATTCTCTTGCATTCCCATTTTTTTTACTCACCCTGCTGTGTTGTCCCAACCCCCCCCCCAAATCTGTGTTTGCTCACCCCAGTACCTTGTTTCCTCTGCACCCTTCCCCCCATCCCTCCAGACTCATTTTCAGCATTCCTCTTAATACCACATTAACGAAGGCTGCTCATTTGAATACATAATCAGCTTCAGCATTCTGCCTGGCTAATTTCGAGGTGGGGAAGAAAAAGCAAGGGCGGGGGTTTGGGGGGGGGGACGGGACAGGAGGGTGGAGGAATTTGCATATTAATTTTCTGGAAAGAAAAAAAAAAATGTTTGCAGCATTCTTCTGTGGATATCCAATGGATTTTAACACCTCCTTTCCCAAATCACTATCTCATCTTTAACCCATTGCCGTAACGCAGGCACCAACTGTGCCTTTTGGTAAAGCAATGGCTTGGAACCAGCTCTTGCGACAGAGGGGTTAAAGGTATCACTCGAGAATTTAATCACACAAATTACAGAGCATCTGCTAACCTCTTTTATGTGAGCGTGTGCCTGCAGAGCATTGCAACAGCAACATCTCTCCACGGGGAAGTCTGCATTGTGCAGCACATCACGTCCTGCTCCACAGATCCGCAGAGCCTTGTTTAACCTGCTCACAGGCACCGACGTACACTGTGTACAGGAGATTCTCAGTGGGATTCCTGAGAACTGTCTGGATGGAAATAATATAGAAAGATGTAGACAGTGAGTGACACACATCTGAAGAACATCAGCAAATAGCATGCCCTGTGTAGTTTAAGATATATCCAGATTATAAATGAGAATGCGGCTTTCTTTGGGTTCAAAGTAAACCCAGTTTTATTTGCTAATAGCATTATCCACACCTTGACTAACCCTTTAGACACAATACAGTGTGGTATGCTAAATACTAGAGGGGTAAACGCTAAGGCCTTTCAAACTCCTAATATACTGTAGAGCTGGCGCAGTGTTGAACTTAAGTCTAGTACGTGTAGCGTGATTTGTGTTATTTCGCCCTGTGCATGCTCAGAAAATGAGTATACGCAAGTAAAGGCCCCCATACATCAACAATGGATTGTGGCAATTCTGCAATTTGCAGATGATTGTATAAAATATCTGTAATGTGCGGGCTTCCCAGATCGCAGATTTCAACCAAAAAGTGATGGGAATTGTTTAATCAGGTTGTTCAACATGTTGGGATGTCACAGATGGATTGGGGCTGTAGATTGCTAGTGTATGGAGATCAGCAGATTTGCAGACCGTTACTAGTAAAATGATGGGCCTTTCAAGATTGGCAGATCTGTGTTTGCTGAAAATGATCTGCAAATCACTGAAAAAGATCTGTAATGTATGGGCGCAGATTGCTAGATTGTGCAATCCTAAAATCGGGCAACAAATCCTCAAATTGTTCAATTGTGGTTTTCAGATTGCTGATGTATGGGGGCCTTAACACAGAGGGCAAAATTTGCTAAGCGGCAGGTTCTAAACCGTGGCAGTTTGACGGTAGCTTCTATTCTGTTCTAAACCCCGGGGGTTTGGTGGCGGTTTTGCAGCAGTTTCTAAATGACAGCCCTGTTCTGTTCTAAAATGTGTTTTGACAGCAGTTTTGCAGAAAGTAAATCTGCAGACAGCAAAACCGCCGCCAAACCACTGCCAAAACACATTTTAGAATAGAATAAAACAGTGTTGTCATTTAGAAACCGCTCCAAAACCACCACCAAACCCTCGGGGTTTAGAACAGAATTGAACCCGCCACCAAACCGCCGGGGTTTAGAACCAGCCGCTTAGTAAATTTTGACCAGGGTCTCAATCCGATTGTATCTATAACAGAGGCTCCCCAACAGATCAGGTTTTAGAGCTATCCATGGTTGAGCACAGGTGACCCAATTAGCACCTCATTCAATTTGATTTAACCACCTGTGCTCCACTATGGATATCTCTAAAACCGGAACTGTTGGGGAGCCTTGAGGACCACATTTGGAAACCTCTGGTCTACACTAACGACCTGAGAGGTGGGATGTGGAGGGGTGTTCTCATACAGGCAAATTTCAGTACTTGTGGGACGTAAAGGCATATATGCCTATTAGGGGGTATACTCACACTAGGCGCATATGATGAAGAGGTATACACATGTACAGATGTGTGGATATATTCTGTTTTCCGTATATGTTTCTTTTGAGTATTTTATTCCCAATTCTGAAACATCTCCTATATGAATAATCTATGGATTTAATACATGCTGTACGTATAGCAGGAAAGAATCATTTTATAAACCCTTGCAATAAAGACCTCTGCACTTGTGTCTTTCCACATAGTGGGTTGTATTGAATCTCCTTTCAAAATACTGGTGGTTTTAACGACTTGAGAGTGGGTCACACACAAATGTAGCATGTTGCACATTTGGTGAAGCCTGTACTTTGCAAATGCTCAAGAGTGAACACTTTTTATACCATGGTGATCCGCATGGCCCCCGCCATTTTGCAGTGGACTTATTGTAGTCAATTGCATGGAACTACCCTGCAATGTGTGAACGAGCCAAGGACATTTTTCTCTACTAGTCGCCTTAAAAGCTAATGATTGGGATTCTGTTTTCAGTAGCCAAGTGTATATGCAAGGGTTATCTAGGACGCAGGTTCTCAAACTTGGTCCTCAGGACCCCAAACAGTGCATGTTCTCCAGAAACACAAGTGAAATAATTACCTCCAGCTATGGTTCTTGTGTCTCTGAGTAATGAATACCCCTTTGCAGCTGCTAGGTGACCTGCAAAATGTGAACTGTGTGGGGTCCAGAGGACCGAGTTTGAGAACCTCTGATCTAGGACAACATCAGGAGGTTTTAGGAGGGGGTGTTTAATGATCAGGTGGCATGGGCTTGTTTTGTTCCCCTTCCCTCCCCTATGAATTTGTGAAAGCCGCTCTCTCCTGGCACCAGCATGTAAGGAATAAGGTTTGGCATAGTGTCTTTGGGTGACTGACACCCCAGGGTGCACTGAGAAACAAGATCACAGCTGCAGAATACAAGCAAACAGTTAAGAGCCCTTGATCTTCTGCGCCTCCCTGGTAATGTGCAGCACTTAATTTGCATACTGCAGCGTACGCGCAATTAAAACGTACTTTTAATTTCTTCACAGCAAATGACTTCTGCCAGTCTTCCACCATGCGCAGAAATACCAGCAAATCCTCCTGAGTCAGGAAAAGAGGACGACGTGAGACCAACTTGGACTTGGTTACAATCTATTTTTAAAGGCGAACACAACCAATGTTTGCCCCCATCAGGTCTAAACTGACATTTATCTTGCTTCAGTAGAATTAAAAGCCTATAGAGACTCTGGGTCATGCAACTTCTACAATGCAGGTTTAAACTATTCAGGGCAAGTGCCTGGCTGCCCACTAACCCATTTGTGGCTGAATTACTTGTAATTCATTTATTTTTAATGGTTAGAGACGTCTTTATTTTATGGTTTTGCACAAAACACACTCTCGTTCACACTGATATATATTTACAGATTATGGGTAATGTTATACACCGCAGCAGGTTCAAAATGTGGGTCTTTGTACTCATTGGTCTGTGCATTTAAATCAATGGAAACCCGTGAACTGGCATTCCATCCACTTACAGCGTCTGACACACAGCAGAGCTAGCCACAGATGCTCAGCTTATCACTGCTCTTAGTGATATAATTGGTTGCATTCGCGTGAATATTAGTTCAGCACAGGGAATAGCTGTCTCCATTGTCTGTAGTCCGAATGTCACACTTTAGGTGGAATTCAGTCTCTTTAATTTATGTGGTGGTTCTTGTTTCAGTGGGTACACGGCAAAACTAAACGTTTTACTGTTATAACTTACATTTCAGCCAAATCGTTCAGTAATGTTTTTCAAAGTCATTTGTGCCTGTCTTTTGCTACTGAGCATAATATAACAAGAACCCAGTATATATGTAAGTTTATGTATGCGGTATAGAGAAGAGCTCCAGATGCTCTTTAAACTACTACTATCAGCATGCCCTAACAGTAGCCCTGTCCTAGATAGAGATCTACACTTGGAGACTGAGCTTACTGGGAGTTGGCATATTTTAAATGCACCCTGTAAAAACTAATAATGATCCTTTTTAGACTAATAGTAAATCTTGTTATCTCCATAGTCTCCTGCATAGCGACCAATGGGCACTTAGAGAACAAACCGATTTTCAGGGGTTTTTCTCTTTTGACAAACAGAGGTGTGACAGTTGCCCATGGGGTGTAAATCTAGGGTTACAACCTAGATGGGGGTATGGCCAGGGCACATTATCATCAGACTCCTGTACATGCCCCTTTTATATGCAGTATTTTCAACATGCCTATTTCTATGTAATTAAAGCGCCCTCATGCCCTTTTAAATGCTCTCCACATGCCATGTCCCTTGATATGTCATTAGAGCTCCCTCATGCCCCTTTATACTCCATCAGACCCCCTCATGTCCTACATAAATCAGACAGAGCTCCCTTATGCCCCTTGATATGGCAGCATGGGTACCTGTTATTATGCCACAAGTAGCTAGCCTGCTTCTTTATATCCCAGAGCCCCCTCGTGGCCAGCCTTTTATACCATCACTGCCCATCAGATCTCAGCCCAAGTGCCCTCACTGTTGCCTTATCTTGTATGGGATGTATTCAATAAACCGGCGGACTACATGCCGCCAGTCTTTATCCCGACAACTAAAGCCCGACGGGGGACTCAATATAGGCGTCTAAATACCGACACCTATCTTAATACCGACGCCGGAATACAGAAGGACGCCGGACCGGTCGACGTAAGTCTGGGCGTCTTAGCACTTAGCCGCGGGATCACAGGTGGCTGAGAAAATCTGCTGGCACTGACTGAGCGGCTGGAAGCAGAGGAGGCGGGTCACGGCAGCAACAGAGGAGAGTTGTGACGTAGGCTCGCAATCAGAAGTCAGTGTGTGAGAAACATTGTATTTCCAGACTCCGCCCTTGCGGGTTTTATACACTCTGGTCTCAGGATAGTTCCAACAGATTTCCGGACTGTCTGGTGTAATGCTGGAGAGGTGGCAACCCTTAAATCATACCTACTTTTCAAGTGGATTTCCGGGAGAACCGTGGAGTTGGTTGTCCAGGTAAGAGGTGCTGGGGGATTGGTCATGATGATACAATTCACAGCAAAATACTGTCCCGTCCTGCCCACTTCACTGGGCGAGATCCAGGAATAAGCCCTCTCATATTTGGGTGTCTACCAGAAATTCTGGGAGCGTAGGCAAGTATGGTCTTAATCCAGATCTGGGTATATCTATTCCTATTACTGGTACTAACAGACTATTTATCAAATGGAGAAAACCTTTGTGCCAGGCGAAAACGTGGACTTTCTGTACTTTAAAAAGCAGATACACAGAAAAACAAAAACACACATTAAATAATTTTTGCTTTTCTGTGATATATGCATAGATATGATCACCAAGTATGGCATATAACTAGGCCGAATAGCAACATTTGGGGAGAGTCTGGTCGCCAATGCTCAGAGGTCGGTGCATACTCAGTGAAGCACAATTTGGGCTTTCCCCATACTCGCCTACTGGAGATGGGGGCGGAACCCGACACTACATGTCATTAGGCCCTGCCCCCTCATGGGGAATGCAGCGATTCGCGGGTCCATAGTGAGAGGGTGGGACCAATATGAGGTGATTTGCATAGAAACACGTCAAGTCGGCCTGACCCCTCCCCATTTACCTGCAATTCGAGGTGTTACCCTCCCCATACTGCCCACTTCGTTAGGGAGTAGGCACGATGTGGGAGGACCACTTATTCTTATGGTGGTGCGGGGGACTGCCTGCAAATTCAAGTGTCTCCCTCAACTTCCTGGAGAGTAGGCAAGTATGGCTTTCCCAATCTCCGATGTCTGCAGATCTGCGCAGGAGCCACACTGTGCATGAGCAGATCTGTTTCTGCGATCGCAGTGCCCCAAAAGCCACAGCATGATTGACACTCTGCTGGCATTTGAGGGCGACAACGGGCAGTGTTCCAGAAAGCAGGGATGTGTTGGCCCCGTTTTCTGGGCATGCTGAAGTCCGTGGCTGTGCCCTTGTACGCTGCGTCACTGGCCCCGGCAAAGCAATTTTACTGGACAGTTACTAAGTAACCGGAGGGCCACTCAGATGTCTGATGCTTACGCAGTTGATCCGATGATGCGTCTTCGGATGCAGCAGCAGGTCTTTTTACACAAGACGTCTCCTGCGGCTTTTGCCTATTTTAGCACAGCCGCAGCGTACACCACATAACGGCTGTTGCCATAGCGTCCATCTCTGAATCAGACCCACAGTTACCCACTAAGGGCAGGGCAGTGTGACGGAAGTCAAAGGCCATGTTTACCTGTATTTTGGATATTGCTGCACTAAATTACAGACCCAAAACATTAACTAGAAAGCCCAAAGTATTATGAATGACCGGTCCAATGCTTCCATTAGTTTTACCTGAATAAAAGGTTAGACTGATCTGCTTTTATAGTGAAGTCTAACTGTATTTCCACTCAGCCTCTCTTTATCACATTGTTCTGCAAAGCAACATTTGCACACTATGGGGCAATGCAAGGGCTAATATGAGACGGGAACTAAGCCACCAAGGAGGGTTCTCTTACACGGACAATGCTGTTAGGTCTCTTCTCCACAGATGCAGATGTTGTACAGTAGTATATGTGTTATTATTATATATGTCTATGTTTCACTGCCTTTTTACCACTAGCTGAGGAGTGAGCCACCAGACTCTCAGCGTGATGGATGGGTTATTGTTCTATTACTGAGCATCTGACTGCTGTTTATATTGATCGGATACGTCGTTAAACTACTTAAGAACTTTAGTATTAAAAGTAAAAGGACTTTGAGAGCCAAAGAGGGAGTGATGTTTGTTCTTACCCTGCCTGTGGTGTGATTATACTGTATATTTGGGGACCTTCCATAACCTAACAATGAATGGCATGTAAAACGTTTGGTCCTTTCAAAGCTTCTAGTTTACTACTTAGCTAAAAGCTATAGCTCTATTTGCCAGTGATGGCAGAACAATCACTTGCACACAGTCCTGGGAGCCATTTTGTTGGCCCAAGTGATCTATTTGGGCAGTGGAGTCATGGGTTCTTTTTTGACCCAGGCCTTACTGTGTGGAGTTTGTATGGTCTCCTTGTGTTTACATGGGTTTCCTCCCACACTCTATAAATACATATTGGTAAATGAATTGGCTTCTAGCCAAATTAACTCCAGTATTTGTGTGAGTGTCCATGTGGTGAGATACATAGATGCAAGCTCCACTGTGTCAGGGACTAAATGCAAATGGATTCTCTTTAAAGCGTTGCGCAATGTGTGTTCACGATATAGAAATCTGCTAGTAAATAAATATTCAGGAAGATGCCTTCGATCAAGTCACATGGACCTTGTCACGCCTTATGATTGGCTGAATATTGGTGTAACTCACTAGGAAGCTGCATCCACTGTAAGAGATACAAGACACTGGTGTATTTTATGCAGCTTCTTAGTGTGCTAAACCAACATCATTAAGGGGTCTATTACTAAGCAGTGTTAGGAGTCAGAGTGAAAAGTGATAAGGTACCAGCCAATCAGCTCCCAATTGTCATTTTTCAAACACAGCCTGTGAGATGGCAGTTGGGAGCTGATTGGCTGGCACCTTATTACAATCTTATCACTTTTCACTCATAAAACTGCTTAGTAACTAGACCCCTTAATCTTATATCAATTATTATGAAAGTAGACCAGTTGCTTACACAGTTTTACACAGGAAATTTGTTGATTTCTAGTTCCCCCCACATTCTTGTAAATGTTTATAAGCATCAATCTTTCCCCAAACTGAGTAATAATAATAATAATTTTATTCATATATCGCTTTTCTCCCGCAGGACTCAGTCGCTTTACAGACATCAGAAAAGATGGTACATTGTTCAAGGATTTGGTATTGCAGAAAACAGAAAACCACACGGAGATAATTAAAAACAACCAAAACCTAGAGAGCACAATAAGCATATTGCAGGGTTGGTGCAGACATTTTGGGAAATAACTTCCATGGGTTATATATTCCAACAACAAAAGGTACCAGATGAGGCAGCCATCTTAGGCGCACTACATAGGATTACCACGGCTGGAATAGATTAAGCCTAGACGAGATGACACAAAATGGGTGCTTGCAGCATCCGCCGCTAGGAGTAGGGTCCCACCATAATCGTCGGGTCCATGTATTTTTCATCCCATCCACAAGTTATACCAGGTGAGGCAGCCATGTTGGGCGCACTACAAAGGTTACACTGTGGGAGATGAGCCCTACAAGGACCCAAGGCATAAATGGGAAAACTGACACGTGTGTGACAGTATGATCTACCCTGTATTCAGGGGCGTATTTATAATGGGTGCAGGGCACACAGGCCCCTGGGTCCAGGGGGGCCCCGCACTGTACCGCACACCCTGCACCCATAGTATTACTTATCTTTCCTGAGTCCCACGTCGGCGCGGGGCTCCGGAGCTGTAAAAACGACTGGAAAATGGCCGCCTCGGCCATTTTCCCGACGTATGCGCATACAGGGAAAATGCCCGCCACAGCCATTTTCCCGGTGACCTGCGCATACTCTATAGAATCTGGGCGCACTCTAGTGCCCAGAGTCTATATCTCCAGGGCTGGCATATCATACATTGGGGAGGAAGTACATGGTACAATACAGAGAACAGCAAACAGTGATGTAGTTTGGGTATGACATATACGGGTGACTGAAACATTTGTAATATAATACGCCCTGAATGAATAGAGCCACGTGTTTGTTCATCCCGCCCAAGAAATAACCATCCGAGGCAGCCATATGGAGCTCACTGTGTAGGTTACATCTGGCAGGGTGTGCAAGTAGCCGGAAGTATAACATCCAGACGGAGAGAAAATAAAAATAATGAATGAGAAGCTGAATACAAAGGTATAAAAGGCCATACTAAAAGAATAGTGACAGCATAATAAGGTAAAAACATGTTAAAGTTAATAAAAAATTACAAATAATGGTTTAAACTGCAACAGTAAACAAAAAAAACTTAATGTAGTGGAAACTGTCTACTGAATCTGCTGTTAAGTGCCACCTTGCACTATATATATATAAAAAATATATTATTTATACAGTGCACACACACATGCTGCAGCGCTTTACACAGAATATTTGGACATTCACATCAGTCCCTGTCCTAGTGGAGCTTACAATCTTTGGGCTCAATTCAACGCGAATCGAATAGCGCCGGAAAGGAACTCCCTCAGCTATTCAATTCAACTCACTGTTATGTCTGAGAATGCCCGTTCTCGCGCCTTAAACATGGTGTTTATTCGCGAGAAACGGCATTCTCTGACTTAAGTGCCTGCCACGATGCTGTTACCACCGTGCTAAGTGTAGAAAACAGCATTGCGCCAGGAGGTTTGTCTGCTCGCAACCCATCGGGCTTAACAGCGCGCTGAATTGAATAGTAATGGGAGCCCCATCCCAGCGCTATTCAATTTGCATTGAATTGCGAATGCACTCGCAACTGCAATCTCTTAGGAATCGCAGTTGCTATAAAATACTAATGCCTTCCAGAGCTTAGCCAAGCATAGAGATCCCCAATGCTGCCTTCTCATATCCATCCGACGACATGTAACAGAGTAAACATTGGTAACATCAACGCAGATCGGACAGCCACGCAGCTTGTAAGTCATGTCTGACCTGTATCCAATGCTGCGACTCTCCTGCCATGCAAAGGAGATCACAATGCCTAATGTATGCACGCCCATGTAACGGCTTGTATACAGTCAGACACGCGTGCGTTTTTGTAACCAAACCCCCCCCCTCGTTACATCCCCCAAACACTGAGCTTATTCGAAATACATTCGCTGTGCGTGCGCAGTGTGGCATTCGCTCAAACGCAATGAACAACAATTGCTCAATCTGCGTAAATATCGGCATAGCATATATCTCTAAATCAGGCCCTATGTTCTCTGCTACATGTAAATAGGGTCTATGGCCCTCATTCAGAGCCACTCGCTAGCGGCAGTATGCTCGTCCCGAGGGATGTTCGCACATCTGCGCATGCGTACGGTTTTTAGTACACATGCGCGAACCAGTCAGTGCGGCCGAAAATCATTTGTACGCAATATGGCGAGTGCCTGCTACTTTGAGTGACAGAATGAGGCGTTTGTGGGTGGTAACAGGGGAAGGTGCTTGAAAACGGGGAGTGGAGATCCGTTTGCAGGCGTGCTTAAAGGTCAAAACGGGCGTTTTATGGGTGTGCATAATTAATATAGCAGCATCAATGACCACGTCACTTGTTTTTTTTTAACTCGGAACTGCTCGCAAACTAGCGGTTGAAAAAACCAACCACAAGAATAGCGAGCAGTTCATATCCTGTCTAATAAATAGCGGACATGACGTATGGTGCGAGCGGCCAGGGGGCGTTTTTAAGAAATAAAAGAGCGTATGTTTTGCTCGCTCGTTCAGACTTAGAGGTGTGAACAGACTGCAATGTGCGAACAGATCATTTGCATAGCCACCCCTTGTTTTTGAACGAACGAACGCAAATAGCGAACGGCTCTGAATGAGGGCCTATATATATATATATATATATATATATATATATATTTTTTTTTTTTTTTTTTTTTTTGGGGGGGGGGGGCAATTAACCTGCCAATATATTTTTTGCATGTGGGAGGAAACCCACGCTAGCACGGGGAGTACGAGAGAGAGATATATATAATATCACGCCCAGATTGCATTGAGTATGTGATCATTAATAAATGGGCCCCTAAAGACGTAAGTTACATCACTGCTGGCCTTTGGGAGGTTGATTTAAAGGGCACAAGTCCGGCTCTCACTTTTTCTCCTTTCCCTCTATATTACCTCCACATCTCCAGCATTTTGTCACCCTCTGCCATTAAAGTTGGTAGTGGCAGGTCGCCGTATATGTGCATAGTCCTTCACTCCGTGCCTTTGCTCTGCCTTCCATACCAACTGAATTTTCCAAAGACCGGGCCCTGGCTGCATTGCATTCTTTTGCAATCGAGCCTACAGTAGCCCCCGGTTTATCTCGCCTGTGCCTTTAAGTGAATGAATAATACATGGTAATATTTTATGCCAGGCTCTCTCTCTTCCCCTGTCTCCCCCTGGATATCTTCTGACAATTACCGCTTCCCTGGCAGCTGGTGAGTGTGTGCGTGCGTATGTGTGTCTATCTGTATGTGTGTGTGTGCGCTGCTGGCTCCCCTGTGCCACACTCTCTGTATACATGAGCCGCTCTCCCCTCTTCTCCCCCAGCGCTGAAATTTACACTGAACCAGAAATTAATTTCATAATTTTTTCCTCTCTAATTATACCAACATCTGCTGCAGCACCAAGCTGTGCACATGAATTTTAATAACTCTGCTCTCTCCCTCTCCTTGCTCCCTCCTGATAATTATTGAAAAGTTTAGACCGAGCAGGCTCCTCTCAAGAATGAGTAATCTGCCTGTGTCTGCTACTGACTTGTTGGTTAACTCCTCTGTGCCTGACTTACCCCAACTACAATGGAGCAGGAAGAATATTCGTTATCAGCATGCTAGCCACACAAGGAGCCGGGGGCCTGATTCAGTAGCGATCGCAAGCGCAACTGCGGACGCACCTCGAGCGTCGCATGCGC
Organism: Taudactylus pleione; assembly: GCA_031769625.1. Taxonomy (NCBI): domain Eukaryota; kingdom Metazoa; phylum Chordata; class Amphibia; order Anura; family Myobatrachidae; genus Taudactylus; species Taudactylus pleione. Next base: position 667,495 of record JAUIMM010000429.1, on the reverse strand, counting down.
GATGTGCGCCATTAGGCATGCGTGTAAGTCGCAATGTGCATGCACAGCGTTCGCACCGCCATTACGGACGCACGGAGGAACCCATCGCAGAGCGAGTGACAGGATGTCAGCGTTTGGGGGTGGTTGACAGGGGAGTGGTTGGAGAAACGCAGGCGTGCCTGTCCGTTTGAATGCCGTTTCCTGGGCGTGCATAAACTAGCCACTGCGATTGCCTACGCAGCTTGAGAGCCTTCTGCGTGCGAGGAGAGCTGCCGAGTCTGTGCGTCGATGGTACCGATGTTTATGCAAAAAAAAAAAGATTGGACAGATATGAGGAAGAGGCAGAGGGCGACTTTAGATCGGCTGAGCTTTGGCAAGCATTTGCCTATTTTAGAAGCTGCGTTCCAGTTGGATTCGCAGTTGTGATCGCAATTGCGACCTGTACCTGTACATGCCCTGAGTATGTTGTCCATCCACCAATCATCTTTCCGTATATCCCTGCGTCCTCTTACCTCATTGGTTGCATAACCGCAGTCTAGACTTGAAATCGCTCAGTTACCTCAAATTTTTTTTTTTTTTTTTACTTTATTATTTATTATTTCTTTTTAATCTTATTCCCCTCCCCCTAGTTTACTAATTAATTACAAATAATGATTGAAGCATATTTACTAAAGCAGTAGATTTACACAATTTTGATTTTTACAGACTTTGCCTGCACTATTTAAAAGGGCAATAATAGCAAATGCAAAATCAGGCTTGTTTAGCATTAAATATTATTGCCATTTTAAATCTGGCATGCAAAATCTGTAAAAATGGAGGAATTTGTAAATGTGCTGCTTAGTAAATATGTCCCAATGTCATGTGTACCATTTGACAATTGTAGCTGTAGATTACATCTATGAAAATGTACCAGAAGCTTATTTTTGTGCTATGGTTTTGGCGATAAGCACCTATTGTGTATGGGTGATCGATCCGTCTGTCTGTCTGTACCCAGTACCAGTACTCATATGCTCATAAGCTCATAAGCAGTGATTTGCTGGCATTACTGAATTTGTGTGTGTTCCATATTGGAATGCATATCAGCGGAGGGAAAACAAGCCTGGTTGTATTAAGATTTCTATTTACAAGTCATGTAAATATTAGAAGACCTGTCTGCTGTTCCGTATTGTAGTGATCTTATTCATGCTTATCTGTCGTGCTTTTACTTTTGTCTTTCTGTATTTCCCTGTCTTAGCCTTCCTTACACTCCTTTTACCAATATCCTCCTTTGTCTTGGTTCTCGTGTATTATATCTGCAACCTATTATTATAACTAGGGGTGAGCGGGTTCGGATTTCTGAAATCCGAACCCCCCCGAGCCCCCCCGATCCGAGTCCGATCCGAGTCAGGCTCGACTTTTCCCGCCTGACTCGGATCTGACATCGAGGCAAAACGTCATCATCCCGCCTTCCGAGTCTCGCGGGTTTTGGATCCTATATAAGGTACCCGCGTCGGCGCCATTTTCTCACTCGGCTGTGGACAGTGAAGAGGGAGGGTGGGAGTTAGTGCTGTGTAGTGTAGTGTAGTGTAGTGCTGCTGTTGTCCACTACTTCAAAGTCCATAGGGGCTGGCTGTGTTGTGCTGTGCTGCTGTTGTTAATAGGGGCTGTGTCCACTACTTCAAAGTCCATAGGGGCTGGCTGGACTGTGTTGTGCAGTCAGTTCCAAAGTCCTGTGCAGTGTCCCAGTCCTAAAGGGGTGCTGTAGTGTTGTCCAGGGGGTGCTCTGTCCATCAGGGGTGCTCCCCCCAAGTGCTAAAAAAATAATATATTTTCTGTGTTTGTGAATTGTGTGCGCAGTAGCCGCACGTGCATCAACAAAGTAGTGCCAAGCGTGCGCCTGTGTCATAAGTAAAGGGCCGGCTGGCTTGACCGTTAAGGGTGCTGTAACCCCCGAAAGTACACTCCAGTCCAAACCAAAAAAAAAATTATTTTCTGTGTTTGTGAATTGTGTGCGCAGTAGCCGCACGTGCATCAACAAAGTAGTGCCAAGCGTGCGCCTGTGTCATAGGTAAAGGGCCGGCTGGCTTGACCGTTAAGGGTGCTGTAACCCCCGAAAGTACACTCCAGTCCAAACCTAAAAAAAAATTATTTTCTGTGTTTGTGAATTGTGTGCGCAGTAGCCGCACGTGCATCAACAAAGTAGTGCCAAGCGTGCGCCTGTGTCATAAGTAAAGGGCCGGCTGGCTTGACCGTTAAAGGGTGCTGTAACCCCCGAAAGTACACTCCAGTCCAAACCAAAAAAAAATTATTTTCTGTGTTTGTGAATTGTGTGCGCAGTAGCCGCACGTGCATCAACAAAGTAGTGCCAAGCGTGCGCCTGTGTCATAAGTAAAGGGCCGGCTGGCTTGACCGTTAAGGGTGCTGTAACCCCCGAAAGTACACTCCAGTCCAAACCTAAAAAAAAATTATTTTCTGTGTTTGTGAATTGTGTGCGCAGTAGCCGCACGTGCATCAACAAAGTAGTGCCAAGAGTGCCCCTGTGTCATAAGTAAAGGGCCGGCTGGCTTGACCGTTAAAGGGTGCTGTAACCCCCGAAAGTACACTCCAGTCCAAACCAAAAAAAAATTATTTTCTGTGTTTGTGAATTGTGTGCGCAGTAGCCGCACGTGCATCAACAAAGTAGTGCCAAGCGTGCGCCTGTGTCATAAGTAAAGGGCCGGCTGGCTTGACCGTTAAAGGGTGCTGTAACCCCTGAAAGTACACTCCAGTCCAAACCAAAAAAAAATTATTTTCTGTGTTTGTGAATTGTGTGCGCAGTAGCCGCACGTGCATCAACAAAGTAGTGTCAAGCGTTCGCCTGTGTCATAAGTAAAGGGCCGGCTGGCTTGACCGTTAAGGGTGCTGTAACCCCCGAAAGTACACTCCAGTCCAAACCAAAAAAAAAATTATTTTCTGTGTTTGTGAATTGTGTGCGCAGTAGCCGCACGTGCATCAACAAAGTAGTGCCAAGCGTGCGCCTGTGTCATAAGTAAAGGGCCGGCTGGCTTGACCGTTAAGGGTGCTGTAACCCCCGAAAGTACACTCCAGTCCAAACCAAAAAAAAAATTATTTTCTGTGTTTGTGAATTGTGTGCGCAGTAGCCGCACGTGCATCAACAAAGTAGTGCCAAGCGTGCGCCTGTGTCATAAGTAAAGGGCCGGCTGGCTTGACCGTTAAGGGTGCTGTAACCCCCGAAAGTACACTCCAGTCCAAACCTAAAAAAAAATTATTTTCTGTGTTTGTGAATTGTGTGCGCAGTAGCCGCACGTGCATCAACAAAGTAGTGCCAAGCGTGCGCCTGTGTCATAAGTAAAGGGCCGGCTGGCTTGACCGTTAAAGGGTGCTGTAACCCCCGAAAGTACACTCCAGTCCAAACCAAAAAAAAATTATTTTCTGTGTTTGTGAATTGTGTGCGCAGTAGCCGCACGTGCATCAACAAAGTAGTGCCAAGCGTGCGCCTGTGTCATAAGTAAAGGGCCGGCTGGCTTGACCGTTAAGGGTGCTGTAACCCCCGAAAGTACACTCCAGTCCAAACCTAAAAAAAAATTATTTTCTGTGTTTGTGAATTGTGTGCGCAGTAGCCGCACGTGCATCAACAAAGTAGTGCCAAGAGTGCGCCTCTGTCATAAGTAAAGGGCCGGCTGGCTTGACCGTTAAAGGGTGCTGTAACCCCCGAAAGTACACTCCAGTCCAAACCAAAAAAAAATTATTTTCTGTGTTTGTGAATTGTGTGCGCAGTAGCCGCACGTGCATCAACAAAGTAGTGCCAAGCGTGCGCCTGTGTCATAAGTAAAGGGCCGGCTGGCTTGACCGTTAAAGGGTGCTGTAACCCCTGAAAGTACACTCCAGTCCAAACCAAAAAAAAATTATTTTCTGTGTTTGTGAATTGTGTGCGCAGTAGCCGCACGTGCATCAACAAAGTAGTGCCAAGCGTGCGCCTGTGTCATAAGTAAAGGGCCGGCTGGCTTGACCGTTAAGGGTGCTGTAACTCCCGAAAGTACACTCCAGTCCAAACCAAAAAAAAAATTATTTTCTGTGTTTGTGAATTGTGTGCGCAGTAGCCGCACGTGCATCAACAAAGTAGTGCCAAGCGTGCGCCTGTGTCATAAGTAAAGGGCCGGCTGGCTTGACCGTTAAGGGTGCTGTAACTCCCGAAAGTACACTCCAGTCCAAACCAAAAAAAAATTATTTTCTGTGTTTGTGAATTGTGTGCGCAGTAGCCGCACGTGCATCAACAAAGTAGTGCCAAGCGTGCGCCTGTGTCATAAGTAAAGGGCCGGCTGGCTTGACCGTTAAGGGTGCTGTAACCCCCGAAAGTACACTCCAGTCCAAACCAAAAAAAAAATTATTTTCTGTGTTTGTGAATTGTGTGCGCAGTAGCCGCACGTGCATCAACAAAGTAGTGCCAAGCGTGCGCCTGTGTCATAAGTAAAGGGCCGGCTGGCTTGACCGTTAAAGGGTGCTGTAACCCACAAAGTACACTCCAGTCCGAACCAAAAAAAAATTTATTTTCTGTGTTTAGCCGCACGTATATATCAAATCGATATAACATAAATGGAGGACCAAACTTTCTCCGATAAAAATAAAATAGAGAAAGATCAAGAACCACTTCCTCCTAGTGCTGAAGCTGCTGCCACTAGTCATGACATAGACGATAACATGCCATCAACGTCGTCTGCCAAGGCCGATGCCCAATGTCATAGTAGAGGGCACATACAATCCCAAATGGCAAAGTTCAGGAAAATGACCTTGAAAAAGACATTTAAATCAGCTGAAGAGAAACGTAAACTTGCCAATATGCCATTTACGACACGGAGTGGCAAGGAACGGCTAAGGTCGATCCCTAGTATGTTCATGACTAGTGGTTCAGCTTCACATGACGATGGAAGCACTCCTCCCACTAAAAAAATCAAAAGAGTTAAGCTGGCAAAAGCACAGCGAAGAACTGTGCTTTCTAAGAAGATATCACAAATCCCCAAAGAGAGTCCAAGTGTGGTGGTGGTTGCGATGCCTGACCTTCCCAGCACTGGACGGGAAGAGGTGGCTCTTTCCACCATTTGCACGCCCCCTGCAAGTGCTGAAAGGAGCACCCACAGTCCACTTGCTGATATGCAAATTGAAGATGTCACTGTTGAAGTACAACAGGATGAGGATACTGGTGTAGCTGGCGCTGAGGAGGAAGTTGGCGAGGAGGATTCTGATGGTGATGTGGTTTGTTTAAATCAGGCTTCGGGGGAGACAGTTGTTGTCCGTGGGATGAAAAAGCCCATCACGGTCATGCCTGGGCAGAAGACCAAACATTCCACCTCTTTGGTCTGGCAATATTTCTATCCAAATCCGGACAACAACTGTCTTGCCATATGTACCATATGTAAAGGTGAAATAAGTAGGGGTAGGGACGTCAACCACCTAGGAACATCCTCCCTTATACGGCACCTGCAGCGCGTTCATAAAAAGTTACTGTCAAGTTCAGAAACTTTGGCTCAGACCGTAAGCAGTCCAGGGACACCTAAATCCCGTTGTCCTGTTGTATCCAAGCGCCTGCAAACCACACCGTCAACTCCCTCCTCGTCAATTTCCTCCTTAGTCAGGATCGGAAGTAGTCCTGCAGGCCATATCACTGGCATGACTGACTCTCCTATCCGGGATTCCTCCGGAGGATCCTGCATTGCTACGCCTACTGCTGCCGCTGCTGCTGTTGCTGCTGCTGCTGGGAGTCGTTCATCATCCCAGAGAGGAAGTAGGAACACCACTACTTTTACTAAACAATTGACCCTCCAACAGTCCTTAGCGAGGAGGATGAAGTACGACAACAGTCATCCTGAAGCAAAACGTATAACTGAGGCCTTGACTGCTATGTTGGTGTTAGACGTGCGTCCGGTATCCGCCATTAGTGCAGTGGGATTTAGACAATTGATGGAGGTAGTGTGTCCCCGGTTCCAAATCCCGTCTAGATTCCACTTCACTAGGCAGGCGATACCGAGACTGTACAGAAACGTCAGAAAAAGTGTCCTCAGTGTCCTGAAAAATGCCGTTGTACACAATGTCCACTTAACCACGGACATGTGGACAAGTGGAACAGGGCAGACTAAGGACTATATGACTGTGACAGCCCACTGGGTAGATGTATCACCTTACGCAGCAACAGCAGCAGCGTCACCAGTAGCAGCATCTCAGAAACGCCAGCTCGTTACAAGGCAGGCTACGCTGTGTATCACCGGTTTCAGTAAGAGGCACACCGCCGACAACCTCTTAGAGAAACTGAGGGAAATCATCGCCCAGTGGCTTACCCCACTTAGACTCTCCTGGGGATTTGTGATATCTGACAACGCCACCAATATTGTGCGGGCATTACATCTGGGCAAATTCCAGCACGTCCCATGTTTTGCTCACACAATAAACTTGGTGGTGCAGAATTTTCTGAAAAGCGACAGGGGCGTGCAGGAGACGCTTTGGGTGGCCCGAAAAATTTCTGGCCACTTTCGCCATTCAGCGACTGCGTGCCGAAGACTGGAGCGCCAGCAAACACTCTTGAACCTGCCCCGCCATCACCTGAAGCAAGAGGTTGTGACGCGGTGGAACTCAACCCTCTATATGCTTCAGAGGATGGAGGAGCAGCAAAAGGCCATACAAGCCTATACATCCACCTATGACATAGGCAAAGGAGGGGGTATGCACCTGACTCAAGCGCAGTGGAGAATGATTTCCGTGTTGTGCAAGGTTCTTCAGCCCTTCGAACTTGCCACACGTGAAGTCAGTTCAGACACTGCCAGCTTGAGTCAGGTCATTCCCCTCATCAGGCTTTTGCAGAAGCAGCTGGAGAAAGTGAAGGAGGAGCTAAGACGGAGCGATTCCGCTCGGCATGTGGGACTTGTGGATGAAGCCCTTCATTCGCTTTGCCAGGATTCCAGGGTGGTCAATCTGTTGAAATCAGACCACTACATTTTGGCCACCGTGCTCGATCCTAGGTTTAAAGCCTATGTGGTGTCTCTCTTTCCGGCCGACACAAGCCTGCAGAGGTGCAAAGACCTGCTGGTGAACACACTGTCAGCTGAAGCGGAACGTGACACGTCAACGGCTCCTTCTTCATTTTCTCCCGCAACTGGGGCTGCCAGGAAAAAACTTAGGTATCCTAAGCAACCCGCTGGCGGTGATGCAGGGCAGGCAGGACCAAGTTTGGACATCTGGTCCGGACTGAAGGACCTGGCAACAATTTCTGACATGTCTACTGTCACTGCATATGATACTGTCACCATTGACAGAATGGTGGAGGATTACATCGGTGACAGCATCCAAGTAGGCATGTCAGACAGTCCATACCTGTACTGGCAGGAAAAAGAGGCAATTTGGAGGCCCCTGTACAAACTGGCTCTATTTTACCTGAGTTGCCCCCCCTCCAGTGTGTACTCCGAAAGAGTGTTTAGTGCAGCCGGGAACCTTGTCAGCGAAAGGCGTAGGAGGTTGCTTCCACAGAATGTGGAGAAGATGATGTTCATCAAAATGAATTATCAGCTCTTCCAGGGAGACCAGCCTCCAGAAGGTACAGAGGGACCTGTGGTGGTGGATTCAAGTGGGGACGAGTTAATACTTTGTGAGGATGAGGATGTACACACTGAAGAGGGTGAGGAATCGGTGGATGAGGAGGATGAGGATGACATCTTGCCTCCGTAGAGCCAGTTTGTGCAGGGACACATTAATTGCCAGCTTGTTTTGTGGGGGCCCAAACGAACCAATCATTTCAGCCACAGTTGTGTGGCAGACCCTGGCGCTGAAATGATTGATTTGTTAAAGTGTGCATGTCCTGTTTATACAACATAAGGGTGGGTGGGAGGGCCCAAGGACAATTCCATCTTGCACCTCTTTTTTTCTTTGCATTATGTACAGTTTGGGGCCTAGTTTTTCTAACTGCCATCCTGCCTGCCACTGCAGTGTCACTCCTAGATGGGTCACGTGTTTGTGCCGCCCACTCGTGTCGCTTAGCATAGTCATCCAGCTACCTCGGTGCAACCTTTTGGACATAAAAACACTATTGTGAGGTGTGAGGTGTTCAGAATAGACTGGAAATGAGTGGAAATTAAGGTTATTGAGGTTAATAATAGCATAGGAGCAGAAAAACCTACAAATTCTGTGATTTTAGCTGTTTTTATGCTTTTTTTCAAAAAAATACAGATCCAAAACACAAAACCCAGAACCCAAAACACGGAAGGGTGGTTTTGGCAAAACCAATCCAGATCCAAAACACGAAGAAAGATCCAGATCCAAAACCAAAACACAAAACACGAAAAGTGGCCGGTGCACACCCCTAATTATAACAGTATATAAAGTTGTTTCACTTCTATAAATGGACAAATACCAATTTACAGTATATTTAACTGTGAAAATTGCTTGAAATGCAAATGGCACAAGGACTGGTGAGGAAGGAGGGGATGGCCAAGGCTCACTATACCTACGCTTCTCAGGTGTGGGGGTGTTTGCTAAGCTCCGAATACCAGCTGCAGCCTAAATATTACCTGTGACAATAATAGGGATGTCCCTGTTACTAGGCAACGTCGTCCCTCTGTCATCCATATACCGAGCATCCTGTCACCCAGATGTCTTCAGGTGAGAGGAGGGAGGTTACACCTTGACATATATGTTTATATAAAAATATATATATATAACACATATCTACTTACTAGCTTGAAGTTAATGCTGCTCACTCTTCTTACTGCTGACTACAAACCATGGGGATATCATCGTTACTGCTATTGTTATAATTACCATAGTAGGTTTAGATTTTTGAGCACAAGACTACAGATGACCAAGATATTTTTTTATTAAATTGTCACATCACACTCATGAGATTATTCTGTTCCAGAACGGCACATCACAACCAGCAACACCGCAGGCTTGTCATCTCGCACACCATTGAGTAGCATAGGAAACCTTGCAAATTCGAGCCTACAGTAATGCGCTAACATTGCATGATGTTTAGCAGCACATCACCCCTATTGAATTGGTTCTGAAGTGTCTTCATTTGGTGTGAGAGAGCACAATTTATGGGATGAACTGATATTCATCATACCTACCTACTTTTTGAACGGAGGTCCAACCAAACGCGTGCACCACCATGCTGTGAGGAGGGGCCGGCGTCATTATGCACAGTTCATGCAAATTGCTTCCTTAAGGCCTCTGTCTGATAGACAAGAAAGAAAAGCGGAGACTTGCTATCGTCGGGCGCTGAGGGGGAGGGGAGTACTGATTACTCTGGCCCGGGCTTAATGGAAGGGCCAGAGTCCACCTCCCTCCCCTTACCTATCAGTGGCAGCAGTCCCCTCTGGCTGTGCAGGAAGGGACACCTGGATTTGCCCCTGGCTAAGGGACACACGACACCCCCGTGTGGGGTTCTCTGCGCCCAAACTATCTTTAAAATATTTCTTAAAGGAGGTGTGGCCACACCTACTTAAATTAAACCATGTCCCCCCTACTACCCAGGCCCGGCAAAGCTCACAATGCCCCCGGCTATCGTGGGTGCCCTGTATGACTCTCCAATATTCAAGAGTATCCTGAACGTTCCGGGATAATAGGCAAGGATGATCTTCATAGCCATGCAGTCCATTAATTAACTAGGAATTGGTGATATACATCATGCTAAAAGACCCATGAGCAATATTGATTTTAGACACTGGCTCCTAGTAAAAATGTATATTATTCCTATTATTATTATGATTACTATTATTATTTTATTATTTACTCATAAATTGTAGCACCAGCATATTCCATTGCTCTTTACATAGACTGCATCCTTTGAATTAATTTTTATATTTATATATATATATATAAATATATATATATATATATATTTCTGAATAAAAAAATGTCAAATCCTATAAGCATTAATCTTTACAGAAAAAAAACTAATGCTAAATTACATCAGTCTCTTTAAAGTATTATATAGGATTAGAATGAACAATTTGATGGAACTAAAAGTACTTACTGGACAATGGCTTCAATTAGTTAGTGGTGCGAATTGTGGATAAAGGGCCTGACTCAGACCCACTCGCGAGCGCATAGCGCTCACAAGCGGTTCGATGGTCCCCCACTGCGCATGCACACACCGAGACCCGGCCAGCGACGAGCGCTTCGTCGCTACGGGTCTCGCACCAAAAAGGGGCGGCTGTCGATTTTGATTGACAGCTCACCCCGTTTTGGTGGCGGGCAGGGGGGGTGGCTACACAAACGGAGGCGTTCCCGAAGGAACGCCTGCCGTTTGTGGGAGGCACCACTGACATCACCAGTGATGTCAGTGGTGAGCTTCAGGCTCTATTTAGAGCCAGAAGCTCACTGGGGCTTGCGGGAACGAGACCCTACCATAAGGGTCTCGTCACAAGCCCCGATGGTCGCGACCATCACCTGGCCGCTCGCATAAGCTGTGGGTGGTCACCCACAGCTATACGAGCGGCCAGGAGGCCGAAACAAAAAAAAACGCCCTGATTCAGAGCGAGCGCTCTGAAAGAGCGTCCGGCTCTGAATCAGGGTCATAGTTCTTCCCTCTCATGTCCACTTCTCACCGCTGTAGTAGGAGGAACTAGACGGGGAAGTTATGCGAGAAATACAGCTGTTATATAAACTGTAAATGGTAAGAGTACTATAAGTCACTGAGGCATTCTGTCACATATAGAATAGAAAAATAATTGAATTTCAATATCCTGAATAATTACAGTTATGGTAGACTTACCTTGATAACTCCTTTTTCTTCGAGGTCCACAGGGATACCATGGGGTAATGTAGTTGGAGAGATCCAGGCACCAACAGTTAAAGCTTTCAGCTCCCAGGATGCCTCGGGTCAGGGCCGGCTCCAGGGTTCGGAGCACCCTGTGCCGGCCCTCGAGATCTCGCCCTAACATCGCGCGCGCCCGAATTTGGGGGTGTGGCCTAATTACCATAGCACGCCTCCAAATAACGTCAGGCTGCTCTCCGTCACTGGCTGGGCTTCCCCCAGCCTCTCCCATAAGTGAATGGTTGCGTGCCTCATCCATTCACTCTCCCGGGCTTCGGCACCGCTACACAGCTGCGGCGGTGGGGGTCCCCAACCTCCCGATTTCACCACCCACGGGCCACTTCGGCCCGCGGGTGGAACAGCGGGACAGTGCTGTCCCGCTGAAATCGGGATGCTGGGGAGGGGTGCTGCCCCTATACGGGTGGCGCCCCTGTGCGACCGCACTGGTCGAACACCCCTATAGCCAGCCCTGCCTCGGGTCCTCCTCCATATATACCCCAGCCACAGGCCTTCAGTTTTGTAAACAAGCCACAAGACAGGAGAAGTAAAGATGAGAAGGAAGAACAATCATACAGTAGAAACACTCTCAAACAAGATGTGGGAATCCGTGACTGAAAGAAAAGAAAATGTACCCAATGCAGCCAGGTGCATCAGGATGGGTGCCCTGTGGACCCTATGGACCTCAAAGAAAAGCAGTTATCTAGGTAAGTCTACCATAACTCTGATATTCTTCTTCGGGGTCCACAGGGATACCATGGGGATGTCCTAAAGCAGTTCCCCTAAGGGTGGGAGATGGTCCTGAACAGAAAGCAGAACTTGACGCCCAAAGGAAGCATCCCAAGAGGCAAAAGTATCAAAGGCATAGAACCTAAGAAAAGTGTGGACCGAAGACCACGTGGCTGCCTTGCACAATTGTTCAGCAGAGGCACCATGACTAAAAGCCCACGATGGCCCTACAGACCGAGTATAATGCGCTGTCACCGTGTTTGGGACAGGGAGTATACACCTGAGAGATAGTCATACGTAACTGTTGAGCCAGGGTCTGCTTATTATCTGGCCATCCTCGTTTGTGAAAACCATATAATACAAAAAGAGCATCTGATTTTCTAACAGAATTTGTACGCTCCACATATATACTGAGAGCACGAACTACATCCAAGGAGGCATCACCTACAGAGAGGCCTGGAGCCTGAAAAGCTGGAACAACAATTTCTTCATTTACATGAAAACGTGACACTACCTTAGGAAGTAACCATCCCTTGTATGAGCAGCTCTATCCTGGTGAAAAATAAAAAATGGGGAGCGACGAGAGCGCTGCCAAATAATAGACTCTGCGTGCAGAAGAGATAGCGAGGAGAAAAAGTGTCTTTGCTGTCAACCATTTCAAATCTACAGAGTCCATACATTCAAATGGGGGAGCTTGTAGCCCCTTAAGAACCGAATACAGATCCCACGGTGCTACCGGTGGGACAAAAGGAAGCTGAACTCACAGAACTAACTGAAAAAAAATTCTAACATCTGGTAATGAAGCCATCTTTCTCTGGAAGCAGACTGTCAATGTAGAAACCTGCACTCTCAAAGTGGCTAGGCGGAGACCAAGATCTAAACCAGCCTGGAGAAAACCATTACCCGGGAAACCCTAAACACCTTAGGGTCATATTTCCTGTGGGAACAGCATTGACAAAAAGACTGCCAAACCCTGTAATAAATATGGGCAGAGGCAGGCTTCCATGCCCTAATTATCATTTGAATCACAGAACTGGAGAAACCTTTAGCTCTTAAGATGGAAGATTCAAGAGCCACGTCGTCAAAGCCAGCCGCGGTAAGTCCGGATGCCGGCAGGGACCCTATATTAATAAATCCTTCCATAGAGGAAGAGGATACGGACTTTCTATGGCTAGATTCTGTATGTCGGTGAACCAGTGACGTCGGGGCCACTAGTATTACTGTTCCGCCTTCCTGCTTGAATTTCCAAAGTACTCTGGGGAGGAGGGAAATTGGAGGAAAGAGATACCCCAGCTTGAAGTCCCATCTTACTGCCAGTGCGTCCACGAAGACTGCTAATGGGGGTCTCTGGACCTGGACCCGTACCTGGGGACCTTGTGGTTGTGATGTGATGCCATGAGATCTATGTCTGGTAGACCCCATTTGTTCACCAAGAGCTGAAACACTCCCGGGTGTAGAGACCACTCCCCGGCGGGTATGTCCTGACGACTTAGGAAGTCCGCTTCACAATTGAGAACTCTCGGTATGAATATTGCTAAGATGGGCGTAAGATGACGTTTTGCCCACATCAGAACCTTTGTCACTTCCTTCATGGCTGCATGACTTTGTGTGCCTGCCTGATGATTGAGATATGCCACTGTAGTTGCGTCGTCGGACTGGATCTGGACCGGTCTGCCTTGGAGCAGGTCCTGTGCCATGATAAGTTCTTTGTATACTGTTCGCAGTTCCAGAATATTTACTGGCATTTGACTTTCCTGATTTTTTTAATCTTCCCTGAAAGGTGTGAGATTCACTGCCCCCTATCCGTGAAGATTGGCGTCCGTGGTGAGAAGCACCCAATTCGGAATCCAGAATGGGCGCCCTTTGTCCAGATGATCCTTTCTTAGCCACCACAGGAGAGAGAGACACACCTCTGGAGTGAGAAGGATCCTCTGGGACTTTTTTGTAATGATACTGTCCATTCCACCAGCAGAGAATCAATTTTTGCAGAGGCCTGAAATGAAACTGAGCTTATCCCACCATGTCAAAGGTGGATACCATTGATCCCAGGACCTACATCACTGATAGAACGGATGCCCTTCGTTTGCATAGCAGTTTGTGTACTCTCAACTATAGGGCCGCAATCTTGTCCTCTGGTAGAAAAACCCTTTGCGCCTGAGAGTCCAGAAGTGCTCCCAGATGTACCATCTGCTGTGTTGGAGAAAGAGAGGATTTCTTCCAATTGATGATCCAGCCATGCTTTTGTAGGCAGGCTATGGTCAGCTGAAGATGGTTTTGTAAAACAACTGGAGTTTGTGCCAATATCAGAAGGTCGTCCAGATATGGTAGTATTCTGACTCCCTGACACCTGAGATAGGCCGTCATGACTGCCATTATCTTGGTAAATGCCTGAGGGGCTGTTGATAGGCCAAAGGGCAGCGTCTGGAATTGGTAATGTTGCTGTAGGACAGCAAAGCGTAGAAATTGTTGGTGTGATAGCGTATAAGGAACATGCAGATACGCATCCTGAATGTCCAGGGAAACCATAAAATCCACAGGTTCCATTGCCAAAATAATTGACCGGAGAGTTTCCATACAGAACTTGGATACATGGATAAACCTGTTAGCTGTAGAATAGGGCGATGAGACCCATTCGGTTTCTAAACCAAAAACAGATTGGAATAATAACCCCTTCCTTGTAAGTAACACAGGAACCGGTATTATTACCCCTGCCTTCAGCAGGGAGTGATGGCCTCCTGGGGAGGATGCCTCTGGAAAGTGAGAGCATACCCCTGACAGACCACTTCTCGGACCTAGGCATCTGTTGTTGTTTGATGACAGTAATCCGCACAACTGAAGAAGTCGGCCCCCCCCACCCTGGGATCCCCCAGGAGGAGGCCCACCCCATCAGGCCGAGGGATTGTTGTCCGGCTTAGAACCTGGACGTCTGGCCGCCCCAGACCTCTTAGTTTGTTGCCTGGTTGTCCTGCTAAAACCAGACAGTCTGGAGGAAGACTGTTCCTTTGCTTGTCACTGAAGACGAAAAGAAAGAAAAGAAAACTGCCTAGACTTCAATGATGATGATGAAAATATTGCCTTAAGACATGTTTAAATTTTTCAATGTTTCAATCTGTAGAATCCTTAAGAGAAGATGCTGACGGATAGGCAACGTAGCATTTCTGACTAAGTGAGTCACGTGAGCAGCTATAGTAGAAGGTACCTCGCACTTAGTACATTCAGAAGCTGGGAAAGGATACAACAATGTTAATCTTTTATGCACATAAAACCGTTTATCTGGGTTACCCCATGCCTCTTCCATAAGCTCAGTGAGCTGCTCAGATTTAGGAAACTCCGTTTTGACCACCTTCTTGTGTTTAAACACCGGAGCCTTCTTACTAGGGACTGGTTCATCATCCTGAATATCTAGGATTGATTTATCCGCCCTCACCAAAGAAGGAACATCCACTGAGGATAGGTGGTCCTCCTCCCGAGCTAGACCCTGGAGAGGAACCCTGCACATCATCTGATTCTTCTGATGATGCGTCTGAATCCATATGCTAAGCAGACTGATAAAGCGATAACTTGCGTTTAGGCGCCTTAGTAACTGTTTGCTTGCAACAGCTGACTGAGCCATACTCTGACTTGAGTGGTCATAAGCATCCATCAAGGAAGGATGTATAGGAGGTGTAAACATAGCATGCTGTGGGTACTCCATACAAGGAGGCATTATGGGAGTAGTCATACGATCCACAAACTGCTGCATAACCTGCGACAAGGAAGACACCCAAGTTGGCTCTTGTACAGGGACATGTATACTGGACTGGTGAGGTGGTTCTTTATAACAGACAGCACACAAACCATCCTTAATCAAGTCCTGAGAGGTCAAACCCGCTAAACAGGCTTTACATGAAATCAGCACAGGAGCCTTCCCCTCCTGACTGCCTTACCTTTAAAATTGATATGTCTTAAAAAGTAAACAATGCAATGTAATATGACTACTTCCACAAATAACAATTAAATGTGAAGTATAAGAAAAAAACAAAAACACCTGCAACAGAGGGATGAGGAGAAAAACAGTGATAGTTATAAATGACAGTCAGAAATAAAAGGCAGTATTAACACGGAATCGGTATGAATTACTGCCGGACCTAAGCCCGGCATATGAAATACAGATGCCGGAAGGCTGGCACATGAAGATCCCGACTGAGGTGAGCAAGACCCCTAACCTTCCCCTCTCCCCCCCTAACACTCCCCCAGGGGTGCCTAAACCTAACTCCCCCTCCCCGCACCGTAATCCTAACAATCCCGGGGGGGGGTGCCTAAACCTAACCTCCCCCCCGGTGGTGCCTGACGCTAACCCCCCCTTCCCCTAGCCTAACCCTCCCGGGGGGGGTGCCTAACCCTAAATTTCCCCAGGAGTCCCTAAACCCGCGCCCCCCCCCACCGCGTCTATCAGCTCCTGCCCTCTGGCTTACCTACATTCAGTATGCCGGGCGTCGGGATTTCGGTGTGGGGCTTATGATAGGTGTCGGTATTTAGACGCCTATCATTAGTCCCATGCCGGGATTTCACTGTCGGGAAGCCGGCGGTCGGCATTCCTACATCCTGACTACGTCCCATTAAGACAGCAGCCAGCAAACAGTCACATACAATGCATATGCCATTTAGTGGCAATGAGCACTGAATCAACTACTCAAAACACAATGCTTGGTAGGATATAGAGCACTATATACGTGACCCATGGGAGAGGTATACAGGGAGACTGACCCAAAACCTCTTGAGATCAACAGCTACAGCAGCTCACCGATAGTGG
The DNA here is from genome assembly GCA_031769625.1 of Taudactylus pleione. Lineage (NCBI taxonomy): Eukaryota > Metazoa > Chordata > Amphibia > Anura > Myobatrachidae > Taudactylus > Taudactylus pleione. The sequence continues at coordinate 651,221 of JAUIMM010000429.1, read as the reverse complement.
ACTGTGAGCGTCTCATATACATGAGGCGGGTAAGAGGAGCGACCCAGACGCACAAAAACCTTTGAAGGGTCGCGGGAGGAGCTGCTGGGCGAGCACCTACCTCACCTAAGTTGCATCAACAGCTGGGTACGCTGGCCTTGTGGCAGCAGAAGCGTCTGCTGCCGATCCCCGGCATCAGACGATAAGGCCACGGTGGTCTTAGTGAGGACGCCCTGACTGCAGCGGCTTCCGGTGCATCTCCGGAAGCAAGGAAATGCTTTACCTGATATCTCCATGCGTCCAGTTGCAGTCCAGGTCCCAGCAGCGCTGCTAGCATGGCTCAGCCGAGACCTGCCGAAATCACCAGTACTATTACTTGTGTTGTGGCCCCCGGCAGAGGTAGATGGAGTCGCAGTACATGCGTCTTCATTCAGACGCTCAGTACTGCCAACCCAAAAACATTAAAAATAAAAGCTTAGGACTGCCGTCCCCTGTTACAAAAGTGCGTCTGAATCCTGCCACACCAAACGAACAGCTGAAGGCCTGTGGCTGGGGGTGGGGTATATATGGAGGAGGACCCGAGGCATTCTGGGAGCTGAAAGCTTTAACTGGTGCCTGGATCTCCCCAACTACATTACCCCATGGTATCCCTGTGGATCTCTATGGACCCTGAAGAAGAAAAGAGCATTTTCTCTATCGCCACCATAATACGCAGTGCTTTATATATAATATTTATTCATTCACATCAGTTCCTGGCCCATTGGAGCTTACAGTCTAAATTCTCTACCTTGCTCACACACACACATAAATACACATTGGGTCTGATTCAAAGGATGACGCTAATGCATGTGCGGTTGTACATTTTTGCGGAGTCGCCACGGCGGTAATATGCAAATGCTAGTTTCAGCCTGCCCCTGGTGTACTAGCATGCGCCAGATAGTGCAAACCATGAAATGCCCATTTTCATAGACTGCGGACAGTGCAAATCCGCCGGTGGCTCCACACACTCCACCTTTGGCGAACCATCGCGTTCCGTATCGATACTTGTACCAGCCGATGGCTGCCGGAGTGTCTCCTTTTTAACTCCGACTAAACATGGCCTCTCTGGCTGTGGCTCTGCATCTGAGAATGCAGCCATGTGAACTGACACGCCTTCGGCACTCCCATAACGCGCCTACATACACTCAGAACGCATGTGCTGTAGGGTTTTTTAGGACTTTCCGCACATACATCAGCATTGCATGCACGTCTGAATGAGGCCCATAATCTAAAACTACCCAGCATGCTCTCTCTGTGTTTTTTTTTCTTTTTGCTTAGGAGGGCGCTGTGTCTTTTTTTTATTACACCAGCGCAGTGAAAACGAGATCCTGTATGATTAATCTGTATTCTTAAGTGAAATCCTCTGCAGGAAGCACAGATTACTGTATTGATAACACAGTGGCAGGGACGGTGGGTGATGTAGCAGCAAGAATAACTAACATGCTATTTTTTATTTATTTTTTTAATTTGTTTATTTTCACTTAAATGAATTTCTTTTTGAACTGTAAGGAATTTCTGACAGATGAAGAGAGCACATAACTACGGGTGAATGAATCATACGATCATCTCACATCCTATCATGTAGCATTGACCATACTTTGCGTTACCCAATCTGCCGTTATGTCTGGGGTACTAGGGAAGTGGGCTGGGCTCAGTGATACGATTTGCAGTAAATTGTGCCATTACAATGACTCCCCCCCCCCCTCCCTGCATGATACAGTGAATTGTGTCATTGTGCAATGGCATACCTCCCAACATGACCCTCTCCAGGAAGGACACAATGCTCTGGTCCTGGACTTCCCTGGTGATTTATGATTGGTGGCGGCTCCAGAGGTGGGGCATCGTGTACCTCCTGGAGAGGGTCATGTTGGGAGGTATGCAATGGTAGGGGGGCCATTATAGCATAAATCATGCAGCATTGTCCCCTGCTCTTGCCATTTGGACTTTGACTCTGGGTTCCAAAATGGCTCACAGATGTGCAAGTCACCAAGCAGTCGTGTTAGATATATTTAATCGTCTTTTTCAACAGAAGGTGCGACCAACAACTTTCAGAATATGGCAATCAACTGCACAAAGTCACTCATAATCTCAGTCGATCAACTTGTAACCAATCTGCATTGCTCTATAGGCTCCAAAAGAGATCTTTACAGTAAATCCCCCCCAATGTAAATACTTACACAAGTAGCAGTCTGTTTTGGCCCAAATCCTGTAAAAATGGAAGATTCTGGTTTTGGGACGGAAATGAGCGGTAACCATGGCGATCCCTCAGTTCACACTTGGGGTGCTCGGCTCCGAAGCTGTATGAGGCATGAGCGTCAAGCTGACATTATTAACGACATGCAGAGTGACTGATTAACTGTGGGGTTTATTCAGTAGCTGAGTCGGATGTAAGACTCCTATTTCTAATGCAAGCAGCATTTGGAACTAGTTATTTTTAAAAGTGAATTTAAATATCAAGTTAACCCATTGTCTTGCGTCCTGTAATAAATGTACGCAAAGGCCAAAAACTAAATGGTATATGACAGGTCACGTAAAGGCTCCAAGAAGTGATTTATCATGCAGGCTGTATTATATTAGCCGTATGCCACCTGTGACTATCTAAACTCTTGTGGAACTACAATTTATAGCAGATGCAGGAAACAGGAGCTCTCCCACCCACACATCTGTTTATTTTTGAAATGCTGCAAATTAATAAAGGGGTTTTCTTTCCATCAGAGGAATTTTAAAAAGTTTGTGGTCCTGCGGGCAAGGCCGTGTGGGGTCCCCGACAGCCAGAAACCTTTCCACACACCTCTACCTCCGTAATCAAACAACATTAATCAATATGATATAACAGCATGCTGCTTCCGCGGTCATTGTTGTCCTGCTGTTACTGTGTGTGTATGTGTCTGTGAGTCACTGTTTGCGCTTAAACAGATCAAGGCGTAACCATCCTAATGGAGAGTAACAAACCAGGAAGTAGGGAGTCGGAGCCAGAAAGCTGCGCTGATGCAGCAGTAACTATATGGAGGCGGGGCCACTTTGCAAATTGCATCGTCAAGGAGCACAGACTGCCCACTTCACTTGGAAATCCTACAAGAGATTTGACTACCCTTCCGAACGACTGGGAAAGCCACCCAAGATTCAGGGGCCTCCCAGACATTCCGGGAGAGTAGGTAAGTATGCTTTAAAAATGTTACTCTTTTTCCATGGAAGTATCCTTGCGTGCTGTCCAGTTATAGCTCAGTCTAGAAACAGAATTTGACGGGAGATAAGAACCACTTGGCCCATCTAGTCTGCCCTTTTCAAGTCTGTTTATACAGCGGGTAAAATAAGTATTGAACACATCAACATTTTTCTCAGTAAATATATTTGTAATGGGGCTATTGTAATGAAATTTTCACCAAATATCAGCAACAACCCATGCCAATCCACACATGCAGAGAAATAAAACCGTAGATGTCCAAAAATTAAGTTATGTGTAATAATGTGAAATGACACAGGGAAGAAGTATTAAACACATGAAGAAAGGGAGGTGCAAAAAGGCATGGAAAGCCAAGACACCAGCTGAAACCTATCAGTAATTAGAAAGCATGTGATATGAGTAAACGGGTGTCTCTGCATATGCAGGTGTAAAGTACATGTAGTGCAGATACAGGTACAGGTACCTACTGTATTTTGAAATTAATTATTTCCAGGCCAGCTCTTTTTATGAAAATAAATGAAGTAGATCTTTATTTACATCTTCCAGCGTTACTCTCCGGCCAGTTCACTTACATGGGCTGTTGTTTCACTTCCCAAGAGAGCTGACCCTGTGTTATTGTGGGATGGTAACTTTTTGCTCTGACTTTTCACAGCTGCTTTCAAAACAGTGTACTCATACGCCACCAGGTACCAGCAGCACCTCAGCCTGTCCTCGGGTTAGATCTTACATTCTAACCACCAGGTTGACTCTCAGAACAAGTACACATGCTCAGGGGCGCCAGAACATTTTAGGGGGGTGTGGACAAGATATTCGGCACCCACATATATATTACAAGGGCACAGTCGTGCCCTTATATTAAGGCTGCATCTGAAAAAAAGAATTTCTCCATAGAGAATTCTGGACGGGGGGGGCAGGGTGTTCAAGGGGCTACACCTCAAAAGCTATTAGAGTTACGGATCTGAAATTCGGTATGGCCGGTTAGAACCGTCACTGGGTGCTGCATGCCAAATTTCAGGGCAAAAACATAAAAATATGAGATATGGTAAGAACTTACCTTTGTTATCTCTATTTCTACGAAGTCCATAGGGTTCCACAGGATACCTTGGGGTATAGGTGTGACGTCAGTCATCGGGCACCATAGAGTTAAGCTTTCAGCCTCCCAGGATGCACTAGGGTCCCCCTCCTATACCCCGCCCCCGAGCCAAGGCACCTCAGTTAGTTACCAAGCCATAGGCCGGAGGAGGAGAAGGAAGAGAGAGAAAGAAGATCTGGATACACACAAGAATCACACTCTCACCAGAGGGAGACGGAAAAACTGGTGACCAGAACAAAGCCCATCTGCAGCACAGGTGCGACAGGGTGGGAGTCCTGTGGAACCCTATGGACTTCGTAGAAATAGAGATAACAAAGGTAAGTTCTTACCATATCTCATATTTTCTACTTCAGGGTCCATAGGGTATCCACAGGATACCTTGGGGATGTCCCAAAGCAGTATCCTTTAAGGGTGGGGACGCTCCTGAATCCGCCGCCCGAAGGAAGCATCCTGAGAGGCGAAGGTGTCAAACCTGTAATACCTCACGAAGGTATGGACAGAGGACCACGTAGCAGCCTTGCAGATCTGGACTGCAGAGGCACCACGTCGAGCTGCCCACAAAGGACCCACAGACCTAGTGGAATAAGCCTTCAAAGAAGGAGGAACCGGGAGACCTTCATGAAGATAAGCTTCAGAAATAGCCATACGGATCCAGGCTGCCAAAGTTTGCTTTGAAGCAGGCCAACCCTTTTTACGGAAGTCATAGAGGACAAACAAGGCGTCCGACTTCCTAAACGAAGAAGTGCGGTCAACATAAGTCCTTAAGGCCCTCACAACATCCAAAGTGGCCTCACTCACTGAAACGCCAGGTGAGTTAAAGGCCGGAACAACTATTTCCTCGTTAACATGAAACTGGGAAACAACTTTGGGAAGAAATTCAGGCCGAGTGCGGAGCACTGCCCTGTTCCCATGAAAAATCAAGAAAGGGGGTCTACAAGAAAGAGCCCCTAAATCAGAAACACGACTGGCCGAAGCTATGGCCAGAAGGAAAACAGTCTTAGCTGTTAGCCATTTAAGATCCACTGAGCCCAGTGGTTCAAACGGCGGTCCCTGGAGAACCCTCAGGACCACAGACAAATCCCAAGGCGCCACAGGTGGAACAAAGGGTGGCTGAATGCGGAGAACACCTTGCATAAAGGTGCGCACATCGGGGATTGTAGCAATCCTACTGTGAAACCAGACAGACAGGGCCGAAACCTGTACCTTCAAAGAAGCAAGGCGAAGCCCATGATCTAGTCCCGCTTGTAGGAAGGCGAGTATCCGAGACAGACGAAACTCCCGCGGTGCATAACCTCTCGGTCGACACCACTGGAAGAACGTATGCCACACGCGATGGTATATCCTCGCGGAAGACGGTTTCCGAGCTGGTAACATGGTACGCACTACAGAGCTGGAAAACCCCCTGGACCTCAACATGGCTGTCTCAACAGCCACGCCGTCAAAGACAGCCGAGTCAGGTCCGGGTGAAGACAAGGACCCTTCGACAGAAGGTCCGGTCATAGCGGCAACCGCAGAGGACTGTCCACGGACAGACCCTGAAGGTCTGAGAACCAGTGCCGTCTGGGCCACGCGGGAGCTATCAACAGGAGCGTCCCTCCTTCCTGTTTGAATTTCCGGATTACCCGTGGAAGAAGGGAAACCGGAGGAAACAGGTAAGCGAACCGGAACGTCCACCGGACGGACAGAGCATCCACCAGAGACGCCTCTTCGTCTCTTGTGTGAGACCCTTACACCGGCAACTTGTTGTTGTGCCGGGACGCCATGAGGTCGATCTCTGGAAGACCCCACTTGTCCACCAGCAGTTGAAAAATGTCCGGGTGCAGGGACCATTCCCCCGGATGAACGTCCTGGCGACTGAGAAAGTCTGCCTCCCAATTTAGCACTCCCGGGATGAAGACAGCTAATATGGCCGGAAGATTGCGCTCCGCCCATACCAGGATCCGAGACACCTCTACGAGAGCCGCCCGACTACGGGTTCCTCCTTGCTGGTTTATGTAGGCCACGGCGGTAGCGTTGTCCGACTGGACCTGCACTGGGCGACCCTGGAGAACCCGATGTGCCTGCTGGAGGGCATTGAAGACCGCACGGAGTTCCAAGATATTTATTGGAAGCTCCGCTTCTGTCGGAGTCCACCTGCCCTGGAACAAGTGTGGACCCGAAACTGCTCCCCAGCCCCGAAGACTGGCGTCCGTTGTCAACAGGACCCAATTTGGTACCCAGAACGGACGTCCCTTGCTGAGATGGGACGTCTGCAACTACCAGGCAAGGGACAGGTGAACCTCCGGGGTGAGCACTATCGTCTGGGACTTTAGAGACTGAGGCAGCCCGTTCCACTTGGACAGGATCAGGTGCTGCAGAGGTCTGGAGTGAAACTGGGCATATTCCACCATGTCGAACACCGACACCATAGAGCCCAGTAACCTCATCGCCGAGTGTAGAGACACCTGGCGGCTGTGCAGACAACTGCGCAGCCTCGACTGTAAGGCAGAGATTTTTTCCCCCGTCACAAAGATCCTTTGCTGTCCCGAGTCCAATAAGGCTCCGAGGTGCAGAATCCGCCGAGACGGGATTAGAGTGGACTTCTGCCAGTTTATTAACCAGCCGTGCCGTTGCAGTAGCACAATGGTCAGGTCCAAGTGGCGCAGAAGGAGCTCCGGAGATCCTGCCACTAATAAAAGGTCGTCCAAGTACGGCAACATGCGGACTCCCTGCAGCCGCAGAGAAGCCGCCATGACCGCCATCACCTTGGTGAACACACGCGGTGCTGTCACCAGGCCAAAAGGCAACGCCCGAAACTGAAAGTGGTCGCTGCGGATGCAAACCTGAGGAACTGTTGATGGCGCAAAAGAATAGGGACATGCAGGTAAGCGTCCTGTATGTCCAATGACACCATGTAGTCCCCAGGTTCCAGCGCCAGAATGATGGACCGTAGGGTCTCCATCCGAAACTTCGGCACCCGCAAAGACTTGTTGAGCGCTTTGAGGTTGAGAATCGGACGATACGACCCATTGGGTTTCTGCACCAAAAAGAGATTGGAATAGAAACCCTGGCCCCTCTGGGAGAATGGAACAGGCACTATAACTCCAGCCTGGAGCATAGTGTGCAAGACCTTCCGCAGCTCCGTGGCCTTGTTCCGGTCTGATGGTAGACCCGTGGTGAAAAATCGAGCCGGGGGTCTGTGCCGGAAAGAGAGGGCGTACCCGTGGGAGACCACCTCGAGGACCCAAGTGTCTGTCGTGGTGACCGACCAACACCGGGCGAACTGCAGCAGGTGGCCTCCCACTTTGGGATCCCCCAAAGGGAGGCCCGGACCGTCAGGCCGCAGGCTTGTCATCTGGCTTAGGGGCCGGACGTCTGGTACTCCATGCCTGCTTCCGGGGCTTGGCCGATTTCTTGGGACCAGCCTGTCGGGGAAAATACTGTGGTTTGGGCCTGCCCTGGGCCCTATAAGACCGAAAGGACGATGGTCCTGAACCAGAAGGAACAGCGGCCGACGGGAGACATGCCGAGTTGGCTGCCGCCAGCGTGGCCACAATCTTGTCCAGATCTGGACCGAAGAGAACTTCTCCATTAAAGGGCAATGCCTCCAAACCCTTTTTGGAATCAGCGTCCACCTTCCAGGATCGCAACCACAAGGTGCGACGAGCAGCCACCGCTGCCGAAGAAATTCGAGACACCAGGGTACTAATGTCTAAGGCCGCCTCGTTGATATAAGTGGCCGAATCACGGAGTTTACCAATCAACTCCGCCTGTTCAGCTGGACAGTCGGAATCGAAGGACGCCTCCAACGAATCCGCCCAGCGCTCCATAGCTCTGGCAACCCAGCAAATGGCCATAGCCGGCCGCGCTGCCCCCCCCGCAAGGGAATAAGCGGACTTCAGGCAGATCTCCACCTTGCGGTCCGTAGCATCCTTAAGGGAAGACATGGATGGCATTGGTAATGTGGCACTACGGACAAGACGTGTCACATGAGAATCCACCTGTGGAGGGGATTCCCACTTAGCAAAATAATTATCCACGAACGGATAAGCCACCGCCAGGCGCCTCTGCGGGTGGTATCGCTTGCCAGGCTGTTTCCACGCCTCCTCTAAATGGTCCACCAACTGACCCGAAAGAGGAAAGACTGTGGTGTCACCCTTCACATCCTTAAAAAAGGAATACTTGGATTTAGCCGCTGGTGGAACTTCGTCCTCAATCACCAAGGCTGTGCGGACTGCCCGAATAAGTCCAGGAATATACACCTTGGACCTAGCGTCTGCGTCCTTAGTATGGAGAGGTTCCTGATCGTAAGGATCCAGAATCTCCCCATCATCAGACGTCCCTTCGTCATCCTCATAAGGAGCCGACAGAGACGCCACCGGCCGTTTATGTGGCCGCATCACAGCCTCCCCCTGCAATACATCCGACAAGTGCTGTACAGAACTCGTCAGGGAGTTAACCCACGCCGGCTCCTGAGAAACCGGGAGAGGGGAAATAGGGAGACTGCGGGGTACCACCAATTGTCTTGGGAAACCCTGCATGGGTGTCGACACCACTGATTGCTGGGACAAACCCATCTGCGTAAACGTGGGCTGCGGAGCTAACTGGCCCACTAAGGTTGTAAGCGCCTGAGCGAGACAAGCCCAGGGCGGCTCCTGTACCGGTGCTGTAACCGTAATAGGCCGCGCCATTGACAAACACTGCCGGCAGAGGCCCTCCGCGCTACCCTCCCCCTCCGCTAAAGGTACTTTACACGTAGTACACTGTAGCCGGAGAGGAAAGTCACTTTCAGACATGATGGTACAAAGTATGTGACCCCTCTCACCAATTGTTTTTAACAAGGCGAGACACCACCCTGCAGCACCGCACCGCAAGGGCTTTAGCAGAAAGAACAGGGACAGTAATAAGGCTGACAGTCAGAAATGGAAAGTACAGGCAGCAGCGCTAGCACAGTCACATACAATGCAAAGAAACTCAATTCCTGCACTAACCAGCGCTGATAAATCAACTACACAGACACAGAGTCTGGTAGGACACAGCGCTGCATACACAGACCTGACCACAGCGGAGGAGAGGTATGCGGGCGGACCCAGACCACGATGCCTCCGTCCAGACTTCCAGCAGCGTTCACCATGCGTTCTAGAAGATGGCCGCCGAGGAGCAGAGAGGAGGCTGGCCTGGGGGAGGAGCGCTGCCACAGGGCCAGTCGGCGTGATGCAGAGAGGGCTGTGTGCAGTGGGGGAGGTGCCGGCTGTGAGACAGGGAAGGCGCGATCCCCTGGGATGCATTTAACCCCTGGGACGCCGCAGCGCTACCGCTCTGCTGCGGTCCGCTGTCCCAGCTCCACGCTGCAGCCAGTCCCCAATGAGCACACAATTCTGTGAATTAGCAGCTCCACCATTTTGTGCGTGACAGCAATCTAATTCTGTGAGAGTGCTAAATCTGCAGTTAACCAAAGGGTGTGATGGCATACCATATCTGTATTGCGCAAGGAACACGTCCATTAAGGCGTCAGCGATTCAAATGTTTTTTGAGAGTAATGTGCGCGTGGGGCGTGCGCGCGCCCAAAAGCAGACGGTTTAGCAACAGCACATGTGCTTTTTTCTGCAGATATCCAATCTGGACACGTTCTGTTTGTGTTAGTGCCATTGTCATTCATGTCACCACCTGCAAAAAGAAAACTTTTAAAACTCGAGAATTAATAAAGATACGATAAAATGAAGAACGCCATTGTCAGCGATGACGTAATATCGGTTGCTCTAGCTACTCTCCTCTAATCCTGAAGCTGTGTATCTGCAATTGGGAACATAACTGCGTTCCAAGACACGGCTGTGATACTCCCATAACACGCCCAAGCAACGGACCCTTTTTGCGATCACTTTAGATCACCTCCCAGTCTGCACCCTGAAACGCCCAGGGATCGTAAACAAGTCTTAGCTATCCTCTATGCGATTGCAAATGACATTGGACACTTGGGTTATCACATGCGCAGTAAGGATATCCTTTTTGCGCATGTTCAGGATAAAAAAAAATTGCTCAACTGCGGTACAACAGCAATTTTGCATCGGGCCTATACTTTCCAGTTGCACCACTTTTTGCTTAATGAGAGTCAGAACGGAGGAGTGCACTGAGAACATGTAAACTCCCCTTACTAAGATGGCCATGTTGAAAGCATTTGGGCTATTCTTACTCCCCTTGGCGTTCAGGGGCACCGAGAGGGGGGGCGGGTACTAATTACCTGGGCTTGCTGGAGGGGCCTGGCGGGGGCCTGGGTCCGCCGCCGCCCCCCTCCTCCCTGTCAACTGAGCAGTACAGCACACGTTGCTGTGTGCTGGACTGCAAAGGGAGACTGTTGCTGCAGAACAGCAGCAGCAGTCTCCTCTGCCTGTGGGGGGAGCGATCATTCTGATTGCCCCCCCCCTGTATATGTGTTGGGCAAAGGGTCTCACAGCACCCCCCTCCCCAGCGCCGTTGCGGCTCTTGGCAGCCCTATTGATGATTAGTGTGTGTTAATATTCTAAAAAAATTAAATGACACTCAAGGCACGCTGGGACTTAAAGTCTGCCAAAGAAAAATAAAGTGAAATAAACACATTCTCACCAAATTTACAAAAAAAAAAAAAGAATTATAAATAAAAGCTCATTCTCCAATGTATTGCTCACCTAAGTCCTAGGGTCCGTGGGAGTTCTCTGGATGCCACGCCGCTCTGCAACAGGGCTAAGATTTACCCTGTGTCGGCCTGCCCCCTGAGCACCCGACGTTATGATGTTGCGCTCATGATGTCATTAAGTCGCACAGAGGCTGCCGTGCCGGCAGCATTGGGGAAGTGCAGCACTGAATAGACTTTCCTGAGGATGCTCTGATCGGCTGCTCAAACTTCAGGCTTCCCGTCTGAAGCAGCTAAATGACGGTCCGGTTTCACTGCAGTAGCGATCCTGGCTACAGTGTGCCGTTCTAGTCACTATGCTAGTCAGAAGCAAGGACTGCGGGGCAGCGACGGTGCCATGTAGTCATCCCAAATAACAAACCATTAACACTGATGAATTGCTCCTTACAAGTGACCTAAGATGTGGTATATCACTTCCATTTATACCAGGGGTCAGGGAACTTTTTTACCTTCTACCCCAAAATATATTTAGATACGCCGATGTTACCCCCTTGATTTGAAAGGAAGGAAATCATATAGTATTGCCCCCATATAATGCCCCTGTAGTAGTGCCCCCATATAATTCCCCTGTGGTGCCACTTGTACAAAAAAAAACACCTTAATCCCCGCTCCTGCATCCGCCGCCGTCCTGTCCGCCCGGATGCTCCTCGGAATTAAGGGAGTGATGTCATGACGTCTCTCCCATAGTGTGCATGGGGAGAGCCGGAAGCTGGAGTTCAGAAGAGAACTCCAGCCTCCGGCTAATGCAGAACTGCAGGGAAGGAGCCGGGCACCCGCTGGTAATAACATCTCAGCGGGCGTCCGGCTTAGAGCCTCCCTGCGGCACAACTGGGCATGCATATGATCATTCTATATTATAGAATGATTCGTATGCATGCCAGGCTGTCCGTCCGTTACCCCTTCACTTTTACCCCTGTTCCCCGACCAATGATTTATACAGTTAGGGTTTTCCCACAGTCTCGGGTAAGATTATGGTGATTACCCACGGTCATACACAGAAGTGATACACCACTAGCGTAAGATACACTAATAATAGAATATATTATGCCATTTGCCTAAATTTATATATATTTATAAATATAATTGCATTTACACAATATGCACAGTTGCAGGCATCTCAGTTTTTTTTAATGGCGCCGTTTACGTCTGCATTTTTTGGCGTAAATTGCTTTTAATTCTACGCAAGTCCCTTTATGAAGAAGATAAATGCTTCTATACAGTATGTCACTGCTCTTCCCTGTGCAGAAGCGAGCAGAACTCCCAGTAGTGACTGGGTTAATAGTACCTCATCTCCTGTGATGCATTAGCTGTTTTGTTTGTTGGCAGTTCCTCACCAGGTGTACCCAGAGCAGTTTGGGTTTTAATTAAGCTCTGGCAGCTGTTGTAGGAGAGAGAAACCGGAGAAGAGCTTTAAAGATACCATCACAAAAGCTAACAGGGCCAGAATTAAAGAGCACACCTCGAAGGGCTGAATGTGGGTCATCCAGCAGATTGCACCGGGGTTTTGCTACAGCTCCGGACATTTGCATCCAGCTGCCTTTGTCTGGAATTTTACATAACGGAGAATTCGGCACAACGCAATCCGGCACTCGCTTTCTGCACCTTGCAATACTCAAAGGAAAAATACATCCACCTGATTGAATATGTAAATAGATTGGCTAGATGCCGTTCTTATTAATTACTTTTATATTGTGTGATGTGTATTATGAACTTGTCATATAGTGCCCCACGTGTATAATATGTGCACAGCGTATTATAATTTTGGATATTCCTGCCCAACAACAAATTGGTCACAAGAAGTTGCATTCAGATATTGACCACTTTGGGGACGATTTATAGTCACGCGCCAAGCGGCTGTATCTGCTGAGGCTTTGCTTGCTTGGAAATAGCTGCGGCTTTCCGCCTGTGTTCAGAATCAGCGTCATCCATGTGGCTACACTGCACCCCCCCACACACACATCTGCTTTTGAGAGCAGCTGACATTTGTTAAAAAAAGAGGAGCTCGCTACTGCGCAGACTCCAACTTCCTGTTCCTTCACAGAGACTTCATGCCCTGTTCCAAGATGGCCACCAAGGTCACTATTGAGCATGTACTGGAGCCATCTTGTTTTTGCTGTATAGAGTGACATGGTGGAAGATAGAAGTTTCCCGCTTAGAACCTGGCTAATGCCTGCATATAAGGCAGTTCGAGCATCCTGCACCACTACTTGTAAGCAGCATACACTCGCCAGCTGGTGACACCCAATGTGGCCAAATAAACCACCTGTGGCTAAGAGGGCATGATCTTGCTACACTACTCATTTTATCACTCTGGGGGCATGTCCAGCACTCAAGAAAATGCAGAGCTGCCCCCCAGAGAGTCTCTTCCTGCATTGCCGACTCAGTGATCAGGAGCTGGGCACTGCGCTGTGACGTTGGTGTGCAATGCTTGTCTCCCTGTCACTGAGGAGGATCATTTGGTTACCCCCACCGCACCCCCCTAGTGACGTCACTGCCAGTGTGCATGTAACAGTGAGTACAGCTGTACCTGCTATACTTCAATAACTCAACACCACTACTTAAGTAACTGGGCTGTTCATAGTTTGAGTCATCCGCTGGTGTGTGCCTTCATAACTCTGATGTGTATGCAGGTGTTGATATTGCAATTTCCATCTGCACGCACACATGGCACACTTATTCTGAGCACGAACGCTTCTAAGAGCCCCATTGCCGTTACACCCTTTTAGCCACAAGTCAAGATCCGGCTGATTTCCATGCTACTCTGAATAGATGGCAAATCTACAGAGATGCGTATGTTCGCCTCGGACGTAATGTGAACAATGGCAGATGTAGCTGCTTTGCGCGTGACCCTCGTGTCACTCATCAGGGCCGTAACTAGGGTGGTGTGCTGGTGCCACCAAACAGAGCACAACAGCCCTGAGGGCGGAACTGGCCGCCCACCGCCACCTCTGTCCACTGGGCACCCTCTGCTATATATATTAATAACAGTGCGGCGCACCCAGCTCTTACACTGAAGCGGCAGCTGGTAGCCTTGCCCCTTATTCCTTCTCCGGCCACCTCCTGTTGTGATCCCGGTCCCACGCAGTCTTTTGAGATGTCATAATGTCTCTTCTTCCACAGTCCCTAGGGTGAGGAGCGGTTTGGTCAGGTGCGGTGTCCAGTACTGCAAATCCCACAAAGTCAGAGACGTTGGGCAGAATTCAATTGCTTCCTGTCCCCATTGCGTCCGACGGAGCTATTCAATTGTTGCTCCAGTCAGGAGCGATCAGCTTCCAGCGCTCAATTTCTTTTCGCAGCCCCAGAGGGGTGCGAGCTGAAATCGGCGAAAAGTGACCTGTTTGGGCGCCCCAAACGGCACTTTTCACGATCGCGCCTAGCACTTTGGTCGGGGTTAGCTGATTTACGTGGCTAAACCCCACCACTTTGGGCGATCAGGGCGAAAAGCTGCAACAATTGAATAGCGGCCCGCGATCTCCCGTCACTTTAGACGGGAAATCTGGCCCGCAAAGACAATTGAATTCCGCCCGTTAAGATCAAGTAGATCCCACCCAGTCACAGTGACAGGTCCAGTGATGGCGGCATTCAGCACCAGCAGGTCCCGGCGGTGGCATCCAGCAGGTCCCAGTCACAGGTCCGGCGACGGCGTCCAAGTCCATAGATATTTGCCAGGCCAGATCACTCTACTCCTATACACATTAAAGGGCCCAGTATGTCAGTGGGAAGTGGGGAGCACAATTTTAGCATCACCGCTTACAGACGCCGGTCCTGTGCTGACCGGCATTGAGCTGGTTTTCACCACATGTTTATTATCTGCCTGTTAAAATGGATACTAGAGCAAGCTGTGCAACAGGGCACCAAAGTGTCTAGTTACAACTCGGCCACTCATTATAAACATTCTGTGTATGGCTTTGGCACTTACATGCACCTAGTGTTGCATAAGTAGAAGATTTTATTTTGCAGGACGGAACCATTTAAATGAGCTGGCAAGGGTGTAGAGGGTGCATTTAGAGAGGCATTTCCAGTTTAAAAGGTTGTCACGCTGCCTTGGTTATCCCTTCAAAATTATTTTAATTCCCCAGTAGGTCAAAGGTGTCGTAACCGCAAACTCATCCCTATACTTTTAATGGGATTGTGTACTTATAGTGTCATTCCTTGCTTCACGAGAGAGCAAGTCCGAGATCATGTCGCGTCTTTGTGCTTTTCATGGGAGGCATTTTTGCTAACTTAATGCTGCGGATTTTCAGTTGTCTGCAGCCAGTACTTTCCTGTACCACGAATCCCACATTGTGGTTGTCAGTTTGGTGCCACTTCCTTTGGTGAAGATAACATTATTATTTTCCTCTGATCTCATGGGATGTCCTCTAGTCTTTATCAACTTGCTGGTATATTTCTGTCTTATAGTACATACATAGCTCTTTTAAGTTTATTTGGCATGCACTTTAAATCCTTGTTCTTAGTGTTACCATACTGGTGATGATGTGTTACCATAATGATGATTTTTTTTTTTTTCTATTGTGTACTTGTTTTTTTGTTGTTGTTTTTTTTTTTAAAAACACCACTATATACATACGTTTTTTCCATCTCAACGCATTGGAAAGCTAGTTTAAATACGTATGCATGTATCGTATGCAAATCAGATAAATTATTCTAGCGGCATTTAAAGTGCCGGCGGCTATATACCCTTAAAGTGGTGTTACATTGGTGATGATGTACCCCAGTGATGTCACTAGTTTTATGTGAATTGCTAGGCAGGCTCCATTAGATATAGTGACAGGTGTTTATTTATAAAGGCGACATGAGGTCTGATTCATTACCGATCGCAACGATAGCTGCGTTCTGCATTTGCATCGCAGTGCGCCATCCACTGCGATGCCGTGCGCAGCCTGTGCGCTCATAGCGTGCGCTGGGGTTAGCAATTCCTGAGTAAGGTCAGAGCTTGTGCAAGTGTGTGTGAGGCTGCGATGGTATTCGATGTTTACCGATGGTTTTGCAGCCTTGCTAAGTACTACAGATGTGTGTAAGTCCTTATGTTGTGCAGCAGCAGCATAGAGATCGCAGTGGATTAGCATACTACCGCAGCAAGACTGCGTGCATAATTGCAATCACAGTTGCGATCTGTAATGAATCAGGCCCATAATTAGGATCCCCATAATGGAAAAGGATCTTGAATGACCTGCTGTAGCCTGTGTCAGAGTTGTACGCTATGTTGATGTCTTTGCAAATGCTGCAATTTTTTTTTTTGCCTCTGTGTCTGAGTCGCACTGCGTCAAGATACATAGTTTGCACGATGTAAGTCTTTATTCGCAGTGTGATTAACAGACACGGAGCATTTGGGGGAGGCAACAGGGCGTGTCAGCTAAAAACGCAGTCGTGTCTCTACCGTCACATCCTGCGTCTGTGATCCCGTACGTAGGAAATATGGCTCCAGCGTCTCTGCTATGGCGCCCAATCTGAGCCATAGACTTGCTTAAGGAGCCGATTGTTTGCCTGATCTGCATTCGATGCTGCGTATTTGTACACACATGCGGGCAGCTGCAATGTCTCCGATGGGTGTCTCACTACAAGTCCCAGCCCCTATTGCATTTGCATATTTTCGTACAGCTGCAGGAGCATTAGCCTACACTTCTGAATCAGGTTCTGTATCCTCTCCCCAAATGTCTGCTTTTACTCTTGTATCTCAATCTGTCTCCTCTCTGTCACGCTGAAGCCTATGGCATTAGTCACAGCATGCTGTGCGACCTCTTTAGCAGCTTTTTCCGTAGTTGTGCCTGCGACCTAATGCTATTGCTAGTATCAGCCTTTCCCCTGGTGTACAAGTGTGCAATTGACTGTGCAAGGACTGAGCTTCTCCCTTTGAGCATCTTTAGATGCTGTAATACCACTTGGTGCGTCTTTTGAACTCATCAGCTCTTTTAACCTCCAGTATAATTTCTATGCTGATGATACTCAGATCTAGCTTTCCTCCCCTGACCTCTCCCCCTCTCTCCTCACTAGTATCCCCAACTGTCTCTCTGTTATCTCTTCCTGGGTGTCCCAGCGCTTTCTTAAACTTAATATGTCTAAAGCTGGGTACACACTGACCTATACATTGGCCGATCAATTGATCGGCCAATATATCTGCTGGCCGTCGGCCAGTGTGTATCCGTGATATATCGGTGAACGTCGGCATTCACCGACATATCGCATTGGCTGTGCTGCACAGCCGATGGACAGATATGTCTGCAGACATATCTGTCCCTGCTCAACGGAAACGCCCCCGGCACGCCCCCTGGCCGCCGAGACCTACGGGCAGACACAGTTGATGGCCGTTCAGTGTGTATGAACAACCATCATCTGCAGATATATCTGTATAATGTGTACCCACCATAAGACTGAGCTGATCGTCTTCCCACCCTCCAGCATAACCACTTCCCACTATTTCTGTATCAATTGACGGCACAACCATCTCCTCTAGCCTCAAAGGTCGGTGTCTTGGAGTTATCCTGGACTCATCCCTCTCCTTCAAACCACACATTCAGCACCTCTCACAGTTCTGCCGCTTCCATCTCAAAAATATTTCCAGGATCAGACCCTCTCACCCTGGAAGCAACTAAGACCCTCATCCACTCATTCGTCATCTTGATTGGATTCAGTGGTATAACTTCATCCCAGGTGCCCGGAGGCAAGATAAATGTTGGTGCCCCCCCAAATTAAAATGTACCACCACCCCAGCACCTATGGCAGCCCCAGCTGCCGCCCCCCTATGCAGTTCCCCCAGTAGTGGTCCCCCTGTGCAGTGCCCTCTGTAGAGATCCCCCTATGCATTGCCGCCTATGTACTGCCCCCCAGTAATGGTCCCCCTATGCAGTACCTCCAGTAGTGGTCCCCCTTTGCAGTGCCCCAGTAGTATGGGCCCCTGTAGTGCTCCCAGTAGTAAACTCCCTGTAGTGCCCCCTGTAGAAAGCCCCCAGTAATGCCCTCTGTAGTAAGCCCCCTGTAATGCCCCATATAGTAAGCCCCCAGTAATGCCCCCTGTAGTAAGCCCCCAGTAATGCCCCCTGTAGTAAACCCCCAGTAATGCCCCCTGTAGTGCTCCCAGAAATGCCCCCGGTAGTAAGCTCCCAGTAATGCCCCCTGTAGTAAGCCCCCAGTAATGCCTCCTGTAGTATGCCCCCGTAATGCCCCTGTTGTAAGCCCCCATAATGACCCCTGTAGTGCTCCCTGGAATTGTCCCTGCTAGTAAGCTCCCAGTAATGCCCCCTGTAGTGAGCCCTCAGTAATGCCCCCTGTAGTGAGCCACCAATAATGCCCCCTGTAGTGAGCCACCAATAATGCCCCCTCCTGTGAGCCCCCCCCCCCCACGCGAGCGCACACACATACAAAAGAAAAAAACAATACATACCTTAAACCCCGCTCCAGTGCTGCTGCCTTCCGTCCCCGGCGCCCGCTCCTCGGAACTATGGGAGTGACGTCATGACGTTACTCCCATAGTGCATTGTAGGACCCGGAAGCAGAGCTCAGGAGTGAGCTCCGTTCCTTCGGCTGCCGCAGGGGGGAAAGAAGGAGCCGGGCTCCCGCTGGTAACACTCTCAGCGGGCGCCCGGCAAATAGGGGATGTGACCGCACCCCCCGTATTAACACCGCTGGAGGTGGAGCGCCGATCAGCAGCGCTCCATCTCCATAGCAGTGCCCGGAACGGCCTGGGGGATAATGGAGCCAGGTGCCCCCTTAAGGGCTGGAGCCCGGCAGCAAATTACTCCATTGTCTCCGGGAGTTCCGCCACTGTTTGGACTACTGCTACCTCCTCCTATATGGCCTCCCTGACTCCCACCTCGCTTCATCTCTCCACTCCAATCTGTCCTCCCCAGCTCACTTCCTCTCCAAATGTTCTACACCTGCCTATCCTCTCCACTCCTCTCCTACAAGCTCTCCACTGGCTTTCCTTCCCCTTCAGAACCCAATTCAAGGTTCTTACACTCACTTACAAAGCCCTGAATCAATCCTCTCCCATTTACATCTCTGACCTCATCTCCCTTCACACTCCCATCTGCCCTCTTCGCTCAACAAATGCACGTCGCCTCTTATGCCAACTGATTACTTCCTCCCACTCCCGCCTCCAAGATTTTTGCTCGTGCTGCTCCCTACCTCTGGAACTCTGGGGGTCATTCAGAGTCGGTCGCAAGCGCTGAGCGCTCGCAACTGACTCGATGTTGCCCCACTGGGCATGCGCACGACGGAGTTGGCTCTTTTGTGCGCATGCGCGAGACCCAGCTAGCGACGGACGCTCCGTCGCTATTGGTCTCACAGCAGTCGGGGCGAGCTGTCAATGGTGAGTGACAGCTCGCCCCGTTTGGGAGGCAGGCAAAGGGAATGCCTGCCCAAACTGAGGCGTTCCCGCCGGAACGCTTGCCGTTTGGAGGCGGCCCCACTGACATCATTGCTGATGTCAGTGGGCAGCTTCCTGCTCGATCAGAGCAGGAAGCTCCCTGGGGTTTACGAGTGCCCAGACCCAACCTTAGGGTCTGGTCGTAAGCCTCGATGGTCGCGATGGTCTTGACCATCGCGAACATCACCCATGTCAGTCGCTAGAGCTGTGGGTGTTAACCCACAGCTTAGCGATCGACAAGGAGGCGGTCGTTCAGGATGCAAGTGGCCGCCCTGATTCAGTGCGACCGCTTGCAACTAACGACCGCCTCTGAATGAGGTCCTCTATCCCTCTCCCTATCAGACTCTCCACCTCTCTACAAATCTTCAAACGGGCTCTCAAGACCCACTACTTCATTAAGGCCTTCCAGCTCTCATCCTAACCTGCTGCTACATGCTCCTTCCTCCCTGTCTATCCCACTATCCCATCTGTGTCACCACTGGATGTCTGCCCCTCCCCATTAGAATGTAAGTTCTCACGAACAGGGCCCTCTATCCTCTTGTGCTTCTGTTTACTTATACTGTCATCTACTTTTCACTCGGGCACCTAACACCTGGATTCTTACACCCTGTTGCTTATTTGAGTGTTATGGTCGCTAATGCAGCAATGTGTGTAAACCTTGTCCTGGTCCTGCATTGTATTGTACTGTAAGACACTGGGTTCTTGGTCACTTATTTATGTACTGTGTAAGGCACTGCGGAGCACTTGTGGCGCCATATAAATAAAGGATAATAATAATAATAATAGACGCCACCATTGGCTGCACCATCAACACTTGCACCTGGCCCATTCTAGGTACAGATGCTTCGTCAGAGTACAGCCCCCAATGTGAGCGACTGAACAATTGTGTACGAGGCCAGTTCAATGACACGCCCGCGTCACTCCCAATCCACGCCCATAAGACGGAACAATTTTTGCGTCTGCGAATATCCATCTCCCAGGAATGCCCATTACATTACTGACACCATGCGTCTCAATCGCAACTGCGCCTCTGCAAGTACACTCTGTGGGACACATGCAACGTCTTAGTGATTTAGACGCATGCGCAGTAGCTAAACATCGCACAACTCCATGACACCAGTATTGTGTGAAATGTGAAAACAGCTTAAAAAGTTGATATTTGTGGAACAAATAGAGCAGGGGATCGGCAACCAATGGCACTGCATCTCATACTTACCTACTCTCCCAGACAGTGCTGGAGACTCACAGTTTTTGGGGTAGTGCCGTCCCCCCTTGAGTGAGTGGATCTTCCGCACCCCGCCCACTTCCTAGTGTAGTGAAGTGGGTAGAATGAGGAGATAATACCAGGAATCGTGGGTCTGTATGGAGTGGGCCTGGCTAAGAATATGCTATTTGCTTCATTTTAGCTTCACCCCTTTCCCAGGGGCTCAAGATGCACTACATTTTGCAGCGACGACCAGGTCGACACCGGCCCCGAAATGTTCAAAATCTCCTCTCCGTGCTTCTACCAGAGAAGGCCAACTAGAAGTCAGCAAGTATGCTGCAGCTGCTGTGGAACTACACATCCCAGCTAGCTCTGTAAAAGTTTTAGCATGCCCTAACTGCAAAAACTGGGCATGCTGGATGTGTAGTTCCACATAAGGTGGAATGCCACAGACTGCCTACTCCTGAAATACTTGCCCACCTTTTGGCTAACTCCTCTGGGAGGCAGCCAGGTCGGCACTGCTGGGGGCGGGGTGGGACTGCCAGAGGTGGGCTGGTTTAGGAGGCGTGATGACTCGATCGTGTCAGCATCATAGCAGGAGCGCGTCGTCAGCGACATAGCGGGTACACACTGCCCAAGGTGGACTATATGTCGTCCGATCCACCGTTTCGGACTACATATGGTCTAGTGTGTACCTGGCTTGTATCTAATTATGCAAGATTGGCCTAGTGCTCACCCTGCATCAGCTACCAGATCAGAAAACATCCCATAGGATGGACCCTTGTTAAATTGTACAGATTATTAAAAGCTTTGGTGTCTGGGCCTGATTCAGAGCCGGACGCAAGTGGCCGATCGCTCGTCCGCCGTACGAGCGGAAATATTTAAATCCAAGCGCTCGCTCGTATGTTCGCTCGTAGCTAACCTCCTGCCCCATATTCTCCCAACCCCTCCTCTAGCTAGCGAACGTACAAAATAGCGAACGTCCGTCTCCTCTTTGGTTGCAGTAAGCGCTCGCACAAGTCAATTCCGGAAGTGGCCCTGTCAGTTTCGATTGCCTGCTATTTCATTCTGCAAACATACTTGAATCGATTACTGGCAATCACTATATACCTTAATTGTTTGTCTCACATGTTTGCAATCCTGGTTTTTTTTTCAATGTCAATAAACTTTATTCTTGTTAGTGTGTGTCATTTCTTGCGCAGAATACGTACGGTTTGACCAAGGGGATGGTTTTTCTAATTTAAAGGTTGGTTTGAATGCTACTAATGTATTTTTTTTTTTTTTAAATGCAGATTTTCCATTTTTTTTTTTTTAAATTTAAATTAGCTTACGCATGTCACTGCATCAAGCCTATCATAACTCACATTATATTTGTGAGGGTGTAGGTCACATGACTCATACACTAACCGATAGAATTGTTCCTGTTAATTTACAAAGTACATTAGCCAATCAAAATTTTTCTAGGACCTTTATTAAAACTGGTTTGTGTAAAAAAAATCATTGCCATCATGAGAGCCAATGCTTTCTGTAGGCGGGAGCTAATGGTGCTAGTTGAGGTCATGGACGAGCACATTACTGACCATCCGCTCCCCATCACCAATCATCAAAAGCGTAGGGCCTACGCAGAGGTGCGCCGCCGCCTGCGTTCCCTCGGCTATCTCCGTAATATCGGCCAGTTGGAAGTTGGAACGCAGGTGGTCGGATCTGAGGAGCCGATCACCACGCCTGCTGGCCCTTTTGCGGCGCCGGATTGGCCAAAGTAAGTGTTTCTGTGTCTGTTATTTTTTTTCTCATACCTGCGTATGCTTGTTTACAGTATATCCCTGTTTTTATTATTTTGGTCATACCTGCGTGTGCTTGTTTACAGTATATCCCTGTTTTTATTATTTTATCCCCCACATTTTTTTTTTTTTAAATGTAATTAAAAATGTTTTTGTCCATCATTTAGGGGCAGAGCGGATAGTCAGATGGCGCCGACGTGTGGCTCGTCCCCTATCCCCCACTCCCACCCAAACATCCCCTGCCCACTCTTCCCCAAATTCCCCCTCCACCCCAGACCTTGCCATCCTTCAGTCCCCTCCCTCTCCTCACCTGACCATCCCTCCAACTTCCCCCTCCCCTCAAAACCCACCTCACTTTTCCACACCCTCCACTCCCTCAGCCATAACCCCTCCTCCTTCACTTACCCACTGGCCCACCTCAGATGAGGAGGATTTCGTGGCTCCAGGCCCAGTCCGCAGTGTGGCTGGTATGTTTACATTGTAAACTATGGGGGGTTTTTTGTTTTTTTTTGTTTTTTATTGTGTAAATTAATTTGTTTGATGTTGTCCTTTTGCCTGTGCAGTTCAAAATAGTAAAGTAGTTCAAATGTTTTTTATATATATCTTTGTGAAACAATGACAAGGATGTTTTCCCCATACACATATGACACATGTCCAAACACTCCCACTTGTGTCTTTCTTGTTTACGGTACCAACAAATGTCGTAGTTTTGCTTAGGTTTAAGACATATGTTTTTTTAGGTTACTTCTACTTTTTGGCCCCTTATTTTTTGAAAATCTTTTCGTTTGGCATTCCTTTTTTTGGGACATGTTTTTGTAACTGATGTTTGTTTTTGGTATAGCCTGAATTTTTTGTGGGTTTGAACATTCTAAATGAAGGTGTCATTTTATTAACCCGCACATTTTTTTTCACCACAGAGGCCCAGAGGCGTAACAAGGCCATTGCAGGAGGATTGGTGGAACTCCGGGGCCATGTAATTGGCATGCTGGTGGCCTTGGACCACCTTTTGGCGATCCTGCGCCAATAATTTTTTGGATTTTGACAAAATAAAAAAATAAAAAGTTTATTTTGATTTATTTAAGTCTCATTCCTTGTCTGTAAACCTTAGTTTGTTGAACCTTACATAAGTCTACTATTTGTCCCTGAGTTTTTAAGTAATGTCAATTTGTTTGTAGAAAGGTCAAGTAAGTATGTAAGTTTGCACATTAAACACATAACAATACCAATAGGTTTTTAGACTTAACGTCAAAAATAGATTAAATATTTTTGGTGGTAATGTAAAAATTAAAGCAACCTGCTTAGGCCTAGAATTGTAAACATACTGATTCACCATAATACCTTTGGTGTTTGTTTTTAGCCACAAAGCAGGGTACAAAAGTTTAGAAATTAAGAAATGACAGTATTAGGCATTAAGCATGTTTGCATTTTTTGGAGCAGGTTCCACTTGTTTGTAATTTACGTAGGAAATGGTTGTTTAATGAAAATAATCAATTTATTGCACACAAATAATAAACACCAAGTGAATTGTCAAAACAAAATCACACAGTTAAAACACACACAAAAGAACAAAAAATTCCAAAATCCCCCTCCCAAAAAAAAATCAAGAACTGTTTGAAGAAGTAGCATGCCAACATGAATCCACAAATGAGGAGAAGAAATCATTGTTCCCGAAGTTATATCCAATGTGTCCACATAAAGTCATTTGTGTTGATCAGGTAGTATGCATGGATTTTTATGGTCATTTTAGGGAATAAAACAAAAACAAAATTTAAAAAAAGTTAAAAGTGTACATTAAAATAATACATGTCTACATTGTGTCAATTAAATAACTTTGTGGAAATAATTACCTAAAAAATCTGGCAACAATTTGATCACGTATGGCCCCCCACATACTGATCTCCGCCCAACCTCGGGGGGGCCGTCCTCAGGCAAGGCATCCTCTGGCTGCATTGGGACACCACTCCTTATGGCGATGTTGTGA
This sequence comes from Taudactylus pleione, assembly GCA_031769625.1. NCBI lineage: Eukaryota > Metazoa > Chordata > Amphibia > Anura > Myobatrachidae > Taudactylus > Taudactylus pleione. The sequence goes on along the minus strand of JAUIMM010000429.1, from coordinate 626,949 downwards.
AATATCCCACACAGGACCACAATTTTGGAAACCATAGCCGGCAAATACATGAGGTCGCCACCAGAGCGGTGGAGGCATCTGAATCTGCCTTTTAAAAGGCCGATACAGCACTCCACCACCTGCCTAGTGGCTGTAAGTGCAGAATTATACTGACTTTGTGGCCCTGGTGTGGGAACCAAATAAGGAGTGAGCAGCCAGGGCGTGCAAGGGTAACCACTGTCTCCTGTGAAAATATAAAAAACAACATCAGGACCATTGTGTACCAAGCTTTGCATTGGTTTCAACAGAAGGTGTCAACTTACTCAGAAGCCACGCATCACCAGCTTGTAGGTTGTTTAATTTGTGCCAAATCCCTGATTGCCGGATGACGAAGGAATTATGTGCACTGCCTGGGAATTTGGCATTCAGGGACAGGATCTGGAGGGAGGCATCACATACCACCATTACATTCATCGAATGAAAGTGTTTTCGGTTCCTAAATATTGCCTCCAGCATTGCTGGAGGCTGAAGTGGTATGTGAGTGCCATCCACAACCCTTATGATGTGTGGGAAGCCAGCCATTTGGTAAAATTTATCCTTCACCACATTAAAGGAACCCATATCCAATGGCATTTTAATAAAATGACGGAGGTGTTTAAATAGTGCATCCATCACTGCCCTCAGGATCCTTGAAAAGGAGGATTGGGAGATTCCTGCGACTATTCCCACGGTGGTTTGAAAGGATCCTGAGGCACAAAAAAGTAACACCGACATTAATTGCGTAAGTGGTGGTATTGCTGTAGGACTGTCAATTTGCCTTTCAAGATCACTCTCTATTAATGAGAGAGTGTCTATGATGATTTTTGGAGGCAGACGGTAGCGCCTTAACACCTCATCATCTGGCATTCCAAAAAGGGTGACACGTGTTCTATATATCTGGGGCCTTGCACGCCTACGAGGCCTACGCCTGGGACGAAGTTGAGGTTGGTCGGGTTCTGGAACCATGGCCAAGAGAATACGACCAACATCAACCTGAAATGTTAAGCAAGGTGGTTATTGTTTTAGACAAATGTGTTAAGAAAAATATACTTATCTTTTCAAAGAAAACCAAAGAATCTTACAGGCCTGGGTAGTGTCATGTGAAAATCCACCTACATTTCAAAAGGAGAAAATTTTTTAATATTAATTTTATAAACTAGTAATTAAACCAAATATAGTTTTCTAAAATTTAGAGAAGGGAGCACACATTATTTCGCAAAATAGTACGCTACATTTAGACTTAAGACATGATTTTACACAGAACAAGCACACATTAGTTCGCAAAATAGTACGCTACATTTAGACTTAAGACATGATTTTACACAGAACAAGCACACATTAGTTCGCAAAATAGTACGCTACATTTAGACTTAAGACATGATTTTACACAGAACAAGCACACATTACTTAGCGAAACATATGCTAAGACCAACACATCTAATTTGTTAATTAATAAAACCAAAAACACTTACCAAAAACAGACAAATATCAAAAAGTTATAAAAGGTCACTTGGGTTCCAGCCAAAATAACTTAATTAAGGACGGACAATAGGAGCGCACAATGAATGATGCGGCCTAATAATGCTGACGCATGTATAAAAAGTAACTGAAGGCCCAAATCGGTCTGCTGCATTGAGAAAAAACACAATGAGTACAGAGCAGCAAAGTACTAGCCAAGAGGCGCCATGTAAGTATTTGGTTTTTATGGGAAAATGCTTATGTTTAACATTACATTTTGAAACATTTTACATTAAAAAATGTTAAACCATTTAAAAAAAAGGTGTGGAGGATGCCATGGAAGAGGCTGCTGGGCCTAGTAGGCAAACTAGGGCCAAAAAAAAGGCAGCCACAACTCACAAGGAAGGAGATGGAGGTTTTGGTGCAAATGTGCAACGACAACCTGGCACAGGCACCAAGGAATATGGATGCAACCCAGAGATGGAAAATGTGGGACGACATAGCCAGTGCTGTCAATGGGGTGGGTGAGTTTGAACGTTCAACCCGGGAGGTCAAACGCCGGTACGTAAAAACTACATTTGACTAAAAAGTGTTTACAGGTCCAAATACTGCAGTAATAATGCCAACTTTTTAACCGACAGATGGAGCGACTTCAAATATCGGCTTAACCAAAAACTGGCTGATAGGGCTAGGCATGCAGGGGGGACAGGTGGGGGTCCCACCCCTGTGTCACTTGAGCTCATGGATTTGGAGGAGCTGGCACAGGGGTGTGTGCCGGATGAGGAGGTGTTTGGCGTGTCGAACATGGATACCGACATGCCAGACTTTGCGGCTCCTCATGTTGCCCCAGGTAAATGTTGTAATGTTAACAACTCAGAAATGTGTTTTGGAAAATATCTAGATTATAATTTTACTCTTTTCTCTTTTTTCTCACAGAGACACAGGCGGATGAGTCTGCTCCAGAGGTGAGCTTTGGCCGCAGAATTTCTTCTGGCTCTGCAGGGGAGGAAGCAGTAGATCCGGCTGGGGACCCTGTGGCAGATAGTCCAGGGCATTCCCCCTCGCAGGCAGTGGCCCTCCTCAATGATCTCAATGTTAAAACGGATCAGCACACCGAGATTCTGCTGAGGATGGACGCCAATCTGCTACGGGTGGCGGACGCCCTGGAGGAACTGCTGCAGCTAACGTGAGAATTGCAAATGCCCTGGAGCAGCTCGTTCGCCAGTACATGTTGGAGCTGGCCTCCCATCCTGCCGGAACATCTGGCACAACAACAGCCTTGCCTAGCCCTATGCCTAGTCCAGAGGCCACAACATCTGCCTCTGGCCAGGCCAGCCGAAGGAGATCCCGGACCCGTTCAGGCTCCCTCCAACCCCCGGCCAAACGGCCTAAAAGGCGATGACAGCACTGGCTAATTTCCCCACAATCCATCTCTGTGTTTGCCCCATATTCCTTCATGCCAAAAACCTCCCTCTCCTTTCTTGTGAATTGTTTTTATTTGTTTTTATTTTTTTTAGTTCAAATGCCACTTATTTTGTTTGTGTGTGGCCAAAATCATTTGTAAATTTTTTACCTTAAAATAAATATGTTTATGAAAAAAAAAAAAAAAATGGACACAATCATTTAATAAAATTATGTTAAAAATCTGCAAAATTCTATTGTTGATTTATTAAAAAAATGGTTAAAAGGTAATCCCTCAAACAAACTTACAAACAATACAATGGAAATAGAATCATATTAATTTAAAAAAAAAACAACAAGGGTTAAAAACAATTTATGAGTTTTAATTAACACTTAGCAAAAAACAAAAGGACGATTGGTTTCTTGGCCAAAAAAAAATATGAAAAAAAGCAAACATGCGTACAATATTGTTTCCCTAAAAAAGAAACACTTACAAATATTTTAAAAGCCCACAAAAAAAAAACCCATTTGTTAGCTAATTGATTGTATGACCCAGAAATTAGCAGCTGAGTAGTTCACCTGCGTTCGGTTTTTAGCTACTAAAAAAGGTCTATTTGCTAAACACCTTACAAGCAGTTTAGCAATTAAAAGATGATTGTTTTTGTGGCCTCAATTGATAAATCGCTAAACCATCGATGAGCCCAGGGAAGTACGAAGAGACCATTGTCATTGCGGTAGACTATACCAGACCACAAGCTGAGCGAGCAGTCTTAATGGAAATTGGATCAGACAGTGACGTATCACTTGTTCCGTTCACATTTGGCGCTCGCATAAGATAATTTATGTACGCCCAAAAAACGCCTCGACACGCCTGCGTTTTCCCATCTCCACCCCTGTCACCACCCCAAAACGGACAGTTCTGTCAATCACATTTCACATGTCACTTCCTGTTCGCTGTGTATACGATCGACTGAAAAATCACTGCAATCAGACGTACGCACATGCGCACTGTTACACCGACGCATGCGTGGTTGGACAACATCGGCTAACTACGAACGAACGGCCACTTGCGAGCGCCTCTGAATCAGGGCCTCTGTTCTTTCAGCTGTCGTCTGTGTGTTTGAGGATGCCCCCCTTAGAGGACTGAGTTACTCTTTCCCCCCCCCCTTTCCTTCCTTTTTTATTTTGTTTGTTAGTTCTTTTTTTTATTATTATTATTATTGTTATTATTATTATTACATTGTTCGTTTGTAAATTTATATTAGTACAGAGTGCAACCTGTATTGTATACCACATGCTGATCTTGTATACACATGCCTGATTCAGCAAGGAACGCACGGATGCAGACGCACGCAATCGGTCGATGGTTTTCCTCTGCGTATGTATCGCAGTGTGCGTGCACGAACCGGCCTGTGCGATGGAGTATGTGTACGCAGGTAGTCCGCAGCCCCAGGGACATTTGATTGGCAGGAAGTGCTGTTTGAGGGTAGTGATGGGGGAGTGTTTGGGCAGGCGTACCTGTGCGTTTGGATGGCGTTTCAGGGGCGAGCATAATTAAGCCCTTGCGGCGGCGGTAGCAGCCTGAGGTCTAGTTGCACACAGTTAGTCTCGCTATGTCTGCGCGAGGGTCAGCTCAACCACTATTGTGCGTATGGGTCCGATGGTTCTCGATGTTACCGATGTTTATGCTGTCTTGCCAGGTATAGAGGACGCAAGTAAAGGGAAGTGAATGGTATTATGTAGTGCTAGGCATCTGCTTATTCTGCTGCGATTGCCATGCGTATGCATTCATTAACATATTCTCGCAGCGGCCGGGGTGTGTGTGCGTCTGCATCCATACGTTCCTTGCTGAATCAGGCCCATAAATGCTTTTCATTACTCCTTGTAAAATTTGTGATGTGCTAAATGGTTGGATGCTATGGTGCTGTATTAGTGGCAGGTAACAGCCATCAAAGGCTAAATGCATTTTCGTCAGGATCGAGAGGTGATCGGTGGTGCCTTTTAGGCACCGCGATTTTGTGCCAATCTCAAAGTTTTTGTACCGATTTTGTGCCAATCTCAAAGTCAATTCTAATGTGGCTGAATCGGCTAACGAAACTGCCACAGCATACTGACATTTTTCAGCCATTGCAGAACTACAAGCCACAGCATGTCCTGCCATCCTCTGCGACACGCAGTATCGCAACAGCTGGACTGCCACATATTGTCTTCCTCTAAGCTGGAGGGATCAGTACAAGATGCTTACAGCAAAGCAGACAGCGCTGGATCTCTGCATAACCGGTACAGCTGCTGCAGTACCGGGACTCACTTCTAGCACATTTATCTTTTGTCTCACAAACAATATTCTACATGCAGAAAAAAGGTACAGATTCAAAACCCCCAACCAGTGGCGTAACTAGGGTATTTGGAGCCCAGGGCAAATTTGAAAAGGGAGCCCCCCCCCAACATCCCGATATGTGCGAGGGCGAAAAAAAATGGGCGTTGTCACTTAAAAATGGGGAGTGTCAACATGACAAACCCCTTTATTTTAACGCTGAACATTCCTATCCATATGCACCTTAACCCCAGTAGTACCCCTTATACAGTACCCCCAGTATGCAGTTGTGGTCCCTCTTATGCAGGCCCATAGTAGTGCCCCTTATACAGTATCCCCAGTAGTGGTCCCACTTATACAGCCCCCAATTAGTTCCCCTTACTCAGTGCCCCCAGTAGTGGTCCCCCCAAATGCAGTGCCCTATGTAGTGTTCCCCCTTATGCAGTGCCCCCAGTAGCAGTCCCAACAATACAGTGCACCCAGTAGTGGTATCCCCTTAAGCAGTGCACTTTATATACTGCCCCCAGTAGTAGTCCCCCCCCCTGTGCAGTTCCCTTTATATAGTGCCCCCAGCAGTAGTCCCCCCCATGCAGTTTTCCCAGTAGTGGTCCCCCTTATGCAGGCACCCAGTAGTGATCCCCCCCTATCTAGTGCCCCCTGTAGTGGTCCCCACAGTGCCCCTAGCAGTAAGCCCCTTATATAGTGCCTCCAGCAGTAGTCCACCCCCCTCCCATGCAGTGCCCCCAGTAGTGATCCCCCTAACGCAGGCCCCCAGTAGTGACCCCCCACTATCCAGTGGTCCCTGTAGTGGTCCTTCCTGTTATTGCCCCCAGTTGTGGTCCCCCCAGTGCAGTGCCCCTAGTAGTAGGCCCCTTTTATAATGCCCCCAGTAGTAGTCCCCCCCCCCCAAGTAGTGGTCCCCAGTTGAGGTTCCCCCTCCCGATTAAGTGCCCCCTGTAATAGCCCCCCCCAGTAGAGGTCCTCCCAATAATGGTGCCCCCAGTAATAGCCCCCCCCCAGTAGAGGTCCTCCCAATAATGGTGCCCCCAGTAGTAGCCACCCCTCCCCGTTGTGCCCCCACACCAGTAGAGGTCCCCCCAGTGGTAGCCACCCCCCTCCCCCGTTGTGCCCCCAGTAGTGCTGATAGGTTTTTTTAAAAAAATATATAAAAACATACTTACCTGAATCCACGCTGCTGCTCCAGACTGCGACACCTCTCCCGCCGCCGCCTGCCAGTCCTCCCGGGCTGGCGCGCTCAGCATAACGGGAGAGACGTCATGATGTCATGACGTCTGTCCCATTACCCACTGCAGGAGCCGGACGGAAGTCCGGCTCTTGCAGTGGGTGCTGCAGCAGTCAAAGAGAGTCTCTCTGACTCTCATTGGCTTCTGTTTAACACACGCATCGCCGCCAGCGCTGGCGGCGATGCTTGTGTTATGCACAGGCTCAGTTCGCCTCCTGGCGCTATTGGGCAAGCGCTCAGGGGGGGGGAATGGGCTCAGGTGTGCAGCACAGGACTGGCGCTGGAAGCCTAGCGCCAGTCCTGTGTAAATGTGTAGCGCTGACCGCACTCACTGCGGTCGGCGCTACACTGGTGGCTATCTAGGGCGGGCCGGACCGTGGCCGGCGGCGCCCCCCCACGCCGCCGGTCCCATGGCGCCCAGGGCACACACCCTGCTCGCCCTGCCCTAGTTACGCCACTGCCCCCAACTTTATTTGTTATCATTAACAAACATGGGATTTTTTTAATCTATGTCAGCAGAGAGAATAAAACAGATAACAAAAGAATTGAAGATATAATTTCTGACAAAGTTTTCAAGCGTTGAAGTTAAAACAGTCATAAGTATGATAGTTTATCTAGGTACAGTCATAACATCAAAACCACCTGCCTAATATTGCCGCCAAAATAGGTCTGACCCATCGAGGCATGGACTCCACAAGACGTTTTAAGGTGTCAAGTTTTGCAGTGTGTCAGGGCGCATTATTATTCTGAAAGAGGCCACTCCCATCAGGGAATACCGTTGCCATGAAGGGGTGTAATTGGTCTGCAACAATGCATAGGTAGGTGGTACCTGTCAAAGTAACATCCACATGAATGCCAGAACCCAAGGTTTCCCAGCAGAACAAGTGTAGGGTTAGAGTTAGGCATTAGGCGGACGGTTAGGCTGCAGGGGGAGAAGGTAAGAGTCAGGCTGCAGGAGGAAGGTTAGGTTTAGGCTGCGGGAGGGGGGTGGCTAAGGGTAGGGTTAGGATACTTACTGACAGGTGTCTGTATCCTTACCCTGTTGGGATGCTGGCGTTGGGATTCTGACCCCTAGGATCCTGACCGCCGGTATCCCATACCCAACTTGCTTTACCTAGCGGAGGAAAGTGAAGGTTTCTGCGGCTTGATAAATTGAACAGACACTGCAGTACCCATAGCAGGCTGCGGGTACACGGTATAGTGTGAAATTAGAGGGGCCACTAGAGAAATCAGTGGTTTCTCTGCAGTATCACTGTTGTTAAATACAAGGAAGCACAGATATCCCTATTCTCCAGCATAACAGTCAAAGCAAGGGGTTATAACTTATCACTGCTTCATAAACAAATGAAGGTGGTGATAATGAAGTAAGTGATCTGCTCGGTACATAAAAGGTCAGGGCCGGATTAAGGGGGGGCGACAGAGGCGGTCGTCCCTGGGCTCCCACACACAGAGGGCCCCCACACAGGGTCGATGTGACCCTGCCGATAACAGGTGCCGGCGGCACCTGTTCCAGGAAGGAGGGCGCTCTGCAGCTGCATGCAGCAGCACAGTCAGTGCTGCTGCATCAGCTTGGGGCAGGGCGGTAGTGCGGACGGCACATAAGTGACGTCCGCACTACACAGCACAAACACACAGCCGCCGGCACCGGCAGCTGTGTGTTTGTTTTAGCAGCCGATGAGAGTCAGTCAGACTCTCATCGGCTGCTGCTCCCACTGCCGGAGCCTCCGTCTTCCGGCTCCCGCAGTGGCTGATGAGAGATCTCCAATCATGCAGAACCGACCGGACGGAGGAGCAGACGACGGAGCGGGGATTAAGGTAAGTGGAAGTTGTTATTTTGTGTGTGTCTGGTGGGGGTACTACTACTACTAGGAGCACTGCAGGGGGGGTTCTACTACTACTAGGGGCACTGCAGGGGGTACTACAAGGGGCACTGCAGGGGGGTACTACTAGGGGCACTGCAGGGGGTACTACAAGGGGCACTGCTGGGGGGGTACTACTACTAGGGGCACTGCTGGGGGGGTACTACTACTACTAGGGGCACTGCAGGGGGTACTACTAGGGGGACTGCACACTGGTGGGACCACTACTGGGGTACACAGCATAGAGGGGGATTACTACTAGGGGTACTCCTGGGGGGATTACTGTTGAGGGGGGACTGCTACTGGGGGCACTGCTGGGGCAGACTGCTGCTGGGGGCACGGCTGGGCTCGGCTCGACTGTGTGGCTTGAAGGGGCCCCCCGCAACTTAGTTGCCCTGGGGCCCTCACAAGCCTTAATCCGGCCCTGTAAAAGGTTAACGAAATGTGACGGACATTTTTTTTCATCAAGAACATAAAGGTCATGGTGGGGTGATATGTCACCTAGGCTCTGAAGTTTGGTAGCATAAATGTCATAAAGCCTGTGAGGGAAAGAGTTGGGAGGAGGAGGTATGGTGGGGCAAGATAAAAAAAAAGCAGACATTGGGAGTGGGTTAGCAACACAGATTTTGAGATGCTAGTGCATACTTGCCTACCCTCCCGATTCGGCCGGGAGCCTCCCGAAAATCGAGTGGCACTCGGCCCCCTGAAAAAAGCAGAGAAACAAGCAAGTCTCCCCAGACACCTTTCACCCCCCCACCCCCACCTCGGCATATGCAGCACTAACCCCGCAGTGGGGGGGCCCGATTCACGCTGCTTTGTGTAATCATGACCCGCCCCTGCTTCACAATGCCGGAAATCTCAGCATTGTTCAGTGGGGGCAGGGCCAAAATGATGAGTAGTCCCGCCCCCACTTCAACGCGCCCCCCTATGCCATTCCAGCATTTGCAATTTTACCGGGCAGTGGCCGACTGACGGTCTTTTTAGTGATTTGTTATACAGTAGAGTGAGAGTGATTCTTACCCTGGACTATGCTTTGCCCTTCCACCCTTTGGCACGTCACAGGGCCTGGATCAGATTTGGGAATAGAGTAAGAAAGAGCAAGTAACTGCACAAGGGGCCTGACTCAGAGATGGACGCTATTGCGATTCTCCCGCAGATCGAGCGATTGTTTGCCATTGCGCATGTGTATAAGCTGCACTGCGCGTGCGCAGCGATCGCGGACGCATATAGGAATCCATTGCAGAGTGAGTGACTGGTTGTCAGTGTTTGGGGGTGGTAACGGGGTGTGGTCAGGAAAACAATGCAGGCGTTATCTGAGGCCGAGATTTTCGGTCTTGGCCGACATATCAGATAATCGCAGGAATGCGTTTGTGGATGTTTTCTAACTATTTTATCGGTGGAACGCTGAAATGATCGTTCATACACCCTATACAATAAATGAGGGCGATCACCCGATTATTGGACAGATAGATCTGACTGTAAAGTGTTGTGCGGGGCATTGTTGTATGTCTCCATTACTGCAGCCTCTTCTCATATCACCGTTCTCCATAGTGCTATACAGTGCTGGGATCATGTATGTGGGAGAGCCGCACTTCCTCTGGAATAGGAGTAGCAGCAGTAGTGTCCACCAGGGGCCTTGGGTGTCCTGCTGTGACCCAGATATCCTTAACAGGCTCAGGGATGCTTGCCTCCTTCCCTTGCTTTGTGACTGCAGGAGAACCAGCACAGCCTTATGTAATCGGTCACAGGAGGCTTTCTACACCCAGAGCTCTCACTGCGCAACACTCCGAACCAGAGAGGCCCCAATATTTAGCAGAAGGTGATGGTGTTTCAGCATGTTTAGGGGATGGCCATGAATCCATCAGATTTTGCACTGAGATTCAGGGGCCTTAGTGCTCACATCCAATGGAGTTTATTTTTAAATACGTTGAACGTGTCTTTACCACATGTAAAATATAAACCAGTCTTGCTTTGCTTAGCATTTTTGGGAACAAATCTTTTTCTTTTTTTTCTACCGCATGTAAACTCATTGGAAGAATTAAAGTGAGTCTTAAACATAATAAATATGTGTTTGATTTGTTCTACGAGCTATACTTCAAAAGGATGAGTACCAGGCCTTACGCAGCACAACTGGCTGCTAGAACATTAAAGTGCCCAGTAGTGTAGCTGATGGCATAAGCATACTCGTGACGCCAAAACAGGAACTTACTCCTGGGAGGGAATATTGTTTGTAGAATGATATATATTTTAATTAATAATCAAGAAATAAAATTCCACAATAATTACTGGTCCGATCTACATGTTACCAGTCCTGGATTTAGCATAGAGCGATCCAGTCAGAAAGTCTGCGGGAGGCTGCACCTATCTATATGCGCCGTGTAGCAATCGCTAAATGCCACAGTCATAAGAGTAAAAGCTCAAGCTCCTGGCGCTGTGAAAAGAGGGAGATGATGAGATTATCTCTGTTCCCGGAGGTTACAATGAGGATCATTCTCTCTGGTTTTTCTTTTTTTGTTGTTACTGTCTCATTCCCTTGCTCACTCACTCCCTTTCGTAGCATTCCTCTTCCCCTCCTCTATTCTTCTGTTCCCTTTGGATCTATACATATCCCCGTGCCCTCCCCCGCCCTCTCTGCGCACACCTCTGACGCTCTTGGTATAGTGAACAGATGGCAGGCGACAGACGCTGCTGAGGTGTAATGCGATTATAGCGAGCTCATTTCAATCGCTTGCTCCCTCCTGTGCCTTCCACCCCACCCCCCCACCCCCTCTCTCTGCCACCAGACCCTCCTCACACCTGCCATGTGTCTGTGGGTTGCTGCCCCATGGCAGGGTACACTTTAAACTTGAAGGGAAGATGCTATCATTTTTTTTTTCCCTTCGGAAGTACTAATTTCACATCCGTAACACTAAAAGGTAAACTCATTTACAGGCATGCTCTTGTGATTGTCTTTAAATTAAGATGGCTGATATGCTGTGAAGAACAGACGGTATAAACTCTATATCCCTGATGTCACACAGAGGACAGGAGATCACGTGGTATGGTCCAAAGCCCCAAATAAGGGGACATTCAGTACTCCGCATTCCCTTTTGTATATAAGGGGAGACACATGTCATAGGTCATAGGTCCCACCTGTCTCCATCACAGCCACTGTGGACAATATCCAAAGCCTTTTAAAGGCCCCTTCTGTTCTTACGTCATTGCATAGAGGCTTAAGTCCTCTCTCGTTCCCTACTAAGTGGTCAAGAAGACCCCAGAGCCCTGTACTGGGGTGGGAAATTTACCCTTTTCCTCCAACACTTAAAAAAATATAATAAAGGAAAAAAAAACACAAAATAGAACTTTAAAAGATACCACATCCTCTCCTAATAAACCTTCCAAGTCCCAGGGCCAAGTCTGGTGGGCCGGTAATGTTTGGGAAAGGCGAGGAGGAGGTGCAGAGCAGGGTCATCAATAGCAAAGTCTTGATGAAAATAAAATATGCTCCAAAGGACATTACAGAGAAGTAAATAAAAGAGATAAAAATGGAAATTTCAAGCTTGCTGCGTCTCTTCTGATAAAGGGAATAAGACGGAGATTGGAACAAAGCGTGGTGAGAAGGTTACCGTCACTTTAAGAGCCAGCTAGGGCTGCACAGGGCTGATAACACAGAGGATGAAGCCTGTTCTAGTGAGATAACACCAAATCCTAGTATGTGCTATCCCCAACCCAGCTCTGCACGGCCCAGCACCGCAGCCTGACAAAGTGCCATTTAAGATAGAATAAATACAGGCGGCTGAGCCTGTTACTAGAACCTTATTAATCTGCTGCTCACCATTTAAAATGTTGTTAAAAATACAGAGTTTAGCAGACAGAGGCTGAATGGTTTCGGAATCCATCACAAGCCGCCTGTGTTCCCCTATTGTCTACTGCAATTTCTGTCTCTTAACCCTTCTGAGGCTGGTGTCTTGCAGAGCAATTGATTTATTAACTTCCCGAGGCTCGAGATGGGTCTGCAGCCTGGGCAGGTTCCTGGCACAAAAAGGGTAGAACACAAATAAGTGTGTCTGAGCCTCTGTATATATTACAGGGCTTTGGAGAGAGGAAAATGACCCTACTGAGAATTAGTGTGCACATAATCAATAATAAATAAACTTAGACAAATATACATGACAGCAGGCATATAGGACAAGGGCAGAGTTTAATGGGATGGGAGTAACTTGCATGAAGAAATAGGATGTTATAGGAGGGTTATATGGGGACAGAATAGCTGTTAGAAGAAATATGTATATATTACAGGAATGATGTGATCTTTTTATAAGCAAATTGCATTTATATTATTCAGTAAATAGAGCACATGTAAATCTGCACAGAAAATATTCTTATTTATAGCAATTAGCATGAATCAGAAGTTCAATTATATAATACTAGTCTAGAGAACGCAGCCAATCGTCTTACTAGGATCTGGTGACATAATCGAGAAGTGAGGCACATAACACCCAACATTTAAATTTTTTTTAATCAGGATGTAAATTAGTCAGAAGTGAGTAAACTATTGAATAACAATGATTTGAATTTCATCTTTTCAGTTTGAGTTTACTGTATGTTATCCAATATAGAGAAGTAACAGAAAACCTGAGCCTCCCATGTGTAGGAGAGAAGCCCATACATACAAATGAACAGATATAGAAGATGACATCAGGGGCATATATGCAGCCTAAAGGGAATACTGTCCTCTTGTAACCTGCTCCCCCCAACTACACAGCCGCAACTGCCTGTATAATAGCAATATAATAAAATCTCAGCAACAAAACACTAAAAGTGCTTATTTACACTTACATATAGATGAGATCTGTCTCATGGGTTATAGGCGGGGGCGTATTTATAATGGGTGCAGGGTATGCGGTGCACACGGACCCCTGGGGACCCTCACTGCACCCATACTTTTATATACTTACCTCTCCGAAGTCCCATGGAGTAGCGCCACACAAAACGCCTGGAAAACAGCTCGCCGCAGCCATTTTCCTGGCATTTTGCGCATGCACAGTAGGATATCACCTGGAAAAATGGCTGCCGCGCAATCTTTCCAGTTCGCTGACGGCAGTCGGGAAGAGAGGAGGGGGCCCCGGATGGGGAGTGAACACGGCCCCCTCCTCTCTTATTACGCCCTTAGTTATAGGACTTAAGCTGGGTATACATTTACCCAATTTAGGGCCGTATTCAATTATCCGTGATAAGTCCGTTTCTGCGGAAATGTATCGCCGGTGACGTCATTTCGCCATGCGAAAAGTTTCCTCCGTATTCAATTCCAAAGACTTTTCACCGGTGCGGTAACTCAATGCAATGGCACCTGCGATAAGTTTTAGGTGTCGTAAAAAAGTGCAGAATTGGGGTTTTGGGGTGATGAAACCCCCCTGCACTCTTGGGACAGTCCCCCCAAAGGTAAACTGCATTAAAAAAAAGTTTAAAAAAGTCCTTAAATCACCCCCAAAAAGTAATTTCGTTTTGGGGGCGAAAAAGTACAAAGTTGGGGAACAAACTTAAAAACTAGCGAAATAGACTCCAGGGGGGTCCCCAAGTATGCCCCAGGTGTTTCTAAGTTTGCAGGTGCTTGAGGAAGGTGGACTTTTTATGATTTTTAAAACTTCACTAGCAACTTAAAAATATGCTTGCACCCACTTTCAGGTACCCCAAATTTGCTGGGAGTACTTAATTTGTTAAAAATAAACTGCAAAATGCTATTCTTCACTACTTCAGCAAAGGCGCTAAATAGCAGCTATTGAGACTATTGAAGTACCCCAAATACTTTCAGCAGGGCTATTTGGGGGTAACTAGAGTGAATCCCAATGTCTGTGCATCTTTTGGGGGGTGTCAGGCTTATTTCCCCAAATTTGACAGTACTTTTCGCATATTACAGTTTCGCTGGGTCCCGTTTTCACCGATTTCTAATTGAATACGGGGATAAGCGGGGACGCGCGCGATACTTTTTCGCATTGAAAACCAGCGATGTTGGCGAAAAGTACACCATGCGAAAAGGGACTTTTCGCCGCTAATTGAATATGCCACTTAGGGCCATAGTCAATTAGCCACGATAAATCAGAACCGTGGATGATGTCATTTCGCCAGCGGAAACTTATCCCCGTATTCAATTCCACAGACTTTTCGCCTGTGCGGAAAGTCAATGCATTGGACTAGATGAAAAAGATTTGCCTACGAATAGCAGTCGAAAAAAAGTGCAAAATTAGGGTTTTGGGGTGTAAAATTCAGAAAACCCCCCTGCACACTTGGGACAGTCTCCCAAAGGTAAACTGCTTCAAAAAAAGTTAAAAAACCCCAAAAAAACTTTCATTTGGGGGGCGAAAAAGTCCAAAGTTGGGGGACAAACTTACAAACTAGCGAAATAGCCTCCAGGGGGGTCCCCAAGTATGCCCCAGGTGTTTTTAAGTTTGCAGGTGCTTGCGGATCGGAGGATTTTTAACGTTTTTTAAAACTTCACTTTAGCAACTTTAAAGTATGCTAGCACCTATTTTTATGTACCCCAAATTTGCTGGGACTACTTATTTTCACAAAAAAACCCTGCTAAATGCTATTCTTCACCACATATGCAAAGACGCTTCTCTAGTCTTTCTTTCGGTCATCTGACATGAGGAACACGATTCAGTAGAAAAATTAAAGAGTGCAAGATATTCTCTCTGTATCTGTGACCATTTGAGGATTTATGCATAGTGAATTTATAAAGGACTGAGGGCCTGATTCAGACCCGGTTGCGAGCGCTGAGCTGTGGTCACCCACAGCTATGCGAGCGGCCAAGAGGCCGCTCCAAAAAAAAAAAAAGCCCAGCTCTGAATCAGGCCCTGAGTACATGTAATATATTGATGATGAGGAATCACTGATATACGATTATATTGCATATATGATTCCTTGTTTTTTATATGTGTCTAGCGCCAATCCTAGTGCAGTATTCTATTATTCTAAAGTATTGATCAATTTGAGAACGTGGTGAGTTTTCTGGAATACTGTAAAGGAAGGCTGCTAGTGAGCGCACTGTGGGTATCCAATTTTTGTATATAGCTAAATAGCAGCTATTAAGATCAATTAAGTACCCCAAATACCAAATACCTTCAGCAGGGCTATTCGGGGGATTTATAGTGATCCCCAATGTCAGTGCATCTTTAGGCGGGTGTCAGGCTGATTTCCCCAAATCAGACAGCATTTTTCGCATTTTAGAGTTTCGCTGGGTCCCGTTCTCGCAGTTTTCTAATTTAATACGGAGATAAACGGGGACGAGCGCGATACTTTTTCGCATTGAAAATCAGCGTTGTCGGCGAAAAGTGCAGCATGCGAAAAGTATGGGACTTTTCGCGGCTAATTGAATATGCCCCTTAGAGGCGGACCGAGCGGCCGATTTGGTAAGCTATACACACTAATCAAATGGCCACTCGATATGTCTGGCCAGACGCCAAAACTGAGCGGGCAGTGGCTCACGAGTGCACACATGCAGAAGCGCTGATATATCTGCATGCGTGTAACAACGTTGTCAAGCGCCGAGGAGTGACACCAGGAACAATGCATAGCAACAAAATCTACTGCCTGTCACCCAGACAGGAATTCAGTGCCTGGGCAGGACATACAATAAACCAAAGTTCTTTGCTAGTTTTTGTGAGAGTTATATCAAACCTTTCAGAGAGATAAAGTGGAGAAGTTTCCGATAACAACCAATCAGGTTCTAGCTATCATTTATCTAGCACAGTCTATAAAATGACAGTTAGAAGCTGATTGGGGGGGCAACATCTCCACTCTAACGTTCTCAAAGGCTTAAACAAACTCAGAAGCAGGACTTTCTGCATGTAAAAGGGGGCAGGCCCTTGTGCCAGTTAGGCCATGCCCCCTGCATTATGCCATTTTGGGGTTGTGACCACATCCTCATTTAACGTCACACTGGGGGCGAGCCTAACACTCCAGCAGCTGTTGGGCTACCCCCAGCCTCTCCCGACACTTAATGGAGGCCACGCAAATGTGTGCGGCATCCATTCACCGCTGCTCTGCTATGCCCCAGGGGGGAAATGCCTGAAAAGCGGGACTGTTGTGCTGAATTCGGGACGGTTGGGAGGTATGCCCTTTAAGTGTCGAACAATATCTTATGTAAGCTAGAGGAGTTCTCTTTAGACACAGTGGTAAAAAAGGAAAGGATAGAGTTTTAGGCCTCTCATTTAAGGGGGAACACAAGAAAGTCCCCATCCTACCTTGAGGTAATTCACAGTGATAGTTAGGTTGGAGGTCTAGTGCAGAGTTTGACCATAGCGACCAGTCAGCTTCTACCTTCCATTTTATAGAATGTACTTGATAAATACTGGCTAGGAGCTGATTGGTTGCTATGGGTAACCTCCACTTGCCCATTCTTGAAAAGGTTGATAAATTTCCCCCTTTGAAGCATAATGAGCCTATGAAATTGCCATTATTAGCTGTTTCCTGGGGCTAATAATTATAACCCATTATTACCACTGTATTATTTCCATTCTTCCATAAGCTACCCTCCATTAATATGCCAAAACATTTACCAAAATTAACTGTAGATATTTGCTCATGTGTTTTACTAAAGGGGGAGTACCACTGAAGCATGTCCCATTTACGTCCATGGTTTGCAGCAGTATGGGAGAAATGGCAGGAGAGCTGGAAAACTAATGATGGACTAGAGCTGAGAGTTTAAACAAAAATAGTGTATCTACAATGAGCCACTCCTGTTTCTGACTTCAGTTGGCTTAGTAAACAACGGACCTCACCCAGTGGGAAATATTGAATATAATGACTCCATAGGGACTAATAAAAGTGCTACTTGTTAGTATAATACGTACATGCATTTAAGAAGTCACTGCCTTGCACAGGAATACAGGAATAAGCACTTACCGTGGATACAAGAACTTATCTATGGTTACCAATAGACTGATCAGGAAGCTGCTATCTAGGATGTATACTTCCTGTAATTAGCTATTATGTTATCTCTTCTTCCTAAAGGTAAGATTTCAGATACATTTGTGAAACTGATTCCCTATTTTATTCCCCATTTATTGAGTTAGCAGGACTATGGCGGAAGGTAGATTATTTTCTAGTGCTAGAAAAGGTTTGTGATGAACCCTGGAAGGACATTAGAAAATATCACTGTGGAAATGTTTGCCATTAGATTTATGACCCTGCATAACAGAATGGCATTAGAATTGATATTGTGGGAGTGTGTGCCCTAATTGGAATGTTGTGCCTATATTCCTGATAACACGCATGAATATCTGATCAAGCTAAAGACGTTAAATAGCAAATAAACATTTCTATTAAGGTGAATATTGGTGCTCGAGTGTATAGGAGCTCTAGAGACAGCGTATAGGAGCTCTAGAGACATCGTATAGGAGCTCTAGAGACAGTGTATAAGAGCTCTAGAGACAGCGTATAGGAGCTCTAGAGACAGCGTATAGGAGCTCTAGAGACAGTGTATAAGAGCTCTAGAGACAGAGTATAGGAGCTCTAGAGACAGTGTATAGGAGCTCTAGAGACAGCGTATAGGAGCTCTAGAGACAGTGTATAGGAGCTCTAGAGACAGTGTATAGGAGCTCTAGGGACAGTGTATAGGAGCTCTAGAGACAGTGTATAGGAGCTCTAGAGACAGTGTATAGGAGCTCTACAGACAATGTATAGGAGCTATAGAGACAGTGTATAGGAGCTCTAGAGACAGTGTATAGGAGCTCTAGATACACAAACATTTTATTGTATCTTGACATTTGTTAGTCATTTGCGTTCTCATAAATTTTCTGGCCATGTTTATCAAATGCTGTTTTACTCATAGGTGTAGTAAATGAAATGACCATTCTTCACCACTACATGTTATCCAAAACTGCAAGTTGAAATGATTTACTTTATAAATTCTTTATTTCAAAGTTATTTTTGTATGTTTTTCAATAAACATATACGATAGCAGAACAGAGAAAAATAAATACTGAACAAACGATGTCATTCAATATAATAAACAATATACACAAAAAGACACCATTGCGACATCCAACTTGGTTATATCCATAAAACTGCAAAAAAATTATAATAATACAATCAAAAACATAAACATAATACAAGACAAACAACAGGGATACACAAGGGAAATAAGGAAGGGGGGGCATAAGGAATGATCTAGAGCAGAACACAGATATCTAATATATAATAAAAATAAAATCAAAAGTGTGGCCATTCAAGATCTAGTTGGCAAATATATAACCAAAGCTACATATTATAGCCCAGTAAAACAGTTACTTATACTTCATCTTGGGGTATAAAATCCTTATAGGAAGAAGAAGATTTGAAGTCCATCCAACCAGAACATAAAAAAAAAAAAAAATTTCGTCTATTGACTTAAAAAAAATCTAGGTGTTGGAACCATTCCCAGGGGAAGGGAGGTACAGAAGAACGCCAACGGACTGGTATCACCGCTCTGGCTGCATTATTCAGATGTTTGAGTAAAGATTTTTTTATATTTAGAAATGGGTATATCTGAGTGCGATAAGAGCCAAAAATCAGGCCCAGTTGGGACAGGTGAGCCCAGAATCTCTGATGCCAATGCTATAATCTTTCTCCAAAACGGGACAATCAATGGGCAGTCCCGAAATGATTTACTTTAATTTAATGAATAGGGACATATTTGTGGTGGTTGGGTATAGGATGCCGGCGCTCGGGGTCAGAAACCCTCTGTCCCCGCATCCTAACCTATCTTCCCCCACTGGTACCCAAATCTATCCTGCCCCCGATATGCAGTCGGGTAGCCGGTGGACATAATCCCAACAGCCGGCTTCCCGACTGCTTTATCCCGGCGAGGGTTAAATGACAGGCGTCTAAAACTAGACGCCTGTCATTTTACCGACGCCGGGAGAAGGGCGCTCGGCATCCAGATCGAATTGATGCCGGGCACCGATGCGGACAGCCGTGGGGGGGGATGGTTATGTTTAGGGCTCCCAGGGGGGACTTAGGGTTAGGCACCCCCCCCGGGAGGTTAGGGTTAGGCTAGGGGAAGGGAGGGTTAGCCTTAGGCACCCCCGGGGAGGACTTAAATTAGGCACCCCCCCGGGGGACTTAAGTTTAGGCGGCGGGGAAGGGGGGGTTAGGTTTAGGCACTTAAGAGGGGGGATTAGGGTTAGGCACTGGGGGGAAGGTTAGGGTTAGGCACCCCTAAGGAGGGTTGGGGGGGGGGAGGTTAGGTTGGTTAATACTTACCTTGGGACAATCTCGATTTTCAGCCATGTCGGCCAGTCGCTGTCGGCATTTTAACTTGCGTCCGGTGGTAATTCATACCGATTCCTTGCCCCCTAACCCTCCACCCTAGTGCCTCACCTTAACCCCCTCTCCCTAACCCCTATCTCACTCAATACTTACCGTCAGGATGTTGGAGCCGGTATCCCGACAGTTGGGCTTTCAACTACATCCCATTTGTGGATGGCTCCATGAGTATAACGTTACAGATGGAGGTGAGCTGAAAGGGATGAAAGATGGGAATGGGGAAGTAGGACTTAATTGCCAGACCTTCATAAGGGAAATTCATTTCTAAATATGACTAACAAATTGCCTAAGAAAAAAAGAAATGGAGGAGAAAATTAATGTGTAAGTGTGATGGTTGGCACTTGTTTTTGTAAGAAATGATGTAGTTACCTAAGGGATTTTGCTTAATTAGATGTGTGATCTTATATATAGAAATAGAGAATGAGCATCAATAGTCAGAATAGTTAATACGTTAATTTGATATATCAGACTGGGGTAATTATGCAGAAAAAATTAATGTGAAATTATTAGAGCTGGTTTTTCAGTAAAAAAAAATATTGTGTACTGTATGTATAATATGTTACATTTTAATTAAATTTTCATTGTTTGAACCTATGAATATCAGTGTAACACCCAGAAAGGGTAACAGTGGGCGTGATTCAGAGGTGGATGCTTATCCCATTGTCAGGGCCTGGCTCTAGGGGTGTTCGACCAGTGCGGTTGAACAGGGGCGCCACCCATAGAGGGCGCACCCCTCCCCAACATCCCGGTTTCAGCGGGACAGTACTGTCCTGCTGTTCCACCCGTGGGCTGAAGTGGCCCGCGGGTGGTGAAATCGGGAGGTTGGAGACCCCCCACCGCCGCAGCTGTGCGGCGGTGCCGGACCCCCGGAGTATGAATGGATGCAGCGAGCATGAGCGCCACATCCATTCACAGAAGGGAGAGGGCTGGGGGAAGCCCAGCCAGTGACGGAGGGCTGGGCTTTACCCCCAGCCTGACGTTATTTGGAGGAGTGCCATGCGGGTACGCCTCCAAAATAACGTCAATTTTGGTCACGTACGCAGCGTATCGGGCCTGCACAGGGTGCTCAGACCCCTGGAGCCAGCCCTGCCTGTTGTGACGGTACTGAGAATCCATGCTAATGCCGCAGCTGCTGCCATTTGTACATAGACTGTGTCTCTGATCCGCCGCTTGCGTACATAGAAGCTCTACTGGTCGCACCATTAAACTCCATGGCAACCCTATGGCTGCTCAGAATGTCCTTCGGAACTAAGCTATTATTAGAGCGCTGTGTATGTGTCTATGAGCTGGGCGGAGGGTTGGGGGAAAACAGGGGAGGCTTTGTGAACCTTTGCCTAGGGCGCCCTGAAACCTTGCACCGGCCCTGCCAATGTCCCTACAAATGGGGCAGTGTCAGCCCTATTTTCTGGGAGTGCTGTTGTCAGTAGCTGCATCTTCCGACGCAGCCTAATTGGCCCCGGCAGGGAGAAAACCCCGGCCATCCTGAGTAACCTGATGTTAGGACGCAGCAGCGCATCACAGCAGCAGCCAGGAGGTGTTTATTTACACAAGACGCCTCCTGCAGCATAAGCATATTATTACCCAGACGCTATGTAGAAAGTCGCAGCGGCTGTACAATAGCATAAACTCTAAATCAGGCCCATAGTACAGAACAGCTAGTGCGGAATTAGAATGTTGGGACACGGGCTCCTCTACGTGTGGCTGCACTACCCCCTTGCACTCCTCATCCCCAATCCCCCCGCCCCCTTCCTTTCCCTTTGCTGGGCACCTAACAGGGATGTCTGACAGTGACTGGTGCCATGTTTCCTAAATGCTGCAGAGCAGACTCTATTGCTGTGCAGCAAGGTTTGGGGAGAACTGTGGTGGGCCATTCAGCATTGGACTAGTGTAAGAAATAGATCCGGGGTAGGCAACCTGTGGCACTGCATCTGCTGTGGCACTACACAACCCAGCATGCCTTGCCACAGTTTTGCATGAAAAATCTGTGGAAGGGCATGCTGGGATGTGTTTTTCGACAGCAGCTGGAGTGCCACAGGTTGCCTACTCCTGAAGTAGATTATTGTAATTAATTTATTAATAAAAATATAAAAAAAATACGTTATGTAATGTTTGTTTTTTTTTTAACTGTGTTCACTTCCAGATGTTTAACCAACCATGAGTACAAAGTACAAACATCACCACTGATCATGATATTGTAATAGCTTCACAGTGCCCACTATTATAGGTTTTTGGAGTTTGTGTACATTTACCATTTCCTGCACTTGGCATTTAAAGGCTTTTCTTTTATCTGCCCGTTCCTCCACTTCCCAGTGTCTGAGTCACCACACCTGCCAGTTTCCTCCCTCTGATTTTTGGAGTCAGAATTATTCAGTAGTTGGGGCACTGCCAAGAAAAATCCTTCCCCACCCCCTGTGCAGCTGGACAAGCCTGTGTGAACATACATACCAATGTGCCCACGTTTATTGTGGCAGGATGTGTAAGGATGGAACTCTTTGTATGCTACATATAATAAGATAATGAGGCCCCCATTTATTAATGATTGCTATTGCAATGCGATCTGGGTATGACATTATCGCCCATGATCACATTGCTATATGCGATCTATCAATTCCTAATAACCTTCATAGCCAAAATGTCGCTATTTAGCGTTATAAGTCTGTCGAAGCTGAATAATTGGTTGAGACAAGTTCAGTTTAAAATGTAATCGCGGCGACTCCATCTTGTGAATGGCCGCAAGACGCCATCTTGAAAATGAGATCGCAAGACGCCATTTTGCGAATGGCCGCCTAAGCGCCATTTTAGATAAACTCACATTTTAGTACATGTGGCGATAATACTAATAGCACCATGCATTTGCATCTTTCACCATTTCTCATACACACATTAATACATACAATAGCGCTGTTAACTAGTCGCATATTAGCGAATGCATAGGACTTTGTATGAAACCGCTGTTTTATTAGCTTTATGCGCACGCAACTGCCCCGAGTTAACTAGTGTCCTTATATCAAACCCTCAATACCCACACATTACATATCCACACATAAGGTTCAATAAGCTCTAAAGTGTATGACTTAAGTTGGTTCAGTTAGTTTAAATGCTGAGAAATAAAGATATTTGATAACTAAGGTATTATACATGTTAAACAAGCCATGTTTGGAGTTGTACTGATGCGTATCCTTTTTACAGTATTCCAGTGTTATCGGTGGGGAGATCGCATCATGCATTCCCGAGTTATGGATCGCAGAACCTACAACCAACAAAATGTATATTTTAGAAACAACTGTTAGGATGCTACGAGAGGCGTGAAGAGGAAGACCCCCAGCTGTTAGAGGCAGGGAGAGTCTGTTTGAACCAGCCTGTTAAATGTGCTGTAACAGATGCTTCACCCCTGAGAACCAATGATATCAGCAACAGACTTCTCTATTGTCCTGTTTATTCTGCGGGGTATAAATATGAGTGCACGAACGCTGGTTCTGAGTCTTCGTGCTGGATGCTGAATGACGAGGGGTCTCTTGCTGATGCCTATCTCTGGGTCCAGAAGCGCCTGCGTACGTATACTGTACTTGTGGTCTGTATAATTTCCTAAATTGTGTCTTGATCAATTGCGTGTAACTGTCTGAACTTTTACCTGAATATCACTTGTGCTTTGGAACCACAGATTCCACATCTAAGTCTTTATTTATGGTATGACTGCGTACGCAAACTAGCGTCATCCTTAGAAGGTATAGGCAGGACATTAGAAGGTATAGGCAGGACATTAGAAGGTATAGGAAGGTGTGTATAGAGGTTCTGATCCAGTATCGTTAAGTCGCACAAGAAATAATTTCTTTCCAGACTTTGATTGTGGTTCCAAAGCACAAAAAGATATTATTCACCAAAAAGCAGATAGTTACACGCTTTGATATAAAATACAATTAGCGCAAAAGATTATACATAAACAAGGTACAGTCAATACATTATGCAGGCGCTCTGGATCCAGACTTCCGGCATCAAAGGTGAAGCCTCCATCAACAGAAAGAATATGATGACTAACTAACAGATCCAGGGTGCTTGCATATAAACCCTTGCAGAGATTAGGCAATACAATAGAAACGAGTTGGCATAATCCTATTGGTTCTTCTTCTTGGTTCTTCTGTCATAGGTCAGTTGCTACAATGGTAGTTCAGCCATCCAATGGCTCTTTGTGTGTGTTTTAACTAATCAATAGACACTACATACAAAGTACATTCTAACACATAATTCTCTATAATCCATAACTTGCAGATGCATGTTGCGATCTCCGTGCCGATGGAACCAGAGATCTGCAAATAAAATGTGGTTTAGAATAGCACCAAACATGATGTGGCTACTACATACTAAACCTTAGATATCAAATACATGCATTTTATATCATTATACAATAACAAGTAAACCTAATATTTGCCTTTATACTAAGTAACCTTTTAGGAAATTTGTGTATGTGTAAGAGAATCTTGCGTAAAGTTGTTAACATGCGTGGTGCGTTTATGTGTAGAGTGTTTATGATAAAGTCTGTGTGTGTGTTATGCAATTCAGTGTATTTATGATGGATTAATATCTATTTTTTATCCCTTACATATTTTAAAACTACAGTGCAAGGTGTTACAAGCAGCTAGGTTCACTTTCAAGCAGGGTGGAGACCCCCATCTTATTGCCGTTGCCACTTCGTCTGATAGCTAATTCAAAGGTTTTCCTCTGCCTATTTAGAATACACTTGTCAGTACTTCTTAAGCAAACCTCTGATCATTGTTTCTGACTCTTCATTCAGACAAATTCAATTGTGCATATCAGTGTCTGGGTTATATTTCAATTGCCACAGCTATACTTGTCTGTATGCGGGGCTTCTCAATTCCCTGCATGAATGTTGTGTTTGTCAGTGTGAGAGTGTTGTATATTATTCGCTATTTAGTGGTGTGCGGATGTGTGGATACGTGCGCACACTGGGTGCATGCGCACGCAATGGTGCGGCGTGGATTGTACCAACATAAATCGGACAGCGGACGACCAAATCGTCCGATAACAGTTGAATTTGCGGTCACATGCAATTATTCGACTTCGACAGATCATAGCGGCTTCTGTGCTGGATCATCATTATTATAATCTTAAATGGTGCTCCAACCAATCATCTCCTAAATGTCATTTTTCGAACACATGAGGTGATTGGTTGGAGCACCATTTAAGATTAGTAACGAGTGATAACAATAATATCTCGTTGATAAATCTGGGCCATTGCGCACTACAGTAATCCCTTCCTTTCTTACGTCATCATCTCCTCCCCACTGCCAACAACGGTACCCAGCCTTTAGGCTCATTCAGCGTATTATTACGACTGCATATGCAGCAATGTTTATATAGCTTGTATGATTGATGTGACAGAGGGCCTAATTCAGACCCGCTCGCGAACGCTGAGCGCTCGCAAGCGGGTCGATGGTGCCCTAATGCGCATGCGCACGATGGAGGGAGCTCCGTCGTGCGCATGCGCGAGACCAGCATAGCGACAGCCAAGCTGTCACTATGGGTCTCGCACCAAAGGGGGCGTGCTGTCGATGGTGAGTGACAGCACGCCCCCTTTGGTGGGCGTTCCGGGGGTGTTGCTTCCCAGACGGAGCCGTTCCAATGGGACCGCCTACCGTCTGGGTCCGGCCCCACTGACATCACTAGTGATGTCAGTGGGAGTGCTTTTGGCTCTGATAGAGCCAAAAGCACTCCTGGGCTTGCGGCAGCGAGACCCTACCGCAGGGTCTCGTCGCGACCATCTTTTTGGCCACTCGCATAAGCTGTGGGTGGTCACCCACAGCTATGCGAGCGGCCAGGAGGCCGCTCCATTTTTAGGTAGGAGGGCCCTGATTCAGAGCGAGCGCTCTGGTCAGAGCGTCCAGCTCTGAATCAGGCCCTGAGCACGCTATCCGTGAAACGGGCCAGTGACCGGGCAAGCACACGGAAATCTTCTGTCTCGGGGGAGTGACGTGGGCGTGTATGGCGGCTTCCGTGCTCGATCACAGCATGAGGACGGAGATTGGACACCTGTATCAGGCAGACATTTTGTAGCCATGGAAGAATGTGGAAGTCCAGATAATGATGATAATGGTTACAGCTGCAAACGTGAAAAAAGTGAGCGGGATAGACTTCCACACGCAGCCGCGAGGAGTAGGCTGCCGCCACTGAAAGGAAGAGAGGAGGCGGATCCGTCTGGCTCAGAATCAGGGACAATATGTCATGTATATTGGTTTTTCCATGTGAAAACAGACAGTCATGTGTTTTATGTTTTTTTCATATGTATATTGCATATTATAATGTGTTTTCTATGAATACTTACTCATGATCTAATTACTATTTCTTTACATATTGTATATACCACTTGCTATTTCCTTTCCAAAGAATCCAAAAATAATGCCTAATCGTTCTTCTAAACTACACATATATGAGCGTAAGTGGGTGTAGTCCTAGCTCAGTCCACCTGCTTTGCCATTTATCATTACCATACAGCCATTCTGCAGCCACTGATTACACTTGGCAGACACTGTCACTTTCTGATTCAGTATGTGAAAAGCTGCCAACATTTTAAAATGTTTCTTGGGGCCCTCTGCCTCTCATCCATCCGTCCACGAAGGCTACAGGCGTTCCTGGCTAGATGACTCGTCATTGACCGAATCTGATAATAGTGGGATTTTTACATTGTAAATACGCCTTTTCAATAAATATTAACACCTAGGGCTCTATTCATTATGTTAATTAATGATAATTAACATTCCAACTTGCCGCGAGCACTGGAGCAATTCATCATTGCTGCAGCGCGTAGATAGCTGATCCGAAAATCAGCTGTCTCCCCGAATCTTTTCACTGCTCCTGTCTGAGCAATGAATCTTTTCACTGTGAAACTACAGTAGTGCACCTGTGTGAACTAGAGTCCACGCAGGCTCACAAAAGCCCCGGCGTCCAGCGGAAGGAGACGGACAGTAACCCGGGACTTCTTCCCATAGGGAAGGAGCAGGGTGAGTGCTGTCTGCGGGAGCACCCGCCATCTGAAGATGGCAAATGCTCCCGCAGTGAAGCTCCGAAAATATAGTATTTTCGGAGCTTGATTAATTTCTGTCCTCATACTAGTGTATGGGGACAGCGGGCCACATCAGGAGAGAAAAGTATGCAGGATATATCTGTGATATCTCCTCAATTACCTTTTTGATAAATGGTCCGAAAATTAAATTTCTACAAAAGCTGGTGTAAATGTTCATTTTCACCTGCTTTTGTAGAAATTAGGTGATAATGAATAGAGGCCCTCATTCAGAGCCGCTCGTAAGTGGCCGTACGCTCGTAGTCATCCGATGTTGTAAAACCACGCATGCGTCGGTGTAACAGTGCGCATGTGCGTACGGCTGATTGCGATCATTTTTCCAGTCATTCGTCGAATAGCGAACAGGAAGTGACATGTCAAATGTGATTGACAGAACTGTCCGTTTTGGGGCGGTGACGGGGGTGGAGATGGGAAAACACAGGCGTGTCGAGGCGTTTTTGGGGCGTACATAAATTATCTGATGCGAACGGCCAATGTGAACGGAAAAAGTGATACGTCACTGACTGATCCCCTTTCCATTAAAACTTCTCGCTCAGCTTGTGGTCTGGTATACTCTACCGCAATGACGATGGTCTCTTCGTCCTTCCCGAGGCACATCGATGCTCTTTCGATTTATCAATTGATGCCACAAAAACAATCAGTGTTGAATTGTAAAAATGCTTGTAAGGTGTTTAGCAAATAGTTTTTTTTTGTAGCAAAAAGCCATACGCAGGTGAACTACTCAGCTGCTAATTTCTGGGTTATACAATCAATTAGCTTACAAAATTATTTAAAAATTGCGTGTTTTTGCCACATTTGTTTTTTTTATTTTTTAGGGCAACAATATTGTACGCATGTTTGTTCTTTTTCTTCATTTTTTAGGGGCTAAGAAAACAATCGTCCTTTTGTTTTTTGCTAAGTGTTAATTAAAACTCATAAATTGTTTTTAACCCTTGGCTTTTTTTTGCCAAAATAATGTTTAGATTTCCATTGTATTGTTTGTAATTTTGTTTGCGTGATTACGTTTTAACCAGTTTTTAAAAAATTTCCAATAGAATTGTGCAGATTTTAAACAGTATTTTATTTTTTGTCACTTTTTTTTTTTGTGTTTTTTCAAAAATAAAATCTGGATAACGTAAAAACAATAAACAAAATATTTTAGAACTACACAAACAAAAAAAGTGGCATTTGAAAACCACAAACAAACAAATTTTAAAAACAATTCACAAGAAAGGAGAGGGAGGTTTTGGGCATTAAGGAATATGGGGCAAACACAGAGAAGGATTGTGGGAAAATTAGCCAGTGCTGTCATCGCCTTTTGGCCCGTTTGGCCAGGGTAGAGAGGGAGCCTGAATGGGTCCGGGAGGTCCTTCGGCTGTTGTGTCCTCTGGATGTGATGTTGTGTCCTCTGGACTAGGCATAGGGCTAGGCACATTTGGAGGGATGGCTGTTGTTGTGCCCGAGGTGGAGGGTCCTGATGTTCCGGCAGGAAGGGAGGCTGGCTCCAACATCTGCTGGTGAACGAGCTGCTCCAGGGCATTTGCTATTCGGACGTTGGCCCCAGTATTTTCCGCCAGGGCCTTAGCAATGGTCATGTTGGCTGCAGCACTTTGCTCGAGGGCGTCCGCCACCCGTAGCAGACTGGCGTCCAGCCTCTGCAGAATCTCGGTGTGCTGATCCGTTTTAATATTGAGATCAGTGAGGAGGGCCACTACCTGCGAGGGGGAATGCCCTGGACTGTCTGCCACAGGGTCCCCAGCCGGATCTACTGCTTCCTCCCCTGCAGAGCCAGCAGAAATTCTGCGGCCAAAGCTCACCTCTGGAGCAGACTCATCCGCCTGTGTCTCTGTGATAAAAAAGAGTAACATTAGAATCTAGATATTGTCCCAAACACATTTCTGAGTTGTTAACATTACAACATTTATCTTGGGCAACATGAGGAGCCGCAAAGTCTGGCATGTCGGTATCCATGTTCGACACGCCAAACACCTCCTCATCCTGCACACACCCCTGGGCCATCTCCTCCAAATCGGTGAGCTCCAGTGACACAGGGGTGGGACCCCCACCTCTCCCCCCTGCATGCCTAGCCCTATCAGCCAGTTTTTGCTTAAGCCGATATTTGAAGTCGCTCCATCTGTGGGTTAAAAAGTTGGCATTATTCATGCAGTATTTGGACCTGTAAACAATTTTTTTTCAAATGTCGTTTTTACGTACCGGCATTTGACCTCCCGGGTTGAACAATCAAACTCACCCACCCTATTGACAGCACTGGCTATGTCATCCCACATTTTCCATTTCTGGCTTGCACCCATATTCCTTGGTGCCTGTGGCAGGTTGTCATTGCACATTTGCACCAAAACCTCCATCTCCTATCTTGTGAATTGTGGCTGCCTTTTTTTTTTTTTGTTTAGTTGGCCTACTAGGCCCAGCAGCCTATTCTATGGCATCCTCCACTCCTTTTTTTAAAAAGATTGTAAAAATTATAATGTAAAACGTTACCAAAATTATTGTGAAACATAATCCTTTAGTCCAAAAAAGACAAATACTTACCTGGCGCCTCTTGGCCAGTGCTTTGCTGCTCTGTAGCCATTTTTGACTTTCAGGTCTCACTACAGCAGACCGATTGGGGTTTTCAGTGACGTTTTTATACATGCGTCAGCATTATTCGTCCGCATCATTGATTGTGCGCTGTTATTGTCCGTCCTTAATTTGAGCGGGAAATTAAAGACTATTTATGGCTTGGTGTGACTCGAGTCGAGGTTGCATGTTATGAATGTTGGAGGTTTTGCGTAGGAGTTGATTGTTGGCGGAATTTGGAGTTTTAGGAGGATTTTTATCTTGTGATCGTTTTGTTTGTTTTCTTATTTAATTTCCATTCGCTTTTTTTTTATTGTTTAGCTTTTTTTTCGGGATTTTTTGAGTAAGTCTTTTTAAAAACCACCGTAAAAAATAATAGTAAATAGTTTACAAATGTTTGTACTAATTTTTTTAATTTTTTTTTTACAGTTATTTTGGCATTGCCCCATTGAAGTTTTTGTACTTTATGATATTTGTCTGTTTTTGGTAAGTGTTTTTAGTTTCATGAAGTTACAATTTCGATGTGTTGGTCTTCGCATGTTTCGCTAAGTAATCTTGTTTTTTTTCTTGGACCAATCATGTCTTACCACTTAATATAGCGTACTCTTTTGCGAAATAATGTTTGAGTCATTTTTAATTTAAAATGAACGTACTGTTTAGCGCACTAATGTCTCCTTATTTAACTGTAAAAGTTGCGTACTATTTGCACACTAATGTCTCCTTATTTAACTGTAAAAGTTGCGTACTATTTAGCGCACTAATGTCTCCTTATTTAACTGTAAAAGTTGCGTACTATTTAGCGCACTAATGTGTTTTGAATTTTTCAGTGTAAAATCATGTTTTACCACTAAATGTAGCGTGCGATTTTCCGAACTAATGTGTGCTCCCTTCTCTATTTTTAACCCCCCAAAAATGTGTTTACAATCCAAATTTTCAAAAAAAAAGAGAAAAATATTTTCTACTTTTGAAATGTAGGTTGTTCTACTCATGACAAGTCCCCGGCCTGTAAGCATCTTTGGATTTCTTAGAAAAGATAAGTATATTTTTCTTTACACATTTGTCTAAAACAATAACTACCTGGCTTACCATTTCAGGTTGATGTTGGTCGTATTATATTGGCCATGGTTCCAGAACCTGACCAACCTCAACTTCGTCCCAGGCATAGGCCTCGTAGGCGTGCAAGGCCCCAGATATATAGAACTCGTGTCACCCTTTTTGGAATGCCAGATGATGAGGTATTAAGACGATACCGTCTTCCTCCACAAATCATCATAGACACTCTCTCATTAATAGAGAGTGATCTTGAACGGCAAATTGACAGTCCTACAGCAATACCACCACTTACACAATTAATGTCGGTGTTACATTTTTGTGCCTCAGGATCCTTTCAAACCACTGTGGGAATAGTTACTGGAATCTCCCAATCCCCCTTTTCAAGGATCCTGAGGGCAGTGATGGAGGCCATTTTTAAACACCTCCATCATTTTATTAAAATGCCATTGGATATGGGTTCCCTTAGTGTGGCGAAGGCTAATTTTTACCAAATAGCTGGCTTCCCACACATCATAGGGGTTGTGGATGGCACTCACATACCACTTCAGCCTCCAGCAAGGCTGGAGGCTATATTTAGGAACTGAAAGCACTTTCATTCGATTAATGTAATGGTGGTATGTGATGCCTCCCTCCAGATCCTGTCCCTGAATGCCAAATTCCCCGGAAGTGAAAATGATTCCTTCGTCATCCGGCAATCAGGGATTTGGCACAAATTAAACAACCTCCAAGCTGGTGATGCGTGGCTTCTGGGTAAGTTTAAACCTTCTGTTGAAACCAATGCAAATCTTGTTACACAATGGTCCTGATGTTTTTTTATATATTTTCACAGGAGACAGTGGTTACCCTTGCACGCCCTGGCTGCTCACTCCTTATTTGGTTCCCAAACCAGGGCCACAAAGTGAGTATAATTCCGCACATACAGCCACCAGGCAGGTGGTGGAGCGCTGTATCGGCCTTTTAAAAGGCCGATTCAGATGCCTCCACCGCTCTGGTGGCGACCTCATGTATTTGCCGGCTATGGTTTCCAAAATTGTGGTCCTGTGTGGGATATTTCACAACATCGCCATAAGGAGTGGTGGCCCAATGCAGCCAGAGGATGCCTTGCCTGAGGATGCACCCCCCGAGGTTGGTCGGAGGTCAGTATGTGGGGGGCCATACGCGATGATGTGGTGGCCAGATTTTTTAGGTAATTATTTTCTAAAAAAAAGTTAATTGACACAATGTAGACATGTAAGATTTTAATGGCCAATTTTAATTTGTGTTTTTTCTATGTTTGTCTTTTATTCCATAAAATTAAACTAAAAAACGATGCCTACTACCTGTTCCAAAAAATTGACTTCATGTGGACACATTGGATATAACTTCTGGAACAATGATTTCTTCGCCTCATTTGTGGATTCATGTTGGCATGCTACTTCTTCAAACAGTTCTTGATTGTTGTTGTTATTTTCTTCTTTTTGGTGTTGGTTGTATTTTTGAGTGTATTTTCACTGTGTGAATTGATTGTGACAATTCACTTTGTGCTTATTATTTGTGTGCATTAAATTTTTGTTTAACGTTAAACAAACATTTCCTTGGTAAATTACAAGCAAGTGTAGCCTGGTCCAAAAAAGGCAAACTTGCTTAATGGCTAATCCTGTAATGTGTTAAATTGTAAAGTATTTTACCCTGCTTTGTGGCTAAAAACAAACAACAAAGGTATTATGGTGAATCAGTATGTTTTCTAATCTTGGCCTAAGCAGGTTTGTTTAAATTTTTACATTACCCACATAAATTAAAAAAAAAGAAATGCAGTTAATTCTACAAACCTATTGGTATTGTTAGGTGTTTAATGTGCCAGCTTACATACTTACTTGAGCTTTCTACAATCTAATTTACATTACGTAAAAAATCATGCTACAATAGTCGACTTATGTAAGGTTCAACAATATAATATTTACAGACAAGGAATGAGACTTTAATAAATCAAAATATTATTTATTTTATGGAACATTTTTAATGTGAAAAAAAAAAAAATTAGTGCCGCTGGAGCGCCAACAAATGATCCAGGACCACGAGCATGCCTACTACATGGCCCCTCAAGCTCTGCAATCCGGAAACAGGTCTTGGTTCCGCCTCTGGTCCTCTGTGGGTTATAAAAATGTGTGGATTACTAAAATGACACCTTCATTTATATGTTACCAACCAACTTAAAAATCAGACTATACTTAAAAAAAAGAAAAAAAAAAAAAACAACAACAAAGTAATGCCAAACGCAAAGATTGACTAAAAAAATTTACAAAGAAATAAAAAAAAAAACACAAAAAATAGGGAGAACTACGCATAAATACAACATTTGTTGGTACCGTAAACAAGAAAGACACAAGTATGAGTGTTTGGACATGTGTCATATGTGTAAGGGGAAAACATCCTAGACATTGTTTCACAAAGATATATATCCAAAACATTAGAAATACTTAACAAATTTGAAATGCACAGGCAAAAGGAAAACATGCACACGCAGGTATGTCCTAAATAAAGAAACAGGGCTATACGGAAAACATGCACACGCAGGTATGCTTACATTTAAAATGATTAAAAAAAAAACACTTACTTTCAACAATTTGCTAACGCAAATTGGCCAAAAGGCGTGGGGATCTGCGGCGTAGATCAGACCATCGCCTTTCGAGCTGGCCGATATTGCGGCGGTAGCCCAATGTACGCAGCCGGCGCCGCACCTCCGCATAGGCTTTCCGCTTGCGGAGGTTAGTGATGGGGACCGGATGTTCTGTTATTCTCCGGTCCATCACATCTGTGAGGACCAGGAGTTCGCGGCGACAAAATGCTGCGGCTCTCATGATGGCAATGATTTTTTCAACACAAAACAGTTTTAATAAAGGTCCCCGAAAAAATTTGATTGGCTAATGTACTTTGAAAATTAACAGAAAGCATTCTATTGGTTATTGTATGAGTCATGTGACCTACACCCTCACAAATATAATGTGAGTTATGATAGGCTTGATGCAGTGACATGCGTAAGCTAATTAAAATATTATTAATAAAGCTGAAAAATCTGCATATAAAGAAACGCAAAACAATAGTAGCATTAATTTCAAACAAACTGTAAAATTTGAAAAAACATCCCCTTGGTACAAACGTACGTATTCTGCGGAAGGAATGACACACACGGACAAAAATAAAGTTTATTGACAGTGCAAAAAAAAACGATTGCAAAGATGTGAATACCAATTAAGCTAATGATTATACTGATTGCTATTAATCGATTCTAGTATGTTTGCAGAATGAAATAGCAGGCAAACGATAAATGACAGGCCCACTTCCGGATTTGACTTGTGCGAGTGTACCCTGCATCCAAAGAGGAGACGGACGGTCGCTATTTTGAACGTTCGCTAGCTAGAGGAGGGGTTGGGAGACTATGGGGCGGAAGATTAGCTGCGAGTGAACATACGAGCGAGCGCTTAATTTTACATTTTTTCGCTCGTACGCTGAACGAACGAACGGCCACTTGCGTCCGGGTCTGAATCAGGCCCAGAGCCCCTAGAGACGAAGGGCTGGATGTACTAACCTTGCCATGTACATCCCGCCAGTCATTGCAAAATTACTAATCGCATATGTACTAACACGTGATTAGTATCGCAAAGGACAGCCTTTGCAAGAAGAGCTGCCCTTTGCGAAGCAGCCAATGCCGGGTAAGGGGGTCTCCGTGGGTCTCCGCCCTGTCCGAGCCCGAGGAGCTTCCTGCTGGTGACCTCTGCAGGAAGTCCTGGGCTCCTCCTCCTTCTCCCTGCACCCGGAAGAAGAATAGGAGGAGAAGGAGGCGGAGGACTCAGAAGGAGCGCGGGACGGCACGCAGGAGGCTGAGGTGAGTGGGGGAGCCGGAAAGAGAGGTGCGGGGCGGCGACGAACAGATACGGTAAGAAGCCCATAGGTTTCTATTGTGATGTCCTGGTTTTATTGTGGGCCTGGGGTGGTGATAGGAGCAGAAATAGAAGCAGATTTAAAACAAAACGTGGAACTTTTAACAAGTGGTTTGGCAGACATGAACAATGGGAGAAAATAAGTCCAGGGATGGCACTAAAGTGCAAATGGGAACTGAGGTGAATGCAGTGAGTAAAAGTCCAGGTAGTGGCAGATAGGAGCAGTCCAGTATCCGGGTCTTGTGAGGGTGGTGAAAAAAGACTTGTCCAGCAGTGTGAGGTTCTGGTTAATAGGGAAATGTTCAGTTAATGACAGGCAGGGGAAATCAGGTGTAGTGGTTGAAATGAAGAAATGCAGGCTGAGGGAAAATCATCCAGCAGAGTGTCAGTGGAGGCAAGGTGCAGGGTGAACAGCAGACTCAGGTACTCAGGCAAGGGGAAGGTAATGGAGGGTGCAGGGTAGTCCAGTGGGGTTGGAGCAGACAAGCAGGCAGGCAGGTAGCGTTTCACAGGAACAGATGGTGAGCACAGGGAACTCTCTCTCAGCTATGCTGAGAAACACGTTGCACTGGCAATGAAGTGAGGCTCTGAACCTCCCTAAATACCAAGTGCTGTGCCGTGACTGGCAATAGAGAGCATGTGACAAACCAGGATTGGGCGATTAGGTCACGTGACCGGAGGCAAGATGGCGGCGCCCATGCCAGATGCGAACGGAAGCACCAAGTGACAACATGCCCGCACAGAACCACGCACAGCCAACACCCCTCGCCAAACACCAGCGCCACCACCAGACGCCCCCCACCATAGTGACCTCACAGGTAATACCTATCAACCACCATGCCGAGAAACTCTGGTCGTGACAGTACCCCCCCTTATGGGTGGCCTCAGGACACTCACCAGGCTTTTCCGGATGAGCAGTATGGAATCTCCTGACCAGGGCGGGAGCATGGATATCTTGTGCATGAGTCCAACAGCGCTCCTCTGAACGGTAACCCCTCCAATCCAGGAGATACTGCAATTGTCCTCTGCGGATGCGAGAATCCATGACCTGAGAGACCTCGAACTCCACGTCTCTTTCAGTCTGGACGCGAGGGGGAACAGGAAGGACCTTGCAGAATTTGTTCAATATTAGAGGTTTTAGGAGGGAGATATGGAATGAGTTTTGAATTTTTAGATAAGCAGGCAGCTGAAGGCGATAATCCACAGGGTTGATTATTTCTGTGATGGAAAAGGGTCTGATGAACCGGGGAGCAAACTTCATCGAAGGTACTCTGAGACGGATGTTCCGGGTGGACAACCAGACTTGGTCTCCAACTTGCATGCAAGGTACCTTCCTACGTCTCCTATCTGTCTGAAGTTTGTAACGGGAGGACGCCTTCTCCAAATCAGAATGTACTTGAACTCAATTAGATGCAAATCTCTGTACAGTATCCTCCACGGCTGGCACATCAAAGGGTGCTACTATAAGGCATATATATACTTGGGGCAGTGTGTGATAGGATGTGAACTAGGGCACTACTATTGGGCATAAAATGAACTAGGACGGTACTATAGGGTATAAAATGAACTAGTGCACCCGGAAGAGGAATAACATAAACCAGGGCACTACTATGGGGCACAATATAAACCAGGGGCAGTGTGTGATATAATGTGAACTAGGGCACTACTATGAGGCATAAAATGAACTAGAGCACTACTATGGGCAGGGGCTGACTGGCAACTTTTAGCCTGGGGCAAATGCATGCAGGCGGCCCTGGCAGAGGAGTAGCGTGTAGCCAGGGTGCCCGAAGAACGTGCGTGCGCGAGAGGACCCCCTTATGCAGGCCTCCAGTAGTGCCCCCAGTAGTGATCCCCCTATGCAGTGCACCTTATACAATGCCCCCAGTAGTGGTCCCCACTGTGCAATGCCCCTTGTGCCCCCAGTAGTAAGCCCCTTATATAGTGCCCCCAGTAGTGGTACCCCTATGCAGTGCCCCTTATATAGTGCCCCCAGTAGCAGTCCACCCCCCATGCAGTGCCCCCAATAGTGGTAACCCTTATGCAGTGCCCCTTAAATAGTGGCACCAGTTGTAGTCTCCCCCTATGCAGTACCCCCAGTATTGCCCTTTTTATAGAGCCCCCAGCAGTGGTCCCTCGATGCGGTGCCCCCAGTGGTAGTCCCCTCCCCCCTATGTAGTGCCCCTAGTAGTAGTCCCCTCCCCCCTTTGTAGTGCCCCTAGTAGTAGTCCCCTCCCCCCTATGCAGTCCACCTAGTTGATGTTCCCTCCCCTTGTAGTGCCCCTATTAGTAGCAGTCCCCCCTTGTAGTGCCCCTAGTAGTAGTCCCCCCCTTGTAGTTGTAGCCCCCCATTTTAGTGCCCCCAGTTGCAGTCCCCCCCTTGAAGTGCCCCCAGTAACAATCCCCAGTAGTGGTCTCCACCTTACAGTGCCGCCAGTAGTGGTCCCCCCTTGTAGTACCCCCCCTGTAGTCGCCCCCCCTTGTAGTGCCCCCAGTAGTGATATCCCCCTTGTAGTGCCCCCAGTAGTGGTCTCCCTCTTGTAGTGCCCCCAGTACTGGTTCCCCCTTTGTAGGGCCCCCAGTAGTAGTCCCCCCCTTGTAGTGCCTCCAGTAGTGGTTCCCCCCTTGTAGTGGCCCCAGTAGTAGTAGTCCCCCCCTTGTAGTGCCTCCAGTAGTGGTTCCCCCCTTGTAGTGCCCCCAGTAGTAGTAGTCCCCCACCTTGTAGTGCCCCCGGTAGTGGTTCCCCCCCTTGTAGTGCCCCCAGTAGTAGTAGTCCCCCCCTTGTAGTGCCCCCAGTACTGGTTGCCTCTTTGTAGGGCCCCCAGTAGTAGTCCCCCCCTTGTAGTGCCTCCAGTAGTGGTTCCCCCCTTGTAGTGCCCCCAGTAGTAGTAGTCCCCCCCTTGTAGTGCCTCTAGTAGTGGTTCCCCCCTTCTAGTGCCCCCAGTAGTAGTAGTCCCCCCTTGTAGTGCCCCCAGTAGTAGTAGTCCCCCCCCTTGTAGTGCCTCCAGCAGTGGTTCCCCCCTTGTAGTGCCCCCAGTAGTAGTAGTCCCCCCCTTGTAGTGCCTCCAGTAGTGGTTCCCCCCTTGTTGTGCTCCCAGTAGTAGTAGTCCTCCCCTTGTATTGCCCCCAGTAGTAGTAGTCCCCCACTTGTAGTGCCCCCAGTATTAGTAGTCCTCCCCCTTGTAGTACCCGCCCCTCCCCCAGTAGACACACGTAATACATTTTTTTTTTTTTTTAAACTTACCTCAATCCCCGCTCCCGCCGTCGCCATCCGCTCCTCCGTCTGTCCTTCCCGGGCCGCTCTGCATTATGGGAGAGATGTCATGACGTCATGACATCATGACGCCTCTCCCATTGCCCACTGCGGGAGCCGGAAGATGGAGCGGCTCCTGCAGTGGGCGCAGCAGCAGCTAATGAGAGTCTGACAGACTGTCATTGGCTGCTGATCAAAACAAACGCACAGCTGCCGGAGCCGGCGGCTGTGTGTTTGTCACTTGTGTAGCGCTGACCGAAATCCGTCCGGTCAGCGTTACACACGCGGTGCAGTCTGTGTCACAGTGACACAGACTGCCCGCGGACCGAATGACGCTGCGGCCCGGGGGGCAGGGTGCCATGTGCCCAGCCCGCCACTGACTATGGGACATAAAATGAAGTTGGGCACTACTATGGGGCATAAAATGAAGTTGGGCACTACTATGGGGCATAAAATGACTTAGGGCACTACTATGGAGCATACAATTAACTAGTGCACTACTATGGAACATAAAATGAACTAGTGCACTACTATGGGGTATAGAATGAACTAGGGCACTACTATGGGGCATATATATATACTGGGGGCAGTGTGCTATGATGTGAACTAAGGCACTACTTTGTGGTATAAAATCATACTTGCCTACCCTCCTGATTTGGTCGGGAGCCTCCCAAAAATCGGGTGCCACTCCCGACTTCCCGGGAAGGCAGGCAAGTCTCCCAGCTGCCGCCGATCCCTCCTGTCCCAGCGCAATTACTTGTAAAACCCTGGAAAGCCAAGGGGGGCGGTGATGTGATTCGCGTCATTTTGGCACCGCCCCCTGCTTCACACTGCCTGTAATATCGGCAGTGTGTAGCGGGGCCAAAATGACGCGCTCACGTGGCTCCGCCACCCGCCCAGCCCGCAAAAACTTGTCATCTGGCCGGCCCCGCCCTCGTATTCTAGCCCCCTCCCCAGTAATGTCGACCTGGCTGCTCTCTCCCGGGAGGGGCAGCCAGATAGTCGGCAAGTATGTATAAAATTTACTAGTGCACTACTATGGGGCATAAAGTGAACTAGGGAGCTACTATGGGGCATAAAATGTACTAGTGCACTACTATGTGGTATGAAATGAACTAGGGCACTACTATGAGGCATATATATACTGGAGGCAGTGCGTGATATTATGTGAACTAGGGCACTACTGTGGGGCATAAAATGAACTAGGGCACTACTATTGGGCATAATATATGTACTGGGGGCAGTGTGTGGTATAATGTGAACTAGGGCATTACTTTGGTGCATAAAATGAACTATGACGTTACTATGGGGCATACTATAATCTGGGGGCAGTGTGTAATATAATGTGAACTAGGGCATTACTATGGGCATAAAATGAACTAGGGCACTATTATGGGGCATAAAATGAACTAGGGAACTCCTATAGGGCATAAACAACCGCTGTGGAGGGAGGTGTCTCTCTAGAAGCAATGGGGCAGGGACCCTACAAATGTTGCTATAGGGCCCACAAAGTTCTGGCTAAGCACCTGGTAGCTATGAATGTATGTAGTCAGTGGTTTCATTTTATCAGGCTGTTCCTCACTGTCCCAGTAGCTGTACAGACATTGTACAGGACTAGTTAGGATGATGAAACATTGTGTGATAATGCATTGTGTGTACAGAACTCAGTGGAGATATTCGCCCATATGCCAAGTTTGGCGCATCTAGCCTGCCACTCCCTCCATGCTTGGGTTTATATACATCATCATTATTATTGGCACTTGCACCATCCCTATCCCAGATTCATCTGAAAACAGAGGGATTGCTGCGTAAGCCCGGCTTTTCACAGCCCGCAGGTCCGTCAACACGCCCTAGCCACTCTTTCCGTAAATTTAGCCTATGTGCAAATGCCCCTCTTACCACCCAGTCAGGACCCTAACTAGAGATGTGTGAGCAGTGCCATCACTCAAGGCGCGGGGCCCTTGGGGAAGCACCATCGCTGACCCACAGTACCTGCATTTGGTTTTCTGGGCTTCTGGAATTGCACCCTACAGAACGCAAAACTCCCACCAAACAATGATTGGAATTGGTGAATCAGGTTGTCCAACATGCTGGATTTCAGCGAGCAATCTGGGCTGTAGATCGCTAGTATGGTAACATACCGATTTGCAGACCGCTACTAATAAAATGATCAGCCTTTCACAATTGGTAGATCTGTCCTGAAAAAGATCTGCATATCACTGAAATATATCTGTATTGTAGGGGCGCAGATTGGTGGATTGGGGAATCTTTAAATTGGGGAGATAAAGAGGACCTCATTCAGAGGCGGTCGTTAGTTACAAGCGGTCGCTCTGAATCAGGGCGGCCGCTTGCATCCTGAACGGCCGCCTCCTTGTCGATCGTTAAGCTGTGAGTTACCACCCACAGCTTAACGAATGACCAGGTTGATGGTTGCGATGGTGATCACCATCACGACCATCGGGCTTATGACCAGACCCTAATGTTATGCCTGGGCACTCGTAGGCCCCAGGGAGCTTTCTGTTCTGATGGAGCAGGAAGCTCCTCACTGACATCACTGATGATGTCAGTGCGGCCACCCACAAAACGGTAGGCGTTCGTAAAGGAACGCCTCCATTTTGGAAACACCCCCCCCCCCGCCTACCAAACGGGGGCAGCTGTCGATCAATATCGACAGCCGCCCCTTTGATAACGAGCTCCAGAGCGACAGAGTTTCTCTGTCGCTCCGGGGCTTGCGCACGCGCAGTGCGGACGCTGCGCGTGTGCAGGCCAAACCATTGAGTCGGTTACGAGTGCATATGCGCTCGCGACTGACTCTGAATAAGGTCCAGAATCTGAACTGGTTTTTTTTTTTTGTGATTGCTGATGTATAGGTCCCATTATAATACAACAAGCAGAGAGTAATAAAGTTCTCCTCCTTTTCTCCGTTGCTATAAGAGCTTCTTCCTAATTGAAGTAGCCACAATATTTTTAACCCGGCGCTTAAGATCACCTGCTTCCTGCATTCATTTTACAAGCTACTCTGAGTTTTCAGCCAATACAATTCTCTTGCTAATCCCTTCCATACCTTTCTAGCGTAGAGTGATTTATTATAAATGCAAAGACATTAATATAATATAAATATTAATATTTATTTACCGCACTGAATCATTTCCTACCTGAAGATAGAGGAGACGCACAAAGAAACACTCAATGAATGATATCCTTTTATATATTTATTTTAAAAATGTATCTACATTAACAATAGAATCACTAAGCACATTAGTAATAAGGGATAAATTAACAGAACTAAAACAAACTACACTCCACGCTAGTTATAGCATATAATACAATACAGCTTAGTAGTACTGGACTCGCTTCTCACTTGGAGCCAGTTATGAGGTTGGACACAAGGCAGTTTTCATACCTCCCAAGCTTTGAAGTGGGAGATATGCTCAAGTGCATAAAATGGGGGGACGGTCACATGACAATGATGCGTCCCACTTCTGACATGAGCGCGTCCAACACCCTTCAAAATAACTTTTCGAAGTAGCGCACATGGCACCCGCTCATCGCTGCTCTGCTTTCTGGCGCCTCGTCTGCCCCTCCTCTATTCTGTCGCTCTCTATCTTTATTAAGGACCTGCGTAGTTTCTGTTTGGTTGTCAGACAAATGTTCTGAAATAAAGGGCCTGATTCAGAGATGTACGCCATGCCGACTTTTACGCAGACCGAGCGATTGTTCTCCATTGCACATGCGTCAGTGGCGTAACTTCATCCCAGGTGCCCGGAGGCAAGATAAATGTTGGTGCCCCCCCAAACTAAAATGTACCACCCCCCAGCACCTATGCCAGCCCCAGCTGCTGCCGCCCCCCTTATGCAGTTCCTTTTATTTAATGCCCCCAGTAGTGGCCCCCTACGCAGTGCCCGCCTATGTAGTGCTCCCCAGTAATGGTCCCCCTATGCAGTACCTCCAGTAGTGAGCCCCCGGTAGTTGCCCCCAGTAGTGAGCCCCCTGTAGTTGCCCCCAGTATTGAGCCCCCTGTAGTTGCCCCCAGTAGTGAGCCCCCTGTAGTTGCCCCCAGTAGTGAGCCCCTATAGTTGCCCCCAGAAGTGAGCCCCCTGTAGTTGCCCCCAGTAGTGAGCCCCCTGTAGTTGCCCCCAGTAGTGAGCCCCTTGTAGTTGCCCCCAGTAGTTTCCCCCAGTAGTGAGGCCTCTGTAGTTGCCCCAAGTAGTGAGCCCCCAGTAGTTGCCCCCAGTAGTTGCCTCCAGTAGTGAGCACCCTGTAGTTGCCCCCAGTAGTGAGCACCCTGTAGTTGCCCCCAGTAGTGAGCACCCTGTAATTGCCCCCAGTAGTGATGGCCCCCACCGCGCGCACACACAAAAAAACCCAAAAAAACACTTACCTTTATCCCCGCTCCAGTGCTGCTGTTGTCCATCCCCGGCATCCGCTCCTCGGCACTATGGCACTATGGGAGTGACGTCATTACGTCACTCCCATGGTGCACTGCGGGACCCGGAAGACGGAGCTCACTCCTGAGCTACGTCCTCGGCGTCCGCTCCTCGGCACTATGGGAGTGACGTTATGATGTCACTCCCATAGTACACTGCGGGACCCGGAAGACGGAGGGAGCTCCGTCCTCCGGCTGCCGCCGGGGGTTTGAATAGGAGCCGGGCGCCCGCTGGTAACACACTCAGCGGGCGCCCGGCAAATGGATGTTGATCGACAGCTCGCCCCGTTTTGTAGGCGGGGAGGGGGGGGTGGCTGTACAAATGGAGGCATTCCTGAAGGAACGCCTGCCGTTTGTGGGCGGCCCTACTGACATCACAAGTGATGTCAGTAGTGGACTTCCGGCTCTATTAGAGCAGGAAGTCCACTTGGCATTGCGAGTGCTGAGACCCTACCACAAGGGTCTCCTCATAATGCCGATGTTCGCGATAATTGCGACCATCGCCAGTCTGCATGCACAAGCTGTGGATGGTTACCCACAGCAGTGCGAGCGGCCTGGAGGCCGGAATTTAAAAAAAAGGGACGTCCTGATTCAGAGCGAGCGCATATCCATTTATTCCCAACCTGATTGGGCAGGTTTCAGTAAAGAGGACTGGGCAGATACATTGATCTGTTTCGCCAGAAATCACTATCTCTTTCAGTATTACAAGTGTCATGTAACTCACATTGCAGAAATAGTCCTGTTATAAATCATGCGTGTGTAGTCTGGATAACATGCCTGCTGCTGCGTCTGTGTGATTATTTTTGGGTGACTGTGTTATTTACTGATATAGTGAATCTTCCTAGGACCAGGACCATCGCCCCGCCAGAGATAAGGAGGTAGTTGGTGCCCTAGGATGTGTTCACAACAACTAATACAGCAGTGGTGTATATATACATTTGTTTGCCACGTGTAGACCTGCTGCTAACATATCTATCTATATACATGTATAAACTCAGCACTAAGAGATCTATCAAATGTTGGGGAGAGATACAATGGAGAAGTTCCTCATAGCAACCAATCAGCTTCTTACTGTCATTTATCCAGCATAGCCTGAAAAATGAAGAAGCTGATTGGTGGTATTTTATCTCTCTCCACTTTATAACTCTCTCCGTGATTTTATAAATCTCCCCCCAGGGCCTGATTGAAACTTGTACACACTCCCCAATGTAAAACGGATTTTGCGGTTTTAGCAACCTGAG
The DNA here is from genome assembly GCA_031769625.1 of Taudactylus pleione. Classification (NCBI taxonomy): domain Eukaryota; kingdom Metazoa; phylum Chordata; class Amphibia; order Anura; family Myobatrachidae; genus Taudactylus; species Taudactylus pleione. The sequence continues at coordinate 583,834 of JAUIMM010000429.1, read as the reverse complement.
CATGAATGATGGCCTGCATTCGCAAGTGATTATGAGCGCTTCAGAGTCGTATGCATCTAGGACTCATCTAATTTATGGATAAATTGGCGTTACTGGGCGGTAACAGGGTTTTTGCACCCATGGTAATCCCCTACCCATCCCCCATGGATGTATAGACAGATCGGTGGCATTCTTGCCTGCAAATGACCACTTTGGGGGGGGAATCTTTATATAACGTGGCTCTGTGGATAGGAGTGGGGCTAATACTATATGATTTGCTGCAATTTAGCCCCACCCCCTCCCTTCAGAGCCGCAATTCCCAGTATTCTCTCACCATCCTGCCCACTTCACAAGCAAGGGGGCCGGTTGCAGGAGATCTGCCCACTCTTCCAGGGGTGGGGGGAAACATTCAGAAAAAAAACTGGAGTCTCCCGCACCATCCAGGGGAGTAGGTAAGTATGAGTTGTGGACTATACATATGCAGAGCTCTGTCAGATCTCCTGCAGCAATGATGGGGCTGGTGCAAGCGCAGATATTAGCGATGACTCCTGCTTTCACAAGCGGAGGACTGGGAGCAGAGTGGTGGCATAGAATACAGATGGACATCCCCATGGATTTGGGACCACTTCCTGCATCCTGCAGCATTGAAAAATGCAGATGGGCCATACTAGGTCCTAATGCAGAGTTGAGCACAACCGGGCTGTAAGTGCTCCCACATTCCGTGCACAGAACTAAATGGGTATATTTGCCCGTATGCAGAGCAGTCCCCCCCCCCCAGTTTGCTTGGTTTGATAGTCATCAACAGTGCACTCTTGCGCCAGGCTATGGGCCTGATTCAGCCTGTTTGGACGCAGCAGTGATGCTAACATACGGTAATGCCGCAGGAGGGTGTCTTGTGTAAATAGACGCTTCCTCCAGCTTCTGTGATCCACTTCTGCGCCCGAGGACACAGCATTGGATCGCCAGCGGCCATCTGAGTAAGTCTAAGCTGCCGGTACTTCTCCGCCAGGGCCAGGAAATCTGCATCGGAAGGCACAGCCCCTGGCCTTGGTACTCCCAGAAAAAGGGGGCGACATGCCCCCGCTTTCCAGAAAGCTGCCCCAAGGCTGCGGCTTAGGGGGGCACTGCGTGCAATGACGCAGGACCTTTTCTGCACCATCGGAGTTGTAAGCAAACTATTGGGTTTGCATACAACTCACCTCAATATTTGGATAGAGATGTATGAGTATGTAAGGTCCACAAAAACTTATTTAGGATTTTGGACCGGAAGAAAAGTTCAAAAGAAACTCTGTATTTATAAATAGGGTATATTTTACTGTTGATTACACAGAGACATTATAGCACAGATTCATACAGCCGTCCTTATAACCTGCATATTGATAATCACTGCTAATAATAATCTGCTTTTAGCCCCCTTAACTGAAGATCAATACTAAAAGAAGGAATGCATCCGCTCTAACAGCCCCAGTAACTTAACCAAGGGGAGAGTGGTAAGCCGCAGGAAAGTGCTATTAGAAGTTCACAGCAAATGTTTGAAGATAATACGAGTACAATTACACTGTATCTCCGCTGCTTGTCTTATGCAACAGAATAGCCTACGCTGCAGTGAGGGTTGCAGCCTGCAGATAAAACCAATGTAGGTGACGGCCCCAGATACACACACCTGTGGTGCAATCTGCCAAGGATCAGACCATCATTGCAGAGCTCTGTGGCTACAACTTCCACATCATTCATTATCAGCGCGTGGTGACTGCTGAGACCCAGTGCTGCATATAATAGGGACTGTACGTGCGTGCATGAAAGGGGGCATGCCCCCAGCCCCTCCCAGCACCACTGCAGAGCTGCTCGGTGACACTAAAATAGCTCTGCTATGTTAGCGTCCCCCCCCTTGGATGGTGTTACCCTGTGAGGCCTGCACCCCCTACACCCACCGAGTGACGCCATTGTTCCTTATGTGTAAAAGAAATAAACGGATTCTGTATTATATGTTTTTTAATCCTCTATACCAGTGGTTCCCAAATTTCCTTGAATCACTGCGCCCTAGTGTAAGAGGGGCGTGCTGTGCATGATGTTGCCTGGCGACGTGCAGGTGTGGTCCTGTGGCTTACCTCACGTCGCACCCTCCCCTTCAGGCCATTGGGTAACAGGCGGTCCTGGTATGCAGACTGGACTCATACACGTAGGACGAGGTCTAGGAGAAAGACTGGATGTGAAAGGGGCCCTTGCTCAAGACGACCGACACGCCCTGCCGAACCGGGAACCGTTCCACAGATGGGGTTTCGGGTTTAAGTGATTCACTGGCACTTTTGGCCTCAGATCCCGAATTTCACCTGTGGGTACTCACGCACCTGGTGAAGATTCACTGTTCGCCCAGAAAGAAGATAGAAAGAAAAAGGACAAGCAGATAGTTCTCATTGGCCTTAATCTTGCACTTCGTCCCGCTGTGTGATCGCTCCCCCCACAGGCATAGGAGGTGGCTGCTGCGTAGAAGCCGCCAGCAGTCTCCCAGTGCTGCTGTGATGTAAGAGGGAGGGGGGGCAGCGCCAGACCCGGACCCCTCCAGCAGGCCGGGCCCGCATAATTAGTACCTGCGCATTTGCAAACAAACGCTTGATCTGCACAAATATCAGCTTTGCTTAAATCAGACAACTTACCATATCCTATTCAGTTTGCCCTGCACGGAACAATACGGCAATAGCAGTTATAGTAGACACGACAAAAATAAGGCCAGCTCCTTCTCTACTACTGGGGGTATGGCAACTGGTCACGAGCGACGCTATTGAAGTGGGGGTATGACAGCCTTCCACTTGAGGGGAAAAGGATACCACCAGAGGGTGGAAGCCGCACAGCTGCCCACACTAAACTTGTTTAAGTTAGCCTATTTCCCAGGTTTACCAGTGGGACACTTTACAATTAACTGGTCCTGGTGCCCAAAGCTACCAATGGGGTTACTATTTGTTTTGAATAGTCTGGGCCTAATGCCCAAGCTATTACCAGGGGCCACTGGCCTTGTACCCCCCTATCCTTTTACACAGTGACCTGGGATTACTGCCCAGTCAACTTTTTGTAACTGCCTCAGGCCATTGGCCTGCCTATTTATGCCTAGTATCCTGGGTATAATGCCCAGGGAAACTTACAGGGGCTCAGTGCCCCAGACCTATTTAATAATCAGTGAACTGGGCCTAATACCCAGAGTCACTTTATTATATTGGGGCTCAGGCCAACCTAACTAGATGTATAGTGCCCTGGGTCTAATGCTACCTATCAGTGGCACAATTTAATGACCTGGGCCTAATGCTCAGAGTCACTTGATATATTTGGGGCTTACAACCTGCCTAATTAAGTCACAGTGACCTGAGCCAAATGCACAGTCACTAGCACCTGTTGGGGGGAACAATCCAAACTACAGGGCCTGGTCCCAAAGAGCCCGGGTCTTGTGCCCACCTACTCACCCACGGGCCTAATGCCTGACTGCCTGAGTAGACCTGGTGGTCTAGGGAGAGGTTAATTATACCAGCTGTCCAAGGTCGCCTACCAGTATGTTGGGAGAGGCTGCAGTGGTGAGCTGTGTTTATAGTTCTTTTGTTTCCCTATACTGCAGTGCTCCATGGTCCTCAGTTTCTTTCTTCTGCCGCTGGCCAGTCTTGGCCAGAAGCGCTGCCTCCTCTTCTCCACTTCCAGCCGCCGCCGAACTGGCTCATCTGCCTGGCAGCGTCTAACGTCAGAAGCCGTGGGTGGGAGGAGCCATGATGCAGCAGCTATAACTGGCTCACCACGGCCGCTTCTTATTGGCTGCCGGTCCGCGAGTGATTGGCTCACGGCCAGCGGCAAATTGAAACTGGCCCCGCAACAAGGCTACCGGGCGGCGAGCTACAATCAGCTCGCACTCAGAGTCAAGTCTTACCCACCACTGCTGTTTCTTGACCGGTGTTGGGAACAAACTTTCTCGGCGTCGGCTGCTTATATGTCCTGCTGGGGACACATCTCTTTTGCCAGCATCTCTATTTCCGGCACTGGGATCAGACACTTGATCACAGCGCAGGCTACCGTAGGAGAGTACATCTCCACATTAGAGTATCAACATTTTTTTTTTCAAGGCATCTAGGCCAAAAATTTCTGAAATGAATCAAAGATTATTATATTAAGTAAATTGTTCTGTGGTGGTGGACAGTGGGCCTGATTCAGAGCCGGACGCTCTGACAGAGCACTCGCTCTGAATCAGGGCCGGCCTTCTGTTTTTTTAGAGTTGCCTCCTGGTCGTTCGCATAGCTGTGGGTGACCACCCACAGCTATAGCGAGCGGCCAGGAAGATTGTCAAGACCATCTCGACCATCGGGCTTGCGACGAGACCCTTGTGGTAGGGTCTCGTTACCGCAAGCCCAAGAGTGCTTTCGGCTCTAACAGAGCCGAAATCTCTCCCACTGACATCACTTGTGATGTCAGTGGAGCCGGCCCCAGACGGTAGGCGTTCCCATGGGAACGCCTCCGTTTGGACAGCCACTCCCCCGGCCCACCCACCAAAGGGGGCGTGCTGTCACTCAACATCAACAGCACGCCCCCTTTGGTACGTACCTGGAGCGATGGTTTGCCCGTCGCTATCCGGGTCTCGCGCATGCGCACGACGGAGCCGGCTCCATCGCGCGCATACGCACTGGGCCACCATCGACCCGCTTGCGAGCGCATAGTGCTCGCGAGCCGGTCTGAATCAGGCCCAGTGTCGTGCTTCTGTTTACCTACATACAGTCAGGTGCATAAATATTGGGACATTGACAGAATTTTCATACTTTGGCCTCTATTCACCACCACAACGGCTTTGAAATGAAACAAACAAGATGTGCTTTAACTGCAGACTTTCAGATTTAATTTGAGGGTAATTACATCCAAATCATGTGAACGGTGTAGGAATTACAACGGTTTCTATATGTGCCTCCCACTTTTTAAGGGGCCAAAAGTAATGGGACAAACTAAACAATCCTAAATCGTACTTTCACTTTTTAATACTTTGTTGCAAATCCTTTGCAGGCAATTACAGCCTGAAGTCTGGAACGCATAGACATCACCAGACTCTCGGTTTCATCCCTGGTGATACTCTGCCAGGCCTCTACTGCAAATGTCTTCAGTTCCTGCTTGTTCTTGGGGCATTTTCCCTTCAGTTTTGTCTTTATCAAGTGAAATGCATGCTCAATCGGATTCAGGTCAGGGGATTGACTTGGCCATTGCATAACATTTAACTTTTTAGCCTTAAAAAACTCTTTGGTTGCTTTGCAGTATGCTTCTTGTCATTGTCCATCTGCACTGTAAAGCGCCGTCCAATGAGTTCTGAAGCATTTGACTGAATATGAGCATATAATATTGCCCGAAACACTTCAGAATTCATTCTGCTGCTTTTGTCAGCAGTCACATCATCAATAAATACAAGGGAACCAGTTCCATTGGCAGCCATACATGCCCACGCCATGACACTACCACCACCATGCTTCACTGATGAGGTGGTATGTTTTGGATCATGAGCAGTTCCTTTCCTTCTCCATACTCTTCTCTTCCCATCACTCTGGTATAAATTGATCTTTGGCTCATCTGTCCATAGGATGTTGTTCCAGAACTGTAATGTCTTTTTTAGATGTTGTTTGGCAAACTCTAATCTGGTCTTCCTGTTTGTCACAGCCAGGGTATTTCAGCATGGCGCTAGGCGGGTGTTACCTGTGAGGTCGTTGTGGCGCGGGCTGTCTGGTGGTGGAGCTGGTGTCTGGCGGGGGGCTTTGGCTGCGCGCGTTGTTTTGCGGGCCTGTTGTCACTCTGCGCTGGTAAGGCCTGGCGGCGTCTCCGTTCCGTTTGGCATGGGCGCCGCCATCTTGCCTTTTGGCCATGTGATGCGGCTGGCCAATCCTGGTGAGTCACATGTTCCCTCCGGCCAGTAACAGCACGGCATGGGGTATTTAGGAAGGGTCAGTGCCTTCCTTCTTTGCCAGTGCAATGCGTCTGTGCTTATCCTGTTCCTGTGAATTCGCTGTCTGCCAGTCTGCCTGTCAGCTCCTAGCTTCCGCTGGACTACCCCGCTTCCTCCATCACCCTTGCCCATACCTGAGTGCCTGAGCCTGCTGACATCCTGCTCATTGCCTTAGTTCACTACCTGCATACCTGGCTATTATTTTCCTGCATCACTACCTGCATACCTGCATATCGCAAGCTCTGTCCCTGCAAGGGATTTATAGTAAATCCCTGTGATATTACCTGAATTCGCAATGCGAATTCACTCGGTAATATCACACTACAATCCGCATTCAATATGCGGATTGTAGTAAATAGAGCCCCTAATGTTTTTGTTATCTCTCTGATGGGTTTGTTTTGATTTTTCAGCCTAATGATGGCTTGCTTCACTGATAGTGACAGCTCTTTGGATCTCATATTGAGAGTCGACAGCAACTGATTCCAAATGCAAATGTCACACCTAGAATCAACTCCAGACCTTTTACCTGCTTAATTGATAATGAAATAACGAGGGAATAGCCCACACCTGTCCATGAAATAGCTTTTGAGTCCCATTACTTGAGGCACATATAGAAATAATAATAAAGTTGTAATTCCTACACCGTTCCCCTGATTTGGATGTAGTTACCCTCAAATTAAATCTGAAAGTCTGCAGTTAAAGCACATCTTGTTTGTTTCATTTCAAAGCCATTGTGGTGGTAAAAAGATCTCAAAATATGAAAATTCTGTCAATGTCCAAATATTTATGCACCTGACTGTATTTTATGATTGCAAAACCATCGCTGTTGGCTGTGCGGTGAGGTAAATGGCTGGGGAGGCACACATGGAGATGGGTCTAAGCTCCCCTCACTGCACTAAGCTTCAGTGTTCATTGATTCTCCTAGCTGCATCACTGTTTCTTCTCTTGCTGCTGCTGACTGAGTTTTGAACTCTAAACACTGCAGTGCAATTTCTGGCCACATGACACATTCAAGGTTCAGTGTTCAAGGCACGCCCCCATACTCAGAGGCATGCCTCTTTTAGCTTTCTTTCTGTGCAGCTAACTACCTGTGGTGTGGCCCCACCCCCAGCTCTGCAAGCAGTGTCTGAGTATACAGAAGCGAGGCTGAGCTGTTGCTTCCTCATCTCCTGTCTCCCTGCAGTCCCAGGGAGCTCCACAAAGCTGGTGAGTGTTAACTATAAAAATGCTTAAAATAAACAAAGAAGATGTTTATAAGTTATAAATATCTTCTTTGCATTATTGTAATAATGTTTAAATCAAATCTCAGGAGCATGATAGGGGAGGCGTCCCCCCCAACCCTCCATTTTTCAAATAAGGACATAAAATGCACATGCGATACCATTGTACCACTGTTATCCAGGTGTCACTACTAAATACAGTGTGAATCCATTGGCTGCAGCGATGACACACAAAAATAATGCAGTATACTGTAACTTACCAGCTATAGAAGTAGGAGGGCACTGATGAAGCTGCGCCTACAGCAGGGTTTGCCCATCAGAACAGCCGTGCACAAGCATGGAGCCGGCAGTGTAGGTCACCGACTGATGTTATAGAAAGCGTGCTGCTTGTAGTGTATATGCGGTAAATATCAGCGGCGGGGAGATCTGTGTATGTACCCTGCGCCAGCAGCTGAACTCACTGGCAAAGGTGTGCTGGTAACACCTGGGTCTGGAATCAGTGGCTGTGTTCAGGGCTGCCATCAGAAATTGTGGGCAGATAGCTCCATATGTAAGGTGTCTGACTGCCATGTGAGAGGTGGCAGGTTTGAGTCCCAGCAGGTATGACAGTATTTTAAAAATGTATGTGTTTAATAAAAGAGGATGTGATTGGAGGTGCTCGGGAGGTGGCCAGACGGAGGGGGAGTTGGCCAGGAAAGAGATAGGGGCGGCCAGGAGATGCCGGGGATAAAAGAAATGGAAGCTACAAGTGAGAATATTTATAAACAAAAATTTTTAAATTGACAGGCCCAAGCAGCGCCCCCTGCCCTGCGGTGCCCTGTCCCATGGCACGTCGCACCACCCTAGTTACAGCCCTGCGGCCACATCTCCTGCACTATAGGAGTTACGCCCTGCTGATAATGTATACACAAGCAGGTGTATAGTTATAGAAGAATGAGTGCAGTTGCAGATGTGTACAGAAATAGTCCTGAGCAAGCCGTGTGTGATGTGTGTTTCCTTGTGGCGGGGAGGGGAGGTTTTGTGTGCAATGCGGGGGTTGTGAAAGTGGAACATCTGCGAAGGCTGAGAACTCAGCTGCAGCTGCATCTGTTGTGTTCTGGTATAAATGTACCGGACACCAGTGCAGGGTCAGGGAGAGGACTGGCCAGATATGATGGCACAACTCACTGCCCACCAGGTGGCTACGGACGTGTTGTGATAATAGGTTGTATCAGCATTTCAGTGAGTACAGTTACAGTATAGTATGACAGTCTCTTGCACTGCCCTTGTCCTTACTATTCATTTCTGACATTTTTGTAACATTGCAATGAAAAACGGCAAAACAAAAATAAAAATTAAAAATGCTGCTTTGCAACTGATTATGCGTAAATACACCTCTGCATATGTTATGCGTGCCAAGGTGGCATCGACTGCAGGGTGCAATATTTGTATCGCTTTAATGAGAAGCGCTGTGCGGATCAGGGATTCCTCGCTAAATGCAGGTTGGGCGCATTCATGCAACGGGGCCAGATATTTAAATTGAGATTCCAGGGATTCAGAGTGCTCTTTCATAGAGATATTTCCTGGTCAGTGGGGGGGATGGAGGGTGTTGGAGGACTTGAAGTTTACATGTCCTTGGAAGTGGTGGAGCTTCAGCCTATCCTCTCTATGGAACACTACAAGCATTCCAATGTATAATAAATTGTCTTAGCGTCCCCCCTCACTCTCCTGAATTAAGACGTAAAAGGCTTGGCCAAGCACTATTTTAGAAGAAAAGTGGCAAAGTGCAATTGGTAATTGGTACTTAAGTTGTATTAATATTAGTAAGTATTTCAGCCACACAGCCCGGAATAAAATCTGACTTATCCGCCTGGATAACGAAAAGACAAATGTGCCCATTCTACTGACAAATACCAAAGTGGTGGGTACATAATGTTGGGGGAATGCCTTGCAGTTTTAAGCCTCCCCCCCCCCCCTCATCCCACCCAGGCACTATATGTAACATGATTGGTGCATGAAGGTGGACTATTGTAGGTAAACAATTGATTTTCTGATGCAGAGTTAGTTTTCGGAAAGTAAAAAGAGGAGTTCATACCTAAATTCAGATTATGCCAGAATGCTTATATCAGCATAAGCTTCAATCAGAATGCTCTCTGGGCCTGATTCAGAGCCGGACGCTCTAAACGAGCGCCCGCTCTGAATCAGGGCGTTTTTTTTTTTTTTTTTTGGTGCGTCCTCCTGGACGCTCGCATAGTTACCACCCATAGCTAAAGCGAGCGTCCATGATGATAGTCGCGATGGTCAAGACCATCGCGACCATCGGGCTTGCGACGAGACCCTGCGGTCGGGTCTCGCTGCCGCAAGCCCTGGAGTGATTTTGGCTCTATCAGAGCCAAAATCACTCCCACTGACATCACTAGTGATGTCAGTTGGGCCAGACCCAGACGGTAGGCGTTCCCATGGGAACGCCTCCGTCTGGGCACCCACGCTCTGGCACGCCCACCAAAGGGGGCGTGCTGTCACTCACCATCGACAGCACGCCCCCTTTGGTGCGAGACCCCGAGCGACAGCTTCCCCGTTGCTCGCTGGGTCTCACGCATGCGCACGACGGAGCAGCCTCCGTCGTGCGCATGCACATTTGGGTACCATCGACCCGCTTGCGAGCGTCCTGCGCTCGCGAGCGGGTCTGAATGAGACCCTCTGTCCCATAGCTAGAGTAAGTGTATATACAATACACAGAAACACAACAGATGCATGGATCAGGGCCGTAGCTAGGATAGTGCGGCCGGTGCCATCACCACAGGGCAGGGGGCGCTGTTTGGGCCTGTCAAATTTCTGTTTATTATCATTCTTGCTTGCAGCTTCCTCTTATTTCTTCCCCAGCATCTCCTGGCCTCTCCTATCTCTTCCCTGGCCCTTCCCCATGAAGCTATGGCCCTTTTTTGGGTGCATTATGTCCCTTTGAAAAATGAGGGGGGCGCCAATGCTCTTTCTGGCACAGGGCACCAAAAAGTCTAGTTACAGCTCTGGCATGGATTTATATCACAGAGCTAACAACAAGTACAAAACGTAAATCTAATTACACGACACCTGATTGGATCTTCTGAATCTTCCTTCAATTTCCCTTCACTGTGGTCACTTCTGTTTGTAGAATGTACCAATCGTTGCCAGGAAACAGTCATTTACTTTTACAGTTGATAGTGCTGTTAATATAGTCCTTAATCCGCCTTGGATACATTTTCCCGAGTCTTCTTATGTGGTCATGCAATAAGTATATAATGTGTAGTTTCAATGTAACGCAGCACCAGTCCATATATGGTCATGACATAACCTTCAATCAACATTTTACATTTTTATCTTGAAAAGAAACTTCACAAGGCAAAAGTTATTCATTGTTATTAAATCTATGGTTTGATATATTAAGAGAGCGAATGAGAAAAAAAAAAACGATGACAAATATGCAGTAGTATAGCAAAACGAGTAAAAATACATTTATTTAAGAGGGCAAATTTTACAGAGGATAAGTTTAGTATCCTGACACAGGGAATTTTGACGCTCAGAATGCTGTCAGAATCCCGGCGCCGGCATCCCGAAGTTAAGTAGTGGGGTTTGGGGGTGAGGGTTAGAGTTAGGGGGAGGCTTAGGGTTAGGCACTAGGGGGGAAGGTTAGGTTTAGGGTGCTGGGAGGGGGAGGTTAGGTTTAGGCACTAGGGGGGAGGTTAGATTCTGGCACCGGGGAGGGAGGGTTAATGTAGGGAGAGGGGGAGGGCTAGGTTACCTGCTGACAGGTGTCGGAATCCTAACCCTGTCGGGATGCCGGCACCGGGATTTTGACCGCCGGCATTCCGTACCCATCCCTTTTTCAGGGAGGCTACAGCACTATTATACTCAGTGATATTACGCACATGCCCATACATGATTGTGTCACTAATATGGTATATAAGAACGCCACTTTTGTACAACCCTCTCTTTTTGCTTTGGAGCTCTACCTTAGCCTATATGTAAATATATGTATATAAAAAAAAATTGCATTTATTCTTTGGGTCAATGCATCGCAAGTGCTTCAATCTTGCATTTTCTAAATTGGTTGACCATTTTTTTTCCCCCAGTTATCACCCCTATATGCCAATAGTTCGAAACAGCACATTTTGTTATGTCACAGCCTTATTACAAAATGGAATAAATTCATTTTTGTCCTCAAAATTCTAAACACAATACCCCATAATGACAACGTGTAAAATGGTTTTTTTTACCGATTTTTGCAAATTTAATAAAAAAACAAAACAAAGAAATCACATGTACATAAGTATTCACAGCCTTTACTCAATACTTTGTTGATAAACCTTTGGCAGCAATTACAGCCTCAAATCTTTTTGAATATGATGCCACAAGCTTGGCACACCTATCTGTGGGCAGTTTCGCCCATTCCTCTTTGCAGCACCTCTCAAGCTCCATCAGGTTGGATGGGAAGCGTCGGTGCACAGCCATTTTCAGATCTCTCCAGAGATGTTTAATTGGATTCAAGTCTGGGCTCTGGCTGGGTTATGTAGTCGGGAAGCCGGCGGCCTAATCCCGACAGCCAGGGGCTCCCGACTGTCATATCCCGGCAAGGGTCTAAAGACAGGCGTCGATATGCTGATGCCTGTCATTAGACATACGCCGGGAGCCTGACGCCCGGCATCCCGATCAAATGGACACCGGGCACCGAGCGCGGATAGCCGTGGGGGGGAGGGTTAGGTTTAGGGTTCCCGGGGGGACTTAGGGTTAGGCACCCCCCTGGGAGGTTAGGTTTAGGCTAGAGGGGGGGGGGGGTTATGGTTAGGCATCCCTGGGGGGAGGTTAGGGTTAGGCACCCCCCCCCCAGGGGGTTTAGGCAGCGGGGAAGGGGGGTTAGGTTTAGGCACTTAGAGGGGGGATTAGAGTTAGGTACTGGGGGGGAGGTTAGGGATAGGCACCCCTAAGCGAGCGTTAAGGTTAGGGGGTAGAATTAGGTTAGCTAATACTTACCTGAGGACGATCGGGATTTCCACTGCTGCCGGGATGCTGGTGTCGGGATTCCAACCGCCGGATGCATCATACCGATCATACCAATTCCCTGGCTGGGCCACTCACGGACATTCACAGAGTTGTCCTAAAGCCACTCCTTTGATATCTTGGCTGTGTGTTTAGGGTCGTTGTCCAGCTGAAAGATGAACCGTCACCCCAGTCTGAGGTCAAGAGCGCTCTGGAGCAGGTTTTCATCCAGGATGTACATTGCTGCATTCATCTTTCCCTCTATCCTGACTAGTCTCCCAGTTCCTGCTGCTGAAAAACATTCCCACAGCATGATGCTGCCACCACCATGCTTCACTGTAGGGATGGTATTGGCCTGGTGATGAGCAGTGCCTGGTTTCCTCCAAACATCACCCCTGGCATTCACGCCAAAGAGTTCAATCTTTGTTTCATCAGACCAGAGAATTTTGTTTCTCATGGTCTGAGAGTCCTTCAGGTACATTTTGGCAAACTCCAGGCAGGCTGCCATGTGCTTTTTACTAAAGAGTGGCTTCCGTCTGGCCACTCTACCATACAGGCCTGATTGGTGGATTGCCATCGGCTACTTGGTCACCTCCCTGATTAGGGCCCTTCTCCCCCGATCGCTCAGTTTAGACGTCCGGCCAACTCTAGGAAGAGTCCTGGTGGTTCCGAACTTCTTCCATTTACGGATGATGGAGGCCACTGTGCTCATTGGGACCTTCAAAGCAGCAGATATTTTTCTGTACCCTTCCCCAGATTTGTGCCTCGAGACAATCCTGTCTCGGAGGTCTGAAGACTATTCCTTGGACTTCATGCTTGGTTTGTGCTCTGACATGCACTGTCAAGTGTGGCACCTTATATAGACAGGTGTATGCCGTTCAAAATCATGTCAAATCAACTGAATTTGCCACAGGTGGACTCCAATTAAGCTGTAGAAACATCTCAAGGATGATCAGTGGAAACAGGATGCACTCGAGCTCAATTTTGACCTTCATGGCAAAGGCTGTGAATACTTATGTACATGCGATTTCTTGGTGTATTTTTTTTTTTTTTATATAAATTAGCAAAAATCTCAGAAAAACTTTTTACATGTTGTCATTATGGGATATTGTGTGTAGAATTCTGAGGACAAAAATGAATTTATTCCATTTTGGTATAAGGCTGTAACAAAACAAAACGTGGAAAAAGTGAAGCTTCGTGAATACTTTCCGGCTGCACTGTATAAGGTGATTGAGCAACTTGCCTCCTGCATATTATTCCTAAGGAACATTTTACACCCTAAGAGCCCCCACAGATCACAGCAGGTTAATCTGAGTACACCAGCACGTGCTGCACTCTACGTATTGTTGACACACTGGGCTGTGCACACACATATAGATGTTGACACAGATTCAGGGCAGCCTGGAGTAGACAGCTGGGAGATGAAGCTGCATTTGGCTGGCACACGGATTCTGAGCGGGCAGAGTCCGGCAGGGGACAGATGGCAGGTGGTAGAGCCTTAAACAGGCTTGTTTTCTAAATGTGACATCGGGCATCCGGAGTGACCATGGACAGCGGAAACGTCAATCCCTCTATTAAAGGACCAAGGATAACAGGAGAACTCTACGGGAGAGTTTGACACAAAACGCCTGGGATGCTGGCAAGAGGATGGAAGAACGTACAGCAAGAACTGGGCACATGTATAATAGTATTGCATAGAGGATTATGTGACCCCTAACAGCCCAGGTTTTCAAGATCTCCCAATAGGTGCACAGGTGTATTTATTGCTGCCTGATGCCTTTTAAAATATTCACAGGTGGTGCTAATTACTTCAGTTGTGATACTGAGCAGATCTGTAAAACATGCACTGTTATGATATTAGGTTGTCCACAGTTCATTTATCATTGAATACTGTGGATAAAACTGGTCCCAGACCTTTCCTTATCTTCCTGGTTAGATCTGGGGCTGAACAAGTGTCTTTATCTACTGGAAACTACTGGTGTCAAGTCTTCTGCACAGTTGCAATCTCAGGGCCTGATTCACTACCGATCTCAATTGCAATGACGCACGCAATCGGCCGATTGTTGCTTTCTGCGCATGCATCGGAAGACCCATCACAGAGTGATTGACAGGGTGACGTTTGTGGGTGGTGACGGGGGGGGGTGGTTCGCGAAACGCAGGCGTGCCAATGCGTTTGAACGCCGTTGCAGGGGCGTGCATAATTTAGCCATTGCGATGCCGTACGCAGCTTAAGGCCTGATAGCGTGCAATGAAGTTAGCAATTTCTGAGTAAGGTCAGACCTTGTGCAAGTGTGTATGAGGCTGCGATGGTACTCGATGTTACTGATGGTTTTGCAGTCTTGCTAAACATTACGGATGTGTGTAAGGTAAAGTGGACGTCCTTATATTGTGCTGCAGCGGCATAGTGATCACAGAGGATTAACATACTATCGCAGTGAGGCTGCGTACATAATCACTATTGCAAACGCAGTTGCAATCGGTAGTGAACCAGGCCTTCAAATCAATACGGCACTCCCACTCGTGATTGTATAAGTATCTTTCTGTTCGGATAACTTTGCAAATGGCCTATCTGCAGGGTACTCCTATAGGCTTACCGGCAGGAATTTTGCTGTGCATAGGAGAAAATATGGCCCAATTATCATGTAAACTTAGGGCCTGATTCAGAGCCGCTCGTAAGCGGCCGCTCGTTCGCTCCGAGCAATGTTTGCCCAACTGCGTATGCGTACGGATCGTTATACGCATGCGCGAACCAGTCAGTGCGGTCGAAATTCATGTGCTCGCAAAATAGCAAATGCCTGATAATTTTAGTGACAGAAAGAGGCGTATGTGGGTGGTAACAAGGGACGGTGCTTGAAAACGGGGAGTGGAGATCCGATCGCAGGCGTGCTTAAAGGTCAAAACGGGCGTTTTATGGGTGTGCATAATTAAAACAGCAGCGTCATTGAGCACGTCACTGGGTTATTTTATAGCCAGAACTGCTCGCAAAATTGTGATAGCAAAAACCAACCACAAGAATAGCGAGCAGCTCATACCCTGGTCGATGTACTCGATTAATCTAATAAATAGCGGACATGACGTAGGATGCGAGCGGCCAGGGGGCGTAGTTTCCCAAAAAACGACCGCAAGTTTTGTTCGCTCGTTCAGACCTAGAGGCGTGAACAGACCGCAAAGAGCGAACGGTTCATTTGAATAGCCACCCCTTTTTTTTTGAACGAACGACCGCAAATAGCGACCGGCTCTGAATCAGGCCCTTAATTTCTTATAAAATGAAACATTTAACTATACTTTTTTATGAATATGTGAATCATTCACATGAAATGTATAATTTAACTAGAACTGTCTTGAATTTCTTTGTATGGCCTCAATTGGGGTGTGCTATATAATGTCAGCATTCAGAATATCAACAGCACAAATGTGGACATGGTCTGATTGATGACATTCAGGAAGTCGACATATATAGAATATTGACAATCGCTATGTATAAACTGTCACAAAGTCGACATTTGCAGCATGTCAACATTGTGATTGTCGACAGTTGGCATATTGACAATGAGATTTTGCTGTAAATGTCAAGCTAAGCCTAACCCGAATCCTAATCTAACCTAAACCCTAATTGCAGCCTAACTTTAACTGAAGCCTAACCTTAACCCTAAAATCATATATTGACTTTCTGTCTGTCGACAATCACAATTCCGACATTTCCGGCAACGTCGACAAGTATGTTGACATCCTGAATGACAGCATTAAGATCACGTTGAGATTCTGAATGTCAAAATAGTGACTGCCTAACCTCAACTGTACTACAGTTTTTTATAACGTTGCATGTTTTTATATAGTAATAATAATAATAATAAATAATAATAGTGACCTTTATAAAGTGCACAAATTAAGTAACTTTATGCTGCAGATTACTGGTGTTGAGAAGTGGACCAGTGGGGAAGTTTCCCATAGCAACCAATCAGCTTCGAGGTTGCATTCATCAAGTACAATCTATAAAATGACAGGTAGTAGCTGAATGATTGGGGTGTGGATTGAAAGATCTACAGTATTTAGATAGACAGTCAATAGGTCGACAGTCAACCTTTTTTTAATATATTTTAACCCTAACCCTCCCCTAGTACCTAGTCATTTGGACTGGTCCTCTTTTTTCTGCTAGCCTCACCTGGCTAGCGGGGTGCCTAGAATGGCACCTTGCAACCAGAATCTATGCAGCAGTGCCGCCTGGAGCATCCTTAGGACGCTTCAGACGGTCACACCGCTGCCCTTACCACTCCCTGGAGCATCCTCAAGATGCTCTGGGCATTGCTGTAATCACCAGTGATTGTGACTCCACACCCATGTAACATCACACAGAGGGGGCATGGCCTGCACCAGGCCCGCAAATAGTTATATATATATGAAAATGGCCCAGAGCAGAAAAAAGGTTCCCCACCCCTGCCCTAGTGCCTAACCCTAACCGTCCCCTTCCGCAGCCTAACCTTAACTTTCTGCCAAGTGCATAATCCTAAAGCTAACCCTCATCCTAACCCACCATCAAACAGCATCATCAAAAATAATGTGTCGACATGTTATGTGTTGACCATTCGCGTGTCAACATTTTTGCTACCACATCGACATTTGACCATGTCGACCACTTGCATGTCGACTATCTGTTGACGACCTATTGACTGCCTATCTAGACATTGTGGGATCTTTTTACTAAGCTGTGTTAGGAGATAAAGTAAACGGTGATAAAGTAACAGCCAATCAGCTCCTTACTGCCATTTTTCAAACACAGCCTGTGAGATGGCAGTTAGGAGCTGATTGGCTGGTACCTTATCACTGTTCACTTTATCTCTTAACACTGCTTAGTAAATAGACCTTTGTAGATCTTCCATCCCTGTACAAATTGGTTGCTATGGGAAACTTCTCTACTGGTCCACTTACTCTTTCCACTGCTTGATAAATCAATCCCATTGTATCCAAAGTGCAGTCTTTCCAGATTGTGGTTTCAGCTAAGCAGGTGGCGCTGAACAGCAAAGTATTAACGCAACCATTCAGGGTTCAGCTTGGATTAGATTAAATGTTTAACCCTTTAAGGTGCATACACACACAACGATTTTTTGACCGATTATCAATAACAATATGGTAAATCGGTCAATCGTTGAAAAAATCGTTAACTTTCTGAGTTAAGACGATGAACGATTATCGTTCATGCGCGTTCACGTTTGTAGTTTGTAGTTCAGTCAGACTGACCAACTGAACGATTTTCAGTAAGGGAATATGCAAAAATCGTGTGTAGTTAAAAAAAAATCGTTCATTACACTTAGTAAATGAACGATTTTAGTAAATGATTTTCGTTAATTTTCCCTTGAAAAAATGAACGAAAATCGTTTACTAAAATCCTTCATTTACTAAATCGTTGTGTGTGTATGCATCAAACACTACCTGCGGGATTTGAGAATTAGATGTGAGTAACTCCGATCCCCCTTTCTGCACCACTAAATTCTCCCCCCTATAGGGCTATTTCACACACGCCGGTTTTCACCGGCCAGCATAAAAAAACACCCAAAGCCGTCCGTTTTTTCCCGGCAATCAACGCCTTTCACATGCAGCGGCTTTAAGCCGTTTTTAATGTTGTGATTTTTTTACTAATTTCCAGTTTACTCCTCTTATTATAAAGGGAACGTTGGTGGGAATAACGTTTATTACAGCTTAGTAGATCTGTTTCCAGCTTCTGGAGATGATTATTCATTGTTAAGTTTGATCTCATTGTGTTTTAGCGAAGGGAGATTTATTATCCCAAACGTACGGTTCATAAGCAGAGATTATTAAGCAAAACTGATATATGTAACAGCTCTCGCAATTGATTTGAGAATACAGGAATAAATAAATCACTTGCAGTAAAGTATAGAGAATTCAGGAATAATGTCTGACGCCCATGCCCTGCCTTCCACCTCTCAGCGTTTTATATGGCCAGACGCACCTCGTGGATGCAATGCAAATGATTATTGAGCAATACTTATTGTACACAGTTAAAAGACCACTAAGCAATTACACACGTAGCAATGTATAGTGTGTACTGTAAATGTATGCATCAAACACACTTTTAGGAGCTAATGGAGGAGTTAATACTTACAGATTGATGCATCATTTGAACTTGGGAAGAAGGAGGTACAGGAGGTATGGTGTCCAAATGAGGGGCAGGGGCTGGTGTATGTGCTAACCCCTGCAATTTTGTAGGCCAGATGAGTCGGGGGGGACCAGATACTGAGTGGGGGCGGACCAGATGATGAGTGGTGGTGGGCAAGATGACAGTTGGGGGCTTGCCGGATGACAAGTGGGGGCGTGCCAGATGACAAATGGGGGCGGTGCTGACAAGAGGGGGAGGGCCAGAGGAGTGGGGACGAGCCTCCCTGTCTTTGGTGTCCCGAGGCCCCCAAAGGTTTAATCTAGCCCTGCACATAGACATAGCCCTACAAGGTGTGTACGTCTCTGTATTGGCAGCATACTTGCCTCCTATACTACAAATCATCATCCTCTGTGTGTAACTGCATCCGCCCTGCAGCAGGTGCAGAAAATTTGCCTACTAGCAGGCGTATAGGCGCCTGAATTCTGGTCTGCATCATCCACATTTGCGTAAAGTCTCCCTTAATGAACCTTGCCTTTTCCAGCCCTATTCCACCTTTACGATCGTAAGCTTTGATATGTGCAAAATCCACGCGAGTATTATGCATAGCTGTATATATGTGCATTGGCTTTCTGAGCAGGTGCAGCGACAATTCTTGCATGATGCGCTACGCAACCTGGCGTATGGTAACTCTTTATCAGCCCCATAATGTATAAAAAACGGTCTGACGTCTAGTGGTCACCTACTACCAACATATGTAGTCTGTCATGTCTATTATCCTCAGTATTTACATGAAGGGGACAATTAATTTTTAGGCCATTGAACATCTACGCGATGTTCGACTGCGCACATTCCAGCCTATTACATCACCGAGCTTGGGATGAAAGAGGTGCAGGGTCAACCTCACAAATTCTCCTGCGCAGCACTATGGATTACAAGGTAAAACTAGCGCTGTTGCCGGCAGCTATTTGCCGGAATTATTTAAAATATTAGGATTTTTTTGTATAATGTATGGAAAAATATTTTCCGAAGCGGAATGAATTCTGTCAATGGGTAACATACAAAAATCTATTTTATTTTTAAATAGGTATTCAGTCTGTGAGTTATTCTGTAACGTAGGATGCGAGAGAAACCCCCAACTCAGTACAGCAAGAGCAGAGTAAGTCACAGTTAACAATGCAGTAAGTTTAATTCGCCATAATAAATAAAGGGCCTGAGAGAGACTGACAAGGAAAGATAATAGCAGAGAGAGCTGGATAGAGTAGGAGGGGGGGCGAGGTGAGATGTTTATAGAGGCGGCTGAGGGAGGAGGGGATGCTGATGCCAGATGTGGCCCACTCAGACCCATCTGCAGCGTGTGATATCTGCTAACACCCGGCTGAGACTTCCCTGTTTTCATACTGAGCCCCTTATCTGTCCTCTGCATACACACAGCAAAGGCTGCTGCACACTGAGCCGAGATACTGCGTAGAGGAGCAGACAGCTGAAGCTCTAGTGGCCTGGAGCTAGTTACAGAGAGCTAGTGAGGGAATGAAACACAGAATTACCTGTTTGTGAAAGAGACAAGTACACATGAAGAGGGGATAATGCAGGAGAAGTAGAGAGCTAGATTTCTAGTATATATATATATATATATATATATATATATATATATATATATATATATATATGATAATTAAAAAACACTCAATTTTATACTTTCCTAGAATTTTTGTTAATGGCCCATTCGTTAACAAACCCATTTTAATGTGACCGTTTACCCGATTATACACTACCAATTTCTGAATTTTACATAAAAAAGGTACAGTATTTTGCATCGTTATAGTGCTGTGCTCTATATTGTTGTAACACCTCTGGCTCAGTGACGTGCAGTGAGGTAAATGGCTGGGCAGGCACTGGCTAGTATCAGAGCCAGAGTTACAGATACATACAGTATATGAGCCCGAGTGTTCATGAGGGCATTATACAAAGGTGCAGCAGTATATAGTGCTGGAAATTACATGTGTTTTGACCAGGGATGTGCTGAAATGATAGACAGGGGAGGCAGTGCCTCACCTGTCATATACTTTTTACTTCAGTTTTGACTATAAAAATGATTCGAATAATACAAAGAAGATATTTATATTTTCTTGGTATTTTCTTTACATTTTTCTTATGTTTATAGTCAAAACTCTGGAGTATACCTAAGTATGACAGGAAAGGCTCCGCCTCCCCTGCTTCACCTGACCGCACATCACTGCTCTGGCTTAACGCTTGTTGGGGCTGAAGCAGTGTTAAATGCAGTTGGGTTGGCGGACATATCGTGTGTATTTCTACACTGCGTATGTATAGTAGCTGCACGTAGGCAACTCAGTGGTATCTCCGCTTGAAGCCGAAGTGAGATAATAGGGAGTTTGTAGGTAGACAAAGTTTAGCGAGGGCGTGTGTTCATAATTGCGAGCTGATTATGCGTAGGAAAAGATGCCCCTGTTTTCAGACCAATTTCTTGCACCAGGGATAGAACCAATCAGATTCTAGCTATTATCTTCTAGAAGGTCCTAGATAAATGTTAAGCAGAATCTGATTGGTTGCTATGGGCAACATCTTCACTTCTAAAAACTCTCACTTTAGTAAATATACCCCCAAGTGTCTGGATAGGGGTGGTGCAGGTGCGGTCACATAGATGGGTACAGCCCAGCATACGGGTGCATACAGTCTCTGCATTATTCCTTGTGCACTCAATGCAGGTGTAATCAAGTACACCCAATTTGTGTTCAGCTCCCCAATGTGAAAGGTGCTCGAGCGTTCCCCATAGGAGCAAGTGGCGTTAAATGGAGAATCTGGTTCGGGAAGTGAGACATTGTACAAGCCCCTGTAAGAGAGAGTTGAGTATTTAGCTGACTCTGTGGAGCTCAGACCATGTTTTGTGCCTGAGCTCAGAGGTAGAGAGATTGAGAGATAGAAAGAAACAAATGAAGTTGCAGAGACCAAGGTATAGAGATAAAGCTCAGTATGAAGGTAGAGTAGGTGCCCGCAGTGAGATAAGGAGTGCTGTGTATATATCGCTACACTGATCCGCATGCCAGTCAGATGCAGAGAGTATAAGTGCAGGCTAGGAGGGCTGCTCAGGAGATTTACATACAGTGGGGCTGATGCTGATTTGGTTGCAAAATGGGTTTAAATGATTAAAATGAAAAAAAAGAGCAGGATAAATAGTTTTTTTTTCCGCACATATGCCGAGGTGCTAGATTCCTATTATATATATGTATATTTTATTGGCAGCATATGTATCTGGTTTACAAGTCATTGTCCATCAGTGTGTACTTGCACCTGCAGTGTAAGATACAACCTCGCATGTGCATTTGTTTTTGAGAATGCACAGTGTAATATCATGCAAGATGCCCTGTGTTATCTGCTATAGCCCTCACTGTGCATCAGCCCCTGCATTTATATGTCCCAGAGTGGCAGTTCAGCACAAGTTAGGAGAAGGTCAGAATCTCAGACTGGAAGTATAATATAAAAGTTATATGTCACCAGCATGGATGGTGTAATGGTTAGCATTACTGCCGCACAGCACTGAGGTTGTGGGTTCGACTACAACACTAAGGGTCTCATTCAGACCCACTCGCAAGCACCTATGCGCTCGCAAGTGAGTCGATGCCCTGCGCAACGTGCATCGGCTGCACTGCGCGTGCACATGCCCCAGAGCGTGAGAGAAATTCTCTCGCTCCGGGACTCACTACAAAAGGGGCGGCAGTTGGTGGTGATCGACAGCTCGCAACGTTTTGTAGGCGGGGCGGGGGGGTGGCTACACAAAAGTAGACGTTCCAGACGGAACGCCTGCCGTTTGGGGGCGGCTCCAAGCTTTGAGCTGCCGGTTCTAATAGAGCCGAAAGCTCACTGGGGCTTGTGGTAGATGAGACCCTACCACAAGGGTCTCATCGCAAGCCCCGATGGTTGCGATGGTCTTGACCATCGCGACCATCAACCTGGCCGCTTGCTAAAGCTGTGGGTGGTCACACACAGCCTAGTGAGCGGCCAGGAGGCCGACTCTGAACCTAGAAGCGGCCGCCCTCATTCAGAGCGAGCGCTCGCATTTTGCGAGCGGCTCTGAATGAGGTCCTAAGTGTGTGGAGTTGAACCGTGCTTGCATGGGTTTGCTCGGGTTCCCTCTCACACTCCAAAAATATACTGGCAGGTTAATTTGCTCCCAACAACAATGTATCCTAGTGTGTGTGTGTACATGTGATAGGGAATATAGACGTGTAAGCTCCCCTGGTGCAGGGACTGATGTGAATGACTGATATATTCTCAGCAATGCACTGTGAAATAGGTGCGCGCTATATAAATAACTGATTCTCTATTTATCTCTAGTGCTGGGGGTGTGGTACTTAGCCCAGCCGCTTGCTCCCAACACTAGGAGAAGCCACAACTCAACAAAGGTATGAAGGAGGGGAGGGGGGGCTCATGTTGTCTCCTGAGTTTGGGTGAATGCATAGGTGGCACATGTGCCAGCCCTGCAAAGAAGAATTTCTATTGGATTGCAAGAATAAAGGCGCGTATCCACTACACGAGAAAAATGAGCGATTGAACGATTATGACATCATTATCGTTCTTTAATCGTTCATTAATCGTGCAGTAAAATGCCGGCAACGACCAGCGATCCACGTTCCCGCTGGCCGTTGTCGGCGTTTGGCATCACCTGAAAATGATAACACAGAAGAACATAAACATCTACACACATCAAAAAATACAAAAACAACCCCCTATTCCTTTATTTGCTGGGGGTGCTGCCGAGTGACACAAAATATGTTACATTACAGAGGAAAAAGAAGAAAAGGATGTGCCTATTGTACGGCGCACAATAATATTAAGAATTATCCATCTTTATTAGGTATGCACTAAAATGTCCCATTGAGGGTTTTATCCAGCGAAATAGAGGTTAAAAACTGAGGTAACTAGTGTGATCAGAAATGGTAAGAAATTGTGAAATAAAATAATAGAATATCCACACTGTGATCTCCTCCTTATTCCAATAAGCCTGTGTATAGAAATCTCAATAATATTGGCTTTGTCATAAATCATCATTCAGTTAGTAACAGGTAGAAATATATGACAATGGGGCCTATTCATTAAACCTAAAAATTCTCTAGAGATAATTAGGTTTAGAACTCTCATGGAGTTCTACCTAATTATAGGTGGAATTCATCATTCCACCTCTCCATAAGTATCTATTCCGAAAAGCTGTCATTTTTGCGATGACAGCATTTCGGGAAATATATACTTTTCCCTCTCTACACTACCTTATCGCGTCTGGAAACAGTGCTGCGCATGCGCTGTTACATCTGTAAAACCAGTGCATGCGCAGCACTGCCTACAGATGCATTAAGTTTGTGTACCCCCCCGACACCCCCCCCCGACTTACCTGTCCGCGCAGCAGCCTCCGGCTCCGTCCTGCTGGTCTGTCATGTGGTTTCCCTGCAGACCACATGACAGATTAGAAAAAATAAAAAAAACTTTTTTTTTTTTTCTAAACTTTCTTGTGCTCTGCTGGGGAGCACACATGTCCGACCAGCCTCCGGAGCCTGAGGACGGAGCAGAGCGCCGGAGGGACTCGTCGGGGGACCTGCACATGCGGATACAGGTTAGTGGATTCTGCTATTCGCCACCTCACAGTGGCGAATAGTAACTGCATCAAATTCCGAAAATTCATAATTTTCGGAATTTGATGAATACCACAATTTCCACTGGGGAGTGTGGAAATTAATGCAGGGGAACTTAGCAAGGAGATATCTGTGATATCTGTGCTAAGTCTGTTCATGAATACCAAAATAACGTTATTTAAGGAAAATGTCCTTAAAAACTGTATTTTAGTGTTGATGAGTAGGCCCCAATGTCTTATTATATAAGATCCCTGCTTGTAGAATGCTCACTTAATAACTGCCAGGTTTTGACAGTGAATTCCTTGATATTAGTTATCACTGATATATTTGTCTATTATGGCTTGTGGTTTATCACATTTATGTTCACACATCAGATATCTTCACACATCAATAATATAACTGATATATATCAGTTATATTATTGCATTCTAACCGCATCTCTGTCTTAATGTTATAAAAATCTTGGTATTAAAGGATATTTGTGTTCCTATGGGTATCGTTACCCTTGTATAGTCACAGCTCATGTGCAATTCATTTGCATATCTAGGGAGTTACAGGGTTAAATCCCATATATCAAGAACTGCCCCTAGAATAGCTATAAGGGTGCTTCAGATTTAATCCCAATATTAATATATCCACAAATGTGATTGGGTTCTAAAACGTCCTGATATTATATTAGCTTAATTGCACATAGATCCTGTTTCAAATGAACAGAGCTATCTATAGTGTGACTCCCTAGATATGAAATTGAATTGCACATGAGCTGTGACTATATAAGGGTAACGATACCCATAGGAACACAAATATTCTTTAATACCAAAAATTTTTATAACATTAAGACAGAGATCCGGTTAGAATGCAATAATATAACTATCCGATGTGTGAACATAAATGTGATAAACCACAAGCCATAATAGACAAATATATCAGTGATAACTAATATCAAGGAATTCAGGGGCCTATTCATCATACCTTTACAATCCATGGAGGTAATTAGGTTTAGAACTCACATGGAGTTCTACCTAATAACAGGAGGAATTCATCATTCCTTCTCTCCATAACTATCTATTCCGAAAAGCTGTCATTTTTGCAATGACAGCTTTTCAGGAAATACTTTTCCCTGCCTGCTCTAACTTACCGCAGCTGGAATCCGTGCCGCGCATGTGCTGTTACATTCGCAAACCCAGAGCATGCACAGCACTACTTACAGCTGTGGTCATTTTGTGTGACCCCCCTCCGCTCTCCGCTCACCTCCACCCCCCCGTCCCCGCACTTACCTGCCCGTGCAGCAGCCTTCGGCTCCGTCCTGCTGGTCTGACACATAGTCTCCCAGCACACCACAGTACAGTATAGAGAAAAAAATATAAAATTTTTCTAAACTTTATTGTGTTCTGTGTGCGAGCAACCACCGGAGCCAGAGGAGGGAACAGAGCACCGGAGGGAGCTGCGGAGGACCTGTCCAGCTGTCCGCAGGTAAGTCTCACCTGCTATTCGCCACCTCACAGTGGTAGATAGTACCTCCATCATATTCCGAAAATACATAATTTTCGGAATTTGATGAATACCATAATTTCCATATCCCCATACTAATGTACTAATGTATGGGGAGTGTGGAAATTAACGCAGGGGGACTTAGCAAGGAGATATCAGTGTCATCTCCTGTGCTAAGTGTCAACATGAATACTAAAATAACGTTATTTAAGGAAAATGTTCTTAAAAACGTTATTTTAGTGTTGATGAATAGGCCCCATTGTCATATATTTCTACATGTTGCTAACCGAATGATAAGTTATGACAAAGACAATGGACCTCATTCAGACCCGGTCGCAAGCGCTGAGCGCTCGCAACCGGGTCGATGCTAAGGCCCTGCGCACACGCAGCGGCTGCACTACGCGTGCGCAAGCCCCGGAGCGAGAGAGAATTTCTCTCACTCCGGAGCTCACTACAAAAGGAGTGGCTGTCGATGGTGATCGACAGCTCAACCCGTTTTGCAGGCGGAGCGGAGGGGTGGCTACACAAACTGAGGCGTTCCCAAGCGAACACCTGCCGTTTTGTTGGTGGCCGCACTGACATCAGCAGTGATGTCAGTGGGGAGCTTCCTGCTCGATCAGAGCAGGAAGCTCCCTGGGGCTTGCGGTTGCTGAGACCCAACCTTAGGGTCTTGTCGCAAGCCCCGATGGTCGCGATGGTCTTGACCATCGCTACCATCACCCTGGTCAGCTGCTAAACTGTGGGTGGTAACCCACAGCTTAGCTAGCGACCAGGAGGCCGCACTAAAAAAAAGTATCAGCCGCCCTCATTCAGAACGAGCGCTCGCTTCTTGCGATCGCCTCTGAATGAGGGCCAATATTATTGAGATGTCTACAAACAGGTTTATTTGAATAAGGAGGAGGTCACACAGTGTGGATATTCTATTATTTTATTTCACAATTTCTTACCATTTCTTACGCAGGATTTCTAGAGGGGGGTTTCCAAATGCTTGATTTTAGAGCGAGTGAGGCCAGTTCATGAAGAGGGCAGAATTAGTACTTAAACAGCTTTAATATGTGTCATACAACGTGTATTGTGTGTCATAATTCCAGCATATACAGGACCAGCGATCACAGTAACCCATTATATGCAACAGTAGGGCCATCCTGCCTGAGCTGAATGTATTTATTTTAGATGTGGGCACCATTCCAGAGCATTGGAGCTTGTTCAGGAGCCTGGAGGAGCAACAGAAGCACCTAGCACTGCCCTGGACATATACAGTCAGGTGCATAAATATTGGGACATTGACAGATATTTCATATTTTGACCTCTATTCACCACCACAATGGCTTTGAAATGAAACAAACAAGATGTACTTTAACTGCAGACTTTCAGATTTCATTTGAGGGAATTACATCCAAATCAGGTGAACGGTACGGCTTCTATATGTGCCTCCCACTTTTTAAGGGGCCGAAAGTAATGGGACAAACTAAACATATACATAAACATAAACTAAATATACAGTATTATCACCTGATAGATAAGCCTGATATCGGTGGGACGATAAAGGAGATCTATAGTGTAAAGATGAACACTTTTGCACTTTGATGGGTTATGAGATGCAAACAAAAGAGACATTATACATTGAGACTGTAAATAAATCAATCTATATAATTGATGCATCCAACACAACCTATAAGACCTGGACTACATTGTTGTTACCAGTTAAGCCTGTGCGATGCTACACCTGCTGCAGACAGTACACCTGTTCTTGTGTTAGCAATCCTGCATGTGTGGGAACATCTGTTTGCCTTCTCTAACCCACAGGATCCTGAGGTGGGAGAGGCTGATCCCCAGGTGTGTGCCTGACCTACAAGCATAATACAGGGCAGCAGGTATGCAGAAAGTCCTGTATTTGGTCCCTTTCCATAAACCATTTATTTCAATGGCATTTCCAGAATGTGGATCTTGATTTTGCAATGAGGAAAGCCTGGGAGGTATGTGTTCAGTATAGTACATCATGTTTAAGTAATGCAAAACAATAAAACGCGCATACATTATATAGGACGGGATCTTATTTTATTTTTTTTGTCACATAAAAGAGAGTTTTATTTTGTTTTTCTCATGTAAACGTTTTATTATATTGTGTGCTGTGATCTTTCATAAAAAGAATCACGACATGTAGACACTGCTTTCTTGGGCAAACTGATGAGCAAATTACTGTTTGTATTTTTAAATACAGCCTGTAACATGACAGGAGCTGATTGGTTGGTACTTTATCTCTCTCCAAGATTTGATAATCTTCCCCTTAATGTCTTTTTCCAAGATTATGCACTTTTGTGAGTGAGGTGGGGAAGTAGAAATATTATCGAGAGTGAATATGCCGACGGGAGAATATTGACAACATAATATCGACACGGTTGTAAGTTCTCTTAATGAATTTTTTGCCAAGTTGGCGTTATAACTTTAAACGTGATGCTTTATGATATTCAATGAATATTATAACTTTAAACACAATACTTTACGATCATGTGTAAAGTTATACTGCTGACGCAGTCTACATAGTGACTCTCAACTAAAGGTATGAATCCATTAAAGTGATATGTTGTTCGATCACAGACAAGCAAAGACCTTAGCGTGACAAAGAAGCTGGGAATGCCTGTCTACATGAAGGCTACAATGTTACCTTCTTACTGCATTACTCTTTACACCCAGCGTAATGCATGATATTTATTGAATTGCTTATTAGAACCCAACACTGTTGGAGTAGCCTCGGCCTGCTTAATTTGTTTCACTACTGTATTGTGTTACCTTCCATATTGCACTTAACCTTGAACCTGTTCTCTGTTAAAGCAAATAAACGCAACAGTTTGGGTTCTTCCTCAATTACCAGCTGTGTTGTTCTTTGGTGTCACACTAGTGCAGGGGTCAGGGAACTTTTTTACCTTTTACCCCAAAATATATTTAGATACACCGACGTTACCCCCTTGATTTGAAAGGAAGGAAATCATACAGTAGTGCTCCCATATAATGCCCCTGTAGTAGTGCCCCCATAGTTATGCCCCTGTAGTAGTGCCCCCATATAATGCCCCTGTAGTAGTACTCCCATATAATGCCCCTGTAGTAGTGCCCCCATAGTTATGCCCCTGTAGTAGTGCCCCCATATAGTCTCCTGAAGTAGTGCCCCCATATAATGTCCCTGTAGTAGTGCCCCCATATAATGCCCCTGTAGTGCCGCTTGTACAAAAAAAAACACTTACCTTAATCCCCGCTCCTGCATCCGCCGCCGTCCTGTCCGCCCGGCTGCTCCTCGGAACTATGGGAGAGACGTCATGACGTCTCTCTCATAGTGCGCATGGAGAGAGCCGGAAGCTGGAGTTCAGAAGAAAACTCCAGCCTCCGGCTAACGCGGCGCTGCAGGGAAGGAGCCGGCACCCGCTGGTAATAACATCTCAACGGGCGTCCGGCTTAGAGCCTCCCTGCGGCACAGCCGGGCATGCATATGAATCATTCTATATTATAGAATGATTCATATGCATACCCGGCTGTCCGTCCATTACCCCCAGGAATTTCATTTTTACCCCATGTGGGATAATTTACCCCTGTTCCCTGACCACTGCACTAGTGAGACAGACCTGGGTTGGTAGAAGCACTGGAAGTCAGTGGCTGTAGAGATCCCATACTGCACCTCTGGGTTTGATTTGCCATACACATTGACCCTTTCCGTTTATACAGGTGTTTCCTTTGCTGTAGTGAGCACTTGTATCAGGCAGACCAGAGACTAGAGGGAGAGGAGCAGCGGTAACCAGGAGGTATTGTGTGAGACAGAGAGGTGTAATATTTAGGCAGGGAGAGCTGTCAGAAGTGAGTAGAGTGAGGAAGTGACTCAGAACTAGAGACATTTGCTAGAGGAAGTAATAGTGAAAACTGTGGATTGAGAGACACAACACAATGGAGGTGAGAAAGAAGAAGTAAGTACATGTGCATGTGACTTGGAACAGATTACAGGGCACAGCGACCGTGGGGCTCATGCAGTGGTCAACGCATTTTACAGAAAAAGAACGCAGCTGAAAAAAAAAAAGGACGCAATGACGTGTATGAGTCAGGCGCAACTCAACAGTAGCCTAGGCGCATGGTTTATGCCAGGAGTAACCAAAGCTTAGAGTCGATGTCTCTTGGAAGAATTCATAGTAAATGCTACAGTCGCATAGTGACTGGACAGTGTTATTAATAAATGTAAAAATTTAATTTATCTTGTAAAAATACAATTAAATACAGTCATAATTACAAAATAAAAATACACCCTAAATTCAGTTAAATACAAGCACTCGTTGCCTTTGCTCCAAATGGGAGAATTTTCAGCTGCGGTGCACATGCAAAAAGAAAATGTAATGCGAAAAGATGCCCACGACTTCACGCAAGCCGAGTGCACGCAACTGTGAGCAGCTATGGGCGACGCAACTTAGTCACGTCTCCACTTGTAGCTGAATGACAATAACTGGGTAGCATCTGGGTGTTCATTTATAGCTTGAGGGGGGGATTTAATTAGTTGCGAGTTTGGTCTCGCGTGGCAAATTCACATTGCAAATTACATTTGCAATTCAATTCCAAACTCGCATTTATTTTTCAAAGAAATTTCGCCTGATTTTGTTCGCACCCCTGAGCAGGTGAAAAGGAAAAAGCTTTAGCTAAACGTAAAAATGTTGGGATTTGCTTCAGAACCCCTTGGACACCCCCAGCTAATGAATAAGTAAGCATTTTGGAAGTTTTCCATTAGCTTAAGTGGGCCAATAATTAATGACGTCATTTTTGTTGTGAAAAAGAAATTGCCTCAAATTACCTCAAAATTAGCTTTTTAGCTAAATATTGCACCCCGTATTTAATGAAAGTATTTATTTCAATGAGAAATAATTGTTTTTTCTTATGTAAAAAAAAAAAATGTAAGTCGCCTCTAATTACCTCAAAAGTAGTTTTCTTCTGTTTGTTTGTGCTGTTGTTCCCATTCTACCTCTATAAGCATAGAGAGTCATAATCATATGTATATGTTGTATGTATGCAGTATGCAAATTAGTATTTGATGCAAAAAAAAAAATATGAGTACAACTTTAATTTAGTCGCTGAATGAGCGACATATGGTATTACACAAAATAAGGAGAATGAGCACTGGAGAGAATAGTAACAATAAGGGGCAAATAGAGAGGGACAGAGAATTGGAGAGATGGAGATTGATATTTCCCTCTCAGTCTTTAATAGCCTGAAACACTCTGTGAAACGCGTCGCATTACAGTGCATTTATTCACATTTCTGCCATGGCAGTTTTCGTCTTATTTGTGTTACACTGCACACAATAGGATGAGTACAAATCATGTGAGATTATGGGCTTATTTATCAATTATTATTTACTGAATATCCCCTGCAAATAATAAGTATCCCCCAAATTTATGTAGCATGGGGATATGGTTTCTATGGGGGCTACTTTTTAACTGAATTTACCAAGCTCCGGAATGAGATGTATCTGAGGATGGCCTTAGCCTGTTGCAGCAGGCGTGCGCACGGGGCCCCAAGAAGTAGAGAAGGGAACACTAATGAGATCTTATATAATATGGAGCCCTTGTACCTGGAGTATTGTAATTATAGGGTCTAAGACTCAATAATTAATAAATATACCCCTTAATAACTACTGCGGAGCAGCCTCAGTGATACTACTCTTTTCTTCTGAGCACACAGTGGCGCATCACTGCATGGCCATTGGCCTTCGCACATGGAGAGGGCAGTATTGCCAAACCACCCACAACTGCAGTTTGCTAGGTAACCTCATCATTATTATTGTATTACCAGTTATTTATATAGCACACACATATTCCGCAGCGCTTTACAGAGAATATGTTACCATTCACATCAGTCCCTACCCCAGTGGAGCTTACACTCTATATTCCCTATCACATGCACGCACACATACACACTAGGGTTAATTTGTGTTGGGAGCCAATTAACACACCAGTATATTTTTTTGGAGTGTGGGAGGAAACCGGAGCACCAGGAGGAAACCCATGCAAGCACAGGGAGAATATACAAACTCTACACAGGTAGGGCCGTAATGGGAATCGAACCCATGACCTCAGTGCTGTGAGGCAGTAATGCTAAACATTACACTGTCTAAACTGCTCATGGCTGTTATATCACTCCACATCAAGGAAGGCCACCTAAAGGCCTTCCTTGATGTGCCCCTCCATGCCACCAAGTGACGGGAAGGAATTGCACCATGCTGAATGTCTTCTGTCAGACCCAGGATACTTATATGACATATCCCCCTACGTGGCTGGATCTACATGACAAAGAGCCTAATCTTGTGCAATTTTAGGCCACCCAGTTAGCTGAGTCCTTTATGTGGATTTGTACTTGTACCTGCATCATTTTAACAGACAGATCAGGAAATAAAGCAGCAACCTGTTGTTCCTTTCCCCTGTGAGACATACCAGTTCTGCTTCCAGATGTTCTATATAACTACTATCTGCTGACTGTAGGTTTCTGCAACTACGTCTATGGAATATAAACAGGTCCTTATCGACAGACCAGTCTGTTAGACTGCGCTTATCTGCTCCTCTACACTGGCCGGCTGCTCTCCAGACGGGATCCTGTTAAGGCTTCTATAATATAAGTCTGTTTGAGGGCCTCATATTGAGGCTGCAATGCTGTGCTGCTGCATCACTCTCCTAGGGAGACGTAATAAGCTTGATAGGAAATCTTTTCATATCATAGATGCCGTTTTCCAGCTGTCCCTGATTTCCAGGGAGAGTGTTGGTAGGCAAAGATTTTGGAAGGCAATCTCTATCAATTACACATTGTGGGCCTCAAAATATGTACAAAGGGCCTGATTCAGACAGGGTCGATGTTTGGCCAATGCGCTTGCGCACGCAGGAGCCGGCTCCGACGTGCGCATGCTCGAGACCCGGCTAGCGACGGGCGCTCCGTCGCTCCGGGTCTCGCACCAAAAGGGGGTGGCTGACGATTTTGATCGACAGCTCGCACCGTTTTGGAGGCGGGCAGGGGGGGTGGCTGACCAAACGGAGGCGTTCCCAACAGAATGCTTGCCATTTTTGGGTGGCCCCACTGACATCACGAGTGATGTCAGTGGTGAGCTTCCGGCTCTATTAAGAGCCAGAAGCTCACTGGGGCTTGCAGGAACGAGACCCTACCACAAGGGTCTCGTCGCAAGCCCCGATGGTCGCGATGGTCAAGACCATCGCGACCATCACCTGGTCGCTCGCAATAGCTGTGGGTGGTCACCCACACCTATGCGAGCGGCCCAGAGGCCGCACCAAAAAAAAACAAAACGCCCTGATTCAGAGCGAGCACTCTTTCAGAGCGTCCGGCTCTGAATCAGGCCCAAAGTGCGAAATGGGCGAGGTAGAACTAAACATCTCTGTGTGCTTTGATTTGCGCAGCTGCTTCTACCTTAACACCAATGTGCATGAGTTAGCGCAGCAAGATGGCGGGAGAGGAGCATAACTTTGCACTGGCTGAGAGGAGAAGCTGGGCAGAGTGAGACGTTCCTTGCCAAAGAGTAATTTAGTCATTAATTTAAGTTCTAAATGAGTCTGAACCAAGCAGTATTTTAAGGGGGGAGAAAAAAGGAAAATATCCATTCAATTAAATTATAGTAGAAAGTTAGACTTTGACACTTTAGCACAGTGGTCTCCAACCTGTAGCACGCAGGCTTCATTTTGGTAGCTCACCTAGCTGCAGTACTGCCGAGACAACTAGGAGGAAGTGACCTCTGACATCCCCCGTGGCATCAACGCCATTGGTGGAGTCACAGGAAAGCACTTCAGGTGATTGCTGCAGCCACTACAGCAATCACCTGACATGCTTCCCCATGGTTCCACCCACATTGTCTACGTACGGCAGATGAAGTGTCTCGCGCCCAAATTCACAGACCAGCCCTACCTGCAGCCGGTAAGTAACAGAGAAATGTGCCTGTGCTTTAATTTGATTTACAAACGACAACAATATCACTGTAATAATTAAATGCATTTTAATTTTTCTATGAATATTTTTTTTTTTAATTTTCATTAAATTAACTTCAATTGTTCGATTATTAGACAGATTTTTTTTTTCTACAATTTCAGTAGCTCTTCAGGAGGTTTCATTTTTCTAAAGTAGCTCACACCTCAATTAACGTTGGAGACCACTGCTTTAGCACAATGTTGCTCTTCAGAGGATTCCTCTTCCTGGCACACTGAGAGCTGCTTCTAGTTTGCAGAGGCTGGAGAGTACATGTGCACCTTATAGTGTGCTGGACAAACCACCTACGCACGCTGGAGAAAAACACAATTTGTGGCACGGGTTGGGTGTATTTTGTCAACAAACATAATGCTGACATGAGACCATTGACATGTCTGTAATGCTGACATGCTTGCTTGACATGTTGACATTGATCACATTAATAGGGTGGTGAGGCGCGCTCTTTTGTGGGGATAAGGGTGTGTGCTGCATGTGGGTGTGCACGGAATGTCTAAAAGAGAGACTGAGTCGGTAATGTTGGGTCAAAACGCTTTATTTGGGTAGGCACAGTGCTGCTTGAGAATCAATTGACCCTGGGGTGTAAGGGGGTGTGGATAGATGCGTGCACAGGGGGGAAGGTGGGTGGACCCTTTTAGGGGGCTCCTTACCGTGCAGTTCTCGACCAGCACGGAATCCCTGCTGGACCTTTGGTCAACAGTCTTATCGCCCGGCAAATGTGGTATGGAGGGTGTGGAGGCGGCGTCCCGCACAGTGTGCAACTTACCTACCGGTAGGTGCCTGGGATGGCGTTGCGATATGGGGATGATGGTATTCGGCAGTCTCTGGTTGTTGTGCAGCGTTGTGGTTGTGGACTGTTGTTTCTGTCCTGTAACTCTTGGAGCAGTTATGCCACATGCTGATGGTGATGGTGGTAGCGTACTTGATGGCAGACTGGAGATGTCTGCGTAGGCTCAGTGTCTGTACCCGGTAGGGTGGGCGGACTTTGACGGGCTGGCGGCACCTGGGAACGGTGTGCACGCTTTAGCCGAAGTGGAGGTTCCGCGTGTGCCGGCGGGACGACCGGGGGTGGGAGCTTGGTGAGTGCTTCTGGAAGCCGGGTGTGCCTGTACCCGGGTGGAGAGTCGGTTGCGGCGGGGTAGCGGGGTAGCGGCTCCGAGGTGCGGGAGGCGCGCTGCCGGCCGGATCTTGTGCCGCGTGTGCTGGCGGGGCAGACTGGTGCAGAGTCTGGCGGCTGCTCCCGGCTCCTGATAGTGAGGTCACTGGGTTGCCGCCGGAAGTGGTGTGTGCACAAGGTGGGGATGCCGCTCGCCGAAGGTGCTGGCGGCTCCTTGTGCCGCACCACCCTGCATGCAGCTAGGGGATTGGTAAAGCTGAGCAGAGTGAGGACTTAGTTTAGTAAACGATGGTAGGTGTGGGTTCTCCAACGCGTTTCGGCGTGCTGCCTTATTCATGATCACATTAACATTCATAATGTCAACACTCATGAAATGTCAACATGATTAGAAGGTAAATAAAACATTCCTAATGGTCCAGCAGTGACTTACCTTGTTTGGCTGCTCCTCCGGCTCCAGTCGTGTCTACTGGGTTCCGAGCGTCAGCTGACGATGAGTTCTGATCTGGCATTGATTCCGAACAATGAGTAACACTAACCCCTAATCCTAACCCTTCCTTCACAGACTAACCCTAACCTCCCCTCCCGCTGCTAAACCCTTCACTCCCACAACATAACCCTAACCTCCCCTCCAGTAGCCTAATTCTAACCTCCCCACCCGCAACCTAACCTTCCCCTACTGCAGCCTAACCCTAACCTCCTCTCCAGTAGCCTAACCATCCTCTCCCACAGCCTAACTCTAACCTCATCTCCCGCAACCTAACCCTCCGCTCCCACAACCTAACCCTCCACTCCCTCACCTCACACAGCCTAGCCCTCCACTCCCACAATCTAACTTGTCATCCCACAGCCTAGTCCTGGTGTGCCATGTTGACACGCCTGCCATTTTCAGTGACAAAACCCCTTGTGGCATGTGGCCACACCCACTTTTTTTGGCACTCACACATTGGAGGGGGGGCTCCATTTTTCATCTTGACCTGGGCTCCAAATACCCTAGTTACGCCACTGGGGGCACTATATATTGGGTACTACTGGGGACACTGCATAAGGGGCCCTGCATAATGTGCACTACTACTGGGGACATTGCATAAGGGGAACTACTACAGTGGGCATTTAATGAGGG
This sequence comes from Taudactylus pleione, assembly GCA_031769625.1. NCBI lineage: Eukaryota > Metazoa > Chordata > Amphibia > Anura > Myobatrachidae > Taudactylus > Taudactylus pleione. The sequence goes on along the minus strand of JAUIMM010000429.1, from coordinate 548,216 downwards.
GCACTACTACTAGGGGCATTGCATAATGGGCACTACTACAATAGGCACTGTATAAGGAGCACTACTACTGGGGGCATTAAGGTACATATGGAATGGAAAGGAATGCTCCCAGAGTGACGAGAAATGGTGGTGTGTCATGTTGACATGCCCCCATTTTTCAGTAGCCACACCTCTTGTGGCATATTGCTGTGTCCACTTTTTCAGCGCGCACACATTGCGTACTGAGGGCCTGATTCAGAGCCATACGCTCTGACAAGAGCGCTCGCTCTGAATTAGGGCCCTCCTACCTAAAATTGGAGCGGCCCCCTGGCCGCTCGCATAGCTGTGGGTGACCACCCACAGCTTATACGAGCGGCCAAAAAGATGGTCGCGATGGTCAAGACCATTGCGACCATCGGGGTGCAACGAGACCCTGCGGCAGGGTCTCGCTGCCGCAAGCCCAGGAGTGCTTTTGGCTCTATCAGAGCCAAAAGTACTCCCACTGACATCACTAGTGATGTCAGTGGGGCCGGCCCCAGACGGTAGGCGTTCCCATGGGAACGCCTCTGTCTGGGTAGCAACGCCCCCGGCACACCCACCAAAGTGGGCGTGCTGTCACTCACCATCGACAGCATGCCCCCTTTGGTGCGAGACCCATAGCGACATCTTGGCCGTCGCTATGCGGGTCTCGCGCATGCGCACTAGGGCACTAGGGCACCATCGTTGTGCGCATGCGCACTAGGGCACCATCGACCAGCTTGCGAGCGCTCAGCACTCACGAGCGGGTCTGAATCAGGCCCTGAATCCATTTTTTATCTTGCCCAGGGCTCCAAAAACCATAGTTACGCCACCAGGGCCGTAGTTAGGGTAGTGTGGCCGGTGCCATCGCACAGGGCACCACAGGTCAGGGGGCGCTGTTTGGGCCTGCCTAATGTCTGTTTATTATCATTCTCACTTGTAGCTTCCTCTTATTTCATCCCCAGCATCTCCTGGCCTCCCCTATCTCTTCCCTGGCCCTTCCCCATGAGGTCATTCCCCTTTTTTGGGTGCATTATGTCCCTCTGAAAAATGAGGGGGGTGCCAATGCTCTTTCTGGCACAGGGCACCAAAAAGTCTAGTTACGGCTCTGTACGCCACTGTCGCAGCCTAACCCTGTCGGCATGCTGAGAATGTCTGCATTTCACAGTTCAGATGTTGACATCGTGAACATGTCTACATTCTGTAGATGTCATATGTCGACATTTCAACAATGTCAACATAATTACTATCTGCATTGTGATGACTGCCTCCCTATGGCACACGTTAAATGCTCTTCATTAATGAGGTTCCAATAGGAAGTAATTTACTGAGCAGAACAAATTTGCACAAGAAGGCTGCCAATCCATTAGTAGCTTGTGGCATTGCTGAGATATGTAGTTCTATATATATATATAGCTGCACCCAGTATCCTGACATGGTTCTAATGCTACGTATCCATCCGAAATAGATCCATCAGATCTTCCCTAGCTCACCTAGTTAAACAGTGTAAGAATAAAATTATAATAATCACTTTGCTTCTGGGCTTTAACTGTATCAGATCTTCTGACATTTTCCAAGCACAGTCTGTTACATGACAGTTAGAATCCTATTTGTTTGGTACTTTGGGGCCTATTCTAACTCGCCGCGGCCACCAGAGCAATTCAGCATTGCTCCGGCACGGTGGCAGCTGATGTGAAATCAGCTGCCCCCGCGAGCGGCTTCACTGCTCCTTTCGGAGCCATTCGGCCACTCCGCAAACAGAAGGTAAGTAAGAGATATCTGTGAAATCTCCTGCTTTACCTTCTTAATGAATGGCCCGAATACTTAATTTTCACAATTGCGGGTGAAAATTTGCTTTTTCATCTGCTTTTGTGAAAATTAAGTGATGATGAATAGGCCCCTTTATCTCTCTCCACTTTATCTCTCTCCGAGGCTTGATACATCTCCTCTACAGACTATTTCCTCCATGTTTGTCTCAGGGCAGCTGAGCAAAGTCAAGGGCTTGGCCAGAGGAGGGCACAGGGGCAGAGGAAGGGCACGTATGCATGTTAATGATGCATTTCTCTGCAGGATGTGCTGAAATGCTCTATCTCTTCTGCTCCATTTACCAGCAGCATTATATGTAATATATCAGTATGATATATGGTCCTGCCCTGCTCTACAAACAGAGCACTAGGGCAAAAAGAGATGCAAAACAACCATTAGTTTGCACAAGGGATGTGTTCTGTGTGACTTTACCGAATGTACTATATAGAGTTTTCCCTCTCAGTGTGTCACCTACAGTGCCAGCCTACAGGAATACTGACTTCCACACTTAACTAACACTTCCTAATTCTAGAGCCCAGTTCTAGCACCAACCAGTCTCTCATAAGTGATCCCAACTCACATCGTCATCATCAGCTCCTCCGGTGGACGAGGCTCCTGTATATAACACTCTCTGTGGTCCTCGGTTCCAACTTTGGCTCATTTCGTCATCTTGTAAGTCAGCATCTCAGCAACATCTGTGTGTGTCGTGCTCGCAATGTGTGGGATTCTGTTCTCTTTTCCTATATCTCATCAGAGACTTGAAATATGGGAATAGAACAAGAAGTTTAGTTTCCAAGGATAGTTGTTACTTATTAGAAACATGTGTGCACTACGTTCTGTTCCATGTATGGCTGTACGCATCTGTTATGTAATCATTGCTATTTGTTTTCAAATTCACAGCAGCTATTTGTTCATTGTTTGTGCCAACTGTTCCCATTGCTCTTTGTCTCCCTTTCCACTCCTCTCCCTTTATCTAATTGCCCTTTCTTCATCTCCTGTCCCCCTCCCTTCCCTTCTTCCTTGTATCTCTCTACTCTCTATCAACATTCATGCTCTTACTGCTCCTCTTAAAACCTCACTCTCCTTGCTGGGGGGGATGTCTACCCCTGGTTCTAGCCAAAGGCTTAATACTTCCACTTACTCTATTGTGATTAGCGTTGTATTTTACAATTTATTAGTGAACCTATTTTGACTTTCTTTACCACCAACTCCACGCATTAGTGTGAGCATAGGGTATAATTGCTGGCTCCCTTGAAATAGGGGCAATCTGCTACAAGAAAATGGCTGCCACTCCCCAGGACACTGATCATGGTCAGAATGAGTCACTCCATGTGCTGGTTATGGAAATATGTTCCTGGTGAGAGTCTTGTCAAAAGTTCTGCACTATAGGACTGGAATGGTAACTGGCATCATGTTTTACTTCCAACTGCTGGTGGTATGTAATAAATCGTTTTTGGACTCTTAAGCATTGCCTTCCTTTTCTTCTATCAAGTGTTGTATATGTGTTGTATATGTGCAATAATGGATTCAGTATGAATTACCGCCGGCCGCATGGTTCGAATCCCGACAGCGGCAGCCTGACAAGGATGAAAATCCTGATCGTCCCAAGGTAAGTACTCACTAACCTATTGTACCCACTAATCCACCCTTAGGGGTGCCTAACCCTAACCTCCCCCCTAAATGCCTAATCCTAATCCCCCCTGTAAGTGCCTAAGCCTAACCCCCCCTTCCCCGCCGCCTGAAACTAAGTCCCCCGGGGGGTGCCTAACCCTAACCTCCCCCCGGGGGTGCCTAACCCTAACCCTCCCTTCCCCTAGCCTAAACCTAACCTCCCGGGGGGGTGCCTAACCCTAAGTCCCCCCCGGGAACCCTACATCTAACCCTCCCCCCCACACGGCTGTCCACGCCTGTCACCCGGCTTACCTTCGATCGGTAAGCCGGGTGTCGGTCTCCCGGCATAGGGAAAATGACAGGTGTCGGGATTTCGACGCCTGTCATTTAACCCTTGCCAGGATTATACAGTCGGGAAGCCGGCGGTCGGGATTCTGTCCATCGGCTTCCCGACTGTTTCCCGCAATGATTTATATGCAACATATGGAGGAAGCACCCTGTGAGTTGAACATTTTTAAAGAAGTGCTCTCTCTCTCTCTCTCTCTCTCTCTATATATATATATATATATATATATATTTATAATATTGTATTGAATATATCAATACACACACATACACACATCAGCCATAACATCATCTGCCTAATGTTGTGAATGTCCTAATTGTAAGCGCCAAGACAGTTCTGACACGTAGAGGCATGGGCTCCATAGGACCTCTGAAGGTGTCCTGCGGTATCTGGCACCAAGATGTTAGCAGCAGATCCTGTAAGTCCTGTAAGGTGTGAGGTGGGGCCTTCATGGCTCGGATTTGTTTTTCCAGCACATCCCATAGATGCTTGGACGGATTGAGATCTGGAGAATTTGGAGGCCAGGTCAACACTTTGAACTCTCTACCACGTTCCTCCAACCATTCCTGAACAATTTTCGCGACATGGCAGGGTGCATTATCCTGCTGAAAGAAGCCACTGCCATCAGGGAATACCATTGCCATGAAGGGGTGTACTTGGTCTGCAATAATGTATAGGTAGATGATACATGTTAAAGTAACATTCACATGAATGGCAGGACCCAAGGTTTCCAAGCCGAACATTGCCCAGAGAATCACACTGCCTCCGCTGGACTGCCTTTTTTCCATAGTGCATTCAGGTGCAATTCATCCCCAGGTAAACGATGCACACGCAGCCGGGTGTCCACATTATGTAAGAGAAAACGTGATTCATCAGACCAGGCCACCTTCTTCCAGTGCTCCATGGACCAGTTCTGATGCTCACGTGGCCATCGTAGGCACTTTTGGTGGTGGACACCCCTGTATTTGCAAGATGGGCACTCTGGCCAGTCTGTGGCTGCAGCCCCATACGCAAAAAGCTACGATTTTATCATAGCCAGCATCAACTTTCATTAATATGTGCTACAGTAGCTCTTCCTCTCTGGGATCGGACCAGAGGGGCTAGCCTTCGCTTCCCACTCACATCAATGAGCCTTGAGCGCCCACGATCCTGACACTGGTTCAATGGTTGTCCTTCCTTGGATTCCTTTTGGTAGGTACTAACCACCAGGGCCATAACTAGGGTAGTGCGACCAGTGCCATGGCACAGGGCACCGCAGGTCAGGGGGCGCTGTTTGGGCCTGTCAAATTTTTTTTTATTATCATTCTTACTTGTAGCTTCTTTTTCTTTTATCCCAGCATCTCCTGGCTGCCTCTTTCTCTCCCTAGCCCTTCTCCATGAAGCCATGGCCCTTTTTCAGGTGCACTATCTTATGTCCCTATTTAATAAATGGAGGGTGAGGGGGGGGGGGCACCAATGCTCTCTCTGGCACAGGGCACCAAAAAGTCTAGTTACGGCTCTGCTAGCCACGGCATACCGGGAACACCCCACAAGGCCTGCCGGTGAGATGCTCTGACCCAGTCGCTCACATCCTGACGCCCATTTTTCCTGCTACCAACACATCCACTTCTAGAACCTGCTTCCTAATTTATCCTACCCCTTGATAATTACCATTGTAACATGATGACCAATGTCACCTGTCAGTAGTTTTAATGTTATGCCCTATATATGACATGTCTTTCAGGCGGAGTATTACGCGTCCTCTTCAGCGCCGGACGCATAGGCGCATTCACTATTTCCCTGAAATTCTTTTTCAAAAATAGGCAATTACATGGTCAGCTAACCTGAGCATTGATAAATCCTTTGTGGCCAGATACTTTTTTCTTTTTTCTCTCTCTTCATTTCTTTTATCTCTGACCCCTCTTACGATCTTATGATCTTCATATAGCAACTCTACCCCCAGTCCGTCAAGCCTTCCGCCCACACATTATATGACGTTATTCTATGCTGTGCAATTATTATCTCTGCAAAATGACAAGCCAAACCCCGTCTTCACTGTACGCTACTGTTAAATATTTATCTCGCAATATCAATGGGCAAACGAAAGCTTGCTTGCTGACAATACACAAGACTCCAAGCCAATATACTGTTTTCACTACACTTGTTGAAATAAGCTTAAATATTGGCATGTCTACAGTGCATTATTAATATATATATCCTCAGGTCTGTCTAGCTTCAGACTCCACAAACACAGAGGAATGTCTATTCTCATACATGAGAGGAAACTTTACTTTCATCCCTCAAAGACCTCTCTGGGTGATTTCTGATGCTGATAGGAGAACGCAACGATCGCCACATCCGTGGTCTAATACTGGAATATCACTTTATACAAAGACCTCACTATTCTCTATCAAATGAACATATAATATTATTTGGTATGATGTGGTTATTACACTTCATGGATGCTGCTACAGATAATCTCCGATCTACAATGTTTCCTTCCTTCCCCAACGCTCCTAAGATTTTTCACTAGCTTTTCAAAGTCTAGTCCCTACTAGACTCTAGAGGCCTATTTGTCAACTGAATTCTGTCCTTAAAACATGTTTAAAGGCAGAATTAAATATCCTCGCTGTTTAACAAGGCTGGAAAGCAGGAGATAACTGATTTGCAGTCATCGGCCCTCCCGTAGTTTATTTTTATGGGGATGGCGTTACTGAAGCTATTTTACCAGCTCCAAAAAGCAAAGCTTTTAGCTGATTGTCTCCATTGGGTACAGGTGGGGCCAGGTCAGACCCAGAAGTGATAGCGTACGCCGTAAGCAATCACTTTACACTTTAGTTATAAACGATATATTCAGGGTAGTGATATTCTTGTTATCACTCGTTACTAATCTTAAACGGTGCTCCAACCAATCAGCTCCTGTCATTTTTCAGACAGATGACAGTTAGAAGCGGATTGGTTGGAGCACCATTTAAAAATAGTAACAAGAATATTACTCGTTGATAAAGATCCCTGAACTTTCTATTTGACCACTAATCATTAATTCATCTGTATCAACTGAATTTTTCTTAAGCTGAGTACACACTTGCCGATGTATGTACCCAAAAATGCGATGCCCAACTGCATGATATATTGGACGTTCGGTAAACACTGCACGATGTGGTCGGGCACCGACAGGCTCATCCACTATGCCAGCGTCAGCATCTAGGTCTTTCCATCGGTCCTACATGCAGGCCGTTGGAACAACCCCGCTGTACGACCCGCGGGAGCGCGCATGGTGGCGGATAAGGCGTACACAATGGCCGATGTGGACGATATGTCCCTTCATCACTCTTCTCTTTTTCAGTTTTTACTCTGTTTTCTATGTTGCGTCTTGTTCCCTTTGCCCATCTATTTCTGTGGTTTCATCCCTTTTTCTTTGATGTTTGATTCCTGGGCTACCTGTGTGTCATCCAACCTTCAGCTGCTGCTATTACTCCCACACTATATACTGTATGATGGTTTTTATTTATATACCATCCTTTTACTAGATGCTAGACTTTTTTTTTATCATGTTATAATTCACATTGAAATATTTTATTAAGATATCTTTTCCAATTTAGAAAAATATATATATTATTATTATTATTATTATTATTATTATTATTATTATTACAGAAAAAGTAAAATAAGATAACCATGGATGTTTTTTTATGGGCTCATTTCTACCGTTGCAGTCTAAAATGATAACACTGTGTAAATACTGGGGGAGATTTATCAAAGCTTGGAGAGAGATAAAGTACCAACCAATCAGCTTCTGTCACTTTACAGGCTGTGTTTGAATAAAGGGCCTGATTCAGAGCTGAACGCTCTGACCACAGCGCTCGCTCTGAATCAGGGCCCTCCTCCCTGAAAATGGAGCGGCCTCTTGGACGCTCACATAGCTGTGGGTGACCACCCACAGCATATGCGAGCGTCCATGACCATCGCTACCATCGGGCTTGCGACGGAGACCCTGCGGTAGTGTCTCGCTGCCGCAAGCCCTGGAGTGATTTGGGCTCTATCAGAGCCAAAATCACTCCCACTGACATCACTAGTGATGTCAGTGGGGCCGGCTTGAGACGGTAGGCTTTCCCATGGGAACGCCTCCGTCTGGCAGGCACGCCCCCGGCACGCCCACCAAAGGGGGCGTGCTGTCAATCAACATCGACAGCACGCATCCTTTGGTGCGAGACCCGGAGCGAAGGAGAGCCCGTCGCTCGCTGGGTCTCACGCATGCGCACGACGGAGCTCTCTTCCTGTGTTGGGCAGCCGCACTTGGAAGACAATGCTGAACGATAGCGATTTTAAAAATCGTTCAATCGTTCATATCTGAAGGAAAATCTGATATATCTGACATGTTTGTCATATGAACGATGAACGATGTGCGTTCCCGCTTGTCAGATAACGATATCTGACATCTGATGTTTTTGCAGTCAGATTTGGACGATTCCATTCATTTTAATGCAGTCAAAAATCGTTCATAGTTCAAATCGTCCAGATCGTTCAAATCGTTGGTCAAATCGTTCAGCAAATCGTTCATCTGACACATCTGACCGTGTGTATGCACCTAAAGAGACCACATTTTATTACATTTAGTGTCTCTAAATCACTAGGCAGTTGTTCAATTTTTTTGTGCTGGCTATATGCAAATAGACATGCCTCCCCATATAGACCACAAATAATATCCCTAATCAATACTTCAAACTTGCCTACTCTCCGCGAAAGTCTAGTAGACTCCCAAATTGTGCGAGTAACCCGGATCCCAGGGAGAGTAGGTCAACCTCCTGCATAGGGATGGCCATCGTAAAATGATGGTTATCAACCATCGATATGATACGATGGCAATGGTATTTCTATTTTATCCCTTGTGGACAATGGTGGTAACCTTAGCCTGCTTCGTTCCAATGACGGGTTCCCAATACTTTGTGATGTCACTATCCACACCAGAGCTCCTTTGTGCATGCGCATGCTATTTGTGTCCATTGCACATGCGTGCAAGCACACCATCAGTGGTTCAAACCATGGAATGGTGAAGGAGCAATGGCTACAAGCCATTGAAAGGTATGTAACGATGGCGGAAAAATGCATGAAACCAAGGCAAACCTTTCCGATGGTAATTCCAACTTCTCGGCCATGCCCTAGTGAAATGTGCGGGATGGGGGAGTGGGTGCTGCATGGTGGGATTCTCAATCAGACCTGTAGATAGCCAGCCCTGGTACTTTCGGGAGGCATGGACTAATCGCGAGATGCATAGCACAGCAGCGTGTGCTGGGCTGGAGGGAAACAGGCTGATGACAGAAAAGAGGTGGGGGAGGGACTGCTCCTCCAATAAGCTCAGGCCTGGGTATTTAGTACCCGCTCCCCCCCTCCTCCCTCTGCACCCCTGTTCTCAGTAAATCGTTTTATCATGGCTCCACCTTACCTCTGCATCATGCTGCAATTCACAGCATTGCGCCACTGAATTGCATCACATAAACATTTTATTTGCTCCGCCTCCCACAGGTCCTGATTGAAAGCCACACCTGCATGCGCAATCATTTCTACAGAGCCCTACGGCGTATGCGTTACTCAGAGTGTACGCACAAAGGCGCTATTGCGTTTGGGTCAGAGAATATCAGAAATGTGGTGGAGAAGTGATGGGTGCTCCCAGGGCCGTAGAGAGCCATCCCGGACGCCATTACTATCGGGGGTCGGGGTGTGACCTAATCGCGTGGCCATGCTCCCTTCGGTTTTTTTTTTTTAAACTATTTGCTGGAAGGGGGCGCTGTGAGCACCTCAAATCCAGGGGACTGGTGCGATCACTGTGATCACGCCCCCCTTCTACAGACAGAGGACAGGAGACTGCTGCTGCTGTTCAGTGGCAGCAGTGTGCAGTCCCCCTGGTCTCCCACTGCAGCCCAGCACACAGCAGCGTGTGCTGGGCTGCTGACTGGTAAGAGGGAGAGGGGGCCTGGGTAATTAGTACCCGTTCCCTGCTCTCTGTGCCCTTGGGTGCTCTGGGCAGTGATTGGCAGGGGGCTAGTAGAGCAAGCAATAATGGTCCATGCAAGCGCCTATGTTCCCAGACGCCGTGATCAGACGGAGAAACTGCACTTGTCATAGAGTTTCGATGGTGCGACCAATGGTGGCAAATAAGGATGCACCAATCGGTATTACAGCGTGCACAGAAGCTAACAGTGGTCATGCCAGTCCCTGCACACTCGCCGCACAGATGTACATAAGAGAAGGAATTTGTAGCGGCATTGGCATAAACTCTCAGATGGGTGACTGCCAATAGACGCCGCTGCTTTTGCGAGCAACTCAGAAACAGGCCCACAGTGGTCACAAGCATCTCCCCTCCAGGATCTCTATACTGTACTGGTCACTACTCCGGCTTTACCCGTAAAAGACATTGCAAACTAAGAAATAATAATGGTTATTCACATTCATTAAATGATGCAGCACGGATGGTGTAATGGTTAGTATTACCACCTGACAGCACTGCGTGGAGTTTGTATGTTCTCCCCGTGCTTGCGTGAGTTACCACCGGGAGATCCGGTTTCCTCCTACAATCCAAAAATATACAGGTAGGCTAATTGGCTCCTGACAAAAACTAACCCTAGCGAATGTGATAGGGAATATAGGGCCTGATTCAGAGCTGGACGCTATTTGCCCTCGCTCGTTCAGAAAATAGGGGTGGCTATTCAAATGAACCGTTTGCTCTTTGCGGTCTGTTCACGCCTCTAGGTCTGAACGAGCGAACAAAGCTTGCGGTCGTTTTTTGGAAAAATACGCCCCCTGGCTGCTCGCATCCTACGTCATGTCCGCTATTTATTAGATTAATCGAGTACATCGACCAGGGTATGAAATGCTCGCTATTCTTGTGGTTGGTTTTTGCTACCACAATCTTGCGAGCAGTTCTGGCTATAAAATAACCCAGTGACGTGGTCAATGACGCTGCTGTTTTAATTATGCACACCCATAAAACGCCCGTTTTCGGGCGTTCGGATCTCCACTCCCCGTTTTCAAGCACCTTCCCCTGTTACCACCCACATACGCCTCTTTCTGTCACTCAAATTTTCAGGCATTCACTATTTTGCGAGCACATGAATTTCGACCGCACTGACTGATTCGTGCATGCGTATAACGATCCGTACGCATGCGCAGTTGGGCAAACATCGCTCGGAGCGAACGAGCGGCCGCTTACGAGTGGCTCTGAATCAGGCCCATAGATTGTAAGCTCTGCTGGGGCAGGGACTGATGTGAATGGCCAAATATTCTCTGTAATGTGCTGCGGAATATGTGTGCGCTATATAAATAACTGGTAATAAATAATTATATATCACAAAACTGGGAAGATGGGGCGTCACTAAAGTATTAAAACTATTAAAATAACAAAAATGCGAAATTTGTTCTAAGGTGATCATTTTACGCTCTGCTCGTAAACGGTGAATAGCGCATTGCTTATAGAATGAAATGTGAATACACGTTATCCAAGTGTGTCCCTATATTAACCAGTTCACGGCCACCAGTCCAAAGGTGACAGCAGAGAGCACAGGGGGTTTTAACCCTCTCGCTGCCGCCTGAAGTCCTGCTGCAATCAACACATTGTTAATTAGAAGTAGTAGCAAGCTGTCTGTCTGCTGGGATATGACAGATCTGAGGGCTGAGTTCATCCATCACCCTAACAGAGGGAGCATTGTCTTCCAAGTGCTGGTAATTGCAGCCACACTGAGAGGCCTAGGAGATAGGGAGTCGCTGACAACCAACACTGACAGGTCACGCTTCCCAGGGACAGTGTGACACCAAGGGGACAGACATCACAGAGATTATTAACATCTTCACTGCCAGGGCAGACAGCAATCAGAGACTTTAATGGGTTCTCCATTTCTGGAATTATTTGAAGACATCTAAAATACATACATATATATATATATATATATATATATATATATATTATATATATATATATATTATATATATATATATATCAGCTGCAAAATAGACGAAGTTGCACACATATTCTTCATGTGTATAACAGGAAGCATCACACTGTCCATACTGTCATTCGCTGCATTCCACACACACTAGTGTCAGTCTCCTGCTCTGTCACACTGCAGGCTCTGACAAGCTGGTATGAAGCTACAAAGTCAAAGCTGCCAGGGATAGTTTATGGAGATGGGATGCAGGGGCCCTGTAAGGGCCACCATGAGAGATGTTCACATGTCCAGCCTGTGTAAAGCCTTAGCAGCTGCCACATAACCTTTCAGGAGACCACAGCTATCTATAGCTGTTTAGGCTTTGCTATCCTTAAACCTGGGTGCATGATAAGTTTTTGTGACCACAAGTGTGCTTCAGCATTTGGAAGCATGTTGTGAGATTATATCTATGTGTAGCAGCGCAACTATGCAATTGTTTTATAACTAAACAATACAAATGTGACCTAGGACAAGCTCATTGCTGCAATCCCTATGATGATAAAAGTCTTTCTTACGTTGCTGGGTTTGTGTCAGGAAAGGGTTAACGCAGCAGAGACGTGAGCCGAGCGCCCCCTGCAGGGGATACTAGTTACTGCAACCTTTGCCTCTCAGCTGAGAGGCAGAGGAGCAGCAGCGGCAGTGTGAGGCTGGGAGCCAGCGGAGGAGGAGGCAGCAGCAGCCAGGACAGACGGTACAGCACAGCTAGCGGGACCCCCTGTAACACTACTCCACCGGGACGTACTCAGCTGGGATTGCACTGCAGCGACGCACACACCAAGCACTGGCAGAAAAGTGGCCAGCTATGTAAGCAGTGGCAGCGGGGCAGCTCAGGAGAAAACAGAGCAAGAAGCCCCCGGGAAAGGGATTCCCACCTCCTGTGGCAAGGTGATAGCTTGGGGAGCGAAGCTCTGCAGGGTGGCACAGGCGCTGGGTTGCCACCAGGGAGCCCAGGATGTGACATGGTGCACCCACCTCTCCTTGGAGCAGTCATTGTGCCAAGTGATCAGTAAACTCCAAGTCTCCGACCCTGGGACGGTGAGTGACGGTGGCATCACCTGAGAAAGCCCAGACTGTCTTATACCACTAATCTGTCATACTGGTCTCCCTGGTATGTGCCATATGCAGCCAGGGCCACCTCTCTCCTATTGCTAGTTCATCTTGTTGTGCATGTTTTATTTTAGCCTGATCGCTAAAGTACTGTGCACTAATTATAATATATATTCATGTGTCCACCTATATAGTGCACAAGCATTACAGGTGCTTCTGCATACCACCCAGTGAGCTGACGTTACAATGTATTATATATGTATTATAAGGGTCTGCACTGTGTAGAGAGCACTGGTGCTGAACGATGTCTGGCATATACACTTCCCATGTTACATGACTTCTCCGTGTTACTGTCCCTTTGCAATGCTGTTGGCATTCAGATAGGTGACTTGGCGTGTTGTGCTATACACTGGACTAGACTGCACTTTCTTAGGAAAATATTTATTTATTTATTTGTAAACAACTTGGAATGTTACAGCACAGTCACTAGTTCCTCGTGTAGCTAAAGGCATGTTTTGTTTGTCTTGTGCGGCTACAATGTAACGTTCCACAGCCAGCTGCAAGACCTCGCTAACGCTGTACACAACTAATGTGTAGGGAGAGAGGAGAGAAATCCCATGTGTGGGTAGGATCAGATGCAGATCTCAGAATAGTCATCCCAGGTCCCAGCCACAACAGCCTCCAGAATAAGGAATTATTTCAGAGGAAAGACAGATTTTCCATGTCTGTTTGATGTGTGTGTGTGTGTGTGTGTGTGTGTGTGTGTGTGTGTGTGTGTGTGTGTGTGTGTGTGTGTGTGTGTGTGTGTGTGTGTGTGTGTGTGTGTGTGTGTGTGTGTGTGTGTGTGTGTGTGTGTGTGTGTGTGTGTGTGTGTGTGTGTGTGTGTGTTTCCAGAGCAAGCAAACCAGGGGAGAGTGGATGTAAAACACAGTGGCCGGGATAATTAGCCTGCAGAACTTGCACTCAGATTGCATGTTAAAAAAATAAATAAAAAACACCTAAAAAATAAATAAAAAAACATTAAAATAAAATATATATCTTTTTTATTTTAGTTGTTTTGTGGGGGGGGGGGGGTCCTTGTTGATGACCAGATAGGGAGGTTTTTGCAATGCTGCCACTGTTTAGTAAACTGTCATCTATCTAACAATACACCGTGTAATCTGCTTAGCCCTGCCAGGGTATTGTGTGTGGAGTCTGCCATGGAGCAGAGGCTGAGAGCTCCATGGCACCTGTCTTGGGCGTATTTAAATGCGCAAGGCACATCTATTGACACCTGGGAATCTGCGTGCATTTAAGGACTTGAGTCTTTTTATTTTCATCCTGCATTCATTTTCCCCGAGGGTAGCCAGGGACTGAAACACTGGCTGCTAATTGTATCCAAGGCAGTTATCATCAGTTTGTTTACCTTTATACATGTCCCATGAATGCTTCCATCCAGTTGAACATAACCCACTTGAGTTGGGGGCTTTAATTTTCATAGCCAGGGGTCACAACCTTGTATTGTACTGGTTTATTTGCTAACAAAGTGTACTGGTTTATTTGCTAACAAAGTGTACCAGATAAGGGGTTTTAAATACAGGGGTTAGTGCAACATGGAGATCACCCCATCTAGAAGCTGCCAGTGGATCTGCCAGTCTTGTAATGCTGCCCTTTAGATTGTATTTGAAGAATTAATTTGTGTAATCAGGGTGCAATAACTAAGCTCTCCTCACATTCTTATAATGTATCCAAAGAGGCAGAGCCACATATATGAACCAGTTTATCCCACATGTAATGGGCACAGTTCCAATACTGTACTCTATGCAGTTATATGGTTACGTGAGTTATTGCACAGGACTTGGTACATTGTAATGGAGACATTGTGACATTTAGGGTATGTTACATAATTTAGGGGAACTTGCATCACTTGTCTGTGAAATGTTCAATTGTTCCAAGGCACTGACATATTTTTAAATAACTTAGTTAAATAGATTGTTTTTGTGTAGTCATATTTGTATGACTGTTTATATTATTATTATTATTATTATTATTATTATTACTACATTATTATATTTATTTTACAGTAGTTATGTTATATTTACTCCTACATGTTATTGCTGTGCTGCAGTCATACTAGGCTAGATTATGAAGGGAAACACACTATTTGGACTACTGTGTTTAGGCTTATTCTATTTTGTAGAATGATATGCTGTTGTGGGGCATTTACTGTACATTAATATGGGCAATATAGGGGCAATTCTTTTGACTGTCTATAGTGTACGTTTTCTGATCTGAAAAATAAATGAGTGCTGTTGTGGCATTGTAGTACAGGGGTGTAGCTGTCCCCAAGACTATAGACCCCAGTATTTAATTTCTTTTACAGTGGGACAGTGGTTCTGTCAGTTTTATTCATTCACCTCCACTAAAGCAGGATTTGTTTAGTTGGAGAGCCCACAATTGGGACATATATAATGTAGAGCATATAGAGGGCTTTTTAAATTATTTGATTGAAATAAATTATTTCACATCCTTCCCAGTGGTGAACAAAGAACCCAGTTTGTGGGAACATTGTCTCACTAACTTGTTTGGCCTTCTGGTCCTCTAATTAACCAGGTGGATGAAACGCTGTAGTGACATCACACAGCCAATAGAGAGGCATCAGGAAATGCTCGGCTACAGAACCTATCCAGCCACTCGCAGATGGTGCCCAGTAGGGAGGAATAGGGAATAGGATAAAATATGTCATCTATCAGCTTTACATTTTGCACCTTGTCCTCTAGCATTATATGCATGCATTCATTTGTGTATTACATTCAATTGGAGTTTACTGCTTAAATATACACAATATATTCAGCTTGTCATCTTCCACACTGCATGCGTGGTAATCATTATATCACAGGAGCCCTGCAGGAAGCAGCTAGGTGGCAGCTAAAAATTCCAAATTGGAAAACTGACTCCTGTGGTTTAATCATTTCTGTAGGCTCATTAATATGTACCATTTGTGGCACTTTTATCTCATTTTATTCTAGATTTTCAATTGAATTTATAATATATATGCTATGCATACATACCAAATGTGTAAAATAAATAATGTGTGTACAAATAAAAACACTTTACCTGGCTGATGAATATTAGCGTCACTCAGTTTGATCATTACAACTTTTACCAACATCAGGTTGCCTGAAATAGGACCTAGGTTTCCTGACAATAAATAAATAAATAAGGTCAACATTTGAATATGACAAAAAAAAAAGGGCAATAAATGGCTTATTAAAAATATAACCTCTTCCTGATACCAGTACTACACCCACGGCATGTGCTGCCCAATCGGATGGTGCCTTACTGTCGTCAGTGATTTCATTCCCGCCATGAGGCCCTTTGTCTGTTTCATTTTTGGTACATTCACATTTTGCATAAATAGTGTCAGTAAAATTAATGATTGTCAGTAAAAAATAATGTGGAGTCTACCTGAATATTTGTCTTTTGAGATTATGGGTCTATTCAGCAGGAATGACGATGTTGCCCAAATATTATCGGACGCCATCGTCACAATTTTTTATCAATTATTACATTTTATCGTTGCTATTCAGCATTTTTTTTTATGCAGGGACAGCGGTTGCATTAACACACTGTACTGCAATGTTACAGAATGCATTGTTATCGGTATTCCGGAAACAATTCCTTCTGTTCCTGCTTCTGCACATGCTCAGTCATGCGCTTGCGAATAGTCTCCGTCCCCGCTTTGCGGTGACCGGCCAGGGTAAGGCCAACTAGAGCCTGTCAAAACTGTCCAAATTGATTGACACTTGTACACAGGGTTTATATTTGTCTGTATACATTTATACTTATGTGCTTTTATATTTAACATTTATATATAAATGTTAAATATAAAAGCAGATAAATATCAATGTAGACAGACTAATATAAAGCCTGTGTACACATTGCAATCAATTTAGACAGTTTAGACAGGCTGGAGATGGACGTACACTCAGCGGTCACCGCAAAGCAGTGACGGAGACTGGGGCGGAGTTTCCCGATCCTGCAGGGACTTATGGGAAAATTTCCCTCTGTCCCTGCAGTTTTCGGGATATTTAGGGATTTTCTTTATATAACGCCATTCTGAGATGGCGTTATATAAAGTAAAGATTTTTCAAGTCATTTAATGCATTTTGCTTTGCTGAATGGCTTGCTCCCTACAGTGCGGTACTCTGCGATATGGGAAGTAATGGAGAAGATAACACAATTATCTTCTCTATTAACCCATTGCTGAATAGTAGAGTTACTTAAAAAATGCAGAAATGATAGCTTCCGCATTTTTTATGTTAAAAAAAAAATCATTGCTGAATAGACCTCTAGGGACTGAAACTGTAACAGTTATACTTAACATAAGGTAGATGTGTTAGTGTCTTTTCCATTCTAATTCTACATAATCTAAGTAATACAATATAATAATAATAATAATAATAATAATAATAATAATAATAATAATAATAATAATAAATAAAATGCTGAATAATAATGCAAATACACCTAATATGGAAATTTTCCACAAAATCTGTATTACAGTGTAAGAAAAATATTCAGCTATTTTTTTAATACACAGATCCCCCCTTTAAATCAGATGGCTGTGCCAATGAATCCTGGAAAATCAGTAATATTTGGTGAATATAGAAAAGAACTGAGAATTGATCTGCATGACTAGACCTTCAATCTATTCATTTATCAAAGATAACTGACCAGGTAATACAGAAGAGGAAATATAATTGAAGAGCATGGCATAGCACCCAGCAGCTGGGACTAAAGTAGTCACTACTGTATTAGGATGGCGGGACAGTCCCATAATAGCTGCATTTTTATCAGGATGTATATAGATGCTAAAATGTAACATACAATAATTAAAGCGCTACTACTTTATTTTGTACATCTCTCATGTAAATAACACATAATCAAAATCTATTTTCTGTCATAGAGATAGATGTATGAAGGACTTAATTTTGACATAACATCAAATAATCTTATACACACACATTCCGCAGCACATATCCTAACCCACTGCTCCATGCTCCTTCCCCACTATCTACCCCATATGTGTCGCCCCTGTCTGTCTGCCCCTCCCCTTTAGAATGTAAGCTCTCACGAGCAGGGCCCTCGTCTCTCACGTGCTTCTCCTCCCCCTACTAATAGTATAATTTACTCCTAACTCCCCACTACAGCACCTAACACCTTGTTGCTCATGTCCTGCTGCTTGTGTTATGCAGCTATGTGTATAAACCATGTCCTTGTCCTATATTGTTTTGTATTACTATTAACTGTTTTTCTTGTGTGCTCATTTATGTACTGTGTAAGGCGTTGCGGAACCTTTGTGGCGCCATATAAATAAAGGATAATAATAATAAATATATATATATATATATATATATATATATAAATAAATGTGCAAAGGTGCAGCACTCTCAATAAGAAATCCAAACAACACCAATGTGTAATAATCAACGTTTCAGTAGTTTATGTACTACTATCTATCCTGAAGATAGTAGATAAAGTGCTGAAACATTGATTATTACACGTTGGTGTTGTTATATCTTACTACTGGGAGGGGACCTCTGGAAGTTATATTTGTTGTTGGGAGTGCCGGACCCTTTGCAATTTATAAATATATATATATAAAATAGGTGGCTAAAGTAAAAAATTAGAAATATAAATACTGACAAACATCCAGTGGTTCTGACACAAATGAAAAGGTGTAAAGGTGCATACACACGGTCAGATGTAACAGGACGATAAGAACGATAACGATATCGATATATATCGTTATCGATCATATCCTGTTTTTGGGCCCCTTCCAACCCACAAACGATGGTCGATGCGCAGGCACAGATGGTCGATATCGGCCAGGTTAGCCTGGTTACTGTAGGGATCCACAGTCGTTGTTCGCAGGTCGTTATAGACGTTTGGGGTTTGGTGCATGTGCTTGATGTTCGATATCTGATCGTTGTCTGATCACTCCGTGTGTACGGGCCATCAGATATGAAATAAGTAGCAATCTACAGGACAAGGATGGCGCGTCTCGGCTGAACAGTCAGTGGGATACAGTACTTTTACTGACAGTTTTTTATTTTTTATTAATTTTCTGGTGGCCAAACATTTTTCTCCCTGTTTATTGGCTGCGCATTTACTGACAGCTGCTGCTCGTTCTCATTCCACGTTAAGGTATTGCTGCTGTCCAATGGCCATCAAAATGACTAATGCCGTTCTCAGCAAAGACAAACCAATCCATACCCAAGAGAAAGAGCTGAACGCGTGCCCTTTGCACCAGACAGTTTTAGATTTTATGGCTGATGTTGTGTGAAAGTGAGTAACATTGTAAGCACAATAATAGGACTCAGACTTAACACATCCCAAACCTCCCCCTCCCCTCCAATACCCAATGCAAGGGAAGAGCCTCGCTCAACTGTTCAACAGCTTCTAACAGTGTGTGGCTCCAGCTGAAGGCAGCAGCGCTCCATCTCCCACTTCCACCCGGCCCTCCGAGTGTTCTGTCACCCTTCTGTCACAGTACATCTAGCAACCGTCACTTTCTTCTTTCCACGCGTCTGAAATCAAACGCGACCATCTGGTTATACACAAGCTGAGCACAGCAGCGTGTAATATACTACATCCACCACTCTATAAATAAAAAATACGTCTATAATCAATCAGTGCAGCTGGGCCTGTTTAATAAACAGGAACCGAGGATCGTTCTTCACTTATTTCTCCCACCTTGGCCCAGTAACGTTTTCCTTCCCTTTAAGTTCTCTCCGAGGTGGCGCTGTGCCATGTACACACCGTGATACCGAGCAGTGCCAGCCCTTCTGTTCTTGGGCAAACAGTGTGGAAGCTGGGGGACTGCCATCCCCGCACCCAGCACGGAGAGATACCTCACCCCCTTCACTGCGTCAGTCTAGACTATGCCAAGTAACTGACAGTATTTGCAAAACCTGTTCTGTCATTGGTAACATTGCAAGGTCTTGTTTTTGGGATTCAAATGAGATTTTGAGAAACTGATAACTTCACGCTGTGCTTAGTGTGATTGCTGTTCGGGGGTGGGTTGGAGCCGTCAGCTCTTTAGCTGTTGCAGAACTACATCTCCCAAGAGGTTGCAACTAGAATGTTGATAGTTGCCTATCTCTGGTTGAAACAGGGACATGCAGTCAGTGTAGGCAGAGCCTCCCTGTCATGCTCCTGAGATTTAATGTCAAAATGATTAGAATAATATAAAAGAAGATATTTATAACTTATGAACATCTTCTTTGTTTATTGTAATCATTTTTATAGTTAACACTCACCAGCTTTGTGGAGCTCCCTGGGACTGAGATGAGGCAGCAACAGCTCAGCCTCGCTTCTGTATAGTCAGACACTGCTTGCAGAGCTGGGGGCGGGGCCAGACCACGGGCAGTAAGCTGCACAGAAAGAGAGCTAATAGAGGCACACCTCTGAGTATGGGGGCGTGCCTTGAGCACTGATGGACACCTTGGATGTATCATGTGACCAGGAAGTGCACTACAGTGTTTACAGATGAAGTTCAGCCAGCAGCAGCTAGAGAAGAGACAGTGATGCAAGTAGGAGAAGCAATGGACACTGAAGCTTAGTGTAGTGAGGGGAGAGTTACAGTGAGTAGGTGTAGAGACAGGCTCCCAGCACTCAGACCCATCTCCATGTGTGCCTCCCCAGCCACTGACCTCACCGCACGTCAGTGGGTTTAAAGCGTTATCATCAGCCGCAGTAGGATGATACAATAGCGTTCTCCAATATGGCCCAAGTCACTCAGGGCGCCATGGTCTCCTCCCAGCTATTTCTACTTGTTTTCCAGCTTCTGCATCTTGAGCTGAATTAACTAGTCGGCATTGAAAGTATTTGCTTATTTATGTTAAGGAAAGCATAGGCAATTGAAACTGGAAAATAAATAGTAGTATTGGGGTAGACCATTGTGTACTGGGCAAAGTACAGCCTTTGACCTATGGGCCTGATTCAGAGCCGGACGCTATTTGCGCTCGCTCGTTCAGAAAAAGGGGCCGGATATTTAAATTGAGCGCTCACTCTTTGCGGTCTGTTGACGCCTCTATGTCTGAGCGAGCGAACGAAACATGCGCTCGCTATTTTGTAAAGACGCCCCCTGGCCGCTCGAATCGTACTTCATCTCCGCTATTTATTTGATTAATTGAGTACATCGAAAGGCGTCTGAACTGCTCGCAGTGCTTGTGGTTGGATTTTCCTACCGCAATCATGCGAACAGTTCAGGCTAAGAAACAACCAAGTGACGTGGTTGGTGACGCTGCTTTGTTAATTATGCACACCCTTAAAACGCCCGTTTTGACCGTTTGGCACGCCTGCGTTCGGATCACCACTCCCCATTTTCAAGCACCTTCCCCTGTTATCACCCACAAACGCCTCATCCTGTCACTCAAATTAGCAGGCACACGCTATTTTGCGAGCGCTCGATTTCCGACCGCACTGATTGGTTGGCGCATGCGCATTATGACCCATACGCATGCGCAGATGTGCGAACATCGCTCGGAGCGAACGAGTGGCCGCTTACGAGCGGCTCTGAATCAGGCCCTATGTTCCAAGCTAATGGCTTCTGGGCCTCATTCTGAGTTGCATGAAAGTCCGAATACAACCGTATCTCCCGATTATTAGCAAACTGTGTCTGCATCACACATACGACATGCACAAGTTAGATCTGCTACGAGTAGTTCTCACCGATGACTGAATGGGCATTACTGGCTGGCAGTTGAGTGGCAACAGAGAGTTCTCATGTAAGCTAAGCGCCCTATTGGCGTGTATCCAGAGACACGACCTATCCTGAGCTGAGCGTACGCAGAATGCAAACCATTGTCAGTCACATCTTCTGCACCATGCATGGAGTAGGTGTAAGAGCCATTACTGGTGATGACGGCCAGGGGGATGGGGGCCCTGCTGTCACACTGTAATGTATGACAGGTGCATATATGCCTAGGGCTTCCGATTTCTGGAGGCGTCCGGAATGGTGACTGCACTGCGCCCATTTTGATCTGACTCGTGTTGAGCGCCAACACTGGTCAGATTCTGTTGTTAGGATTGCAGCTGGCGTCGGGTCCGCACACCAGAGCAATATGGGGTCAGTTTGGCACAAAATGTTCTACTTTCCTGACTAAATTGCTCAATGTGGACAAGTCCAAGCAGTCAGGCAGCCACGGTTATGACCATTGGTACTATTTGAGGAGAGGGTTTCCATGTGCAATGTCAGAGGACTTTAATCGTTATCGGATTCATTTATCTTGCTGTCTTCCTTCTGAGTCTTTCATCATGTCCTTCTATTATCTGGAAAGAGTTGTTCACTTTTTGTTCCCCCCCCTTAGGTACAAAACCCAGCAAAGCAGCTCAGTGCAATTGATGCAAATGTAACAGCAGAGCAGTCATGTGATATAACCAAGGGCAGTTCAAATGAATAATCGCACAGCAGGAAGCAAGGACTATAATACAATGTATTTAGTGAAGATTGCAGAGGCATTTACAAACTAATAAATGTAATATGTCTTTAGATGAAAAACTCATTCAAGATTTTGTGGTCTTGCCAGTGAGAAGTGTAAGAAATATATGTGTACAGGCCGCAGAGAGGGATTTCCGGTCCTATAGACTGTAAGTTTGTGAGCAGCGCCCTCTTACCACTTTGTCTGTCTGTTAATTCCCGGTCTTGTTTAATGACTGTGTCTGCATCCAAATGTAAAGTGCTACATAGTATGTGGGCGCTACTTCATTAAATGTTTGGCCAGGGGCAGTTTAAGAGAGGCTGCACACAGGCCCCCTCCTCTCCAGCAGAGCAGTAGACTGCCAGAGTCTACTGCGCATGCGCTGGTCTTCGCGAATATGGCGCCAGCAATATGTTCCCAGAGACTTCTCTACTGCACATGTGCAAACCTCCGGCAAAATAGTCGCCGCGCTATCTTCCCGGTGATTACTGTCTGCAGCCCAGCCGACGTGGGGCTCCAGAGAGGTAAGCATAATTATAATTTATATGGGTGCAGGGTGTGTGGTGTGGACCCCCCTGGACCCTGGGGCCCATTTGCACTACACACCCTGAACCTATTATAGATACAGCCATGGGTGCGGCTACCTCTTGGGGCACCAAATCTTTGGCCAGGGTCGGATTAAAGGCCACATGGGCCAGGGGCTGAAAATGTTCAATGGCCTATACTGAGAAGGGGAGGAGCTGTGGCCAGAGCCATGTGGTTGTGTTCACCCCCAGCACTATAAGCCCCAATGTCTTCCTAAATACATAGGAAGACATTGGGGCTGTCGTGATGATGGGCCTATATTTATGTGGATGCCTGGAGCTGTATGATAAGGATGAGTCCATGCAGGCCTCCAGGCTGTAGCATTTTTCATTTAGAAGAATTTAGCATTGTTTTTAAAGTATACAGTACATTTAAAATCTCTTAGCAGTTTTATAAAGCCTGGAACCAACTCTCATTTATTTAAAGGGCAACTCCAAATAAAATAATTGTATCTAATTGAAATCTTCATCATGGATACCATCACTTTTGGAGTAACTCCTTATGCTTGAAATAGGACTTGTACCCGAAATTGCTTGTTGAAAGCTTATTCCCCTTTTCCACTGCTACAATAACCCAGGTTATTGCTGGGTATTTCCGGGTAGCGGCTCAGTGGAAAACGGTCCCTGAAAAATAAACCGGGATGGAGCTGGGTAATGGTGCAGTGTAAATGGCGTGACCCGGGTCATGCCTAAAATGAGGTGATTGGTGGCTGTGGATCATTCACCTCCCAATTTTTATGAACTAACAAGTTTAGCAGGGCAGACCCAGGTTCAGTGTGAATGGGGCTGACCCAGGAATAACCCAGATCGAAGGTGCAGTGTAAACGGGGTCAAACCCGGGTTTTTGGTGGAAGATGGGTATTTGTAATACGTCTTTTCCACCAAAAACCTGGGTCCGACCTGAGTTTTCAGACATGGTTCCAACCCAGGTCAGACACCATTTACACAGACCATCGATCTGGGTTATTCTCAGGTCAGCCACGTTCACATTGAACATGGGTCTGTCCTGTTAAACTTGTGAGTTCATAAAAAGTGGGAGGTGACTGCTCTACAACCACCAATCAGCGCATTTTAGGCATGACCCAGGTCAGATAACCCGGGTTGCACCGTTTACACTGCACCATTACCCAGGTCCACCCTGGGATAGACCCTGGTAGCTACCTGGGTTGGATTGCTGGGTCACTTGACCTGGGTTATTTTTCAGGGACCCTTTTACACTGAGCTGCGACCCGGGTAGACCCAGCAATAACCCAGGTTTTTGTTCTGGTGTAAAAGGGGTATAACACACTATTGCTACTATTTAAATGAGAGATTGAGAATACCTGATCTTCCTTATACCACTTTTATACCAAAGTCCCGGGTCTGACCCTGGATTTGGAACACGGTTCTAACCCGGATCAGACCCGGGACATACCCCTTTTACACCGGGAATACCCGGGTCGGCACCGTTCACACCAGAGTAGGGTCTGCAGTGAGCCGCCCCTTCCGGCTTTGCAGTAGACGCTTGAAGATGATGTCATCTCCAAGCACCGCTGAAGCCGGCCACACCGGAGCCGGGTCTGCAGTGATCTAGCTTTTCCGGCATTGCACGGCAGTGGACGCTTAGTGATGATGTCATCTCCAAGCGCCACTCAAGCCATGAAATCGGGCATCGTGACCCAGATCGTGCCACTTACACAGCAGGGTGATGCAGGAACGACCCATGGCCAACCCTGCAAGCTTCCCGAGTTGGATTCCCAGTTCCCAGGACCCGGGTGAATCTGTGTACACTGACAAAAATCCCGGGTTGCATCAACCCGGGATTTTCAGGTCAGTGTAAAGGGGCCTATCCATTTGCTGACTTTGTGCACGATGCGACCAAAACCAGAAGGTTTTGGTCGGAACGTGCAGAAAGTCTGCTAGTGGATAGCCGGCAAGGACCAGCGATGCGTGTGCATGCTGGGTCCTTGCCGACCCCGACTATCTATCGAACATGCCAGTCAACCCGATGACGGTCGTCAGGTTCGGCATGTTAATAGATGTTATTAGATAGGGAGGTCGGGCTCCTGCACTGAAGATGTTCAGGGAACGTCTTTCAGTGCGGTGCCCGCACCTCAGCGTCATGAAAGTCTGAACGCTGGACGTTCAGACTTTCATGTCGTTAAATGGATAGGCCCCTTTATAGGTGTGTTAGCAACATCAATTACATAAACTGTAGATTGCCTGGATTTTGTTCCATGGTAACAAATGTTGCACAAGAAAGTCAGTTATTTGCATCCTATGTGTCAAATGGACATAGGGCCTGATTAAGAGCCGCTCGTAAGCGGCCGCTCGTTCGTTCCGACCGATGTTCGCACAACTGCGCATGCATACGGATTTTAATACGCATGCGCAAACCAGTCAGTGCAGCCGAAAATCGTTTGTTCGCTAAATAGCGAATGCCTGCTATTTTGAGTGACAGGAGGAGGCGTATGTGGGTGGTAACAGGGGAAGGTGCTTGAAAACGGGGAGTGGAGATCCGAACGCAGGCGTGCTTAAAGGTCAAAACGGGCGTTTTATGGGTGTGCATAATTAATACAGCAGCGTCATTGACCACGTCACTGGGTTATTTTATAGCCAGAACTGCTCGCAAGATTGTGGTAGGAAAATCCAACCACAAGAATAGCGAGCAGTTCATACGCTGTTCGATGTACTCGATTAATCTATGAAATAGCGGACATGATGTATGGTGCGAGCGGCCAGGGGGCGTATTTTTCAAAATTATGACCGCAAGTTTTGATGGCTCGTTCAGACATAGAGGCGTGAACAGACCGCAAAGTGCGAACGGTTCATTTGAATAGCCACCCCTTTTTAATGAACGAGCGAGCGCAAATAGAGTCCGGCTCTGAATCAGGCCCATAGCACTGATTTATGGGTTTGCAACATGCAAATTCAGGCAGAAGTCCTACTTCAAGTATCAGAAGTTATTCTACTAAGTTTTAGTGCCAGGAGTAATTTTAATTAGGAAATGTAATTTTATTTGCAAAGAGCTACCCATTACAGTTAAAACAGTATTATTTGCTGTCATGATAAATATATACATATGGGGAATTAATCACACACCAGTTATTGGCCTCATTCCAAGAGATATTTCATAGTGCTACAAAGAAACTCCTGATATTTATTGAGTTAACAACGAGTGCCCCCTGCTAGATTTTTGGGCATTGGGTATTTTGAATGGGTCTAAACCTTGTGGCCACTTAGTATTTGCGTGCGATTCTCTCCACACATTGAGTTCAATTACCAGGGTAATTAAAACAGGATGAGTTAATTGGCAGTCATTTGCATGGCAGATGGTTTTAATTGTGGCATCAAACAATTCACCTGTTTATATAAACAAAAGTGAGGCGGGTGAGTGACAGGCTTAGTGTGACAAATCTGACAACGGTCACAATCCAGACACCATGGGACAATTACACCACAAAAGCCAAAGATCATCAGAATGTCATTTATAGTGTTTGGCAAGCATGAGTCTGCACAATTTGGTACTGGGGGGGGGGGGGGCTGCTTATCTATTACACCCTGACAGATGGATGTTCTGTGGCCAAGACACAGCATTGCAATATACCGCTCATTGCAACATAACACTATTAATCTGGTGTATTCAACCTGTAGCTCCCAGCCAGTTCTGAGCTATGGCTCTTATCTTCCTATTGAGATGATGAGCGGCTGCAAATAACAGGAGACATAGCTGAAAACCGTCATTTATTTTACTGTACTCAATACGTAACCCGTATGACGGATAAGGCTTTTATTTTATTAAACTGCGCAATCTGCAAACCTTCAGATACACCTTCCCCAGCTCATTAGCTGATTTAAAGAAGCTGAAACCACTCCCACACCCCGCCCCCAAGGGACGCCACTCCCCTGAGCCACGGTGGGTGGATCTGTATGAATACCACCTGTTGTAGCATAAGGAAGCAGTCGCAGCTGCATTGGAGTGGACCTCTGAATCCGCCCAATGTGTGCTAATGTGTAACTATAGGCAAGCCAAGGGGGGCAATTTGAGTATCATAAGGGTTAATGCTTCCTATAATGTATGTTATCTTGGATATTTGAAGTCACCTCAGATTTCTGTAGCCTGTATATAAAAACGCCTGGCCTGCAGCCTCATGTCTTTATATGGATAAGGAACTGCGGAATCTCTGATATTCCTATATCCTGCCGCTCACCGTAGTGGGGGCCTTATTCAGCACACTAGTACACTGCTGAACGCAAATTCTTGATGGTCGGGAATCTGCGCACCCGTATTGTGCATGTGCAGTATAGGTCCTGCGTGATTGAGAGTCTGCTGGGGGCGGGGGGCATCGACGGCTATGCAAGTAGATACATTGGATCAGTATGTAATGCCGCCTAATGTGTTTCAGCGGATGTAATACTGATGCCGGAAGCCCGAACAGTGGAGAACCCAATTGGGGCTGGTAAGTATCCTACCCCTCCCCTCTCCCCCTCCCCAACTCTCCCTTAGTGGTGCCTAACCCTAACCACCCCCCCCCTCCCGTCCCAGTGATGCCTAATCCTAAATCCCCCCAGTGGTGCTAACCCACCTCCCCCCATTCCTGCACCCTAAACCTAAGTCCCCCCACCCTGCTTACCTTCGTTTGGGATGCTGTCTGTTGGGTTTTAGATGCCTATTTTTAGAACGAGGTCGGACTTCCAGCATCGGGATTCCGACAGCCGACATTCCAGGTGGCGGTATGTTAATCGCATCATGATACATCCACATATAATATACAACATTAGCATTGAGAAAGAGATGTGAGTATATGGAAGGGAGGATTCATACGTATATATAACAGGTAGATCAAGACAGCAATGATTTATGTGATAAATGTCAAGGATAGAATAGAGAGTTTTGCTTTTCCATCGAATTATGGGGTCCATTTATCATTAATGGCTAGTGTGTGGTGGTAACTACCATGCAGCAATACATGATGAAGTTGTGCCGCTTTTTACTGTTTAACAGAGCTCACCTGTTGTAATGCTGCAGCGATGCCCACACAGCACTAATTGTAATGCACATGCAAACGTCCGCGTGCGCACATTCATTTTTACCTAGGACAGTGGCCCGGGCTTTTTGTAAACTAACGCCATCCTAGAGTAGATAGAATAAACTCAGTTTGCCATACCATAGAGGTTTATGGGGATGGTGTTAAACAATGGAAGATAGTTTAAAGCCAGAGAAATCTTTTGTGTTAACCCTTTGAGAAACAGGATGGTGTGCTGGACAAATATTCATGAGAATGTAGCCTCAGTGATGTCACTGGTTCCAGCCGAAATTTTCAGTGACATCACTGGTTCCGCATTGTCAGTGATGTCACTAGTTCCAGTATGCATGCTCAATGATGTCACTGGCTCCAGTCTGCATTCCCACTGGTTCCTGGGTTAATTCACAGTGATGTCACTGGTAACAGGGTTCATTCTTCTTAGTAATATCACTGGTTCCAGGCAGCATTGTCAGTGGTGTCACTGGCCTAGGTTTCATTCTTAGTGATGTAACTGGTTCACGGGTTTATTCTCATTGATGTCACTGGTTCCAGGGTTTATTCTTAGTGATGTCACTGTTTACAGGCTGCATTCTCAATGATGTCACTGTACCAGGCTGTATACTCAGTGATTTCACAGGTTCCAGGCTGCATTCTCAGTGATGTCACTGGCTTAGTAAAAGCTCAGTCTATTGGTTCAGCTCACAAAATTTGTACAGCTATGGCCAAAGATATATTTGTTTTTTTTCTGGAGCATATCTGTAAAATGTGCTTTTATTACACGCCATAAAAAAAACTCACCATTTCACTAAGTGGGATTCTTAAAAAATAATACTAATATAATAAAATAATAACAATAATAATAATAATTACAAAAAGCCTATGAGAGTTTTTGTTTAGTAAATGCCAAATATAGGAGTGGAAAATAAGGATTTCCCCATGTTCTATGTTCTTGGAAGCGGTGGGAGGAAATTCATTTTCCTCTGACAAACGTCCATCTGGGCGTAAAGAGAAGAGGTTCCCACTCTCCTGCCTTGTTCCAGCTGTCCGCCAGGAGTAAGAGAATGCAGTGCCGGCATTTATTAGCGAGGTGATGCCTGACACTCTGCAGGAAGGATAAAGTGGCGATTTATTCCCATCGGTACTGGGCGAGCAGTGATTTCCTAGGGGTAGAATGTTGTATCACTGAATGTCGTATGACATTTAAAGGCTGATCCTGAGTCACCCGCTTGTGTGGCCGCTTTTCCCTACGGCCGCGGCATTGTACTTCCTGTCATATACTAATGCGACAATCGGCAGAACTAAGTCGCAAATCTGTGCTTCTGAAAGGGCAAGCCTATCCCGCCCATTGTGCTTGTGTCCCCAGACATAATTGTCACCTTTAGTAGCGGCACCTGCAGC
Organism: Taudactylus pleione; assembly: GCA_031769625.1. Taxonomy (NCBI): domain Eukaryota; kingdom Metazoa; phylum Chordata; class Amphibia; order Anura; family Myobatrachidae; genus Taudactylus; species Taudactylus pleione. The sequence continues at coordinate 518,996 of JAUIMM010000429.1, read as the reverse complement.
AGCCCCAGGCTGGGTACAAGCGAGCTATCAGAGACAGGCGTTTGCACAGCTAGATGAAGCACGGAAGTCACGATACACATCCATGACACTCCCATCAGATGCAGCCGCTACGTGCGTCTAAATGCTCGCTGCCCAGAAAGGCCAATTCACTTAAGTTTTCGTTCGCACAAGATGCACCAGGGGCGCAACTACTTGTGACTTCGGACTCAAAATCAGGAGACGTGTCCATTTGTACAGAATCACCCCCTTAAATGTTATTTGTACAATAATGTTAACAGTTTTGTCAAACTATACATTGCCGTTGTAATAAAGAGATGACGGAAAAAAGCCTATAGCACAAAAACAATATTTTGCCTCTGTATCAGAGACAGGGCCATGTTAACAATAGCTACAGCTCCAGGCCTCCACATAAAAATAGGCCCATTATCATGTCAGTATGATAATGACCATCCACCCAGTTGGCCACACGGTCGGGTATAAATGATACGGATTAAAAGTATAATGATGCAATTTTTCAATTGATTTGTATCTAGGGCACGGGCAATACGCGTCCATCCAGCTGTTGTTGAACTACAAATCCCAGCATTGCTTCCAAATGTTTAACTTTGCCAAATAGCAAAAATGTGACAGGGCATGCTGGGATGTGTAGTTCTGCAACACCTGGGGGGCCAGTTATTGCCCATTCCTAATCTAGGGAGACATGAAGCTGATAGTGTAGGAGTTGCACACGCCCACATTGCACTGGTCACACCCACATGGCACTGGTCACACCCACACAGCACTTGTCACAGCTCCTCCCCTTCTCACAATAGGCCATACTTACTCTGGAGCTGGCAACCAGGTCGGCACAGCTGGGGGGAGTGGTGTGGCTCAGATGGGCAGTGCGGTCATGATCGCCTCACCGTGGCCATGCACCTGCTATACAATGCCAATATTAATGGCATTGTACAGTGAGAGGCGGGGCTACAATGAATCGCTTCATCAGGCCCTCCCCCCCCCTGGAATGCCAACTTCAGCTCAGTAAGTGGGCAGCTTTGGGGAGGGTGCGGGCGGGTAGTGGCCGGTACCAGGAGACTTGCCCACTCTTTTCGGGGAGAGTAGGAAAGTGTGCATTCAGCCCCAGGCCCTCTGTGGCCCTAAATCCAGCCCTGACCAGAGTTATTTAAATGAGCTGAATGCGACGAGAAAGTATGAAGGTGATACACTTTGCACTATGATTTTAAGGCCAGCCAGGGACGGGTGGCACAGTTGTTAGCATTGTTGTCATACAGCCAGAGGCATTTTAAGAGAGGAGGGGGCCCCTGTGCAAACTCAGTGCGGCCCCCCTCCTCTAGCAATGGCGCAATGGCCAGAGGGTGCAGTAGATTCTTGCTTAGTGCGCATGAATCTTAGAATCTACTGTGCATGCGCGGGTCCCTGGGAAAATGGTGCCCGCAGCCGGTTTCCCCGGGGACATCAGTACTGCGCATGATTTTTGCTACTCTGCAGCCTCCGCCCAGCGCTGCAGGGCAGCAGTCTGAAAGCAACAGACGGGTAAGTATAAAGACTAAATGGGCGCAGGGTGTGCGGTGTGGGCCCCCCTGGACCCAGGGGCCCATGTGCACTGCACACCCTGCACCCATTATAGATACGCCCTTGTATACAGCGCTGGTATTATGTGTTTGATACTGACCAGGCCCTGTCTGGCTCTGTAGTGTGGAGTGTGTATGTTCTCCCTGTGTTTGCAATCAGTGGCATCACTAGGGTGGTGTGGGTTGCCCCAGGTGACACCATCCCAGGGGGTGACAGCAAAAAAGCAGAGCTGCTCTGCTATCACCGAACAGCTCTTAAGAGGTGATGGATTATGCCCACTTCATCCACACTGTGCTGGGGGCTTCCCAACAGCTCCCGGAGTTCTGAGCAAGCAACCCAGCGGGATGAGCACAGGGCTGCGAAACGTGATTATACCCCCAAATTGGCACTTCTGGAGCTATGGGCACAAGGACCAGCATGTTGCATAGGGCCCCATTGGGTCTTAGGGCCTGATTCAGAGCCGCTCGTAAGCGGCCGCTCGTTCGTTCCGACCGATGTTTGCCCAACTGCGCATGCGTACGGATCCTGATACGCATGCGCGAACCAGTCAGTGCGGCCGAAAATCGTTTGTTCGCTAAACAGCGAATGCCTGCTATTTTGAGTGACATGAGGAGGCGTATGTGGGTGGTAACAGGGGAAGGTGCTTGAAAACGGGGAGTGGAGATCCGAACGCAGGCGTGCTTAAAGGTCAAATCGGGGGTTTTATGGGTGTGCATAATTAATACAGCAGCGTCATTGACCACGTCACTGGGTTATTTTATAGTCAGAACTGCTCGCAAGATTGCGGTAGGAAAAACCAACCACCAAGAATAGCGAGCAGTTCATACGCTGGTCGATGTACTCGATTAATCTAAAAAATAGCGGACATGACGTAGGATGCGAGCGGCCAGGGGGCGTAGTTTCCAAAAAAATGACCGCAGGTTTTGTTCGCTCGTTCAGACATAGAGGCGTGAACAGACCGCAAAGAGCGAACGGTTCATTTGAATAGCCACCCCTTTTTTCAGAACGAACCACCGCAAATAGTGTCCGGCTCTGAATCAGGCTCTTAATCCAACTCTGATAAGGAATATAGATTGCAAGCTCCATTGGATCAGGTGGATAGATTTACTTAAGCTTCTAAAAATTAAAAGTAGTGGTGTTTCCCATAGCAACCTATCAGATTATATCATTTTCTAGGATGCAATAGAGAAATGATAGCTATAATTTTATTGGTTGCTATTGGCAACATCACCACATTTTATTTTGAAAAGCTTTAGTAAATCAACACCAGGGACTGAGGCAAGTTATTACATATTCTCTATAAAGTGCTCTGGGGTGTCATAATCCCCTGTATTCAATGGAGTAATGTTTCCACAAGATGTGTCCGTTGTATTTAATAAATCCTGAAATATGACTTGAAATGACCATTCTCGTGTATCCTCTCTCTCCTGAGTTCAGTAATCGGCTACGGAGAAGTTCTTGAGAAGGAATCAGGAAAGTTTAATCCAACAGGGGGGGTGGCAGTAGGAGAAGTATAGACTGCACTGTGGGCCTGATTCTGTAGGGAACTTAATTGCAAAGCGGCACGCAGGCTATAGATATGATGTATGCACGCAGGCTATAGATATGATGTATGCACGCAGGCTATAGATATGATGTATGGATGCGAGCTATAGATATGATGTATGCACACAGGCTATAGATATGATGTATGCACGCAGGCTATAGATACGATGTATGCATGCAGGCTATAGATATGATGTATGCACACAGGCTATAGATATGATGTATGCACACAGGCTATAGATATGAAGTATGCACGCAAGCTATAGATACGATGTATGCACGCAGGCTATAGATATGATGTATGTACGCAGGCTATAGATACAATGTATGCACGCAGGCTATAGATACGATGTATGCACACAGGCTATAGATACGATGTATGCACGCAGGCTATAGATACGATGTATGCACACAAGCTATAGATACGATGTATGTACACAGGCTATAGATACGATGTATGCACGCAGGCTATAGATATGATGTATGCAAACAGGCTATAGATATGATGTATGCACGCAGGCTATAGATACGATGTATGCACGCAGGCTATAGATACGATGTATGCACGCAGGCTATAGATACGATGTATGCACGCAGGCTATAGATACGATGTATGCACGCAGGCTATAGATATGATGTATGCACGCAGGCTATAGATATGAAGTATGCACGCAGGCTATAGATACAATGTATGCACGCAGGCTATAGATATGATGTATGTACACAGGTTATAGATACGATGTATGCACGCAGGCTATAGATATGATGTATGTTCACAGGCTATAGATACGATGTATGCAGACAGGCTATAGATATGATGTATGCACACAAGCTATAGATATGATGTATGTACACAGGCTATAGATACGATGTATGCACACAGGCTATAGATATGATGTATGCACACAGGCTATAGATACGATGTATGTACACAGGCTATAGATACGATGTATGCACACAGGCTATAGATATGATGTATGCACGCAGGCTATAGATATGATGTATGCACGCAGGCTATAGATACGATGTATGCACGCAGGCTATAGATATGATGTATGCACGCAGGCTATAGATATGATGTATGCACGCAGGCTATAGATACGATGTATGCACGCAGGCTATAGATATGATGTATGCACGCAGGCTATAGATACGATGTATGCACGCAGGCTATAGATATGATGTATGCACGCAGGCTATAGATATGATGTATGCACGCAGGCTATAGATACGATGTATGCACGCAGGCTATAGATATGATGTATGCACGCAGGCTATAGATACGATGTATGCACGCAGGCAGCTTTGCAATAGCGATCCCTGCAGATATGGTAATGCAGCAGGAGGCATCACGCCTCCTGTGCATTACTTAACCGAGCTGCTTTGTCCAACGGAGCATCGGTTAATCTGCACACCATCGGCCATGGGGTCCCGCAGCCGGCCGCTGCAGTTTACAGGAAGATGCCAGGAAATCTCTGTCACCCGACACCCTGGCTTCCTCCCTCCCCTGCAGCGTCAGCGTCACCCCTCCGTTTCACTGACAGTCTGCTGCCAGTTTGCGTGCGGCCTCGCAGACCCATTCTGCACTTGCGCAGAACGGGTCTATAGCCTGCACAGATTCTCAAACATCTGGAATCTGCGATCAGCGGTGCACGTTATGGATCAGGCCCTGTAATCCAACCGTGCAATGTTGTACCTGAGAGCTGCACACACAACCCACCTGACCCCCTTAGCCTTGAAAGTGAATGGTTTGCACCTGCTGGCCATAAGTGATACTGCAAAGGATTTGGGTTTTGCCTATTTCAGTGGGCATCATATCTTATGGCAATGGTTCTCAAACTTGGACCTCAGGACCCCACACAGCTCACATTTTCCAGGTCTCCTGGCAGGAGCACAGGTGTAGTCATTATTCACTGACACATTTTAAAAGATCCACAGGTGGAGCTAATTATCTCACTTGTGATTCTGTGAGGAGACCTGGAAAACATGCACTGTTTGGGGTCCTGAGGACCGAGTTTGAGAACCTGTGTCTTACGGGATTCAATAAGCCTTGCTTAGTTCAAATATTGTGGGCCTGATTCATTCTTGCACACATGTCCGTCCACCAGACGTATCTCGTTGTTGTTACCCACTGCACACGCGTCGGATACTGCACACGCAAATTTGAGCAACAATGTCCCAGCCACATCTCCATATGTAACTGAGTAGGTGTAACTGGATGGCAATGTGGTATTCGCACGTGGGATAAGTGTGGCGCAGGCCTGCAGATGGACAATTCAGAGGTGAGCATACGCAGATTTCAGACGGCACCAAGCAGAGGGCAATAGTGATGACGGCTTCATTCACAAGCGGATGTATAGAGGAGGCCGCAAAAATGTGGAGAACTTTGAATACAGGTGGAGATCCGCAAAAACTTTTTCATAGAACGCAATGCAAATGCAGATAAATTGCGCAACTATCAGTCCCTATATAAATTCATACTACAGGGGTGGCTATAAGTCATGTAAAGTAGGCGCGCTCTTGAAGTGAGGTGGGCACTCAGCCGCTCTTGCACACAATGAAAAGCGCTTTGCTGCAGGATATTTTACGGTTTGTGGATGACCTTTACTGGGTCTGCAGGTCTTTAGCAAGATATGATCTCCGCTTAGGAACAGTGGGGTTATTACATTCTATTAATATTATGTCCTGAAGATTTCTAGCTACATTAGAAATGATGATTTGCATCTCTTATACACAGGGGTATTAACCTGTCCAGGTCAGAAGCCTGGATTTATATTGCCCTCTGCTATGTGACTAGTATGTGCTTGTTGTAATCTGGTAGCACAATGCACTCAGCATTGGAGAATGGAAGTCTTGGTGGCTGGCTGCCTCCTGCAGATCTGTAACAGATGGGATATTAGCTTCTGCAGAGCTGTATTAAAGGTGTTATTATGCTCAGCAAGTTTGTAATAGAGGGCGAGTTAGGTACTTCAGAACTGTATTGGGCTCCACAGTCTGTAACAGAGACTGAATATTACTCTTAAACGAAGAACCGGATGAAGAGTAGACCCCTTATCCCCATAGGTTTGAGTCTCAAAAAATAAAAAAAATTTAAACTAAAAACATGAAAGTTGTTGTAGTAATCCGGGCCCCCAGAGCTCTGGTTAAAAGGTAAAAGTATAAAATAGATATTAGACCAGTGTTTTCTCAATCCCGGCCCTCACAAAAACCTAACAGTGCATGTTTTTAAGGTATCCTCTGGAATAATTAGTACAACCTGTGCTCCAGCCAGATGATCTGGAAAACATGCACGATTAGAGTTCCATGAGGAATGGGTTTGAGAAACACTGCATTAGACCAGGGGTAGAATACCCGAGGCACTCCAGCTGCTGTGGAACTACACATTCCAGCATGCCCTGCACGAGATTTAGCATGACCTAACAGCAAAACTGTTGCAATGCATGCTGGGATGTGTAGTTCCATAACAGCTGGAGTGTCACAGGTTGCCTACACCAGCATTAGGCTATACTGTAGGCCTCCCTTTCAAGAGAGGTCCAAGTGGGATGTATGGGGGTGTGGCAATGTGGTTCATGTTGTGGTGCGCCTATTCCCTGTAATGATGTAATTCACCAAATATCACATTATCATAATGCCAGACAGCCCATTTCACTGGGGAAGTGGGCAGCATCCAGGAGTCTGATCTAATCTCCTGTGTGTCTGGGACGGCTCCCTGAAATTCAGGCAAGTATGTTTTTGTCTCCATAACAGAACAATAATTTACAATAGTGATTACATTTTAATTTTTAATATTGCAACGTTTAACAATGGGTCTTATTCAGTAACATGGTACAATGGCCACATAAACCACCCAGACATATTATCCAATCATACAGTATTTTTTTATTTTTTTTGTCCAGTACAATTTACAAAATGAAGATAAACACCTGATTGGTTGCTACGGGCTGCAGTGCTCCTAGCAGTACATCATTAAGGTATCTATTTACTAAGCAGTGTTAGGAGACAGAGTGAAAAGTGATAAGGTGCCAGCCAATCAGCTCCCAGCTGTCATTTTTCAAACACAGCCTGTGAGATGGCAGTCACTCTGTCGCCTAACACTGCTTAGTAAATAGACCCCTAAATAAGCCCAATATATTTTATCTCGCTGAGCAGGATAGGATCCATTCTGTATTTTATTTTCCAGAAGTCACTTGTGAAACACTTCATTTGGCAATACATGTCCTGGAGATTTGCATGAATATGTGGCCACTTCCAAACTATACAAGCCTATGGCTTTCTAGCTGGCATGGTCCTCTGGTTGCCTTGATTTGTAGTTCCACAACAACTGAAGAGTTACACATTTGCAAGGCCTGGCGTAGGCTCTGCCAGCCTCTGCTATAACTGGGAGAAGATACACTGGTCTGTTTGGCTCCGCATGCCTTCATCAGAAGGGCTCTGCAGGACAGCTTGTAGTCCAGAGGTGGGCAGCAAATAAGCGCCCTCCATCTGTTGGTGAACTACACATGCCAGCATGCATTGCAACATTTTTAGCATGACCAAATAGCAAAACTGTGGCAGGGCATGCTGGGATGTGTAGTTTTACAACATCTGGGGGGATGCTTATGGCCCACCCCTATTCTAGTCTCTGGAAGGATCAGATTGCAGCAATATTAGGTTCTCTGGAACACATGGGGTACTTTGCAGAGGTATTACACTCCCATTATTGGGATACTGGGCTCCTTTCTGCAGGAATGCCAGGTCAGGCTTCACCATTACAAGATGCACATTCTTTCAGTCCCAGCTCCAACCTATCACTGGCTCCCAGCTGCACTGAGTGTTTCCATAACACAGACCAGATGGAGCCCAGTGTCTCAGGGTCTTATCGGGAGTTGTTCTTGGCGGGGCTCAGTTCTGAATTTCAGGAATACTTTACTTTATTTAGGAGCAGGGCTGGCTCTGGCCGGGATCAGCCTCCCAACATCTGCTATGCATTTCCAGCCATTTAAAGAGCAGGGACAGAACTGCTGGGGGAAATCTTTTAACCCTTGGTCTTCTCCCACGCTCTCTACTTGTCATTGTTCACCCGCCATCGATGGTTATATGTTCCGGGGACATCTCTGTTTCTCACGCTCCCTTTTCCTCTTTCTTTCTGCCTATCTACATGAATACAGCTCATTTTCTTCCTCTTTTTTTTATTTTTTTGTCACTGCTTCCCTCTCAGCCTTTTCCATTAAAGTAAACCTGAAGCCTAAATGTAATGTAGGAAATTGTTTTCTAGCAAGAAACTGATGTCCAGCTGTACAAATGGAACTATCCCCACCTACACGTTGTAGAAGCAGAGGGCCTGATTCAGAGCCGGACGCTATTTGCGGATGGTCGTTCCTAAAAAGGGTCCGGCTATTTAAATTGAGCGCTCGCTCATTGCGGTTTGTTGATGCCTCTATGTCTGAGCGAGCGAACGAAAAATGCGCTCGCTATTTTGTAAAGACGCCCCTTTGCCGTTCACATCACACGTCATCTCCGGTATTTGATTAATCGGGTACATCGAAAGGCATCTGAACTGCTCGCAGTGCTTGTGGTAGGTTTTTCCTACCGCTATCACTGCGAGCAGTTCAGGCTAAAAGACAACCAAGTGACGTGGTCGATGACGCTCCTTTACTAATTGTGCACTCCCATTAAACGCCCTTTTTACCGTTAGGCACGCCTGCGTTCGGATCTCCACTCCCCCGTTTTCAAGCACCTTCCCCTGTTACCACCCACAAACGGTACATTCTGTCAATCAAATTAGCATCCCCTCGCTGTTTTGCGAGCCCTCGATTTCCGACCGCAATGACTGGTTTGCGCATGCGCATTACGACCCATACGCATGCGCAGTTGTGCGAACATCGCTCATAGCGAACGAGCGGCCGCTTACGAGCGGCTCTGAATCAGGCCCATAATTCACTAGGAACTAGTGATATCACTGAGGCATGAGGCACTGGTGCCTCATGCCTCATTGACTTTACTAGCTTCTAGTGAACTATTAGGCTGTATATTGACTCCTGCCAGAAAATGTCTGCCTCCTCTAAGCTTAGGCATGCAGCAGATTTCCCATTGCCTGTAATCAAATTCCCATAAGTGCCGAATTATAACTATTGTATCTTTATTATGTAAAGGAGGTTCTGTCCACTCAGAGCAAGCATAGGCCACCAGTAGCTCTTCAGCTGTCCATGAACTACAAGTCTCAGCTGGCAAGGCTTGCTGGAACTTGTGGTTTAACAGATGGCATGGCACAGATTGCCTAATCCCGTAATGGAAGATACCCTCTGCCCCTATACCCTCCTTCCCTCACTGTGCATGTGGCAGACTGGTGGAGTCTGAGCCCCAGCTCTCTGGATGTCCGTCAGTGCTGGTGATGGAATCCAGATGTCTGATCCACACAAAAACGTCCAGCTGTAGCCCATTAGCGGCCAAATAAAAATAATCCGTATAGGGGAGGAGGGTTCCTGGCTGGAGTCTGCTGTGAGTTCTCTTAGACCTGTCAAAAACACAGTGTAAAAACAATCCCAGTGGCGAGAAAGTGTTTCTCATAAGGGAGCCTCTTATCTGTGGCACAGGCTGTGAGATCACCTCCAGGAGGGAGGCAATGGGAGAGCAATCCCATATGTTGTGAGTGGTGGAGGTTGTGGCATTAGGGAGAGGGGCGCAGGCAAAGAAATAGAGACACAGCCCGCCCGTCCCAGCTCGTTTGCATATGCTAGAGCTGGTGGGAACTGTACTGGAGAGCCGCACAGGGAGGGTTAAGGCTGCATGCTCAGGGCAGCCCCTGGCACACTTCTCCCCCCCCTGTCTCCTGCCTTGTGTTCCCTTCTTTGGTCTTGGCCGGAGTTGCACTGAGGAGCAGGACAGATCCCAGCAGCTGCCACACACCTGCTTTCAGCTCTCAAACTACAGTGAACCCTGCGGACCTTATCCCTGGCAGAGGAATAGAACGCAGCCGGCCGGGCAGGGGTTAATAATAGCAGAGGGCGGGTAAGGAGGGGGGCACAGCTGATCCTAGTAGCAGGTGTTTGAGAATAGCTTTAGCTGCTGCCTGCTGTCCTGTGCCTCAGTCTCCAACATTATACACGCCACCTGAATGGTAACTCCCATCCATCCTGCCTGCGACGTGGCCTGGCACACTTTGTTTGTTTTTTTTACTAGGTAGTGATGGAAATCTCTCCTGTGCATCCTATTGACTCATGTGCCTCTCTCCTCCTTTTTGCAGGCAAATCAAACAACACAGCCATTACGATGCCAGACTCTCCGGCCGATGTGAAGACTCAAACGAGGACCTCTCCGCCCAGCATGCCCCCGCCCTCACCTGCATTGAGCCAAGGGGCCAACCGCAACTCCTCATTCACCCCCAGCACAAGTGAGATGGCATGAAAGCACTCGTGTCTATATATGTTATCTTTTCTAGGAAGTATAGATGAATACGTATGAATGGATGGGTTCTCTCACAGGTATCCCAGCTGAAAGCAATATAGGACCTTATTCAGAGTCGGTCGCAAGCGCCGATGCGCTCATAACCGACTCGATGGTTTGACCTGCGCACGCGCAGCGGCCGCACTGCGCATGCGCAAGCCCCGGAGCGACAGAGAAACTCTGTCGCTCCAGAGCTCGCTACCAAATGGGCGGCTATCGATGTTGATCGACAGCTTGCCCCGTTTGGTAGGCGGGCTGGGGGGGTGGTTTCCGAACGCCTACCGTTTTGTGGGACGGCCGCACTGACATCATCAGTGATGTCAGTGGGGAGCTTCCTGCTCCATCAGAGCAGTAAGCTCCCTGGGGCTTACGAGTGCCCAGACCCTACCCTAGGGTCTGGTCTTAAGCCCCGATGGTCACGATGGTGATCACCATCGCGACCATCAACCTGGTCGGTCATTAAGCTGTAACCCACAGCTTAATGACCGACGAGGAGGCGGCCTTTCAGGATGCAAGCGGCCGCCCTGATTCAGTGCGACCGCTTGCAACTAATGACCACCTCTGAATGAGGTCCTTATTACCATGCACTACTATACACCGCTAATCAAGTCATTACCCCACTAGAATTCAGGCCAACTTTTTAAAACTTTAGAACTGGTCCCTATCGCTGTCACTTGAGTTGCTGTGGCTACAGGTACGGCCTTTTTCCTTATGGAAATACTAATGTAGAGAAACGAGGATGTCAGTAGCGCTACTTTACGAACCTGCCAGCTATAGGCAACCTCTGATTCTCGCTTGTTACTGAACTACAAGTCCCAGCAACCAGAGCCAGGTGGAGAGGCACAGGTTTCTTACCTACACTTTAAGGTGCCCTTACAATGGTTCTGGGCCTGAAGGCTGCACCCATATATTCAGGTCACGGTTATCTGATTGAATGGAATTTCTGCCAGTCTGATCTGATTGTTCCCTGTAAGATGCTGATCAGGTCGGCCAGCTGCGGCCAAGTTGGTCTACAGTGACTGAACTGGCCAGACATACCGTTCTGCTTATGGCCAGAGATAGAGATTCAACATATTAGTTGTATCAGGTCATCTTCCTACCTAATGGCTGGCTGGCTTTCCTCAGTGATTTGCGTTTCTCTTCCAGGGCCCGGGGTCTATGTAATAAGCCTTGCAGAGAGATAGAGTGGAGAGAGCTAAAGCACCAATCAGCTCCTAAATGTCATTTTTCAAATATAGCCTGTAAAGAGACAGGAGCAGATTGGTTGGTACAGTATATCTCCATCCACTTTATCTCTTTCCAAGGCTGAGGGGTCCATTTACTAAGCAGTGTTAGTAGATAGAGTGAAAAGTCATTTTTCAAACACAGCCTGTGAGATGACAGTTGGGAGCTGATTGGCTGGCACCTTATCACTTTCTTATCACTTTTCACGCTGTCTACTAACACTGCTTAGTAAATAGACCCCTAGTTCTTAGGTCCCGCATTGTGAGACACATCAGTGAATTGTGTGACTAGCTTGATACTGAGTACAAACTAACTGACTGACTGACTGATTGGCGAGAGAGTGATTTCTTTTTGTAAATGCGAACAAGTAAATGCATATGGTAAGCGGATTCTACGTCTATGGGGTTGTGTCTACCGCCATACCAGAGTACCATGACCCCTTACACCCATGTGTGGCAGCATGTTCTGATGTACTGCAGAGTATGGCGAAGCTGTATTTGGTTTTAATTGGCAGAAGAGCTCATACTTTGGCGGATACTATAAGTTTGGGAGTAAGTGGAGTAGTGATCTGAAAGCACGTTTCTTAATATATATATATATATATTTCTTTTGGTTTATTTGTCTTACTCCTGTGTACATAAGTCTTCTGTCCATGCGTTGCCCTTTCTCTTGGTGAGTACAAATGGGCATGCCGCATGCGTTCTAGCTGGTTTTGGTTGGTCGATATTGATGGACATGGCACAACTAATGACAATGGGGCTGTGTGACTCTTGCTGTCTCTTGTCTTCGGCATTGTCTCCCTGCTCTCTCGGCAATGTCCGTGAGCTCTGCTGCTGCTGCCAGCCAGATGTTGTCTAATTAGATGTTGGGCTGTGGAAGCTTCTGATCTGATGGGTTTTAGTTTAAGCTGAAGAGGAACAGATGCAGTGTGTGTATGTGCGTGTCCGTAATCTACGTCCCTAATGTGTGTGTTTATGTGTCTGTAATCCATGTGCACCGCAACCTTGTGTTTGCTCCTCTGTAGCCAAAAGTAATACTGCAGCCTGCTTGTATCACTTATCTGCACAACAAACATGTAACACACACATATACACACACACACACAACATGTGAGACACTTTGGGATCCCACCTGTCAGTTGTGGGCATGCGGTTATTTTGGGCTGCTCTTTCGTGGGACGCCCCTCTGCCTGCACTTGGTGCCAGTGTGTGTTCCTGTTAAGAGAGCAGGCTCAACTTTAGGGACAGGGGTAGAGCTGCTGTGCAAGGTAAGTAGGGGTCGCAGTGCGGGGAGCCCGGGGCGCTGTCTCTGTTTATTGATTGCACGGCGCAGATATAGAGAATAGGAAATTGTGTTGAACGGGAGACTTGCAAAAAATGTAGGTTTGCATGAAAAGGAGATGGGACACATTTGGGTGCCTTTGGTAAAGGCTGTTACTATTGTAAGCTGCTACTGCCCCGTATTTCGCTTATATGGGCCACGGGGCACAGTTATGAGGTTATGCCTGGGTTGTATGTTGTATCTATGCACAAACCCATATCTCAGCATTCTAGTGTGTCCATGTGTCTTGCCTTGGATCTGTAACGTTCCTGTCAGTGACAGCTGTGTGGTTAGAGGGATGATTGTTCTGCAGTGTATGTATCTAGACGTTTTCTGAGAGGTATTATAGAGCTGCCTATATCTGTTCTGTATTTAACCTGTCTGTATCACTAATGCACTACAGCAGATATATGTCACTGGTTGCCAGATCTATACGGTAGTTTTGCCGGCATGCAGGTGTTGGATTAGAGGATGGTGCGGTGTATACTTGGCATGCTGGTTTAGTAGGTTGTATTACTGTAAGAAGAACCAATCTTTACTTTCTTTGTCACAGTGATGAACGGGACCAGTCACTCTCCCACCGCCATCAACGGAGCCCCATCCACCCCGAATGGTTTCAGCAACGGGCCCTCCGCATCCTCCTCAGCCGCGCTGACCAATCAGCAGCTGCCCCCGGCCTGCGGGGCGCGGCAGCTGAGCAAGCTCAAGCGGTTTCTAACTACTTTGCAACAATTTGGCAGCGACATCTCTCCGGAGATCGGGGAACGGGTGCGAGCTCTGGTGCTGGGGCTTGTGGTAAGTACGGTATTGGTGGATTAGTTATTTGCACCCAAGGCTGGATTTAGCCATTGGTTGTATAAATATAATCATTATGTATAGTATGGATCAATCAATATACAAAGAAAAGCTCAATGGCCATGAACACCATATAGACTAAATGGTTTATGGTCACTTTATTTGATTTCTTCCCTATTATTCACCTAGGAATTGTACACCATACGGTAACTGGGCATTCAACCTGCACTGTTCATTATTTTGAATGCTTAAAATTGGTGGTCACTGAAGAACAAGTAGCGAATATGGAAGGAGAAAGTAACAAGAATGACTATAAAACCATTTCCATATTGCGCCCTAAACTGTTTTGTCTCAGGCCTATGCCCATTTAACCAATACAGCTTATTAGCACTCTCATTAGCAAGCCAGTATTAGATCTAGTATAGTACTTGTCCTTGATGTCCTTAATGTGAATATAGTTGTCTTTCCGAGCTCCAGCCACAAGAAATGGTCCAGCACTCCACCTAACAGGTATACTATAAATGCAGAATCAGGGTCTCAGCACGTAGAGGGGAATTCATAGGAGGGGAAAAGCCATATTCGCCTGTTTTTTTGTGAAAAATTTGCCTAAAAAAAAATTCGCCAAATTCAATTCCAGGACAATTTCGCCTAAGTGGAAACAATTCTCCAAAAATGATTCTCCAATCAATAGCTAGTGAAAAGAAATGCTAAATCTTTATTTTGGGGTGCAAACGTGGGGAAACAACTCAGACCCCTTGGAACAGCCCCCCAAAGGACAAATCTGCAAAAAAAACCAGAAATAAAAACATGTCATTTTTGGGGTGAAAATTTAAAAAGTGGGGGGGATAAACATAAAAGTAGCGAAATAGACTTCTTGGGGGGTCCCCAAGTATGGGTCAGGTGTTTTTGGGATTGCAGGTGCAGGCAGCAGGTGGATTTTTCAAGTTTTTTAAAAGTTCACTTTAGAGACCTAAAAACATGCTAGCACCCATTTTCAAGCACCCCAAATTTGACAGGACTACTTATTTTCACCCAAAAATACAGCTTTATGCCATTCTTCACCACTTTTACCTAGACGCTAATATCAAGCAATTTACACAACTTAAGTACCCAAAATAGTCTTATTAGGGCTATTAGTACACATCTATATTGATTCCCTAGGTTAATATATCTTTTTCTGGGGTACAGACTGATTTCCCCAATTCTTTCAGTACTTTTCACCTGTTCCGCATTCGCCTATTTTCACTTTTGCCTGTTTTGCAATTGAATTAGGCGAAAAGCGGGGATGAGCACGGAATAAATTTGCCTCTGAAACAGGCGAATGAAGCGAAAGGTTGGACAGGCGAAAACTTCGCCTCTTATTGAATATGGCTCGTAATCTCAGGCTCTGTAACTACTTCATGGGCCCCCAGAGGCTGTGTGCATGTTTCAGCAAAGGCCAGTGCTATGCATGCAGCCCAGGAGGTGTGTGGCCTTGTGGACCAATAGCGCTTATCCCAGCCTTTAATGTGGCTCAAGTGGGGTTGTAGATGAGCGGATAGAACTGACTCCACATCCATTATAATCTGTCACTTCTGGGAACCCCTCTCAGTACCCCTACCCAAAGTTTATTACTGTGCTTACGTTACATTAATATTCCCATACGTTATCTAATGGAGGTGTCAGTTGGGTTTCTGTGGTAGTCAGTGTTGTCTTTCAAGATCGGGTGTTATATCAGGTGATTTGGAAAACAGGACTGGAATAGAGTGGTATTATAGGGCATATGTGATAAATAGTGATAAATTGGAGAGAGATAAAGTACCAGCCAATCAACTCCTGTCATGTTACAGGCTGTGTTTGAAATATGACAGTTAGGAGGTGATTGGTTGGTAGTTTATCACTCTCCAATGTCTCACTTTCCAGAGCTTAGTACATCTGCTCCTATATGAGTGGTAGAGATTCCATGGTCTATATATCTTATGGCCCTAGATAAAGGACTGCGATAGGTGAATAATAGTATAACTAACACACATTGTGATCCGTTTTGGTCAGTAAACGGATGATTTCTTAAGAGCTTGTCTGTTTATTTCTCCTAGAATTCCACTCTCACAATTGAGGAATTTCACTCGAAGCTGCAAGAAGCCACCAACTTCCCTCTCCGCCCCTTTGTCATCCCCTTCTTAAAGGTATAAACCTCAACTACAGAACTTTCTGCCCCTGTAGTGACAAATACAGATGTAGCAGAATTTAATGCAGCATTTAGCTCATATTACACATGAAGAAGCAGCAGTTATATAGCTTATTATTACACTTTTCCATGCTCCATAGTGTACTGAAGCGCACTCCATCTGCGCAGTCACATAACCATTTTATATTTGCATCCAACTACTTGAGTATCTTCTGTTTGTTCAATTATGCTTTTGTGCATCTGACTCCATTATATTAGACATTTTAGTTTCCCCTCTTCATGCTCACCTAGATATCCAATTGTTTTAAATTGCAGCCTTAATGTTACTCCCTAGGCTAACCTCCCATTACTGCAGCGGGAGCTACTACATTGCGCACGGCTGGCAAAGCAGAGTCCGGCACAGTACTTGGCCCAGCATGAACAGCTCCTCCTGGACACCAGTGTCAGCAGCTCTCCCAGTGACTCCTCCGAGCTCTTATTGGAGGTGAACGAGAATGGCAAGAGGAGGACACCTGACAGGTATGTACAACTCTCATGAAGACTATAGGCCTATGTCCAGGGTCTGGGGACTGCATTTTCCAAGGAGTCGGTGGTTCTGCAAGAAACAAGACAATATTTGGTGGGCATAGACTATAGTTATGGCAGCAGTGGTGCTTAAGGTTCACAGGTTGCAGCTACAAGGTGTTGTCCTCTTGGAGAACTTACAAATAACATGACATATAGGCCACCAGGAATAATGTAGCTGAGTGCCAGTTCTTGTAGTGACTTGATGCGCTGTAGGATCAAGACAGAGCTCTATTGTAGAGATACAGGAGAGTGAGCAGGCTGAGGAACTTGTCTTTAGGTAACAGGGGGATCCCATGGTGTTTGATATACACAGAGGATCCATAAGCCCCTGTAATTAATTATTTGTGGGTTTCTAGCAGCCAACAGCAGACTGAGGAGGGTCGAGACCCCGTACAAGTTTCCGTAACAAATTGTTGACAACCTTAATTTTTTCAGGACCAAAGAGAATGCACAGGAAGGTCTCCACCCGGATCACCTCCCCAAGCGACCATGCACCACAAGCCCAGCACAAAGATACAGCCCTAGTAACGGGCTACTTCACCCACCCACCAACGGACTCCCGCACCACACTCCCCCGCCTACTCAGCACTACCGCCTGGAGGACATGGTGTTGGCTCATCACTACCGACACACAGAACCACGGGAGGTGCGAGAGCGCCATCGGCAGGCAGGTGAGGGAGACGGTGCTGTGTGACTGGGAGGTTAAAGGGTCTAAGTGACAAGAAGGCTGGGTGCCAGGGCTGTGCTTGACTGAGTGCCAACTAGGAATTTTGCCAGCTACGGCAAGTAGTTTGTGTTTCTCCCCCAAGAACAGAGTATTACAAATAGTAACAGATATTTAAACGATATATCTGCAACTAACCCAGAGTTAAGCATTACAAGAACCATCTGAATATTTTGTATCATCCATTCCAATGTATATAAAGTTCTTTGTTAAATATATATATTTTACCTGTTTTTTTTGTTGCACGATATAGATTTTTTATATATATATATATATATATTTTTAGTTGTTTGCTCTGTATCTGCCATATTGCGCAAGAGACAGCTATCGTGCCGCCATCTGAATAAGAAATCCAGATATGACACAAGAGACTCATAATGGTACAGTCTGTGTCAGGTCACCTGTCATATAAATCACCTTAATCTGGTTTTTAAAAAATACAGCACCCAATACGTTAATATGTAATATGGCATCAGGTACTGATTTCTGTACACAAATCCACATTTTATTAGGGGTTATGACTCTCTGGGGGTCAGGTAGTTTGTGGCATTTATTGCCTATAGGGAACTTTCAGCTTACCTCTCATGAGGTAGACAATATGGCAGCTCTCCCTATGAACCAGTACCATTATTGAAAATACAGCCACTTCACTAGGAAACAGTGACATCACAGAGCATGCAGCCTATCAATTTAATATAAACCAATGACATCACCGAGAACGTAGCCTATCAATTTAATATAAACCAGTGACATCACAGAGCATGCAGCCTATCAATTCACTAGGAAATACTGACATTGAAAACGCAGCCTATCAATTCTCTAGGAAATACTGACATCACCGAGACAGCCTATCTATCTAATTTTCATAAACTAGTGTATTTGCACTTCTCTGATTTACCCACCCTACTGTTTCATTTGACTAATAGAATAACATAATTGTGAAGTGCTTGAATGTCCTGGAACTTCTGTATCCAAGTCCATTGCTAGGTGATATTAGAGTAATTTCTAGATGATATTAGATCGATGGTTTGTATAATTGAGGCTGGATTATAAGAGATCCTGGATCCTGCCTTACAGTACATAATGGAGGGTATTCGAATAAGAAAACAAGTTTACCATATTTTATTCTTGCAAATGCAATATCAATGTTATTAAGTGTAATAGGGAATGTCCTAGGATATGGGGACTGTGATGTGTGTAATGTCATTGTATTTGCACATCGGATACATTGCATTTCCATCATACACTGTGATCACAAGTTTAATTTGCATTTAATTTGTAATCACACCTATGATATCGCACCATTACACTGTGTCACTCCTACACCAGCTGCTGTGCCATGTGATCACACCGCCTCTCACCGGCTAGCCTGCGATCTGTTTTCAGTGTGATTGCAGCACCTCCATGTGATAGTGTGATCACACCACTGCCTGCGGCGTCACCCACACGCAAACTCACTTTCTGTGGGATCTTAGGTGTGCTTTGTTAAAGACAGGAAAACATGTGCATTTACCCTGTTCGTCTGCCTGTCCGCATACTCCATAATCTGCCTTCAGCGTTACATCACATAGTATGAAAGTGTTCCCTGGTGGGATTTTTAACAAATATCACTCCAGGCAAAATAAATCTGAATATATGAGCACCATGCCTAAACAGCCTGTGTTGTTCCCTTTCAGCTGTCCACGAGGTAATCGATCACAGACTGACAGAACGTGAGTGGGCAGAGGAATGGAAGCATCTCAACAACGTGAGTGGGCAGCAGAAAATTATGGCATTAACGGGAACGCATAACTTTTATAATTACCGCCAATCCCCCAGACTAGTACCATAGTGGGCGTCCAAGTCCCAAATTACCATCATTACCAACGTTCCATGGATCAGAGTCTCCGATTTTAGATTGCACAGGTGCGATGTAGTTTAAATCCCGGTGGTCGGGATAACGGTGCTCAGAATGCCAGCGCTGGAATCCCGACAGCAGTCAGAATCCCTGCACCGGCATCCCGACTGTAAGTAGGGTGGTTAGGGGGAGATTTAGGGTTAGGGGTTAGGCACTAGGGGGGGGAGGCTAGGTTTTGGAGGTTTAGGGAGTGGGGAGGGTTAGGGGTAGGGTTAGTATACTTACCAACAGGTGCTGGCGTCGGGATTCTGACTGCTGGGACCCCCAGTGCCGGCATCCCGTAGCCAACCTGCCCAGGTAATATTGACAGGCTGTAAACTAATCAAATCTCCATTTGCTTCCCGGACCAGAGCCATTGCGTATATATACAGTATGTGGCCTGCGCACGTTTTGCTGTGTGTTGGTTACCCAGAGAGAGAATAAGGGCCTGATTCAGACCTGCTCGCGAGCGCATAGCGCTTGCAAGCTGGTCGATGGCCGGGCAGTGCGCACGCACGGTGTGCGCGAGCCAAGGAGCGAGTGAGAAATCACTCGCTCCGGGGCTCGCTACAAGACGGGGTGGCTGTCGATGTTGATCGACAGCTCGCCCCGTTTTGTAGGCGGGTCGGGGGGGTTGCTGCATTTACGGAAGCGTTCCCGAAGGAACGCCTGCTGTTTGTGGGTGGCCCTATGACATCACAGGTGATGTCAGTAGTGAACTTCCTGCTCTATTAGATAATCGCGACCATCGCCAGGCCACCCGCTAAAGCTGTGGGTGGTCACCCACAGCTTAGCGAGCGGCCTGGAGGCCGAGGTAAAACAAAAACCGTCTCGCCCTGATTCAGAGCCCGCTTTGATTCAAATAGCGAGCGTCTCTGAATCGGGGCCTAAGTTTTTCAACTGCTTTGTGTACACTAGTAATTTCTCCGTTGTCTTTTTCAGGCAGATAGAACCTACTTTTGGTAGCATGGAGAAATTAATAACTTTTCTTTTTATTATTTTAAGTGCAATATTCAAAACAGGAAAACTTAGCAGAAATAAAACCTTTCCTACGAGTCTTCCCATAGTTACTACCAATCTATGCATCATTTAATTGCCAGTTCTCCTCAGTGTACTGATACTAAATATGTGGTTGTTATGTAAAGTATGACTGAGTTACTGAGGTAAAGGTCCTGTAATCTATTCCCATTATTGTGTTATTTTATTTTAATCTTATTTTTCTGGCCAGGGAGCCTCTGCTCCATCAGATCTTCCTTAATGTTTCTTTCTATGAATAGATTCAGTGTAACCCAGGTCTCACATGTCCATCAATATGATTGGTTGCTATGGGCTATATCTCCACTTCTAAACACCTGCGCTTTAGTAAAATATACCTCATTGTATTAGTAGCATATATTCCAACATTGCAAAATATAGCAAATGTAATGAATGGCTGCAGTGGCGGAACTTGTGAGTGGTGGGCCCAGGTGGGCAAGAAGGTGAGAAGCAGTGGGTGACAGGGAGAAGCATATGGTGACAGGGAGAAGCAGTGGGTGACAGGGAGGGGGAAGAGGCAGTGGGTGAAAGGGAGAGGGTGACAGGCAGTGGGTGACAAGGAGAAGCAGTGGGTGACATGGAGAGGGAAGAGGCAGTGGGTGACAGGGGAGAGGGCGAGAGGTGACAGGGTGAAGCAGTGGGTGACAGAGAGGGTGAGAGGTATACTTGACAGGCAATGAGTGAAAGGGAGAGGGGATAGGCAGTGGGTGACAGGGCGAGAGTGATAGGTAGAGGTGACAGGTATTAGTGACAGGGAAAAGCAGTGGGTGAGAGAGGTGACAGGCAGTAGGTGACAGGGAGAAGTAGAAGCAGTGGGTGACAGGCAGTGGGTGACAGGGAGAGAGTGGAAAGGCAGTGGGTGACAGGGAGAGGGTGATTGGAGGAGGTGACAGGTAGTGGGTGGAGATGCAGTGGGTGCCCGATACATTATACCACACTGTAGTGCCCCCCACATTATGTCACACTATAGTGCCCACACATAATGCTACACTATAGTGCCCACATTATGCTACACTGTAATGCCCACACATTATGCCACCTGTAGTGCCCACACAGTGTACATGACCAGCAGCATCCTTAGGCAGCCGGCAGAGCAGCAGTCACAGCCTCACAATGAGTCACACCCATGAGGCTGCGCTGCTGCTAAACTCCAGGTCAGAGGAGCATGTGATGGGCTCCTCCAATCAGAGCTCAGCACATGTTCCTCTGAACCCACTGCAGAGACTACTAGGATTTATTATTATTACCCAGTAGTGCACTGCAGTGCTGAGCCTGACTGTACTGTACTCTGGTCCTCTCTGTGTGTAGCTGCCGGCCGGCTCAGTCACAGCCTTGATGACTGCACGGCAAGCAGCTGCACTGCAGCCTGCCATATAATTATAAATGGAGCCGGGCAGTGTGGACCCCTATATTGCAACGGGCCCCGGTGCCGGACACCGGCTGCACCGCTGGTAGTTTCGCCCCTGAAAAGCTGTACAGAAGCTCCTAACTAGGGCTCTCTGAAGCTTCTGCCACCATGTTACATCCAGTTAGTAATTAAATTGCTGATCACTTAAAAAAAGAATAATGAATGAGAGGTCTGATGGCATTCTGTTAAAATATTTATTTTCAGCTTTTAAACTGCATAATGGATATGGTAGAAAAAACGCGCCGTTCACTGACAGTCCTCCGCCGCTGCCAGGAAGCGGACCGCGAAGAGCTGAATCACTGGATTCGTCGCTACAGTGATGCAGAGGACTTGAAAAAGACTGTCAGCTCCGTGACTCAGCCAGCGCGACACCACAACAGCTCCAGCACCGAATCCTCTCCAGCAGGTCAGATAACGCACAAGAAGGGACTGTAGTAGGGAGGAATGTACGGGCAGTGACTTGTGTGTGATTTGTTGGTGGCACATGAAATATAAGGACACCTACTGAGCAAGAGGTCTGATTCAGCAAGGATGGCAAGTGCGATTACACACGCAATCATTGTCGCGTAGACCCATCGCAGAGTGATTCACAGGTTGTACCGTTTGAGGGGGGTGGTCGGCGAAACACAGGCGTGCCAGTGCGTTTGAATGCCATTGCAGGGGCGTGCATAAATTAGGCACTGCGATGCCATACACAGCCTGTGTACCCAATGCGTGCGATGAGGTTAGCAATTCCTGAGTAAGGGTAGAGCTTGTGCAAGTGTACGTGAGGCTGCGATGGTACTCAATGTTACCGATAGTTTTGCAGTCTTGCTAAGTATTACGGATGTGTGTAAGGTAAGGTGGGCGTCCTTATGTTGTGCTGCGATGGCATAGCGATCACCGAGGATTGGCATATCTTCGCAGTGAGACCGTGCGCAATCGTTATTGCAATCACAGTTGCGATCGTTGCTGAATCATTTGCATTTACCAATTTTTCTAATTGTCCATCTGTACTTTAGAGCCCTCACGGGACTTTCTCCATCGGCCGCAGGCTGGGTATATGCCAGAAGAGATTTGGCGGAAAGCAGGTGAGTGATCTGCTCTGTGGGCATACAAGATACTGTAGTTATTGCTCATATATATACGTGAGGGCAAAATAATGCACACTAACGAAACGTATGTTATATTGCCAGTAGTGTCTCATTTACCATTAATCCAGCAAAGCTTCAGCCTAGAGGTGTGCTGTACATTCAGGGTTATCCAATCTGCTGATGTTACCCCAGACATTCCTCACCACACTCATTATCCTACCGCTCCTGTGTGGATTTAGCACCTTTTGTGCTTTGTATTAGGCCCACCCTAAGCATTATAGATCATGCCCTAGCTACAAGTGTGATTATTCTTTCCTAATATACCCTGAGGCCAGTTTATTTCTTGGGGGGTAACTTGTTTTAGATGTTGTATATGGTGGTTTGGAGTACGGGTTGGTTGCAGTTATGTAGCAGACAATGTTTTGCTCCTTTTGTCTATTTAGTTTTGCTAAAGGTTATTGGCAGTGTAGGGTATATTCCTAAATCTTTAAACCCCTACTATACCTGAGTCCCCACCTCCCAGGGCTCATCTTCCCCTCTGAGCTGTCTCTCTGTCCGCACAGAGGAGGCGGTGAACGAAGTAAAACGCCAGGCCATGTCGGAGCTGCAGAAAGCTGTGTCAGAAGCAGAGCGCAAGGCTCACGACCTCATCACAGTAGAGCGAGCCAAAATGGAGCGAGCGTTAGCGGAGGCAAAGCGGCAGGCATCAGAGGACGCCGTCACCGTCATCAATCAGCAGGAGGACTCAAGTGAGGTAACGGCCACGCGGCACAGAGCAGGAGGCAGCCACGGCACACCGGTGACTAAAAGCACACTGGCTCAGTTTGTAACGCTGCCTATTACACCAAGCATAGGTCCTGTAATGTAAGGAAGGATAGCCACCTCAGATACACAATGACTAGTGCTAGAACGGGGTGCAGGCAGGATGCTAGAACATTGGTGCATTTTAAAACTTCCTCCATAGTCTTTAACATTTGCTAGAATTACCTGGGATGTGCTCACTTATTTTCTATATTAAGGGTTGTCCATGCAGTGAAATAATAGGGGAGAGCCCGAGTCTTTCATCATATTGTTATTAGGGTGAGGAGAGATGGATCTGTTAGTTCTGTCTCCAAAGAGCTATGACTGTAATAGGTGCTGTAGGTGATAGCTCATTATAGTATAGAATTATATGTGCTATAGGTGATAGCTCACTACAGTATAGTAATACGTGCTATAGGTCACTACAGTATAGTAATACGTGCTATAGGTCACTACAGTATAGTAATACGTGCTATAGGTGATAGCTAACTACAGTATAGTAATACGGCACATCGGTGATAGCTCACTACAGTATAGTAATACAAGCTATAGGTGATAGCTCACTACAGTATAGTAATACATGCTATAGGTGATAGCTCACTACAGTATAGTAATACATGCTATAGGTGATAGCTCACTACAGTATAGTAATACGTGCTATAGGTCACTACAGTATAGTAATACGTGCTATAGGTCACTACAGTATAGTAATACTTGCTATAGGTGATAGCTAACTACAGTATAGTAATACGGCACATAGGTGATAGCTCACTACAGTATAGTAATACAAGCTATAGGTGATAGCTCACTACAGTATAGTAATACGTGCTATAGGTGATAGCTCACTACAGTATAGTAATACATGCTATAGGTGATAGCTCACTACAGTATAGTAATACATGCTGTAGGTGATAGCTCACTATAGTATAATAATCTGTGCTAAACTGATATCTCACTATAGTATAGTAATCTGTGCTGTAGATGATAGTTGACTATAGTATAGTAAGGGATGCCATTAACTTACTACCGCCCGGAATGCCGGCTGTCAGAATCCCAATGCTGGAAGTCCAACCTGGAACTAAAGATAGGTGTCTAAATCCCGGCGCCTATTTTTAGCCAGATGCTGAAATCCCGACAGCCGGCATCCCGAACGAAGGTAGGCGGGGAGTTAGTTTTAGGCACCCCTGGGGTTACTCAGCGTTAGGCACCCCTGGGGGTACTTAGGGTTAGGCACCACTAAGTGAGGGTTAAGGGGGGGGGGGGGTGAGGGGAGGGTTAGGGTACTTACCAATCGGTAAGTACCCTAACTCCACTGTTCAGGCTTCCGGCATCGGCATTACATCCGCCGGGAACTCATCCGGCGGCATTACATACCGATTCCTTTAGTAATACATGCTGTAGGTGATAGCTCACTATTGAATAGTACTGTGCTATAGTTAATAGCTCACTATAGTATAGTAATACGTGCTATAGGTCATAACTCACTATAATATAGTGATATGTGCTACAGGTAATGGCTCACTATAGAATAGTAATGTGCTATAGGTAAGGTAATACATCGCTAAAGTATAGTAATACCTGCTATAGATGATAGATCACTATAGAATAGTAATGTGCTATAGGTGATATCTAATTATAGTATAGTAATACGTGCTATAGGTGATATCTAATTATAGTAGAGTAATACGTGCTATAGGTAATATCTAATTATAGTATACTAATATGTGCTATAGGTGATAGATCACTATAATATAGTAATACGTGCTATAGGTTATAGATCACTATAGAATAGTAATGTGCTATAGGTGATATATAATTATAGTACAGTAATATGTGCTATAGGTAATAGATCACTATAGTATACTATATCATGGTAACATTACATTGGTAGCACATAAAGTCATGCTTCCCTACTTTTTCCATTTATTTATCCTCTGGGATACTGTGGAGGAAAACTCCAAGGGGCACATATGGGGGACTTGATAATGTGATTTGTGTCACCACGGTCCTGTCCCTGCTGCTCAATGACGTGGTCTGCGTCAGCGTGGGGTGGTGGGCGGTTCTAGGATGAGGCCATTTCCATCCTCAGGCCCTTCCCAGCACTGCGCCATGACACAAATCACACCCTCACGCAGTAGGGACCAGGACCTTGTGACATGTATCACACCATCATGTCCCTGTTACACCCACTTTACAATGAAGGGAAGCGGAATACCAGAGGGTGGTCTCCCCGAAATGCTACTCTGCTATTTCACATGGGGACCAGCGCTGAACTGCAAAGCCTGTGGGGAGGAGTATCCGTTCTAATGGGAGTTACCCTTTAAAAAAGAAAAATCTTGATTAACAAATCCATTACCTGCAACCTTAGTGAATAGCTACACTAGAAAAGCAATCATTTATTGGTTTTACATATTAGCAACTTTCATTAAGAAAACCGTCAACAAAGTTTTGCGTATGGCCATTGCTGTGAAAGCTTGTTTTCTCCCAGTATGGAGACGCAGAGTCACGCCCCACAGACGTCATGGCAGCACCCAATCACCAGAGAGAGACATTGTAAGGCTGATGTAGGTGCATATTGCTATCCAAATAACTGCCTTCCGAATTGATTCCACTTTGAAGAAACTGAAATAGATGTTATACATGATCATTTCCATGCAGGGACGTAACTGGGTATTTGAAGGGCCCATAGCAAAAGTTTGTAAGGGCCCCTATGTTCCACCCAATATACCCTTTATAAGGACAGCATGCATTTGAGAGTATACGTCATCCTATCGTAAATATTGGCACATTGTTGCCAAATAAGACCTTTTGTGCTTACAGCGGAATTGCAATAGAAACATTAGATGTTTCTGTTATACACAATGATCCCTCACTGTTGTGTTGTTGCAGTATTTCCCCTGGAAGCACCATAGACTTGGATAATGCCCAGTTGGCGGATGGGATAACTCTGTTCTTACTCTTGTTGCAGAGCTGCTGGAACTGCGGGCGGAAAGCCAGTGAGACCTGCAGCGGCTGCAACACAGCCCGATATTGTGGCTCCTTCTGCCAACACAAAGACTGGGAGAAACATCACCACGTGTGCGGCCAATCCCTGCACCACCCACCCAGCTCGCAGCCAGTGTCAACCACCCCGGCCACACCTGCAGCTAGCCCAACTGCAAGCAGCTCCGCCTCTCGCTCTGGGACCCCCGCCACGCCCCTTTTGCTGGATTCCGCCTCTCGCTAATGGAGACTGTAGGAGATAAGAAACTGAGGTCACAGGCCAGCCACCTCCTGCTCACAGACAGCTGCACCCATCAGCCTCACCGCGGGGTTCTGGCCGACGGCAGCCAAGACTCCACCTGTCCCCCCGTTGTGTCTGCTTCTGGGTGGGTTAGGATCTGTTTGTCAGTGTGGTCTGGAATTGAACCTGAAGACAAGCATATAAAGCTTCATATTTCAAAAATTCCCACCCTGCATATTAGTACGAGAGTATAAAGCCCCTCTGAGGGGGGGATAGACTAAGAAGATTAATAGGGTGCAGGAAGTGTTTTACTTAGAACTACTCTCAAATCTTTGGCTTTAAACATAATTGAAATCCAAAAAAATAAAAATAAAGCAGATATACAAATTAAACTACCTTGCTAGACAGCCAAGAAATGTCAGACACCAAGAACACCTCTTACAAAGAAATCCAAAAAATAAAACCCCAATCCAAACTTAACCAGCCTTGCCAAAGCCTGGTCCGAGAGGAGTGGAGGGAGCTTCCAGGGAAGAACAGAAAGTTTCAGTGTATTCTGGGAGTTCTGCTGAGGGAAAATCCCTGGAGAAAGACACCGTAGTAAAAACAGTATTCTGCAATTACTTTTCTCCAAGGCTTCCATCGGGGATGTCCCACCTCTGCTGTACTTGCATCTTCCTCCTCTACCTCTCCTGTAGCAAATTGCCTCAGCTGGTCAGGACTAACTTCCTTGTCCTACACTCGGATTGAACCAGAGGGAGAAAAAGACATTTATAGACACGTTTCGTGACCTGTTCAGTCAAACAATGAAGCCCTGTGTACCAGTGTTTTGTCTCTCCGTCAATGCACATGGCGGAGGTACCCAGAATGGAATATTTAATGGACAGTTGTGGCCGACACATCAGTTGGGGGACCGGTGGGAGATGACTCCAGGAACTCCCCTTTCCCCCGGCTCACAGACTATAACCCACAATGGGGGCAAATTGTACAGTTGTTTTTTTTGTTTTTTTTCTATTTATAAAAGCAAAACAAAAGAATTCCCATGTAGGGGACGTGAGTGCAATATGATACGTGCAAGGCTACTGATGGGCGGGGGGAGTCAGCTGCAAAATTATATATACAAAAAGAAAACAAAAAAACAGATATAGGGTGAGCAGCGTCGGGTTAGTACAACACAAAAAAGTACAGTAGCAGAGTTTTGCTAATTAAGCTCCATGTTCTCCAAAAGTTTATCACAGCACGAATGCTCCACCGCAGTGTAGTAGCCAGGGTGGATGGTGACATACGGTACGTGTAATTTCAGAACACATTTATGGCAGAGTGCGTGGTCGCTGGGACAAAACTTGTCCATGTGTACTCTGGAATGGAAACTATCAACAGGTTTTTTTAATTATCATCAATGCATACGGCTTTGGAATTCTAGCGCGTATAAATATGGTTTTGAGATATCACCGCCGGTCACGAACATTCCCTCTGATTAGAAGTCCCATGTGATTTGATGGCTTCAAGTATCAATATACAAAATTGTTCCCCTCCCACTGAATCTTATAGTATTACGATCACTGGTATCTCACCCAGAGTGGGAGATTTATCAAACTTTCTAAAGAGCACAAGTGGAGAAATTGCCCAAAGCAACAAATCAGATTCTGACTATCATTTTATAGAAGGTACTAGAGAAAAGGTAGCTAGAATCTGATTGGCTGGTGAAATCTAAATCTACATAGTACTTTGATCATGCTACATTTTGACCTTGATAGTTTCCCTTTACCAGGATGCACTATAATAATATGCCAATAATACATTTATAGCATTGTGATATAGCACTTGTTCTGTGTATGAGATACACAGTGTGGTAAAAAAAAAAAGTACTTCTGTTATCTCTGAGTATTAATTTACGGAAGTACAATGATAGATGTATGGCAGAAGATACTGCAGATATTCAGTTAGATAATGGCCTGGTGCAGGATTTACCGATTAAAGAGGTTTTACAGCACTAGATGACGTTCTTGCTGGTGGGTCAGTTAATACTCTTGTGGTCTGAATTAATGAGGGGACTGATAAGCATCTGAGTAGAGGCCAGGACAGTAACATTGCAGATCTGTAATGAGTGGTTCACCAAGTCTTTGATAATTAATATCTAAACATGCATCATTCTGCCCAGGTGGAGCCCAATTGAGTATAACAAAGCACCTGTCACCTTGATCCCGTGTAGAAGCGGCCTTATTATGTGCTGACGCATATTCATAAGGGTGCAGCCTATCAGTGCACATGTGCCTAGTAATTATTGGTCAGGCCTCATGAATGGTAGTCATGAAGTGCCTCAGTGATGTCACAGGTCTTTAGTGCTGATTGGAAGCTTTATTGTGACTATTGGTCCAGCTCAAAAATGGCTGCCCCCATGATGTCGCCAACAAGTGCTTTTTAAAGGGCTCCAGTCACTGAGGTTTCAAACCCCAAGAAAGGATTGAGTGTTATTCTACCACATTCAGATTAACAGGTCACTGTCATGTATCAGATTGCTTTGCCCCATGAAGGAAATTTGCTGATTTCACCCAGATCTGCTAACAGTAGTGATGCCGCAAAAGTGGGCCTAATCTTCTGGAGCCTCGGACCGCCGCCAAATTCTGCCGTAAAGTTTGCTGTGTATTGTTTCTTAATCTACTGCCATTTGTCCACCTCAGCCAGCAATGCTAACTGCACTTAAATAAGAGGCTTGACCAAGCATTGCACACAAAGGATTGTTAGTTCCATATGCCCTAAAAGCTCTTTGCTACATCTGCCAGGTGCATTGGGGGAGAACAGAGGTTCCAAATATGGCTTGTCCTGGGACCTCATATGGGTAATGGGAGGGTAAGCATCTGTCACCGTTCCAGCTGTTGATGAACTACAGAAACACAGGGGCATCATGGGAGATGTAGTTCAGCAACAGCTAGATGTCATTCATTACCTATATTTTCTCAGTACACAGTTGAGTGTGACTTACAAACGCACTTCCGCCTGTTAACAAGAATCTTAGCACCAGGTTTTTATATTTTATTCCATTCTCATGTCTGCAATGTTTTTAGGGGAAAATTATCATCAAAATGCTGTTGTGTTGAGTGAAATATAGTAGTGTCTATCATAGAGTATTAAGACCAGCTCTTCTATAGCTATAGTGACACCTGCTGGCTAAAAATAAAACCGCAAACAAAACACTGTAACCAAAATGTGAGCGTGTACCTGATGCCTTCACGCAGATTACTAACACTTTTAAAAGCAAGCGTGGAGGTGTGGCCTATAGCAACCAATCAGATTGTAGCTAACATTTTTTAGACTGCTAGATAAATGATAGCTATAATCTGAATTGTTGCTGTGGGCAACACCTTAATGTTTTCTTTGTAGGCGTTTTAGAAACCCCAACCCTATATAGTTAATGTTATAGAACTTGAAACTTGATGATAGTTTTCCTTTAAACAGTCCTCCATCTTGTGTACCTGCCTCATTACCTTAGTTAGTTATGAAGGAAGTTTATTTTTTTACACATCCTATGAAAAAACAGAAAGTAATATATAAAATATTTGGTATGTGTGTGTATAATAGAAACCTGTTGGGTCTTTAAATAATTCTGTAATCTCCTCTTGTATTGTATGTTTGATACTCTGTTGCCTCCATTTCTTTCAAGGTGGCATCCATCTTGTGGCTCACAGCCATCTCTCTGTTACTGTGTATCGTGGCCAATACACGCAATGCGTTCTGTTTTGTTCCTTGATATTAATCACTGAGTTTCTCCTGCGCAGTTTGTTGCACTCAGGTCGGTTCATTTTCTCATCATTTTGAATACAGAGTGTAATACCCCGAGTGCTGTCAGCTATTAAAACCAACACTTCCCTCCGAATGGCACCATATTTAACATGGATTTGGGGAGTTGTGAACAGCTGGACGTTCAGTACCCACACGGATTACTGCCCTCGTTAACTCTCTTGCACTACCTCTAAAGGTCACAACCATACGTGGAACTACAAAATGGCCGCCAAGCATAAAATTGAAACCAAAATGTCATCGTGGGAAAGGACTTGGGCAGTCCAGGCAACGGCACCCTCTGTCCTAGACTTGAAAAAAGCAGCTTTAAATAAAGAACACACTGTCCCAAGGATTACTGGACAGGGACCTCATAGTTGGAGGCTGTTTATTAATCCCAAGAGGTTGTAGCTTTAAAGATGGCAGCTCTTACGCTAATTATAGGATCTGCAGTGGCCTCAACATGCCCGGTTTTCAATGACACACATGGGAAATGTCCTGCATTGTGTTTTCTTATGTCACTCTGCCAACCTGCAACAATCCCTTTGTCTGTCCTCCCTTAATGCTTAGCCTCAACCAGCAGTAGAACCCTGACTGCTACAAGAGTCATAGCTGGGATTTATGAACCTTATTCCCGTCACTGCCAAAAGTTAGCTACTGTATCGCACCAATTTCAATTACTAGTTCACACCAGTTCATTTCAGCTTCAAAGTAGGCACAGTTCCCTCTAAACTGAGCAATCTGGGAATGATAATTTTTAAAACTAAATTTTAATTTATTATGAAATAGAAATTGTGGGGTTGCACTAAACAGCAGATTCTCAGTTAAATTATTTAAGGTGGAATTCTCATTAGATTAGGTTTGTTCCGTTTAGAGGGAACATACTAGCCAAACTATGTTATATGCCTGTATGGCAAAGCATCAAGATTTTAGATTCAATGGTAATCATCGGCGGTTTTCAGTGCCGGGCACCCAACGGAGCAATTCAATTGTTGCTCTATTCGGGCGCAAACAGCCGCTGGCGCCTGCATTTCTGCACACCCCCTACTGAGGAGGCGAGCAGAAATATGTGAAAAGACCATGGGTCAGCACTTTAGACGAGATTAGACACTATGGACCTCATTCAGAGTCGGTCGTTGTGGCCACACGGTCGTACGCCACCGATGTTCGCTATACTGCGCATGCGTAAAGTTCACAATGCGCGTGCGCAAACTAGCCGCTACGATCAGAAATTTCTCTCTCCTTGAACACAGCCAGGTCGGTAGTTTGAGTGACAGATGGAGGCGTTTGTGGGTGGTAACAGGGGAAGGTGCTTGAAAACGGGGGAGTGGAGATCCGAAAGCAGGCGTGCCTCATTATGCGAACGGCGCTTTATGGGAGTGCATACGGATTATGGGAGTGCATAATTAACAAAGTAGCGTCATGGCACATGTGACATGGGAAGTTTTTACACTGACATGATCGTAGAGCTTAAGAGAGGGTATGGTCAGCCTTAAGCTCTACGACCAGTTCCGATGGTTCCCGATAGTCTCGATTAATCCTTATATGCCCGGAGATGACGTGCAATGCGTACGAGAAGGGGGCGTATTGTTTTGTCTTCCGACCGCTTCCTCCCCTTGGTCGGCCAACTACCGATCTGAACTTAGGGACGCAACTTGCGAGGGAATCATTTGAATATCCGGCCCCTTTTCCCGTGCGGCCGCTTCGACCGACTCTGAATGAGGTCCTATATGCGGCTAAATCCAGTCTGATAGGGCGCGACAAGTGTGATAATTAATGGGCGCCCAAAACAATTGAATTGCTATATCGGGTGCCCATTAATTAACGTGGCACCCAAAAAGAGCATTCTAAGCACTTTTCATAATGAACTGTAATACCTTCTTATGTCCACTAGGTGGAAATGGAGTTAAATTGTGGAAATATTTCTGCCAGTGACCAAACCTTTTCAGGCACCAATTTTTAACTCTTTGTTTGTACAGTATATAATTTCTTACATCAAAAGGAAAATAATTAAATACGTTTTTCACTTTCCAATTACTGTATTAACTTGTATGTGCTGACTTGCAACTCTTTTGAATGCATTGCTTTCTTTTGGTTTTCAGCCATGTATTTATAGCATCAGGCTGATAAATATAAAGTAATTGTTACTATATATTATCTATCAGCCTGATGATATATGTGCGGAATGTATTTAGCAGAGGTTGCAAGAGGGCATGCACAAGCTAATTAACTAAAGTCTTCTAAATGGTCCCCATATTGACTATTGCAGTTACTGGTTGGAGAGCCTGAATAACTATTAAACAAAAGAAACAAAATGTACAGATGACTTTCACCTTGGTGACGTTGTACAGTAACAACATAGTTTCAGAAACTAAAATAATGTATTTGCAAATGTACAGACTGATCTGAATTAGGTAAACCAAACTGAACATCTATTAGAAAACAACTTTATGGGTTTTATATTTGTTTTACAGTTTATCACGCAGAAAACTGAACTGTCCGTGAGTGCTGTCTATTTGTGTGAATTATGGTATGGTTATATGATGATATGCACATGTCACTGTCACCCATAGCAACCAAAAGTGTTCTGTCAGTTATCTATTAAAGTTTTTAAAATCAATGCAAACATTCTGATTGGTTGTTATGGAATACAGCAGGTTACATGTGCTGCATTGTATTCTGACAGTACTTTATTTTGCCATTAATTGATGTATAGGCTACGTCTAAAGAAACCTGCACAGTGCAATTTTCTGTAGCTACACAATGTTACCCCTTGTACTTGTACTGCAATATGACGACATACAGGTGCTAAGCCTATATTTAAATCTGGCCCTTCTCGCCTTCCGTAGACCACCTACAAGGCAATGTTTACGAGCAATCCAACCTGAAATGTCTTGAGGTTATTATCTGAGGTCACTTGTTATTATGAACGGGACTTTTGCTACTAGGACATATTGAAGCTGCAGTGTATAATGCACAGATAACTGGGGATATGTGCATTTGTGTGGGTGAGGCAGGGCCGGTGCAGACCCAGCAGACACAGGGCTGCATATTTTTTGCATGCTGGTATCTCAATGTGTTGTACGTCTGATCTGAGGCAGCTGTAACCATTCACTCAGATCAATGTCTGTTCTGTGATCTGTATCTGTGTCATAAAAGAAATTTTAATATGGAGACTGTCATTTTTTATTTATTTTTTTTAACCTTCCAACTTATACATTGTCTAATCATATGAATTATTGGCCCACTCACCTGGGCGAGGTTCTCAGCTATTTTAGGGAAACGATGCCCACCCCTCTAGCTGTTCTGGAAATGATGCACGAAGAACCTTTACATTTTTCACCTAATGGACTGACTTATAGGATATCTCTGCAACCTGTGTGTCAGGGCCCGGAGGCTGTTTTTGAGGTCCCAATATGTGATGCCAGTGGCACACCGATGCTTGGTATCCCACAGGCACACCAACACTTGAGATCCCAACAGAACAGTGACATTTGTGATGCCAATGATACACCAACACTTGGTATCCCAAGGGCACACGACAATTGGTATCCCAAGGGCACATTCACCACACACATCCCTTACCCCCCCACATCCCACTTTCCTCCCTCCACTTCTCCCCCCTTCCTAACCTCATCACCACCAACCCCCCCTATCCTACTGGCCCCCCTACCGACCCCCCCCCCCCGTTATCCTCTCCCTCCATTACCCCCCTACCACAGTTGGATGAGCATGGTTCAGAAAATAGTGTAGAAGTTGCTCTCGGCATACAGCCATATGTATTCAGTATGTCTCACATCCACAATATGTGTATTTAGCATATTGTTTATTAAATGAAAGAAAGACAAAGATGCAGCCGAAATACCATCTGTTCCTGCTGTGTGATGCATGTGCAGATGTTAGTGCATCTGTGGACTAGTGTATGAAGCTATCCTTGGTTATAAGATACGCACTAGCCGATATGCGCGAGTTGTCGTGCCGATACGGCAAATCGGGACGATATCAGCCAAGTGTGTCCCCGGCCTTACAGAACAGAACAGATTGGCATACTTCTCTACTTTTCTGCTCTGGGAAAGGGAATGAACAGAAGATGTCTGCTGGGCTTGATGAAATGTTTTGTGTCGTCCCCTCCCTGCACGCTCAGGGGCCGCTGCAGGGCAGGGGGTGAAATAGAAGTAACTTACTCAAAAGAATAATGCTCACAAAAATAATCGTTTTCTGCGCGTAATACGGAGATGCCTAGATCCCTGCATTGGCACCGTATGTGGCTATTTTCCAACAAGTCATCATCACCAGTGTACTGTATTCTTTTCATTCCCAATGGCAGATGAAAAATAGACGCTTCCAGGCGCATTTGCAAATGTAGGTCTGCATGGCCAGCATTTGCGTGAACACACCCTCACTGAACTTTCCACCCCAATTCCACCTCTTAGGTCACAAAGATCGATGCGCCCACATTGTGTACAGTCGCATTTTCGTGTACCTGTTTTCTGACCATGCACAGAGCGATTTCACACAAAGGGGCGTACATTCAGCTCTGCAATGGGACCCTCAGTGCTCACTGAATTGGGTGGGATTTGGTGGCAAAATTTGCGCCAATGCGACAGGTTCCCGATCGCTTTGCAGGCTGATGAGCCACCTACAATCAGCATTGCCTGCTCTCCAAAGGAGTCTGGGAGTCTCGTGGATATCCAGGAGACCAAAGCCTCTATGTGGAATGGAAGATCCCATCTGGGTTGGCTGCAGTAATGAGCTTGGTTTTATTTAGCAGCACAAGAGACCTAACATAAATCAAAAGGTGGACACTATAGGCTCAGTTCAATTAGGTGCGAGCCGGTGTGGCTATATGCCGAACTTGCAGAATACAAAACTCCATGAGATCAGGCCGGTAAGGGGACAAGTTTGGCTGCCATTGTTGGCGTTTCTACACCATTGCAATGGCAAATCGCCCCTCTTGCATGTAATTGAATTGACCCCTATATGTTTGGACACTCTCCCACGTTCACAGGTGTCTGCACGGAGCTTTTATTACCGCAATATGGAATTATTTTTTTGGTTTTGGTTTATTAGCACAAATTAAAAGTTTTTCTTTCTCTGTTCATTTGCTGGGATTCTAGAGAAAAAAACAAGAGATATGGTAAGTACTTACCTTTGTTATCTCTGTTTCTACGAAGTCCACAGGGTTGACCTTGGGGTATAGCTGGATCTGGATCCACGGGCACCATACAGTTAAAGCTTTAGCTCCCAGGATGCACTTGGGTCCTCCTCTATACCCCGCCCCCGAGCCACAGGCACCTCAGTTGGTAAGAAGCCTAGGCCGAAGGAGGAGACTAAACAGAGAGAAGGAAGACTGGAATACACAAGAAACCATACTCACAGAAATGGGAGACGGAAACACCGGTGACCAGTACCACAGCCCATTTGAAGCCAGGTGCGTCAGGGCGGGCGCCCTGTGGACCCTATGGACTTCGTAGAAACAGAGATAACAAAGGTAAGTTCTTACCATATCTCTTGTTTTCTACTTCAGGGTCCATAGGGGGTCCACAGGGTTGACCTTGGGGATGTCCCAAAGCAGTTCAACTAAGGGCGGGGACGCTCCTGAGCAGAAAGGAGAATCCTGTGCCCGAAGGATGCATCCTGAGAGGCAAAGGTGTCAAACGCATAAAACCTCAAAAATGTCTGAATTGAAGACCAAGTGGCCGCCTTACACAGCTGAACAGCGGAGGCACCACGTCTAGCAGCCCAAGAAGGGCCTACAGACCGAGTGGAATGAGCCTTAACCGAGGCTGAAACAGGCAAAGGTTTCTGTATATAAGCCTCCCCAATAACAGAACAAAGCCAACGGGCTAAAGTTTGTTTGTTGGCAGGCCAACCCCTCTTATGGAAACCAAAGAGGATGAACAACGAATCGGACTTCCTAACAGAGGCCGTCTGTTCAACATAAATTCTGAGAGCCCGGACCACGTCCGGCGAAGCCTCGCCAGCCGTAAGACCCGGAGCCTGAAAAGCTGGTACCACAAGTTCCTGATTTATGTGGAACTTAGAAACCACTTTAGGCAAAAACTCAGGACGGGTGCGAAGCACAGCCCTGTCCTGATGAAAAATCAGGAAGGGGGGGCTACAGGAAAGTGCCCCCAACTCGGATACCCTCCTGGCCGAAGCAAGAGCCAGGAGAAACACAGTCTTAAGTGTTAACCACTTGAGGTCAACCGACTCAAGAGGCTCAAAAGGAGGTCCCTGCAGGACCCGAAGAATCACCGCCAAGTCCCACGGAGCCACTGGAGGCACAAAGGGAGGCTGGATCCTCAGCACACCTTGGAACAAGGTGTGAACGTCAGGCAGTGAGGCAATCCTTCGTTGGAACCACACTGACAGGGCCGATACATGAACTTTTAGGGAAGCAAGCCTTAAGCCCAGGTCAAGACCTGACTGCAGAAATGCCAAGATCCTAGAAACTCTGAACACCTGAGGATCATAGCTTCTAGACTCGCACCATTGAAAGTAAGTGTGCCACACTCTGTGGTAAATCCGTGCAGAGGTAGGTTTACATGCCCTAAGCATGGTACTGTTGACAGAGCTTGAAAAGCCCCGGGACCTTAAGACGGCTGTCTCAAGAGCCATGCCGTCAAAGACAGTCGACCCAGATCCGGGTAAAGGCAGGGACCCTGAGACAGCAGATCCCGACGTTGAAGCAGAAGGTACGGAGCGTCTACAGACAGAAACGTGCCTCCGTCCCGTTTGATCTTTCTGAGTACCCGAGGGAGCAAGGAGATTGGAGGAAACAGATACGCTAGGTGAAACGACCATTTCACTGACAACGCATCCACTAGGCTTGCACCCGCGTCCCTTGTCCTTGAGCCGTATATGGGCAACTTGTAATTGTGACGAGAGGCCATCAGGTCCAATTCCGGCAGTCCCCACTTGTCCACGAGAAGCTGAAGCAACCATTCCCCGGGATGCACGTCGTGACGGCAGAGGAAGTCTGCCTCCCAATTGAGGACTCCCGGGATGAAGACTGCCGATATTGCTGGAAGGTGGCACTCCACCCAAGTCAGGATTTGGGACACTTCCGACATCGCAGCTCAACTGCGAGTTCCTCCCTGGTGATTTATGTATGCCACCGTGGTGGCGTTTTGTGATCGCACCTGAACTGCTCTTCCGAGAACGGTGCCTGAAGCCAGAAGAGCACGGTACACTGCCCGTAGCTCTAGAATGTTTATGGGAAGGACGGCCTCCTCCGCCGACCAACGGCCCTGAAGAGACAACGAGCCGGTCACTGCCCCTCAACCCCGGAGACTGGCATCTGTCGTGAGCAGAACCCAGTCCGGAATCCAAAAGGGGCGACCCTGGCTGAGATGAGCTGACTGCAGCCACCACGCCAAGGACCGGCGCACTTCCGGGGACAATACCAGCATCTGGGATCGGATCCGGCAAGCTAACCCGTTCCATTCCACAAGAATCTGCCCCTGCAGGGGTCTGGAATGGAACTGGGCGAACTCCACCATGTCGAATGCCAACACCATGGACCCCAGGACTCATTGCCGAATGTATTGACACCCTGCCACTGCTTAGGCAACTGTGTATCCTCAGTTGTAGGGAGGATACCTTTTCCAGAGTCAAGAAAATCCTTTGTTGACTGGAGTCCAGAAGTGCTCCCAGATGGACCATCTGTTGAGATGGGATCAGAGACGACTTCTTCCAATTTATTAACCACCCATGTGCTTGAAGACAAGCAATTGTCAGGTGTAGATGATGAAGAAGCACCTCCGGGGAACTCGCCAGCAGCAGCAAATCGTCCAGGTACGGCAGCAGCCGTATACCCTGACCCCGAAGGTGGGCAGCCATGACTGCCATCACCTTGGTGAAAACTCTCGGAGCCGTGGAAAGAACCAAAGGCAACGCCCGAAATTGGTAGTGATGGTTTAGGATAGCAAACCTCAGGTACCGCTGATGTGCCGGTGCCACGGGCACATGGAGATAGGCGTCCTGGATATAGAGGGAGACCATGAAGTCCCCTGGTTCCATCGCCAGGATGATGGACCGCAATGTTTCCATCCTGAACCTGGGAACTCTGAGGTACTTGTTCAGAGACCTTAAATTCAAAATAGGGCGATGAGACCCATTGGGTCTCTGCACCAGAAACAGAGATGCGAAGCTTTGGACTCGTCCAGCGAAGGACTCGTGCAAAAAAAATTGGTGGGGCGGCCCTGCACCGAAACGACAGGGCGTACCCCTGAGAGACTACTTCTCGAACCCAAGCATCCGTGGTGGTACTGAACCAACACTGGGCGAATCTGAGAAGTCGGCCTCCCACTCTGGGGTCCCCCAGGGAGAGGCCCGTCCCGTCAGGCAGCAGGTTTATCCTCCTGTTTGGAAGAGGGGCGCCAAGCATTCCATATGCTTTTTGGGTTTGGATGAGGCTTTGGTCGCTGAATGTCTCGGGAAGGACTGGCCCTTGGCCTTACCCTGAACCCGAAAGGACCGAACGGCAGTGCTCCTCACCCTAGCCGGCACAGAAGCCGAAGGGAGGAAAGCCGACTTGGACTTAGCCATGGTATCCACTATTTTGTCCAAATCCGGACCAAATAGCAAATCTCCATTAAAGGGGAGAGCCTCCAGACCCTTTTTAGAGTCCGCATCAGCCCTCCAGGACCGCAGCCACAAGTATCTCCGAGCAGACACAGCCGCAGCCGAAACTCTAGAGGTTAACATGCTTGCGTCCAATGACGCTTCCCCAATATAGGAAGCGGCATCCCTCATTTGTGCCACTAATGCTCTCTGAACATCCGGAACATCGTCCGTAAGAGAATCCTCCAAGGCATTGGCCCAGTTCTCAATGGCTTTAGCCACCCAGGAAATGGCCATGGACGGGCGCGCCACCGCTCCGGAGAGCGAGTAAATGGACTTCAAACAAATCTCCACTTTCCTGTCCGTTGGATCCTTTAAAGCGGAAATAGACGGCAATGGTAGCGTAGCGGTTTTAACCAAGCGGGTGACATGTGAATCCACCGCCGGTGGAGTCTCCCATTTCCTGCAATGATCCTCAGGAAAGGGATAATGAGAAGCCAACCTTTTCTGCGGTTGGAATCTCTTGCTGGGTAATTGCCAGGCCGCCGCCATATGATCCGCCAACTGATCGGACAGAGGGAACACATTAGTAGTAAGCTTTCTTGAAGTCAGGAAACTTCGACTTAGGGACCGGTGCCTCCTCTTCTATATTGAGAATAGCCCGCACCGCCCTAACTAATGCTGGAACATTAATGAAGGGCCTAGGCTCAACCTCCTGTCCCACAGCACCCAAATCAGAATCCTCATGGACCTCTCCATCATCTGAAGAGGGATCCGATTCTGATACCTGCGCAGTGAGTAAACTCACAACAGGCCGCTAGGTCGCCTTCTGTGGCACATCACCCTGCAAAAATGACTGAAAAGCCGAGGATGAGGCCGCCAAACTCTGTACCGAGTTGGAGAGAACATCCACCCAAGGCGGAGGAGCCGACTGAGGGAAGCTCTGAAAAGGCACCACAGACTGTTGTGATACAGGGGGAAGCTGGACATACACAGGCAGCCCCGAATACTGTCTCACAGTCTGGGCCCCGGAGGGAGATCGCAATACCTGCGGAATATCCGGGGAATGGGAGATAGAGTGCTGGGACAATGCCCCAGAAGGGGTCACTGTAGGGATTGACATCTGCAATAGATGTCAGCACTTGTGAAAGCATCGCCCAAGGGGGGTCCTGCTGCATAGGGGGTATAGAGGGGCCTGGTGCCAGTTGGTACTGCCCGCAAAGACCATCCTGAGATAAATCCCCCCCATTAACACCAGCAGAACAGCGTCTGCAGGAAAGCAACACAGGAGCCCCGGAGTGCTCAGTCTCCTCATCAGACATGATACAGTAATTATGCAATAAATACTTATCAGCAGAGGATATACGGTGTTAACACCCCCGCACTCACCAGCATGCAACACAAACAGGCCCAAAAATATGGTACTGTGTAGCACACAACAGTATGTGACTGACCTCACAAATACATGATTTATAAAAGTGAGGTTAATAGAAAACGCCCCTCCCCCACACACCTTCGGGCTGTAGGAGAAGCAAAGGGATAGATATAAGCTGACAGCAATTAGAGAATAAGTACAGACAGCAGCACTAGCAAAGTCACATACAATGCAATGTAGGAAGATTGTACTTACTGCACCAATCGCTGCCCTCAACCACCCAGATTCAGTGTCTGGGGGGAATTAAAGCGCTGTGTACACTGTCCTTTAGGTAGGGGAGAGGTACACAGGGGGACCTGACCATGCACCTGCCTGGGAGCCTGCGTTATAGCCGGAGAGCTCTGAGGAGGAGTGGCCAGCAGAGGAGCAGCTCAGCGACGCTAGTACACATGAGAAAAGGCGCGCTGAGCTGAGGGGAGGAGCTGCTAAACCAGGGAAGGCTGCCTCCCCTGGCTAGTATTTAACCCCAGGGATGCCGGTTCCCCTCCGGAACTTATACCCTGGTGGTCCAGCGGAGCGCGGGGTATGCCTGCATGAGGGGGAGACCGGCGGCAACTGACTGCGTTTATCCCAGCGAGCGGCGCTAAGAGCGCTGCTCGCGGCTTACCTGTTGCCCGTAGAGTCCGGCAGCAGTCAGAGGGAGGTCCCGGAGCCTGCTAGGACTAACTCCGGGGTCCCGCTGAGATCGCCAGATCAGTACTGGCGTCGCAGCGCCAGCGGGGTGTTGGAGCGGCAGCGTGGACGTCCAGAAGGACAGTCCTATGCTGCTGCATTAAGTGTGAAAC
The DNA here is from genome assembly GCA_031769625.1 of Taudactylus pleione. Lineage (NCBI taxonomy): Eukaryota > Metazoa > Chordata > Amphibia > Anura > Myobatrachidae > Taudactylus > Taudactylus pleione. The sequence continues at coordinate 477,682 of JAUIMM010000429.1, read as the reverse complement.
CAGAGAAAAAATAAAAAACTTTTCTTCTGTAAAAATAAAGCTTAGGGGCTGCTCCTGCAGCCCCACTGCACAGTGCAACCGACTTCGGCCGGCACCAAACTGAAACTGAGGTGCCTGTGGCTCGGGGGCGGGGTATAGAGGAGGACCCAAGTGCATCCTGGGAGCTAAAGCTTTAACTGTATGGTGCCCGTGGATCCAGATCCAAGCTATACCCCAAGGTCAACCCTGTGGACCCCCTATGGACCCTGAAGTAGAAATTGTCCCTATGAGCTACTGTATTGTTCCTAGAATGCAGCTCATATTACATACCCCTGGCAAGGGAACAATATTTTACACATGTACTCAGAATAAAAAACAAAATATATAAAATTGGGAAATTAAGACCAAAACCAGCTTCACCATCAGGGTTATGTTAGACATGAGGTTGAGTGAGCAGTATTATAAGAAACAAGCAGGACATGTAATAACTGACCCCAGGGTTGGATTGGGATGAAAAACCAGCCCGGAAAATTCTGGTAGCAGCCCTAATGGGGGCGGGTCTGCTGGGGGGGCGGGGACTGTTGAGGGGAGCGGGATACTCCCTCCCATAGAGGCCGTCCATGCGTCTTTTGATGCAGTTGCATCTGCGACTTAATACCAATGCCTACAAAGCCCTTCCCTGGTGTACATCCATGCATCTGAAACTGCAAGGACAAAGACACCCCCTGTCAGTGTGCACAGACGCTGCAATCATGCTTTGTGCAGCTTCAGACGCCAACGTCAGTCACGCCATTGAAACTTGCACCAACCCTATGCTAGGGGCAGATCATCCAAATAAGTATGGCCTCCAATGTGAGCAATTCAGCGTCTCTATACACAACCACTTTCCTCAGCACTCCTGTGTCACTCCAATAACACGCTCATCGTTACATCTGCGTCTGATTAGCTAATCCCGTACAGTGGCGTAACTAGGGGGGGTCGGGCAGGGTGCGTGCCCTGGGCGCCGTGGGACCAGTGGCACGGGGGGGCGCTGCCGGCCATGGTCCAGCCCGCCCTAGTTAGCCACCAGTGTAGCGCCGACCGCAGTGAGTGCGGTCAGCGCTACACATTTACACAGGACCGGCGCTAGGCTTCCAGCGCCGGTCCTGTGCTGCACAGCTGAGCCGGTTCCCTCCCCCTGAGCGCTTGCCCAATAGCGCTAGGAGGCGGGCTCAGGCTGTGCATAACACACGCATCGCCCCCAGTGCTGGCGGCGATGCGTGTGTTAAACAGCAGCCAGTGAGAGTCAGATAGACTCTCATTGACTGCTGCAGCACCCACTGCAAGAGCCGGGCTTCCGTCCGGCTCCTGCAGTGGGTAATGGGACAGACGTCATGACATCATGACGTCTCTCCCATAATGCTGAGCGCGCCAGCCCGGGAGGACTGGCAGGCGGCGGGAGCGGTGTCGCGGTCCGGAGCAACAGCGTGGATTCAGGTAAGTATATTTTTATATATATATTTTTTAAACCTGTCTGCACTACTGGGGGCACAACGGGGGAGGGGGGTGGCTACTACTAGGGGGAACTCTACTGGGGGTGGGGGCATAACGGGGGAGGGGTGGCTATTACTGGGGGCACCATTATTGGGAGGACCTCTACTGGGGGGGGCTACTACTGGGGGCACTTAATTGGAAGGGGGAACCTCTACTGGGGACTACTACTTGGAGGGGGGGACTACCACTGGGGGCATTATAAAAGGGGCCGACTACTAGAGGCACTGCACTGGGGGGACCACTACTGGGGGCAATAATAGGAAGGGCCACTACAGGGGGCACTGGATAGGGGGGGATCACTACTGGGTTTCTGCATAAGGGGATACCGCTACTGGGCGCACTGCATTGTGGGGACTGCTACTGGGGGCACCTCATAAGGGGGACCACTACAGGGGTACTACTGGGGTTAAGGTGCATATGGATAGGAATGTTCAGCGTAAAAATAAAGCGGTGTGTCATGTTTAAGTGACCACGCCCATTTTTTTTGCACATCGGGGGGGCTCCCTTTTCAAATTTGCTCTGGGCTCCAAATACCCTAGTTACGCCACTGCCCGTGTAACCAAACAGGAACGACCAACAAATTTCTGATGCACTTCTTTGTGTGTGTCCAAATCTGTACTGCATATCTGTACAAACACCTTCAGTATGTATGCGTGGTGTAACTCAGACAACAAACACCACTCCACTGCGTCCAACATTGCTGCTGCGTCTGACTCAGAATAAGGCCCATAATGCTGTATACTACTGGTGCTTGCTATATAATATAACTACAAAAGGGACATTAATAATTACATAAAGTCACTGGCGTAACATTTTGGTGACTCACTCAAACTCACTAACATGGTTGGACACCATAGATCCACAATTTTCACTCTAGGGGGCTTATTCATCAACACTAAAATAACGTTTTTAAGGACATTTTCCTTAATTACCGTTATTTTAGTATTCATGTAGAGACTTAACACATGATATCTCCTGGTTAAGTCCCCCTGCGTTAATTTCCAAACTCCCCATACATTAGTACATTAGTATGGGGATATGAAAATTATGCTATTCATCAAATTCCGAAAATTATGTATTTTCGGAATTTGATGGAGGTACTATCCGCCACTGTGAGGTGGCGTATAGTAAGTAACACTTACCTGCTTTCAGCTGGGCATGTCCCCCGGCGTCTTCCTCCATCGCTCTGGACTCACCTCTGGCTCCGTCTGCTATGCTGTCATGTGTTCTCCCCAGCAGAACACAATGAAGTTTAGAAAAAATTATTTTGTTATTTTTTGTTTTCTAAACTACTGAGTTCTGCTGGGGAGAACACATGACAGCATAGCAGACGGAGCCAAAGGCTGCTGCGCGGGCAGGTAAGTCGGGGACGGGGGGGAGGTGAGCGGAGGGGGGAGACACACAAAATTACCGCAGCTGTAAGTAGTGCTGCGCATGCGCTGGTTTTACGAATGTAACAGCGCATGCGCAGCACTGATTACAGCTGCGGTAAGTTAGTGTAGATAGAGATAACTATCTATTTCCTGAAAAGCTATCATCGCAAAAATGACAGGTACCGGAATAGATAGTTATGGGGAGGAGGAATGATGAATTCCTCTGGTAATTAGGTACAACTCCATGCGAGTTCTAAACCTAATTATCTCCAGAGAAAGTTTAGGTATGATGAATAGGCCCCTAGGCATTGGCGGGCTGGGCTGGGGGGCAGGATGCCATGTGCCCCCCGGGCCGCAGAGTCATGCGGGCCACAGGCCGTGGGCAGTCTGTGTCACCGGAGTTTGGTCAGCGCTACACAAGTGACAAACACACAGCCGCCGGCTCCAGCAGCTGTGTGTTTGTTTTGATCAGCAGTCAATGAGAGTCTGTCAGACTCTCATTAGCTGCTGCTGCACCCACTGCAGGAGCCGCTCCATCTTCCGGCTCCCGCAGTGGGCAATGGGAGAGGCGTCATGACATCATATGACGTCTCTCCCATAATGCAGAGCGGCCCGGCCCGGGAGGACAGACGGAGGAGCGGATGGCGACGGCGGGGGCGGGGATTCAGGTGTTTTTTTGGTTTTTTTTTACTACGTGTGTCTACTGGGGAGGGTGTGGGGGGGCTGGCACTACAAGGGGGGAGACCACTACTGGGGGCACCACAAGGGGGGGACTACTACTACTGGGGGCACTACAAGGGGGGGACTACTACTGGGGGCACTACAAAGGGGGAACCACTACTGGGGGCACTACAGGGGGGCGGCACTACAAGGGGGGACCAGTTATACTGATTATAATTGGGGGCAATTCAAGGGGGGGACTACAACTGAGGGGACTACTACTGGGGGCACTACAAGGGGGGGACTACTACTACAAGGGGGGACTACTACTGCGGTACTAGAAGGGGGGGACTACTGCTACTATGGGCACTACAAGGGGAGGGGACAACTACTAGGGGCACTGCATAGGGGGGAGAGGACTACTACTAGGGGCACTACATAGGGGGGAGGGGACTACCACTGGGGGCACTGCATCGAGGGACCACTGCTGGGGGCTCTATAAAAAGGGCAATACTGGGGGTACTGCATAGGGGGGAGACTCAAACTGGGGCCACTATTTAAGGGGCACTGCATAAGGGTTACCACTATTGGGGGCACTGCATGGGGTGTGGACTGCTACAGGGGACACTATATAAGGAGCACTGCATAGGGGGTACCACTACTGGGGGCACTATATAAAGGGCTTACTACTGGGGGCACAAGGGGCACTGCACAGGGGGGACCACTACTGGGGGCACTGTATAAGGTGCACTGCATAGGGGGGATCACTACTGGGGGCACTACTGGAGGCCTGCATAAGGGGGTCCTCTCCTGGGGCACAGGGGGGCACTGCATATGGGCACCACGACGGGGCTGTCCCTAATCTTTATTTTTACTTTACATTAATCCCATATGGACCCGCCTCCTCCCTGGAACACTTGAGGGGGGGTTCCGTAGCACGCACATTCTTTGGGCACCCTGGCTACATGCTACTCCTCTGCCAGGGCCGCCTGCATGCATTTGCCCCCCAGGCTAAAAGTTGCCAGCCAGCCCCTGCCCCTAGGTCCTGTGCCGGACTTAGAGAAAGAGCACTTCTGCACGTGCCTAAGGCGCGCCTCCGAAAACAGGCATGGTCAAGGAAAAGGGGGCGTGTCTTTACGACACATCCCCTTTACGTCAGTCTTTACCAAGCACTGTGGTCACTGTCAATGAATGCCGCGAGCATGCGCTCGGCATCCATTCACCGGCGGTGACTGCTGCACCGCCATTTACCCCACCCGCGGGACACTGCGACCCGCGGGTGGGGACAGAACCCGCAGGCTTGTTTCAGCGGGGCGCCACGCTGGAGGGCAGGGTGCTTTCTGCCCTTTAGAAATAGGGCAGGGCACGGAGCCCCGCTGAAACAGCCTAGTAGGAACACTAGATCACATGACTGCACATTATTCCCCGACCGCAGTTTCCCGCATAACCTGTAAGCAGATCCACCTGTATACACTAGCACAGGGGGCAATTCTATTCAGTGCGATGTTGAATAGCCCCGGAAAGGAGTTACTGGAGCTATTCAATTGACCGCACTGTTAAGTCTGACTAGAACCTCTTAAGTTGGGGAATGCCAGTTACCACACCTTAAAGCTTGGTATTTAGTCGCGCTAACTGGCATCCTCCGACAAATGTAACGGCCACAATGCTGTTAGCACTAAGCTAAGCCAGAAAACAGCATCGCAGCTGGCACTTTTGTAGGATTTCTGCTCTCACCTCAGGAGGGTGCAAGCAGAAATCCTCTCAGTCGAACTTAACAGAACGGTCAATTGAATAGCTCCTTCCCGGGTTATTTAACATCACGCTGAATTGAATCGCCCCCAGAGATACACTACTGACAAAATAACAGCATATCACCGCCTCGCTGATGGACATACTGTACACATTTCAGAAAAAGTAAATCTATTTAGGGCCTCATTTATTAACAAGTTTTATCATTCACAACGAGTGATAAAACTCATTGCGTACCATAATGGTTCTCCGGCCAATCAGCTCCCAACTGTCATTTTTCAAACAGATGACATTTGGGAGCTGATTGGCTGGAGCCCCATTATCATACGCTACAAGTTTTATCACTCGTTGTAAAAGATAAAACTCGTTAATAAATGAGGCCCCTCGTCACTTACACTATTCTACCAGTTAAGGGGACCTGTGTGGGGGAGGGGGGTGGGGGGTGCCGAGGATGAGGGTGGGTGAAGTGTTTGGAGCTGTGAGGAGAGAGCAGGAAAGGGGACCTGTGTGGGGGAGGAGGGTTGTCGAGGGAGCCACAAATGGGAGTGGGGAAAGTGTTTGGATCTGGGAGGCTAGGGGACCTGTGTGTGTGTGTAGGGGGGTGCCGCTATTGGGGGTGGGGAATAGTTGCAGCTATGAGCAGCAAAGGGGACCTGTGTGTGGGGGAAGCGGGGCTGCGGATGGGGGTGGGGAAGTGTTTGGAGCTATGAAGAGAGAGCAGGAAAGGGGACCTGTGTGTGGTGGGGGGAGGGGGTGCCGCGATTGTGGGTGGGGGAAGTGTTTGGAGCTATGAAGAGAGAGCAGGAGAGGGGACCTGTGTGTGGTGGGGGGAGGGGGTGCCGTGATTGGGGTGGGGGAAGTGTTTGGAGCCATGAGGAGAGGAGCAGGAAAGGGGACCTGTGTGTGTTGGGGGAGGGGAGGGGGTTGGGGGTGCCGCGATTGGGGGTGGGGAAATTGTTTGGAGCCATGAGGAGAGGAGCAGGAAAGAGGACCTGTGTGTGTGTGTGGGGGGGGAGGGGGGATCGTCTTGGAGCTGTGTGGGATAGGGGGAGAGAGCTGAGTGTTATTTGCACATATACAGTGTATTTTGGCTACCTACCTTCTGCCTAGGCTGCGCTGCAGTGACGGCTGCTTGGTGTGCAAATGCAGATCAGTCAGAGCATCAGCATACTGCAGTGAGAATGGACTGGATAGAGTGCCAGTGGAGATGTACCTCCATGTCAGCTAAACTGTATTCTGCTGCATATATTCAGGGGCCCATCATGTGTGGAACTGGAAACTCGGTTTGAATTTCATGTCCCATTTTCCTGCACTTTGCACATGAGTACCAGCGATCAGCCGACCCCGCTGAGCTGGGTGAAACATCAGGCTTCTGTAAGTAGAATTTAGGGTGCATCATTTTTGTGCAACAAGAGGTTCTTCAGATTGAACTGTCCTCCACCTTCAGTGTCGCTGCAATTAAAAAATATAATTTTGAAACAGTCATGACAATTATCTGATTGTAAATTTAAGCTGGCCACAGACATAGCGATGTCCTCACGATCCGACATCGTGCACGATTTCCCTTGAAAACTCTCCTCGGCAGCTCTGCACACGATTTGGTGTTTGCAGTGACCAATCTTCAAACGATCTATCGTGCAGCCAGACATTTCTCCAGTGCATTGGGTCCCAGATTGGCATTTTTTTACACGATTTGTCCTTCCAATGTGTCGGAATCGGCCAGATCCGGTAAAAAATCACCATGTGTGTGGCCAGCATAAGAAGCCCAATCCAGCAAATGTGTGACTAGCATGATATACTGGTTCTGGTTTTAACCATACTTGCCTACCCTCCAGGAATCTGCGGGAGGCTCCCGATTTTTTGGGTAGTCCCCGGCAGCCCTGGAAGAGTAGACACTTCTCCCGCATCCTGCCCACTTAAACCATCAGCAGAAAACCATCAATGGTCTCACAACCGATGGCTAAGTGCTGTGCAGGCGCATACCTTGACCATCGGATGTTTTTGCCACTGATGTTTTCTCTGACATCGATGGTTAATGGCCATCCCTAAGCAGAGGCAGGTACAGAAGGACCCAGGTGACCGCACAGCAGTAGTACAGCTGTATTTCTGTCTAAGATCTCACTGTATCCCTCTTGCCTCCCACAAGCCGAAAAAAATATCACACAGTGGTTTGATAACCCATAAACATTTATTACCAAGGCAGCTGCCTCGATTTGCCTTGTGCTAGCACTGGTACTCAGCATGAGCTCATGCGTACAGGCCCAAATTCACATAGAGTGCAGCTGGAGCTTCCCACAAGTGGAGGACACGAGAGTGTTTCTACACCATCCTCAACAGCTACATACAGTCAGGTGCATAAATATTGGGACATTGACAGAATTTTCATATTTTAGCCTCTATTCACCACCACAATGGCTTTGAAATGGAACAAACAAGATGTGCTTTAACTGCAGACTTTCAGATTTAATTTGAGGGTAATTACATCCAAATCAGGTGAACAGTGTAGGAATTACAACGGTTTCTATATGTGCCTCCCACTTTTTAAGGGGCCAAAAGTAATGGGACTATCAACTCAAAAGCTATTTCATGGACAGGTGTGGGCTATTCCCTCGTTATTTCATTATCAATTAAGCAGGTAAAAGGTCTGGAGTTGATTCTAGGTGTGATATTTGCGTTTGGAATCAGTTGCTGTCGACTCTCAATATGAGATCCAAAGAGCTGTCACTATCAGTGAAGCAAGCCATCATTAGGCTGCAAAATCAAAACAAACCCATCAGAGAGATAGCAAAAACATCAGGTGTGGCCAAATCAACTGTTTGGAACCTTCTTAAAAAGAAAGAACGCACCGGAGAGCTCAGCAACACCAAAAGACCCGGAAGACCACGGAAAACAACTGTGGTGGATGATAGAAGAATTATTTCCCTGGTGAAGAAAAACCCCTTCACAACAGCTAGCCAAACCAAGAACACTCTCCAGGAGGTAGGTGTATATGTGTCAAAGTCAACAATCAAGAGAAGACTTCACAAGAGTGAATATAGGGTTCACCACAAGATGTAAACCATTGGTGAGCCACAAAAACAGGAAGACCAGATTAGAGTTTGCCAAACAACATCTAAAAAAGCCATTACAGTTCTGGAACAACATCCTATGGGCAGATGAGACAAAGATCAACTTGTACCAGAGTGATGGGAAAAGAAGAGAAGGAAAGGAACTGCTCATGATCCAAAACATACCACCTCATCAGTGAAGCATGGTGGTGGTAGTGTCATGGTGTGGGCATGTATGGCTGCCATTGGAACTGGTTCCCTTGTATTTATTGATGATGTGACTGCTGGCAAAAGCAGCAGAATGAATTCTGAAGTGTTTCGGGCAATATTATATGCTCATATTCAGTCAAATGCTTCAGAACTCATTGGACGGCGCTTCACAGTGCAGATGGACAATGACCCGAAGCATACTGCAAAAGCAAACAAAGAGTTTTTTAAGGCTAAAAAGTGGAATGTTATTCAATGGCCAAGTCAATCCCCTGACCTGAATCTGATTGACCATGCATTTCACTTGATGAAGACAAAACTGAAGGGAAAATGCCCCAAGAACAAGCAGGAACTGAAGACATTTGCAGTAGAGGCCTGGCAGAGCATCACCAGGGATGAAACCCAGCGCCTGGTGATGTCTATGCGTTCCAGACTTCAGGCTGTAATTGCCTGCAAAGGATTTGCAACAAAGTATTAAAAAGTGAAAGTTAGATTTGGGATTGTTTAGTTTGTCCCATTACTTTTGGCCCCTTAAAAAGTGGGAGGCACATATAGAAACCGTTGTAATTCCTACACCATTCACCTGATTTGGATGTAATTACCCTCAAATTAAATCTGAAAGTCTGTCGTTAAAGCACATCTTGTTTGTTTCATTTCAAAGCCATTGTGGTGGTGAATAGAGGCCAAAATATGAAAATTCTGTCAATGTCCCAATATTTATGCACCTGACTGTATATGTCATAATATGAGACACAGCAGAATGGCTGACCTGGTTACTGAATTTCCCATACACATGACTGGAGAAGCCTGGCCCGGTCAGTTATACCCAGTGCTTCTTTGCGGAAACATTAATTTCGAGAGAGCTACAGACAACTGACACCCCGCCAATAATTCTGAGACAGGAAGCAAGAATAATGCAGATACTTAGGGGAATATGGCGACAGACATAAATCACATTCATGATCACATGCAGTCAAATCTCCCGGAATTCTGGAGAAACAGACCATATGGTATATTCTATTAAAGTTAAACATCCCAAAAGAAAGAGAGAGAATCTGATACGTTGCTGTCATGGTCCTGCCGGCCAACCCTCCAGATACGCCAATCTGAGAATTGCCTCCCGTGACTTTTACTGCCACCAGCAAAGGGGAACTTTAGTATTAAATACAGGGTAAGCCTTTGCCCTTACCTGCTATACGATTATGCACATTTAGTAAAAATAGGTAACATGAGCCTTATGAGGCCTTGGGTCATAAAAACACAGGCCCAGAACTAGAATTAATGTTTTAATTCAAGAATATCTTCAAAGCTTAGTTACAAAAAAATACAATGATAATAATTTTAAAAAGGAATCACACAATTACTCACAATTTCCAAAAAATAAAAGAAAATAACAAATTGGGAGAAACGAACCACACCATTGACTTAAGTGGTCCGGGGATGAGGCAATCCCAAAGAAGAACTTCGGACCATCTGTACCTTATCATAGCCCCTCTCAGAATAAACAACAAACTATAGTTGAATCACATATTTATGCCTGTCTTTCAGGCACACACCTACCCCCCTCCCTGGGGTGATTTTAACCCTTGTCAGCTCTGAGAGTGTTGTCCGGCTGGCTAAAGCCTCTGGGTTTCCTGGTCATAGGAGCAGGGGTTAGGTAACTACTCACTCCCTCCTGTTTGGAGCTCAGAGGTTAGGAGGGAGATTCAACACCTTGCTGGTCAGTCTGTCTCTCGTTGGCCTGTAAGCCTGACCCCTTGTGGGGTTATAACCAGACTCCCATCTTTGATCTCTGACCCTACACAGAACACAGAGCTCTTAATGACGGGTTAGCAAGGGTCTGGCCAGATGTGATATAGTTCCCCTGGACATCTTTCTTACATGCTACATACAATTGGACACATTTATGGCTGAGGCAGGAAGACAGGACTTTCTACAATCTCTCTCACAACCTTTCTGTCCATCTTCAAAGGTTTGTCATTTCCTATACACAAATAACATAACATATACATTTACAAGGGAAAGTTACGGATTTGCTGAAGCAAATATGTGCAGTTATGGCCATGCGGACGTAAAATCTGCTTTTTCGCTGCAATTAAAGACTCTCACACACTCCAGCTTGTCTCTATACTAGAAATGAGCAATTTTGGTGAAAACCGAAGACACTTGAACTTTGGGGCTCTGAGTAGAACAGAGTCCTGATTCGGGTCTTCTCGCAAGTTCAGAACTCGGAAGTAAATAATCTTGCGTGTTTTAGATTGCATGGAAGTGCCTCCCTCGTGTTTCAGGTGCTGTGAGGTGGTCAAAATTTACTGGAAATTAATGTTATTAATGTTAATAATACAATAGGAACAAAAACACATCCAAGTTACATGATTTTAGCTGTTTTCTAATACATGTTTAAATAAATGCAAAACTGAAACTGAACCAAAAGACTTGAGGGTGGTTTTTCCAAAATCAAAACACGACGATGATTTAGAACCAAAACCATTCATATCACCGTTCAGATAGCAAGCCATTTTTATTGCGTATGGGATCGAAGATGCAGGCTGTGACACGTCTCGAAAATATTCGCAACATGCATGCGTTCTTTGCTGCCACTCCCCATTACCTCCCCCAAATACTCCCAAACTGTCAATCACACTGCAAGTAAAGAGCTACTGAAAGCGACTACAGTAATGTACCTTGACACAGTGCAACTTAGACGCATGCGCAGTTTACAGATAATTGCGCAACTGCGTAAATATCATCATTGCTTACATCACTGAATTAGACCACAAGTCCCATAGTACCAGGGAACGACCAACGTCTTGGTGGCTCAGCCCTGCCTAGTGATATCATTTAAGGCTCATACACACTAGACAATGGAGTTTTATCACCAAAACGAGTGATATATTTCACTGTTTATGATAAATGGTGCTCCAGCCAATCAGCTCCCAACTGTCAACTGTTAGAAAAATGACATCTCAGAAAATCTCCCCATCCTGTCCACTTCATTAGAAAGTGGGCGGGATGCAGGAGATTTGCCTACTTTTTCGGGGGTACAGGGGGGTTACCCAAAAAATTTGGGAGCCTGCCGCGACTCCTGGGAGAGTAGGCAAGTATGCAATGTGTGTATGAGCCGACCTCATCAGCGACGGACTTGGCGGGGGTGCCACCTTTGGCAAGTGCATACACACTTGCCGATGCCGGCAACAATGAATGATAATGGGGGGGCATGCTGCATTCGTTAGCATGGCATCGTTAACGTTATCCCTAGATTGAGCTGCTTGTACAGCCGACTGGGGATATCGTTGACCCGCGGGAGCGCGCATCATTGGTCGTTCGGACCATACACACTAGACAATATGGACGCTATATTTTGTTGAACGATATCATAATCATATCATAACTCAGCACAGTTTTGAAAATTTATACTGGGTAAATTACAACTACTGCTATACTAAGAGCAATTTATCTAAAGGAAGTTAGGAATGTATTGTGAATCTGTGTTGGCCTCCCCCTTCTCACAAATTGTTTATCTTAGACTTTATTGCATCCCAATTTAGTGTGTGTTAGAGCTTTCGGGGTGGGGTCCCAATCAGTGAGCACAGAGACACATATTTGTAACTTTAGATATTACTGCTCCCACAGGCTGCATAGCCGGTGGCTGCCATAGTCTGTGTTAAGATTCAAAGTGTTCTGATTATAAGTGTAAATACAATTTGATAACTAAGTCGGAGTTACGCTGGAGTTAAACTGGAGGAAAACTGAGGGAAAAGAAACTCAAAACCAAAACACTTTCTGAACAACAAGAAGCAACATAATTATGTGAATGAACAAAATCAACATCTTCTGCTGTATGCATATCCAGGCAACTACTTACTGCACTCACTGCTTGGACACTGCAAGTGCTCCCCTGTCTGTGTACTGCTCTTGTTGATTGATCTTTGTTGATCAGAACACTTTGGACTGGATCAGCTCGGGTACATTGTAATTTTGTCCTCATTCATTTTGTATTGCCTTTTCCAATTGTGTCACATCTATCCACTTTAATCATTTGTTTATAAACTAATTCCTGCACCCACTACTCGCATACCTCTCCTTTATATATCACTTTTGGAGCTGCGCTCATACATTAGCAGCACTGTTCTTTACATGTATTTTTGAACATTTAACAACTTTAATCCACACTGACTCTATATCTCACAGCCTCCACTCCAGTTTACATCTCAATTATTACCTTGTTCACAGCATGAACACCCTTACTTCACACAACCCCCATATTCTATGTCCACATAATCCTCTACTTTATCCATCCCTCTCTTCCCCCTCCTGTTTCCTCCACTTGCTGTTTTTCCTTTTTTTTCTCTCATCAGTCTGCTTCCAACCCTCTGCTTCTTTCCCCCACCTCTCCTATACCTCCACTCTCAACCACCTCCCTCCATGGTCTTGTTACCCCACTACTAAGCCCCATTCCCTCCTCGTTCTGTCTGTCACCTCCAGGGCTGCCAAGAGAAATTCTGGGCCCGGGTACTGCAACATCCTGTAAGACCACATCATGTATGGCTGCACCCATTTGTGAGTGGGTCTAGCATGTGAGATGCACCCACTCACAGGAGCATGGCATAGCACCCAGCAGCTGGAACTAAAGTAGTCACTACTGTATTAGGATGGCGGGACAGTCCCATAATAGCTGCATTTCTTGTCAGGCTGTATATAGACGCTAAAATGTAACACACAAATTAAAGTGCTTCTACTTTACTTTGTACATCTCTCATGTAAATAACACAAACAATCTATTTTCTATCATAGAGATAGATGTATGAAGGACTTAATTTTTACATAACATCAGGTCGTCTTATACACACACATTCCGCAGCACATATCCTAACCCACTGCTCCATGCTCCTTCTTCACTATCTTCCCCTCTGTGTCGCCCCTGTCTGTCTGCCCTTCCCCTTTAGAATGTAAGCTCTCACGAGCAGGGCCCTCATCCTCACGTGCTTCTCCTCCCCCTACTTATAGTATAATTTACTCCTAACTCCCTACAATGGCACCTACCACCTGGTTGCTCATGTCCTGCTGCTTGTGTTTTGCAGCTGAGTTTATAACCTTGTCCTTGTGCTGCATTGTTTTGTATTACTATTAACTGTTTTTCTTGTGTGCTCATTTATGTACTGTGTAAGGCGCTGCGGAACCTTTGTGGCGCCATATAAATAAAGGATAATAATAATAATAATAATAATAATAATAATCATTCATATTGTTCACTTTTCAGTGACGTAAGATCATCCCAGACGCCCGGAGGCAAGTTATAATTTGGTGCTACACCCCTAAAAAAAAAGGTAAATAAATATGGTGCATATTTATCTATCTATACATATGCACAAAAATATGTATATGTGTAAGTATATGCAGCTCTGTGTTAGTCACAGATAAGATAGTGACCTATATAATGTAGTGATGTGTGCCGACCCCCATGTTTTGGTTTTGGATCTGTATCTCCCCTAGTTTTGGATCTGGATCTGGTTTTGGATCTTTTTCCTTGGTGTGTTGTTTTTAGGTTTTGGTTTTGGATCTGTATTTTTTCCAAAAAATTATGTAAACAGCTAAAACCACATAATTTTTGCCTGTTTTTGTTCCAACCTTAATAACAATCATTTCCAGGCATTTCCAGGCATTTGTAACCACCTCACAGCTCACAATATTGATTTCACTATTTTTCACCAATATAGGCCAAAGGCTGCAGCGAGCTGGCTGGCTAAAGAAAGCGAGAGAGCAACGGCACAAACGCACGGCAGCTTAAAAAAATATAGGACATCTATGAAACATTGCCACACAGCAGTGGCAGACAGGATGGCAGTTTAATAAACTATATTAATGTCAGTCGGCAATGCCCCAAATTTTGCAAAATGTAAAGAAAAGAGGTGCAATATGGATGTGGGATATTAAAAAGGACACGCACAGTTTAATAAACCAAGCACTTTAGACACTAGGACTGACACTTTCGTGGCTGAACTCCTTGGTTTATTTGGGCCCCCAGAAAACATTTTTTGGAGGGATTACCTTCAATTATTAAGGAGGAGGTTGATGATGAGGGTGTTGGTGGTGGAGATTGCATGTGCTGGTCCTAACTGCTGGTAGCTGATACTGGACAGCTTGTTATTAATTTGCCATTATTATAATTTTGTTAAACAAATTGCATGAACTCCCTGCAAATTACGTAACAGGGTGGAGGTGCCTAGATGGTTAACGTCCAGTCCTCTGCTAACTTTGGCTTTACAAATGGAACAGATGCCTTCACAACATTAGATTAAAATAATTCCACACCCGAGACGTGGCTTTTCTGGCTTTCTTTTTATCATGAGCAAGAACTGCTGCCACTGGTGGCTGATTTGCACAAACAACATCCTCATCATCAACATCCTCTTTACCGTCAGATAGGACACAAATTTCCCCCTCATTCTCCTTTTGCACTTCCTCCACACTATCATCCTAATTTTTTATTATTTCACCATCTAATACTAGCACAGCCGTCAAGGGTGACAGCTGTTATACTTACTTCCTCTATCAAAGGACTGTTAAATAGTCATTTTTTTTTTTAAATTACTACTAGTAGTACTCTTCTTGGTCCCTTTCTGGGATGAAGATCCACCCCCAGCAGCAGCAACAGGCGTAGCACTCAAGGATCCTTCTGAGGAATCACGGATAGGAGAGGAGCAAGTCATGCTTATGAAATTAGATGAAAGACTGCTTCCGATCATGAATGAGGATGTTGATGTTGATGCAGGTATTGGTGGTGGAGATTGCAGGCGCTTGGATACAGATAGAAGGGAGCAGCTAGGTGACACTGGACTGATTGTTGTTCGTTTTTTTGTCCCCAAAGTTTTAGAACTCGAAATACCCTTTCCAATTTGATGAATGTGCTGCAAGTGACGTAACAGGGTGGAGGTTCCAAGATTATTAAGGTCCTTACCTCTACTCACTGTTACTTGGCAATGGTTACAAATGGCTTGGCAAAAGCTGTGGGTGGAAATAATTCCACACATGAAAAGTGGATTTTTTGGTCCTTTGCCCAGGCATGTCATCAATGGGATTATTCCCACCATGAGCAACAACTGTTGCCTGATTGTGATTTACAGTTTTTGCACAAACATCCTCAGCATCAACATCCTCATCATCCTTGTTGTTGTTATCGCCAACTACATAAATATCCTCCTCATGCAATTCCACAGAAGCATCCTCGATTTCTACGTCAGCATGTTGACTTGTGCTGCTCATCCCCACATTTGCAGAGGGCACACAAATAGTGGAAGTATGATCCTCTTCCAGTACAGTATTAGAAAGGTCAGGCTCACACCACGGACACACTTGGACTTTCCTCGGGGATCTGCAACTTTTCGGAGACAATTTAAAAAATTTTTGTACCTCTTCTACAAGCAGAAGGGCTTAAATCATTACAACTAGAACCACCAGTCATAAATAAACTAGACCAAGGCCTTTTCCTTTCTTTGCCACTTCGTGTAGTGAATGGCATTTTGCCAATTTTTTGTTTATCTAAAGCTGAGAGCTTTAGATTTTTTTTGCTTTAACAGGGTAAAGAGTAGATTTTTTTTAGCCTGAAATTTTGGCCTGACTTAAGCCCTGGTTCATAGGCCTTCATAGATGACGTTGACGACCTTGCATTGTCATCATGACTGCTGCCGGCAGCTACAAGACTGGTATGTGGATCCTGTTCTCCCGTCGTGTGACTGTCCTCCATACTCACTGTGGACTTACAGCAGTGTCACCAAGCAATTATAATGCACCTCAGTTGGGGCTAACGCACACAATCACACTGGGGGTGAAGAGCACCCCTGAAAGAGGCAGCATCCCCTTGACAGACAGCAGCACAGCACCCCTGTGCACCTACGTTGATGACAGGTGTGGCTAACACGCACAGAATAAAATGTTGTTGTTTTTTTTTTTTCACACTGGGGATGAAGAGCACCCCAGAAAGAGGCAGCAGCCCCTTGACAGACAGCAGCACAGCACCTCTGCGCACCTACGTTGCTGACAAGTGTGGCTAACACGCACACAAAAAATATTTTTTTTGTTTTTTTTTCACACTGGGGGTGAAGAGCACCCCTTATGGACGGTGCACCCCCGAACAACACAGCAGAACAGCCAGCCCCTATGGACAACAGCCAGCTAGCCCCTATGGACTACAGCCAGTCAGCCAGCCCCTATGGACAGGACAACAGCCAGCCAGCCCCTATATATATGGACAACAGACAGCCAGCCCCTATCTTTTATCTAAGATTGCTGCTTTACATGACAAAACACTACATTAGAATTAAAATGGGCAAGTGTGATTTAAGTGGTATATTAAGATCCACCCAGCTCAGCACAATACTGTCTTTAAGTACTGTATTATTTATATACCTTTTTCATATTCATCAGATATGTTTTATTTCTATACTGGGCTGAATGATGGTCTGTAGTGATCTGTGCGCATCCCTCACACTGACTGTGTTATGTGACGTATGACATTATGCAGTAAGAGCAGTACTCGAAGTGGGAATTTAGAGGTGGGGGTATGGAGACTGAATTTCCCCCCCTGGGCCCCTGCTTCCATATCACCCCATTGTACGTCTCTCACCCCACCCCCACACTTCTTCCTGCCTGCTCTCCTCTCTCACACCCTGCCCTTCTCACGGAATCCCTCTCTTCCCTCACCCCCTACAATACTGCCTGCCTCCCCCTGTCTGCCCCTCTCTCTATTCCCTCTCTCACATCCTCCCCTCTCTCTACTTCCCTCTTACCTGCGGTCCTGCGCTGCTGGAACGGAGCTGCCAGGAGCACCGGGTCTTCGTTGCTGCTGCAGTAGTGCGAGCCAATGAGAAGCTGCCACTTGACAGCTTCTCATTGGCTGGCGGCCGCGAGCACCGTGATTGGCTGGCAGCCGCGAGCACCGTGATTGGCTGGCAGCCGCGAGCCCCGTGATTGGCTGGCGGCCGCGAGCCCTGCAATTGGCTGTGCGCTGCTTACAATGCAGCCGGGACCAGATGGCTGCTTTGTCCCGGCTACACACAGCCGCTGATCGAGATGTGTCCCCTGCGGGACACATCTCTACACATTGCCACCGCTGCTCCAGCGCTGGGATGCCATACTGCATCCCAGCGCTGGTGCATTCTCTTCTGCGGCTAAAATGAAGTGGGGCCGGGAAATGGCGGTATGTGGTTCTGTCAGACAGATGTTTGGTGACTTGTGCAGTGTGTTGTGGATGTGGGGAACTCACAAGGTGAATACAGCGGGTGTTAGTGTGGGATAAAGGGTCAGTTGAGCTTTAATGTAAATTGCTTTCCTGTCCCACAGAACTAATTGAGGTTCTTCAGCCCTTATCCAGCAATGGATACAGGGCAGGAGGAAGAGGAGGAGGACCCTACCTCGGATGGAGGAATGGGGAAACTGCAGGGCAGCAGCGTAGCCGCCATGTCGGAGGTAAGTGCATGTTTCCACAATTATGTTTAACATTTTGTCTAACTGATAGCTACATGCTCTCTGGCCAGGCATGGAAACCCTGGTACTGCAGCTGCTGTGTGGATGGGGCATATTTGGTTTTGTAGTTCAACAGTGGGAGTCCTACAGCATCCTGTAATTTGGAGCTGCAGGACAAGGGCTCTTTAGCTTTTGGAGCCCAACATAAGCCGTTATTATCCCCATCTTCTCTGCATAAAACACTCACTGTAACAGTAGTCCCCACTTACTTCTCTTTGCATAACTCCCATTTATTACTACTAAAACCAACCACTGGCCTGTGATAAGGGACCTCCAAGCTGCCTGTGCCAGGAATCTCATCCTGCTAGTGTGTATGTAGTGTAGCTTACTTCCAGCATATAATATATTCTCCTGATGGGTATTACACATACTTGCCTACCCTCCCGATTTGGTCAGGAGCCTCCTGAAAATCAGGTGCCGCTCCCGACCTCCCGGGAAGGCAGGCAATCCTCCCGGCTGCTGCCCATCCCTCCTGTCCCCCCCGCAATTCCATGTAAAACCCCCGCAGGGGGGGGGGGCGGTGACACGATTCATGCAGAATTGCGTCATTTTGGCCCCGCCCCCTGCTTCACACTGCCTGTAATATCGGCAGTGTGTAGCAGGGGCGGAGCCAAAATGATGTGATCATGTGACTCCGCCCCCTTCCCTGCACGCAAACCCTTGTCATCTGGCCGGCCCTACCCTCGTTTGCTGGCCACGCCCCCCCCCCAGTTATGCCGATCTGGCTGCTCCCTCTCAGAAGGAGCAGCCAGATAGTCGGTACGTATGGTATTACAGTACAGGAATTCTGTTACACATACAGTATAAAAGCAAACTAATAGAGTAGTACAAAATACAGATACACCCAGTAATAATTTATACAGTGAGATACACTATAAATAGAAATGCATTGACTGATAATGGAGAAGATTTACTAGGACGCAGTTCATCAAAGCTTCCGATGATCTGCAGTTTTGGCTGAAGGATTTAAAACGGCAACAGCAATAAATGTTAAACTAGCCTGATTTGCTATTTATCACTGTTGACATTTTTATTTCCATCAGTCTAAGCTGTGAATCCAGGGGCGGATCTAGACTTTTCTTTTAGGGGTGCGGATTAAGAATTAATCCTGACTCCTCCCCTCTCCGCATTACTCCTCCCACTTCCAGTCCTGGCTTCTTCAATTGAATGTGTTGAGACCTACAGGCACATCAATCAATTAAATATGTGCCCACAGGCATACAGGCCACCGCTGCATCTTTTCTGATGTCACAGCAAAATTCAGCCAGAACATGGGTGAATGACGTAACTGTCTGCAGCTGCGATCTGGCTTCCACAAGTTATTATAGGGGCTTACATTTATTTTTTTTTAATACCCCTACCCAAATTATTACTTTGCCAAGGTCCCTTTGCTGGGACTGCTGCACTGTCTGTATTCAACCAGTATTCCTCAAATACATTAACTAGTTTTGTGCCCCAAATTGAGACATCCAGGAAGCTGGCCATCATCTCACAGCAACCATGTCAGACCATGGGCGTTTCTAGAGAGCAGGGGGCCCCCTCCTCTCTGCCCGGCAGCGCATTGAGCTGTGCACGGCCAGCACCGGAGTTATAGACTCTGGGCACTAGAGTGTGCCCAAAGTCTATAGTGTATGTACAGGTCACCGGGAAAATGGCCACAATGGCCATTTTCCCTGTTCTGCACATGTGCAAACTACGGGAAAATGGACACCTGGGACTCTGAAGAGGTAAGTAATATTATGGGTGCAGGGAGTGCGGTGTGGGGCCCCCTGTGGGCCCCAGGGGCCCATGTTCCCCGCACACCCTGCACCCATTATAGATACACCCCTGTGTCAGACTATGATCAAGAGTGCTCCCAGTTGGCCATAAAATACAGAGTCTAAAACCAAATAATATCTCAGTAGATATATATATATATATATAATATATATATATTAGGGATGAGCGGGTTCGGTTCCCTGAAAAACCGAACCCACCCGAACTTCGGGGATCCGGGGCGATCCGAGCCCAAGCTCGGATTTCACTGTCTGCCCCGGATCCCTCTCCCGAGGCAAAACCTCGAGATCTGCTGTCGGATCTCGAGGTTTTGCCTCGAGCGGCCATTTAAAAAAAAATACCTTTGTCTTTAATGGGCAAAGTGCTGATTGGCTGACAGAGCCGTCTGTCATGGCTCTCAGCCAATCAGCATTATGGTGCTCATTTGCATGTAGCACGGACTCGTGAGATCCGTGCTACATGCATCTGTGTGATTGACAGTGACACAGATACTGTTACGGTGTGTGTGTCCTGTGTTTTTTTAAACATTTTTTTTACAGGTGAACTACAGGTACTAGTGGGCCCTTAATGCCCTGCATGCTGGTACTTGTGGTTCTCCAAGTACCAGCATGCGGGGCAGGCTAGCTGGGACTTGCAGTTCTACTTGTAAAGACAATGGCCCTCATTCACAGCCGTACGCTCTGAGCAGAGCGCACGCTCTGAATGAGGGCCGCCCTCCATAAAAATGGAGCGTCCTCCTGGACGCTCGTATAGCTATGGGCCACCACCCACAGCCTATACGAGCGTGCAGTTTGATGGCCGCGATGGTCGTGACCATCGCGACCATCGAAACTGCGAGCCGGAGCCTGCGGTTGAGGTTTTCAACCGCAAGGCCAGGAGTGATTTTGGCTCTATCAGAGCCAAAATCACTCCCACTGACATCACTAGTGATGTCAGTGGGCCGGCTTCTGACGGTAGGCGTTCCCTTGGGAACGCCCCCGTCAGGGAGGCAAGCCCACCGAAGGGGGCGTGCTGTCAATCAACATCGACAGCATGCCCCCTTTGATCAGACACAACGAGCGAAGGACTTTCCTTCGCTCGTCGCGTCTGGCGCATGCGCACGACGGAGCTCCCTCTGTCGTGCGCATGCTCAGTGCAGACCATCGACCCACTTGCGAGAGGACAGCCGCTTGTGAGTGGGTCTGAATCAGGGCCAATGTTTGATATTCTTTATTTACACCACACCACACAATCAACCCGCCACCCACCGCCACCAGGGGTGGCGGGGATAGCCCCGGGCTATCAGCCTGGGCCTGGGGTGCCCTGGAGAGGGTGACCCCTTTATTGGGGGGGTCCCCAGCTCTCCAGGGATCCCCGGCCTGGGCTGACTAGCGGTCAGGGCTGATGCTGCGGCTGGGGGGCCCGGTGAAAGGGCTCCCCTGGCTGTGGCATCAGCCCCCCGCTAGAAAAAGTCCAGTGCTGGTTCTGGAACATGCAGGGGAACCCTACTATTTTTTTTCCCCTGTATTTCCAGAACCAGGACCGGATCAGAGCCTAGAGCTGGTTGCGCAGAATACGGGGGACCCCTACGTCGTTTGCCCCCCTTATTTTGGCAACCAGCGCTGGTTCTGACTAGCCCGGTGCTGGTTGTGCTTAAGTACAGGGGACCCCTACGTCGTGTGTCCCCTGTATTTAAGCACACCCAGCACTGGGTTACTAATACCCGGGGCTGGTTGCTCTTTTTTGGGGGGGTGCACGCCATTTTTTTTCTTTTTTTACACAGGTTTTTTTTTTTTTACCACAGCAGCACAGACGGGTCTCACGGACCTGTCATTGCTCTGTGCCATTCACACAGATGCATGAGCACGGATCTCCCGGGTTCGTGCTACATGCAAATGGGCACCATAACGCTGATTGGCTTCCTGTCTGCCACTGCAGTGCCACTCCTAGATGGGCCACGTGTTTGTGCCGCCCACTTGTGTCGCTTAGCATAGTCATCCAGCTACCTCGGTGCAACCTTTTGGCCTAAAAACAATATTGTGAGGTGTTCAGTGTTCAGAATAGAGTGGAAATGAGTGGAAATTAATGTTATTGTGGTTATTAATAGCGTAGGAACAAAAAAAGGCCCATTTTATGTGATTTTAGCGGGTTTTTTTTTTATTTTTTAAGAAAAAATACAGATCCAAAACACAAAACCCAGAACCCAAAACACGGAAGGGTGGTTTTGGCAAAACCAATCCAGATCCAAAACACGAAGAAAGATCCAGATCCAAAACACGAAAAGTGGCCGGTGCACACCCCTAATGTATATATATATATATATTAGGGGTGAGCGGGTGCGGATTTCTGAAATCCGAACCCCCCCGAGCCCCCCCGATCCGAGTCCGATCCGAGTCAGGCTCGACTTTTCCCGCCTGACTCGGATCTGAAATCGAGGCAAAACGTCATCATCCCGCCTTCCGAGTCTCGCGGGTTTTGGATCCTATATAAGGTACCCGCGTCGGCGCCATTTTCTCACTCGGCTGTGGACAGTGAAGAGGGAGGGTGGGAGTTAGGGCTGTGTAGTGTAGTGTAGTGTAGTGCTGCTGTTGTCCACTACTTCAAAGTCCATAGGGGCTGGCTGTGTTATGCTGTGCTGCTGTTGTTAATAGGGGCTGTGTCCACTACTTCAAAGTCCATAGGGGCTGGCTGGACTGTGTTGTGCAGTCAGTTCTCCATAGGGGCTGTGTCCACTCCAAAGTCCTGTGCAGTGTCCCAGTCCTAAAGGAGTGCTGTAGTGTTGTCCAGGGGGTGCTCTGTCCATCAGGGGTGCTCCCCCCAAGTGCTAAAAAAATAATATATTTTCTGTGTTTGTGAATTGTGTGCGCAGTAGCCGCACGTGCATCAACAAAGTAGTGCCAAGCGTGCGCCTGTGTCATAAGTAAAGGGCCGGCTGGCTTGACCGTTAAAGGGTGCTGTAACCCCCGAAAGTACACTCCAGTCCAAACCAAAAAAAAATTATTTTCTGTGTTTGTGAATTGTGTGCGCAGTAGCCGCACGTGCATCAACAAAGTAGTGCCAAGCGTGCGCCTGTGTCATAAGTAAAGGGCCGGCTGGCTTGACCGTTAAGGGTGCTGTAACCCCCGAAAGTACACTCCAGTCCAAACCAAAAAAAAAATATTTTCTGTGTTTGTGAATTGTGTGCGCAGTAGCCGCACGTGCATCAACAAAGTAGTGCCAAGCGTGCGCCTGTGTCATAAGTAAAGGGCCGGCTGGCTTGACCGTTAAAGGGTGCTGTAACCCCCAAAGTACACTCCAGTCCAAACCAAAAAAAAAATATTTTCTGTGTTTGTGAATTGTGTGCGCAGTAGCCGCACGTGCATCAACAAAGTAGTGCCAAGCGTGCGCCTGTGTCATAAGTAAAGGGCCGGCTGGCTTGACCGTTAAAGGGTGCTGTAACCCCTGAAAGTACACTCCAGTCCAAACCAAAAAAAAATTATTTTCTGTGTTTGTGAATTGTGTGCGCAGTAGCCGCACGTGCATCAACAAAGTAGTGCCAAGCGTGCGCCTGTGTCATAAGTAAAGGGCCGGCTGGCTTGACCGTTAAAGGGTTCTGTAACCCCCAAAGTACACTCCAAACCAAAAAAATATATATTTTCTGTGTTTGTGACTTGTGTGCACTGTGGCTGCACGTGCATCAACAAAGGAGCAGCGCCAAGCGTGCGCCTGTGTCCCATAAGTAAAGAGCCGGCTGGCTCATTTCTTAAAGGGTGGTGTAACCCACAAAGTGCACTACTCTCCAGCAAAAATAAAAAAATATTTTCTGTGTTTGTGTGCGCTTTAGCTGCACGTATAAATCAATATAACATAAATGGAGGATCAAACTTTCTCCGATAAAAATAAAATAGGGAAAGATCAAGAACCACTTCCTCCTAGTGCTGTTGCTGCTGCTGGGAGTTGTTCATCATCCCAGAGAGGAAGTAGGAACATCACTACTTTTACTAAACAATTGACCCTCCAACAGTCCCTAGCGATGAGGATGAAGTACGACAGCAGTCATCCTGAAGCAAAACGTATAACTGAGGCCTTGACTGCTATGTTGGTGTTAGACGTGCGTCCGGTATCCGCCATTAGTGCAGTGGGATTTAGACAATTGATGGAGGTAGTGTGTCCTCGGTTCCAAATCCCGTCTAGATTCCACCTGCATCCTCAAAGCAGCAGCGACAAGCGTGCGTCTGTCTGTTAAAGGGTGGTGACACCCTCAAAGTGTGCTACACAAACAATTAAAATATTGTTCTTTTTTTTTCGGTCTTTGTGAAATGTGTGGGCTGTAGCCGCACCTGCATCCTTAAAGCAGCAGCGACAAGCGTGCGTCTGTCTGTTAAAGGGTGGTGTAACTCTCAAAGTGCTCCAAAAAATAAAAAACTATTTTTTTTATGTGTTTGTGACTTGTGTGCGATGTAGCCGCACTTGCATCCTCAAAGCAGCAGCGACAAGCGTGCGTCTGTCTGTTAAAGAGTGGTGACACCCTCAAAGTGTGCTCCACAAACAATAAAAATATTCTTCTTTTTTCTGTCTTTGTGAATTGTGTGGTCTGTAGCCGCACCTGCATCCTTAAAGCTGCAGCGACAAGCGTGCATCTGTCTGTTAAAGGGTGGTGAAACCCTCAAAGTGTGCTACACAAACAATTAAAATATTGTTCTTTTTTTTTCGGTCTTTGTGAAATGTGTGGGCTGTAGCCGCACCTGCATCCATAAAGCAGCAGCGACAAGCGTGCGTCTGTCTGTTAAAGGGTGGTGACACCCTCAAAGTGTGCTACACAAACAATAAAAATATTCTTCTTCTTTTTTCTGTCTTTGTGAATTGTGTGGGCTGTAGCCGCACTTGCATCCTCAAAGCAGCAGCGACAAGCGTGCGTCTGTCTGTTAAAGGATTACATCGGTGACAGCATCCAAGTAGGCATGTCAGACAGTCCGTACCTGTACTGGCAGGAAAAAGAAGCAATTTGGAGGTCCCTGTACAAACTGGCTCTATTTTACCTGAGTTGCCCCCCCTCCAGTGTGTACTCCAAAAGAGTGTTTAGTGCAGCCGGGAACCTTGTCAGCGAAAGGCGTAGGAGGTTGCTTCCACAAAATGTGGAGAAGATGATGTTCATAAAATGAATTATCAACTCTTCCAGGGAGACCAGCCTCCAGAACGTACAGAGGGACCTGTGGTTGTGGATTCCAGCGGGGACGAATTAATACTCTGTGAGGATGAGGATGTACACAACACTGAAGAGGGTGAGGAAACGGTGGATGAGGACGACATCTTGCCTCCGTAGAGCCAGTTTGTGCAGGGACAGATTAATTGCCAGCTTGTTTTGTGGGGGCCCAAACGAACCAATCATTTCAGCCACAGTCGTGTGGCAGACCCTGGCGCTGAAATGTTTGGTTTGTTAAAGTGTGCATGTCCTGTTTATACAACATAAGGGTGGGTGGGAGGGCCCAAGGACAATTCCATCTTGCACCTCTTTTCTTTCTTTGCATTATGTATAGTTTGGGGCCTAGTTTTTCAAACTGCCATCCTGTCTGCCACTGCAGTGCCATTCCTAGATGGACCACGTGTTTGTGCCGCCCACTCGTATCTCTTAGCATAGTCATCCAGCTACCTCGGTGCAACCTTTTGGACATAAAAACACTATTGTGAGGTGTGAGGTGTTCAGAATAGACTGGAAATGAGTGGAAATTAAGGTTATTGAGGTTAATAATAGCATAGGAGCAGAAAAACCCACAAATTCAGTGATTTTAGCTGTTTTTATGCTTTTTTTCAAAAAAAATACAGATCCAAAACACAAAACCCAGAACCCAAAACACGGAAGGGTGGTTTTGGCAAAACCAATCCAGATCCAAAACACGAAGAAAGATCCAGATCCAAAACCAAAACACAAAACACGAAAAGTGGCCGGTGCACACCCCTAATATATATACACTTGGAAGCCGGCACTCCCTTGCTGTATCTGCAAACAACCGCGTCCGGTGCCTCCCACGTGGTATATCAGTAATAATACCCACATCAACTCCAACAAGTAAGAGGTGGCACTCAGACGACTATATAATAAATCCACACGGAGCCTGTGTGTTATCAACGTTTCAGAACTTTATGTTGTTCTTTCGTCCAAACGACGAAAGAACAACATAAAGTTCTGAAACGTTGATAACACACAGGCTCCGTGTGGATTTATTATATAGTCGTCTGAGTGCCACCTCTTACTTGTTGGAGTATATATATATATATCTACACACATACATATTAATATATATACATATACTGTATATACATACATTTGTATACACGTATACAATACATACATATATATATATATACACATATGTACAGTATATATATATACACACACATACACATCTACATGAATTTCATGAATAGTTCTTGTATTTTAATGTTACAGACCTCAGATCTATGGGACGACCCATATTATTCAGCAATCAGTTCTTCATACTGTCCCTGGCATTCTTTCAGTCAGTTTCCTGCAATCCAATTGGTGGATGGCAGGAGCTATCCACCAATCAGTGTGTGTAGACCTCTCACCACTATGATTGGTGAATGGCCAGCGTCATCCACCAATCAGAATGCTAGCAGTCGGCTATGACAGACTTGTCATACCCTCTAACAGCGGCGGCTGCAGCGCACACATCTAGAAACAAACTGGCGGCCAGGAGCAGGAGGCAGGCAGAGTAAGTCCGGGGATCTCCCCAGCGGCTACTCCAACCCTGTGGGACTCGAGAGCCGGATCGTGGCTCCGGCTGCCCTGCTGGTGACCCCTCCCTCCCATCCTGCTCACTCCACTGCAGCCGCAACTACTGGGGAAGCGATCATGTCTGAGTGATTTAAGGGGGGCGATCATCCTGATCGCCCCCCCCCCCCTGGATCCGCGACTGTGTGAATCATTGGCGGTTTTGATAAGCCATACTCAGGCACGCACGCAGGCAGGGTTTCGAGTATCTAGAAGAAACCCCCATGGCCGCTGCTCCATTGCCGCTCAGCTGAACAACATTTTTTTTTGCAAAGAGTAGAAGCAGCCTGCCTTTACACTGGCTGGGGCTGGGCTGGCTGATTGTAGGGAGAGCGGAAGCTGCAGAGCATGCTGGGATGTATAGTTCCATCGCACTTGGAGTGCCGCACATTGCCCTAAAATATTAGCACGAATATGTCTGTATTCATCAATAAGTGTAACAGAGGGCCTGATTCAAATAGCCGGACGCTATTTGCGGATGCCCGTTCAGAAAAAGGGGCTGGCTATTTAAATTGAGCGCTCGCTCTTTGTGGTCTGTTGACATCTCTATGTCTGAGCGAGCATCCGAAACATGCGCTCGCAATTTTGTAAAGACGCCCCTTGGCCGCTCGCATCATACGTCATCTCCGCTATTTATTAGATTTATTCGAATACATCGAAAGGCGTATGAACTGCTCGCTATTCTTGTGGTAGCATTTTCCTACTGCAATCATGCGAGCAGTTCAGGCTAAAAGACAACCAAGTGACGTGGTCGATGACGCTGCTTTGTTAATTATACACACCCTTAAAACGCCCATTTTGACCGTTTGGCACGCCTGCGTTCGGATCTCCACTCCCCGTTTTCAAGCACCTTCCCCTATTACCACCCACAAACGCCTCATCCTGTCACTCAAATTAGCAGGCATTCTCTATTTTGCGAGCACACGATTTCCGACCGCACTGACTGGTTGGCGCATGCGCCTTACAACCCATACTCATGCGCAGATGTGCAAACATCGCTCGGAGCGAACGAGCGGCCGCTTACGAGCGGCTCTGAATCAGGCCCTGAGCTTCAGTTTGTCTTGATTGGGGCTCTCACAGAGATTTTACTGTTTCTGTTTTACTCTGATGATAGATTTACTCATTAGATAGAACATCATTAGCTTGGGTCACTCCTGTAAGTGTTTCATGTTGTAATCCCACAGGTGTGACACTTCCATAAGGTTGTTTGAGTGCAAGGGTGTCGAGAAGGGGGGAGGGAGCAGGTACTAATCACCTGGGACCGGGCTGCTAAAAAGCAGCCACAGCAGTCTCCTATGCCTGTGGGGGGAGCAATCACACTGCGCCGGGCTGACAAGCTCACAGTGACCCCTCCCCAGGGCTCAGCGCTGCAAAAAATGTTGTTGTTTTTTTCTCCTAAGGGGGGCGCGGCCACTCCTCCTGTAATTAGGCCACGCCCCCTTTACCTGGTTGAGTGCAGACTTATGTTGGAGATTAGGGGGGAAAATTACTAAAATGGGAGTTCTATTTAAAAAGTGATGTTGCTCATAGCAACCAATCAGATTCTACTTCTCATTTATCTAGCACCTTCTAGAAGATAATATCTGGAATCTGATTGGTTGCTGTGGGCAACATCACTTCTTAATAGAACTCCCATCTTAGTAAGTTTACCCCTAGGGGTCATTGGGAAGTTTATATTGAGAATTTCCATCTCTCTTTTCTTGCAGACTGACGGTGAGAAGCTAGAGACACCACTGGCCCAGCTCAGACAGCAGCGGAGCAGAGAGGCTGAGCAGCTGTACACCATAATCAGCATTTTAACTGGCCCAGCTCAGACAGCAGCGGAGCAGAGAGGTTGAGCAGCTGTACACCATAATCAACATTCTAAGGGCTCTATTTATTAACATTGTTTTTACTAAAATAAAGTGAAAAAGGGTGTTTTCACACCCTTTTCACATTATTTTAGTTTCACCTGTAGTTATTACAGGGCAACTGGAGTAGAATTAGTAAAATTCTACTCCAACCCCTAGTATCACTTATTTTTAGTAAAGCAGATCGCATTTCCCATAATTGTAATGGGAAATGTGATCCGACCAGAGTTACTAAAAATAAATTGTAAAAAAATACCGGGGGAAGCCCTGTGATAATAAGGCCACCTGGAGGTGGCGTTATCCAGGGTCTCCCCCGGTTACCGGGCTCCCACTCTGCTCTAACGGGGAGAGCAGAGGCGGGAGCCGATACCAGTAATCAGCTATGTGGTCTAAACAGACCGCAAGCTGATTGCTGTAAAAAAAAGAAAAAAAAAATTGAAACATTTTTTATTTTTACTTACCTGAATCCAGGGACCGGTGATCGGGCCTCCGGTGATGGCTCCTCTCCGGTCAGCTGGTCTCCCATAGTGCACTGCAGGTTATCGGGTCCCAGTGCAGTATGGGAGATCACCTGATCGGGAAGCCCGGAGAAGATCACCGGAGGCCAGGAGGATGCAGGTAAGTGTAATGAAGGGAGGGGGGGGTCGCGGGGGTCCGCGATCACAGGGGGCGGGGCTTAGCATCGGTGGGGGGTAGCAGCGACGGTGGGTCGGCGCATGCGCGGGCTCTTATTCGTGGTATTTTTTCCGAAAATTCCGCGACTACAGTGCGGATGGGATCCGCAGGGACAGAGCTTTATCACAAGCTCTGTCCCTGCAAGGGATTTATAGTAAATCCCTGTGATATTGCCTGAATTCGCAATGCGAATTCACTCGGTAATATCACACTACAATCCGCATTCAATATGCGGATTGTAGTAAATAGAGCCCTAAGTGACCAACTTAAAAAGTATTCTGTTCTGTCATATAACACTGTATATACTCTGGTAGTAAATCATTTGTCTAGGTGTAACTAAATTTTCTTCACCAGATGTAATGTTGCTCCCTACAGCACATTCATGACACAGAGCGTATGCACAAAGGTGCCGTTGTTAGTAGGATAGACGGTATCAGACATTGGGGCATCAAAGTGATGGGCGTTCCTGTGCGGTAGCCAGAAGTTAGCTTTAAAGTGTCCTGTCTCATGGGTGCGTTATGGGAATGTCGCCAGCGTGTCTGTAAAAGCGGCCGCGTTCCCAAACGCACAGACATAGTCACAGAGGCATTGGTGTATCTATAATCAGTGTGCTCCACACACACTGCACCCCTGTAATTATACTTACTCTCCGGAGTCCCCGGCGCTGAACACAGAAATCACCAGGAAAATGGCGCCGCATTTACACATGAGCATTAGAGACTTCTCCGGGAACAGAGCGCAGATGCCATGTTCCCAGAGATTTGCGCAACTGCAGCAGACTCTGGCACAAAACCATGGTGCGGGTGATGGTGAGCTGATGGTGCGAGTGATGGTGCAAGTGATGGTGAGCTGATGGTGCCAGTGATGGTGAGCTGATGGTGCCAGTGATGGTGAGCTGATGGTGCCAGTGATGGTGAGCTGATGGTGCAAGTGATGGTGAGAGTGATGGTGAGCTGTTGGTGCGAGTGATGGTGAGCTAATGGTGCAAGTGATGGTGAGCTGATGGTGCTAGTGATGGTGAGCTGATGGTGCCAGTCAGGGCTGCCATCAGAAATTGTGGGGCCCAGTACTGACAAAATAGGTAGGGCCCCCCAGTGGTAGGCGGAGCTATGGATGTGGGTGGAGCTACCTTGGGAGTAGGTAATCAACCATTTTAAAAATTCTCAAAGCTTAGTCTGTGGGGGCAGTTGGACTAGGGGGGGCCAGGGGCAGGAAAGGCCGGCTGGACTGGACGAGGGGAAGGGTAGGCATGCTGGACTAGGGGGCTCAGGGAAGGCTGGCTGGACTGGGGCAAGGAAGGCAGGCTGGCTGGACTAGGGGGGAGGGGGTCGCAGAAAGGCTGCCTAGACTGGGCAGGGCAGGAAAGACAGGCTTGCTGGACTACGGGGACGCTGAGAAGGCTTGCTGGACTAGATGGATGCAGAGAAGGCTGACTTGACTAGGGGGACGCAGAGAAGGCTCGCTGGACTAGAAGAGAGGCAAGGCAGGCTGGCTGGACTAGGGGGCTCAGGGAAGGGTGGCTGAACTGGGGGGCTCAGGGAAGGCTGGCTGTACAAGGGGGACAAAGGGAAGGCTGGCTGGGCTGGGGGATGCAGGGAAGGCTGGCTGTACAAGGGGAGGGGCAGGGAAGGCAGACTGGCCTTCACTAGAAAGCTGGCTGGACTGGGGGGGGGGCGCAGACAGGGGAAGGCAGGCAGGCTGACTGGGTTAGGGGAGTGCATGAAATATTGGCTGGACAATAACAGGGGCAGATTACCTCATGTCTCCGAACACATGCTCCGACGCCAGCAGCATTTCCTGATGAAGAGGAGGCCCAGGTGGCAGCAGGGACAAATACACGCCGGCAGGCACAGGCAGGGAGAATAACCATTAACGCAGCAGCGGCATTTGAAATAAGGCAATCAGGAGCGGTACGGAGCCGGCCGCGAGCCAATCACAGCTCGCGGAATGGCAGCCAATC
Source organism: Taudactylus pleione (assembly GCA_031769625.1). Classification (NCBI taxonomy): domain Eukaryota; kingdom Metazoa; phylum Chordata; class Amphibia; order Anura; family Myobatrachidae; genus Taudactylus; species Taudactylus pleione. The sequence goes on along the minus strand of JAUIMM010000429.1, from coordinate 446,600 downwards.
AGGAGCGGCCGCTCCTGATTGGCTTCCATTCCGCGAGCTGTGATTGGCTCCTGGCCACCTCCATATGTCAAATGCAGCTGTTGTGCTACGCCGATGCCTCTTTTCCCTGGCATCCGTGTATTATACCTCAATGCCTTCCGGGCCCCCTCTTTCTCCGGGCCCGGGACTTGAGTCCCGACAGTCCCCCCCTGATGGTGGTCCTGGTGCCAGTGATGGTGAGCTGATGGTGGCTTCTAAAGAATGACAGCAGGCAGAGATGCTGGAGGTGGCCGTGTCAGTCCTTGTACAGTCAGATGCAGCTTCTACACCAGGAGAGGGCTGATGCTGCATTTGCATATTATTGCAGCCGCGACTCCAGCAACAAACGCAGGAGCAGATGCAGCAGCGCCCACCTCTGGCTCAGGCCCTAGGTGACTCTCTGATCTAGAAATCACTAACGCTCCTGCACATTACCTCTTAGTGTGACCATGAGGAACGCAGTCCTGGATAAGGCTGTTGAGGAAAAAGATCGGGCACTAAAAGACGTGAGAGAGAAGCTGGGTCAGGTCACTGAGCAGCAGAATCAGGATGAACATCAGGTCAGTGATAGTGATAATGAGCCCATTGCCTACACACAGTATAGGTAGCCATTACATTTATCTCCAGGAGGCCTATTTACCAATATTCCCAATAATGCGGAGAGGGACAATGACACAAGTAAGCTAAGGTTTTTGCATCTTGTTATCTAGCCCCTTAACACAGTTCCTCTAGAAAACTATGACTGTTGTGAGGGCTGATGCTCACAAAGCAGGAGACACAGTCATTTCCATATGTTTAAGGATAGAGATAGTTTGATAAATAGGCTCCTTGGAATTGTGTGCCTCATGCCTCGCCAATAATGTTGTTTCCAATTAGACAGATAGGATGCACTCCTATCAATTGCTCATGAGCTAGTGGCCACTATCGGCGAGGGATGCATTGGAAGATATTACACTGATTTCACCATAGCTACATATAACACACCTGCCCCAAGGGGAGTGTAGTGACATTGTCAATGTTAGACAATAGATATACAGATGTGGAAGTGTCCCGGTGTATAGCAGTAATCTATATCGCCACTATTCCCACTGCTCTCATTGTATGACCATAATAACTGATTTGTGCTATCTCCCTCCCCTTCTCTCTGTGCCTGTATTGCAGAATGATCCATCAACAACATCTCGATGTGCCCAAATCCCCAGTACCTGGGATGGCTGGAGACGGATCTGGAATACTCTCCGTACTTTCTTCCAGAGAGTATGTAAGATCTTTAGCAGAGGGAGGCCCATCACACCCGGGATCCCTGGCACTAATGCAGTACCCCTTAGAGCCGTGCAGATGCAGGTAATTATATATGAGGAATTATCTGGACACATGTAATGTTGCCTTATTTACAGAATTAATCACTTCTAAAGAATGGATGGAGGTAACTGTGCATAAAATAGAGGAAAAATAACTATATTCTACAGAGAACAAACACTTTTTGGTTATAATCTCAACTTTTTTATGACTTGCAGAACATTCAGAGGGCACTGACTGACCTGAGTCTGATGGTAGAAAGGAGGAGAGCACAATCGGAGCAGATGGCATCATGAAAGACACAGAAATAATATCTAACAGGGAAGTAATAAACCTAAAAGCAGGAAAAATCAGAGACGAGGAGCCTGGCAGCATTGCTGAGGGACAACATCAAGAAGGTGGAGGTTATAGATGATGAGGTCACTAAGGCTAAGGCAGAAAACAAGGGCTACAACAAGCTGCGTAAGCAATTCAGCAAACTGGTGTGCAGCCTGAAAAAGAAAGATCTGGAAATAGAGGGGCTACAGCAGGAGATGGCAGAGCTAAAAGCAAGGATGGATGACACCGGGGCAGGAAAAGCCAGAGACAATAACAAGTAGGTGATCATGGGTGGCTCAAGGGGCAGGCTGACAGGACAATCATCCAGAGTATTGTAGCCTGGAAGGGCGCATCAGCAGTCAGTCCGGCCCGTAAGTCTCATTGCTCCACCTCCACTCCTGGAATATATTGCAGCTGCCTCACCTTCCTGTGGCTCCTCACTCTCCGAGTATGTGAACGTCTGCTGCTGCCTCTCTACTGCTTGTCCATCATGCGCCTCCGGCCCTACCTGGGCCCAGCCCTATCCTGGTATTTGCAACACCTCAGACAGAGTCAGACAACCCAGCACCTGCAACCGGCTACAAAGCACATACCCACACATCTCTGACGACTGTCACAGAAGAGACCGGAGATCGTCATACGTAAGAACAGTCACATGCAGGACACCGCACTGTGCAGGTTATCACTGTTTCTACAACATACAAGTGATTTTTATATTGACTTTGAGTCAGTTATCTAAAGTGCACCCTTGTGGCAATCACATACTGGGACACACCAAGACTTGTCACATCAATAAAGTTTGGTTGTCCCCCTACATACAGTTTCCTCATCATTGATATATATCAGTATATCATTCACATCTGTGTTTCAGCATATACTAAATTGAACCTATTATCTGTTTTTGGTAACACATTATCACTCACCACATATAGGACCTCATTCGGAGGCGGTCGCTAGGGCCCGGTCGATCGCAACAAGCGATTTTTTGTCATGTGCACACGCGTGTAGTCGGCATTGCGCGTGTGGAAGCCAGTTTTTGCGAGCTAAATGGAGTCTGTCGTCAGTCACTACTTGGTCGTAGCTCTGATTGACAGATAGTTCCGTTTATGGGTGGTAACAGGGGAAGGTGCATGTGAACGGGGGCGTGGCGCTGCGAACGCAGGCGTGTCTGTCGTAAAAAGAGAGATTTCAAGGCGTGCATAAATTACTGAGTTGGTCATCGCACACGTCATAACGCAGCCTTTAAGATGCTACTTCTCGTAGTGCTTGAGTAAGCCCAGGGTCTACCTCAAGCACTGCGACTGCAGGCCATGGTTTCTGCCTCTGCCGATGTCTGGAGTCAATTAAAGTAACAGGTGTTTGTCATTGCAATGTATATTAGCAAAGTGGTTGCGCTAATTGGCTTTTTTTCTTTTTAAAAGGACATTACATTTGGTGGGTCTCGGTATGTGATATTTATATTACATTTGTTTGCAAAACCATTTAAAATACATTTAATAATCATAATTCCCTTTTTTTGGTTCAAATGCTAAATACATGTTTTTCTAGATGTTTTTTTATATTTGTTTAGGTTTGTGGTACTGCACATCCCAGCATGCTTTGTTTTTGTTTTGTTTTTTTAATAATAAAGCCCATAGCCAGATTTGTTAAACCAAACATCAAAAAACACATGCTAAATTTACATTAGAAGAATGGACAAAAAAAAAACAAAGCAATTGCACGCTGCTTGCATCCGCATCGAAATAGGCAAAAGAACCGTCGAAAGTGCAGATGTGCCAAAAAACCACGATGGTCGCATCGTTTGGCGCTAGCGACCGACAAATTTCTGCAACTGTAGTCCTCGCTCACCCCTTTACGAGACTCAGGAGGTGTGCTTTCATTGTGATGGGCGTTTCCTCGCCTACGATGTGCGCTGCGATTTTGCGCATGATTTGCATTTTCTCGCTGTTTTATGATACGATCAATCGCGCCCTAGCGACCGCCTCTGAATGAGGGCCATACTCTTCACTTCACTTCACTGTGAGCACTATTACCACCTATCACCTAATAGCACATGGATGGCCTCATTAGCTGAAGAAGGGAGTTGTAGGGGTAAATTTATTAAGATACGAGTTTGGACAAAATTGCAATCTCGGGTGAGGTTAGGCATTTTTTTCAACTCGCAAATTTAATTTATTAAAGGCAAACTGGGATGAGATTTCTCTCATTTCACTGAAAACCTCGGGTGCGATTGCAAATAAACTCGCCGTCAGCCTTTCATGAAAAAGATACAACTTGGGAATTTACTAAGATTCGACATTACAATCTCGGGTGTAATTGTAGCAAACTCGCAGCTACATTGGAGTTCCAAATAGACCACCTTCTAAGCTGTGAGTCTTGTAGAGACATACACAGATCAGTGTGATTTGTGTATATTTCTGCATGTAAACTTTATCTAAAGGGTTAATATAAAAAAAATTAAATAGGGCCCCTCCAAAATGCATAACCAGCCTCAGGCTGCTCATGCAAGTCCTGCATTCCTAAAAATACGGGGGGAAAAACGAATAGGGTTCCCCCGTATTTTAGGAACCAGCACTGGGCTGCTGAGCCTGTCCTGGTTTTAAAAATAAGGGGGGAAAAATGTGTAGGGGTACCCCTATTTTTGAAACCAGCACCAGACTCAAATCCGGCCGGCGTGTAATGCCACAGCCAGGGGACCCTTTTACTGGGTCTCCCCGGCCAAAGCATTATCACCCCAAGCTGGTCAGCCCAAGTCGGGGATCTTTTGTCTTACAGGTAGAACACACAAGCAGCCTTCACATATCTCACTGAGAGAAGACACTGCAAACTCGAGTGAGAAATCTCTATCTAAACTTGCTACTCGGGTGAGAAATCTCGATCAGGTTCACCACCGCCCAACTCGATCTCAGCTAAACTCACTTCTTAGTAAATTTGAGAGTTTCAGAACCATCCATTGTTAGAAAAAGTAGAATATAAGCACTTTATAGATTAATATAATCAAGTTTTTAGACACACAAAATTTGTTATGATCTATATATATAATATATATATATATATATATACATATATATATATATATACTTTAACAATCTATAGCATTTATAAGTAGCCTCTAAAAAACAGGTAGTCTTAATAGGGCCAGATTAAGGTCTGTCGGGGTCCCTGGGCAACAAACATGTGGGGGCCCCTATTACATATGGACGAAATGGGGGTATGCGCAATGGGCACCGTATCGCTTGTAAGCAGGACATTGACGAACAGCAAGAAGCTAAGCTCAGTGCTGTTTATTAAATACTGAAAGGAGGACAAATGTAATTAATATGAGGCTCAGAGTCCTCCTGAAGGAGGCATAAGCCATCTGATGTGGGTGGGGAGCCCTCCTGATACCCCAGATAGAGGGGAAAACCACCTGCTTTGAGGACTGAGTTTGAGTTAAGATACTGTAACACTGCTACTGTGGTGGAACTACAAATCACAAGATGCGCAGTCTACTGCCGACTGCTTCACATGCAGGGAAGTTGCTCCCCCAGACTCGGTCGATGGTACCCCAGGCCTCCGTCTCCCATGCACTCTTACCCGCAGCTCCATCTGGTGCATCCTTGTTGACATCAAGCTCCTGGAAGATCTGCAGACGCACTTGTGCTCAGGCCCACCGCACAGGTCAGCGGCTAGAGTTGTCACCAGGGAGTTGTGGGTGAGGGAGGCACCAGAGTCACACTGGCATGAGAAGCTGCTGAGGAGCAGCGACATCAATGAGTGGGGACAGGCTATAGATAGATGGAAGCGTCATCTGATGGTCTGACACGGAGCCCTCCACTAGTATATGGTTATGGTGGCTTCTCAGGTGCCCTTCAGTGCTGGCGCCCAGCGCCTCCTTTGCCTCCCATAGTTCTGCCCCTGTCACTTTTATCGTCTAGTGTGTACGCGTCATTAGTTATATAGACCAGCAGTATGTGCTGGAGACATAAATTCAGAAGATGTAATAAATAATAACTGTGTAATAAACATCCTTATTTCTTTCATTACAAAAAGAGATGGGCGGTCACCCATTCATATCAACACTGATTACTGTACGCCTGCTGTATCTACACTACTTGCACTTTGCTGCTATTACAGCTGCCTGCACATGGACACCTGTTTCCTGTTCACACACAGGATCCTGAGATGGGAGACTGAGCTACAGCCGGTTGGACCGAGGGTACTACAGAGGTAGGTGTAATGTGATCTACCAAATTCAACAGAATTTTGAACAAATGTGCATATTGTGAGTCTCTCTCTAGATGACAGAATGCCACCTGGTAGGTATGAAATATAAAGAAAATCTGACATCAATAATTCAGATCATGAAAATGTTATGCTCCGGAGGGCAGTGGTACATCTAGTTGCCATTCAGAAGGTCAAAATGTGGGGTTTTTTTGGCTTATTTTAGCCTAACTCTAATAAAGAAAACATATATATATATATATATATATGTCGACTTTCTGGTGTCGACATGCTAAATGTTGCCATTGTTAACGGTTCGACATTTTAACCATATCGACCTAAGTATATGTCGACATATATGTTGTCGATCTAAAGTCCATGTCCATATTCTATCTACATTCAGAAACAGTTGACATTCTGAATGACGACCTTCTGCATGTCGACTACCTGACCGGATACAAGACGTCTTGAGCCCTGTCAAACCATAACATTCAGGAGATGCCCAAAGACATGAATACAACACTAGTAAAAGTGTCTCTGCCTGATTTCTATGCCCCAACATGATATAATAATAGCAATCCTTGAAAATATGCAGAAATTTTAACAAATATTTGAGTTAATTACTTTGCGTTACTATACTTTATTTATTTATTTTTTTGTTCTTTTTTTCAAATACTACAGTGGGGCATATATATGAACACCTACAGCCACCCCCCCGAAAATTAGGAATTGTAGCTATAATGAAGTATAGCTGTATAGCTCCAGTTCGTTCCTGTTCATACAGTTAAGAGATACTTAATTCTGCCTTTCATTATACAGAAATAGCAGTTTCTGTATATTTTAAGGCTAAAGGTGCATACACGCGTAACGATTTTGTAACCAACGATTTTCTGTCAGATTTTCCCTTGAAAAAGTGAACGATTTTTGAAGTGTAATGATTGATGAACGGAAAATGTTCCTTCCCTTAATGAAAATCGTTATCTTGGACAGTCTGAAATGGACGATGAAGTATAACTACAAACTACAAACGGGAGCACACTTGAACGATTATCGTTCATCGTTATAACTCAGAAACTGAACGATTTTGTGAACGATTGAGCGATAACGACGTCGTTAACGACAAATCGTTAAAAAAATTGTTATGTGTGTACGCACCTTTAAAACTGCTATTTCTGCGTAATCAAAGGACAGAATTACATAGGCCCCACTACTGTGAGCAAAAAAACATTATAAAAGCCATTTTTGTTTTTTTTGTTTTTGTAAAGAGCTTTGAATACAAATGCCCAAAACGAAAATGAACATGCACAGCCTTATACCAACTGCTATCTTGAAAAAATAATAATCCATATTTAGGGGGCGATTTACCAGTTATTTATATACTGCACAATATGTGAGGTGTAGAACAGTGGTTCTCAAACTCGGTCCTCAGGACCCCACACAGTTCACTTTTTGCAGGTCACCCAGGAGGTGCACAGGTGTATTCATTACTCACTGACATGTTTTAAAAGATCAACAGGTGCAGCTAATTATTTCACTAGTAATTGTGAGGAGACCTGCAAAACATGCACTGTTTGGGGGTCCTGAGGATCGAGTTTGAGAACCTGTGGTGTAGAATAATAATACATGACTGCAGCTGATTGCACTGTCCTGAGCACAGCACCTGCCTTGTTAGAGTCTGTGACAGGTGTGTACAGCACATTAACTCCTGCACTGCACTCAGGGAGCACACTCGCAGTGTTCCCATGCTGAGAGCCAGTGGCTTTCCTGGGCCTGAAAGGGTGAGCTAGGGACTGTGCAATAAGAGAGGAGCTGTATGTTCCCTGCTCACTTCCTCTGTGTAGTCAGAGGGTCTGTTTCAGAATCCCTGGTGTGAGAGTGATGATTCATGCAGGTAATTGGTCTGTGCTGAGTCCTGGGGCCTGATCTTCAGAGTTCAAACAGTTTACATCATTGCTTCACTTTATTACAACTTTAGTCATTCCCACTTATATCCTGATGTATTCACACAATATAAAATTGCTACATATTAATGTATATTTAATGAAGAGCTTGTTTGCAGAGCTGAATGCACATGGAGATATTCGGTAGGGATTAACGTGAATTTAACACCACTTTAAAGTCCACTTTGAAGTTCAAGCCTTTTTCTTTTAAGTTATTTAGTTTTTTCTTATTTTTCTGCTGGTGTGTTGCTGAAAGAGGTTGGAAATCCTTGCCATCTAGCATTAGAGAAGATAATTGATCTACACATGCATTGGAGACCAGAAACAAATGGTTGAATGATTTCTTGTGATCAGATGGGTTCCATTTTGAAAGCTCTCTTACCTCAGGCTCTGTCATGGCTGCATCCACAGTATGTAGGTGATGACTTCGCTTTAAGTGAAGTCTACACCTGAAACTGGCTGATAAAGTGCCGCTTCTTAGTGTCCGTAGAACCACTGTGTAATCTGGGGTCCTTCTGTTCTGTGTTCCTCAGGCTTGGGCTACAGAAAGGTGTGGGGTAACCACAGCCGGTTTCCTCCCCATTGGGATGGGAAGCGGGTTATGTCTGAGAAGGAGTCGGCAGCTGGCCCGGGGCTTGTCGAAGATGACCAGTCCAACAAAGACTGTGACTTGGATGATCCTGTAAGTCATCGATAAAGTAGAAATAATTATATATTCATTTAAACTGAGAAATTAATGTTCGGGAATCCTGTGTTATTCTGCATTGATTCTTAAATTGCATTGTAACAAAACTAACTCTAAACTGCCCAAGGAGGAGTGCTAACGGCAAGGGCTGTGGCTAGGGTGGGGGTATTTGCAGTATGAAGGCCTCAACTATAATTTGTTGTAGAGGCTGAGCAGGGTTAATTTATGCATATTTATCTGCCTTTCTGTTTTTTTATTTTTCAGCATTACCCGACATACATGTGTAGCAGTCTGATTTATAACCTCACTTAATTATCATGTCCTGTGCCGTAGTATTTAGATTTTCATCCCTTAAGGCAGAGGTTCCAAAACTCTGCCATTGCAGTCCACATTTTAAGGGTATTCATGCTTGAGCACAGATGACTTAATTAGTTCCTCAATCAATTTGATTTAACTATCTGGACTCGAGCATGGATATCCTTTAAAACCTGGACTGTAATGGCGGAGTTTGTACTTATGCCTTAAGGTCTTTTGGGTTCCGTTTGACAGTGGTTGCTCCTTTGATACAATCTAAGGCCTATTCTACCTTACAGGGTTGTGCCCTTTCTGGTCAGGCTGGTGCCTGTAGAATTGCACTTCTATAAGTCTTGCCACTTAATTTGGGTGTTATAAAGTTGCTGTGGTAACTGGGGCCCAGTGCTGCTCCACCTATCTTTAGATAGGTGTCAGCTGGACACTGTTCTGCAGGAGGCGAGATCCACTAAGGGTTCAGAGCCATATAATACATGACTGCGGCTGATAGCACTGTCCTCAGCACTGCTGTCATGTGACTTGGTAAATGTACTAAAGCTTCTGAAAAGCAAAAATAGCATTATTGCCCATAGCGACAAGTGTCATTTTCTAGAATGTGCTAGAAAAATAGTAGCTACCTGTCTCTGTTATTTAGACAGGTTCATTTTACAAACTGGAAAAGTAGAAAACCTGTGGTGCAAACGATCTGTGTGACATCATTGCAGTTACACCTCGCTCTGGGGAAGTGCGCGCATTTGGAGGCCAAGATTGCAGTAAACAACATAGATTGAAAACATTTGTACCAGTTGCAGAGGATGGTGGGAGCAAGGATTAGGGGCATCTCCAAACATTTGGATGGTTTAGGGCCCAGGTTTTCCTCCTCCTCCTGGAACCCCTGCTGAAATCTGCAGATAAGAGGCACACACAAAGGAACCAACCTACTTGCCTTAGTGGTCTATTACTACTATACATTTAGAGGTAATGATGCTCTGTAAGTTCTTGGTGATGAAGTCCCCACTGTAACTAAGGTATAGCCCATACATAGAACACACAATATTTCATTTTCAAGCATAATATATAGCAGTGCCTTATTTAAAAATACAGGGGGCAGTGCCAGTGCCATTCTTCCTGATGAGAGGGGTAACCATTCTGGCTTATCATTTATTAACAGTGCATGGCATCCCACTGTGGCCACCTCAGATACTATATGGAAAAGTCCCTGGAAATGTTCCTTTGTCTTATTATTGACCAAATTCCCCATATAGTTGTTGTTCTGCAGATTTGATGCTACACTTACTAATTATCTTTGTTCTCTGAGTTTTTTGTACTGTATTTAAAATGCAAAAAAAAAGTACACGTTCGGCAAGTGTCATCATGGCACTTGTAGTGCGCCAGTGTCTGTGCAGACAGTACCTCTCGTGATCTATTTGGATGCACCTGTATACAGTATGTCCTGTGCCTGCAGTAACCCCCTGTACTGAGTGACCGTTTACACACTGGGCCAACTGTCTATTCTCCAGGAGCTGAAAGCAATCAGGCTGCGGGTGCGGGAGATGGAAGAGGAGACCGAGCGCCTGAAGGGACTGTCCGGTGATGAGAGCCCAAAGGCCGGTAGGATATTGCTGGATAAATCTGTTGTATCTTCAGATGTAAAAGGTAATAAGGACATGCATAGGTGATGGCAGTTTATAAACAGCCTTCTTCTCCTAGGGGTGCCTTTGGCCAGCTCTGGCTCTCTCGGTGTACGTAATAGGGCGCAAGTTATTAAAAGTTCTGATTTTTGCCCATTCAGCCATCTTGGTTTTGCCCTTAAAAAGATCGCCCTTTAAATCCTACAGCTGAATTGACAAAAAATCAACACTTGATAATTTGTACTCGTTACCCCCGCCCTTTGTTTCCCCTCTACGGGTTATAAGGTACCACCGTGCATTGATGTGGTGATGGGTGTAGTTTTGACTAAACCCGCTGAGCACTTGGAACCGCAGCCACTGAACGGGTTACTTCTGAGCACATGGGTGTACAACTAAAAATGACAGTTGGGGCGCATCATGACACCGATGATATCCTTCCCCTCCAGAACACACACACTCTTATGCAGATCTACTCAACTGCAAAGTAGTCCGCACATATATAACTTAATTATGCCTCCGCTCATATATAACTAATGCCTTGGGGAAATGGCACTCCCTCCTCTCCTGTGTACACTATAAGGTAGCAGCATTATCTCCTGGGCCTACTGTCCAGCCACATACACTTCACCCAGGGGCATTTCTAGAGAGGAGGGGGCCCGTGCGCAGTCTCGGACACGAGCCCCCTCCTCTCCGTCCGGCGGCCTGCAGCCACTGAGCTGTGCGTGCCCAGCGCCGGAGTTATAGACTCTGGGCACTAGAGTGTGCCCAGAGTCTATAGTGTATGCACAAGTCACCGGGAAAATGGCCGCCACAGCCATTTTCCAGTCGTTTTACAGCACCGATATGGGACTCCGGAGAGGTAAATAATATTATGGGTGCAGGGTGTGCGGTGCGGGGCCCCCCTGGACCCAGGGGCCCGTGTTCCCTGCCCCCATTATAGATACGCCCCTGACTTCACCACAAGGTCCGATGCTCTCTAATCGCACTAGGTACCCTACCTATTTTGTCAGTCCCGGGCCCCACAATTTCTGATGGCAGCCCTGGCCACCACTGTCCCAAAGCTTGTACTTGCCTCCCTGCTGCTCCCTTACAACAGAAATGGGCTTAACCTGGGGGTTGCCATGGTGGTGGTGTTGGGGTTCTTCTATCCTCTGGTCACTCCAACAAACTCTTACCTCCTGAATCCTCCTTTCATTCTTTCCATTCGATGCTCTTCCAACTGCGAGTAGCTGCTGCCTTCCATCCCCCGGGCCTGGGCTCAAAATTCCTTCATAACTTTGCGACTCCTAATCTTCAAATGGGCTCTCAAAACCTTTCTTCCTCAAAGCTTTCCAGCGCTCATCCTAACCCACTACTCCATGTTTCTTCCTCACTATCCAGCCCATCTGTCACCCCTGTCTGTCTGCCCCTCCCCTTTAGAATGTAAGCTCTCCCGTGCAGGGCCTTCTTACCTCATGTGCTTCTCCTGACCCTACTTATACTTTCATTTATTGCTAACTCCCCACAACGGTACCTGACACTTGGTTGCTGACGCCCTGCTGCTTATTTAAGTGTTATGCAGCAATGATTATAAATCATGTATTTGACCTGCATTGTTTGTACGGTTAATAACTATTTCTTGTGTGCTCATTTATGTACTGTGTAAGACTCTGCGGAACCCTTGTGGCGCCATATAAATAAAGGAGGATGATGATAATTATTTTCCTCATAAAACTAGTGTTTCCTGCTTTGCCACTTTCTATATAAAAACAATGGAGGCCTTGGTGACTGGTGGTCTATGTGCACCCCTCTGCTCCCTCACACAGGAACAAGGCCAATATGTGTTTATCTCTTCATTCCTTAGGTCCTCCTCATCCTCTGAGTGCAGAAGAGAAGCGGGAGGCTGACAAGCGCTCTGTGTATGTGGGGAATGTAAGTGTGCAGTGATTTTGTGTAGACTCCACTTCCAGGCATGTCATACTCTTGGGCACAATGTCCGCCCATTCCCAAACCATTAATTATAAATTGTCCTACCTCTCAATGGCGCCCGTTGCTATTAATTTCTCCTCTCGCTGGCTGTTTGTATCACCTCCTTTTTACAGCTTGAGGCTGTTGGATGTATATATTGGATATATAGCTATATCTGAAATATTTATTAGAGAAGAGGGGTCTGTAGTTGGAAAGAATAAATGTTTATCGTGACTGCGGACCCAGTTTACCCTCTGAGGTGTATTTGAGGTTTATACTGTATATAGCCTGTATATTCACATTACTATTGCAATCATAATGTACAGTATATATTTTTGTTTAGATTAAATCAGTGGTTCTCAAACTCTGTTCTCAGGACCCCAAACAGGTCACCCAGCAGGTGTACTCATTACTCACTGACACATTTTAAAAGATCCACAGTTGAAGCTAATTATTTCACTTGTGATTCTGTGGTGAGACCTGGAAAACATGCACTGTTTGGGGTCCTGAGGACCGACAGGACCGAGATTGAGAACCTGTGGATTAAATGTTCCATTTTACACATGATATTTCCATTTTTGTTATGTGTGTGTGTATATGTGTGTGTGTGTGTGTGTGTGTGTGGTGTGTGTGTGTGTGTGTGTGTGTGTGTGTGTGTGTATATATATATATATTTTGTATATATATATATATTTTGTATATAATGTGTGTGTGTTTTCCCTGTGCATTAGTTACCTCTCGTCTTCATTCCTCTCAGACCGGTTCCCTAGTGCAGCTACTGTACCCGGCTCCCAGTACCGTTATGGATGTGATGATGTTGCAATGCTGCTTGGAGCTGTGTATAGGTTAGGGATGTACTTCGGAAGCCCATCATCAAATGATGGCTGGGCTTTCGCCATAAAAACTTTCGATGTGATGGTAACAATCGCTTCAAAATAATTTGATGGAACCAAATATTGATATGATTAGCTCATGCGCACAAAATCCCTGCAGGTGCAATAGCACCCTGCAGCCATACCCAATGTTAAACAGCTGAATTCAGCAGTATTTTTAACATTGGATGGCCATCGCTTCCACACCAGTCGATGGCAGCTACCATTGGAAAGCTGCCTTCAAATGGTGAAACCATCGATGGTAGTGAAACATCAGAATCCGATGTTCTTCCCTAGCACGGGTGCTGCAGACTTCATTGGGGAGTTAGGGCTCAAGGATCCTGGTACCCGCCGCTGCAAAGACACTTTTTTGTTGTTAAGGTTTCCAACAGTGGGTGGGCTGCGTCCCTAGCTTATTATTCCCTCCCCACCTGCCTGCCTAAGCCATGGACCATTCGCTCTTTCTACCAATACAAAATCAGATCAGACATTGAGTATTGCATTCTACTTCTAAAACAAGAATTGTTCTATGCAGTTTAGAGACACTGACCGGGATAAATCGGGATGTTGTTTTTTGGTGGGGGGGGGGTACAACTGTAAAAAAAACATCTTTTGGTACCATAGGTGGATTATGGTGGTACAGCCCAGGATTTGGAATCTCACTTCAGTAGCTGTGGGTGCATCAACCGGATAACCATTCTGTGTGACAAGTTCTCTGGACATCCCAAAGGGTAAGGGGAAGCATCGGAGTTTGGGTCGGGGAGCTCTTGCTTTGTGTTGCTATCTTCACGTAGTTATTGAATTGTGGTAGTCTCCGGATTTACATCCTAAAAGCCGTCATTCTGCGAAGGGAGGAGAATGCTGACCAAACATCGGGGCCGTAATTAGACATGTGTGGGCGAAACTGACACCCAGGGCACAAGTCATAGGTGGCACCATTGCTGCCCCAGCGCACCTGTATTTGGCTTGTAGGGTGCCTGTAGAGCCATCTGGGTACATCCTTGGGACATGCCTGGTGCTCTGGTATTGAGTCTGACCCAGGGCCGGCCCTAGCCCAAATTTTTTGGTAAGCGAGTAGGTTTTTTGGCGCCCCCCCCTATGCAGTGCCCGCCGTAGTGGTCCCCCCTGTGCAGTGCCCCTTGTGCCCCCATTAGTAAGCTTATACAGTGCCCCCAGTAGTAGTCCCCCCTCTTGTAGTGCCCCTAGTAGTCCCCCCTTGTAGCAGTCCCCCCATTGTTGTGCCCCCAGTGGAGGTTCCCCCCCCCCGTAGTAATCCTCGATTCAAGTGCCCCCAGTAGTAGCTCCCCTTCTAGTGCCCCCAGTAGTCCCCCCCTTCTAGTGCCCCAGTAGTCCCCCCCCTTCTAGTGCCCCCAGTAGTCCCCCCCCTTCTAGTGCCCCCAGTAGTCCCCCCCTTCTAGTGCCCCCAGTAGTCCCCCCCCTTCTAGTGCCCCCAGTAGTCCCCCCCTTCTAGTGCCCCCAGTAGTCCCCCCCCTTCTAGTGCCCCCAGTAGTCCCCCCCCTTCTAGTGCCCCCAGTAGTCCCCCCCCTTCTAGTGCCCCCAGTAGTCCCCCCCCTTCTAGTGCCCCAGTAGTCCCCCCCCTTCTAGTGCCCCCAGTAGTCCCCCCCTTCTAGTGCCCCAGTAGTCCCCCCCCTTCTAGTGCCCCCAGTAGTCCCCCCCCCTTCTAGTGCCCCCAGTAGTCCCCCCCCTTCTAGTGCCCCCAGTAGTCCCCCCCCTTCTAGTGCCCCCAGTAGTCCCCCCCCTTCTAGTGCCCCCAGTAGTCCCCCCCTTCTAGTGCCCCCAGTAGTCCCCCCCCTTCTAGTGCCCCCAGTAGTCCCCCCCCTTCTAGTGCCCCCAGTAGTCCCCCCCCTTCTAGTGCCCCCAGTAGTCCCCCCCCTTCTAGTGCCCCCAGTAGTCCCCCCCCTTCTAGTGCCCCCAGTAGTCCCCCCCCTTCTAGTGCCCCCAGTAGTCCCCCCCCTTCTAGTGCCCCCAGTAGTCCCCCCCCTTCTAGTGCCCCCAGTAGTCCCCCCCCTTCTAGTGCCCCCAGTAGTCCCCCCCCTTCTAGTGCCCCCAGTAGTCCCCCCCCCTTCTAGTGCCCCCAGTAGTCCCCCCCCCTTCTAGTGCCCCCAGTAGTCCCCCCCCCTTCTAGTGCCCCCAGTAGTCCCCCCCTTCTAGTGCCCCCAGTAGTCCCCCCCTTCTAGTGCCCCCAGTAGTCCCCCCCTTCTAGTGCCCCCAGTAGTCCCCCCCTTCTAGTGCCCCCAGTAGTCCCCCCCTTCTAGTGCCCCCAGTAGTCCCCCCCTTCTAGTGCCCCCAGTAGTCCCCCCCTTCTAGTGCCCCCAGTAGTCCCCCCCTTCTAGTGCCCCCAGTAGTCCCCCCCTTCTAGTGCCCCCAGTAGTCCCCCCCTTCTAGTGCCCCCAGTAGTCCCCCCCTTCTAGTGCCCCCAGTAGTCCCCCCCTTCTAGTGCCCCCAGTAGTCCCCCCCTTCTAGTGCCCCCAGTAGTCCCCCCCTTCTAGTGCCCCCAGTAGTCCCCCCCTTCTAGTGCCCCCAGTAGTCCCCCCCTTCTAGTGCCCCCAGTAGTCCCCCCCTTCTAGTGCCCCCAGTAGTCCCCCCCTTCTAGTGCCCCCAGTAGTCCCCCCCTTCTAGTGCCCCCAGTAGTCCCCCCCTTCTAGTGCCCCCAGTAGTCCCCCCCTTCTAGTGCCCCCAGTAGTCCCCCCCTTCTAGTGCCCCCAGTAGTCCCCCCCTTCTAGTGCCCCCAGTAGTCCCCCCCTTCTAGTGCCCCCAGTAGTCCCCCCCTTCTAGTGCCCCCAGTAGTCCCCCCCTTCTAGTGCCCCCAGTAGTCCCCCCCCTTCTAGTGCCCCCAGTAGTCCCCCCCCTTCTAGTGCCCCCAGTAGTCCCCCCCCTTCTAGTGCCCCCAGTAGTCCCCCCCCTTCTAGTGCCCCCAGTAGTCCCCCCCTTCTAGTGCCCCCAGTAGTCCCCCCCTTCTAGTGCCCCCAGTAGTCCCCCCCTTCTAGTGCCCCCAGTAGTCCCCCCCTTCTAGTGCCCCCAGTAGTCCCCCCCTTCTAGTGCCCCCAGTAGTCCCCCCCTTCTAGTGCCCCCAGTAGTCCCCCCCCTTCTAGTGCCCCCAGTAGTCCCCCCCTTCTAGTGCCCCCAGTAGTCCCCCCCCTTCTAGTGCCCCCAGTAGTCCCCCCCCTTCTAGTGCCCCCAGTAGTCCCCCCCCTTCTAGTGCCCCCAGTAGTCCCCCCCCTTCTAGTGCCCCCAGTAGTCCCCCCCCTTCTAGTGCCCCCAGTAGTCCCCCCCCTTCTAGTGCCCCCAGTAGTCCCCCCCTTCTAGTGCCCCCAGTAGTCCCCCCCTTCTAGTGCCCCCAGTAGTCCCCCCCCTTCTAGTGCCCCCAGTAGTCCCCCCCCTTCTAGTGCCCCCAGTAGTCCCCCCCTTCTAGTGCCCCCAGTAGTCCCCCCCTTCTAGTGCCCCCAGTAGTCCCCCCCTTCTAGTGCCCCCAGTAGTCCCCCCCTTCTAGTGCCCCCAGTAGTCCCCCCCTTCTAGTGCCCCCAGTAGTCCCCCCCTTCTAGTGCCCCCAGTAGTCCCCCCCTTCTAGTGCCCCCAGTAGTCCCCCCCTTCTAGTGCCCCCAGTAGTCCCCCCCTTCTAGTGCCCCCAGTAGTCCCCCCCTTCTAGTGCCCCCAGTAGTCCCCCCCTTCTAGTGCCCCCAGTAGTCCCCCCCTTCTAGTGCCCCCAGTAGTCCCCCCCTTCTAGTGCCCCCAGTAGTCCCCCCCTTCTAGTGCCCCCAGTAGTCCCCCCCTTCTAGTGCCCCCAGTAGTCCCCCCCTTCTAGTGCCCCCAGTAGTCCCCCCCTTCTAGTGCCCCCAGTAGTCCCCCCCCTTCTAGTGCCCCCAGTAGTCCCCCCCTTCTAGTGCCCCCAGTAGTCCCCCCCTTCTAGTGCCCCCAGTAGTCCCCCCCTTCTAGTGCCCCCAGTAGTCCCCCCCTTCTAGTGCCCCCAGTAGTCCCCCCCTTCTAGTGCCCCCAGTAGTCCCCCCCTTCTAGTGCCCCCAGTAGTCCCCCCCTTCTAGTGCCCCCAGTAGTCCCCCCCTTCTAGTGCCCCCAGTAGTCCCCCCCTTCTAGTGCCCCCAGTAGTCCCCCCCTTCTAGTGCCCCCAGTAGTCCCCCCCTTCTAGTGCCCCCAGTAGTCCCCCCCTTCTAGTGCCCCCAGTAGTCCCCCCCTTCTAGTGCCCCCAGTAGTCCCCCCCTTCTAGTGCCCCCAGTAGTCCCCCCCTTCTAGTGCCCCCAGTAGTAGTCCCCCCCTTCTAGTGCCCCCAGTAGTAGTCCCCCCCTTCTAGTGCCCCCAGTAGTAGTCCCCCCCTTCTAGTGCCCCCAGTAGTAGTCCCCCCCTTCTAGTGCCCCCAGTAGTAGTCCCCCCCTTCTAGTGCCCCCAGTAGTAGTCCCCCCCTTCTAGTGCCCCCAGTAGTAGTCCCCCCCTTCTAGTGCCCCCAGTAGTCCCCCCCTTCTAGTGCCCCCAGTAGTCCCCCCCTTCTAGTGCCCCCAGTAGTCCCCCCCTTCTAGTGCCCCCAGTAGTCCCCCCCTTCTAGTGCCCCCAGTAGTCCCCCCCTTCTAGTGCCCCCAGTAGTCCCCCCCTTCTAGTGCCCCCAGTAGTCCCCCCCTTCTAGTGCCCCCAGTAGTCCCCCCCTTCTAGTGCCCCCAGTAGTCCCCCCCTTCTAGTGCCCCCAGTAGTCCCCCCCTTCTAGTGCCCCCAGTAGTCCCCCCCTTCTAGTGCCCCCAGTAGTCCCCCCCTTCTAGTGCCCCCAGTAGTCCCCCCCTTCTAGTGCCCCCAGTAGTCCCCCCCTTCTAGTGCCCCCAGTAGTCCCCCCCTTCTAGTGCCCCCAGTAGTCCCCCCCTTCTAGTGCCCCCAGTAGTCCCCCCCTTCTAGTGCCCCCAGTAGTCCCCCCCTTCTAGTGCCCCCAGTAGTCCCCCCCTTCTAGTGCCCCCAGTAGTCCCCCCCTTCTAGTGCCCCCAGTAGTCCCCCCCTTCTAGTGCCCCCAGTAGTCCCCCCCTTCTAGTGCCCCCAGTAGTCCCCCCCTTCTAGTGCCCCCAGTAGTCCCCCCCTTCTAGTGCCCCCAGTAGTCCCCCCCTTCTAGTGCCCCCAGTAGTCCCCCCCTTCTAGTGCCCCCAGTAGTCCCCCCCTTCTAGTGCCCCCAGTAGTCCCCCCCCTTCTAGTGCCCCCAGTAGTCCCCCCCCTTCTAGTGCCCCCAGTAGTCCCCCCCTTCTAGTGCCCCCAGTAGTCCCCCCCTTCTAGTGCCCCCAGTAGTCCCCCCCTTCTAGTGCCCCCAGTAGTCCCCCCCTTCTAGTGCCCCCAGTAGTCCCCCCCTTCTAGTGCCCCCAGTAGTCCCCCCCTTCTAGTGCCCCCAGTAGTCCCCCCCTTCTAGTGCCCCCAGTAGTCCCCCCCTTCTAGTGCCCCCAGTAGTCCCCCCCTTCTAGTGCCCCCAGTAGTCCCCCCCTTCTAGTGCCCCCAGTAGTCCCCCCCTTCTAGTGCCCCCAGTAGTCCCCCCCTTCTAGTGCCCCCAGTAGTCCCCCCCTTCTAGTGCCCCCAGTAGTAGTCCCCCCCTTCTAGTGCCCCCAGTAGTAGTCCCCCCCTTCTAGTGCCCCCAGTAGTAGTCCCCCCCTTCTAGTGCCCCCAGTAGTCGTGCCCCCCCTTCTAGTGCCCCCAGTAGTAGTCCCCCCCTTCTAGTGCCCCCAGTAGTCGTGCCCCCCCCCCTTCAAGTGCCCCCAGTAGTAATCCCCCCTTGTAGCCCCCCCCCAGTAGAGACACACGTTATAAAAAACAAAACAAAAAAAAAACACTTACCTGAACCCCCCGCTCCTGCTCCCGCCGCCGATATCAGCTACTCCCGACCATTCTCCAGGGCCGCTTTGCATTATGGGAGAGAGAGACGTCGTCATGACGACGTCTCTCCCATTACCCACTGCGGGAGCCGGAAGATGGCTCCCGCAGTGGGAGCTACAGCAGCCGATGAGAGTCTGACAGACTCTCATCAGCTGCTGAAACAAACACACAGTTGCCGGCTCCGGCGGCTGTGTGTTTGGCACTGTGTAGCGCTGACCGAACTCCTTCCGGTCAGCGCTACACGCGCGGTGCAGCTGTGTCAGACAGTCTGCACCGCGGTAATTCTGCATGGTCGCGGCGCCCTTCACTACGTGGCGCCTTACGCGGCCGCGTACCATGCGTAACCATAGAACCGGCCCTGGTCTGACCCCCTCTTTGTGAAAACATGCACCTGGAGTCTGCTCAGGATGCATTAGAGTCCTGCTATGGCACTGCCAAGCGTGTACAAATACACTCTCTCAAATATGCCCTTAAGTGAATTACGGTACATTTATATGAAACCATTTTGGAATAAAATGTAGATAAGGGGGTAATTCACCCCATAAATGTACCAATTTACTGCTAATTGTTAGAAAAAACTGTACGGCAAACTTGTATGTTGCAACATTAAGATGTCTATTTACTAAGCAGTGTTAGGAGACTTATAGGGGAATTCATTATGGAACGAAAACTCAGTTTTTGCGTTAATATTGCACCTATGACATCATTATCGCAGGTTTTAGTTTTACACTGTATTCAATTTCAAAGACTTTTCGCAGGTTCGAAAAGTCTTTGAAAAAAAACGGGGATAACTTTTCACCACTGAATAGGTGGCGAAAAAAAGTGCAGAATTGGGGTTTAGGGGTGCAGGCTTAAAAAAAAAATAGCCTGCACCCCTGGGAATGACATTTTAAAAATAACTGTCAAAAAACGTAAAAAAAAAAAAATAGGGACACCCCAAAAAAATACTTTAAAAATTGGGGTTCAAAAAAAAAAATGGGAAAAGTGTTTAAAAATAGGGAAATAGGTTCAGGGCTATTCTGCAAATATGCGGCAGGTGTTTTCTAGAATAGGCTATTAGCGGCAGGTGCATAGTTGCAGAATTTTTTAAAACTTACTTTAGAGACATTAAAAATATGCTAGTACCCATTTTCATGTACCCCAAATTTGATGGGACCACTTAAAAAACTGAAAAAAATAACCTAAGTGCTCTTCTGCAACACTTCAGTGTCGGGAAAAAACACCTGCTGCGACTATTTAAATCCCCGACTTTCATTTGCAGGCTAAAACTGAGGTACCCGTAGTGATCCCCCATGTTTTTACAACTTTAGGGGGGTCTTACAATTTATTCAAGGAAAAATTCCTTTTTTTTACGCAGATCCCACTTCGCAGTTTGCTATTTTCGTAGCTTTTATGTTGGAGACTGGGATAAAGCGGGCGCGCGCCTGATACTTTATCCCAGGAAAATCTCTGATGTGGAGCGAAAAGTTCAGCACAGACTTTTCGCTCCCATATTGAATACCCTTCATAGTGAAAAGTGATAAGGTGCCAGCCAAATGAAATGTTAGCTAGGAGCTGATTGGCTGGCACCTTATCACTTTTCACTCTGTCTCCTATCACTGCTTAGTAATTGGACCCCTAAGGTCCTTGTGCAGAGATGAATAAAGATCAGACATACGCTACCGGTCAAAAGTCTTATAACGCCCATTTTACCAGTTACTGAAATGTATGCAGTTTAATATCTCAATGTACTCTGAAATTAAAGCATATAACAAATTAAGAATTGGAGATTTAAAAAGTGGAAAAAAATGACAAATTTTATTTTTGTTCAAATAGATTGAATGTGAATTGTGGCCTCAAAGTAGCCACCTTTAGCAGATATACCTGGGGAACACATGCATGGCATTCTTTCTGCAATCAAATAAATATTGTTTGGGAAGTTCTTCTAAATACTGTTGCAGAAGTTCCCACAGAGTGACGTGTGTCACTTGAGGTGTAAGTCTGAAGACACTGCAGCCATTCCATGATTTGAAGCCAGCCATCTTGTTATTTTCCTGGAAGGTAGTTCTGATGCAATCAAAACAATTGGTAAATCCCCCTGCACTCCACACAGGAAGGTGCAGATTATATGATATGATCGCCAATCACTTAACGATTAGGGGGCCCATTTATCAAAGGGAATTTGAGGTAAATTCCCCGAAAACACCTGTTTTCGGGGGTTTACCTCAAATACTAAGTACTCCCCTGCCGCTGGCAGCCGCCTCCCCCATAGGTTTGTATGGGGGATGCGATGCTGCCAAATGTATCAATATCGGCGATGCGATCATGGGCGGTACTGCATGCCCTGATCGCATTGCAAAATGCGATCATTAATAAATGGGCTCCAAAGAGAGAACACTTATCAAGCGCTCCTCTATGTTAATCTATATGCACACTGTTTGTGCACAATAAATAAAAGGCGAACCAGTTTGTACTGCACAAGGTTCCAAGAAGAGTCCTTATGCCAGTAAATAGTCTCCTCCAATGCAAGGTGTCTCTCTTAAATTTCCAGTGTATACTTCAACACTTAAATTTAGTGTCACAGCACCTCCACATGAATCGGAAAAGAGCACATACCATCACATTTATTTGTACCTCAAACAAGGGCATACAAATGAATATATAACCACATAAAATGAAGACACACCATAGGTAAAGTGGCCGTGTACCGTAAGAGACCTTTTGAGAAAGGTACAATGACTCGCATAAGGGTTGGTCTTGCTACCCATTGAGCGATATCTCCTGCCTTCTGGTAATATCCCAGCGCCCTCTATGGCAGCAGCTCCTCCGGTCTTTATTTAAGTCTTTTTATTAAAGTGTCTTGGCACCTTGATAAACGGTGTCCAGGATCAGTACTGTTGCATTTTCGGTAACAAAATATTTCTGTGGACTTCGGCGGCCAGTAATGAAAGGTATTCTTGCATGCTAATTATCTATTAGAGGAACTAAACGATAAGGTACCGGCTGAGGAGTTCAATGTGCGCTGTGTAGTTTTGATGTGAACCCAGCGCAGTGACTGTAACCTCTTTCATCCCAGATACGCATATATCGAGTTTGCAGAAAGGAGCTCAGTGGAAGCCGCCATATTAATGGATGAGAGCATATTCCGTGGAAGAACTATCAAGGTGAGGTTACAGATATGGTGCATTATATTACAAGAACAGTATAACACATTAACTATTATACATAATGCTTGTCTGGATATATCTATTTGCTGACACTTGGAACTATATGTCTAAAATATAATGAACTGCACTTGAAAATGACCTCTCCCTGTCCCCACACTGCTCCCTGCTATCCTCCTCGTTCTACATTTGAAGGGCCCTATTAATGATTGCAATGTGATCTGTGCATGACATTACTGCATTGCAAGATGTGATCCTATCGCCGGAATGTATCATCCGGCACACGCAGGGACAGGAGATCCAAAAGGAGCCTGTGCCTGAGATGTAACCCAGAGAGCTGCCGGGGCTACTGCGCGTGTACAGTCACACTGACTACACATGCGCGGCCGCCATTTCCGGAGGAACCCTCTCCCAGGTAATTATGCAGAGTGCATTCAGGATGTTGGTAAATTTGGCAGCATTGTATCCCCCACAGAAACCTATGGGGGATGCGACTGGCAGTGGGAATGGAGGAATCTTATACTCTCCTTTTATAAATCTGGGGAAAACCCCCTGAAAATAGGTGTTTTTGAGAATATAGCAGTAAATATACCACGAGTGGGCCCCTAAAAGAGGTAAGTGGCAGGGCTATCATCGGGGGGGGGGGTACTAATTTGCTGTGGGGTCCGCAGGATGCAAATGATCTTGACTGTCAGACAGGGATCAGTTGCAGAACAGGGTATTGATGGGGGCACGGGAGTAGCGTTGCTCCAGTCCCACTCTCATAAGAGTCTAGGGACCACCTCTCTTGGTGGACTATCTGCTCCTAATCCCTGCCCTGAACTCTACTCCTCCTTTGAATCAGATTCTAAGCTAGGCGGAGAAGGATAACAGAGACGGATGCTTTAGAACATGCGAATGCCTGCAGGAAGTGTCTGAAGGAAAATTTACACCACCTGCCAGTATCCAAGACCCGATTCCTGTGTCTGAAGACGCTGCATGCGAGCTTGCAGGACCCATTCTGTGCTGAACAGGTCATGGGCAGTGTCCCTGCTATCTGATATGTACAAAACCCAATGGGCTTGTGTACATCTCTATATCTGGCCTTTGGTTCTCCACCATCAATGGCAAAGCCCATTGCTCATCGGCACCCCCAGGGAGAGGTTAGGGTGACCTCCCCCCCCCCTTGCAGGGTTAGGTTTAGGGAGCTGTAAGGGAGGTGTCGGGGTGGGGGGGGGTGGGGGTTGGAGGAGAACCGATCTGATTCTCCTCCAACATATGAGTGCCACCACCACCCCATGTGAGACTGATCCCCCTACCTGTCTTTGATTTCCCCCCCCATGTGTGTGCCATGGACTTAAAACGTGTGTCTCTGACCGCACTCTCTCCCACCATCCAACCAGCGTGGGTGGATGATCTGAGGAAGGACCATGTGCAATGCCTTTTAATTAAATATACAGATAGCAGGGATGTGTGGTGGTTTTTGTTGTCCTCTAACCATGCTATCTGCAGCAATAACCCCTGTTACACTTTGTATGGGTAAGCCCCACGAGAATCAATACCTAATCATTCAAAGAACTTGTGTTTAGTGAATGAAAAAATATATATTATATATTTTTTTTAATTTTGCACGGGTTTTCTATCTCTATTGTGTTTAGGTGTTTGGGCGGCATGAGGCATGTGTTAATAATACTGTGGTGGGGCTTGTTCTAAGCTCCATGCTGCACCTCTGCGTTCACTGGAGTCAGAACCTAGGGGGAGTGCTGCCTGTTTCACTTGTACTGAGCGCCACAATTCCTGGTCATCTGTATAGGATGAAATGCGCGGTCATTCTATGGAACTCTGTATATATGTTACCAAACTTGTTTTAAGATTAACATTCTCTTATATCAATAACTTGTGTGTGTTCATGTTGGCACTGTACAGGTTCTTCAAAAGCGTACAAACATGCCTGGTATAAGCACCACAGATAGAGGAGGGTTCAGGGGAAGACCTCGGGGGCACAGAGGAAACTTCCAGAGGGGACAAAGGCCCAGGGGGGTTCGTGCATACAGGTCAGTACTAGTAATTGACAAAAATGGGCACTAAGGGGGCGGTTCAAATTTTTGAGCTCGTGGCTCTCAGCGCCGGGCACCCGACGGAGCAATTCAATTATTGCTCTGTGCAGACACAAGCAGAGCTGGCATTTCTACTCGCCCCCTCGAGCAGGCGAGCACAAATGTGTGAAAAGCCTGTGGTTTGGGCACCTTAACCAGGACTTTAGACAGCTAAACCCGGTCTAGCTGGGCTTGACAAACATGGTAATTAATGGGCTCCCAAACAATTGCTACATTGGGCACCCATTAATAATTGCGGCACCCAAACATTTTTTTATCGCCCCTTAAGAAATGAATGCTCTTGTGTTGGACCTGTTTACAGCTTTAATGTCCAAAATATATTAATTTACAATTAAGGGGGGGATTTAGTTAGCCGCAGGACTTACTGCAGGCTTTTAGCTCCTGGGTTAGGTGCCCAGAGCTATTCAATTATAGCCCGACAGTAAGCATCGGGCTAACACTGCAGCAAGGCAGATTCCGGGTTTAGTGCTCGGAGCTAAGCGATTACCATGTGACATGGTAGGTACCAAGGGGGCACTTAACGCGGATTTCTGTTTGCACCCTCCTATGGCATTAAATGCACCCTTATCGCTTACCGTGGACAATAATTGAATAGTTCCAGGCTCTTAATACAGGAGCTAAAGGCCCACAGCTAATTGATTTCCCCCTAAAGCTCTCTAACTGAAGTCTGTCCGCGAATTTAAGAATAATACCGCAGTGGATGCTAGTTGCCATGTTGGATGGAATAATCCTTTTTATATCCGTCTAAGCATCTTCTAGATTGGATGAATGCTGCAATTTGAGAGCAAATCCTGTTTGTCCATAAAAGGACCAGTGTTCTAAGCAAAGGGTCTAAATATATTTGGCTTTGGTCTGTGGGATGTAGCTGGACTGTGTGATAAATTGTATATATACCTGAAATGTTTGTCAGTGGTAACAAACCTCTGACTTGGGCTATGATGATGATGTCACTTCCTGCTGCAGAATTTGTCTGGTTACAGTTTCCTACCGTCTGCATACCAGTGATTTTTCATGACTATGATGATCTAGGTGGTGCTGTTACTGTCCATGATTTATTTTCACAAATATTTGTAGTAATGGTTTCCTATTACTGGAAATATGATATTTAGTAAGGATTATACCACCAGCTGCCGGATAGTAGTATTCTGTAATTTATTTTGTATTTTTTTCACAAACTGCCCACTAGATCAGCCCCAGCTTATATAACCTTAGTTTACACTCTTTTCTTCTTGAAAGACAACTCTGTATATTTACAGTTTACAAGTTGCTGATATTATTATGCCAGTTTTATGTAGTCTGCAATGAGATGGCACCTCGGCTACAACCTATGTAAAATGCTTGTATTGCATTACTAAGCACCTTTTTAAAAATGGGAGATATTTAACCTTCATCTCCTTATCCCTAGAGGTCGTGGAAGAACAGGCCAGTGGAATAACCCATACTGATGCTAAGTACTCCAGCCTTATAATCTACAATGCCATGTGCGTGGCAGTTTTAGAGTCGTCCTGTGGCACGCCTGGAGATGTCCTGAGCCCTCTAGTGCCAACACACCTGAATGTATCACCATGCGATACCCGTCTTGTGCTATGGAACTGAATGATCAGGACCCATTCTATGATGGCTAAATCTACAGTCTGTAAACACTGCTAGTTCTAACCCGTTTATTTGTATTAAGTGTATTCCTTTTCTTGGTAAATAATTAATAAAAAAAAAGTGTATTGCTTTAAGGTATATACAACTTGTTCTACTACTCTTAACGTGGGATTATTTATCTCTTAAAAGTGTATACTGGCTGCATCAACCCAGCAAGGGTTAGTGGTGAAGTTTGTCCATTCTATTAAGTGGTGAGATACAGTGGTGCAGGGTTTTCTGTAACTATCATGATAGATAGATAGATAGATATCTATTTTTTTTTTTTTTATTCCAGCGGGCGGCACTCACATTAATGCTGACTGAAGTGGATACAACAACAAACGTTAATTCATCAATGGAGTAGTGTCCTGATTTATTATTGACGCCGTAAAAGTCCTGTGAGTGCCGCCCGCTGGATGATCCCTCTGTATACTTGGACTGTGACAAACTGTTACAGCTTAGGAGGGAAGGCACCAAGGCAATTTGGCTTTTCTTACAGGAGTTGAGTGTCAGTTTCATTGGAGATATAGATATATAAATTAAAAAAACTGATATATACATTCAATTGTATAATTTCCCTGCATTAGTTATAGGGCGCAATGATCCCTATGGCTACATGCATTTTCTGAAAAGTATCAGTGTTTACATTTGGATGTAAATAAATGTTAGGACACGCCTCTCAGATGTAGCAGGACACGCCCACTTTACCGCCACGCTCATAGGTGCTGCTTCCGCAATCTCCCTGAAATGCTTTTTCAAAAGTAGGCAAGTATGGGGTTAATATCTATATACTGTAACTGAGGTCTGATCTGTGTAAAAGTGCTCCTCCTACAGCCAAGTGAGGACGGACGGACACACACACACACACACACACACACACACACATATATATATATATTTTTAATGGGGTCCTGTCATGAATTTAAAAATGCTGAGAAGAAGCTAATCTCATTGGCGCAGGTGTTGCCAGTAGAAGAAATCTTACAACACTATAGTATACAATATGAAGTTGGAGTAGACAGTAATTAATTGAACAGTTATAGTTGTATAAATGACGTGTTTTCTGGTTAGAGGAAACTTCATCAGATAAGGAAAATGATGTGTTCAGGATGGCATAAAGGTGACCTGGCATCAGGGCCAGTGCTACCATTAGGTGGCCACTGGAGGGCAACGCTGAATCCACAAAGAAAAAAAAAATTAATGGCTTAATTCAAGGCTGAGTGACATATATAATGAATTTGTGGCACAGCTGTGTGGCATATTATGGATTGGCGGCACAGCTGTGTGGCATATTATGGATTGGCGGCACAGCTGTGTGGCATATTATGGATTGGCGGCACAGCTGTGTGGCATATTATGGATTGGCGGCACAGCTGTGTGGCATATTATGGATTGGCGGCACAGCTGTGTGGCATATTATGGATTGGCGGCACAGCTGTGTGGCATATTATGGATTGGCGGCAGTGTTATGAGGTACATAATGATTTTGGTGCTCTGCTGTGTGTAATACTCTATATAGTATATTATGAATTTGGGACACTGCTGTGTGGCATGTTATTTAACTGGGGGAGACTGGTGCGTGGCATATTATGAATTGGTGGGAGCAGGGGCGGTTGGTTGAAATTTTGCCTAAGGCGCCTGGAAACCTTGCACCGGCCCTGCCTGGCATGGTCTCGTTCAATGTAGTAGTCACGGATGGGTCTCTGCACTTTACTGCTAAATGTGTGAGCATCGCTTCAGACCATTCGGATCACTTATACAACTGGGAATTAGAACTGTTTGAGTTAGTCTACTCCAACTTCGGAGGAATATATTAATATGGAACAAAATACTAAGGTGTTGGAACAGGAATTCGGAAAGACTCTCCTATAGCAATTCTACTGGCACATCTGCACCAATCAGATTTGTTTCCTCTCTGCGTCCATGCTGAAGGGATTCTAGATCACCTTCACATCTCTACTAATTTCTATGAATTTAAAGTATTCTATGCTACCTGCTTATTGCACAACTTACAATGATTGGGACAGACAATTCTGCCCCCTAATCATCTTTCATTTTATGCCAAATTGCCTACAATATGCGGTGTCTGTGTGTCTAGGCAAAAAAACTGTAGCTGTTTGATCAGTATTACCACAGCACCAAGGGTTAGGTGGTAATAGAAGTCTGCCACGCTTGCACTTGTATGGGCAGTTTTAGGAGATGTCAGTTTTCCTAGTTTTAAATCTGAAATGTGATCTCTTATATAATTCAACTGTATTACTGTTTCAATTTTACTTGTTTATAGTTTTGGTTGCCTCCACCCTTTCTGTGTGACAGACAAATAGACACAAAATGAACCACAATCGGTGCTGGAACTTCAACCAGTGCAGGTGGTGTCAGCTATTGGTCCCTCAGGGGCACTTGCACTGGTCTAGGGTGGAATCCTCGTCTGCTGGATGTGCAGCCCCAGGCGGGGGCTTTACTGCACATGCTCAGGAAAGGCTTCTGCTACTCGGCTGGAGCCAAGGCTAGAGTGGATTGCCGGTCCTGTCACCAATAAAGCCCGGTTTAGCCTCTGATCACAACTATGCAGATATCCACCTTTTGGGACCTGATTTAGTCTGCGATATACCTGGAACATCCTTTTTCCATGATGGGGGGGATAGGAGATGGAGAGAAGCTGAATGTAAGAATCAATAAACAGCATAGGAGGGCACTGATAAAAAATAAAATAAAAAAAAGGGTATCTGGCATTTATGGAATGAGGCCCAAGGTCACCACACCATCCTGAAGCAGTGACGTGCGGTGAGGTCAATGGCTGGGGAGGCACACATGGAGATCTGATGTCTGAGTGGCGGGAGTCTGTCTCATCCCCTACTCACTGTAACTCTCTCCTCACTACACTAAGGGATATATTTACTACAGTGAGTTTTTAGAAGTGGAGATGTTGCCCATAGCAACCAGCTTCCAGCAATTATTTTCTAGAAGGTGTTAGTTAAATGTTAGGTAGAATCTGGTTGCTATGGACAACACCTCCACTTCTAAAAACTCTCGCTTTAGTAAATGTACCCCTAAGCTTCAGTGTCCATTGATTCTCCTACCTGTATCACTGTCTTCTCTTGCCTGAGCTCCGATCTCTAACTAATTGCAGTGCACTTCCCATTCACTTGACACATCCAAGGTGTCATCAGTGTTCAAGGCACGCACCCATACTCAGAGGCTCTGCAAGCAGTGTCTGACTATACAGAAGCGAGGCTGAGCTGTTGCTACCTCATCTCTTGTCTCCATGCAGTCCCAGGGAGCTCCACAAAGCTGGTGAGTGTTAAGTATAAAAAATGATTACAATAAACAAAGATGTGTAGAAGTTATAAAAATTATATGATATAAATATCTTATTATTCTAATCTCAGGAGTATGACAGGGGAGGTTCTGCCTACATGTCCCTGTACTGCAGGTGTTTCAGGAGTTCCATAAGACACGTCATAAATTCCTTCTGGCGCGTACCAAATGGTGGAATATGAAGTATGGGCAGTGATCTGGCAGATGGATCATCACCATCTAATTTCTAATGTGCCACATGGTTTCCTCAGAGCTGGTAATAAATAAAGGGGGGATGGTATGACTTGTCGACATTCAGAAACCAGTGCATCATAAACATTTAGCTGACACTCAGATAAGCGCTTTTCCAAATGAAACCTACTAGGAGAAACCCTAAATGTACTGCAAGCACTGGGAAAGACTGAGCACATGAATAGGCTGTGCCATTTATCAAACATTTACTATTTGTTGTAAGCCCAGCCACCGCTAAGCGGTGAAAACTACCATGAAGCTCTCTGGTCCTAAGCAAATAGCCAGTTACTTCACTGCTAAAGATTCCAAGTCAGAAATTCCCAGGTATACCAAGACAATGGACACTATTGTTGTAGTCCTCAAAAATGATGGATAGGAAATAGTCTCATTTTTGTCAGGGTTAGGAAATGAGGTTGCGATAGAAACCGTGGCAGATTGAGGCATCTCCACCCATTTATACTGTTTACACTGGGTGCCTCGACATTTCACAGCTAGTAACATCCATGACACGCAGGTGCTTGGCGTCACTGATCAGTACTATGAGAGCTGGTCAGCTGACTGACTTATTGGGATTGGTCACATGTGGCTGGCTAAGACTGTCGGCAGCGTGCTCATTGCCTGTAATAGTGTTAGCTTGCTTAGCACTGTGCTCTGTATCTGTTTGGCTGTCTGCTGGATTTGTTACCCTGCTGGTCTTTGACCCTCCATGTTTTCCGCCTGTCCTAACCACATTTCTGTGATACCCTGACTATTCTGTTTCCACATGCTAATATATAGGATCACACCTGACCCAGTTACCACCATCTGGTATTGGTTCTGTGTGTTCCAGGATAGTAGTGTTCTGCGTATCCTTTCTATGCAGCAGCCTAGTAACACCCCTTTCAGGCCGCCGAGACGGGAAATACACAGGTCTATCAAGCTGCGAATTTCCCGGGTAACCAATCCTCAATCTTGGTACAGAGCAGGGTCACGGACCCGGGACTCCGACCTGGGTCAGCCCCTTTCACACACAGGGGCATATTCAACTTGGAGCGAAAAGTCAGTTACTGGACTTTTCGCCATCATCGGAGGTTTTCACGCCAGTTATCGCGCTCGTCCCAGCTTATCCCCGTATTCAATTCCAAAACAGGGAAAACGGGATCCGGCCATAACGAAATAAGCGAAAAGTGCTGTCATTTTTGGGGAAATCAGCCTGACACCCCCAAAAGATTAATAAATATAATTTTGCAAAGACACAAAAAAGGAAGAAGGAAGACAAATATGCCTTACATGGGGCACTCTTGCATGATATATGAACAGTCAAAAAAAATGCTAAATGAAATAATTAAAACTTAGCGTTAAGGAGAATATTAAACGCTAAGTTTTAATTATTTCATTTAGCATTTTTTTTGACTGTTCATATATCATGCAAGAGTGCCCCATGTAAGGCATATTTGTCTTCCTTCTTCCTTTTTTGTGTCTTTGCAAAATTATATTTATTCATGTGTTTTACACAAATATCGTGGGCGCACCACCAACCCAGAGTCATTTAATTAAATTCATCACCTTAATAGACCTTAATGTTGGTATATCTTATGTATAATTATTTCTGATTAACTTTGTATTGGTTAAACTTGTGCGGACTCTTACCTTTTTGCACCCCCAAAAGATGCTCTGACATGGGGGTTCACTATGGGTAGCCCTGAATATCCCTGCTAAAGGTATTTGGGGGTCTTTAAATGGTCTCAATGGGAGCAATTTAGTAGCTCCATCAAATTTGGGGTACAAAAAAGGGTGCAAGCATTTTAAAGTGGCTAATGTGAAGTTTTAAAAATCGTGAAAAATCCACCTGCGGAAAAAAAGCCTCATCTATTTCGCTAGTTTAAAAGTTTGTCCCCAACTTTTTATTTTGCCCCCAAAATGAAAGAACTTTTTTTGGGGTGTCCTGTGGTACTTTGTAAATTTTTTTTTTTTATTTTACCCAGAATACTTTTTGGGGACCTGTCCAAGGAGTGCAGGGTGCTTTTTGGAAGTCTGCACCCCAAAACCCTAATTCTGCACTTGTTCTCGACACCTATTCATAGGTGATACTTTTTCGCTGGTCCCAATGCATAGACTTTTTGCACCAGCGAAAAGTTGGACAAATTGAATACGGGGATAAGTGAAATCGGTGAAAATGTCATCGGCGAAAAAGTTTTGCCGAGAACGGCTTTTCGCAGCCTAATTGAATATGGCCCATAGTTTAGACCCATCTCAGTGTGCGTGCACAGGCAAAATAACTGGGTATTTCGGCTGTGTGAAAGGGGTAGAATACTGTATTATTAGACAATGGGTGCAGCCGAGCACCAATAACCATATATAGCTCAATGGAAAATAGGGGCTGCTATAAATGAAGACCAGACCTGCAGTTTTTTACATTTATGAAATAACTGGTGACGCACACTCCGACAGTGTTTCTCAAATCTAGTCCATGGGGGCTAATAATCGTGCATTTCCAGGTCTTCTCACCTAATCACAAGTGAATCTTTTAAAGTGTCAGTCAGTAATGCACATGTGCGCTAACAAGGAGATATGGAAAACATGCACTGTTAAGTTGGATACATACTATACGATATATTGGCTGATCTTGTGATCTGCGATGGATGGAAACAACCATCTCAGTGTGTACACATTTAAATCCACCTAATTCATTGTTTGATAAATTGGGTGGTCACATCTGTGCCAATGATGTGGTGCTGTTACATTAAGCATGGAACAAGATATCGCTCCGTCATACGGCAATGCGATATAGCGTTACATTGCATTCCTGGGTCAGCACATCGCTTTAGTGTGGCATGAAGCCTAGACTTGTGAAGCACTGCACTACTCATTACCAGAGATCTTTTGTTCTTTTACTTTATTGTGGTTTGTATTGGTATAATTTACTATGGGTGTGGCTAATATTAGTACCGTTCTTCCCTCTGCCACTACAGTACTCTGAGTGTAGCAGGGTTAATAAGATGTGAACTAGGGATGGCCATCGATAGTGAAAATGGCACACACCACTGATAGTAACACACCATGAGGTTCTGTACCATCCAGGGCTGGGCTGCCCATCTGGAAAACGCCAGATGGGCTGGTCTGGTGTTGAACCATGTCCAAACAACTACGCCCCTTTTGTGGATGCATGAGCATATGTGGCGTGCGCGGGGACTCCCAGTCCGTCCCTGGTACCATCAATGATTTTATCCATCGATGATTCACGCATGCGCAAATGAGACGCACCATGCAGCTGGACAATTCCCTTTTGTTTATTACCAGTTATTTATATAGCGCACACACATTCCGCAGAGCTTTATCGAGAGTATTTGGCCATTCACATATCAGTCCCTGCCCTAGTAGAGCTTACAATCTATATTCACTACCATATATACACACTAAGGATAATTCTTTTTTGGTTGGGAGTAAATTTATGTACACAGTTAGGGCCATGGTGGGCATTGAAACAACCACCTCATTGGTGTGAGGCAGTAATGCTAACCATTACACCATCCGTGCTTCCCAATGCTGTGTGTATGCACGTCGTCTGGGCAACTTTGTGTTGAATAACTTCTGCCTCAGGGGTAGGGCCTGGGGGAGGAGTCTCAGTCAGCAGCCTGAAACACACTGTGTGTAAGAGCCAGGGGTGTGCATGGCTGCTGACAGACAGCAGCCCTGTACCATCCCCCTCCCCATTTCAATGGATCCTCATTGCAAAATTACAAGTGCAACATTGATCTCTCTGAAATCACCAGGGGATGCAGCATCAAACACTCTCACATAGGACTGTCAGCTAAAGCCTGGCTGTGGTCGCCTCCCATGTGACTATGCCAGGTAAGTGGTTAAGCCATAAAGGTGCATACACAAGTAATGATTTTGTTAGTGATTGTCGTTCAGTTTTTCCTTTGGAAGAGTGAACGATTTTTTGAAGTGTAATGAATGATTTTTTGAACGATTTTTTCAATGATGAACGAAAAATGTTCCTTCGCTTAATGAAAATCGTTAAGTTGGTCAGTCTGAAATGGACAATGAAATACACACGGGAATGCGCATAAACAATTATCGTTCATCGTTATAACTCAGAAACTGAACGATAACGATGCTGTTATAGTTAAATCGTTCAAAAAATCGTTAAGTGTGTACACACCTATAGAATAGCCAAGAAAGTCTGCCTATTATAATTCCAATTGTCAGCTGCAAACACTTTTCATACCAGAGTCTCATCTTGGATAGAATGTTTTGACAGCTTAAAGGTCCTTTAGAGGTTTGTTACAGAAGGGGCAGAGCAATAGCTGCTGTGTTGGGTCCTTTGCCATCACAAATCCATGTGAGGTTACACGAGAGATAAAGGAGATCTCCAGGTATATCCCATCAGTATCAATGATCAGAAATAGACAATCACAAAAAAACATATCATTTTGGTCATACTCTATTAATCTTATTCATGGTTTATATACAAGTTTCTTTCATTTGCAGGTTTTGCACACACTATACATAGATTAGCACGCCGGTACCATCATGGAGGTGACCGTATTATCAAAGGCCCTAAAAGAAAAAAGATGGGAAAAGATTAAAGACAGCAATGATGATATATAATCATACTTATATATACACACAGACTCTTATCCAAGAGAGAGCACCGATGAGGATATATAATCTCTTACAGTACATACTAGTATCAGAGAGCAGTAATGAGGATATAATCATACTAGTATCCGAGAGAGCGCACCAATGAGGAGATGACGGGGTCTATGTACTAAGCAGTGATAAGTGCCAGCCAATCAGCTTCCAACTGTCATCTCACAGGCTGTGTTTGAAAAAAATTACAGTTGCGAGCTGATTGGCTGGCACTTATCACTGCTTAGTACATAGACCCCATAATCACATACTAGTATCAGAGAGCACTAATGATATAGAATCATACTTACATATACATACTAGTATCTCAGAGAGCACTAATGAGGACATAGACTCATACTTACATATATAGATACTAGTATCAGAGATCATACTTATATGTACATACTAGTATCTGAGAGCAGTAATGATATATAATCATATATACACACATTACTAGTATCAGAGAGCAGTAATGATATAGAATCATACAGTACTAGTATCAGAGAGAGAGAGAACTAATGCTGATATAATCATATTAGTATCAGTGAGAGCACGAATGATATATAATCATACATACTAGAATCTGAGAGAGCGCACTAATGATGATATATAATCATATATACACATACTAGTATAGTGTTCACTCTAGGCCCGGTGGCGGGCGCCGGACCTAGAGTAAGGGCACTTCTGTGCATGCGAAAAGGGGGCATATCTCTATGACGCGTCCCCTTTTCGTCACTTTTGGGGGCATGCCCGGCCCTTATGGGCAGCCCCCAAGCGCTGAGGTCACTGTGGTGGTGACTGCTGCTCTGGCGTTTTCCCCACCTGTGGGACACTGCGGCCTGCAGGTGGAGGACAGAAGCCGCAGGCTGTTTCAGCAGGGGGGCCGCACTGGAGGGCAGGGTGCTTTCTACCCTTAGAAATAGGGCAGGGCGTGGCGTGGCGTCCCGCTGAAACAGCCTAGCGGGAACGCTACTAGTATCTGAGAGAGAGCACTAATGATATAGGCCTGTTACAAGCCTGCATAGGTTTTCATTTCAGTGTTTTTTTTTTTTTGTTTTTTTTTTAAGTGGTATTATATACACAGCAGAATTTAAAGCGTTAAACAGGAGGAACACAGGTGAACAACATTTAATAAGAATTCTTTACAAGTTGCGGGGACTTGGGGTTAGGCACCACCCCGGGAGTTTTAAGGTTGGGCACCACCAAGGGAGGGGGGACAGGGAAGGATTAGGATACTTGCGAGCCGCTGTCGGGATGTCCTCCCTTCGGCTTCCGGTGTTGGTATGAGAACCGGCGGATATTCAGCCGTCTGTATTTCATACTGATTCTTCAATAAGGGATATATGATAGGAAGCGTACTATTATTAGATTATATATATATATATATGGGTCTTATTAACGTTGAGAACTATTAATAAATTATCTATATATTTGAGCAGCGCCTCCTATTGTTATTTTTTTATTATTAGACTCAACAGGGCAATAATGGTCATTTGGGCTGTATAATTTGGGGCAATTATATTACATGCATTGATAAATCTAATACACCAAGGTAAGTGTGCTTGAAATGAGATATTTGCAGTGTCTGTCCATGCTCCCCCCCCCTATAATGCTAACTTGAATAATGAAAACTTTTAGTTGGAAATTGTGGGCTCGGATGTTCCAAATGGGGCTGAATTATGGCTCTTGAATTTACTTACCATGCAGCCTATTCATTATGTTAATTATCTGAGCGAACCCAGATACTTAACATTCCTACTTGCCGTGAGCGCTGTAGAAGTTCATCATTGCTCCGGAGCGGAGACAGCTGATCCGAACATCAGCTATCTCCTGAACGCTTTCACTGCTCTTTTAGTTCACGCAGGTGCACAAAGCCCCGGTGTCCAGCGGAAGGGACCGGACAGGGACGGAGAGATCCTAAAAGATCCCTCTTCGCAACCCAGGACTCCTTCCCATAAGGAAGGGCCGGGGGTGTTCAGAAGCAAACGCAATCTGAAGATGGCGTATGCTCCGAAAATATTGTATTTTCGGAGCTTGATGAATTTAGGGCCCCATACTAGAGTATGGGGACAGCTGCCACATCAGGAGAGAAAGGCAAGCAGGAGATATCTGTGATACTAGAGTATGGGGACAGCTGCCACATCAGGAGAGAAAGGCAAGCAGGAGATATCTGTGATACTAGAGTATGGGGACAGCTGCCACATCAGGAGAGAAAGGCAAGCAGGAGATATCTGTGATACTAGAGTATGGGGACAGCTGCCACATCAGGAGAGAAAGGCAAGCAGGAGATATCTGTGATATTTCCTGCTTTACCTTTAGAATGAATAGCCCTGATCCATACATTTCTACAACAGCAGGTGAAAATTAACATTTTCTCCTACTTTCGTAGAAATTAAAGGATAATGAATTGACCCGCATGCCTTTATCTATATAATACCATTTGAAACATCTTAATAGTGCTGCCAAAGCCGTAATTCTCCAAACTCGCGTCTATGGTTCCAAAGGATTAAACTGTATTGTCCAATGGATGATATTATACTGCCCTCTGCTGATCAGTCTAAGTACTACTTGTAGATATGGTTTTATTGGTTGGAAATCTGCAGGTCAGCTCACTACAAGTCTCTGATGGAAGCCTTAGAATTCTAACTCCCACACTCCTTTGGTCAAATGGCATCTGTCCTAAGACATACTCATTCCTTCCTTCCTTTTATTTTACCTGTTCTTTCACTTTCTTCTTATTCCACTACTTTTTTCTATGTTGAGTGATTAATTCATTTTTGCACTTTGTCATGTTTTAATTCACACGGGGTCACTATTTACATTTGTCATTTTTTTCTGATTATCGTTTCTCAGATTTCACTGTGCCAATATATTGTTTTTGGACTTTTAAAAAACAAACAAACACTAACATATTGACTACTATGCTTTGTTTATTGTAATGGATACTGAATATTATGACATTGTGCTTATACAAATATATAAGCACAATATCAATGTATATAAGCAAATATATATCAAAATTGAGTGCTAGCTCCTGTCAGCGGCGTGTCTTACATTTGAGACATCTGCCCAGACCTGTGCGAAGGAATTTATTTATTTTAGGTGTGGGCAAAAATATGGCACCTGCAGAATCTGTGCTAGCTGGTCCTGATGTCGGCAGGGATTGAAGGAACTACAGCTCCCAACA
The DNA here is from genome assembly GCA_031769625.1 of Taudactylus pleione. Taxonomy (NCBI): domain Eukaryota; kingdom Metazoa; phylum Chordata; class Amphibia; order Anura; family Myobatrachidae; genus Taudactylus; species Taudactylus pleione. The sequence continues at coordinate 409,304 of JAUIMM010000429.1, read as the reverse complement.
GCCCTTGCTGCAGGGAGCTAAACACAGCCGAGCCAGAGATCTCCGGGAGCGGAGCCAAACCCAGGCAGGAGGACCAATGACAGAGCAAGAGATGGTGACTTATGAAGAGAGACATTTATGGTGCAGGAGAGGGAGTTACATAAGACACAGGGGAGTGATATAGTAAAGCGAGCGCAGGGGGGACTGCTGGAGATTAGGACTGACACAGAAGCATATTGCAGGGGAAAGCACAGAAACTAAGACAAAGCAGTGAGATGCTAATAGCAGTGTCTTAGAGAAGAGCTAAGCACAAGATGCCAAGTGACTGCTATTCCCAGCACTATATATGGGGAAGGGTTTCATGTAAATGTGTGCGGAAAATACAATTAATACCATCTAAGTTTTATATAAATAACAAATTTAGTGTGTGTGGCCCACCCCTGATTTATATGCTGGTAGAAGCCAATGACATTTATGGGATACAGACAGGCATCGGCAGTTTTCCAGCAGTAAATGGAAGACAATAAATATAATTATTACATCTGACACAACATATTTCAATACTACAATACTTTCTCATAGCGTTTCCCCTCTAACTAAACAACATTTGGTAAATATGGTGTCGCTTTATGTTTTACGCTCACCGTGATTGTATAGGGTCTCCAGGGTTATAGAAGGGGTTACACATCACATCTGTATAGGAGTTATGTAGCTTGCGGAACATCTGAAGAAAAAGTACAACATAACAGTCATTCCAGCCTGGTGCACGTCATTCGTCTCATATATATTAGTGACATTAGAAAATGTTAAAGAGTTCAGGGAATTTTTATGTCCAGGAGGATTTACTTTTCTTGCCTTTAAATAGAACGGCAGATCTGCTGGGCAATCTCTTGTCATATCAAAGGGCAACGCACACAAATCTGCCAGGATAACAGTATTGCCGGAAGGCAGAGTTCCCTTTTTAGGGCCTATAGGACATATCGGTAGAGAATTTCCTATAAGCAGGTTGCGATCTGTAGCAGACAGCTCACAGCTAGCACTGGTCTATAGGCATGTCAGCTATAAGCTGTGACCACCCCACCCCCAATATAAGCCATATCCGTCACTCACACTGCGGATCTCATTATCCCGGAGAGCCGTGTTTGAGGAATCCACCACCATGACAAACTTGACTTTGGAGTTGGTGACGTATCCATATCTGAGGGGCAGTTAAAGAACATTTGTATTTGTTTGCTAACATGAAAATCAAACGTCCCAAGGAGAAAGTAGATTGTGAATAAATTGTTCCTTCCCCACAAAGTAATTATATTTTATTAGTAGAAAATCTATAATGTCACACGGGGACTACAATCCTATCTGGTCTATCTGTCCTTCATCAGTCTGCTCGCTATGTGTGGTCTGCAGAGGGGACGCCTGCAAATTGCTGCACTACATACACTATATTAATGCTGGTATCTATACATGGACAGCAGGGGACGGGAACATTTATTGTTTAAGATTTGCTGTATATTCCCCGAAAAACACCCATTTTCCGGGGATAACTGCAAATATTTAGCACCCCCAGATGTGTTATGGAGATATCTGCTGTGGTCCCTCCATTTCCAACAACAGCCGCAGCCCTAATAGTTTTCTAAGGGGGATACGATGCTGCCATATTCACCAAGCTGTCCCCACAGCATATGCCGTCTACAGGTTGAGTTATGTTGCTGTAGCCTATGGGCTACACATTGCAAAACTAGCCGGGAGAGGGTGCCGGAGGAGCTCTCCCTGGCAATGGCCACGGCACGTGCACAAGGCCCGGAACTGGAGTGAAGAGACAGCTGATGTGGTCACTTCACTCTGAGAACATCGCAGGGATGTTGCTCCTTTCGGAGCCCCTGTCCCAGCGGGCTCCGAATTATTAATAAATGGGCCCCTGTGCGAGAATTGTTGGGGTTGCCATATACAAGTGTAGTACAATGGCTCACACAACAGCCTTGTCACATAGTTTGCCATGTGGTGCTGTAATCCCCATACCTGAGACTACCTTATTATAGATAGCCAGCATGACCCACACTGATAAAATGAGACACAAATACAGGATACACTTTGTAGTCCTCCGTGGGGTACAACAGTCCCAGGTAAAGTTCTCTTTGATCCACAAGAGCCTTCCCCATAGCAGAGATCTTCTCATCCACCACATCCAGGGAGGTGTGGACGGTGTAATGAAACTTCAACTGGTTGTCAGTGGGAATGCTGTGAATGTATAGGGGATAATTCTGCAACAGAGAACAACACGGTTCCAATTACTAACACAGAGCACAGGGAGCATTAGTAGTAGTATAAGTATCTCATGGCAGCACGTAACGGACAAAGGGCCGGATTCGATTGATGTAAGATTGAGATTCCTGCTATATGTTAATGGAACAGCCGCCGGGACTTGTACTGAGACACCAACCGGAGCCATCGCAGTTGTCCACAGCTGTGTACACATACCCAGCATCGGACGCAGATCACGCAAACATCTAGTCCTTCAGAGAGCTTATGGTTACTCAGAATGGCCGCCGTAACCAAGACACAGGAGCCCCGTTCCCTGCATACGGGATCGCAGATGCAGGACGTGAAAAAACTTTGGGGACACACCTGCGTTTTTAGCCGACACTCCCCGCGGCCTCCCCGAAACTCTCCCAGCCTGTCAATCGCACTGTGACTACGGAAATGTACCTCAATACGTGCGCGGCGCGACTCAGGCACGTGCGCGGTGGCAAAACAATTCCTCTATTTGTGAAAACATCAGCATTTCATGCTACTCTGAATCAGGCCCAATACATGGAGTTACTTTGTTAGAGTACTTGCTGGTTGGAGCTGAGGGGGATCATGCTGGAAGTTTTCATATATAATTGACACAATCATTCCACATAGAGAAACAAAGCATCAGTTACATTTTACATCATCAGCAGGAGCCACAGATACTCTATAGTATAAGGTGAGATCTAACAGCTCTCACAAGCATTTCTATGTGGTAATGCATAAATATGTGGTCACTTGGAAGTTCTCAACTGAATATAATCATACAGTTCAGACAATAGCATGCTGTAGAACTACACATCTCAGCATGCCCCTCTCCATTATTGCTGTTAGAGCATGCTAAAACTGTTAAGCCATGCTGGGATGTATAGTTCCACAATACTTAAAAACCGTCATTGACTTTTGATTTTGCAACTGTTGTGAAGCCTAAAAGTTAGTTGGAACTACAAGCCCCAGCAATACATACTGCAGACACCGGGCTACCTTCCTTCATGTATACAAACAGCTTCAGACATAACTATGTAATCAGGACCCATTGTCAGTTCTCCCTAATACAATAATAAAGTCATCATGTACAGTATAGTCCCCCAGACAACCCTATTTTTCTACAGGTTACACGACTGGGCTCACCTCCTTGGCTATGACAGCCACACACACCGCCATCTTGCTGCCCTCACTGGTCACATGACACGATCTCTGGCATCTGCTGTGTGATTGGTCACTTTTATCACATGACTGCTCTGCCGATCACATGATTACAGAGCAGCAGTTAGGGTAGGGAAACGGATAGATCCCCTTCAGTTTAAGTACCCTGACGTCATCATTTACTGTCCAACGTTATTAGTTACTATCCACGTAGACATAGACGGGGAATATAATTCTGTGGCGGGCAAAGCCTGCCATCGTGCCCGGAGCGTGGATATGCGAACAAATGACATCGTTTGGTGGCCTTTATGGGCATAGAACAGCACTTCCGCCCTCACTGTACGTCACTTCCTGCTCCATAGAATGAAGGGGAAAGAAGCTCAACTTAAATGACACATGTGTGCGTGTGCGGTACTGCAGCAATGACCGAGCGGGAGAAGGAGGCGCTGCTCCGCGCGTCCATCCGGGACTTCCCAGACTTCCCCTCCCCCGGGATCTGCTTCAGGTGAGCTCTGACCCCATTGCAGGGCTCCCGCCTCACTGATCACCGGCGTTACCGGCTGCCTGCCTGGGTCACCGTGCCCAATCAGGGCCGCTTAGTATACCTGTGCTGTACATGCTGCAGGTGACTCGTCCAGACTGACATTTGTTGGTGGAAACTTTTCGCCGATGACTTAATCTTCGCCTGTTTTCATTTCACTCAGTATTCAATTTGAGAGACTTTCTGGCCAGGTGGAAAGTCAATGCAATGTAATAGGCGGAAAAGTTTCGCCTATGAATACCAGGCGGAAAAAAGTGTAGAATTGGGGTGCAATGTTGTGGGAACCCCCGTGCAGCCTTCAGACAGCCCCCCCCCTCCCCCAAAGGTAAACTGTAAAATAAAATTTAAAAAACACTTAAGAACATCCCCAAAAAAATAACTTTGAATTTGGGGGTGTAAAAAAAAATGTTGGGGGACAAAGTTAAAAACTAGTGAACTTGACTCTGGGGGGTCCCCAAGTATGCCCCAAGTGCTTTTTTGATTGCAGGTGCTCGTGGAAGGGTTTTTTTTTTTTTTTTCCCAACTTAACTTTAGCAATTTTTAAATATGCTGACCCCCATTTTAATGTACCCCCAAATTTTCTGGGATAAGTTACTTTCTGGAAAAAAAAATCCTCCTGAATACTATTCTGCACCACATATAGTAAAATGCTATTTAGCAGCTATTGAGCCTGTTTAAAATCCCCAAATTCTTTCACCAGCCAAATTGGGGGTATTATAGCTAACCCCCATGTCATAGCATCATTTGGGGGTGTCAGGCAGATTTCCCCAAATATGACCTGACTTTCCGCTTGTTTAAGTTTTGCCGAGTCACGTTTTCGCGTACTTCCATATTGCATATGGGGTAAAGCGGGTACTGCCGCAATACTTTTCCGCCTACAAAAGACGCGATGTAGGCGAAAAGTCTGGGAGGCGGAAAAGTATCGCGGCTCGGCTCTAATTGCATACGGCTCTTAGAGGGCTTGTTCAGCATTTGCAGCTTCATACATGTCCTCCTGCAATCTGTACTAAATGCATTGCTGTATGATTGTGCTTCCCCTCTATTACTCCCAGCCTTTATGGCAGCTGCACAGAGGGCCTGATTCAGAGCCGGACGCTATTTGCGCTCGCTCGTTCAGAAAAAGGGGCCGGATATTTAAATAGAGCGCTCGCTCTTTGCGGTCTGCTAACGCCTCTATGTCTGAGTGAGCGAGTGAACGAAATATGCGCTCGCTATTTTTGTAAAGACGCCCCCTGGCCGTTCACATCATACTTCATCTCCGCTATTTATTGGATTAATCGAGTACATCGAAAGGCGTCTGAACTGCTCGCAGTGCTTGTGGTTGGATTTTCCTACCGCAATCATGCGAACAGTTCAGGCTAAGAGACAACCAAGTGACGTGGCCGATGACGCTGCTTTGTTAATTATGCACTCCCATTAAACGCCCGTTTTGACCGTTTGGCACGCCTGCGTTCGGATCTCCACTCCCCATTTTCAAGCACCTTCCCCTGTTACCACCCACAAACGCCTCATCCTGTCACTCAAATTAGCAGGCATTTGCTGTTTTGCGAACACACGATTTCCGACCGCACTGACTGGTTAGCGCATGCACATTATGACCCATACGCATGTGCAGATGTGCGAACATCGCTCAGAGCGAACGAGCGGCCGCTTACGAGCGGCTCTGAATCAGGCCCAGAGGCCTCATATCATCCCTGGTGAGTGTGTTACATGCAGCTGTAACCACAGGACAGTTACACACGGGATCGGTATGTAATGACGGCTGTCGGGATGCCTCCTGTCAAAATACCGACAGTGGCATCCCAATGGTTGGTATCCTGACAGGGGTCGGATAAGTATACTAACCCTCACTTCTTGTACCCTAACCCTCTCTTAGTTCCTGAACCTGTCGTCCTCCTTCGTGCCTAAACCTAACCCTAACTACTATTGAATACTATTTTAATGATACAAATATCTAAGGAATTGTTCTTTTTATTGCAATAAATATATTGATATTTGCATTGGTGCGTTTCTTGGGTCCGAAATAGGCTTATTGGTGCTACCGTCAACTAGTATAGTCACCTTTTAGGCTTTGGGGGTTGGTGGACCCCAAGGAGAGCTGCCAGCCATTATTCAGCGACGTTTAGGAGGGCACCCTTTAATTTCTTTGCCATCCAGACAGTTGCAGTCTTTGGGGCTCTTTCAGAGTTACATGCAAGTTTGATTTTGTTTTTTTTGAGCCTGCATACATAACTTTAAGCAAATACGGGCGAATCTGAGTCATCCGCTTAGAGCTGAGTGGGTGTAATTGGGCTGCAATGGGGGCAAAGTGTTACATAGGCCATGTTGGGCATATAGAAGGAATTACAGACTTATCAGAGGTGATCGTACACAGATGGGACCTGCTCTGAGTACAGGAGAGGGATTCTCTTATATATTCTTGAATTGCGCGCGCCTCTGATCAGCCCCATTGTGTGGGCTGAGCCATTATCCACCTGTTCTTTAGGTGCTATTTCTGGATGAATAATTAGGCTGCCACCACTGTGTATAGGGGACAGGTAAACACTTGACTTTTTGCGCTGTTTAGTAGAGGAGGGAGACTGAAGATTATATAATACAGGTATATATTATATACAGTTATGTTCTATTTATTGTACAGGGACATCAGCCCAGTCCTTAAGGACCCTAATGCTTTTTCTGCAGCAATTGACCTGTTTGAGAGCTACCTGCGGAAGAATTGTGGACAGATTGATGTTATTGCTGGTAAGATAATGCTGTACCTGTTGCCTTTTGTTTTTTCTGGCTGCAAAGTAGGATAATAAAATGTTGGTAATTGATTTACTTATATCATTGTGACCTGTGGTTGCAAAATAGCTACTGGCAGTTTGTAACACCTCTTCTCCACCCCACAAGAGGGAGTTAATACTAAAGCTGGGTACATACCATATGACAGTGCGACCCAGAGGATACTTCGCGTGTGTCATATACACTGCAAGTTCCAGCATACGACGGCACGATGTATGGTTACATGCTGCATGTAACAGCACCGTGTTGATTGAATTGTCCCATCTGCCGTGCAGGACAGCAGACATTGCGATGAACGACAGATCTGGCATACACACTATACGATGTATACAGCATATCATTCCGATCCGCATCGGGACGATATATCGTATAGTTACCCAGCTAACACTGGTGTAGATTGATTATATCTTGTAGCAAAAAAATGGGCACTAGCTTTTGTTTAAATCAAATTAGACTAATGAAAGCAAATGCTTGAATGGCTGCTTTATGCTATGTCTGGTTTGCAGGTGTTAAATCATGGCCTATTTATTTGCTATCCAGTATGTCTCCGGCGGCCATTTTCTCTAGGCTCAGCTACAGCTCTCTCAGGGAAACGCAGGGTCAGGTCCGCCACATACCTCTCCCTGGAGTCAGGTTATGTAGCGCTATAGTCTACCAGATGTTGAGTCACTGACCACAGAATCTGTGTAGTTGATTGTAGTGCCATTTTGCCGTTATATTGTATGTGACTTATGCTAGCGCTACCTGTCTATTTCTCTATGCTGTCAGTATATATCTTTCCCTTTATTTTCTTACTTTGCCCTAACACACAGGTGTATTCAGGGTTTTCCTGTGCCTCACATCTCTAAAAACAAATGTATTTGTGAGGGTTTGGCCCAGACCATGACAAGATAGTAACCACATTGGCGGCATTAAAAACTGCATTTCTTCTTTCAGCTACTACTACTACTACTAAAACTACTAAAAAGCCTCGGACTGCATCTATTAGGTACTTTCGTCCTCAGGGAAAGCCTAAAGGTCAGTCCTTTCCTAGGCAGTCAGCTTCAACTAGGGCCCCCAGGACCAAGCAGGCCTGGACTGCCATCTGAGGACAAGCCCTCAGCCTGACTGGATGGGCCTTCCCCTGGGGGATCCCAGAGTAGGAGGCCGACTTCTTCAATTTGCCCAGTGCTGGTGTCAAACCACCATGGATGCTTGGGTAAGAGAAGTAGTCTCTCATGTGTACTCCCTCATTTCTGCGTTGGCACCCCACCAGCTTTTCTACACAGTCTCTCCATCAGACCCAAGCAAGGCCCTACAAATCTAGAAAGCCATACAGCCCTTGCTGCAAGCAGGGGTAATTGTGCCAGTCCCGCTATCTCCGCGAGGGACCGGTTATTATACTACTTTTTCTGTTTCCGGAGCCGAATGGGTCTCATCGGCCTATCCTCAACCTCAAATCCCTGAATAAATTCCTCATGGTACCCAGGTTCAGGATGGAAACCCGCTCTATCGTCCTAGCTATGGAGCCTGCGGACTTTTTCTCTGAATTTTCAGGACGCTTACCTACATGTACCTATAGCGTCCTCTCATCAGCGATATCTCTGGTTTGCTATTCTATAGCAACACTTCCAATTTCAGGCACTGCCCTTTGGACTATCCACAGTTCCACGGGTATTTACCAAATTTATGGCTATCATGGCGGCCCACCTGCGTGGTCAGGGTGTCCGACTGCTACCATATCTGGATGACCACCTGCTCTTAGCAGGATCCCCAGAGGTGCTTCAACGCCATCTGCAACTAATCATTGCTTTCCTTCGTAAGCACGGATGGCTAAATAACTCGAAAAAGTCCTCCATGAATTCTTAGCAAAGAATGATTCATCTGGGAGCCCTGCTAGATTCTCAGGATCAGAGACATTTTCTGACATCAGACAAGATCTCCACACTTAAACTACGAGTGCACTGATTCCTATACAGTTGCCGAGTGTCAATCCACTCGGCAATTCAGGTTCTGGGATCCATGGTGTCCACCTTCAACATGGTGGAGTATGCTCCGTTCCACTCTAGGCCTTTGCAAAGGCTGATCCTCTCCAGGTGGAACGGGTTACCCCCAACAGCTCAAAGCTCAGACGATGGTGCTCTCTCCAGAGGTGCGTCTGTCACTATCTTGGTGGTTACAGACATCTCATCTAACCAAGGGTCACCCCTTTTGGGTCCCGGACAGAGGGCCTGATTCTGGCCCGCTCGCGAGCGCTGTACGCTCGCAAGCGGGTCGATGGTGCCGAAGTGCGCATGCGCACGATGGAGGGAGCTCCGTCGTGCGCATGCGCGAGACCCGGCGAGCGACGGGGAATCCGTCGCTCGGGGTCTCGCACCAAAGGGGGCGTGCTGTCGATGGTGAGTGACAGCACGCCCCCTTTGGTGGGCGTGCCGGGGGCGTGGCTGTCAGACTGAGGCGTTCCCATGGGAACGCCTACCGTCTGAGTCCGGCCCCACTGATATCAGTGGGAGTGATTCTGGCTCTGAGAGCCAAAATCACTCCAGGGCTTGCGGCAGCGAGACTCTACCGCAGGGTCTCGTCGCAAGCCCGATGGTCGCAATGGTCTTTACCATCGCGACCATCATCATGGACGCTCGCTTTAGCTGTGGGTGGTAACCCACAGCTATGCGAGCGTCCATGAGGCCGCTCCAATGTTGGATAGGAGGGCCCTGATTCAGAGCGAGCGCTCTGGTCAGAGCGTGCGGCTCTGAATCAGGCCCAGAGTACGCCTAACAACGGACGCCAGTCTCTGGGGTGCAGTGACTGGTCAACACTCCTTCTAGGGCTGTTGGACATCATTTGAATAAACCCTGCCAATCAACATATTTGAGCTTCGAGCTGGCGCAGGACATACTTCAAGGAAAACCTGTACAGGTACAGTCCAACAATGCCACAACAGTGGCTTACATCAAACATCAAGGAGGCACTCAAGTCGGGCAGCAATGACAGAAGTGTCGCACATTCTGACATGGGCAGAGGGTCACCTCCTGGCCATCTCTGCGGTGTTCATTCCGGGAGTTCTCAATTGGGAAGCAGAGTTCCTCAGCCGTTACGACATGCATACCGGGGAATGGTCTCTTCACCCAGAGGTTTTTCAACTCCTAGTGAGCAGATGGAGCATTCCATAGGTGGACCTCCTGGTCTCCCAACACAATCACAAACTGCAGGTGTATGGGTCCAGAACAAGGGATGCCGAGGCAACCTTCGTAGACTCATTGTCAGTGAAGTAGACCTTCCAGTTCGCTTGACTATTTCCTCCAGTCTCCCTTCTTCCTCAAGTTCTTCGGAAGTTCAACCAAGACGGAGGCACTGTCCTGCTGGTGGCTCCAGCTTGGTCCAGACGTCATTGGTACTCAGATCTTCGGAGTCTCTCCATCGACACTCTGTTCTTGCTGCCTAAACGTCCGGACCTGTTGTCTCCGGGTCCTTGCCTTTACCCGGACCTGGGTCGTCTGTCTTTGATGGCGTGCTCATCGCTCCTAAGGTCCCAAGGATTCTCTAGCTCTGAGCGTAGATTTTACAACAGAGCGCATAAGCCAGCCTCTGCTCGGATCTACCACCGAGTGCGTTATACATATTTCCAATGGTGTCGTGCCAGAAGCTACGACCCTCAAGTGTTTAGGATTTCCAGAGTCCTGGCCAGCCTTCATGCTGAATTGGACTTTGGACTCCGCCTGGCCTCGCTGAAAGTGCATGTCTCTGCTCCTATACATTTGGTTCCAGCGTAGACTTGCTCCACTACCGGATGTCCACACCCTCCTCCAGGGTGTCCTCCATATACAGCCTCCCTTTGTCCCTCCAGTGGCTCCATGGGATTTGTCAGTAGTTCTTCATGCCATCCATGGTCCTCTGTTTGAACCCCTGGAATCTGTGGAACTCAAGTGGCTCACACTCTTTTTCTTCTGGCTATGGCATCCGCCAGAAGGGTGTCAGATTTAGGGATGCTCTCCTGTCGCTCCCCATTTCTGATATTCCATCAGGACAGGGCTGTGCTTCGGACTCGCCCTGGTTTCCTTCTACATTAATGAGGAAATTGTAGTCCCAGCCTTTCAATCACCAGACCTATTGGCAGATGAGGCCTCCTTGGATGTGGTCCGTGCCCTCAGAATCTACGTGGACCGTACCAGTTCCCTTCGGAAATGAGACTCCTTATTTGTGATCTATAGATTTCACAAGAAGGGATGGCCAGCCAACAAACAGACATTGGCTAGATGGCTTCGCATGGCTATGTCGCAGGCTTACACGCAGGCAGACCTTCCTGTACCGGCTACTGTTACTGCTCATTCTACTCGCTCTGTGGATCCTTCGTGTTCAGCTCGCCGTGGCGCCTCAGCTGAACCGCTTTGTAAGGTGGCCACATGGTCCTCTGTCCATTCCTTTCTGAGGTTCTATGCCTTCGATACGTATGCCTCTCAGGATGCTTCATTTGGGCGCTGAATTCTCCTCTCAGCGCAGGAGCGTCCCCACCCTTGAATAGCTGCTTTGGGACATCCCCAAAGTCTCCCTGTGGAGCCCTATGGATCCTGAAGAAGAAAATGCGTTATGGTAAAACTTACCTTTGTTAACTCTCTCTCTTCGAAGTCCATAGGGTCCACAGGGCACCTGCCCTGATGCACCTGGCTTCATATGGGCTATGTTTCTGGTCACCGGTTTCCCGTCTCCTCCTACGTGAGAGTGTGATTCTTGTGTGTACCAGTCTTCCTTCTCTCTTAACAAAGGTAAGTTTTACCATAATTCTTTTATCTGCACATAAATGGCTTCCTTATGGTTTTTTAGAAAATGTCACTTCGTGATTGCCAGCTTTCAGTTCACTGCTATACGTTGCTGGGCTATATACTGAAACTCACAACTTTTCTGTTTGTATGATGACCACTTGAAGTTCGGAATGGCATAGTGTTCATTCTAGCACCTTGCACCTGTCATAAGCCGTGCAGTTCCTCTTTCCTGCCTGGGGAGTCGCTCTTTGCCCTGGAAATTGCAGATAATTTGTTCCCCCACACACACACACCCACTCACTTGTGGTCCTATTGACACTCACGACTAAACTGTATGGACTGAATAAGTGACAGAGGTTCAGTCACTATGGCCTAGGTATAAGGAGTATGCTGCACATGGCACTTTCCTATAGGGACCATCTAATAAAAAAAACAAACTAAACCAAAACATCCCTATATGATGAAGGGCAGACTGTCCACACCCATCATTTATTTCTCTCTTTCAGGTCTGGACTCCCGTGGGTTTCTCTTTGGCCCATCGCTGGCACAAAGATTCGGTATTGGGTTTGTGCTGATTCGGAAAAAGGGGAAATTACCGGGTCCAACAGAGTCTGTATCTTATGCACTGGAATATGGAAAGGTAACTGCATGCCAACACATTCAGCTGACCTCCTACAAAGCGACTGTGATAGCGACATCAGCTAGTTTGCCTGATGTTTGTGTGGTTCCCAAGTAAGCCTCATAGTAGTCTTGCATTGATCCATTATTACCAGGCATGTTGGTGAATGCACCACTATTATCCTATGTGTTCATTTTGAAACAGCCTCAGAGTGTCCTATGTGTGTCTGGCGCTTGAAACTGTCACTATAATGGGTCTCCTGCTGCTCATGGCGATCAGACTGTGGAGAGGCCGGGAGATGCCCGGCTGGGAGAGAGGTGTTACTAGGAGTATTGTATTCCGTTTTGAAGTTTGCCTGGAGAATTAAACAAATGGATGAAAAACAAAGTGACTAGAGCACTGGCGCTAATCCTGTATCTCCTGTATTTATATTTTTCATATATGAAAACCCATGACCATTAACTGGGTACTTTCCGAAGAGTCAAGAAGAGACCGCCATATGAAGGGAAGTGTTTTATTGTTTTGTCTATTTTGTTTACTCCATATAGTATATAGTACTGTATGCCAGATACAGGATTAGCGCCAGTGCTGTAGTCATTTTGTTTTTCATTGGCTTGTATTGTGAGGGTTAAAGGGTGATAACCCAGACTAGAGATTGGCAGCCCATAATTCTGTTGCGCCAAGGTTTGTTGTTCTATCCCAGTGTTGAGATTAAACAAACTGAATCGGCTATGGCTCCAGAAATGGTAAAAGCCAGATTTATTCTTTATAGCAATCCTCAAAGGTTATATAACCCTGTCCACTACACACATTGGACATTATGTATTATGAATTGGTGTATATGAGCTTCTAGGTCACTGGGAACCCGTAGTATATGATTGTAGACTGTTGCACATGGGAGTACTGAGCCAGGCCAGGGTGTCATTGCCAGTCGCTAACCCCTTCACTTCCCCGAAATTAACTACAAATAATTCATTGAAATCCACATGTCATCTTCAGGCGGAGATTGAGATACAGACTGATGCTGTGGCTGCTGGCCAGAAAGTTGTGATCATTGATGATTTATTGGCAACTGGAGGTAAACCATACATTAAATAACTGTCTTCTTGGGGGGCGTGGCCTGGGTGGGCTGGATGTAGGAAGCTAATAACTTAGCACCTAGGCCCTAATATCCTACACACTATCCTGATCCCTGTACCCGATCCCTGGCACTGACTATTTCCCTCAATACTCACCACTACCTACTCCAGGAGTCCTAGGGTCAGTCTGGGTGCGCTGGCTGCTGTGCTGTGAGAGCTGAAGATCTCTCCCTGCAGCGTCTCCTCGTCGCGGGCGCCATTTTGGATTCGCCCCCGTTGTCTGAGGCTGCTGCTGGCTTCGGCGCTCGTCTCCTCTCCTGTCCGGAGGGTGGGCTGGGGAGGTGAGGGACCCTCTCTCACTGCCTGCACAGTATCCTGCTTGCCGCTGCGGACCCGCGATTCCCGATCGCGGCCACCATCTTGGATCTGGATCAGGCTGAATTGTGGCTCCTGTCTTCAGTGCTGGGTGCAGCACACTGCTGGGGTTAGTGTCCTGGGCGGCTAGTGGGGTTGGGCTGATCCTCTCCCTGGATCTCTGGGGATACTTGGAAAATACAAGTCCTCCTCCTCCTGAACCCAGCTGCTGGCTACCACGCTGCACTGCTCTCCACTGCCTGCTGTTCCCTGCATCTGTCCCTGTGATCCAGTAATAATGGGAAAAAACTCCCAGCAGTCAGCTGCTTCGCGGCTGGAGAGGTTCTCCCGTTCTGGAACTGGCGGGGCTATGGGACCCAGCTCTTCAGGGACTCCGTCTCACTCTCAACCCTCCTCTCTGCCTACTCCTGAGGATTCTCCTTCGGAGCCTGAGATCACTATGCATAATTTAATGCAGGCAATCACCTCTTCAGAGAGAACGCTGTCTCGCAAGATTTCTGAAGTTCATGTGGAGCTTTCCCTTATCCGTCATGATATGCAGACGATGCAAGAACGTGTTGGTGAGGCTGAGATTCGTATCTCCACATTAGAGGATATCACTGCTCCGGTTGCGGGACGGCTTACAACCTTGGAGTCCCAGATGGTGGCCTGTCGTACCAAAATCTCTGATATAGAGGGCCGACTTCGCAGAAATAACATCCGTTTTGTTGGTCTACCCGAGAAGTCGGAGGGTTCTCAACCGGAGTCGTTTCTGGGAAAAATGGTTGGTAGATACCTTTGGCCGGGATCATTTCACTGCCCACTTTGCAGTAGAAAGAGCGCACCGTATTCCTGGTAGGGCTCTGCCTCCTGGCGCCCCCCTCGCACATTCATTGCCAAGATCCTGCATTTCAAGGACAGAGATTCAATCCTTCGTTTGGCTCGTCTACGTGGTCCTTTGGAATATAATGGAAATCGGGTGGCAGTGTTCCCAGATTTTTCTATGGATGTCCAGAAGTCTAGGTCCCAATTTATACAGATTAAACGTCGCTTACGTGATCTGGGCCTCTCCTACGCTATGTTGTTTCCTGCCCGTCTGCGTGTGGTGGCTGATGGACGATCTCATTTCTTTGATTCCCCACGTGAAGCTTCGTCGTGGCTGGATCTTAGGGGCCGTGGTGAAGATGCTCCTCCGGACTAACCTGGACTTGTTGTTCCGTGAGCTGTTTGTTCTTTAGATAGTCTGATGATTATTAGATTTTAGTTGCTCTCCAAGTGGTAATGTTGTTGTGGTACCCGTTTTATGCTGTAATCTTAGGTGCTGGGTGCCGGGGAGGGCAATTCTTTTCTGGGCCTGGCCGATACTCCACCTTACGGCCGAGGTAAGAATTGCTCCCCCCCTCTCTCTTACTCTTTATTATAGCTAAATAAAATAAGGGGTTTATTGGGTATTTTGTTTCGGGGTTAGTGGTAGGTTAGGGATTTAGGTATATCTGGTTGGTGTGGATATACAGGGTGGGTTGCGGGTTTTTTCTTCAGGGTTATTATATGGGAATTTATTTTATGTTTTTATTTTACGCCATTGCAATGTCATATTCTAAACTATTATGCTTTTATTTATTATATTTTCAGCTTCTACTGTGTTCTTTACTATGTAGTGCTGCAATGTCTCGCTGGTTGCCCCCGGCTGTGATGTCTCAGTTGTCTGTATCTCCTCTTCCCCCTGGTGTGTTGCTAACCCCATGATGTCTACTAGTTTAGGTTCCCCTCTCCAAATTCTCTCCTGGAATGTCCGGGGCCTCAATGACCGGGTCAAGCGCTCCTTAGTATTGACTCAGGTGAAAAAGGCTCAGGCTGATATTATTTGTTTGATGGAAACACATTTAGTGGGTGGGAAAGTCTTGGCTTTGCGTAAACCTTGGATAGGCTGGGCTTATCACTCCACACACTCCTCGTATTCTAGAGGTGTGTCAGTCTTTGTTTGTAGATCCCTAAGTTTTTGTGCTGGATGAAGTTAGAGTTGACCCCTTGGGTAGATAGGTCTTCATACAGGCATTTATTCACTCCTCCCCACTCCATATTCTTGCGGTTTATATTCCCCCTCCTTTATACTAGTGAGGTCCTGAAAAAGTCTGCTGAATTTATTTCTTTATCCCCTGATACCCCGGTTATCTTATGTCAGGGATTTTAATAATGTGCTACACCCTGCCCTGGATAGGTGGCGTGAAAGTTTGATTGTGTCTGGTCCCTCCCGTCATTCTTTTGCCAATTTAGTGGATGAGCTTGGGTTGGTGGATATTTGGTGGGTTCGGCATCCTCACTTGGCTCGGTACTCTTGCTTTTCAGCCTCTCATTCCTTTTCTAGGATTGATCTTGCTCTGATATCCGGGAGGCTGGTCCCACAGGTTGTGGAGGTGGAGTACCGGTCCCGTGGTGTGTCGGATCATGCCCCTTTAATACTGACTATTGATGTTGCTGCTCCACAAGGTCACTCTTTGTGGAAATGTAATCCTTTCTGGCTTACATTAATTGGTGCGGGCTCGGAATTGAAATCCCAATGGGCTAATTTTTTCACTGAGAACACTGGTTCTGTTTGCTTTGACATTTTGTGGGATGCCTTTTAAGGCTGTCTTGTGTGGTTCTTTAATTGGTAGGGTGATAAATATTAAAACTTTTCATAAGAAAAAGGAGACTGAGCTGGAAAATCGTTGTACTTTGTTGGAACAGAGATATCCGTCCCCGGGTTCTATTACTGCTAGATCCTCATATATGGAGGCCGCTAAACTTTTATCTGATTTCCTCTTAGATAAGTCCAGAAGACAACTGCTATTTGTTAGCCATAGTCATTATTCAGATTCTGATAAATCTGGTGCTTTCCTGGTGTATCTTTCTAGAGAGGTCCGACCCGCCACAGTCGTAGCTCAAATTTGGGACTCCTTAGGTAATTTGCACTCTTCTACACCTGCTATTACGAAGGTGTTTTATGAGTATTTTGCTAGTCTTTATTGCTCTCAGGCCCACTATACTTTAGATTAATTATTTGAATATTTGGGACACATATCCCTGCCATCTATTTCCCAGGACAGCAGAGCATTTCTTGACTCCCCATTTACTGTAGAGGAAGTTGGGGTTGCTGTTTCTTCATTTCCAGGAGGTAAGGCCCCAGGGGTGGATGGGATTCCCATTGAGATTTATAAGAAACATGCCCTTTTATTTTTTCCCAGGCTTCTTGACCTTTTTAATGAACTGTGTGACCTGGGTGCTCTTCCCTGTTCTATGTCAGAGGCCATTATTGTTATGATCCCTAAAACTGGCAAAGATCCCTTTGATCTTGGCTCTTATCGCCCTATCTCCCTCCTGTCTACGGATATTAAAATATTCACTAAAATGCTTGCACTTAGGCTTAGTAAGGTAATTTAGTGAGGTGGTGCATCCTGACCAGACTGGTTTTATGCCAGGGAAGTCTACCTCACAAAATCTTAGGAGATTATATTCGATTTTGCAGCTGGCGGACTCTGTGGATGACGGGGCAGTGGTGGTGTCCTTGGATGCCGCCAGGGCCTTTGATTCTGTAGAGTGGCACTATCTTTGGCAGATCCTGTTACGTTTTGGGATGGGACCTAGATTTATAGCTTGTGTTAAATTACTATATTCTTCCCCTTTTAGGGCGGATTTGTATTAATTGGTATGTTTCTCCTTCTTTTCGCCTCTCTAGAGGTACTAGACAGGGCTGTCCTCTTTCTCCGACTCTCTTTGCCCTGGCCATCGAGCCTTTGGCATGTCTTATCAGAAGTCACCCCAAAATACGGGGGATTCAGATACAGCAAATTTGTTGACAAAGTGGCTCTCTATGCGGATGACATGCTGTTATTCTTGTCTGATGCATCTGAGTCTTTGATCACCCTTCTCTCCGTGGTAGATTCTTTTGGACGGTTTTCTGGACTACACATTAATTGGGACAAATCTTGCATTCTTCTTGTTCATGGTCCTTCCACTCCTGTTGGTGCTGTGAATACTCCCTTGGAATGGACCTCCAGGTTTAACTATTTGGGAATTTAGGTAACGTCATCTATGTCGGACTTTGGCCCACTTAATGTCCAGCCACAAATTGACTTCTTGAAATCCAAGCTACACGTCTTGAATAAACTTCCCTTGACTGTTACAAGTCGGGTGAATTTGGTAAAAATGATTGTTCTCCCCAAATTTTTATGTTTTTCAGCAGGCCCCTGTTTATATCTCTCCTCGTATATTTAGACTGATAGTTATATCTCCTCTTTAGTTTGGGCAGAAAAACGTCCTCGAATAAAACTTAAGACCCTATGTAGACCTAGAGTGTTGGGTGGCCTAGCATTGCCGAATTTCCGCCTTTATTATTTGGCCTCACAATTGGTTCATCTACGGGGGTGGATTTTGGGTGAAGAGAGCCAGGATTTGCCTACTTTATTGGTACATACTGTTTCTAGAAGATGTTCCCCTTTGCAATTATTACTTGATGACAGGTGCCCTATGGGGGGGGAGCTCCATTGGTCACACAGGCTCATAAACTGTGGAAACAGGCCCGTGCTTTAGTGGGGGCAGAAGGTATTGATCCTGATTTATCTTTATGGCATTCTTCTGCTCTTGGAGAGCTGGCTCTATTACATTGTAGCTCGTTGTGGTCCACGAGGGGGGTTTTCTCCCTCGGACAGCTGTATAGTGATGGGGTCTTAAAAACTTTTGACACTGTTAGGACTGAATTTGGGGTCCCGAATTCTATGTTTTTCCGCTACTTACAGCTTCGACATGCCTTATCTGTCCAGTTTTCTTCTGGCCCTCCGCAACTTACTCCTGATCCAGTTAGGGCTGTGCTGCAAGCGACTAGTGGTAAGAGATTGATTTCTCGACTTTATTCCTACCTCCTAACCGTTAATTCTGATGACACCCTAGCAGCACTTAGACTTAAATGGGTGGATGATTTGGGTCCATTAGATGATGATGATGAGTGGTCTCTAATGTTGAATAGTCATGTGACTGCCACCTCTGCAGTGCGATTTCAACAGATACGATTTTTTTTATTACACAGGGTGTATCTTACCCCCCTATTATTGAATAGATTTGGATCTGGAGCTTCAGATTAGTGTCCTAAATGTTCTACTCCCCAGTGCTCATTTTGGCATCTCCTCTGGGAGTGCTCTGCTGTCCAGGTGTTTTGGTCCCAAGTCACTAACTGTGCACCAATACGGAATGTGGTATCCCCATTTTGTCCCCTAAAATGTGTATTTTTGGATTGGGTTTTGTGGACAGGGCTAATCGTTTGACGGTCCTGTATGTGATTAATGCAATGACTCTGGCAAAGGTTTGTATTGCCTGTATGTGGATGGCAGCTAGGGGCCCTACTTTTGCTGAGTGGTGTGGGTTGATGAATGAAGTGGTGGGGCATGAATGTTTTTTATATACTAAGCGTAACTGCATTCTCAAATATGAGCGTATTTGGGGCCCATGGATCTCATCTTCCCATTATGTTGGGGGAGGGGGGGGGGGGGGGGGTTAGCGACCAGCAAGACGGCACAATAATGTCTTGATATTCTGAGTTTTTTGTTTGACTTTTCTGCTACATTGAATAGCTGAGATTTCTTCTGTGCAGATATTCTGTTCTGTATTACTTATGTATTGGATTTGACTGTGCATTGGTATTAATGAGATTATATGTAAATGGCTGTTTTATTGTGTTTTTTTTTGGGGGGGGGGGATTTTGTTTCTTGTATTGAGTTTTTGATATGAAAAAAGTTTTATAAATAAACTCAAAAAAAAAAAAAACTGTCGTCTTAATTGCTGCGTTTCATTAATGTGTTAGCATTAGTGGTTTTTAATTTTTTATTATTCCCCCACCTTTTCCATGTGGTTTAAGAATAAGGGGATAGGGTTGGACCAATCTGGTTGTGAATGCACTTATCTGGCTATGCCACAGGTTCTCAAACTCTGTATTCAGGACCCCAAACAGTGCATGTTTTCCAGGTCTCCGCACAGAATCACATGTGAAATAATTAGCTCCACCTGTAGAACTTTTTAAAAGGTGTCAGTACGTAATGAATACACCTGGGCCCCTGCTGGATGAGCTGGAAAACATGACCTGTGGGTTCCTGAAAACCGAGTTTTAGAACCTCTGGACTATGCTATAACTCAGGGCTTGACAAATTTTTGTATAATCTAGGAGCCAGTTTTAAAAGTTTAGGAGCCAGACCATCGTCTGCGACCAAAATATATGAACACTTGTATAGACGACCATTGCAGAGGCATGCGTGGTGATCAGATTCTGCCACATGCCCAAACTGGTCTCTAATTCAAAATGTTACACCGTAGTGGCCCCGATTCAGATTATGCCAAGACTGTCATATCACGAAACCTACAAACAGTGGAAAACATAAAAATTCCATACATTGTGCCCTAGTCCTAATGGAACCCTCAGCTCCAGCACAGCAATGCTAACCTCTGTGCCACCCATATAATTCCTTGACACACTCAGTATGTAGATCATATCGCGTCACCTGTCCTTGGCAGGATAATAAAGGATAAACCAAACCTGCCTCTTATCCGTCTGCTGTGGCTTTTCCATGGCAATAAGTGCCACCCCCAGTTGTTGTAGAACTACACGTCCCAGCATGCCCTGTCAGTTTTGCTATTTGACCATGCTGGGATGTATAATTCAACAACAGTTGGAGGGGCTGCTTCTTGACCTCCCCAGTTGCTGTTTAGGCTAAAACAGACTAGCAAGTATGGCCTCTACTGGGCAGTGTCCCTTTGTAATGAATTCTGTATTAATAATGAAACCTATTTCATTGTTTACAGGGACAATGAGAGCAGCATGTGAACTGCTGAAAAGAAGAAATGCTGATATCCTGGCCTGCCTAGTGTTAATAGAACTGACATCGCTGAAAGGAGCAGACAAGCTGCACCCACATCGGGTACACTCACTGCTGCAGTATGAATAGGATTGTAGCATGGTGCTCACTGCAATACTGCTGGAACAGAGCATGGACTGAATGAAATGATGTACATAACTCTTTCCTCATTTACATTCACATGTTAGGGAAAATAGAATTATACATGTTTTTGCATACCCATAACTGAAAGCTATATCAGTATATATGGGGGGGGGGGGGAAATGCACTAGGGAATACTGCACAATAGTAGATTAATGGTCTGTATCTATGTGTTATCTGTGGAATATATTAGAGCAATGGTTCTCAAGCTTGGTCCTCAGGACCCCACACAGGTCATGGTTTCCAGGTTACCCAGCAGGTGTACTCACTGACACATTTTAAAAGAGACACAGATGGAGCTAATTATTTCACTTGTGATTCTGTGAGGAGACCTGGAAAACATGCACTGCTTGAGGAATGAGTTTGATAACCTGTGGATTAGTGGTGCTCAAGCCCAGTCCTCAAGGCACCCTAATGGTCCAGGTTTTAAGTATATCCAAGGTTGAGCACATATGGTTAAATCAGAAGACAGGTACCAATTAAGTCACCTGTAACCAAGCATGGCTAGCCTTAAAACCTCTGAAATAGACTAATGCGGAACATTGCACCCCAGTCAGCTGGCACTTTGGTCTTGATCCGCTGTCCATGGGAAATGCACCCACCGGTAGAGGCAATGATTGCAGCAGTACAATATGCATATGAAAGTTGGTGACAGTATCATGATATGGGTGTGGGAATGTACTGATGTCTAAGTTGAAGCTAGTACGTTTTGTGCATAAACTGTACTATGGAAGTGACCTGTGTTCAGCATTACATATTTGGGGGAAGAGGAGAAATCCTGTCAGGACTGAGCTATATAAGAAAGTTGAATGGAAGGTAGTACAGAAGACTATAGTTTAAGACTTCCATATGGGAGGAAAGCATAAGTCAGCCACGTTGTGCACAGACTTATACCCCTTTTACACCAGAGCAAAAACCTGGGTTTTTCCTGGGTCGCAGCTCAGTGTAAAAGGGTCCCTGAAAAATAACCTGGGTCAAGTGACCCTGCAATCCAACCCAGGTAGCTACCTGGGTTGGACCCAGGTAATGGTGCAGTGCAACCCAGGTTATCTGATCTGGATCATGCCTAAAATGAGCGGATTGGTGGTTGTGGAGCAGTCATCTCCCACTTTTTATGACCTCACAGGTTTAGCAGGGCAGACCTGAGTTCAGTGTGAACAGGGCTGACCTGGAAGTAACCCAGATCAAAGGTGCAGTGTAAATGGATCTGACCAGGGTTGGAACCATGTCCAAAAACCCAGGTCGGACCTGGGTTTTTGGTGGAAAAGAGGTATTTTTCAGCCTTTTCCATGGCCCTGTTCTGCCTCTATAAAGCAGCCATGTGTGTGGCTTTAGTTTATTACCCCATAGGGATCAATGATCTGTAAGAGCAATGACACCATTGTCCGCACATTACCTTACGCCAGAGGATCCCCAACTCTGCCCTCAAGGCCCCCTAACAGTCCAGGTTTTAAGGATATCCATGCTTGACCACAAGTGACTTAATTAGTGCATCAGTTTGATTTAACCACCTGTGCTCAACCATGGATATCTCTAAAACCTGAACTGTTGGAGAGTCTGGAGGACCATGTGCATTTGGGAACCTCTGGGTTACACAGGGAGTATATTTATCTGTAGTACAAGAGTCCATTCCACACCTTTTAGTCTTCCTGCCACCCTAATAACCAGTCTCTGCAAATTATTGGTATAATTACACCCCTGCCATAATAGAAAAATAAAATACAACTGTAAGCTAACAAACAGGGGCTTCCTCACGCAGAAGAATCCATGATGTGATTGGATGTAAATGGCCAATCACAATTGAAGTGGTGTTTGTTTAGATCTGCTCAGGTAACCCAGTTATGTGCAAGGGGTGATGTCACCTCCTATGTACTTGGCCATCTAACATTGTACATCCATCTACACACCCTGTGGGGGCCTGATGTAAAAAGTGTACTGTCAGAAGATGTTGCCAGCATTCATACACCTTCCCAACACTAAACTAAGTCACTCCCACTTTTTTTTTTTTTTATATATATATATATATATATATATATATATAAATACATACACACACACACACACACACACATACATACATACATACATACATACACACACAGATTTTGTGGCTGGTTGACTAAAGCTGGCCACACATCTAAAGATTCTGTCCAACCAGCCAGCTAGTTGATTGGTTGGAATGAGAATCTGGTAACATATGGGAGTAACTGATGATCAGCAATTTGCTCCTAAATGCCAGAAAACAGATGAAAATGGTCGTCAGACAAGTTTGTTAAATGTTTGATCTAAACAATTTGTTCAAACAGTTTTTGTCCATTTTCCGGCATTTGGGAGCAAATTGCTGATTGTTATTTGCTTTCATACGTTACCAGATTTTCATTCCAACCAATTAACTAGTTGGATGTAAGTTGGTCTAGTGTGGCCAGCTTTAGTCTCCATGTCACCTGCCTTATCAGCCACAGAACCTGTGTAATTCATGTCCTCTAAAGTAAAGGGATTATATGGCAAGTTTTAATCATGGGTGACTGTGCACAATTATTACCACCATCTAGTAGCAGTCCTGAAGAGTAGGATATATAGGGACTGTACTAGTCATATAACAGCTGAACATTATCACTGGCTATAGGAGCATTTCCTCCCTTAGTGGTGGCATGATGAGGGCACATCACTCAGGGACAAGTGTGTAAGGAGATTGATGTGGACACCAGTCTGATCATCACCCTGTCTCACCATAAGCAGTACATTCCTTCCACCACCAATAGCCAACAAGAATCTGCACTAGTATAATTTGCCTTCTATGTCTCATCTGGTGAATGAGGGAACTAGACCATGGTTAATAGGCTCTCTCTAATTTACTGTGATCAGTACTGAAAGTATTGTTCCATTGCAGCAGTTTCAATTAATAAATAAGTGTATATTACAGCAATTTGATTAACCTGGAACCAAAAAAACTTTCAGTTGCCGCATGCGAAAACACTAAGTTAGTGTCACAGCCAGTGGCAGTGTAACTTAATGTTTCACATACACAGAATATAGGTATGCTGCATATTGTTTTAATCAGCAGAAGCTGCTTGTGCTAACTATTTGCATCGCTTTGCGGATAAGACGCACTTGAAGGTAAAAAGTCAAAGACGCTCGGTGCTACCAACTCACACGCATTATGTAATGCAACTTGTAGCGCATGGAAGATAGATGGACACTTTCAGCACATCTACAGTATAGTCCTGCATTCTTTTTTCAACTACTATAAATTGTCCCTGTTTTATCCATACTTTAAATTGTATGGAGTACAAGAAATAGAATACTACGGGAGAAAATTCAATTCAGTGCGATGTTTATTAGCGACAGGATGAAGCTCCCACAGCTATTCAATACACCACACTGTTTGGCCAGGCAAAGGATTTCTTGCACATCCTGCACCCGCCCCCGGGGAATGCAAGGCAAAATATGACAGAAGTGCCAGGCATGCAGCAGTTTGCTGGCTTAGCCCAGAGCTAACAGCCGCACACCCGGCACTTTAGTAGGAGAATGCTGGTTACTGCACCTTAACACCCAGGTTAAGTCACAAGAACCGGTATTGACATACCTGCTTCCCGACAAGGCACACAGCATATCAAATAGCTGCAGGAGCCACTTTAACAAGACTAGCCACCATGCTTGGCTGCACACAGCCAGTCACAGCACCTAGAACACTGCTAGTTCTCCTGCACACAGCCAGTCACAGCACCTAGAACACTGCAAGTTCTCCTGCACACCTTAGCAGTGGGATGTGAGGGAAGACAGGTACCATGCACCACCTGTACTTAATCACCACACCACCCCCCCAAATCCTGCTACAGTACAAGAATTGTACTATTATAATAACTTGCGAGAATGATGAAACCTGCAAATAAAAAAAAATAAAAACAGAAGAATGTTTAGTAATGCAAATTAGTTTAATCCAGAGGAAAATATGAAAAATTTGCTCTTTACTGCTAAAAAATATAACTGTAGTTTAGAACTGTGCAAAATAAAATAACTAGGCTTTATCCAGTCGACGAGTCCAACAATGATCCACTAACAGAGGTCAGATATTAAACAAGTGCCATTTGCACGCCATAAAATGAGGAAAGATTCCTTTGTAGGTGGTTTAGTATAGGAGGAGAATAAATCTGTAACAGCAGAAATGATCATTTCCATAAAATGTCCATTTAAAAATTGCACATCTATATATAAAAAAAAAAAGTCTCAAGAATAAAAAAAAAAAAAACAAGACAGCCGGCAATTTCCCAGAACGCTAAAGTCACTGGGACTCTTCTTCCTTCATCTTCTTAGCCAACCTTTCTAATATAACATTCAGGTCCGTAGTCTTGTTTAGCTTGTAGTAAGTTTCGTTTCTGACAGAATGAATGGCAAGCCAGCCTGGGATCAGCTCCACCAATAGCAGAAGGTGTTTCTCCATGTCTCCTGCATGAAGGGGATTATATAGATCAGCACATTAAAAATGTGACCCAAACAGAATACACTCAAGTACAAGGCTGGGTGAAAGACAAAAACAAACCTTCAACAATAAGTGTTGTCCATGACTCGGACCATTTATACGACATAGAAAACTAGTTATTCTTTACATCATTATGCATTTCATAAAAGCAACTTTTTAATATTCCATTAGGCAGGACAATTAAGCATTTTCTTTGCTTAGTGCACCCTATTTATATGCAGTTTAACCATAGGCAACATGCAAATTATGGCATCAGAATACAGTAGTGGTTCCCAAACTCAGTCCAGGTTCTAATTATATCCATGCTTGAGCAGTTGGTTATATCAAATTGTCAGTTACTAATTAGGCCAACTGTGCCCAAGCAGTGATATCCTGAAAACCTGGACTGTTTGGATGCCAATGGAATACAGCAAAGGTACAGCTCACCAGCCTCATAATATCAAGCTGCAAGCAAACGTAACTGCAAAAACCTGTCAGGATGACCAAAGCTGTAACCTCTGGACTGCAGTCTGTCCTCCAGTTTGTAACCAGGAGTTGCAAGTGACCACAGGTAGTACGGCAGCTATAAGAGAAGCCCACTGGATGACACAAGGGGGATGTTTGTCTCACCTGAAGACATGGATGAGCAGTAACTGGAAATTATTTTGTTGCATACTATCTCTACAGTCAGGGCTGGCTTCTTCTCTGCCACAAACACATTGCGAAGAATACGGGCCAACTCCGGCAGCCTAGACATCATGAGGAGACGTTCTTCCTGCTGAGGTTTACGGGTCATCACAGCGTGAAGCTTCTGCATCTCTTTAGCCCGAATCTGAAGGGGGGAAACATTAAAATATTGCTAATCATGTAAGGGATCAGGATGTACTCAATTATAGGCACAAAAGCTGAAGACTTGGCTAAGAATACACCAAACTAGAATAATCCGTCTCCCGTGTTGAATTTTTAGAAAGCCCCACTCAGGCATTCCCCAGCAAACAGGTGTGTATCAACAACCTACCCTCTCCAGCAGGGACTGGGACACTCCTTTCAAGGCGCCTGGTGTGGACACAGGTTTAGGCCCCTCCTCCAGCACAGGTTTCTGGTCTACAACATTGCTCTCCGCAGTTCTCAAAGCTAGATTCGCAAGAGCTTTTTCCATCTTCATGAGAAAAAAAAAAAAGTAAATGTACACAACCAATTCCAATAAACATTGTACAACAAGACTACAAATGCAGTTTAAAAGGTTACCTAGCTGGAGCAACATGAATCTAGCTGCACAAGCGTATGAATGGTTTGCTTTGAGTACTACACAAGGACTTGAGCAAGCATTTTTTGCTCAATGAAAACATTAGGTAAAAGCTTCAACATTTTCATATTACATGTACAGATGAACACATTGAAAATGAACCACACAGAATGCTGGACAGAAGCTGTTATTTTAATAGGCTCTGTGCGTGCAGTATAGCCATGTAAAAATATGAGATATGGTAAGAACTTACCCTTGTTATCTCTATTTCTACGAAGTCCATAGGGTTCCACAGGATACCTTGGGGTATAGGTGTGACGTCAGTCGCAGGGCACCAAAGAGTTAAGCTTTCAGCCTCCCAGGATGCACTAGGTCCCCCTCCTATACCCCGCCCCCGGGCCAAGGCACCTCAGTTAGTTACCAAGCCATAGGCCGGAGGAGGAGAAGGAAGAGAGAGAACAAAGATCTGGACACATACAAGAATCACATTCTCACCACAGGGAGACGGAAAACCGGTGACCAGAGCAAAGCCCATCTGCAGCACAGGTGCGACAGGGCGGGAGTCCTGTGGAACCCTATGGACTTCGTAGAAATAGAGATAAGGGTAAGTTCTTACCATATCTCATATTTTCTACTTCAGGGTCCATAGGGTATCCACAGGATACCTTGGGGATGTCCCAAAGCAGTATCCTTTAAGGGTGGGGACGCTCCTGTGCAGAAAGGAGAATCCGCCGCCCGAAGGAAGCATCCTGAGAGGCGAAGGTGTCAAACCTGTAATACCTCACGAAGGTATGGACAGAAGACCACGTAGCAGCCTTGCAGATCTGAACTGCCGAGGCACCACGTCGAGCTGCCCACGAAGGACCCACAGACCTAGTGGAATGAGCCTTCAGAGAAGGAGGGACCGGTAGGCCTTCATGAAGATAAGCTTCAGAAATAGCCATACGGATCCAGGCTGCCAAAGTTTGCTTTGAAGCAGGCCAACCCTTTTTACAGAAGCCATAGGGGACAACAAAGCGTCCGACTTCCTAAACAAAGAAGTGCGGTCAACATAAGTCCTTAAGGCCCGCACAACATCCAAAGAGGCCTCACCCACGGAAAGACCCGGTGAGTTAAAGGCCGGAACAACTATTTCCTCGTTAATATGAAACTGGGAAACAACTTTGGGAAGAAACTCGGGCCGAGTGCGGAGCACTGCCCTGTTCCCATGAAAAACCAAGAAAGGGGGTCTACAAGAAAGAGCCCCTAACTCAGAAACACGTCTGGCTGAAGCAACGGCCAGAAGGAAAACAGTCTTAGCTGTTAGCCATTTAATATCCACTGAGCCCAGTGGTTCAAACGGCGGTCCTTGGAGAGCCCTCAGGACCACAGCCAAATCCCAAGGCGCCACAGGTGGAACAAAGGGCGGCTGAATACGGAGAACACCTTGCATAAAGGTGCGCACATCCGGGATTGTAGCAATCCTACGGTGAAACCAGACAGATAGGGCCGAAACCTGTACCTTCAAAGAAGCAAGGCGAAGCCCATGATCTAGTCCCGCTTGCAGGAAGGCGAGAATCCGAGACAGACGAAACTCCCGCGGTGCATAACCTCTCGGTCGACACCACTGGAAGAACGTATGCCACACGCGATGGTATATCCTCGCGGAAGACGGTTTCCGAGCTCGTAACATGGTACGCACCACAGAGCTGGAAAACCCCCAGGACCTCAGCATGGCCGTCTCAACAGCCACGCCGCCAAAGACAGCCGAGTCAGGTCCGGGTGAAGACAAGGACCCTGAGACAGAAGGTCCGGTCGTAGCGGCAACCGCAGAGGACTGTCCACGGACAGACCCTGAAGGTCTGAGAACCAGTGCCGTCTGGGCCACGCGGGAGCTATCAACAGGAGCGTCCCTCCTTCCTGTTTGAATTTCCGGATTACCCGTGGAAGAAGGGAGACCGGAGGGAACAGGTATGCGAACCTGAACGTCCACCGGACGGACAGAGCATCCACCAGAGACGCCCCTTCGTCTCTTGTGCGAGACCCGTACACCGGCAACTTGTTGTTGTGCCGGGACGCCATGAGGTCGATTTCTGGAAGACCCCACCTGTCCACCAGTAGTTGAAAAACGTCCGGGTGCAGGGACCATTCCCCTGGATGAACGTCCTGGCGACTTAGAAAGTCCGCCTCCCAATTTAGCACTCCCGGGATGAAGACCGCTGATATGGCCGGAAGATTGCGCTCCGCCCAAACCAGGATCCGAGAGACCTCTACGAGAGCCGCCCGACTGCGAGTTCCTCCTTGCCTGTTTATGTAGGCCACGGTGGTAGCATTGTCCGACTGGACCTGCACCGGGTGACCCTGGAGAAACCGCTGTGCCTGCAGGAGAGCATTGAAGACCGCACGGAGTTCCAAGATATTTATTGGAAGCTCCGCTTCTGTCGGTGTCCACCTGCCCTGGAACAAGTGTGGACCCGAAACTGCTCCCCAGCCCCGAAGACTG
Organism: Taudactylus pleione; assembly: GCA_031769625.1. Lineage (NCBI taxonomy): Eukaryota > Metazoa > Chordata > Amphibia > Anura > Myobatrachidae > Taudactylus > Taudactylus pleione. The sequence goes on along the minus strand of JAUIMM010000429.1, from coordinate 380,574 downwards.
GCGTCCGTTGTCAACAGGACCCAATTTGGAACCCAGAACGGACGTCCCTTGTTGAGGTGGGTCGTCTTTAACCACCACGCAAGGGACAGGCGAACCTCCGGGGTGAGCACAATCGTCTGGAACTTCAGAGACTGAGGCAGCCCGTTCCACTTGGACAGGATCAGGTGCTGCAGAGGTCTGGAGTGAAACTGGGCGTATTCCACCATGTCGAACACCGACACCATGGAGCCCAGTAACCTCATCGCCGAGTGTAAGGACACCCGGCGGCTGTGCAGACAACTGCGCACCCTTGACTGTAAAGCAGAGATCTTGTCCTCCGTCACGAAGATCCTTTGCTGTCCCGAGTCCAATAAGGCTCCAAGATGCAGAATCCTCCGAGACGGGATTAGAGTGGACTTCTGCCAGTTGATTAGCCAGCCGTGCCATTGCAGCAGTGCAATGGTCAGGTCCAAGTGGTGTAACAGGAGCTCTGGAGATCCTGCCACCAATAACAGGTCGTCCAAGTACGGCAACATGCGGACTCCTTGCAGCCGCAGAGAAGCCGCCATGACCGCCATAGCGTCCTGTATGTCCAATGACACCATGTAGTCCCCAGGTTCCAGCGCCAGAATGATGGACCGTAGGGTCTCCATCCGAAACTTCGGGACCCGCAAAGACTTGTTGAGTGCTTTGAGGTTGAGAATCGGACGATATGACCCATTGGGTTTCTGTACCAAAAATAGATTTGAATAGAAACCCTGGCCCCTCTGGGAGAATGGAACAGGCACTATAACTCCAGCCTGGAGCATAGTGTGCAATACCTTCCGCAGCTCCGTAGCCTTGTTCCGGTCTGATGGTAGACCCGTGGTGAAGAATCGAGCCGGGGGTCTGTGCCGGAAGGAGAGGGCGTACCCGTGAGAGACCACCTCCAGAACCCAAGTGTCTGTCGTAGTGAACGACCAACACCGGGAGAACTGCAGCAGGCGGCCTCCCACCCTGGGATCCCCCAAGGGGAGACCCGGACCGTCAGGCCGCAGGCTTGTCATCTGGCTTGGGGGCCGGACGTCTGGTACTCCATGCCTGTTTCCGGGGCTTGACCGATTTCTTAGGGCCAGCCTGTCGAGGAAACGACTGTGGTTTGGGCCTGCCCTGGGCCCTAGATGACCGAAAGGACGATGGTCCAGAACCAGAAGGAGCAGCGGCCGACGGGAGACAAGCAGATTTGGCTGCCGCCAGCGTGGCCACAATCTTATCCAGATCCGGACCAAAGAGAACTTCTCCGGTAAACGGCAACGCTTCCAGACCTTTCTTGGATCTGCGTCCGCCTTCCAGGATCGCAGCCACAAGGTGCGACGAGCAGCTACCGCTGCTGAAGAAATTCTAGACACCAGAGTACTAATGTCTAGAGCCGCCTCGTTGATGTAGGTGGCCGAATCACGGAGATTGCCAATCAACTCCGCCTGTTCGGCCGGACAGTCGGATTCAAAAGAAGCCTCTAATGAATCCGCCCAGCGCTCCATCGCTCTGGCAACCCAGCAAATGGCCATAGCCGGCCGTGCTGCCCCCCCTGCAAGGGAATAAGCGGACTTCAGGCAGATTTCTACCTTGCGGTCCGTAGCATCCTTAAGGGAGGACATGGATGGCATCGGCAATGTGGCACTACGGACAAGACGGGTCACGTGAGAATCCACCTGTGGAGGGGATTCACACTTAGCAAAATAATTATCCGCGAACGGATAAGCCACCGCCAGGCGTCTCTGCGGCTGGTATCTTTTGCCAGGTTGTTTCCACGCCTCCTCTAAATGGTCCACCAACTGACCCGAAAGAGGAAAGACTGTGGCATCGCCCTTCACATCTTTGAAAAAGGCATACTTAGATTTAGCCGCTGGGGGAACTTCGTCCTCAATCACCAAGGCTGTGCGGACCGCCCGAATAAGTCCAGGAATATATACTTTGGACTTAGCATCAGCGTCCTTAGTATGGAAAGGTTCCTGATCGTAAGGATCCAGAATCTCCCCATCATCAGACGTCCCTTCGTCATCCTCATAAGGAGCGGACAGAGACGCCACCGGCCTTTTATGAGGCCGCATCACAGACTCCCCTTGCAACACATCCGACAAGTGCTGTACAGAACTCGTCAGGGAGTTAACCCACGCTGGCTCCTGAGAACCCGGGAGCGGGGAAATAGGGAGACTGTGGGGTACCACCAATTGTCGTGGGAACCCCTGCATGGGTGACGACACCACAGACTGCTGGGACAAACCCATCGGAGTAAACGCGGGCTGCGGAGCTAACTGGCCCACTAAAGCTGTTAACGCCTGAGCGAAACAAGCCCAGGGCGGCTCCTGTACCGGTGCTGTAACCGTAATAGGCCGCGCCATGGACAAACACTGCCGGCAAAGGCCCTCCGCGCTACCCTCCCCCTCCGCTAACGGTACTTTGCACGTGGTACACTGTAGCCGGAGGGGAAAATCACTTTCAGACATGATGGCACCACGTATGTGACCTCTCTCACCAATTAAGTATTAAATAGGCGAGAGACCACCCTGCAGCACCGCACCGCAAGGGCTTTAGCAGAAAGAACAGGGACAGTAATAAAGCTGACAGTTTAGAGAAGAAAAGTTACAGGCAGCGCTAGCACAGTCACATACAATGCAGAGAAATGACAATTCCTGCACTAACAGCGCTGATCACTCAACTACACAGACACAGGGCCTGGTAGGACACAGCGCTGCATACACAGACCTGAGCCACAGCGGAGGAGAGGTATGCGGGGGGACCCAGACCACGATGCTTCCTTCCAGACTTCCAGCAGCGTTCACCATGCGTTGCAGAGAAGATGGCCGCCGAGGAGCAGAGAGAAGCTGGCCTGGGGGAGGAGCGCTGACACAGGACCAGTCAGCACAGTGCAGAGAGGGCTGTGTGCAGCGGGGGAGGCGCCGGCTGTGAGACAGGGAAGGCGCGCTCCCCTGGCATGCATTTAACCCCTGGGACGCCGCAGCGCTACCGCTCTGCTGCGGTCCGCTGTCCCAGGGGGTAGTGGAAGCGCAGGTTGGTCGCCTGGCTCCACGCTGCAGCCAGTCCCCAGGGAGCCCCCTGCCTGGGGACTTAGGACCATGTGATCAGCGGGGACCCACCGCGGGACCCCGCTGCTTACCTCTGTCCCCCTTGAATCCGGCCATGGTCCGGAACATCTGGGGTCACCGCTAGCTGTGACCCCAGACGCCCACCAGCATCCCCGGATCAGTACCGGCGTTCTGGTACCGGCGGGGTGTAGGGAAGACAGCATGGACGTCAGGACTGACTGTCCATGCTGTTCATCCAGATGTGCAGCCACAGCTGCATGAAGAAAAAGCTTCAGGGGCTCTTCTAGCCCCCACTCCAACAGGTGCACCCGACTCCGGCCGGGCACCAAACTAAACTGAGGTGCCTTGGCCCGGGGGCGGGGTATAGGAGGGGGACCTAGTGCATCCTGGGAGGCTGAAAGCTTAACTCTTTGGTGCCCTGCGACTGATGTCACACCTATACCCCAAGGTATCCTGTGGATACCCTATGGACCCTGAAGTAGAAATTACTAAGTCCTGATAGGGAACCCAAACCAGGACTTCACACATTTCTGCCTGCCACATCAGGAAGGAAAAAAGCAGAAATGTCAGCACCCACTTGCATCCTGACAATTGAATTTCTCCATTGAGCACCCAACACTGACAGCCACCGGCACTAACAAATTAATTGCCCCTATGGGAGCTTTTTTTTTTTTTTTAATCAAAACTTCACACATGCGCAAGTTTACTTTACACACTCACCTTAGGTGTCATCATACCACGTGCTTTGTTCAACACCTCCTGTGCCGTGGATATCTTGTTTACTGGTGGTGGGAGCGGGAGCTCGGCTGGCAATATATCTGGTATTTCATCAACGTTGAACCGTGGGTGCCAGCGGGTAAGCTTGTCATCAGGCACCACCATTGGAGGATTCAAGGAAGCCAAGAAAGACTAATAAAGGGGTAAGTTGATTATTGAAAGTAAAATTTGCATTTAAAGCAAGAAAGGGGGTAATTTTTTTTTTAGGGGGGGGTAATGACACACTGAACATTTACTCAGCTGAAGCACCACCACTTACTCTGTGGTGCAGCTTTACTATGTTGGTCAGGCTTCGATGGAATTTCCGTCTGCGGTCCAAGAGGCAGCTTACTGTGAGCTGAGGGCGCCCCTCCAATTTATCGTCTGCGAGGACATGTATGTTAAATAGTTAAGTGCTAAAAACATGTTTACTCAATTAAGGCTGTAAAGAAAAAAGTTCAGAGTTCCTAGAAGAAGTACCTCCTACTCACCCTCTGGCACTATTGGGTCCATGGTAAGTTGGTAGTCTGACTTCTTCATCCCGTCCTTGTAGGTTGGTATGTTCTTCTCCTGTCTGAACTTGTAGGCAGTAGGATAAACAGTTTTGATCTGTCCCACATTGCGCTCCTCAAACTGCCTGTGGGGAGAAGAGTTGGGTTACACAAGATAACGGCACAAAACAACTTTACATTTGTACTACAAGAGAAAGCAAAACCACAACTTACTTTCTCAACATATCTTGGACTCCCTGCTTCACTTTGGAGAAGGTGATGGTCTCCGAGCGATTGAACAGCATGCCAACAATAGTGTCCATGCTCCGGAACATCTCAGCAAGAACTTTGTACCTGTACGGCAGCGACAGTCCAGGGGGAACATCCTGGGCAAGTGTATGGAAGCGCTGATAGGCCGGAGCCTTCTCACTAGAACAGGAAAATGTAACCTTTTACAAGCTCATTCTATTTTGTAAAGGAAATTGTAAACGTTACTAGAGCTATAACAAAAGAAAGGCAAGAGCATTGTCTGCATTGGAGCTACCTTTCCTCCTTAGGCTGCTCAGTCTGCTGGAGGTTCCCCTGTTCATCTGCAGTTTTCCTCCCTCTGATCTTGGTCTCGAGCTCTTGGGCTTGTTTGAGCTTTGCCTTCAGGTCTGAGATGGTCACCTTGCTCTGTGCAGGTGCAGCTGGAAGTTTAACTTTCTGGGAAAGCTCCTGAATCCTTTGCAGTCGGGACTTTAATTCTACAAGATTCTCCTTGGAAGGGAGCTATAGGAAAACCAGATCACAGATAATGTACAGGTTAAGCGTGCCTCTAAAATAGCTTAGTAATTCGCCATCTGGCAGATGTTAGAGTAGACAATCACATGTTACCACATGCACCTACTGCACGTAAGTCAAGGGACATATTTGAACAATTTAAGAATAGGGACATGTTACTGACCATCTGTTCTTATTAAAATGTCTGGGCTTTCCTATGCAGCAAACCAGCAAACTACACAGGGAATTTTGACTGACTAACATTGGTCACCACATTAAATCACCACACTACAACGGTATCAGTTTATTGAACGCTTATAACACGAGGTATCTTAAGTCACCTGATTCCCTCTTGGTTATTTCATAATTTATATGTACAGTATTACATGTTAATTATACAAGCACCTCTTGAAACATGGTCTCTGCACATCTATCTAGACACCCAGTCACCTTCAGCAAGAGTCAGGCTGGATGAAGATAACCACTCACCAATACCCAGTAGGCACAAAACATTTATAGAAGAAAAAAACAAATCTTATCCTGTCTTTCTGCAAACTGCAGTCCATGTAAGAGAAGCAACAGCCTGAAAGCCAAGTGCAGCGTATCACTGGTTACGCCGCAGTTACACCGCCTGCTTTGTACAGGAAAACCGGGTAATCGTTTCTGTAGCCAAAAAACACAGGCATGGAAAGCATCAGTTGGACAAAGTAGGGGCTCTATTTAACCAGGAGTCTGCTAGCACAATTCTGCAGTTTACATATTACTGCTATATTCTGCACAGCTTAAAGAAAGTTTACTACTTAACAGACAGTGGGAAGCTACATGTAACACTAAAAATCATTGTGAATTCCATAGCTGGCTTTGATGATAAATTCCCTATTGCCGGCTATGAAGCGATATGTAAAGCTGGCTGACGCATTTAAACCCTCACTGGCAAGGTTAGGCTCTGTTAGAGGACACCACTAGACAGTCACTTATAAATATCAACTATAGAGTTATCACTGCATAGTAAAGTGATACTAAAAGCAATCACCAGCAACTATTTCATAATATGAATGAAATATGCTGCAAGACAAACCTTGACATCAGTCCCACATGGGCTACTCTTCAATCCACCACTCTTTGGAGAAAGGGTCACATTAACCAAGTCCTTTATTTTCTTTCCCAGAGATGGAGGGGTCGCACACTGGATTTCAGCTTTGGAGCATGGACTGGAGAACTGAACAAAAGGAATATTTCTTAGTGATTACACAATCAGGGAACATTTTCACTAACTTTCAGCAACTCTGTAGTAACAATACACAAGATACAAAACGGATCAGGGTGTCTGGCATGGAAGTTCTTTATTTACACAAGAGAGGCACACAGCACTTTGCTTTGATTGCCTAGCCAACCTGTGGCTCTTCAGCTATGGAGAAACTACAAATCCCAGCATACCCTGCCAGTTAAGCTGGAGTCTAAATTCTATGTCTAAATTTCCTTCGCGGAGAGGACCCAGACATCCGATACTCTCCAACGTCATTCACTACCATCCATGTGTGCATAGAGGGGGAATATAGTCTTGTAGCGAGCGTAGCAAGTCACCGAGCCCACAAAGGGACAACTTTCTTCTTTACGTGGCCTTAATGGGCATGGAACTGTACTTCTGGCCTCACTCACGTCACTTCCAGCTCCCTAGCGAGAAGGGGAAATAAGCTCTACCCTAAAAACATGGCTGGGCATGCTAGCACTTCTTAACAGCTGGAGAGCTGGCAGAGAGCCACAGGAGCAAACAGTGGTGCAGGGGGATAGACATGGCTTCAGGTGGGGAAGAGGGGAACACTGCCTAGGGTGGGGTCTGGGGTACAGCCCCAGGTAGTGTCAGATTGCAGGGGGCATGAGGACAGTAAGGGGTGAGGTCAGGGGGGAACAGTGAGAGCTTCAAGTGAAGGCAGTGTGAGGGGGCAAGGGGACATGGCCTTAGGTGCAATCAAGGTGGCACAGGGGAGGTAGCAGGGAGACAGCCACAGGTGCATTCATGGTGGTGAAATTGGGGAAGGTGATAGGGTTCAGGGAATCAGACACAGCTGCAGTCAGGGGGGCTCAGGTGCAATCATGTGACAGCTTCAGAAGGGATTAGGTTTGTGGTTGGGGTCAGGGGGAGACATGGCCTCAGGTCAGGTCAGACTGGACAGTGGGAGCACAGGGAACATGGCCTCAGGCATGGCAGGGGAGACAGCCTCAGGCTGGAGGGTGGGGCATTGCCTCAGCTGGGGTCAAATTGAAGGGTGGGGGCAGGGGTGACATGGTCTCAGCTGGGGTCAAATTGGAGGGTGAGGGCAGGGGTGACATGGTCTCAGCTGGGGTCAAATTGGAGAGTGGGGGACGGGGTGACATGGTCTCAGCTGGGGTCAAATTGGAGGGTGGGGGACATGGCCTCAGGCTGGAGCATTGCCTCAGCTGGGGTCAAATTGGAGGGTGGGGGCAGGGGTGACATGGCCTCTGCTGGGGTCAAATTGGAGGGTGGGGGGACAAGGCCTCAGGGGGGGGGGGCAGCGGGACACATCCCTCAGGAGTAGGTCGGGTACCTGGGGTTCTTCCTCCGGTAATCTAAGCCTTTTACGAGCGGAGCTCTTGCCCTGCACCCCTGGGCGGGCGGCCTCCGGGTCAGAGTCCTGGCGGCTGCGCTTCTTAGTACTCCGCTTGAGAGACACGGGGGCTTCATTGTCCGCTCCCCGCTCCGGGCTGCAGGGCGGACGCAGCAACTCCTCCAACTTCTGACTACGGGTAACGGTGCGGGGCTCCGCCTGAGCCTTCCTCCGTCTGGTCTCCAGCGGTCCCCCCGCCGCCGCCTGATGCTTTCGCTGGGCAAAGAAGTCGGTGACTCGCATCTGCGCCATGGTGTCCGCTAATCTGTACCGTGCTCGCCGGAAAGACAGAGATAATGCTGATGGGGATCTGTCCACTTCCGTGCTCTGGGGGCGACGCGCGAAACCGCTCTGGGTCACTGCCCCGTCCGTGACGTCACGCCCGCCGATTCCTGCTATTGGCCCCAATCCAGGAAAAGAACTCCGTGTGGAACTCGGATTTCGCGGGCAAAACTACCACGTGATCGGCTATCGGAATGTTCCACTGAGTCTGGGGGCCGCTTCGTCAGCAAGGGGCGGGCATGTAGTTGGTTTATCCCAGAGTAGTGTCACGGTCTCTAGTTCATTTAGTACAGGTTCTCAAACTCGGTACTCAGGACCCCAAACAGTGCAGGTTTTCCAGGTTTCACAGAATCACAAGTGAAATAATTAGCTTCACCTGTGAATCTTTTAAAATGTGTCAGCGAGTAATGACTACACCTGTGCACCTGCTGGGTGACCTGGAAAACGTGACCTGTGTGTGGGGTCCTGAGGACCGAGTTTGAGAACCCCTGATTTAGTACATAGAGTACAGCACAGGTTCTCAAACTCGGTCCTCAGGACCCCAAACAGTGCATGTTTTGCAGGTCTCCTCGCAGAGTCACAAGTGAGATAATTAGCTCCACTTGTGGAACTTTTAAAATGTGTCAGTGAGTAATGACTACAGCTGTGCACCTGCCTGGTGATCTGGAAAAAGTTAACTGTCCTGAGGACAGAGTTTGGGAGCCACTGGAGTACAGTACATTGCATAGGCAAACGCAGGGGGGGTTTCCATCTGCCTGGAAACCCCCCTCCCTAGCACACACATGACCACAGTAGAAATAGTTATGTACTAGAATTTTGCTAGTGTTGCATGTTCTTCTCAGTATCACAAATGAAATAATTAGCACCACCTGTGGATCTTTTAATATGTATCAGACAGTAATAAATAATAAATAACCTGTGCACCAACTAGGAGATCTGAAAACATGCACTATTAGGGATGCTATAGAGCCCAATATGTACATATATGTCCAGGGCAGTGCTAGGTTCTTCTGCTGCTCCTCCAGGCTCCAGGACTTGCTCCAATAGTCTGGAATGGTGCTCACATCTAAAATAAAAACATTCAGCTCAGGCAGGATGACCCTATAGCCGCATCTGGCTTATTGTGATCGCTGGTCCTGTATATTCTGGAATTATGATACACAATACACTTTTTATGACGCATATTAAAACTGGTTGAGTACTAATTCTGCCCTCTTCATGGACTGGCCACACTTGCTCTAAAATCAAGCATTTGGAAACCCCCCTCTAGAAATCCTGCGTTTGCCACTGGCATTGTGTGTGTGCGTAGTACAGGCAGTCATACTGCTGCACGTTTGTATTTCTTTTTCTCTAATGCAGCTACATCCAACTGACCCCAAAATAAGGATTTTTCTTCTGAGTAAAGGGGCACAGGGGAAGGTTGGTCTAAAACAGGAGCTCTCACAAACTAAGAAATTGAGGAAGGGGACCTCACCCCTTGTGTATGTCTGTAATGTAGTTGTTGGCAATTTATTGCCATTAACAGCTCTAAAGGGAAAAATAAGTCTGAAATGATATATTTTAATAAGCGTCCTTACTACTACCGGTAGATTTGTGGGGTCTCTGGGACCTGTGAGGGCTATTATTAGTGATACAGCGATATAAGAGCTCCTCTGCTGCATTTGAGTAGGACAGTATCACATTGCCACTTCCTGGCGGCTGTACAGTCCCATCCATCTGTGAATCTGGCCCAAAGTGATAACATATTACATAGCATTGTACACTGAGAGGTTCATGATACAAATAGAAAACATGCATTGACCAGACTTCTATATAGTGTGTGGAAGTTGGACGTTTGTTATCCAGAACAGATGCGAATATTCGCCCATGTACAGAGTTGTACACATCTAGTGGTGTCATACTTGCCGACATTCAGCTCCCTCTTTCCGGGAGGGGGCTGAATGTCAGCTTACAGCTGGGGGTGTGGCCGCACGTTAATGTTGTTGTGGGGGCGTGGCCAGTGCAGGCCAGGGGCGTGGCCATGAGATCGCTGCTCCGCCTCCACTTCACAATGCCAGGGTCAACGGCATTGTAAAGTGGGGGGCGGGGCTACGATGACACGATTCAGCACGAAACGCGTCACCGGGCCCCTGCTGCGGGGGTTGTGCTAGTAACTCTGCGGGGGGGTAGGGAGGGATGGCGGCTTGCGGGAGGCTTGCCTGCCTTCCCGGGGGGGCGGGAGCGGCACCCGATAATCGGGAGGCTCCCGGCCAAATCGGGAGGGTAGGCAAGCCTGAGTGGTGTGCACGCCCTTTGTCCATACGTTAAGTTTGCTGCTAGTTATCAATGTGTACTTGCACCAGCCTATACTATTTACGAAATATATACCTGAAGCAGACTCTCCAACATGACCGTATAGCTGTGGGTCACCACCCACAGCACATAAGAGCGTGCAGGATGATGGTAGCGATGGTCTTGACCATCGCGACCATCGCCAGTGCGACCAGAAGCCTGTGGTCGGGGTTTTTGACCACAAGCCCTGGAGTGATTTTGGCTCTATCAGAGCCAAAATCACTCCCACTGACATCACGATGTCAGTGGGGCCGGCTTCTGACGGTAGGCGTTCCCTTGGGAACGCCTCCGTCCGGCAGGCACGCCCCCGGCACGCCCACCAAAGGGGGCGTGCTGTCAATCAACATCGACAGCACGCCCCCTTTGATCAGACACAACGAGCGATGGAAAGTCCTTCGCTCGTCGCGTCTGGCGCATGCGCACGACGGAGCTCCCTCCGTCGTGCGCATGCGCAGTGCACACCATCGACCCACTTGCGAGTGGACAGCCGCTTGCGAGTGGGTCTGAATGACGCCCAGTGTTTCCATCAAAAAATGTTGGTGTAAAATAAATCAATTGGTGATTTTTTGCCATTAACCCCAGAGTAGGCTATTTTTGGAATTTTAACATCTGATTAAAAAAATTTGCGAGGATGTCAAAAATCACTTTTATACTCTCAGCCGTAGAGAGAAATATATACATCCTTCCCCTCCCTCTATACAAATGTTTAAAAATAAACTTTTTTTATACTTTTAAAATGGACTGGATGGAAACATCGTTACATAAAGAACAACGTGTAGAAAAATTATTTGAAATATGGGAATCTTTTATTGATACTCTAAACATTTCTATTAAACAACAAATCCATGGCTGTTTTCGAACAATCCTATGGTATGAAACTAGAATATATCAATCTGACCCTCCTGTTCAGCTTGGATAATATATTATACTGTGGATGGGTGAAGCAGGGTCATGGGTGATCCTTTCCTTCTTTTCCTTCCTCTCTTTCCTTAAAATATAGCCTAAAAGTAACAAAATTCACTAAGTACTGTCTTTGTATAATTATTACATTACCTGTTATTAAAATGATTATGTTTTAAATATATTGTTTTATATGATGATACGATTCTATTTTCTCTAACAAATATATTGTTGTATTCATCTCTGTCAATGTTACAGAATGTATAACTAACATTTTTAAAACCTAAATAAATAAAATTAAAAAAAATAAGTTATTATAGTTATTGAAGTAAATGCCTTTCAGGGGTTCCAGTTTCATAATATCTGATTATACGCCTCCATCCTGCGACTCTGATCTGATGCTGACTACACTGTACGCATGTTTGCGGAGCGTATTTAATGGTTTCGCATTACGCAACTACAGGTGATGAAGTCACATATGGCTGCCATCTACCTTTACGACTTAAGAGGCATAACTCAGCTGTAATGAGGGGCTCTCAATATGGGGAAGATGTACTAAGCTCTGGAAAGTTATCAATTGGAAAGTGATAAACTACCAGCCACTTAGCTCCTAACTGTCATGTGTACAGGCTGTGTTTGAAAAATGACAGTTAGGAGCTGATTAATTGGTAGTTTATCATTCTCCAATTTATCACTTTCCAGAGATTAGTACATTTGCCCCTAACGCAGAGATCAGTGAGGAAATAATGACAACAATTTGGACTGTGCAGAGTCTGACGTAAGCGTAAATGCGCATGTCTTCAGCCTACCCTCCAACATATCCCCTTCCATCTGGTACAAAATGCTCTACTCCTGGGCTTCCCACCTAATTAATGATTGCAGACACCTGTGTTGAGCTTGTTAATAGATGAGGCAGGTGTATAGGCCCCCATACATCAGCAATCGTGCAATTTGCAATCGATTGTGTATTAAAGCTTTCCCTTTTTCAATCGATTGTGGCAATTCTGCAATCGATTGAAAAATGGAAAGATTTGTATACACAATCGATTGCAAATTGCACGATTGCTGCAATCAATTGCTGATGTATGGGGGCCTTATCACCACAGGTGGCTGCAATCATCAATTAAGAGAGAAATCCAGGAGCAGAGCTTTTTGTACTGGATGAAAGGGGTCATGTTGGAGAGTCTGCTTCAGGTATATATTTCGTAAATAGTATAGGCTGGTGCAAGTACACATTGATAACTAGCAGCAAACTTAACGTATGGACAAAGGGCGTGCACACCACTCAGGCTTGCCTACCCTCCCGATTTGGCCGGGAGCCTCCCGATTATCGGGTGCCGCTCCCGCCCCCCCGGGAAGGCAGGCAAGCCTCCCGCAAGCCGCCATCCCTCCCTACCCCCCCACAGAGTTACTAGCACAACCCCCGCAGCAGGGGCCCGGTGACGCATTTCGTGCTGAATCGTGTCATCGTAGCCCCGCCCCCCACTTTACAATGCCGTTGACCCTGGCATTGTGAAGTGGAGGCGGAGCAGCGATCTCACAGCCACGCCCCTGGCCCGCACTGGCCACGCCCCCACAACAACATTAACGTGCGGCCACACCCCCAGCTGTAAGCTGACATTCAGCCCTCTCCCGGAAGGAGGGAGCTGAATGTCGGCAAGTATGACACCACTAGATGTGTACAACTCTGTACATGGGCGAATATTCGCATCTGTTCTGGATAACAAACGTCCAACTTCCACACACTATATAGAAGTCTGGTCAATGCATGTTTTCTATTTGTATCATGAACCTCTCAGTGTACAATGCTATGTAATATGTTATCACTTTGGGCCAGATTCACAGATGGATGGGACTGTACAGCCGCCAGGAAGTGGCAATGTGATACTGTCCTACTCAAATGCAGCAGAGGAGCTCTTATATCGCTGTATCACTAATAATAGCCCTCACAGGTCCCAGAGACCCCACAAATCTACCGGTAGTAGTAAGGACGCTTATTAAAATATATCATTTCAGACTTATTTTTCCCTTTAGAGCTGTTAATGGCAATAAATTGCCAACAACTACATTACAGACATACACAAGGGGTGAGGTCCCCTTCCTCAATTTCTTAGTTTGTGAGAGCTCCTGTTTTAGACCAACCTTCCCCTGTGCCCCTTTACTCAGAAGAAAAATCCTTATTTTGGGGTCAGTTGGATGTAGCTGCATTAGAGAAAAAGAAATACAAACGTGCAGCAGTATGACTGCCTGTACTACGCACACACACAATGCCAGTGGCAAACGCAGGATTTCTAGAGGGGGGTTTCCAAATGCTTGATTTTAGAGCAAGTGTGGCCAGTCCATGAAGAGGGCAGAATTAGTACTCAACCAGTTTTAATATGCGTCATAGAAAGTGTATTGTGTATCATAATTCCAGAATATACAGGACCAGCGATCACAATAAGCCAGATGCGGCTATAGGGTCATCCTGCCTGAGCTGAATGTTTTTATTTTAGATGTGAGCACCATTCCAGACTATTGGAGCAAGTCCTGGAGCCTGGAGGAGCAGCAGAAGAACCTAGCACTGCCCTGGACATATATGTACATATTGGGCTCTATAGCATCCCTAATAGTGCATGTTTTCAGATCTCCTAGTTGGTGCACAGGTTATTTATTACTGTCTGATACATATTAAAAGATCCACAGGTGGTGCTAATTATTTCATTTGTGATACTGAGAAGAACATGCAACGCTCTGCTCAGAGCGTCCGGCTCTGAATGAGGGCCACAGTCCCATAGACAGTGGTAAAGTGAAGCGTCAGGACCGGTACACTTTGACTGACGAAGAAGTGAGCCCAATTAAATGACAACGAGAGGGCGACATATAGCCCCTATAAAACAATTTGAAAACATTTCCTGGTATGTGGTGTTTGCAAGAACTCTATTGGAATATAGAAGTGCCTTTAGAATTGATGATTCACTGAGATCTGGAAAGTGTTTCTGCCAACGGGTTATACCAGTTTTATATTGACCACTGTAATAAGGGGTTTACAATATTTTATCAAATAAGGAAACAGTTCCCCTAGAATTATCTGAGGATTGGAGGGCCGTATCCAACCGATTCATCCAGTCCATGGGAGAAAGAAAGGAAATTACCTTGGAAACATAGGACCTCATTCAGAGGCGGTTGCAAGAAGCGATCGTTCTCTCTGAATGAGGGCGGGCGCTTCTTTTTTTTTGGTGCGGCCTCCTGGTCGCTAGCTAAGCTGCGGGTTACCACCCACAGTTTAGCTAGCGACCAGGGTGATGGTCGCGATGGTGATCACCATCGCGACCATCGGGGCTTGCGACCAGACCCTAAGGTTGGGTCTGGGCACTCGCAAGCCCCAGGGAGCTTTCTGCTCTGATGGAGCAGGAAGCTCCCCACTGACATCACTGATGATGTCAGTGCGGCCGCCCACAAAACGGTAGGCGTTCCTTAAGGATTGCCTCCGTTTTGGAAACCACCCCCCGCCCCTCCTACAAAAAGGGGCGAGCTGTCGATCAACATCGACAGCTGCCCCTTTTGTAGCGAGCTCCGGAGCGAGATAGTTTCTCGCTCCGGGGCTTGCGCACGTGCAGCGCGGCCGCTGCGCGTGCGCAGGGCTACCCATCGACCCGGTTGCGAGCACATCGATGCTTGCGACCGGGTCTGAATGACCCCCATAGTCCTGTGCTTGTAGAAAAGCTAAGTTATGAACTTGCAAAAAAGGAAATTTAGTATGAGCCTGAGAAAAGGAAAGTACTTGATGTGTGTCTAAATTTATAAGCTGGCGAATCATATTTAGACAGTTTGAGGCCCAAAAAGTAAAGGGAGAGGAGGCTGATCCATGTTGAAAGTCCGTATTTCCCAGCAGTGGTAGTAACGGAATGAGAATTATTGAGTCTCCATTTATTATGAATAATATGCCAAACTGACCACACCGACATTAAAAGGGGGTTGTTTGATGCTTCTGTAGGAAGTTCGAATTTATTTAGATGTAAAAAAAAACAAATCGGATCTATATTGTTAAGAAAGGATTTCTCTACTGAGTCATTTGAATATATACTTGAGTGTGAAATCCAATCTTTTATGTGCCTACAAATCGCTGCATAATTATATATTTCCATATTTGGAAAATGAATCCCCCCTTCTGATTTATCACATTGTAACAACTGGAGACTAATAAGGTGCCCACACACATAGCGATCTGCACACGATCCCACGATGTGTGTTAGATTTCCCCTGAACTCTCCCCCGGCAGCTCCCCGGCAGTCCTACACCCAATTTGGAGTAAAGAGCATCCAATCTGACTTAAGATCTATCTTGCATCTTAACTTTTTTTTTTTTCCAGTGCCTTGTGTCCCAGATTGTCAGATCTGCCCTACTGCACGGCAGATCTGACATTGCGATGTGCGACCAGCGGGGACGCGCATCGCATCGTGATCGTGAGTGGGGACTCACGATTTACTCTCAATTTGGCCATATTTTACACGATCTGTCGTTGTAATGTGTCAGAATCGGCCAGATCAGGGAAAATATCGCTATATGTGTGGCCAGCTTAAGACGAGGCCTCTTTTTTTTTTCCAAAGAAATTGCCTAAACGCCGCATCTATCCGTTTAATATCTGTTTTAGTAAAGACTACTGGTAAAACTTGTATAGGATATAGCAGTTTCGGAAAAGTAATAATTTTTATAAGATTTGCATTGCCCAGATAGGATAGCTGCAAATATTGCCAATCTTCTCATTCTTTTATAGCTGTATCTATGACCTGTTTAACATTAAGAGAGTATAGATTATACATATTGTACATATTTCTGGGGAGACAAATCCCCAAGTATGGGATGTCTGTGTCTGACCATAAAAACTATAACTTCTAACAATTCCTTTCATGTAGCCCCCTTGTGCACCTTTGGTACATGAATCATGATTGTATTTTATCTTTGTACCCTGGGTAAATCCTCATACTTGCCAACATTTTAATTCTTCTCTCCAGGAGAGGGAAGTGGACTGGATGCGAGAGATCCATCCTCTCTTCCACGAGTGTGGGAGATTACCCGAAAAATCCTGGTGGTTTGTGTACATCTCTGATGTTAGAAGATCGGTGCACGCCTAGGATATGTACTGCCCATGTGCTAGTCTTCTCGTGCGAGATCTCTCACAGTTCCTCAAAGCCGCAGCCTGATTGACAGGTGCGATTGTGATCTGATACTGTGGGGTCAATCCAACCAGCAGCGAATTGCGAGCTGCAAGTTGCTATTCTCTCATCGAATTTGCATAGCAAATTAATTTTGCAATCCAATTAGCAACTCTCACTGAATCAGTCAGATTGAATTCTCATTTTACCATTCGCACCTCCCTGAGGGTGAGAGATGGAGAGGAAAATCTTCATTTTAAGATTAAAATGTCAGGACACTGTGCCGAACCCCCCTAAAAACTAATTAGGCAATTGGAAGTTCCAATGAGCTTAATTAGTCCAATAATTACATGTCATTTTTTGGGGGTAAAAAAAATTGTCCTTAAATAACCCCAAAATCAACTTCTTTGTTAGGTTAGGCACTCAAAATTGAAGCACAATATTTTTTAAAATTAGAAAAATAATTGTGGGAGTTTTTTTTTTGTAAACTTTTTTTTTTCAAGGTGCCTTCAAAGTACCCCCAAAAATCACCCTTTTTCCTACTTTTTTTTTTTGTGCATTTTTCGTTTAATTCGTTTGAGATTAAACAAAAAAAGTTACAGTACATTCCTAATGCCCACAAACAGCCTTCTATACGGTCCTGCTAACAAAATTAGCCATTTTGGGGGGTCCAGGATGGTATCCCCACTTTTTTATGCACTTCTCCCAAATCTCTTTTGCCAGTCAATTCGCACCCCTCCGCTGCCAGTAATGCAAATAGGCATTTTTAATTGGATTGGAGAATTCTCGGGAGCGCAGTTCGATGCGAAGTCTGCGAGTTTCAAGAAACAAACTCGCTTCTCGCAATTCACACCTGATTGGATTGACCCGTGTCTTCAAACGCAGCACACGGATTGCAGATGGTGGCAGGAGGCGTTTTTTTCCTACAGATGCCTCCTGCTGCATTTCCGTATGTTAGCATCGCTGCAGCGTCCAAAGATGCATAGCAACCAATCAGCTTCTAGTGATGATTTATCTAGCACAGAAATGACAGGAGCTGATTGGTTGCTATGGATAACAGCTCCACTCTCTCTCTAAGGTTTCATACATCTCCCCCTATGTCTTTTATCTCGCATAACAAAGGCAAGGAATCTCTCTTGATCTTATTAAGATTTGATTAGTATGAATTAGATGTTGAGTTTCTCTTCTTTGGTTTTTCAAGGTCCAAGACTTCTGTAGCCACCGTAGTGACCAGCTCAAAACGGAAATGGTAAGCCTCTGTGTTCTTTTCCTAATTGCCCTACATTTGGGTTGAACCTCAGACAGCGGTGACTTTTCTCTGAAGGACCCAGAAGGTTATTTTAGTCAAAGTCAGTGCTTTCCAAACTGGGTGCTGTGGCACCTATGGGTGCTACAGCATACCGTACTCTCAGGGGTGTCGTACTGGGTCCAGTCTCAAATAAAACAGATTGGGCTAGCATATATGTTCTGCTAGGCTGCACGCTGCCTGCAAGTCTTACAGAGGCAGCATATAGCCATTTGCCCAGGCTGAACTACTGATGTGTGACTGTGCTGCTTGTTGTCACCTCTTCAATTTCCGTCCATGCTCCTACTCTTCCACTGCAGAGCAAAAGTCAGAACAGGTTAATGTGCAACAGGCAGGTCAAACATGCGGCCCGAATAAACATTTTATGCGGCCGACAGTGTGGACCCAAGTATATATAATATGCGGCCCACACCCCTGCCATGATCGGAGCTCGGATTGGGCAGTGTTTACTTTATTTAAAACTGACAACGCTGGTCTCTGAAGCGATTAGAGACTAAAGAAGCCTTTGATCGCTTCAGGGGCCAGCGATCCCAGTGATGCAGCGAGCGGGTGATGTCATGATGGCGTGGACTGGAGCGGTGCCCAGCGGCCATCGTAAAGAAAGGTAAGTACTGCACAGGTGAGTGGGGCCTGTTCTTTACTGGGAGGGGGACAGCATAAGGGGCACTACTAGAGACATTAATAGGGGCACAAAATAAGGTGCACTACTGGGGGCACTACTAGGGGCATTACTGGGGGCACTACTAGGGGCATTACTGGGGGCACAGCATAATGTGCACTACTTGGGGCATTAATGGGGGCACAACACAAGGGGCACTACTAGGGGCATTACTGGTGGCACAGCATAAGGTGCACTACTTGGGGCATTAATGGGGGCACAACATAAGGGGCACTACTAGGGGCATTACTGGGGGCACAGCATAAAGTGCACTACTTGGGGCATTAATGGGGGCACAACATAAGGGGCACTACTAGGGGCATTACTGGGGGCACTACTAGAGACATTACTGGGGCACTGCATAAGGGGCACTACTGGGGGCTCTGCATAAGGGGCACTGCATAATGGGCATTATTGGGGGCACTGCATAATGGGCAATATCGGGGGCACAGCATAAGATGCACCACTGGGAGCACTACAGAAGGAGCACTACTAGGGGCATTATTGGGGGCACAACATAAGGGGCATTACTGGGGTACTGCATAAGGGGCATTGCATAATGGGCACAACTTTTAGAGGGCATTGCATAAGGGGCTCTAATACAGGGGGGATTGCATAAGGGGCACTACTACAAGGGGCACAGCATTGGTTTTTATTAATAATAAACCTTTCAAAATTTCATATAAGACTTTTTTTTTTGTTGCGGCCCACACACTCTGAATCATCAATGATTTACTGACAAGACATTCTTTCCAAATATTTATCTCTGCTGACAATTACGTGGAATGCACCAAGGGTGAATGAGGTTCCTGCATAGTATTCTGGGCTCCCAGCAGAATTCAGTGTATGTATTTTACCTCCTTTACACCTGACTCTGGTCCACCACTCCCCTGTGTGTCACATCACATTCTCTGTGTGTGTCTCAGATACCCCTTTGTGTCTGTCACACAATTTGTATTTGGCTCTCCGGGGGGTATCCAATTAGCAGCGAATGGCGAAAACTGGGGATTTTTCACCGATTGTCCCCGTTTTTCACGGATTTAATTTTTTTCTCCCTATCCTATTATTTCAGGATATGTTGGGCGAAAACACATAGGATCCTTGATAAGTTCACGGACCTATGTGTTTTCACCATTTTAGGGGCGAAAAAACGTCACTTCTCATGGATTTTTTCTTGGGACACATTAGGTCTCAAAAACAAAAGCACCGATAAGTGTCGGTGTCGGATCACCTTCAAGGCTAATTGGATAGCCCTGGGGAATCCATTAGCGCCCGAATACTGGGCCTGATTCAGAGCCGCTCGTAAGCAGCCGCTCGTTCGCTCCGAGCGATGTTCGCACATCTGCGCATGCATATGGGTTGTAAGGCGCATGCGCCAACCAGTCAATGCGGTCGGAAATCGTGTGATCGCAAAATAGCGAATGCCTGCTAATTTGAGTGACAGGATGAGGCGTTTGAGGGTGGTAACAGGGGAAGGTGCGTGAAAACGGGGAGTGGAGATCCGAACGCAGGCGTGCCAAACGGTCAAAACGGGCGTTTTAAGGGTGTGCATAATTAACAAAGCAGCGTCATCGACCACGTCAGTTGGTTGTCTTTTAGCCTGAACTGCTCGCATGATTGCGGTAGGAAGATTGCTACCACAAGAATTGCGAGCAGTTCATACGCCTTTCGATGTACTCGATTAATCTAATAAATAGCGGAGATGATGTATGATGCGAGCGGCCAAGGGGCGTCTTTACAAAATAGCGAGCGCATGTTTCGGACGCTCGCTCAGACATAGAGGCGTCAACAGACCGCAAAGAGCGAGCACTCAATTTAAATAGCCAGCCCCTTTTTCTGAACGAGCGTCCGCAAATAGCGTCCGGCTCTGAATCAGGCCCACTGTTCGGGGCTAATTGGATACAACCCTCTGTCTCCAATTTTGAATGTGTATACATGTCTGTCTCTCCAGGTGTGCATCTTGGTTGATCCTTTGTTTGTATAGTACTGTATGTTACACACACACACACAGTGTCTCACAGTCCCCGTATCCTATCTGTTCCCCCTACTTTTTTCTCCCATGTGCTCCCACAACCCACTTGCTCTTTACCTTCTCACCCCCTGTCTTCCAGTACTCGCTGCTTTCCTCCTCTTCCGTTGTATGTGATAGGCAAGACCAATGCTAATGGCTGATCAGATGCAGCAGGGTCAAACAGAAGAACAACTGTCTAAAATACAGAGGTGTAACTAGGGTATTTGGCGCCCACAGCAAGATGAAAAATGGCTGCCACCCCAACTGTGTGTGCGCACGTCATAAATTGTCATTGCCACCTGCTACCTGACTGTATTTTAGATTAATAACAATGTATGTAGTAGCTTGATATAGTTAGAATTCACTGGCTTTCACTGTAGTAGCAGGTAGCTCAATTAGTAAGCTGTCTGACTGCAATGCATGAAGTGAGAGGTTCGATTCCCAGCTATAACTGTATTTTAAAATGTGAATATGACTGAAGGGGAGGAGATGTGAACAGAAGCAGTGAGGAGATGCTGGCTCGAGACTCACAGAGGGACGTGTCTTGTATAAGGGAAACTTGCAACTTCAGGATACACTGCCCTGCCCGCGGCACCCCCCTCTTCTGGGTCTTCACGGCCCAAGTTATCCCACTGCTAAAATATTATGGTAGGAAAACCTAGCTCAGTTTTGTTTACACTTCTGTTAGGTGGGAGCAAAAACTAGCAACGAATTACAGCCGGATGGCTCTCTTTGTATAAGCGCTGGAGGTTGCAACAGACCTCTGCTAACTGAATGCCCCCCGTAGCTTACGGGGATACACTCCTTTACCCCTGTATGTATTGATAAAGATAATTAAATAACAAGTTGCTTAAAAGAAAGAGAAGAAATACTTTCAGGAAAGGGTCTCTGTCTCAAAATAGAGTGTGTGCAGCCGCACCTCTGTTAGCACTGAATATTGCACACATTCAGGGTGCTAAGATATTCACCTCTAAATGCTGGATAAATATTCACCCAGCAAATATAATTTTTTGTGGCACTAGCAAAATACTTATTTGTACATGTTTCAGTTGAAAATAATCCAGTTGTGCGTCTTAGAGAGCAGGAGGACTGGCCTGGCACCGCCGAGACACTCCCCGAAGCCAACACACCAGAATCCACTATGCAAACCAACAGTGGCTCACCATTACCTTCAGAATTCACAACAAGCTACTCACCCTCAAATATTTAAATATACATTACAAAGAGCGTTCTAGTGACTGATGTGTAACATAATTGCTTACACAATTAGAATTATAGAGGCTGATGTATTACAGAGAGATTTCTAGTGACTGATATATGATAGAGAACATTCTAGAGAATGTTATACTGTACAATACAGACAGCATTCCGGTGACTGATACAATGTAAATTTCCATCTATTGACTGATGTATTATAGAGAGCATTCTAGAGAATGTTATACTGTACAATACAGACAGCAATATATGTATTATAGAGAGCATTCTAGAGAATGTTATATAATTCAGACAGCATTCCATGGACTGATACACTGTAGATAACATTCTAGTGACTGTCATACACTACTGGGGGTACTGTAGTGACTGATATACTGTACTACAGAGATCATTCTAGTTAATTATTTAAACTTTTTCAGCTATCTTTCTAAAATATCAGGAGATCAATCTTATTTGTGTCCTTAATTAATCACAACAGATAGGTGATACAGGACCTGCCGGGTACATTTACTAATGGGTGAAAATCCCTATGCCTAGTGAAAACTAGTATTTTTGCTAGTAATATGGCTTCACCTTATATAAGGGTGTAATGAGAACCAATTTATCAATCATTAGACATTGTTCTTTTATTGCCATCTCAGGATATGATAAAAGGAGTAAATTAATAAAAAAAAATATTTATTATTTAATAAATATATTTTTCTGTGTTCAATACTTTTAAAACATCTTTTTCTATTAAAAAAAATAAAAAAATTGTGAAACTGAAAGCCTAAATCTGTTCTTTCAATTCCGTTGCAAGTATGTTAACCGGGTAGCGGAAATCTCTTGAAACTGGCCTGGAGAAGTGGTAAATTAATCCTTACCATTAAGTTTGCAGAGTATCGCTTGGCTACACTGGCTATTCCTTACTTATAAATAGCCATGATAAGTGGCAATTAAATATCAACCTTATCATACAATGATTTGTTACGTAATGATGTATTGGGACAATGGAAAAACGTCTGGTCATCTTGGAATCAAGATTTTCCGGACTTTGACTTTTCAGAGCTCATTATGACAACAATCCCATCTGTTATGAAATGGGTAAGCTCATCTAAACTACAGAAAAATCATATTAAGTTTCTAAATAAGGCAGAGAGGGCCTGATTCATTACGGATTGCTAGAGTGATTGCAGCTGTGATTACGCATGCGGGTCTGTTGCGAAAATATGGTAATGACTAAAATCACAAAGCTACAGTATTATAGAGACGCCCAAAGCCTGCATAGAGAGATGCCCACTACCGCATTCGCACATCCGTAATACTTTGCAATCACGCGTATACATCGGGAAGATCAAGTAACATTGGCCCCTCACGCAAAATTACAACAGGTCTAACCTTACATAAATAGCTAACCTCGTCACACGCAGTGAGTACACAAGCTGCGTATGCCGTCGCAGTGGGTAATTTATGCACGCCACTGTAACGGTATTCAAACGGACTAGCACGGCTGCTTTTTTTTCCGACCACCCCCCATCAACACCCCCAAATGCTCACTTCCTGTCAATCACTCTGCGATCACAGTGTTTGCCTTTGCGCACTGCGATGCATACGCATGCCCAATACGCAACAATCGGTCGTCTGCGTGCATAATCGCAATAGCGATCCGTAATGAATCAGGCCCATATATCACAAGGGGATGCAGTCAGGAAGCCAACGGTCAAAATGCAGACCGTCGGCTTCCCGACTGTCAAATCCCGGCTGGGTACTAACGACAGCCGTCGAAATCCTGACGCCTGTCATTAGACCTATGCCTGGAGCCCGACGAAGGGGGGGGGGAGGGTTAGGTTTCAGGTCTCCCAGGAGGACTTAGGGTTAGGCACTCCCCCCCCCCGCCCGGGAGGGCTAGGCTAGGGAATGGGGTTAGGGTTAGGCACACCGGGGGGAGGTTAGGGTTAGGCACCCCCCCAGGAGACTTAGGTTTAGGCTGCGGGGATGGGGGGGTTAGGTTTAGGCACTAGGGGGGGACATTAGATTTAGGCACCCCTAAGGGAGGATTAGGGTTGGGGTGGAGGGGTAGGGTTAGCATTACTTACCTAATTCCGCTGTCGGGATCTTCACCCCTGCCAGGCTTCCAGCGTCGGGATACATAATGATTCCATCACAAGCCCAGGGAGGTCATATGATGCCGAATTAACCAAGCAATTGCCCAAAATGCCATGCAGCATCTGCAAATGTCACACATAATGTCTGGCAATGTTCTAAAATTAAAATATGTTATAAAGTACATAATCTTATTAACCAAATAGTTGGATATAGATGACCATTTTCCTGGGAATCATTTCTCTTTGCTGATATTACCCCCTGGTTGCCAGTAATTATCCCTTCTGATATATTCCCCATTTTCACAGTGACGGTGACTTTAGCTAGAAAACATCCTACAGAGATGGATCTCTTATAGCCCTTTCCCACCAAAGGCCCGGGTCCAACCTGGGATTACGAATACATGTCCAACCCGGGTTGGGCCCAGCTTTACAGCCCGTTTCCACAGCACTTCAACATGGGTTATTCTGGAGCGGCCGTGTCCACACTGCACCCGTATTCAGTGGAACGCTGCTGCCGACACTTGGAGATGACATAATTTCCCCGGAAATTTCGTGTCTCTCCCCATGCTGTAAGTGGGACCTGGGTCGTCCGTCCTGGCTTACCCGTTTACACTGCCCCTTAACCCGGGTCCTACCTGTGTCCAGAGAGAGAGAGAGCAGATAACTGGAACTCATAACTCTAAATACCCAGAATGTATGAGTTCAGTCAGCTTAAAAGGTTCTCATTGTCTACACTGGACTCACAAAATTATACTATATGTTACAGATTTTGTGTTCCTAATGTGTTTCTTTAAACGTATACCCGTCATCTATGCTGTTGTTCTGGCAATATTGTATGTTACTTATTACATTTCTCTGACAACAGGATGAACTATATTTTTTTTATGATTTATGTAATCTTGAATTCAATAAAAATTGTTAAAAAACAAAACAAAAAATGTACCTTATCGCCGCTTAATAAATAGGCCTGTGTATTTATTATCATTGGTGCATTCACACAAATGGTATAAATGCTGACCATCACCATATACTATCCTATTTCTGCCATCAAATGTTACTTTGGCAGGTGTGTGTGTGGGGCGGTGGCAGCATCTTTGGGTCTTCAGACTGGGAGTGTGGTGCCTGCCTGTAATATCGTAGCCAAGTCCCACACTCCCAGCGCAACACTGACATGGATTATCAGCAGCTTTTCCTTCATGTCAGGGGCTGGCACTGCTGGGGGTACCTGGATGAGTGACATGGCATTCATTTGGTGATTTATCCTCCCCCTAACCACTGTCACCTTTGGCATCCGCCTAGGGTTGACTAATAGTAATGTTGGCCCTCTATATATGACCAACTTGTTCTTAATACTCCTTTGTCTTATAAAGATGTTATATAATGATTTAACCTTAATCTAAAAAAAAGTTAAAAAAAATAAAAATAAAACGCCAGCGTGTATGAGCCTTTACAAATTTTATATCTGCCCACTATTGGCATCTTAATCCCACTTATGTATTAAAAAGGCTCTGCTCATTGTATACTTCAATAAGTCACTGTTTACCAGTTACAGTGCTAAATAAATACATACAAATATTCATGTGATAACATTTCTGATTATGTCCACCAAGAAATAAGTGAGATCTTAGTACACAAAAAGAATGAAGATAGTCAATTAGTGAATGGGGCCTATTTGTCTGGATAAGAATGATTGAATTCTTTGTATTATTTATTTAAAGGTCAGCAAGACACTTCCTAAACTCACACACAGTAGGATAGCGGCTGTACGTTAATGTCACACAGCTTCACATTATAAGAGATTCAAACACAACAACGCAACACAATGTTTATATATAAATGCAGAAAGAATTTGACTTCAAATTAAGAACAAATGTGTTTATCAGTTCCACATGGCAGGGACAGGACATCTTAAATCTGTATTTTATTTTTTAATACATATTCAGCAAAACACACGGGATGCAGTCAGAAAGCCGACAGTCGAAATTGCTGACCGCCGGCTTCCCGACTGTGCAACCCCGACAGGGGACTAATGACAGGCGTCAAAATCCTACGCCGGGTATTTTATGTCAGCTTGGGGATTGGTTTGATTTGGAGGTTCCTAAACCATGGGTACTTTTAGAGCGGAATATGTCTCATTCTTTTTCATTATCTGATTTACTATGGTTACCGCTTACCTGTAAAAGCCAGTTGCCATCTTTCTCAATGGCAATAAGTGCCTCTGTATCGGCATGGCATAAAACTGTAGCTAGATTGAATGAGTTTCACCTCCCCACTACTAACCTTACTTTGAAAAGTATAGCTGTTTTGATTCCTAATTTGAAATTTGATACATGGTTGGCTCAGGGGGACCTCATTGACTGATGTAATGTTTAATGGTGTAATTCTCCCGTTCTCCCGCATTCAATAATTGTATTCCATTTCATCAAGAGATTTCTATAAATATTTACAGTTACGCCATTGGTTGCACAATTTAGAATTAGGCTCTCGGCCTTTGCAGACTACCCCAAAATATATTTTTGAGAGACTTACCTCGGATGGATATAAGAAAAGTATCTCTTGGTGGTATAGTTTACTGGTAAGTGCTTCCAAACCTGTAACTTTTCCGGCTCTCTTGAAATGGGAATCTGATCTCTCTAGGTCTCTTACGGAAGATGACTGGGGCTCCATTTTCAAATCATGCTTCCATATTTCTAAGTGTATTTCACATATGGAAATGTTTTATAAACTTACACAGGATGTATTTAACTCCCGACAGGCTTCATAGAATCTGGCCTTCCCTCCCTAACTAATGCTGGCGCAAATGCGGCCAAATTGGGGATATTTATAATGTGTTTTGGGCGTGTCCAACATTGAATATATTGTGGCACTATTTCATGTTTACCAGGGCAAGATTTCTTTGGGGGATAAGTATGTGATGGGGCATATACGAGCGTGCAGGATGATGGTCGCGATGGTCTTGACCATCGCCAGTGCGAGCAGAAGCCTGCGGTTGAGTTTCTCAACCGCAAGGCCAGGAGTGATTTTGGCTCTATCAGAGCCAAAATCACTCCCACTGATATCACTAGTGATGTCAGTGGGGCCGGCTTCTGACGGTAGGGGTTCCCTTGGGAACGCCTCCGTCTGGCAAGCACGCCCCCGGCACGCCCACCAAAGGGGGCGTGCTGTCAATCAACATCGTCGTGTCTCGCGCATGCGCACGACGGAGCTCCCTCCGTCGTGCGCAGTGCACACCATCGACCCACTTGCGAGCGGACAGCCGCTCGCGAGTGGGTCTGAATCAGGCCCAAAGTCTCTTATTGCTTATCATTGGCGTTCAGACATTATACCAAAATTTGATACTATAGAGGATAAAATACAAGCCCATTGTGATTTTAGATAGCGGGAGTTTCATACTCCACCTCAGATAAGAATCCATTAATGATTTGGTTCAGTTGGAGTGAATATCGAGCAGAGTCCCGACGCTCTCAAAGCATTGCTGGCCTTACTTTGCCGGTGTTAGATTCTTAATGATGGGAGAATTTTATATGTCGGTTGTTTGATATATGTTTTATAATATATTGTTTATCTGTAAATAATTGCATGGTATGTTAACAGTACTTTGATATTTTTGTGATTTATGTTGATGTACTCTGGCCCTAGGGCCAATTTTTTCCCTGTCCCTATTCTGTTATTTATATTATTATTTTGTATTGTTATTTGTATGTCTTGTTATATATATTTTGTGACCAAAATTAATAAAAATTTGATATTGAAAAAAAAAAAATCCTACGCCGGGAGCCCGACGCCCGGCAAACCGAACGAAAGTAAGCCGCAAACCGAACGAAGGTAAGCCGGGCGCCGTGTGTGGACAACCCCGAGGGGAGTGGGTTAGGTTAAGGGCTCCTTGGGGGGCATAGGGTTAGGTACTCCCGGGAGGGTTAGGCACCCCCGGGGGAGGTTAGGTTTAAGCACCCCCCTTCCCCGGGAAACTTAGGGTTAGGCTGCCGGGGAAAGGGGGGATTAGGTTTAGGCACTTACAGGGGGGTTAGGGTTAGGCACCCCTAAGTGAGGGTTAGGGGGGGAATAGGGTTAGTATTACTTAAAAAAACCCTCACCTGTCGGGATCTTCTCTTGCCGGTTTTCCGGCGCCGGGATTTGATAATGCGTCCGGCGGTATTTCATACCGATCCCAGACACACATGTATAAATAATTCTATGTAGGGGTCTAGAGAGGAGCAAAATTATCAAAAAAGTTTCACAGAATATTCGCCTCATTTCTCATCAAGATGCAGAATTTTCCTAGTTTCTCCAGCGGAATTTGGGCCTAAGTATTGTGTACGGAATTCCACCTATCGCTTCCTACTGCCCGGAATTCTCCTTTGATTTTTGTTCCACCCGGTCCCAAACCATACCACAGAGCAGAATTGACTCCATCGCCCCGGCTTTATAGATGATAAATTTGGCGCCATTCTGGATATACAAATACAGTGGGGAAAGTCACTCAGCGGAAAGATGGAGCTAAAACAGAAGTTACAAGATTGTGTGTCCGAAACTTTTCACCTTTTGAAACAGTCTGTTCGGCTGCACAATTAATTTTGTTTGCGAAAAAGTCACCGCAACTCTATACAGAACATCTGAATCCAAACATGTATTTTATATATAAAAAAAGACCTTATAACATCCACAAAAATATGGCGCACTAATGTCTTAAAACAGCCCTGGCTACCGTGACACAGGCAATCTATACAGGCTATCGTTCATGTAGGAGTTAATGTAACAGTGCGTGCAACAGGCTGGTTCACTAGTGCGTCATCTTGTGCTCTGTCTCTTGCACTCTCGTCTCACAGCCATGTATTGTTCTCGCTGTTTGAGCGACTGCCAATCTCTTGACAATCCATGTGCCTCTCATCTGATTGTACTGCGTGGAGGGACAGTAAAGGGGCACAGCCAAAGGACAAGTATTGTCAGCGGGGCAGCTTGGTGGCCTTGTTGTGGCTCTGGCCTTTGATATGCTGCTCCAGTAACTCACTGGAACTTGAGCAAACACTGGTAATACTATGCTAAACAAATAGTTCAACTGCTTTCATACCAAGAGTTTGATCTTAAAAGGATTTCAAAGACATTTTGTCATATAGAGTAATACTTGACTGAAGAAGTGATGCAAATTCGTGCCAACAGGAATCTCGGAATGGGGAAATGTATTGTTTATGTAAATGAGTAAAAAACACCAAAAACATCTGATTGTGTTCACATGATATTGATATCATTGTAAAACATACATCACAAGTTCTGTCATTAGTATGTCCAATACAGAGCAGTACAGAAGAATGGACACAAGGGGGCACCACTCACGAATCTTTTTGGCTTTTTTGAGGAAATTGAAGTCGTTTCAAAGGTAAAAAAAAAAAAAAAAAGAAAACAAAATATACAACCCTTCTGGAGCCAAGAGCAGCACACGGCCGGGGATTGGGGTTTCACGCGGGCCGGTGGCACTGGCACACACAGGATGGTACCTGCCTCTGCATGCATGGGCACTCAGCTGCCGTGCCAGTACAGAGAGCCCTGTGGAAGGCTGGCATGGCACTGAAGAATTCTGCAACAAGAGAATGAAGGAAGGAGAGCTCAGCAGGTGGCACTGTCGCATGTGGCAGCATTGCTTATAGCAGGAACTGTGCTGGAGACACCAGACCTGGGGACTCTTGGGACATAGAGTAGCGGGGATGCCCCCCTCTGAAGCTCCAGATACCCTTCTTCTTGCACTCTCAGCCAAAGTTAAGGCCAGCACTTGCTGGCAGCAGACCTTGGTAATTCCAAACTGAGTGTGATGAGAGCAGAGGGTGGGGAGAGGGGCAGAGCCTGGGTGCTCACTTTGTGAGTGTGGTGCCTGGCCCCGGGGGATCCTTAGCACAGAAGCAGCAAGACAGTGCCCTCTGCACCCCTCACCCAGCAGGGCTGGGAGCATTATCATGTGGGTGTTGCTTTATTGGGAAGGAAGTAAGGGGAGAGTTTAGGTAGAAAATGCTAAGGGAGGAGACTGGTCCTGTATAAATGCAGTGTGTGGGGACTGAGGGAGTTACATGGAGGAGAGGGGGAGCCCCCATGCTGCTGCTGAGCTCATGCTGAATAAGTGGGGAGTGTCCAAGACTGGCAGCAACAGATCCTAACTATTTAACTCCTCACCAAGTACACAGGAGCCCAGGAGGAGGAGGTGCCACTCCGAATTAGAGGTGTCCTGCTACTGCTGCTGGGATCTATGGGAGCAGCGCCTCTCATGCAGGGGGACATCAGCAGTGACCGGACGTGGATTGTTCCTGAGTGGGGCATGGCTTGCCGGAGAGCCCTGTAGGCACACCTGCACGAACCCTCCACGTGGGATTATTTATTATCCTTTCTGCTGATCAGAGCTGGGACATGGAGCTACAGGTCCTGTGTGCAGCTCTCTTCTGGCTGCTGCTGCCTCTTTCCCTCCTAGCAGGTAAGAAGTATATGCTTCACTCCTAGGTGTCTGAGAAGTGTTACCCCACCCAGGGGTGAGGACTGGGGGCTGTCTGGCTGTCACAGGATGTGCTGCAGTAGTTTGATGACATATGGTTGGAAGAGGGCACTACTGTGGTGCTGTTATCAGGTGCTATGGTAACGATTGCTAATGGGCTTCCATTGCTGGCATGTGTGTCTACCCTCCATTTACCCGTGCTTCCATTGCTGGCATGTATGTTACCCCATTTACCGGTGCTTCCATTGCTGGCATGTATGTGTTACCCCATTTACCGTGCTTCCATTGCTGGCATGTGTGTGTGTGGTACCCTCAATTTACCTGTGCTGACGTGTGTGTACCCTCAATTACCTGCGCAGCTGCGCTTCCATTGCTGGCGTGTGTCTGTGTGTGCCCTCCATTTACCTTGGCTTCCATTGCTGGCATGTGTGTGTGCCCTCCATTGCTGGTGTGTGTTCCCTCCATTTACCTGTGCTTCCATTGCGTGTGTGTGCCCTCCATTTACCTGGGCTTCCATTGCTGGCATTTGTGTGTGTGTGTGTGTGCCCTCCATTTACCTGCGCTTCCATTGCTGGTGTGTGTGTGTGTGTGTGTGTGTGTACGTACAATTTACCTGGGCATCATTCTCTGGGATGTGTGTACGTACCATTTACCTGGGCATCAATCTCTGGGATGTGTGTGTACGTACCATGTACCTGGGCATCACTCTCTGGGATGTGTGTGTACGTACCATGTACCTGGGCATCACTCTCTGGGATGTGTGTGTACGTACCATGTACCTGGGCATCACTCTCTGGGATGTGTGTGTACGTACCATGTACCTGGGCATCACTCTCTGGGATGTGTGTGTACGTACCATGTACCTGGGCATCACTCTCTGGGATGTGTGTGTACGTACCATGTACCTGGGCATCACTCTCTGGGATGTGTGTGTACGTACCATGTACCTGGGCATCACTCTCTGGGATGTGTGTGTATGTACCATGTACCTGGGCATCATTCTCTGGGATGTGTACGTACCATGTACCTGGGCATCACTCTCTGGGATGTGTGTGTATGTACCATGTACCTGGGCATCATTCTCTGGGATGTGTGTGTGTGTACGTACCATGTACCTGGGCATCATTCTCTGGGATGTGTACGTACCATGTACCTGGGCATCACTCTCTGGGATGTGTGTGTATGTACCATGTACCTGGGCATCATTCTCTGGGATGTGTGTGTATGTACCATGTACCTGGGCATCATTCTCTGGGATGTGTGTGTGTGTATGTACCATGTACCTGGGCATCATTCTCTGGGATGTGATGCAGCCTGTGTGGTTTATTCCGTAGGAAACTGTGACCTCACATTAGTAACCATAGTGCTGTGATTTATGCATTTGTCATCTGTCTTTGTATGCACAGTTACTTAAACTAGCTTTTGACTACCTGTTTCTCTTCAGCCATTGTAGGGTCTATAAATCCCATCATCCCAGTCAGGTAGGCATGCTGGCTGGGGGTTGTAATTGCACAGCATCTGATAGTTCTGACATTCTTATTTCACATGGAGACTTAACCCACAGGTCGGGCTATGCTGGGGCTTGTAGTTCCACAACAGCTATCACTCCACTGGCTCAGACTTTGACTATCGTTTCACACTGATAACTTTTTAAAACTTAATTTCATACTTCAGGTCCTTTTTACAGGTTGGTTATATACCAGGGATTGCTACTCCCCAAAAAACAAACAAAACCTATACAATTTCATTTTTAAAAAAGTTAGCGTTGAAGTGCAGATTAAATCAACTAAATGTGTATTTTCTCCCATCATCCAGGGATTTTGTGGCAGTCTTATTCCAACATGTAAACCTGTCAGTAGTGGTTGCCATGATCTCTCCTCTCTCACAGCTGTGGAATGTATGTCCCAGCTGATGAATCCTGTGCAGGCAAAGGCTTGAATTGAACTACTAATCCATAAAATAACAATAATTGCCCTCAGGGTGATTGAGCTGCTGGTGAAACTCACTTCATTATCTTCATTATCATAGGGATCATCCAAGACTGACATCATTGCCTCACACCTCGTTGTCTATATAGAGACACCCAGGAAATCTCCTCACTACGATCTAATCCCTGTGCATGGACAGAACATTATAGGGTCCACTGTTCCAAATGTTACCGAGTAGTCTGATCCAACGACTTCAGCAGTTCAAGGGTTAAAATGCCCTTCTGAAATGTCAGGCACACCTGCGGGGCAATAACCTTCTAGTGCCCCCCAAATAATTTTGTAATTAATAATTTTCTGGCATAAAAATGTATCATGATGAAACCATTGTTAGTGTGCAGTGTAAACATGTATTTAAAAACAAAAATTTTGCTTAAAATTACTGTTTGGCCATAGTCTCTGGATGATATATCATTATACCTTAGCTTGCCAATCCACGCTATGGCCCGTATTCAATTTGGAGCGAAAAGTCCGAGGCCGGGCTTTTCGCCATCATCTGACTTTTTGCCAGTGAAAAAGTATTGCGCGCGTCCCCCCGTATTCAATTCCAAATCGGCGAAAATGGGACCCGACGAAACTCAAAAAGGCAAAGTCCTGTAGTTTTTGAGGAAATCAGCCTGACACCACCCAAAAGATGCTCTGACATGGGGGTTCACTATGGGTACCCCCGATTAGCCCTGCTGAAGGTATTTGGGGACTTTGAATGGTCTCAATAGGCGCTATTTAGCGTCTTTGACAGTGGTGAAGAATAGCATTTGGCCATTTTTTTGGGGGGAAAATAAGTATTCCCATCAAATTTGGGGTACATGAAAATAGGTGCAAGCATATTTTAAAGTTGCTAAAGTCAAGCATTAAATAGTGCCAAAAACGCACCTTCAGCAAACACCTGCAGTCCCAAAAAAATATCCCCCCCATACTTCCAGACCTCCCCCAAAAGCTTTTTCGCTAGTTTTTGAATTTGCACCCCCACTTCGATTTTTCTCTCCCTCTTTTTTTTTTTTTGGGGGGGGGGATGTCCTTTTGTAGGTTTTTTTTTTTTTCTGGCGCAATTAGCGTCGAGGGGGGTGTAAAAAGGGTTTAGGGGGGTTGCCGCAATTTTGCACCCCAAAACCCCGATTTTGCCCTTTTTTCCGCCAGGTATTCATAGGCAAAACTTTTCTGCTGGTTACAAACCTACTAATACCCTTTTTACACCAGAGCTAAAACCCGGGTTATTGCAGGGTTGACCCGGGTAACTCCTTGGTGTAAAAGGTGTCAGGGTTCGATTCCCGGGTTGAGTGACTCAGCAATCCAACCCTGGTAACTTGCAGTGTTTAACACGGGAACAACCCGTGAAACCCTGCAGTGTAAACGGGTACCCCGGGTCATTCGACCCGGGTCCCGTTTACAGCATGGGGGATTCTGGGTTTCTCGGCGCTTGGAGATGATGTAATATTCAAGCGCCGGGAGAAGTGTTCCACCTCACCAGTGTGCAGTGTGAACAGTGTCGAATTGGGAATAATCCGGATCGGCGCTGCAGTAGAAAAGGTCTGTCCTGGGTCTGACCCGTTTTGGAACTGTTCCAAATCTCAGGTCAGACCCAGGATCTAGGTGTAAAAGAAGTATTAGATATACTCGCTATTGCACTATTTTGTTATTATACCCCATCAACTGTTGGGTGATACTGATCAGCATTTAGCCAATGGGACAGAACATATTTCATGAAGCACTACAAGTGCCAATACGAACGTGAACACAAGTGCATTCTGTCACTTCTAGCCTTATAAGCATGCATTGTGAGTAGGGATGGGCAGATCGATTCAGTGCACTGAGTTGAGCCTCATAGCTCAACTCAGTGAAGTGTCTCGAGACAGTGTCTTGAGACACGGCTCTTTACATAGTGCAAGTGCTGGAGCCAGCAGGGGAGCCAGCGACTCAGAGTGAGTCG
The DNA here is from genome assembly GCA_031769625.1 of Taudactylus pleione. NCBI lineage: Eukaryota > Metazoa > Chordata > Amphibia > Anura > Myobatrachidae > Taudactylus > Taudactylus pleione. Next base: position 346,567 of record JAUIMM010000429.1, on the reverse strand, counting down.
CTGACCGCTCCGCCCCCCCACAGCCCAGCACTGCAGCTCAGGGTTCTCTCCTGAGTCAGTGCACTCCCCGAGTCCTGGCTGTAGCTGTGTGACTGAGTGAGTCGCTGACAGCTCCGCCCCCTACACTGCTGATCTGACTCAGTGCACAGAAGTATGATCAGGTCGGATCAGCAGTGTAGGGGGCGGAGCTACCATTCACTAGCTCCCACTGACAGAGAGGCTAGGGGAGGTGACAGAGAGGCTAGGGGAGGTGACAGAGAGGCTAGGGGAGGTGACAGAGAGGCTAGGGAGGTGACAGAGGCTCGGGGAGGTGGGTGCCTCGACTCATCAAACACTGAGTGACTCGAATCATTCACTCATCTGAATGATTCGAGTCAGTGTGTTGAGACACTCACTAGCCATCTCTAATTGTGAGATAACAGGTGTTGCTCACTTGTTGTTTAAACATTTTATTGAAACATCTGAAGAATTCACAAGGTTATTATTGACAAAATAAATATGAATATATTTGGAACAGATATAACCTCATGTATACTATCAAAATAAGGTGAATTTTTTTTTTTTTTACTTGTTCCCTACATAATACAATACAATATTATCAGCTGAGCTTACCAAATAAATTGAAAATAGGAACAAAGGAAGAGGGAGGTCAGTCTGAGGGGAAAAAGAATAATAACCGGGGTAAAAATAAAAAAATAAAAAGCAACATTAGTATTGCCCATTCAGATATGTCTGGATATTGAAAGGATCAAATGGAAATATCAAGGGATATACTGTAGCACTACTGTATGTCATACAACATGTTGGAGAAGATACCAGGTCATATTTTCAAATACTTTGTTTATACCAGTCAGTAATTGTAATGGGAGAGTGAGAAGGTACGGCTCCCACTTAGTATAGAATCTACGCACACCTTGTCCAATATCAGAAAGAGCATTATGCCGATCAAAATAGAGATGTTCTAATATCATTGCTTTAAGTTCTTCAATGGAAGGGGCTGTCCTCTTAATACATTTTTTTTTCAAGTATAAGTTATTTTGCTATCGTAACTATAAGGATTAAGGCCCTCATTCAGAGTCGATCGTTAGATACAAGCGGTCGCTCTGAATGAGGGCGGCAGTTTGTGGTGTGAAGTGCGGCCTCCTGGTAGCTAGCTAAGCTGTGGGTTGCCACCCACAGCTCTAGCGAGCGACCAGGTTGATGGTCGTGATGGTCAGGACCATCGCGACCATCGTGGCTTGCGACGAGACCCTAAGGTTGGGTCTCTGCAAGCGCAAGCCCCATGGAGCTTCCTGCTCTGATCGAGCAGGAAGCTCCCCACTGACATCATTGCTGATGTCAGTGGGGCCACTCCCAAACGGCAAGCGTTCCGTCGGGAACGCCTCCGTTTGGCCGGCCACCCTCCCCTGCCCACCTCCCAAACGGGGCAAGCTGTCAACCACCATTGACAGCTCGCCCCCTTAGGTGCGAAACCCCTAGCCGGGTCTCTTGCATGCGCACGTCGGAGCCGGCTCCGACGTGCGCATGCCCAGTGGGCAAACATCGACCCGGTTGCAAGCGCTCAGCACTTGCGACCGGGTCTGAATAAGGCCCTAAGAGTGGTAAAATATGCTGTATGCGTGTTCCGTCTATCCATGCTTCGGAATGTGCAAATAACATTGGGATCGGTAAAAAGGGTGTTGCCCACTTAATATAATTATATATTCATTTTACCCACTTAATATATTCATTAATTGAATGGCCGTCAAGAAATAATGCCTCTTTTTTTCCCTGCAGTTTAGGTTTGCTTGTTGTAAAAGCATAGTTAAGAATTTATTGCCCAATCAAATACACACAATCTGTATCTTTTGCCAGAGAATGATTTTATGACTATAAAGGGACAATAAAATCAATATACCATGTAATTTGTCCATAAGTTTTGCTTAGGAAAAAAGATTTTATCCCCCCATTTTTACCAATCTGATTTTTGCTTCTGGTAGACTGACAAGAATTGACTGCTAAAAGTTAATATTCAATTGGTTACAGTACAATGGCTTCTGCTTGTTTTCTTAAAGAAGAAGTATAGACAAGGAGCCAGGTCCCCAATCCACCTACATAATAATCTGTACATTATTTTGCTGACTTGTTGATCTGAGTCTGACTGAGTGGCTCCTGAATTCTGCATTCGTTGTGCTCCTCTGTTGCATAAGCGCAGATGTTCTCTGTATTGTCTGTTTTATTAAATAATTAAATGTAAGAAAATCCCTAATTTTCCCTAACATTTGATTTTATTGGTCGGCATAGTGACAATATATTGTATTCTCAGCGATGTCTGCAGTGTAGTTGGGATGGTCTGAAAGCCAAAATTCCCTCGCACCCAGAGAGGAGCATAGAAAGAGCAATATCTGGCTACGATAATGCCTGTAGATGTGTGTAGCCTAATCTCCCCCCCCATTACCTAACTCTAATAACCCCTCTAAGTGCCTAAACCTAACCGCCCCCCCCCCCCCCCCCCCCGCGGCTGTCTGTGCCCGGCATCACTTCGATCTGGATGCTGGGCGCCGGTCTCCCGGCATCGGTAAAATGACAGGCTTCTGGATTTAGATGCCTGTCATTTAACCTTCGCCGGGATAAAGCAGTCGGAGGCCGGCTGTCGGGATTAGGTCCACCGGCTTTCCGACTGCATCCCGTGAATACACCCCATGGTAACAGGCTGCTAGACAGCATATTGCAGCTTCTACATTAATGTACCAATTATTATTTCCCCATACTGCTTTTGTATAAGGTGATTTAGCCAAAAATACATGGGTATGTTAATGCTTGTTTATACGATCCATAGTGACTTGTATAATAACAAGGTGTAATATGGGCATGTGCTGTGGTGTCACTACAAACGGGCACCATGTTCTAAAATAAGCCCCATAGTGCACTACTATTGATGTGTTATGAAATGCGCCAAAGAATCGGGAAAAGGTCTATAGATCTACCTGCTGCCAGCTCTCCTTATAGTTTCTGTAAATGTGTCTTTTTCTGTACATGTTTGCTACACGCATAGGCTACATGTCTGTGTTTCCTGGTATAGCATGTTTTGGTACTGGGCAGGCCGGTCCTTTCTGGTACATAGGAGTTCCTGTGACAAGCGATACCTTCTGAATATGTAGGTGTTTTGTTCCGGAGGTTCTGCATTTGGCAATGATATGTAAATAGACTTTCCAGTACTGCTCCCAGGCTGGAGCAGGTACAGATGTGTTCTTGCTCATCCAACCTCAGTACGCCATGTAGCCGCAATATGCCTGGCGTGAACGAATCGCCTGGTCCCGTGCAACTCTGTGTTGGGAGTTTCTTTTTTGCCGAAAAGTCACAGTGCGATGCAATTAGGACGCACCAGGACACTGTGCTGATTAATTCATATGTGACACTTGTATATAAAATTAAATGACGCCCGCTGCTAGCAGACTCTCACGGGATAAGGCGCGCCGAGGTCGGCTGTTTGGCACGACTGCAGCAAAGTCGAGTGAGGACGCATCTGTATGCGCTCTGTATGCAGACTGCGGTCATCACATGCGACTTGTATTTCTTTTTGCATAATTTGGATTTATATTCTTCAAGCGAAAGGGGGCCCGCTCTGTTTCACCAGCAAAGTTTGTGTATTTACCGATCAGTGGAAAATCAATATTTAGCTTATTTTACTGGTGCCAATAAAATGGCATAACGACAACTGAAACCAATGTGTGGCCAAAGGCATCGTGTGGTCTACCCTGCCTGGACCACAGAGCTTGGGCCTTGGAAGTTAATGCTCATTAACTTGTATTTTTAATAGATCGTGCTGTTCTTGCTATAGTGATGGTAGCTGTTAATGCCTGCTCTTATTACTGCCTGTATTTATCTTCCCATGTAAAAATCCTGAATCCCCCTTGGCTTTCCCAGGGCTTATTGCTACGGGCTATAATAAATCCTGCTACATATCAAAAGGACCCTTCAAGTTCCACTCTGTAACCATATCTGCCCTATGTAACTGTCTTGGTAATGTTATACGGTGCTTGCCCTGCCTAGGCAGCCACTCTGCGCTGTGCGAGACTGTTTTGCATTTATCTCTGCTGTTTCCCTTTTGTTATGTTGGTTTAACTTGTTCCCTTGTTTTGTAACCACACTCCCAATACCAACGCTAAAGGTGCGCATCCACTACCTACCCGACTATGGAAAGACACAACATCGATGTCGGAAACGACCAGCGGGAGTGCGCATCGCTGGTCGTTTCCGGCATTATAGTGCACGATTAATGGGCGATTGATCGATTACGATGTCTTAATCGTTCAACCGCTCATTAAAATCGCCTAATGGATACGCGGCTTAACACTCACAGATGTAGGCTGATGGAAGATCAGTCGCCGTGACGAAAGATGACGTTTTGCCTCTTTCTGAGACCCGATTTTTGGCGGGAAAAAATCTGAACTTGGCGGGAAAATCCGAACTAATCCGAGCCTGCACATCCCTACTCTTAGCTGTCACTTTACAGGCTGTGTTTGCAAAATGGCAGTTAGGAGCTGATTGGTTGGTGCTCTTCATCTCCAATCTCCCCCTTATGGTGCATACACACGGTCAGATCTGTGAGATGAACGATTTTTCAAATGAATTGAACGATTTCAGACCGTATTAAAATTAATTAAATCGTCCAAATCTAACTGCAAACACATCAGATGTCAGATATTGTTATCTGATATCAGATATGAACGATTTTTAAAATTGTTATCGTTCAGATCTGACACAAAAACTGACCGTGTGTATGCGTCATTAGTGTTACATTTCCGTAAGTAGCGGAGGTTTTTATTTAGTTTTTTTATTTATTTACAGTAACAATCACCCACCTCCCTTGGGGGTCTAGTTACTAAGCAGTGGTAGGAGACAGAGTGATAAGGTGCCAGCCAATCCCAACTTTCATTTTTCAAACACAGCCTGTGAGATGACAGTTGGGAGCTGATTGGCTGGTACCTTATCACTTTTCACTCTGTCTCCTAACACTGCTTAGTAAATAGACCCCTGTGTGTCTTGGTTACCTAGTGGCATATTAATTCAGAGTTCAGGGAATATTTATGAAACCTTCTAAAGAGGAAATTTGGAGGTTTAAGGTCTCCATAAACCGTGCGATTTGCTTACGATCAAATCTCGTTTGCCATTTCCCTTGAGTTCCTGAACTCTCCCGGTCATACGATACTGTGCCCACACACTGGGCGATTGTACAAACGATGGGTCGTAAACGACTGCAGAACGTAAACGATATAGCTCAACCTCACAATGCTGGAATTTAAATAATGGGAGGAAAAGTGTCAACATATCGTCCATCACATCGTTCATCATGCACACACGGTATGATGTGTGTCCAATCGTGTACGATAGGTCGAAATCTTCCTGCAGGTTCAATTGATCAGCGACGGTACTTTTTACACGATTGGTCTCTCCAATCGATCGAAACGGCCAAATCGTAAAAAAAAAAAATAGATTGCACCGTGTATGGGGGGGCCTTTACACATGTGAGCAATCAGATTCTAGCTACCATTTATCTAACATTCATCAGAATGATTGAATCTGGTTGCTATTGGCAACATCGCCACTTTTATTTTTTTTTAAATGTTTGACAAATCTCCCTGTATATGTGCATGAAAGATACATTGCATAGATGTCTGCGCTCTTGCAGTTTGCTGAAAGAAATGGAAAAACCCAGCAAGGAATTTAAGAGCTGACTTGTTACATGGAGGTGAAAGGGGAAAGTCACACCCATTCGTATAACGTAACCTAAGAAATTGGGAACCAGGAGGGTGTTGTTTATGTGACCTGCCATCCTGGTCTCTGTTACTTACCAAGCACTGCTTACAGGATTTTCCTGGCTTTCCTTACCAAGAGCGGGCATGTAAAGCCAGTTCTGGTGTTGGTCTGCACGCACTGATTAGGGATAAATGCTTTAGCATTAGGTAATAATAGAGAGAAGAGATTAAAGGATTTCAGGGCAAATTATATTTGCTTCGAAATGCATTTCTTACCAAAAGCCCTTCCACATATGATTATCATTAGGGTTAGATGGAAGGCTGTCGTCCAAGTGGGAATTAGCAGTTTATATTGTGCATTGGGCCAGATGGGAAGCTAAGTGAGCGCCTATTTGCAGAGCGTATTGTGTGTATATTTTTGCACTGTGCATACTCCAGAACTAAGTACTGTAAGTACATGCAATGCAGAGTCTTACTGATTTCCTTTTCATCTACAGTGACAATTGTAGATGTGTAACAGGGCGGTCTGTGAGGGCGTGTCAGTGCAATTGCGGGACGTAAGCAAAAATATGCCCAATTTTAATGTGCCCAATTTACTTCCAACTCTGCATCAGTACGATTATTTGTTTTTCAGTATAGGATGTTTTTATGACCCCACTACTTGTTTTAGGGTTCAAATACCTTTGTTACTATTAGCAATTTTGTAGAGCTAAAATAAAATCTATATATTTGCCAGATATACCTCATGTGGTCGCACTACTAATCGAAATAAGTATAAATAATGTTCTGCACAGTTTAGGGGGTGGTGTACTTGTAAGTCTCTTTAAAAATAACTGTTCTGTTGGATCCAGGTAATAGTTTTTAGTTGTATCGTGTCCGGAGGGAAAAGAACGTTGGTATTCAAAAGTTGGTATCAGCGGGGTACCCCTACGGATGTGAGCAGGGGGCTAGGTGGAGTAAGACACAAAAAAGGGACTCCGGACTATGCTGCCCACCTTAGGAAACAGATGACCAACGTGTAACCGGTGTCTAGGTCTCTACTGTAAGGATGCAGCTGCAGTATGGGGAGGGGATGTTCCTATCTTCAGAAACCCCTCCAAGGGAATCTCCGATAGGCACTCCCTCCTCTGACGGAGTCTTACCTCTAATGTCCTCTCCGTATGACCGGCTTCCGCTTCACTCCGCGCTGCTGTCTCCTCATTCCTCCGGTCATGTGATCTCCCATACTGCACTGGGGCCCGATCACCTGATGACCGGGCAGCAGTGTACTATGGGAGACCAGCTGACCAGAGGGGAGTCATCAGCGGAGGCCCGATCACCGGTCCCTGGAGTCAGGTAAGTACATTTTTTTTTTTTTTTTACAGTGATCAGCTTGCGGTCTGTTTAGACCACACAGCTGACTCCTGGCTCTGCTCTCCCCGTTAGAGCAGGGCAGGAGGCCGGTAACCGGGGGAGACCCTGGATAACACCACCTCCAGGTGGCGTTATTATCACAGGGCTTTCTCCGATATTTTTTATCAATTATGAGAAATGTGATCTGCTTTACTAAAAATAAGTGATACTTAGGGGTTGGAGTAGAATTTTACGAATTCTACTCCAATTGCCCTGTAATAACTATAGGTGATAGTAAAATAATGTGAAAAGGGTGTGAAAACACCCTTTTTTCACTTTATTTTAGTAAAAATAATGTTAATAAATAGAGCCCTAAGGGTTACAGAACATACCTTCAGGTCAGTTCAAGAGAATAAGGCACAATTGTACCAAGTTAGAAGATTTTGAGACCCAGGGTAGGAATATGAAACAATTTCTATAAAAGGGCTATAAGGAGAGTATACTGGATGCTGATCTGCAGAAAACCATATATTTAGATAGAGAGACACTGCTGAAATATAGGGAGAAAACAAAGAAGTTTAAAAATGACTATTGTCACTCAAGATAGTAAAAAGTTAGAGAAAATACTCCGCAAACACTGGCACATCCTTTTTAGAAGATTACATTTTGGCAGATGTTTTACCAATAAAACCTAAGATACTTTACCAGAAGACCTAAAAACACACCTGACACACAGCCATCGTACACTTCCAGGCGATCGGGGGGGTTACCAGAATAATCTGGAGCCTCCCGCAGGTCCTGGGAGGGTAGGAAAATATGATTCAAAATCGAATCCATGGTTTCTTATTGTGGTCACCTGATAGTGGCTTGGAACATAGCATGTCCTATCTCACACTTTAATACACCATAAAATTGCAGCCGATTGTATTGGTAAAAGTGCAACACTTGGAAAATTAGCGTGTATTCGCTTTCATGGTTCAGTCCGTTCTGTCCCAGTGAACGTGCACATAAGTGTAACATGCATAGTGTCACATATTACTGTACAGAGTACAGTAATACTCAAGCTGATTATTTACTTTCTGTAGGTGCATATGTGTAGGTTACACTGGTGGTAGAGGTTGTCATGACAGAAGAACAATGTAGATTTTGATTCCTGGGCACAGGGGGCCACAGTGACTATATACAGATGCTGTAGTTGCAAACAGTCCCAAATTTTCTTGGACAGTGCCAAGGCTTTGAAAATGTGTCCCTAATTTTCAATCACTAATTTTCAATTCTGAGCAACTTCACAGTTGAAGTCTTATTCTGTATATTAAAGATTCTGACTCAATATTCTTATTCACTAATCTTTGGCGTATTTGCAAATGGGAAGGGAGGGGGGGCAGACCCCAAACATTATAAAATGTAGAATAATGATCGAGAACAATGGCCCTGATTCAGAGCCGGACGCTCTGACAGAGCGCTCGCTCTGAATCAGGGCCGGGCTATTTTTTTTTTTTTCTTAGAACTGCCTCCTGGCTGCTCGTATAGCTGTGGGTGACCACCCACAGCTATAGCGAGCGGCTAGGAAGATGATCGCGATGGTGAAGACCATCGCGACCATCGGGCTTGCGACGAGACCCTTGTGGTAGGGTCTCGTTGCCGCAAGCCCCAGAGAGATTTCGGCTCTAACAGAGTCACTTGTGATGTCAGTGGGGCTGCACCCAAACGGAGGCGTTCACATGGGAACGCCTCCGTTTGGGCAGCCACTCCCCCAGCCCACCCACCAAAAGAGGCGTGCTGTCACTCAACATTGACAGTACACCCCCTTTGGTAAGAGGCCCGGAGCGACGGATTGCCCATCGCTATCCGGGTCGCGCGCATGCGCACGACATTGAGCACACCCTGCCGGGGACACAATAGACTATATCGCTCAGGGAGCATATCGTCTAGTGTGTACGCTCCTATAGTCTGTAATTCCTAACTCCACCGTCCCCCGCACCCCACCCACCTTACATCCAAGCTCAGCTTTTTGATTATCAGGCCTGTCCTATCTATAATCACCTCTCATAGGGCCTGATTCATTACGGATCACAACTGCGATCATTCACGCCGATAGTTGCGTTCCGTGCATACGTTTGCATTGCAGTGTGCAAAGGCATCACTGCGAATGTACTGCGATCAGTGACCACGCAGACCCATTGCAGAGCGATTGACAGGTAGTGAGCCTGTGGGGATGTTGACGGGCGGGTGGTCGGCAAAACTGAGGGGTGCCAGTGCGTTTTGAATGCAGTTACAGGGGCGTGCATAAATTAGTCACTGCAATGGCATACGCAGCTTGAGATCTCACTGCGTGCGACGAGGTTAGCAATTTCTGAGTAAGGTTAGCAATTGTACGTGAGGCTCCGATAGTACTCAATGTTACTGATGGTTTTGCAGAATTGCAATGTATTACGGATGTGAGTAAGGGGAAGTGGGCGTCCTTATGTTATGCTGCTATGGCATGGTGACTGCAAACATTAGCGTATTTTCGCAGTTGGTCTGCGTGCGTAATCGCAGCTCAGTGGTGAATCAGGACCCATAGACACATGCTTTTGTAATGACTGATTTGGCTCTCACACACAACTATGAGGTAAGCCTCTGTGTTACACAAGGTTAATGGGGTTGTATGGCTTCAGGGCACACATAGACAACACCTAGCGTGATGCAAACCTGCCAACTTAACTGTTTTTGCTTGCTGATTAGTAACACGGCCGCTGAGCTAAGGGGTTGGTGTACTGTAATGTGGTGCATCAAGTGCACCACCCAAACTTTTACTTTAGCACCATGGGCAGCGATATTAGTGACTCACAATTAAATGTAACATAACTTGACAAAGAATCGGCATGAAATACTGATGGACTGGATGCCAGCTGTCAGTACACAGACAGCAGCATCCCGATGGTTCAGATCCCGACAGGTGAAGGGAAGTAATGTTCCCCTGTCCTATTTACTCCCTAACTCTCCTTTTCTGTACCCTAACACTAACCCTCCTGATACTCGCTTTATCGCAGTGTCCTTACGATCAGGATGCTGTCTGTCAGGATCCCGACGTCGGCATCCCGAGTCATGTTGGGATTTCGACGCCGGTGTTGTCGCAGCGTCCGGGATTCCGATGTCGGGGTTCTGGCAGACGACATCCCGCTTCTCAGGAGCCTCACCGCTTCCCATTAACAAGGCAAAAGCACTTTTTTTTATTACAGTTAAAAAAAAAAAAACCTGACATGAATAATTTAGCAGTAAAAGGTGTACATATTGCAGCATGGAAGTGAATAGTGCTCTACCACACTATGGTAAAGTGCAGTGATATACTGTACGTATATTTTGTTAGAACAGTACGGTATAAATAATGTACATGGCATGACAATAAAGAACCACCTACATCTGACCCCACTGTTTGGAGTCCACCAGACAGCTGGAATACCTGCATGCAGCCAGTATTCCCCATATTGTCCCATGCGGTCTCTTAACCAACAAGTTTCTCATATAGTATGTTTAGATCATCTGATGTAGCCTTGTGGTTCCTCCTCTATGGTCCAGAGCACTGTCCCACCAGGATCTGTGTTTCTCCTCCATCTTCCATGCTTGTCCAACCTACGCCTGTCTATCATTATATTCCGAAACCCAGTGTCCTACACCATGTGCTTTGTCAGGACCATTTATGTGATTAGATGCAACAAAGTGTCCCTTGGAGTACGTGAGACTGAAGTGTAACATAGAGAAGAACTTTTGTTTTGACAGAAATTGGGATGGATCTATGGTATAGTTTCCCAGCAGCCATGGTGGGGACTCGTATAGTTAAAGATTTAAAAAATGCTTGGGAAAAATGCATAGCCCCTGTCTCACTGTGCCGTCGGGTATGTTCCGCTTCCTGGCTATCTCCATAGCAGATGGTGATTTTCAGGGGAGGGGATGGAAGGATGTTGGGAACTGCTTAATGGTAGGAAGTTTATAGTAATTAAACCTTTTATTAGTTATTTTTATGGTGTCACAAGGGTTCTGCAGCGCCTAACAAATTAGCAAAACAAGAAAACGTGAACAAAACAATGCAGGGCAAGGACATGGTTTATAAACCTTGCTGAATCCGTGATCAAAACACTCAAATAAGCAGCAGGCCGGCAGTAACCAAGGGTTAGGTGCCATTGTGAGGAGTATGTGATTGTATAAGTTAAAGAAAAGGAGAAGCACATTAGGTACTTGTGACATGACCAAGTTCCCAGCTGGTGCTATACTTGGGTGGGGGGGACAACAACCAATTTTTGCAAGTCCAACTACCCTGGTAAAGCTAGCCCTGGTGCCAACTGGTCTGTGTCTGATTTGGAACCATGATGGGGGACCACACCACTGTGGGTACTCCAGCCCAGTATAGCAAAGCCTAGTTACCTTGGTGTTCGCCAACTTCTGTGACACCACAGTTGGAGAGAAGTTGGCTGGTTTGATAAAGTTGGTTAGGTGTATGGAGTACCCTAGTTGGACAAATTTTGGTTAGTTGGCTTGGCTGAAAGCTGGTTAGATGTGTGGCCACCTTAAGGTTCTCTAAGATGTGTAATATCACAAACCAACAAAAGTCTGCATACTTTGGGCCTGATTCAGCAAGGATCGCTATTGCGATCGCGCACGCAGTTCTGCTGCGATAGTATGCTAATTGTCATCGCAAAGCACTCTCACTGACAACATCTAGACACCCACTTCCCCTCTTGCTCTTCCGTATTACCTTGCAAACTATCCAAAACATCGGTAACATCGTAGTCACACTCACATTTAAGGCAGGTCTGACCCTACCACTAAATTGCTAACTTTCATGTACGCAGTGACAGCTCAAGCTGCGATCGCAGTGGCTAATCTGTGCACGGCGTTCAAACTCACTGGCACGCCCTCGTTTCTCCGACCACCCATCAAACAGAACTTCCTGTCAATCGCTTTGCGATGGGTCTGCGTAGTCGATGCGATCACAGACCCGATCGCAGTGGTGCCTTCATGCACTGCGATGCATGCGCAGTGAGAAACAATCGTCCATCTGCGTACGCTTTAGCAGGTGCAATTCTTGCTGAATCAGGCCCTTTGTCTAGGTCCGCCCAGTCCACAATTAGGTTCTTCACTCTTTCTTTATAACGCTGAGATTAAATTCACATTTTTGTGCTTTATAATCAGTGGAGCGAGTTATACAGATGTCAGCCCTGCCGTGTTTGAGGACACGGCCTGGTTATTTCTTTTTTTTTTAAAGCTCACTTAAAAAGCAACCGGTGAGCTTGCAAGGTTGATATCATGAATGCCTGTTCTGTGGTATCTTTGTAAACATTGCGTCTGATCACACAAGTGGAATTTAGTAGGGATTAATGATCCCTATTCATACTAAATTTTGCTCTGTATGGATCACAAATTCCTTTGGAAAAATGCACTATAAAATGCACCTGTCTGGGTGAGCTCTTGAATTCACATTCTAGCTAAAATACAATAAGGACAAAGCAGTACAGTATTTACAAATACATAGTATATCTTTTCTCATCCGATTATTTGGTAGGGATGGCCGTTAAATATTTTGTCGTCAAAATTAACCAAGTCATCTGGATGTTGCTTTTACTGCCTATGAGGAGTGTACATGATTTTCACTGTACTGAGCCAAGTCTCCTCCCAATATGGGAAGTTACAGTATTGTTCATTACTTATTACATTGTTTTGCACAAGCCAAGACTATCCACTATTACAAAGTATCCTAATATATACAACACACCAGTAGTCATTATCCAACATGACTATTCTAGAGCAGCTGGTATCTTATGTGACTGACACTTCGGCCTGAGCTGTGTAGTGCTCTGGGACATGTGTACAGTACACACCACATTAACCCGGCGCCTTTCCAGATGTCCACTGAGGTTATCACCAAAATGAGGTGTTGACGTGGCAGAGAGTGGCTGTAAATGTGATGCTGAAGACTTGGCAAGTGGTCATCTGGGTAGCGATGGCCTCACAAGTGCCCGTGGCAAGAAGCCACTGCTAGAGATTGCCAGATGTGTAAGGGAAATGAGTGCCACTTGGATGGGGCTTAACCTGTCACTTCATACCAACAGAACCAGCAACTTGTTAGTGCAGCAGAGAGAGGGGGGAGCAGCAAGTATGTCCCGGGGAAGGCAGAGAGTTACATGGGCACCAGTGTTGGAAGGCAGACTGGCCGCACTGATTATCAGTCAGCAAAGTTGTAACACTGCAGCAAAAGTAGCTTTAATACTAGTAATTGTAATATTATTAATCCTAAACATAGTGAATAATAGCATTAAGGATCATACAAAGACTAAAGGTGCGTATCCACTAGCAGATATTAATGAGCGATTGCGGCATCGTCCTCATGCAATCGCTCATTAATCGTGCATGAAAATGTCAAATGACCAGCGATGTGCGCTCCCGTCGGCTGTTTCCGATATCAATCATCGCCTGAACATGGTGGTCAATCTGCCAATAACGACAGATTGGCCACGTTCAGGGATGAGGGAGGGTTCCTGCACTGAATGACATATCGTTCAGTGTAGGCACTATAGGGGATCAGGAACGACTGTACGATTACAATGTCGTAATCGTACTGTCTTTCCACTATCTGCTAGGGGATACGCACATTTTAGATATCATAGGTGAATGCTGCAGAATGGGGCTATATGTTAGATGTATATGGAAGGAGGGAGGGTAGTATATAATGACGGAAAAACATGCCTAACCTTGCCCATGCTGTGAACAGTCCCGGATTTACATGACCAGTCCCACATTTTGAGATGTGACTTTGGCCCTCATTCAGAGCCGGACGCTCTGAGCAGAGCGCACGCTCTGAATGAGGGCCGTTCTCCATAATTATGGAGCGTCCTCCTGGACGCTCGTATAGCTGTGGGTCACCACCCACAGCCTATACGAGCGTGCAGGTTGATGGCCGCGATGGTCTTGACCATCGCGACCATCGCCACTGCGAGCCGGAGCCTGCGGTTGAGTTTCTCAACCGCAAGGCCCGGAGTGATTTTGGCTCTATCAGAGCCAAAATCACTCCCACTGACATCACTAGTGATGTCAGTGGGCCGGCTTCTGACGGTAGGCGTTCCCTTGGGAATGCCCCCGTCTGGGAGGCACGCCCCTGGCACGCCCACCAAAGGGGGCGTGCTGTCAATCAACATCGACAGCACGCCCCCTTTGATCAGACACAACGAGCGAAGGAAAGTCCTTCGCTCGTCGCGTCTGGCGCATGCGCACGACGGAGCTCCCTCCGTCGTGCGCATGCTCAGTGCACACCATCGACCCACTTGCGAGCGGACAGCCGCTCGCGAGTGGGTCTGAATCAGGCCCTTTGTCGTCTCTGGCCATTTACCTGTTCATATGGTTTTATTGTACTTTGTGCTGATTGCAGATCTCCTGTTCTATTGTGACTGAGCGGACAGCTGCACAGTACGACTGCCGTTATCCCTATTTGTAGTTTCCTATACATACAGCAGGGTGTGGTATGATTTGTTAAGATGCTGAATGTCGACAGTACATCTTAGTGTTATTTTGAGGTATAGGCTCAAACATTCCAAAAAAATAAATAAAAAAATTGGTATGTCGACATTCTGATTGCCGACATTTAAAATGACGCCATAATGAAGATCTTGACCATGTCGACAATTTTGGTGTCAAGGTTCAAAATGTCAACATCCACGGTGAAGATTCAGCATCTTGACATTTTGAACCTTGACACCAAAATTGTCAACATGGTCAAGATGTTGACATGTTCATTATGGCGTCACTTTAAATGTCGACGATCAGAATGTCGACATACCATGTTTGATCCTATACCTAAAAATAACACACAAATGTACTGTTGACATGTAAACTGTCAACATAAATTTAATGAACCATGTGTAGCCATATGAATTTATGGCTAAAAAAATACATGAATATAGGCCAGTGGTAAAGGACACACACAAGAGTTAATATATAAATGATCTGAATGTTTAATAATAGGTCTATACTATAATCATTATAGAGAAATGAATGTAAATAATATAAATGTATGTAATTACATTTCCGTATTGTGAACATATAGGTTTGGGGTATTAGCCAGTGCAGCGGCATGAGGTAGTTTAGAAAGTGCCAGAAATGGCATGAGCTCTGACCAGTGGCAGTTAGGTGGCCAGTGGCAGTGAGGTGGCCAGTGGCAGTGAGGTGGCCAGTGGCAGTTAGGAGCGGTAGGGATGCTCGTGCGGCGGGGGATATAGGGGTGCTGGCACAGCGCAGGGTCCAGTCTGCAGTTCCCCCAACAGTGCTCATGCTGGGAGTCTCTCTGGCGCTACTTTAGGAGTGAGCTCTAGTAGCGGCAGCGGCCGGTAGCTCCAGCGCTGAAGCCAGAGTGGGCACTACCTTTGTGTTTTCCGGAGACAGAGCTGTGTGTTCTGGCTTTGGCTCCAGCGGTACGCAGCAACAGAAAGCCGCATCATCGGAAGGGGCATCCCCTGATCTGAGGTCACGCAGGAGGCGGAGAGAAGGAGAGGCGGACCCTGATGTGTGAGCAGGAGCTGGACATACGCTGACAGCCTGAGAGCTACGGAGTGTAGCCAGCGCTTCAGCAGTTGATACAGTGTAACCCTTTCAGTCCCTGACAGCTATCCAGAGTGGTTGTGAGTACTATAAAAGCCCACACCACACTTACAAGCATCATTAGTAAAGCAGACTGGCATAATTTATAAGTATACAGCAGGGGATATATCAGAGAGAATCCCTTTCTTGTCAGCAAGGCACTATGAATTAAGGGATATAATACTGCTATATGCACCTGTATAGCCAACGCAGGAGAAAAGTATCAAATAGAAGAAGGATACAATTGTAGCAAGACTTTACACGTCTATAGTACAGTGTGAATTCTGATCTCAAGTTTGAAAATTCAGAGTAGGAGTATTGCAGTAGGTAAAGCACTGGCTACTACACTCTAGAGACTTATATGTATATCTTTATGTAAGTTACAGAGTCACAGGATTTTCGTACATATATATAAGCCCTAAAAGGATGCATAAACTTGGATAAATCTGGGGCTCATCCTATAAACTTATTCTTTTGCCTAGGATAATCCTGGATTCTACTCTTTAGGACTAAGACCTTTTAGTTGAAGAGACAGGACTCTTGATATAGACTCATCTTCATTTTATTCTCTTCATGGAATTGACTATTATATATTTTAACTGGGAATGTTATTTACAGAAATCCATCAGTATAGTTTCATTACAGTATAGCGGATTTATTGCATGTGGAGGGAATGTTCATGGGAATTGTATTGTGATATTACCTGTATATTTATGCGTATACTTTGTAAGGCCTGATGTATGATGACAATATATGTATAAAAACAATAACCGTGTATAGAACTACTTACCTTAAGGTATCTGATGGACGTCTTTCATCGGGAAGCTGTGAAGGAAGAAAGGAGACAGGTGTTGATTTAAGTGCAATGTATAAATGTCGATTTATAAGTACTGTGTAAATATTTGAATCCAAACAAAACATTTCATTATACAAATTATATATTAGGGCAACCCTAGGATAGCCCTTATAAAATAGCCTAGGTGGAGGCACACAATATAAGGATAAAATATATACATAAAATATATACATATATAGCAACCATCCTTAGAATTGGTGGGGCTAGACATGTCAGCATTTGTGCGTGTCGACATTCTGAGCCGATACCTATGCAGCATATGAACAGGGCAAGATCTCCTTTTGATCAGTCCATTTGAACCTGTTTACCAAATCTAATTACCAGCAGTTTCTGCATGACAACCACTAATTCAAGTACTGAGGCTATTCATTATGCCGCTAAAGGTGCCCACACACATACCGATGTACTCACGATCAGCTGATGTGTACGATTTCCCTTGAACTCTCCCCGGCAGCTCTGCACACGATATGCACACAATTTGGTGTCCAATCTTCAAACTTTCTCTCCTGCATGCAGACTTTCACAGTGTATTGTATCCTAGATTGTCACATCTGCCCTACTGCACGGCAGATCTGACGATGCGATGTGCGACCAGCGGGGACGCGCATCGTGATAGGGAGTGGGGACTCACGATTTTGGCATATTTTTCACGATCTGTCATTCCAATGCGTCGGAATCTGCCAGATCGGGTAAAATATCGCTGTGTGTGGGCACCTTAACGCGTGAGCTATATCTCCTGCATTCACATACCGGAGTATGCCGCTGCCCTATACAATGTATGGGGATGTTGCAGCTGTGCTATTTATCAAGCTCTGGAAGCTAAAAGTTTACTGAGTTTAGCTGCGGGAACAAACGCCATATACTGAGATGGAGTTGGCCTCTCCCACTTACGGGAAGAGGGTTTGGAGTGTGAACGGTGCATTTGGATCACACCTCCTGCCCTCAGAGTGCACATGCATGACCTAAGGCTGAGTATGCGCAGTAACGCTGCCGGGACAGAACCTTTCACTGAAAGTGTAGATGTTAGGCTTTGCCAAGAAGCTATATCTCAGCACGTGATGGATGATCTGTTGCTACAAAATAGAATTGTTTTGCGAAGCAAATCGCTGTGAGTTCTCAACAAAAATAGCGTAAACAAATCGCATTTATTGATCAATATTTCCCTTAATCCGCACATTTGCTGTACATATAGAGACTTGTGCAGTGTCCTTTCTTTTGTTCTGTATGATGGACAAAATACCCAGTGTCTGTCCTTATGTTGTAAACTGTGGTGTGAATTTGTAATCTATTTATAATACTGTATAATTGTACTGTGGTCAGGTTTAGTCTGCCATGTAACAGTGCACCGACTAACCTCTCACAGTGACCGCCTGCTTTTGTCTCTGGTTTAATCACAAATATAGATGATAAAATATATATTATATTCTCAAAGAACTGAGAATACTGTAAAGGCACACATCCACTAGACGACAGGCAAAAGACTGCATGATTACGACATTGTAATCGTGCAGTCGTTTGTCAGTCTGTGATGTGCCTGCACTGACCGAGCAGCCGTTCAGTGTAGGCACATCAATCATCTGCTAACATGTTGAACCCGATGATATCGTCAGGTTGTACAACATATTTGTACGATGATAGATGTCTATACAACCAGCGGGAGCGAGCATCGCTGGTAGTTTTAGACATTTTTTTTAAACATCTGCAAACTATTTTCAAATGATTGTCTAACGATATAGGTATTTTGCAATCGCTCAATTTAATCGTCTAGTGGATGTGTGCCTTGAGCCCAAGTTATCAGCGGGGTGTTAGGTGCTCATCCACTAGGCGATTAAATTGAACGATCACTATATCGTAATTGTTCTAAAAATGACCAGCGATGCGCGCTCCTGCTGGTTGTTTAGACATCTGTCATCGGGAAAACATGCTGGACAACCTGACAATAACGTCAGGTTCAGCATGTTTGCAGATGATTGATGTGCCTACACTGAACGGTTTGCAGGACTGTATAATGTTATAAGGTGCATTGTGGTGGATGCAGGAGCAGTAGTGTGCTAATGTGGGTTATGGGAATGCAGCACAGTGTGCTAGTGGGTGTAAGCCTCGGAATAGTGTCCTGCCTGGCAGGTTCCTGGGTGGGAGACGTAGAGAGTTGGGGTCTGCACTGTCAGGATGCAGGTGTCTGGAGACGGTTTTTCCTTTGCCATGCAAAGTAAGAGGAAACGATACTGCTCGAGAAACAAGTTTTATACCAGATTGTGGAAAGATTGGATTCCTTCAGTAAAACACCCCACAAGATGCAGGTTGTCTGAGTCACACTTGTGAGTCAGAGGGCTTCATGCAGAGAGAGGAAACTGACTTACATCAGACTTCTCTTAAAGGGAGACTATCATTGAAATGGGACACAGTTCATATGTATTTTTTAAGGAGGACACTTATCTGTCTTGTGCGTATAGAGGTGGTATGTGATTTTCTTTTGTTGAAGACAGCAGTTATGGTGAACTCTGTGGCTCGTCACCTTTTCCTTTGGTGATAAAACTTCCACGTATTGTTTGAACACAATTAGCATATGGTACTGTCTGGGTGAATAAATAGGGAGACCGGCGTACTATAGCGTGCTCTTGCAGACACACATGGGGCCTCAAAGAATGCAATTGCAAAGATAGAATAAAAATCCTGTGATTTATAATTATGGGATGCCACTCTATAAATAAAAGCGCAGAGCATACTTGGTCATTTATATCGTTATTTTGCATGTAAACTGTCTATATATTTTTAAAAAATCCTTTTTATCCCCCCCAATCCCTGCCCCCCACACATCCATAAAGTTATCAAGCACCTGCAGCAGAATCCATCTTGAAATTCATATGGTGCGGGAGACGGTCTAGAACTCTTTTTTTTTTTTTTTTTTTTTTATACTTCACACAGACCCTCCCAGAAGGGTAGCCTCAGCGTACCCCACCTTTATGAGCTTTTTACAGCCTCCCTTAAGTCCTCTCTGTAGACCTGGTGCTGGATTGAGAATGGATTTTTCAGCGTTATCCACATTGTTGGCGGTCGTGCTCCCCGCCGCATTTGAAGGAACCCAATCTTTCCCAGCTCTAGACTCTTGGGCAAAATTTACTAAGCGGCAGGTTCTAAACCCCGCTAGTTTGGCGGTGGTTTTGCTATCCGCAGATTTACTAAGGCTAAAAAAACTGTCAAAACAAATGATAGAATAGAACATGGCTGTGATTTAGAAACCGCCACCGAACCCACCACCTAACCGCCGGGGTTTAGAACCCACCGCTTAGTAAATTTTGCCCTTAGTGTTCATTCTAGCACCCTGCACGTAAATCAGTGAGGAGGGCATATTTTAATTATCAAGGGCAACATTTTTTATACGTGACTTATCGCTGCAGTAGCTATAGCGAAACATCACGTCTAAATGTTGCCCTTCAAAATTAAAATATTCCCTCCTCACAGCCTAGTGTTAATTCTAGCATCCTGCACGTAATCATACTCTGCAGGTTTGGGATAGACGGAGAAGACTCTATAAAATAGCTCCCAGTTACCCCTTTTGGAGTATTCGCCATACCATCCATAACTGGACTAATCAAGGAGTCATAGGGCCTGATTCAGAGCCGGTCGCTATTTGCGCTCACTCGTCCAGAAAATAGGGGTGGCTATTCAAATCAACCGTTCGCTGTTTGCGGTTTGTTCACGCCTCTAGGTCTGAACAAGCGAACAAAACTTGCGTTCGTTTTTTGGGAAACTACGCCCCCTGGCCGCTCGCATCCTACGTCATGTCCGCTATTTATTAGATTAATCGAGTACATCGAACAGGGTATGAGCTGCTCGCTATTCTTGTGGCTGGTGTTTGCTACCACAATTTTGCGAGCAGTTCTGGCTATAAAATAATCCAGTGACGTGGTCAATGACGCTGCTGTTTTTTAAATATGCACACCCATAAAACGCCCGTTTTGACCTTTAAGCACGCCTGCGATCGGATCTCCACTCCCCGTTTTCAAGCACCTTCCCCTGTTACCACCCACATACGCCTCATTCTGTCACTCAAAATAGCAGGCATTCGCTATTTTGCGAGCACACGATTTTCGGCCGCACTGACTGGTTTGCGCATGCGTATTACGATCCGTACGCATGCGCAGTTGGGCACACATCGCTCGGAGCGAACGAGCAGCCACTTGCGTCCGGCTCTGAATCAGGCCATATTCTAGTTGGACATTTCCCAACTATAATGGCCCTTTATCTGCCTTTACAGAGACTGAGGCAAGGCTTAATATGCCCCACTCAGGATTCTTCCAGTGCTTTCCAATCCACCATGTCTACTTATCATGCCAGCAACCCTCAATACGCTCATTGGCTGTTATCTCACAGACTCTGCCAAAGGCTTATCCTCCTAATGGTGCATAATCGCGGTCAGATTTTTCTTCAGATCTGAACGATAACGATTTGAAAAATCGTTCATATCTGAAAGAAAAATCTGACGTGTGCAACAATGAACGATGCGCGTTCCCGTTTGTCAGATAACGATATCTGACATCTGATGTGTTTGCAGTCAGTTTTGTATGATTTCCATTCATTTTAATACAGGCTGAAATAGTTTGCAAATCGTTCATCTGACATATCTGACTGTGTGTATGCACCTTATAGGTGCATACACACACGATTTTTTTAACGGTTATCGATTACTATATCGTTTAATCGTTGAGAAAAATCGTTCACTTTCGGAGTTAAAACGAACAATTATCGTTCATGCGCGTTCACGTTTGTAGTTCAGTCAGACTGACCAACTCAATGATTTTCATTAAGGGAATATACAAAAATCGTTGGTAGTTCAAAAATATCGTTCATTACTAAAATCGTTCATTTACTAAATGTACGATTTTAGTAAACTATTTTCATTCATTTTTTACCTTGAAAAAATGAACGAAAATAGTTTACTAAAATCGTTCATTTACAAAATCGTGTGTGTGTGTATGCAGCTTATTTATTTAATTATTAATTTATAACCTTCCTACAGTAGATCTCATGAAGATCTGGTTAAAGGTCCTCCTAAATTGTGGGTGGGAGCAAATGTTGGGTGAGATCCTAGGACCAGATCAGCAGACCTTTATCTGTCTCTGCGTTGTAAAAAAACGTAGTCTTCGGGTAAAAAGAAAACCCGCTAGATATTTTTTTATTAATGGTGCTGCCTGCCAGTGAGACTGCGCAGTATTGGCAAACATCACTGACCTATGATGGAATGTTAAATTAGCAAAGACTGTTTGCAGTGATTGTCCCACAGCTGAATTCATTAGTAATTGTGCAGCAAAACTATGAGATTTTAGTAGTCCTTGCAGCAACCATCAGGAAGGCACTCGGGGCCTCATTCAGAGGCGGTCGTTAGTTGCAATCAGTCGCACTGAATCAGGGCGGCTGCTTTCATCCTGAACGGTCGCCTCCTTGTCGATCGCTAAGCTGTGGGTTACCACCCACAGCTTAACGACCGACCAAGTTGATGGTCGCGATGGTGATCACCATCGCAACCATCGGGGCTTACGACCAGACCCTAGGGTTGGGTCTGGGCACTCGTAAGCCCCAGGGAGCTTTCTGCTCTGATGGAGCAGGAAGCTCCCCACTGACATCACTGATGATGTCAGTGCGGCCGCCCACAAAACGGTAGGTGTTCAGAAAGGAACGCCTCCGTTTTAGAAACCACCCCCCGGCCCGCCTACCAAACGGGGCTAGCTGTCAACATCGACAGCTGCCCCTTTGGCAACGAGCTCCGGAGACTCAGTTTCTCTGTCGCTCCGGGGCTTGCGCACGCGCAGTGCGGCCACTGCGCGTGTGCAGGCCAAACCATCGAGTCGGTTACGAGCGCATCGGCGCTCGCGACCTACTCTGAATGAGGTCCTCGGTCTCGAATATGCTGGGACTGCCTCAAGATCCAACTCCTGTGTGACATGGACTAGCTGGGACTAGTATGTGTTAATTGTTCAACCCGACAGACAAATAAAATGTGCCTCCCTAGAGTTAAGGAATAAACAATGGGACCTCACCTTTTTAAGGCAGGAATCATTGTGTTTATAAGCTTCTACTATGCTGCAGTACTTAAGCGTCAGTCATATTACTAACACTGCGCTCATAATTGTGTCATGTATTGTCCTCTGTTTTACAGGACAAATTGTGTGTGTGTGTGTGTGTGGCCTTGCAGTCACTGCATTGGTCATCATTGTCACTTCTATGGACCAAAAGACAGCTGTATATTTATTGGGACGCTATTATAAATGGTCAATTGAAAATATGTATTGTGCATCTAACATTTTTTTTCAAATGTTGTTAAGCGTCTACTTTGTGACTGCACATTTATAGGCTTCAAGTTTGTGAGCTCCAATTATTTGGGGTACTCTAATCTAAAGATGAACATTCTTTTAATAGGCGAATTACACGATCCACGTTGAAGGTATGGACTGGTTAATGTCCCCTTGTACAGCGTTCAGGAACGCCCCTTCTACACCGACCTGAAAATCCCGGGTTGTTGCACGTGAACGCGCAACAATCCGGGATTTTTGTCAGTGTAAATGGATCCACTCTGGTCCAGTGACCGGGGGATCCAGCTCTGGTAGATTGCAGGGTTGGGCACGGGTCGTTCCCATGTCACCCCTGCAGTGTAAACTGCGCAATCTAGGCCTGATCCGGGTTGGAAACGTGTTACAAATCCTGGGTCAGACCCGGGACTTTGGTGTAAAAGGGGTATAACATACATAAAATTACATTAATATAAAAAG
Source organism: Taudactylus pleione (assembly GCA_031769625.1). Taxonomy (NCBI): domain Eukaryota; kingdom Metazoa; phylum Chordata; class Amphibia; order Anura; family Myobatrachidae; genus Taudactylus; species Taudactylus pleione. The sequence continues at coordinate 323,270 of JAUIMM010000429.1, read as the reverse complement.
TTGCAGATAACACAAATGAACAGTTGTGCAACCTACATTACCTTTGTCCAGTAGGGTGTTTCAATTAAATGCAATGCGACCCAGTGCCCTGCTGCGCACATATCCTCCATCTATGGTAATACCAACATCTCACGTTTTCCTTTGCATCTCTATGGGGTTATTGTTGCCCCTATCGCTAATGGGTGAATGCGGTTAATCAGAGCGGTAGACCATTCCAGGATAACCTTTTTCATATAGGCTCTTCTCAGTTTTTGATTTTTCTGTCCTTGGAATTGTTGCTTTTCTCTTTCTGTAGCCTCTTCTTTTTCGGCAAGTACTTTATCTACACCTATCATTGCACCTTGTCTTCCTTCCTCTCTTTGGCCCATCAAAAACTCCTTGTCCTCTGTAATCTTCTTCACCTCACACTTGCTTCTTGTTGAAGGTGATGCCCTAGTTGCCATTATGACAATTACACTATTACTAATAATAATGATGATAACCTGCTGTAATAATCTTAGACTGTTGTACAGATATCTTTAAACCTGTGAAAAGAGAGAAACAAAAAGCATGTAAGCACACCTTACACATAAAGCAATCAAAGAAGAATTGTACACACACTTTTCTTGTGTCATATAAATTCTATAGACTCCACACGTACGTCCATCTGTTACTACCAGGACTTCATCAGGAGGAACTCCTGATCGTAACAGATGGATGAAACGCGTTGAAGCTGTAATTTACTCCGGCTCTGGGACCTGTATGGTTTGCTGCTGTTCCCTCTGGCTCAGATAAGCTTTTTTGCACTGATTAAAACTCTGTGCATTCTTTTATGTACGCTTAACTTGTATTGTTTTTGTTAAATCCTTTTTGTTAAGCATATTGCACTAAAATTATATATTATATTATATTGATATTGTTTTATTTTGTACATCTGCACTTCTTGTGGAAGACCGGTGGAACTGGGATTTGATGCCAGGATTAATCACTATTACAAGCGCTTTTAGCCGAAAGGTATTCCCTTGGCTTTATATATGGTATGTGTGAAGTCTATAGAATTTATATGAAACTAGGAAAGTCTAAATTGAATGCACTAGGAGGCGCCTTTTTTATTGTATCACAGAAACTTCGCCTATTGGGATACAGGAATTGACCTGTGGCAGCCACTAGAAGTTCCCGGGAGTGCCCATAGAGAGAAGACTTCCATAAAGGACACTTATTTTTTTAATTTGGATCACTAAAATTAAGCGCCTTTATCACTATTTGAAGAGAAAAAAAAAAAAAAAAAAAAATATATATATTACACATACTGATTAGCAGCCTTGATTGACAAACCACCTGTGAGAGGCTGATAAAGGGTGTGTCAGTCTCTGTAGTCAGTCTCTTACTGCCCTGGGAACAGGTCAGAGCCCTGTTAAGACACTGATTACTGAATGTAAGTGCTATGCTAAAGACTTTGGTGAGATGGACATTAAGGACCTCATTCAGAGTCGGTCGAAGCGGTCGTATGGGAGAAGGGGCCGGATATGCAAATGATTCCCTCGCAAGTTGCGTCCCTAAGTTCGGATCGGTAGCTGTCCGACCAAGGGGAGGAAGCGGTCGGAAGACAAAAAAATATGCCCCCTTCTCTTACGCATTACACGTCATCTCCGGGCATATAAGGATTAATCGAGACCATCGAGAACCATCGGAACTGGTCGTAGAGCTTAAGGTTGACCATACCCTCTCTTAAGCTCTACGATCATGTCAGTGTAAAAACCTCCCATGTCACATGTGCCATGACGCTACTTTGTTAATTATGCACTCCCATAAAACGCCGTTCGCATAATTAGGCACGCCTGCGTTCTGATCTCCACTCTCCTGTTTTCAAGAACCTTCCCCTGTTACCACCCACAAACGCCTCAATCTGTCACTTAAACTACCGACCTGGCTGTGTTCAAGGAGAGAGAAATTTCTGATCATAGCGGCTAGTTTGCGCACGCGCATTGCGAACTTTACGCATGCGCAGTATAGCGAACATCGGTGGCGTGCGGCCGATTCGACCGACTGTGAATGAGGTCCTAAGTCCTTCTACTCTGAGGGGTATATTTACCGGGTATTTAGAAGTGGAGATATTGCCCATGGCAACCAATCAGATTCTAGCTATTATCTTCTAGAAGATGCGCTTTATATGGTGTGTACCCAGTTATGTTTACCGTGAGGTTGCATGATGAGTGACTGTGCATAGCTGGTGCTAAGGGAGGTGAACCCTGCTGGGTTTTTTTGCTCGGAGCACATAGAGGTACGAGTAAAACAAGCAAGGTTATCCTTCCCTGGCTGGCTGCGACACAAGCTTCTGGGTAATTAAATCTCTCCTAAAATAATATTGGCTCCTATTAAGATGAATGTAAGCTTTCAACTGCATTGAGGCACTGAAATGGAACAAGAAGTGTTTAAAGTTAAACATCTGCATCCAAGTTCAGTAAACGTAGAAACTCTAATACGTCTGGTTTATTACAGTTCCTTTTATTTCACGTGTAAGTGTACAATGAATCCTCACACAATTATAATATATAACGTTCATTGGCTTCTATCTTGCAGTCAGTTTAAACTCTCTTGCATGGGAATACTCTTGATGTACTCTAGGCACATGTTTATGTGAGCAGCCATGTTTGGCCTGGATAACTGGATAGAGGTGTCTGGGTAGTGGCACAGGGGCTCTGTGGGGTTTGTGATCAAAGGATCTGTTTGATGGGATTTTAGAACAATACTCAGCATTTTAATAGTAATAATCACCCCTGGCCAGGCAGCAATCGGTGCAGATACGGAGTGTACAGGATACCAGGCTTTTGGGCGAGATACAAAGTAAACTGAACACTTTTAAAGTTGGCAAAATAAGTTTTCTTTCCGCTATTTAAACTCCACTGTGCTTTTGCTAACAAAAGATCCTGGCAAGCGTACATGCGCAGAAGGACACCAAGGCCCTGATTCAGAGCCACTCGCAAAAAGCGAGCGCACGCTCTGAATCAGGGCAGGCGCTCTTTTTTTTTTTTTTTTTTTTAAACCGGCCTCCTGGCCGCTCACTAAGCTGTGGGTGACCACCCACAGCTTTTGCGAGCGGCCAGGGGATGGTCGCGACCATCGGGCTTTCGATGAGACCCTTGTGGTAGGGTCTCGTCTGCCGCAAGCCCCAGTGAGCTTCCTGCTCTAATAGAGCCGGAAGCTCACTACTGACATCACTTGTGATGTCAGTAGGGCCGCCCTCTAATGGCAGGCGGTCCTTCAGGAACGCCTCCGTTTGGCCAGCCACCCCCCCTCCCTACCTACGAAACGGGGAGAGATGTCGATCAACAGCCGCCCCGCCCCGTTTGTTCCGAGCCCTGGAGCGAGTGAATTTCAACATCGACATCGACCCGCTTGCGAGTGGGTCTGAATCAGGCCCCAAGTCCCTCATTCGCAAAGGACAGCTCTACCTAGAGAGCTGTCCTTTGTGATTTTCTTCATGCATGCGAAGGGTGGCGTCCTGCATCCTGTCCCTGGTGTACGACTGCGCCATACATCGTTCAATGCTGCATGGTGGTGTTCGTTGCATCGTCCCATCAGCAGTGCAGCACAGCAGACGGGACGATGCAATGATCGATCAGTGTGCACACGCAACTGGGGCGTACGCGCTATACGATCCGCACAATATATTGTTTCCATCCCCGTCGGAATGATATATCGTACGATATATATCTTATAGTGTGTACCCAGTTTTAGCCTTGCCATCCTCATAAAGAACCTTTATCTTTATAGTTGTCATAATAACAACAGCATTATCGTCCTTTAAAGAATGAATGAGAAACGTGTGTCATTATCTGTAATTCAAGGGAAATTTTAAAATCTCTCCAGTGATTTCTACAGTTTCCTTCAGATAAGACTCAGAGTTACTCATTGGTTGATCTTCAGCTTGCCGCAATGCCCTGCCTTCATGTTCTCTAATCTTGTCTCTCTGCACCACAGAGGAGGAACTTCATCATGGTATCATTTCTTGTGACTGTCAGACGGCTCAGTATATTATCATCGCAGCTATAATGGCTGATTTTAAATGATTCTAACAAGAGGACTGGATGAGAATTATGTTAGAAACCGTCATTGAGGGGTATTTTTACTAAAGTGTGGGATTTTAGAAGTGGAGTTGTTGCCTATAGCAACCGATCAGATTGTACTTATCATTTGTCTAGCACCTTCTAGAAGATAATCGCTAGAATCTGATTGGTTGCTATGGGCAACATCTCCACTTCTAAAAACTCTCACTTTAGTAAATATACCCCTTAGTATCTATATGTATTAACAACTTGAAAATACTTAATACTGCTGGAGAATTGCAGCTGTGTATGGGATTAACTACTTGTGCTTTGGGAATACCCAGTTATAGAGTCCATATGGTCAGCCGTACTAATTTGAGCACACACATCACTGGGTATAATTTACTATTTTTCCCACAGATAACCCTGCTACAATTTTGTCCCTTTAACTTTCCACATACTGGACTAGATTTCAGACTTCCCTATTAGGAGATCGTGGGGGGCGTGCCCAAGTATAGCACATGAAGGGGGGGGGAGGGAGTGTAGTGATGTGATTTCCATCTTTACAGTACCGCCTCCATTGGTGTAATTCGTGGTATGACGCAGTGGAGGGTTTGGCCATGATAAAGCGGTTTGCCGTAAATTTTTAACCAAGTCCACCTCACTAGGGAAGTGGATGGGAATGCAGGGGTGGACCCTGCATGGGTTTGGTACGGGACGGGATGCCGGCACTTAAGATCCCGGTGGTCAGAGGCCAAATGCCGGCATCCCGATAGGGTTAGAATACCAACACTTTGTCGGTCAGTATCCTAACCCTCCTTCCTCGGTGCCTAAACCTAACCTCCCCCTCCCCGCACCTTAACCCGTGCCCCTAACCCCGCTACTTACCTTCTGGTCTGGATGCAAGCGCCGGGATTCTGACAGGTGTCTGGATTCATTCTGACCGCCGGAATCCCTGCGTTCGGGATACTGACAGCATCCCCCCCTGCACGGTTTAAAGTCCAGAGATTTCCCCCCCCCCCCCCACCCAGAATTCATGAGTCTCCTGGACATTGCAGGAGTTGGCTAGCATGACGTTCCCATCACATGGAAAGTGTGTTAATCTCATTCTTCGTCAGAGCAGATATTGCCCAGTGGTCCGTAAATTCTTCCTCTCCACAATTATCTAAAGTGAAGGGGAAAGTGCAGAGAAGCTGTGACATAGAAACTGAATGTCTTGAGTACTCGATCTTGGCGTTCTCTCCACACGTCACATTGATGCCTATAGCATGCTTACTATCCTGGATTGTGAGGGAGACTCCGAAGTTTTGCTGAGTTCTCCTGAGTAGATGGCCTCACGCCAATGTCCCCAATGAAGCAGACTGGCCTTGGCATTGAAGACACTCTTTGCAGGGGATTGCTTCATCGTGCTGCTCTATGCCACATCATTGAGCTGTGAGGGTTGGGCCTGCGATGACGCAATATGTAACACCATGCCTGCCGCCTGGTCCTTCTCAGCACTACAATGTAGGCAGCTGTGGACTCTATAGCACTGAGATTGAGAATTGATGATGAGAAGGGACAATTAGCAAATTGTTTATTATCTTCCTTAGGGGGACATTTATCAAAGCTTGGAGATAAAGTGGAGAGCAAGAAAGTACCAACCAATGAGCTTCTATCACTTTACAGACTGTTTGAAAAATGACAGTTAGGAGCTGATTGGCTGATTTGGGGTCTATTGTACTAAGCCTTGGAGAGAGAATGTGGATGGAGATAAAGGGCCTGATTCAGAGCCGGACGCAATTTGCGCTCGCTCGTCCAGAAAAAAGGGGTGGCTATTCAAATGAACCGTTCGCTCTTTGCGGTCTGTTCACGCCTCTATGTCTGAACGAGCGAACCAAACTTGCGGTCGTTTTTTGGAAAAATACGCCCCCTGGCCGCTCGCATCCTACGTCATGTCCGCTATTTATTAGATTAATCGAGTACATTGACCAGGGTATGAACTGCTCGCTATTCTTGTGGTTGGTTTTTGCTACCACAAATTTGCCAGCAGTTCTGGCTATAAAATAACCCAGTGACGTGGTCAGTGATGCTGCTGTATTAATTATATCTGCAGACACATCTGTCCATCAGCAAGTGTGTACGGGCGGTTTGCGGACCGCCCGTACGCACACAGTAGCAGCCGCGAGGAGGGGGGGGTGGCCCTGCCTCCGAACCGCCTTCCTGCCAGCGGGACCCGCGGCTGCCGGATAGATGATGGCCGTTCAGTGTGTATGAATGACCATCATCTAAAGATATATCTGCAGATCACTCGATCTGCAGATATATCTTTCAGGTTTGTACCCACCTTTAGTACATAGACCATTTAATCTCTCTCCAAACTTTGAGCAATTTCTCACTGAGGGGTCTATTCATGAAGCCGAGAAGAGCCCTGTTTAGCTGAAACCAGGGCTCTTCTCTGCTCTATGCTATTCATGGCGCAAGTTACCGTGGAGAAGTGTATTACTTCCCCAGCGGCACCACTACTCCACGCCTGCATCGCACCACCATACTATTGTATGGTGAGTGCGATTCATGAAGGGACGGAAAGCTGAGCTGTGGATGGCGTTATCTGTACCGCAAGCCGAATAGAGCAGGGAAATTGCATACCTCCCTGCTGTCTGCCCGGCACTCCGTGCTGGCTCTGCCCCCTTTTCCCAGCATCCATTGCAGGAGGTCTGACCTCACCTGCTGCTCTCAGACGCCGGCACATGCGCAGTAAGAATACAGACATATCGGGCACCCAATATGTCTGTATTCTCACTGCGTACTGGGATCGCGGAGGGGCCGGACAGCTCCCGACACGTAAAACATGAATGGCTACTTAACATCCCTATGTATCGCATCGATGTGATGCGATATATAGTGATATCTTTTAGTAGCCAATTCATGTTGTACATGAATAGACCCCTGAGTTTCTTGTGTGAATTATGGGCCTGATTCAGAGCCGCTCGTAAGCGGCCGTTCGTTCGCTCCGAGCGATGTTTGCCCAACTGCGCATGCGTACGGATCGTTATACGCATGTGCGAACCAGTCAGTGCGGTCGAAATTCATGTGCTCGCAAAATAGCGAATGCCTGATAATTTGAGTGACAGGAGGAGGCGTATGTGGGTAGTAACGGGGGAAGGTGCTTTAAAACGGGGAGTGGAGATCTGAACGCAGGCGTGCTTAAAGGTCAAAACGGGCATTTTATGGGTGTGTATAATTAAAACAGCAGCGTCATTGACCACGTCACTGGGTTATTTTATAGCCAGAACTGCGCGCAAAATTGTGGTAGCAAAAACCAACCACAAGAATAGCGAGCAGTTCATACCCTGGTCGATGTACTCGATTAATCTAATAAATAGCGGACATGACGTAGGATGCGAGCGGCCAGGGGGCGTAGTTTCCCAAAAAACGACCGCAAGTTTGGTTCACTCGTTCAGACCTAGAGGCGTGAACAGACCGCAAAGAGCGAGCGGTTCATTTGAATAGCCACCCCTATTTTCTGGACGAGCGAGCGCTAATTGCGTCCGGCTCTGAATCAGGCCCTATGTCACTTATATACATGTATAGCACTACAAACAGTGCTGTTGCATCTTTTAGATGCATTGAAAACATATTGGGCCAAATGTAATAGGGTGCGGGATTTTGAAATTGATGAGAATTAAGTTACAGTAAGCAGTCATATTTAAAGCGGCAATGTTTTGAGAAGCAAAACCCATTTGGTTGTTGCCTTACTAAACATTGGCGCTTCAAATTGACTGCTAACTTTCTGGGATCTCTGCAGTTTCAGAATCCCGCCCCCTATTACAATCGGCCCATGGTATTGCACTTGTAATATGCTGTGATTTCTGTATGACCAATACTTTGTATCCTTACCTTTGTTCCACTCTTCCTTTCTTCACTTTTGTACCCTTCCCAGGGGTATATTTACTAAAGTGCTGGTTTTTAGAAGTGGTGTTGTTGCCCATAGCAACCAATCAGATTCTTGCTATTATCTTCTAGTAGTTGCTATATAAATAAGTAGAATCTGGTTGCTATGGGCAACAACTCCACTTCTAAAAACCTAAAAACCTGCACTTTAGTAAATATACCTCTCATTATTTAGAATTTAATACAAATATATATAAAAATTAAGCGTGCTACACACACTTACGGGACTCCAGTTCACAAGTACCTCATCTAAAAAGTACAGCTGCAAGCTAAACATTTAGGCCATGCAACTCATTTCTGCATAATTGCACTTTTTATATGGACACGGAACTCCTGAGTTCTATATATCACAATCGGTAGTGTATTAACTGCATGTAAATAACCAGTCTACGGAATATGCTGGTAGCGCTATATAAAGGTTTATAATATCATATAGGGTGACTAAAAACGGCACGTCGATCCTGCTTGTTAATTCATATCACAAGGTAACTCCAACCAACTTTGTGGAAAGGAATTTAGTTCCTGGAGAACTGGATTTCCAAGATTCCAGGAGGCTGAGGTGTCCTGGGAAGGCCTGAGTTTTACATAGATCATGCTGGGTTTTGTTGTGCATGCGTTGGGCGGTGTGCTTGGTCAGATGGTTGGGGGTCGCGGAAGGATATCCCTCTGTTAGCCATTGGCTTTAGTGCGGGAGGAAATTAGCCAGTAAATAGACATTAGAGGAACAAGCTTCTTAAAGAGGATTTGTTGGTAGTTAGGGTAAATGGCTAAATAAATGCTTGCAGATAATGTTATGAAAATGTTGTTCTGTATGAAAGCTAAACAACCTAATCAGTGACCAATCTTACCACACAGGTAGATTATTAACCTTTTATTTATATAGTGCCGGCATATTAAGCAGCACTTTACAGAGAATGTTTAATCATTCTTCATCATTGGAATAGAACATCATGTGGTTTCAGTGCAGTGAGGCAGCAACGCTCACCACTGTGCTGCCCAATTAAACCTGTTCATATTAGTTATCAGATGTAAACACTGCATTTAGACATACAGCTGGAGTATTTTCCTTGGATTGAGTTCATTTAATGAAAGTAGCCATTTTAGAGATCACGTCATCGGTTGAGTACGGGATTCTGGCAGTCAGAATCCCAACACCAGCATCCTGTAAGGTTAGGATCCCGACACCTGTCGGGTAAGTATCCTAACCCTAGTCAGGGGTGTATCTATAATGGGTGCAGGGTGTGCGGCCATTTTTCCGGCGTTCTGCGCATACACAGTAGACTCCGGGCACACTCTAGTGCCCGGAGTCTACTACTTCTGCGGTGGCTGGCCAGTCGACTGCCGGCCACCGAGGAGAGAGGAGGGGGCTCTGCACGGAGAATGCACATGGCCCCCTGATCCTACTTCTAACCCTCCCTCCTCACATCCTAACTCTAATCTTCCCCCTCTAGTGCCTAACCCTAATCCTCCCCCTCTAGTGCCTAACCTTCCCCCTAACCCCACTACTTAAGTCGGGTACACACTAGATGATATAGTCTGATCTGGTTGATCAGACGACCGATCGTCCACATGGGCCAGTGTGTGCCGTCTATGTCGCTGACTATGCACGCTCTCATGCGTCGTCAGCGACATTGTTGGTCAGTATTGACATCGGGGTCAGGCTGTTGAAAGCAGCATGGCCCCTGCAGTGTGCTCCGTCGCTCCCGGCATCAGCAAGTGTGCATGCCGTCAGGATGCCATTGCCGGGATTCTGACTTGTGTTGGGATTCCGGCATTGGCATTTTGAGTGCCGGCATCCCGATCGCCGGTATATCTCAACTGCATCTCGTCACGACTCCATCCCACCCACAGGAGAAGTGGATGGGAAATGTATGAACGAATAACGGTATTACCTGTGTTAACTGTGCATTTGTTAGTGAGATAAATTGTCTGTGATACTGAGCTCCTACCTGTAAATGAGGCTCAGGCAGAGGAGCAAAGTGGTGCAAATTTACACTCTGACAGACCATGTTGTGCACATTGTTTTGTTAAACAGGTAGCGCCAAATATTGGACAACTTCATTTTTACACTGTGGTTTACAGGGAATTAGAACATGTTTCCTTCCTAATCTGTCCGCACATTTTACATGTTTTCCCCCTTTTAGGGCAACGTGGTTTTGCCAAGCTGCATAATAGCTGGATTTATTCCGAACTGTATATTTGTGTTAAATGCCTTAGGCATCAGTGACTCTGTCTGTCACTGGACCTTTTTCGTACGTCTGTCTGTATGTGAGAGATGTTCACTCTCTCACTAATATCCGAGTTGTGAAGATGGGTAACTTCGCGCAGTCATGTGAAATGGTGTACACATGTGAAAAGGCGTAACTGATCTGATACAGGCAGCGTATGGAGGGCGAGGACACAGAAATAAGTAAATGGTATGGTCAGTAGTTTTTTGTTTTCGTCCCCACTGTTGGGAGGCGTCTCCCATTCTCTGTCAATAACAGTCACTGGTGCTTGTGGCATTGGAACCGTTGATAACCAGTGGGCAGAATGGTTTTGCCAGCGTAATACAATCTATACTAGTCCTGACGTATCACATTCCAAGCGGCCTCCCCCGATTGTCTGGACCGCTCTGGCTACATTGTAGCATATTGGGGAAGAAGATGACTGCGCACACAGGATGAGCGTGTTCATCATCTGTTTGACCGCATCATCTGCAAGTCCCAATATGGATCCTCTGTTTTGATTATCTGACTTTCTTCGGCTGTATTCAACTCACTCACCGTTGGTGAACAATAGTGGCGTAAGCGGGGGCGGGACTGATACCTCCGTCAGCTAATAGTGCGCGGTGTAGCCCATAAGGCTTCAGCGGCTAACGTCATCTTCAGATAGCGTTAGCTGCGGGGGCCAGTATCATCGCATTCCGGATATTGGTAAATTTGGCAGCATTGCATAAAACCTATGGGGGATGCGACTGCCAGCAGCAATGGAGGGATCACAGCGGGTATCGGGTGTTTTCGGAGATTATACCTCAAACACAATTTGATAAATGGGCCCCTATGTATTAGATTGATAATCATAAGAATAAATTGCCATAATATAAAGTGTAAATGTAAAAAGCGCTGAATTAAGAACACTGATAACTAAATTTTAAAATACATCAATATTCAATCCAGAATAATATACATAACAAATATCTGTAGACCTATATCTATTAATGCTCTATAATGTGGAAATTCAATATATAAGATAATAAATTAAAAATTTTGGGATGTCCCTATTATTATTATTATTATTATTATCCTTTATTTATATGGTACCACAAGGGTTCCACAGCGCCTCACAAAGTACATAAACAAATGAGCAAACACGAAAACAGCGACTTACAGTACAAAACAATACAGGACAAGGACATAGTTTATAAGCATTGCTGCAATAGCAATCATAACACTCAAAAGCAGCAGGGTAAGTGTTAAGTGCCCTTGTGGGGAGAATGGAGTAGATGATCATATAAGTGAGGGAAGGAGAAGCACATGAGGGTAGAGGGCCCTGCTCGTGAGAGCTTACATTCTAAAGGGGAGGGGCTGGCAGACAGGGGTGACACAGATGGGGTAGACAGTGAGGAAGAAGTATGGAGCAGCAAGTTAGGATGAGAGCTGGAAGGCAATGAAGTAGTGGGTCTTGGGAGCCCGTTTGAAGATTTGTAGAGAGTTGGAGAGTCAGCGAGGGAGAGAGTCCCAGACGTAGAGAGCAGCACGGCCGAAATCTTGGCGGCGGGACCGGGAGGTAGTAATCAGTAGGCAAGATAGGGAGTTTAGGTGTGGCGTGGTGTTAGGGAGAGGAGGGTGGGTGCAGAGCTTAGTGGTGGGGTAGTAGGACCATTGTGGGGGAGAGGAGTAAATGTGGAGTAACAAGAGGAGGGGAGGAATACAGACAGAGGAGGGGAGAGAAGGGGAGCATACATATCCACTTATTAATCTAGAAATGCAATATACTAAACATCATTATGATGTGCCTGCCACGTTATAGGAAACAACTCGGGCCTAGGGATTCGTTAAGTCCCCTTGGTTGCATTGTGTCTAAAGCCGGATACACACTAGACGATGTCTAGTATGTACCGACCTCGTTAACGACGTGCATACACACTTGCCTATGCCAGCAGCGACGGCGGGTGCCATGCTGCATTCAGTAGCATGACCCCCGCTGAAGATATTGCCCAATGGACCTGCATGCAGGTCTGACTGACTATGTTGCTGATGACGTGCGGGAGCGCGCATCGACTGACATAGCGGGTACACACTGGATGGTTTAAGGAATTTGTCGTAACAATTAGTCATTATCGGCAAATTCGTTTAAAATGTCGTCTACTGTGTACCCGGCTTAATGTGTAGATCCATTTAGACTCTAGTTGTAGTAATTTTTTGGCCTTATTACCTCCTCTGAGTGATTTAGGTACATGATCTATAATCCCGTAGCGTAGTGTTGCCATGCTATGTTTTACCTGGGCAAAGTCTCTGGCCACAGGTTGATCACTATGGCCTGTATTGATCGCTGCCCTGATGGCCGATCGATGTTGAGACATGCGTTCTTTGAATTGTCTCTGTCTTGCCCACTTAGTGTTTACCACATGGGCAAGACAGGTGGTACATAACCAATTTTGTACTGCATGTAAGGGTATCATTAATTTTGAAAACTCTTCCAGAGTAGGGATGGCTGCATTTATCTCCAGCAATGAGATCTGAAAAAGCCTGGCACCCTAAGCAGCGCTGGCATCCATTTTTACGTAGCAAGAAATGTGCAGCTGAGGGACCTCCGTCTCACTGTCTGATGCTCCTCCCTTTTGTGTAACTTGGCATAAGTTTAGCCCCTTTTAACATTGGTCAATCAGTGTCTGATGTAACTATTGGCCACAGTTGTTTGGCCCTGATAGTGGTGTGTTTGCTTATGTTATCAAACTGATTGGCCCATGGGATTTACCTGTTCATCAGGGTTTTCTTGTCTAGCTGGTTTGAGAATCTCTGCTCTATCCAATATCAAAGCTTTCTCTTAGCTTTGTTTAGATCTTTCAATTTGTATCCTCTTTGTAAGAATTTATTTACCATATGGTTTTAATTGAATCTACTGGGTCACTAGTGATCCCCGTATCCTCAAAAATTCTCAATTCTTAAAAAAAGAGGATACAAATGACATCACTTCCAGTGTGACCCACACAGCGGGGGCCTGGTGGGCTGTGGCAGCGCAGGATACCAGTGGGTTCCAGATCTCAGGTATTTGTTTTCATTGTTGCACACACATGTTTATTCTGATGAGGATGGGACACGGGACCTCATTCAGAGCCGCTCGCTCTGAATGAGGGCGGCCGCTTCTTCTTTAAAATCCAGCCTCCTGGCTGCTCGCTAAGCTGTGGGTTACCACCCACAGCTTTAGCGAGTGACCAGATGATGGTCGAGACCATCGGGGCTTGCGACGAGACCCTTGGTCGGGTCTCGTCTCCCGCAAGCCCCAGGTAGCGAGCAGGAAGCTACCTACTGACATCACTGCGGATGCCAGTAGGGCCACCTACAAACTGCAGGCGTTCCTCCGTTTGTCCGCCCCCCCCCGCCTACAAAACTGGCGGGCTGCCGATCAACATCGACAGCCGCCCCTTTTGTAGTGAGCCCCGGAGCGAGTGAATTTGTCACTCAGTCCGGGGCTAGCGCACTGCGGCCGCTGGGCGTGCACAAGGCCTCACCATTGACCTGCTTGCGAGCGCATAGGCTCTTGCGAGTGGGTCTGAATGAGGTCCACTATCCCTCTAAACGTTGATGCTGAGTAAACATCATTTTCTCACCTAAAGTGAAGTCTGAGTGCCGCCTATTTCCAAACATTATACAGTGCATATATATATATATTATACAGTATATATCTATCCTTTATTTCTGTTTCTCATTTCCTTAAATGGAGTCAATTTATAATGTCAAGTCCTTTTGCATAGACAGTGTCCTTAAGAAAATCGGTAAATAGTACCACGTTTCTTGTTCCAAAAAGCCAAAGGTCTCGACTCTGGGCAGATTTGTGCTGGCATCTTCTGCAAAGGACTCCATCCCATGGGAGTAATACAGAATGAGAGAAATGGCTGCAAAAATCCAAAAGATGACAAAGGCAATGGGTGTAAGAAAAGCAAAATGTGTTTGAACACTTGGGAGCCCTGTAAGTGGGTGCTCTGTGTACAGCTATATACACATAAAATGTACAGGCACTTACAGGATTTACAGTGTGTAAACACAAAGTGGAAAATGAAACTGTGCTGCCAGCTGTATAGCATCTCTCACATGTCTTCTGGAGAAAGTGTGGTCCAAATAGCTTATGCAGCCTAGGAATGACCACTCAGGACCTGTGACCTGGTGTGCTGCCTGAGGCATCCATTGCTAGCCTATATGGCCGGCACATAGGCCTAGCATATGCATGACGTGTATTTGATGAAGGATGACAATTCATCTTTAATTACTGGCCTGTATACATTTATGCATGTAGTGTGGCTATTTATAACCAGGTAAGACCCTAATGGACTCCAATACACCACACCTGGGGTTGGGTATGAAATCCTGGCAGCTGAACAGCCGCCTGGTGAAATACTGACGCCGGAAGCCCGAACAAGAAGAATCCTGACTGGGTAGGTAAGTCAGCTAACCCTACCCTTCTCCCCCCCCCCTAACCCTAACCCTCCCTTGGTGGTGCCTAACCCTTAAACTCCCGGGGTGGTACCTAAATCTAAGTCCCCCCTGGGGGTGCCTAAACTTAACCCCCCCCCCCCTTCCCGCACCCTAAACCTAACCCTCCCGGGAGGTGCCTATCCCTTAAACTCCCGGGGTGGTACCTAAATCTAAGTCCCCCCTGGGGGTGCCTAAACTTAACCCCCCCCCCTTCCCGCACCCTAAACCTAACCCTCGCGGGAGTTGCCCAGCCCTGACCTCTCCCCCAGTGGTCCCTGATCCTCGCCCCTCTCTACAGCCTAACCCTCCCGTGGAATTTAGACATCGGGATTTCGTCAGACGGCTTCTCGGACGTCGGTATTTTGACTACATCCCCCACAGCGCTCTATCAGAAATGATGATTGGGACAAATTGGGAACCCTGCTTCCTGTCTGCAATCACCTATTTTAGCAAGTGCCCATGTGACCTTTTTTGCTGGGTTATTTCTTCCTCTTAATTGACTGGCTTTCATTATTTTCCCCCCTAACTTCCATGTTGATTTACCTTGCAATACCCATAATAGTGTGTCCCGTTTTAGAATATATATTTTTTTGGCTGCATTTACTTTTCTTTTCCTAAATCTCTGCTCTTTTCTGGAATAATTCTTCTAATGAGGGAATGTGAGTGAAAACCTGTTTGACATCATTGGAATGCACATGTTCCGCCCAGTAACTGTCCTCCCACCTCAGTGCTGTCAGCGGATTATTCCGTTTATGAGATGTAAGCTTTGCCGGGCTCTGCGAGCTTCAAAGGTGGGAGAATAATGTGAAACACATTGCCTGTACAGTTGGAGCATACTTTGTAGCAGCATTTTTTTTTTTCTCTTTTTAACTTGTGTGCAAGGGCAGGCCGCATTTCGCAGCCTCTCATGCATGCAACTGCGATCTGTCCAGTTGATAAGCCAGTGCGTGGAATGTGTATCTGATTACAGTACAAAATGCTATTGGTTTACTCTCATTATGAAAATGAGAAAATACAACGTGCAGCAACATATATTAAGGCAGCGGGGGACACCATGTACAATTCAAGATCCAGCAGGATCTTTTCAGGTGCCAATAAAGATGACTCAATATAAACAACTTTCCAAAAGTTAGGCGCCAGTAATCTGTTTGGTTTTTTATTTTTCTTCAATCTTAGGCTACCTGGTTCCTGGGTAGTCAAGTCTTGCACTAGGAGTAGTGAAGGGTGATGCCACCCAAAACTGGCACCTATATTTTTGGTAGAATTCTAAAAGTTAAACATGGATACAGAATATTACTAGTTACCAGGAACCCTGTGTTTCATTCTATCTGGTGGGCCCAGTGACATCTATTGTGATCTGGCGATTGGTCTCCTTGATTTTGGTGGCAGTGTGTTTTTTGGCAAAAAGGTTGGCTGAGCATGTGTTCTCCTATGACTGTCATGGTACACGGATGCTTTCTTAGCTCCTACATAGTAGGCATTATCATACAGGCAGTATGTTCTCCATCAACACATTGCCAGTAGGAGCAAGAAGAGCATTGCTGGACTGAAGCAAGTACTGGTACTCTGAGGATCCCAGCTAAGTACTAGTACTCTACATTAGGGCCGCATCCGAATTAGGTGCGAAAATACGTGGTTTTGAGAGTTTTTACTGAAGCAAAGTATTTGCACAAATTGCGTATCGTGTAATCGTATTGCCAAACATTTTGCATGTGTGAATTCTCCATAGAATAATAATGATGTCATTTTTGGGGTGAAAATGTAAAAGTGTTGGAAAATGGGTTTAAAGTAGTGAGTCTAGTATTTTGGGGGGCTGTATGGATGAGACTTGTATTAAACTTTGCAGGTGGCTGCACCAGGTGTATTTTTTAAGATTCTTTAAAAGTGCACTTTTATGACTCAATTATACTTGCACCCATATTATTGTGCCCCTGGGACTTTAACCCCAGCATTTATTTTGCATTGCGTCTTAATAGTGCAAAAAAAACAGGAGCGCGCATAGACAAAAGATGCGAAAGTATCGCTCCGAAGTGTGCGAAAAGTTCACCGACATTATCTATTCGCTTTATCGCATCTAATTGGATACGGCCCATAATATTTAACTTGCGAAATCCAATTTGTTTGCCAATATGCTTTACTAGAGTTTGAGATGAGATTAGTTATGAAATGAATAGTGTGTGTGTGTGTGTGTGTGTGTGTGTGTGTGTGTGTGTGTGTGTGTGTGTGTGTGTGTGTGTGTGTGTGTGTGTGGTAATTAGCCTCATGTCAATTGTCACAAGAGGACATGTTCTGTAGGAGAATAAAAGGTGAAGAATCTCAGCGCTGCAGGGGTGAATTTACTAAAGTGCAGAATAACAAAAGTGGAGTCTGTGCCCAAAGCAACCAGTCACATTCTAGCTGTCATTTATCTGATTCATTCTTGAAAATTCTAGTTCTAATCTGATTGGTTGTTAAGGGAAAAATAATAGAAACAGCTTACACAGGATTTAGGACCACCACAGTAAAATATAATGGGATACACACACTGACTGACACAAACACAGACAGACACCTCTATCACTGAAAAACATGAATGCAGCAGGCAAATAAATACAGCCAGCATGATTTATTAAAGACCCCCCTCTCCCCAGTAGTGCCCTCAGTAGTGGTCCCCCTTATGCAGTGCCCCCAGTAGTGGTCTCCTTATGCAATGCCCCCAGTAGTGTCCCTTATACAGTGCCCTCAGTAGTGGTCCTCCCTATGCAGTGTTCCCAGTAGTGGTATTCCCTATGCAGTGCCCCCAGTAGTGGCCCCCCTATGCAGTGCCACCAGTTTTGCCCCTTTTATATAGTGCCTTCACCCTTTTGCAGTGCCCCCAGTAGTGTCCCTTTTGCAGTGCCCTCAGTAGTGGTCCTCCCTATGCAGTGCCCCCAGTAGTGGTCCTCCCTATGCAGTGTTCCCAGTAGTGGTCTTCCCTATGCAGTGCCCCCAGTAGTGGGCCCCCCAATGCAGTATTGCCCCTTATATAGTGCCTCCACCCCTATGCAGTGCTACATCCATACATCCATACATACGACGAAGACACACAAAAAATCCAAAACACTTACCTGAATCCCCGCGCCTGCCACTGTCCGCTCCTCAGTCCTCCCAGCCCGCTCTGTACTATGTGAGAGCCGTCTCTCCCATCACCCACTGCAGGGGCCGGAAGGTGGAGCTCATGAGTGAGCTCCAGGACAGCTACGGCAGTGGGCGCAGCAGCCAATGAGAGTCTGTTTAGCATCCAATGAGCGTCAGATAAACACACCGCCTCCGGGTAGTACAAGTGTACTACACGGCGGCGGTGTGCTTGTTACTGTGTAGTGCGGACCGCACTCACTGCGAACCGCAGAACAATTACTGATCGGCGGACAGGGGGGGTTTCTGGGTACTCAGGACCCCCCCTGCGTGCGCGTATGACCTCCACAGTGGTGAAATAGCACTTTAGTAAATGTACCATTCAGTAAAGATTTCTGAAGGGCATTTAAAGACTAATAACATTAGTAATTCTAGCGCATCCCATAAATTGTTTGACTTTAATTACATTAGTGCAGTGTATGTAATAAGCGTGTATCTGGCTTTGTACTAAAACTCTGCACCATGCTGCTGGCCGGCAGGCCACACTGGGAGTAATAGTCCAACATCACCAGTTACACCTGCAAGTCTCTAACGTCCTTCCTGGCTTTTCTACTGACAGCTCTTCTCCCAAAGGCAGACTCCAGCGGGGATGTTCTCTAAATACCAAAATTTAATTTTTGTTTCCATTTCGGAAGCAGATGATCACATTGGGATCCTGGACACGCGTTTCTTCAGCAGCTGTTAGTATTTACACACAGTCCAAACCTTGGGGATTATCAAAGGAAAGCTCAACATAATCTATAGTGTTGTGCGCAGACCGTCTATTTACATGAGATAAAAATGTCACTGCAGGAAGTAACACACTATACAGAGTGTCAGAGCGAAAACCAATCACATTGTAAAGGGTGGGTGCAGCTTTTTCACCTGTGCTGATCACCTGGCCTAAATATTTAGGGGGAGATTTATCAACCCCCCCCCTCCCTTTTTTTAGTCATGAAAGGCAACACGAAAAAGACAGAACTTCAGCAAGTTCCAAGCAAGATGAACCCTGGATCAGTATGTTTGAGATTCTCTGGTTCCATGCTGAACACAGAAGGCAGCCTAGGGCTATGAGAATCTGTTGGGGGATCCCCCCCACCTAATATTCCACTAATACGGTCCAATTGTTAAGACTGATTGTTGCGCCCTTTTTTTTAGACGATCACAACAGAAATATTTTTATGTATTTAATTTTTTACAGTTTATGCACAAATATGACCCATTGTATGATGATAAACCGCAAATTGCATCAATCTCTGCCACAAAAAAACAAAACAAAACAAAACAAAGAAACAATTAGCTCTTTGTTTCCATCCTCGTATGCAGGACTGTTTTTGGTTTAAATAGTGGTTTATGCATTCTTTTGTGAAATGCTTTCAAAATAAACTATTGGAACCAGGTGAGCAGAGCTTACTCCTAGGGGTTTATTTACTAAAGTTTATTTTTATTTTTAGAAGTGGAGATGTTGCACATAGCAACCAATCAGATTTTAGCTATACTCTACTATAAGGTCCTAGCTAAATGTTAAGTAGAATCTGGCTGGTTGCTATGGGCAACATCTTCACTTCTAAAAGTAATTGGAGAGCCCGTTTCATGTTAGCCTTAAGACTATTTATGGATGAGTTTGTAAATGAACTACGCTGTTTATTTGAAACCTAAAAGCTGCTCAGTTAATAACAAAAGAAACAAATGCTAGAACGAACGCTCATGTTAAAATGAGGACATTGGGAAAAATGTGTGATGAAAAAGGTGAAAAAAACAAAACACAAAAAATAAATAAATAAATAAAATATATGTGTGTGTGCGTGTGTGTGGAGGGAGATTACAGTGCCAAACTAGTACAGATGCTTCTGGATTGTGTTTTAATATACTGTTTACATACGTGTATATTACTTTACCGTGTAAAGATATAAGTATCAAGCACTCCTGAAAAATATGGGTGTCTGCTCAACCAGTAGAAATTGTATCAGTGGTGATCTGTTACATATAAACAAATGCGAATATTGGAACTGGAATAGAGTGGCTCACGTGCTTGTATACCCTTGTATATGTATAGTTAAAAATAATAACCATACAATATAAAGTGCTTAGTGACAGGCAAACAAGTGCTCAGTGTATAAATACAATTCATATAGGAAAACCTCCAAATGATTACTAGTATTCACAAAGTGATATATTGTTGTGAATTACACTTCTATGTGTGAACCTTAATCTAACAAGATTAAATGTGTACAGCAGTGCATTATTATTCAGATTATAAATGTGCAAAAATACTCATACGATTTTGTATATAAAAACAAGTTTTAATCAAAGACAATAGTAATATCCTTCCACATGTAGTATAGTATACATACAATCCACAAATAAACATTCATGTATAAAAAAAATTCTATATAAACATGCCGTAAGAATGTCAAATAAAATGACGACATTTTTATATAGAATTTTTTTGTACATGTATGTGTTTCTTCACAACTGGACCATAGGACTAATATAGGGCCTGATTCAGAGCCGTTCGCTATTTGTGGTCGTTCGTTCAAAAACAAGGGGTGGCTATTCAAATGATCCGTTCGCAAATTGCAGTCTGTTCCCACCTCTAAGTCTGAACGAGCGAGCAAAACATACGCTCGTTTTTTTGATAAAAACGCCCCCTGGCCGCACGCACCATACGTCATGTCCGCTATTTATTAGATTAATCGAGTACATCGTACAGCGTATGAACTGCTCGCTATTCTTGTGGTTGGTGTTTTCAACCGCTATTTTGCGAGCAGTTCTGAGTTTAAAAAAACCAAGTGACGTGGTCAATGACGCTGCTGTATTAAATATGCACTCCCTTAAAACGCCCGTTTTGACCTTTAAGCACGCCTGCGTTCGGATCTCCACTCCCCGTTTTCAAGCACCTTCCCCTGTTACCACCCACATACGCCTCATTCTGTCACTCAAAATAGCAGGCCCTCGCTATATTGCGTACCAACGATTTTCGGCCGCACTGACTGGTTCGCGCATGCGTACTAAAAACCGCACGCATGCGCAGATGTGCGAACATCGCTCGGAACGAGCGTACTGCCGCTAGCGAGTGGCTCTGAATGAGGGCCATAGTACATGAGCTTACCACTCTTTTTGAACACTTCCATTTTCAGTATCTGTTTTTAATCAAGTTTTCAATAAAGTTTTGTAGAGGGAATCATATTCCCCTTTCCCTACCTTAATCCTCCCGGGGGGACGCCTAACCCTATGTCCCCCCCGGGGGTCCCTAAACCTCCCCCCATGCGGCTAGATGCTAAGACACTCTGCTTACCTTCGTTCGGTATGCCGGGTGTCGGTATTTTGTAATGGGGCTAAGGATAGGTGTCAGGATTTCGATGCCTATCTTTAGTCCTCTGTCGGGCTGCCAGTGTCGGGATATTGGCGGGCGGGATGGCGCACCCTTATAAAATGAGCAGGTCCCGGGGGACGCGCACTGCTGCCAATCACTTCCGACCTGTGACTGCAACCAATCACTATATCACCATAACGCACCTCAGCTTATACTAGCATGCTGCTATACACCGCGCTAATAGGTTTCTGTTACGTCTGCCCCCACCCCTTCCCCATGCGTCTGAACACCCACTTTGAACTTCTTTGAATGCTGTAATGCCGCTTTGTGCATCTTTAGACGCAACCATCAAAACTTGCACCAGCCCCATGGTAGGTGCAGAATCTCCAGCAGACTATGGCCTCCAATATACTGATTATGAATCTGAGTTTGCAACCACCTCAGTGACAGTCCCATAACACGCAAGAAAGTACGTCTGACTTGCCACCTCCCAGTACATTTTCTGAGAGGGTGCATCTCAATTGGTCCTGTGACTCTGGACTCAGAAAGCAATGTGACTTTTTAGCTACTTTGGCACATGCGCAGTTGGAAAACGTCAGACATTTGCATGAATATATCTGCATCACTTCCGACTCCGCATCAGTATCTTTATATGTCCTTTTTTCTGTAATTTAACTATGACATTGCTGCCATTGCTTAGTAACATATTCCACGTGGGGAGGTCTGATGCCATGGATGTTGGACATTCTGAGGTAAATTTAAGGGCGGAGGGTGGAGGTCTCACAAAGCAATTGCCGAGTCCAAATGTTTGACCCGGCAATTTTTATTTTTTGTGTGCAAGGGGTATATGAGACCCGTAGCCTCTTTAGTAGTGGGGATTCCTAATTACGTTAACATTAAGTGCCATTTTTTTTTTCCTTCATATTAGTCATGTTAACTAGGGGTTCCTTTGTTCATTTGTAGATTCTCACATTACACTATTATAAACGAGAAGGGGAAGGAGATCAAGGTTTTCCAAGGTAGGCGCTAGTCTCGCCCCCACAACATTGACCACACCCCCTACATCACTTGTCACACCCCCACGACGCTGGTCGCATCCCAAAAGGCCCTTCATAAATTTCAGCTCCAGGCCCATGCAACCCTTAATCTGGCACTGGTTGAACATAACTAGCGGATGAAAAAGCAGGCACCACCGGCGGACCAGCCGTCATGTACATCGCGGACCAGGGCCGGCTCCTGACACGTTCTGTCAGTGTGGCCATACAGGGGCGCCGTCTCCAGCCGGAGATAATCCCCGCCCTCCACCCATCTGTCGCAGGTATTATTAGAAGGTGTGGGGGAGGACACGTGGAAGGAGCGGGCGGAGGGGTAACACGGTATAGCGCTGGGCGCAAAGGCACCTAGCGCTGGCACTGTCGCGGACCATTGACGTCATCCTCGGCAGCCGCGAACAGCTGCCGCAACCTCGCTGGGACTCTGAAAGCGTTCTCAAGCTGACTGGTAAACTGGAAGAACACCGCCAGCAATAGAGAACTAGGTAGGGACAGTTAGTGCAATCTACTCTGCATTGGACATTAGTGTAACAGCACCCAGACCTGCCTCATAGTCCTCAAAGGAATATAAACCTTTTTAAAGTGTCAGTTGTGCAATATTTTTGGTTTTTATTTTAGTTTTGGTTTCATTTTATTATTTTTCCTTTTCTCCCAGTTATTATTTATCAATTCGTTTACCTTGCACTGGTTATTTTGAATTACAATTCTTTTCTTATATTTTGTTTATGCCTATAATTTTTATTTTATTTTCTCCTCTATAGATCTCATTTTTCTTCACACTTAATTTTTCTTGACACATTCATTTTCCAATATCCCCATTTTAACATGAGCACTCGTTCCAGCATTTTTATTTAAGACTGTTTTTGTTCATCTGCTCTCTGCCCCTCATGGGTCCGATGGGGGGAAATATTCTTAGGGTTATATTTACTAAGGTGTGGTTTTTAGAAGTGGAGATGTTGCCCATATCAACCAATCAGATTCTACTCAACATTATATCTAGCACCTTCTAAGATAACCGCTAGGGGTAAAGTTACTAAGAATCGAGTTTGCTTGTGTTTTAGACTTGATTTGCATCGCCGAAATTCGGGTGATTTTCCAGTTTTTAAACTTGCAAATTGACTACAGTGAGTTTAGCTGAAAGCGAGTTGTCCGATGGTGATGGTGATGCAGATCGAGATTTCTCCCCCAAGTAGCAAATTTAATTGCGATTACTCACCTGAGATTGCAGTGTCTTCTCTCTGCCGAACTCTCCCGAGCAAGCAGCCTGCACATATCAGTGAGATATGTGAAGGCTGCTCGTGTGGTCTACCTATTAACCAAGGATTAAATCGTAAAATAAAATAATGATGTAGGCGCCAGTGCCTGTAAAGCTTCGCTGAAGCCGGAAAGGCACCGCTGGGTCTCCATTGCCGGCAATGGGGAGCGCTAAAGGGGTTATGCATCATTGTAAAATGGGGGCCTTAATGATATCCTAAAACGTGGCCACCAGCACTGTAATGATGTTGTGTACAGTGATCTTGCTGTCTAGATCTTGACAACCAAACCCACCATCTTCGTTTGTCCTATGCAGACACAGAAAGGTGTAGAGAAACCCTGTATAGTACATCATGTTTGTAATTGTCGTTCCGTCCTAATAGGAACCTCAGTCAGGACCCCATAGCAATATAGGTTTCTTTCTAACTTCTTTTATGTTTGTGAATGGGCTGCTACTTAACACACACGTGAAAGATCTCGCACCTTCACATGCAGCAAGAAAATATGTCGGACTCACGTGCTAAGGAAAGAGGTCAGCGCATAGCAGAGAGCGGAGGGATGTCGTAAAGATGCAGCACAACATCGGAGTACTAGGGATGGGTATCGGAAGCCTGGTATTTGATGGTTGCCGGGTTTCCGTCATCAAATCCAGAAACGTGATGGCTACTAGCCGTCACATTGTAACCATTCAAGGGTAGAACCATCAATGGTTTTACTGTGCGCACATTAGTTTACGGGTGAAGCAGCCAGCCATCGGATGGTCATTCGAAAGCTGCACCCGATTGGTGTTGGCAACCATCCAATACTTTCATCGAACCAGGAACATCGATGGTTGCTAACCATCAGCTTCCGATGTCCGTCCCTGTGGAGTACTTGCTGGACCACTCTTGGCTAGTTGGCATTTCTCCAAATTTCTTTACTTCCTTTACTGATCTACATCTTCCTTTCTTGCATGTTGGCATAAATTTGCCTCTTAGCAGTTTATCTTTACAGCACTGTTCTTTATCCCTTGTGTACTATCCTATGGTCATCTTCCAAACATTTGTTCCTCTACTTTCCACACTTTTCCTTATCAGTTCGCCCACTTCTCTCTTATCAGGTGCCTGCTCAAAAAATGTGTGTAGTCTTCCTGATAACATTGTTTAAATTTCCTTTTTATTCAACACTGTGCAGCAATTAACACTGACTTCCCTCCCATCCACTGTGTGCCTGCTGCTGACCCAGCTAAGAGCTTACCTACCGGATCCCCTGCCTGTACGATAGCAGAGACAGCATGTGCAGGGACAGGACTATGCAGGCCAGTGCGATGCCTTATTGCTCCTGAGTCCTGATCCATGATCCGTATCCTCCACTGAGCTGTTAATCCCATTACTGGGGCTGTGGGGCTGCCAAGAAAACACTTAACACACTCAGCCCTGTAGCGTGACGCGTGTTCTCCTGAGTCTTCACAAAGGAGAAGATCTATAGGCCAAAGAGGAACACTTGTGTGCTGTGTAAACTTTTTTTCTTTTAATTCGCATTTTCATTTGTATAATGGAAATTATTACAGCTGAATGTGTAATGCCTATTGTAGGACTTATTTTGTAGGCCAGTGTTTCCAAGACTCCTTTGCAAAGCCAACTATTTAGAAAGCTGTCATTATTTTTGTCACACTGTTTATTATCCCCTCCTGATCCCTTGCCTGTGTTAAGCACAATTAAGCAAGTTTGAGGTTCAAGTAAAACCAAAAAAGCAGCACAAACAGAGCGATGCATCCAGCAGTGTAAAGATTGGAGACGTTGCCCATAGCAACCAATCAGCTTTGATGTAGTATTTATCAAGTACAATTCTATAAATGATCGGTACAAGCTGATTGGTTGCTATGGGAAACGTCTCTGCTTGTCCACTTCTGCACTTTTTCACCACTTGATGTATCCCCCCCCGCCCCCCTCCCCAAAACCGGACTGGATAAATTCCTGTCACCAAGGTGACTAAAAACTGACTTTGCATTTGGAAGTTGTATTGCTGTCATGTGCTCTTTATGAATTTAGTGGTCCTGTGTGCAAGAGTAGTGTGCATACGTGACACATGCCCTCCCCACTTCCCTTTCTCCACCACCGTTCTCCCCTTGTGACATGTCCCCCTGCCCCATGTGGGAAAGACTTCCATGGCAGTCACCGGTGGCTATTACTGATTATGTCACCAACTGCATTGTGCAGCAGCAGTATGATGCAGTGCAGCACTCAAATCCCTCCTGCACTGGTGTCTGCAGCAGAGCAAGAATTTCTTCATAGGTGGACTGGAATAGCAGCATGACCCAGGACATGCCTGCCTCCCGACTGTCAGAGTCTGAACTGTGTGGGGCAAGTCCTGATATTGTTAATAGGACTATTTCCTCTCAATCAACCCTAATTTTAAATCTGTGACCTTTTACATTTTAAGAAATAGGCCTTGTAACGCTCAGTTAGCCATATCATGAATTTATTACCCCACGTTTAATATAGAGGCCCAACATTGCATTATTAGGCCCAACAACATGTAAATAACACCCCATTATATATAGTCTCCACATTCAATATAGAAACGTCACATTAAATGTATAGCCCTACGTGTTTCTACAATACAGGAATAGCCATTACTTTAATAGCCATATTACATTACTACATTACATGGATACTCCCCAAACACGCTAAATGTATGCCCTACACACACACTTACACTCACATAGTGACATGAGTGTGGTACCAGGCAGGGATGGTTTAAGAAAGTAGTGGCCCCATTTGCAGGCGCCGACTGAGCCCCCTCCTCTCTCTGGCACAGTAGAATCTGGCAGAGTGTTTTGTGTATCCGCTGGTCTCCTGGAACATGGCACCCACATCTTGTTCCTGGTGACCTCTACTGCATATATTCGGCCATTTTCCCAGTGATTTCTGCTGCAGCGCCACTGGGGGACTCTGGAGAGGTAAGTATAATTATTGGTGTAGGATGTGCAGTGTGGGGCCACCTGGACGACATATAGATACGCCAATGGTACAAGTTTATTATAGTAAAGGTGGTTATGCCCGAATTGTCACCCCCTCTTTCTGGCAGCAATTTTATTTCATATTCTTTAAATGTTGCCATATAAGGCTAGGAATAATGTTGTAAGTGTTTAAACCAGTGGTAGCCAACCTGGTCCTCGAGAGCTACCAACGTTGCATGTTTTCCAGGTCTTCTCAAAGAATAAAGTGATATAATTAGCTCCATCTGTGGATCTTTTCAAATGTGTTAGTGAGTAATGACTACACCTGTGCACCTGCTAGGTGGTCTGTAAAATGTGAACTGTTATTAGCTCTCAAGGTTGGTTACCCCTGGTTTAAACAATGTACTTGTATGCCTAAAGCTGGCCACACACTAGACCAGCTTACATCCAACCAGCCAACTTGTTGATTGGGAGTAAATGATCAGCAATTTGCTCCTAAATGCCAGAAAACAGATGAAAATGGTCGTCAGACAAGTTTGTTAAATGTTTGATCTAAACAATTTGTTCAAACAACAGTTTTTGTCCATTTTCTGGCGTTTGGGAGCAAATTGCTGATTGTCATTTGCTTTCATACCTTACCAGATTTTCATTCCAACCAATCAACTAGTTGGCTGGTTGGACAGATAATCTTTAGATGTGTGGCCAGCTTAAGAGTGCTACATTCAGATAGGCTAACCACTGTCGTTTAAGCATTCAATAAAAGCAGATTGAATTATCTGATTGTATTATGTATGGCAGATCCGTCACTAGACCTTTTGGTGCCCTGTGCCAGAAAGAGCATTGGTGCCCGATTTTTTTTATTTAATTTTTTTTATAAATTTTGATTAGGATCTATACCCCCGGCCTTAATAGTTACCATAAGTAGTGTGTATAGCACTCTAATACTGTCCTACTGTACTTCACATCAGGTAAGGTCAGAGAAATCCCCATTGGTAGGATGGGAGACATTTCACTAATGCATTAGTGTGAGCAGTATTATAGCCAAGTAACAGTGGGGTCTAAGGTAAAAAGTAATAACCAAAAGCACATAAAATAATTTTACACTTACCGTTCTGTAACTCCAAAGACAATGAGATATTACTACACCCCAAACCCCTCAATACATTACTACACCCCCAACCCAACTCAACCCCCAGGTAATATTAGTATACAACCCCCCATACATTACTACTCCTCCTCCCCTCAGCAGGGGCGTATTAAGAGAGGAGAGGGCCCGTGTTCACTCCCCGTCCGGGGCCCCCTCCTCTCCCCCCGGCTGCCGTCAGCAAACTGACAAGCAGCAGTAGACTCCGGGCACTAGAGTGTGCCCGGAATGTACTGCACATGGAAATCACCGGGAAAATGGCTGAGCCCCATTTTCCTAGGGAACTGTGCTACTGCGCATGCGCAAAACGCTGGGAAAATGGCCGCGGTGGCCATTTCCCAGGCATTTTCAGTGTCGCTGCTCCGTGGGACTTCGGAGAGGTAAACAAGGAAAAAAAAAAGTATGGGTGCAGGGTGTGCGGTGCACCCATTATAAATACGCCCCTGCCCCCCAGGTAATAGCATACACCACCCCCCAACCCACCTCAAACCCCAGGTATTATTAGTGTACAACAACCCCACCCCCCCATCCATTACTACATTCCCCCTCCACCCCAGATAATATTAGTATACACCCACACACAGACATTACTACAACTCCCATCCCACCTCCTCCCCAGGTAATATTTTACACCCCCCTACACACACTCACACACAGTACTATACCCTCCATCCCACCTCCTCCCCAGGTAATATTATACACCCCCCCTACACACACTCGCGCACACAGTACTATACCCTCCATCCCACCTCCTGCCCAGGTAATATTATACACCCCCCATCCCACCTCAACCCTGGGATATAATAGTATTACCCCTCCCCCCAGGTAACAGGAATAAGCTCACACAGCCCCCACACCCCAGGAACTTACCTCTCTGCCTGCTCTGGGTGCTGTGCTCTCCTCACACATCGGCTGCTGCAGGGGAGAGGCCAGGACAGAACAGACATGTAGCTAGCCATGGTCAGGGCCGAGTCCAGTTGCCAGCAAGTCTCATCCTTGCTCCTGTGTGTACTGTGGATCATTTTCTGCCGGTGGACACAAGAGCAGGGTCTGCCAGGAATTCTGCTGCACCTGTAGGGCCAGCTCGGGACTCTGACTGCGCAGAGGCTGCTCCCTCAGCTCATGGCCAGGCTGACCTGTCACCTCCTGAAAAGTGAGTGAGAGGGACGGGAGGGGGATATAGAAGTATAGAGGGGAGAATCTTTCCAGATCTCATTGAGGAGCTGCTCTGTTAACCCAGCGCCCACACCTGCCTTGCGCTCTGTGCGTTGGCACGTGCCGCACCACCCTAGTTACAGCCCTGGGGAAAATGCTAACAAAGGACAGTGAGAGGCGCTCTGAATAACATGTAACCTACTTATTTAGCCGCCATCTATTGAACTGTAGGATGCTATTTAGACACGTACAGACTGTCCCTATCTGTCTATTTATATATCTAATCTATCTTGTGGCCAATATATCTGCCAGTGAGTACCCAGTATTAAGCAGAGATTGTAGGACTGATACAAATTACTATATCCTACTGAGAGCTAAAGCTGGGTACACACTAGGTCGACAGGTCTCACGGCCGACCCATCTGACGATTGTAAAGTGTATACACGCTTACCAATCGTCTGCACGATGTGCCAGGCTTGACAGCTCAACTGGACGGGCATTTAATTTTGGCCGCCCAGTTGAGCTGCCAATCACCACTGTGTCCCTGCAGCATGTGTACGGGCAATCGGCGGGTGCCCCGTACACACCAGTAGATGACCTATATATCATTCAGATATATATCGGCCATCTGCTGTGCTGATCGCATATGTCGGTGAACGACGGCAATGCACTATAGATATGTCGCCCATTCAATGGAACGGCCGCTATATCTACCCGTGTGTACCCAGCTTAAAGGGTTCACAAACTTTTACATGTTACAAAAATCACTATTGCTGTAACTATTCTGGGTCTACCTCCCCTTGTATATAAATTGTCATCTTCTAAAGTACATAACTGCAGACAGTAAGTCACCAGAACAGACTTGAATTAAGTTTAGCTTGGAGGAAACATTTTGCAAGTGTGCTGGTTAAAGTAGGTCAGCGGTAGTTGTAGGGGAACACTGTAAGAATTCAGCTCCCTAGGCGGTGATTAGTTCTGCCTGCTCAGCCATCACAATCGTTTCACCTTTCTGATGAAGTGGGCAGTATGTCTGTGAAACGCGTCAACGAGTCCCTAATTGAGACCACTTTTGTCAGTCCAGGCAATTTTCTAAAGTTTTTAGTATCTGGATGGATTCATCTCTTTCCACTAAAGTATCTAGGACATTGTGAGTTTAAAGGACTGTCACTCTGTCACTGGTTGTCTGCATTTTGAAAATGTTATCCTTTTATTTATTTAAATAAATTAAAATATTTTGTCAGTTTGTTGCTGGAAGATTATTTTTAGTTATATTACTGCTATATACGACGTGTGTATATATGAGATGATTGCGTTGGTAGAAAATCCAACACCAGAGGGTATATTTACTAAAGTGCAGGTTTTTTGAAGTGCAGATGTTGCCCATATCAACCAATCAGATTCTAGCTATTATCCTCTAGAAGGTGCTAGATAAATAAGTAGAATCTGATTGGTTGCTATGGGCAACACCTCCACTTCTAAAAACCTGCACTTTAGTGAATATACCCCTATATATCCACTAGATCTCCTCACCTTTTGGTGAGTAATTACTCATTTCAGAGTGGTTGATGTACAGTGCACACTGTATTCTCCTCTATCTTTTCTCTGTACACTTGCGCCAATAGAGAAAGTTCCTTCCATGTTCCGTCTTAAGGATCCACTGGATTCCCTCCATGTTTTCATTGGCTGCAATACTATGGGCATAACTCAACAGTTCACCCCTACGGAGGAGAGACGCGTGTCTTTGTTCTCCATATGTGTTGCTATATAAGGGCCTGATTCACTACGGATTGCGACAGTGATCACGACTGCGAATACGCACGCAGTCTGACTGCGATATGCTAATCCATTGCAATCGCTATGCCGTCGCAGCATGACATAAGGACGCCTACCTTACTCACATCTGTAATGTTTAGCAAGACTGCGAAACCATCGGTAACATCGAGCACCATCGCAGCCTCACGCACACTTGCACAAGCTCTGACCTTACACGGAAATTACTAACTTCATCGCACGCTATGAGAGTTCAAGCTGCGTATGGTATCACAGTGGATAATTTATGCACACCACTGCAACTACGTTCGATCGCACTGACATGCCTCCGTTTTGCCGACCACTCCCCCCCCCCCCCGTCACCTCCCACAAATGGCACTTCCTGCCAATCACTCTGCGATGGGTCTGCATAGTCACTGCGATCGCAGTCCCGATTTCAGTGGCTTGTTCGCGCATGCTCCCTGCAATGCTACGCAGAAGGCAACATTCGGCCGATTGCTTGCGTAATTGCAGTTGCGATCAGTAGTGAATCAGGCCCTAAGGCCTTTGATATATAATTTATTACTGTGCCAATGTTTATAATAAAATGACCATTCCATATGCCTGTGGTCCCAAAAGTGGAAATATGCGTGAGTGATTCAATCAGCGGCTCGCCCGCAGTATTCTGTTTCGGATTGGCACATCACAGCCAGCAACATCGCTAGTTTTTCCCAGTAGGTATGCAGGAAAATTGGCGATGTTGAGTTGCCGTATTAGGCAGATATGTGCTTCCCTTAGTTTGCATGAATCCTATGTATACAAGTGCCATGTTTGCCTTTATAAGTCTGATGAGTCTGAAAACCCTTTATAAGTCTGAGAACCCGTCAACTTGAAGCATCTAGCCACAGCCATTGCTTGTCAAATATGGACAGTAACCGTAAAATGGCGAAAATCCCAAAAATGCAGAGTAGGAGACTCCATTGACATTTTGACAGTAAGTTTGGGTATATTAAATCTCGCGGTTAAACTATTATTTATTATTATTATGGTGCCATTCTCACTCGTAGCTTGAACGTTTCAACAACGAATAGAATTTTACGAATTTGAGGCACAAACTTCAACATTATACAGATTATATTTTAAGGATTGAAATTTACATTTCTTAACTTCTTTAATTTTTCAATATTTTTATGTGTACATGCAATTTGAATAATATTTTTAATTACATTTAATATTTTTTTTACACTTGTATAACGAACATTACGTTAACATGTGCATGGAAAACTGTTCAGAGGCACCTTTGTATGACTACAGTAGACTAAATGAATAGGAGGTGTAGCTGGGGGATTTCCAGCAGGAGCCTAAAGGGTTGTTGCTAGATCCAAGTTGGAGAAAGGACCTCTCTGATGTCACAACCACGTGACCGCTGCAGCAAGACTGGACTGCTCTAGTGTTACCATCCACGTGGGCATAGAGGGGGAATATAAGCCCGAAGCCTGGCGAGTGGAGTGTGCCCACGAGGGGACACTTTTGGCCCCCATTCTAATCCTTGTCCCTCCCCCTTTTGTTGCGGGTCACGTGGGTGTCATGGTTAGAAGGGGTATGTAATAGTAAATCTGTATGTGCCAACTCCTCCATAATGTCCTTAGCGAAGTAGGCGGTCCTTGGTCTTCATGGCGAATAGTGTCATTCAGCCCTACCCCCTGTTGAGTGATGCCACTATATGAGACATTGCATAGCCGGGATTTGGCAGTAATGATACATATCTCCACACCATGTTCTGCCAGACACACCACTTGGACCCCCCCAGAGAAGTCAGAGGTATACAATGCCGGCAGTATGCATTTTGCAATGTGGGTGTATTTACAAAACTCTGCGTCCGGGGCACAGAATTTCCTGATTACACCCCTGGACTAAGTCTTCCACATGCAGTGAGTGATATGTTTTTGTATTGGTAATAATTCTGTATTGGCCTGTGATCTGATGCTGCATTACTCTCCCTACAATAGATGGACTGGGGTTCCGGGTGCTGTTTTTAGGGTGGGGTTTGTGGAGTTTAGTATTGATGGCAGACTGCCCTCCTAGACACACAGGACATTGGAATTTTCCATCTTCCTGTCTAACACCATCAACATACTGTATTCTATAGAACAGTACAGTGTCTGTGAGGAGGGGGCGAGAGAGGATGTTGTGCTGTGTATACCAGTCTTCAGGATGTCTAGATTTTGGTTATTATGCTATCTTCTCAGGATTGCTTATCGTTACCTGCGTGTGTAAGAGGTTGTGCGGGGCCAGTGTGTTCCAGGTAGCATCGGGACTCCCTTCTCTAAATCCACCAGGATTCTATTATGTAAGAAAAGAAAACCAGTGGTATGGCATCTATGGCTATTGGCATAATGTCAGATGTAGGCGAATCTCCAGCATGTGGTTTAATGCATGTGTGTGTTTTTTTTTTTTCTTTTTGTGTAATCCGTGTTTATTTAACTTGACGACAAGGAAAAGTGTGGAACAAATGCACACAAGATAGCGAGAAACTGCGCGTGCGCAGCATTTGTTCTGCACATATGCAGCACAGGTCCTGCGTGATTGTACGCAGAGCGGCAGCAGACTGTCAGTGATTGACAGTCTGCTGCCGTATGCGGGTGGGGAGGGGGAGGCGAAAGCCTCCATTTCCCAAATGGGAGGCGTGTCGCTGCTGTTGGCAGACTGAGATTTTCTGGCCTCTTTGTTGTATCTGCGGCGGGCGGCTTGCGTGACCCTAAGGGTCACTTAGCTGGTCGATGGGATAGCATATTATCCAGTGCTGCGTCCTCGGACGCAGCTCGGATAAGTAATGCGTGCAGGAGCCGTGACGCCTCCTGCTGTATTACTATAATAGTACTATCGCAGCTACTACCATGTTACCAGCTGCGATAGTCCACATCTGAATCCCCCCTGTATTGTTGGGAGATGGCAACATGCAATGCTAGCGCCAATGCAGAGTTTTGGCAACAGATAGTGATGTCACAATCTTTCACATACGAAATATATAACCGTCCTATAACACAAATCTTTTTGAATATGTACCCTGATTAGAATTAGGTGAAAAAAGGGATTACTGGAGATACAGGCTGCAACCTATTATTAAGCCAGGATTTGTCTCTTATGGTCATTTCAGACCACAGGTCCTGGTTTTACTGTATAATTGAAAATGATGTGAGCCCTATGCACTTATGCTGTAAAATTCGGTCACCCCCTTTTAGACTTTAGCATTTTTATTACGTTTTTTGTTTTCTTACATCATGGGATAAAAATCAAATAAACTCTTTCCACCAAAAACTAGTGAAAGCTAGTGATAAACTCTTGGTAGATGTAGCTTTAGTTGCAAATTACAGCTGTGCAGTTGGCAGAGTCACCATCCGCTTTACATCTGTTGCAATATTTATAGGCCTCCTGGTGACATTTGTTCGGCTGGGTGCACGCTATGTAATGTTTTGTACGCTATATTCCGCCACTTTTGCAGACATTCAACATTCCTCGACCTACAGTGTCACGTGCGTACCGGGAATACCTCATGGAAGGCATTTCCACCCACTGTAGACAGCGCAGTGACTGTCCACAGGTGTTTAATGATCTTGACCAGAATTGTCCGTGGTAACAGACCAAGTGACACTGGCTCAAATTGCATCTACGTTCAATGCAGAAGGAACCAGACACATATCCAGCAGGTCAGTGAAGCGTTCTTTAACACTATGACACCAGACACAGCGCCTCACCTGAGATTTTTGTTTTGGGCTGATGGTAGTGTTCTGGTGTGGCCAGACCCCATGAGGCGTCAACAGGGCCCTGTGCAGGCTGGTGGTGGTTCCATAATGGTGTGGGGAGTGTTCACGTGGCATGGATCGGGTCCGCTGGTCCATCAGAACACGTCATTGTTCTGTAAGCGCTTTGTGGCATTGCTGGATGACCATTTACAGACCTTCATGTACCCCCACAACAATGGAGGGTTCCATTGTTGTGGAGGGACTATAGATAATGTCTAGATAGACACCAGATATTAGACAGTCAATAGATGGGGACAAAAGTCAGACACACTAAAGTTCGACATGTAAGAAGGTCCACAAGTACAAAACGTGGACAGGGTCAAAAGTTCGACATGAAATGGTCGACGAAAATTGTCAAAATTTGTTTTTTGTTTTTTTTAGGGTTAGGCACATTACTGGAGGGTTACGATTAGACACTTAACCAGACGGTTAGGGTTAGGCACCAGGAGGGAGGGTTACGGTGACCATTTTTTGTGTCGCCCATTTTCATGTCGAACTTTTGATCCTGACAACCTTTTGTACCTGTCGACCTTCTTGCATGTCGAACTTTAGTGTGTCTGACTTTTGTCCTGGTCGACCTTTTGTCCCTGTCTAACTATTGACTGTTAGGCGAATGTAGTGGTCACAACATTCGTTGGAACTCTACAATCAAGCCTTTTATGAGGTGTGGTGTAGAGGTCCATTAGCACCCAAGATCCTGCAAATATCGGTATGCAGTCGGGAAGTCGGCGGGCCTAATCCCGACAGCTGGCTTCCCGACTGCTTAATCCCGGCGAGGGTTAAATGACAGGCGTCTAAATCTAGACCTAGATCGAAGGGACGCCGAGCGCGGATAGCCGTGGAGGGGAGGGTTAGGTTTAGGGTTCCCGGGGGGAGTTAGGATTAGGCTAGGGGAAGGGGGACTCGGGTTAGGCGCCCCCAGGGGGGGACTTAGGGTTGGGCACCCCCCCGGGGGACTTGGGTTTAGGCGACGGGGAAGGGGGGGTTAGGTTTAGGCACTGGGGGGAAGGTTAGGCACCCCTAAGGGAGGGTTAGGGAAGGGAATTAGGTTAGTCAATACTTACCTTAGGGACGATCGGGATTTTCACCCATGTCGGGCAGGCACTGTCAGGATTCGTCCGGCGGTAAATCAGACTGTTACCCAAATATCAGTTAGCTGTGGGAAGCTACCCAGACTGCATGGGTCAACATCTCTCCAGAGGTCTTCCGTTCACTTGTGGAATTGATGCCACGTTCAGTTGCTGCACTTTGCTGGGCTAGAGGGGACCCTACACGATACAAGGCATCTATTCCGTGACTTTAGCCCCCCAAAATACTAAATGTGAAAATGCAAAATGGTGAATACTTTTTATAGTCCTGTTCATTTGGTAGCAGCTAGTCACTACAAAAACGCATGTAAACCACCTACTTTGGGGAAGTGGGCAGATCCCGGAGGCTACTACTCTCTTGGGACTCTGGTAGACCTCCCCGAAGTTCAGAGGGTCAGACATTTCGGGAGGGTATATATGTAGAAAGGTGGGTAGTTCTAGGGCTTCTTCAACTGTTAAATATGTAAGATGTATGTGGTATGGAGAAGAAAGAATGTATATACAGTATGTAGTGTTTTACAGGTGAAACATCCAATATGTAATATGCTCATCATTTTATGGAGGGAATATTTCACCGATACCCGTTGGTGGTCACAGTGTGCAATGTTGTCTCCTTGAGTTCCAACTGTTGTAGTTCTCAGTAGGATCATGGAAAACAATGGGAGAAAAACGTTGTGTTCTCTGTTGTAAAGAGTTGACCACTGGAATAAGGACTTAATGGTCTATAGTCACTCACCTTTTGTCTGACGTACAGTATGTCCGCTTTGGACATTAATTTGAAACCATGATGTCCTTCGGGGTCTTCATTATGAGTTACAGGGTTGCCCTCACAAATCTGGGAATTTTTCACAGTACAGAATTCTATTTGGCTGCGATTCAATTCTTTTAGACGCCCCCTGCTGGGCATCTATACAAATTAGTATTTATTTTGGCCACAATTATCTAAAGTCTAAAGAAGTGGTTAGGGCGCCCAAACCACCATTAGGGCACCCAAAGAAGAAATGTGTGTCCCCTCAGCTTTAGGTATCTGAACGAAGCAACAATTGAATTGCTCCAATGGGCGCCTATTCATATAGAAGCCCATCTGGGGGGGGGGGGGGGGGGGGGCTAAAACAATTAAATCACCGCTATTAAGTCTATGCAGTACGCCCTTATTTCTAAATAAATCACCAATCGGTGTTCTATAAAAAGGCTGTTATTAGATTAAATGCCATTCTGGTTATACAATGTAAAAAAACATTGAATTGCGGATTTAAAACTGAAAAGTCACAACAAAAGTATATAAAAAAAAAAAAAATGAAAATTAAAAGTATGGAGAAGTGAATTGAAATAAAATAACCTCCACATTCCAGGAGAGTATTCCTTGTTGGCCAGTTCTGTTCTTTGATAATACTGAATCTGACCAAAATCAATGCGAAGTACTTACTGACGCATCCTATTTTCTTGTAAAATTTATTTATTTTTTGTCCAATTGCTGACAGACTGTTCGGCACGTGATGCATTTCAGCAGAGCTGACACATTGGTGGCAATTAATAATGACAGGTTGTGCCGCACTGTTTTTTTTTTTGTTTTTTTTTTTATGCTGAGTGACTGCATCAATAAACAGCAGATGGAATCCCCGCAAGGACACACAAATATAACTTTCCACAGGCTGTCGCCCCTTGTGCACGCACAGTCATGTGTAAGAGCACAGCGTCGGGGGCAAACTTTCTCACACACCATCAGCCAGTACGTAATCA
The DNA here is from genome assembly GCA_031769625.1 of Taudactylus pleione. Lineage (NCBI taxonomy): Eukaryota > Metazoa > Chordata > Amphibia > Anura > Myobatrachidae > Taudactylus > Taudactylus pleione. Next base: position 286,264 of record JAUIMM010000429.1, on the reverse strand, counting down.
TAACATGCACTGACATGTACACAAAGGATGGCTTTGTATAGGTCTCCTTACTTTTTACATTAAATTTGTTTTCTGAAAACGCCAAAACGCACCCGTACTGTACTGAACTTTTTTATTGTCCGAATCATTCACCCTTTCTTCCTTTATATCACGGATAGTAGGAATTAAGCATAATTACCCCCCTCTCTTTTTACTCCAACACACAGACACTGTTATTCATACTGTCTTTATCATTTCCTGTCAGGATGTTAGCAAGAAATCATGAGGGATTTTGTGTATTGCGGTTTAAATTTTATTTTTCATTTTTTTTTGTTTATGTAGAAATGACTTTTGTCGGCATCCTATTGTTTTTCCGGCCCCACGCTGTTTTCCCTTATCCTGCCCAGGACATCACTAGCAATTATGGCACTAGCAGCAGGAAGAGTCACAAATAAAACCACGTTTATAAGATTAGGTTATAGATCCTGCTAAATAGGAGAGTGAGTAGACGTCTGCCGGTATGCCCTGATCACTATGCACAGGTTTGGCACCGGAGGCGGGCACAGTTGGTGACTTACTGCATATAGCACATTTCTGTGTGTTACAGGCGTATGCTGGGCAGTCCTGGGTAGAGGTGTTGGGCAATTGTTGCTATATGCTAGGAAAATGTCTCCGGCACTACAGTTGGGTACAGGATCCCGCCGGGATGCCGCTATCTGTATTCTGACCGTCGACATCCTGACCGACAGTCAGAATCCCGACAGATTTCTGGAAGTATTATAACTCTAACCCTAACTCTCCCTTCCCACAGCCTAACCCTCCCACTAGCCCTCTCCCTAACCCTAATACTGCAGCCATCTGACAATCCCCATTGCATCCCATGATACAGTACTCAGGGGTCTTTTGACTGTGAAGCTGCTAAACTTCAGAAATCACCAGACTGATGCCTAGTGGCTCCAAAAGTCTTACTTATGAGCACCGCCGTAAACCAGTACTTTACATTAGGATTGTACTGGGCACATGCATTTGCACTTGTACCGGTGCCACGGATTGATAGTGAATTACCAAATCAAATAATTTTATGACCAATGGTATAGGTGGCCGCCAATCATAAAAAATAGGGATCAGTAAAAGCACAACCCTATCCACCACCACATAACTGAACCTAAGGATGACAGGTACTTGAAGAACAATTTATAGAATTTTTAATAATTTTTGCTGAATTTCTCAATAAGAAGCTTATGACCTAGGGGTGCTGTAAAAAAAATGATACTCTAGGCAGGCCTGGCCACCCTGTGGCTCTCCAGCTATTTTGTGAAACTATAAGTCCCAGCATACCCTCCCACTGATCAGCTGGTAAAGCATGCTGGGATTTGTAGTTTCACAACAGTCACAGGTTGGTCAGGCCTGCTTTAGGGCACCATGATTCAAAAAAGTTTGGGAACCACTGTATATCGTCTGGGCTTGGATCTGCACCTGGGTCTACTGTGACCTTCTACAACCTTTCATACTTTAATTGCATTTCTATAGCAAACTTCCAGGTCGTATAATTTTCTGCACCTTTTAGCTTGATAAACCCATTTATGGCTGTATGCATGCTTCTTACAGACGTAATGATACAGCTTCTATGTTCTTGGCTTCACTGCTGCTACACTGCACTGGAAACACTCTGTGCTGTCTTCACTATGTGCACTGTACATTTGCTGGGGCCTTTAACCTGTTTGCAAAATGGTGTATGTACAGGCTGAAGGATGGAGCAGAGTAACTGTACGCACCAGCGGATGCCTTACAACTACAAACAGCCCAGTTGCTTAACCAGTATAGTGGTTTATTGAAGAAGTGATGGGTACAGCAGTACTCAGATACACACTGGTTGGATGTAGCGGAGCTTAAGTGGGTGTCACGCAGCTCACCTGCCAGTGAGTATATGCAGGATGTGGGTAGCGGTGCAGGATCACTCTGGAAATGCTTCTGGAGCAGGTCAATCACAGGTCTCATTGGAGTGTACCACTGCGGAGATCTTACACAGTGACAAGACTGCACCACGCATGCACAGTGCTAGGTTCAGCAGCCATCTTGGTTAGGGAATGAAGCCTCCCCATAGGAACTATCATGGAGTCTGAGCAGTAGCGTGTACTCCATTTTCAACAGTGCTGACCACCAGGGCCCATTAAGTAAGTGATGTGCAGAAAGGAAATACAGTAATACATTCTGGCCCTACGTTTTATCCCTGCTGTTCTGCCCGGGTTCTGAAGAAGTCAGAGGAGTTCCTGAAAGCAGTTATGCACAGGAACAGAACGCTTAAGGATAACGCAGGAATCCAATCCAACACTGGCGCTATTTGTGGTTTGTAGGTAATGTGGATCAGGACTGGGCTCTCCCTATGTCAGTAATAGGTCAGGACAGGGCAGAACTTGGCATCTGCAGGATGTGTTTTGGTGGCCAGGGCAAAATGTGCAGCAATGGGACTGAGCTAACAGTTTGTATCTTGGCATACGCGTTACTTGGTATGAACTGGATTACAGTAACATGATATCTTGCTGCTTTGTAAAGTTCCAACGGTGGGCCTGATTCAGCTTGAATCGCAGTTGCTAATACACTGTGATCGGTACTACGCAGACCCATCGCAGAGTGACAAAGTGCCGTTTGTGGGTGGTGACGGGGGGTGTGTAAGGTAAAGTGGGTGTCCTTATGTAGGGCTGCGGCAGCATAGCGATCGCAATTGGCATACTATCGCAGTGGAACTGCGTGCGTATTAGCAATTTCATTAGCACTTACGTTCCTGGCTGAATCAGGCCCCTGTGTTATTTAACCGGACATCCTGATTAACCTGAGTGTTACTCAGATGTCCGATGGTCACGTAGTTGATTCGATGCTTCGCCCTTGGACGCAGCAGCGGATCACAGAAGCTGGCAGGGGGACTCTAATAACTGAAGGTGCCTCCCTGTGGCTTTTGCATACTTTAGCAGAGCCTGGGAGAACAAAGACACTGAGGCGGCGATAACTGCATCTATCTCTGTATTAGGCCCATTGCTGCCAGCTCTCATATCCCAGAGCAGTTTTAGGCTGATTTCTACTTCGGGGTCCAAAGGGTATCCACAGGATACCTTGGGGTATAGGTGTGACGTCAGTCATCGGGCACCATAGAGTTAAGCTTTCAGCCTCCCAGGATGCACTAGGGTCCCCCTCCTATACCCCGCCCCCGAGCCAAGGCACCTCAGTTTCGTTTGGTGCCTGGCCGGAGTCGGGTGCACCTGTTGGAGTGGGGGCTAGAAGAGCCCCTGAAGCTTTTCTTCATGCAGCTGTGGCTGCACATCTGGATGTACAGCATGGACAGTCAGTCCTGACGTCCATGCTGTCTTCCCTACACCCCCGCCGGTACCAGAACGCCGGTACCGATCCGGGGATGCTGGTGAGCATCTGGGGTCACAGCTAGTGGTGACCCCAGATGTTCCGAACCATGGCTGGATTCAAGGGGGACAGCAAGGTAAGCAGCGGGGTCCCGCGGTGGGTCCCCGCTGTTACATGGTCCAGAGTCCCCAGGCAGGGGGCTCCCTGGGGACTGGCTGCAGCGTGGAGCCAGGTAAGAACCTGCGCTTCCACTACCCCCCTGGGACAGCGGACCGCAGCAGAGCGGAAGCGCTGCGGCATCCCGGGGGTTAAATGCATGCCAGGGGAGCGCGCCTTCCCTGTCTCACAGCCGTCGCCTCCCCCGCTGCACACAGCCCTCTCTGCACACTGCCGACTGGTCCTGTAGCAGCGCTCCTCCCCCAGGCCAGCCTCCTCTCTGCTCCTCAGCGGCCATCTTTCCTGAACGCATGGTGAACGCTGCTGGAAGCACTGGATGGAAGCATCGTGGTCTGGGTCCCCCCGCATACCTCTCCTCCGCTGTGGTCAGGTCTGTGTATGCAGCGCTGTGTCCTACCAGGCCCTGTCTGTGTAGTTGAGTGATCAGCGCTGTTAGTGCAGGAATTGAGTTTCTTTGCATTGTATGTGACTGTGCTAGCGCTGCTGCCTGTAACTTTTCTTCTGACTGTCAGCTTTATTACTATCCCTGTCCTTTCTGCTAAGCCCTTGCGGTGCGGTGCTGCAGGGTGGTCTCTCGCCTATTTAATATATAATTGGTGAGAGGTGTCACATACTTGGTGCCATCATGTCTGAAAGTGATTTTCCTCTCCAGCTACAGTGTACTACGTGTAAAGTACCGTTAGCGGAGGGGGAGGGTAGCGCGGAGGGCCTCTGCCGGCAGTGTTTGTCAATGACGCGGCCTATTACGGTTACAGCACCGGTACAGGAGCCGCCCTGGGCTTGTTTCGCTCAGGCGCTTACGACCTTAGTGGGCCAGTTAGCTCCGCAGCCCGCGTTTACGCAGATGGGTTTGTCGCAGCAGTCAGTGGTGTCGTCACCCATGCAGGGTTTCCCACAACAATTGGTGGTACCCCACAGTCTCCCTATTTCCCCGCTCCCGGTTTCTCACGAGCCGGCGTGGGTTAACTCCCTGACTAGTACTGTACAGCACTTGTCGGATGTGTTGCAAGGGGAGTCTGTGATGCGGCCACATAAACGGCCGGTGGCGTCTCTGTTGGCTCCTTATGAGGATGACGAAGGGACGTCTGATTCTGGATCCTTACGATCAGGAACCTCTCCATGCTAAGGACGCTGACGCGAAGTCCAAAGTATATATTCCTGGACTTATTCGGGCAGTCCGCACAGCCTTGGTGATTGAGGACGAAGTTCTCCCAACGGCTAAATCCAAGTATGCCTTTTTTAAAGATGTGAAGGGCGATGCCACAGTCTTTCCTCTTTCGGGTCAGTTAGTGGACCATTTAGAGGAGGCGTGGAAACAGCCTGGCAAACGTTACCAGCCGCAAAGGCGCCTGGCGGTGGCTTATCCGTTCGCGGATAATTATTTTGCAAAGTGGGAATCCCCTCCACAGGTGGATTCTCACGTGACCCGTCTTGTCCGTAGTGCCACATTGCCGATGCCATCCATGTCCTCCCTTAAGGATGCTACGGACCACAAGGTGGAGATCTGCCTGAAGTCCGCTTATTCCCTTGAGGGGGGGGGCAGCACGGCCGGCTATGGCCATTTGCTGGGTTGCCAGAGCTATGGAGCGCTGGGCGGATTCATTAGAGGCGTCTTTTGATTCCGACCGTCCGGCCGATCAGGCGGAGTTGATTGGTAATCTCCGTGATTCGGCCACTTATATCAACGAGGTGGCCTTAGACATTAGTACCCTGGTGTCTCAAATTTCTTCAGCAGCGGTGGCTGCTCGTCGCACCTTGTGGTTGCGATCCTGGAAGGCGGACGCTGATTCCAAAAAGGGTTTGGAGGCATTGCCATTTACAGGAGAAGTTCTCTTCGGTCCAGATCTGGACATGATTGTGGCCACGCTGGTGGCAGCCAAATCGGCATGTCTCCCGTCGGCCGCTGCTCCTTCTGGTTCTGGACCATCGTCCTTTCGGTCTTATAGGGCCCAGGGCAGGCCCAAACCACAGTCTTTTCCTCGACAGGCTGGTTCCAAAAAATCGGCCAAGCCCGGGAAGCAGGCATGGAGTACCAGACGTCCGGCCCCTAAGCCTGATGACAAGCCTGCGGCCTGACGGTCCGGGCCTTCCGTTGGGGGATCCCAAAGTGGGAGGTCGTCTGCTGCAGTTCGCCCGGTGTTGGTCGGTCACCACGACAGACACTTGGGTTCTCGAGGTGGTCTCCCATGGGTACGCCCTCTCTTTCCGGCACAGACCCCCGGCTCGATTCTTCACCACGGGTCTATCATCAGACCGGAACAAGACCACGGAGCTGCGGAAGGTCTTGCACACTATGCTCCAGGCTGGAGTTATAGTGCCTGTTCCATTCTCCCAGAGGGGCCAGGGTTTCTATTCAAATCTTTTTTTGGTGCAGAAACCCAATGGGTCGTATCGTCCGATTCTCAACCTCAAGGCTCTCAACAAGTCTTTGCGGGTGCCGAAGTTTCGGATGGAGACCCTACGGTCCGTCATTCTGGCGCTGGAACCTGGGGACTACATGGTGTCATTGGATATACAGGACGCTTACCTGCATGTCCCTATTCTTTTGCGCCATCAACAGTTCCGCAGGTTTGCAATCCGCAGCGACCATTTTCAGTTTCGGGCGTTACCTTTTGGCCTGGCGACAGCACCGCGTGTGTTCACCAAGGTGATGGCGGTCATGGCGGCTTTTCTGCGGCTGCAGGGAGTCCGCATGTTGCCGTACTTGGACGACCTGTTATTAGTGGCAGGATCTCCAGAGCTCCTTCTACGCCACTTGGACCTGACCATTGCGCTGCTGCAACGGCACGGCTGGTTAATCAACTGGCAGAAGTCCACTCTAATCCCGTCTCGGCGGATTCTGCACCTCGGAGCCTTATTGGACTCGGGACAGCAAAGGATCTTTGTGACTGAGGAAAAGATCTCTGCTTTACAGTCGAGGGTGCGCAGTTGTCTGCACAGCCGCCGGGTGTCCTTACACTCGGCGATGAGGGTACTGGGCTCCATGGTGTCGGTGTTCGACATGGTGGAATATGCCCAGTTTCACTTCAGACCTCTGCAGCACCTGATCCTGTCCAAGTGGAACGTGCTGACTCAGTCTCTGAAGTCCCAGACGATAGTGCTCGCCCCGGAGGTTCGCCTGTCACTTGCCTGGTGGTTGCAGACGACCCATCTCAGCAAGGGATGTCCGTTCTGGGTACCAAATTGGGTCCTGTTGACAACGGACGCCAGTCTTCGGGGCTGGGGAGCAGTTTCGGGTCCACACTTGTTCCAGGGCAGGTGGACACCGGCAGAAGCGCACTTCCAATAAATATATTGGAACTCCGTGCGGTCTTCAATGCTCTCCAGCAGGCACATCGGGTTCTCCAGGGTCGTCCGGTGCAGGTCCAGTCGGACAACGCTACCACCGTGGCCTACATAAACAGGCAAGGAGGAACCCGAAGTTGGGCGGCTCTCGTAGAGGTGTCTTGGATCCTGGTATGGGCAGAGCGCAATCTTCCAGCCATATCAGCGGTCTTCATCCCGGGAGTGCTAAATTGGGAGGCGGACTTTCTAAGTCGCCAGGACGTTCATCCGGGGGAATGGTCCCTGCACCCGGACGTTTTTCAACTGCTGGTGGACAGGTGGGGTCTTCCAGAGATCGATCTCATGGCGTCCCGGCACAACAACAAGTTGCCGGTGTACGGGTCTCGCACAAGAGACGAAGGGGCGTCTCTGGTGGATGCTTTGTCCGTTCTGTGGACGTTCCGGTTCGCATACCTGTTTCCTCCGGTTTCCCTTCTTCCACGGGTAATCCGGAAATTCAAACAGGAAGGAGGGACGCTCCTGTTGATAGCTCCCACGTGGCCCAGACTGCACTGGTTCTCAGACCTTCATGGTCTGTCCGTGGACAGTCCTCTGCGGTTGCCGCTACGACCGGACCTTCTATCGCAGGGTCCTTGTCTTCACCCGGACCTGGCTCGGCTGTCTTTGACGGCGTGGCTGTTGAGACAGCCATGTTGAGGTCCAGGGGGTTTTCCAGCTCTGTGGTGCGTACCATGTTGCGAGCTCGGAAACCGTCATCCGCGAGGATATACCATCGCGTGTGGCATATGTTCTTCCAATGGTGTCGACCGAGAGGTTATGGCCCGCGGGAGTTTCGTCTGTCTAGGATACTTGCCTTCCTACAAGCGGGACTAGATCATGGGCTTCGCCTTGCCTCTTTGAAGGTACAGGTTTCGGCCCTGTCTGGTTTCACCGTAGGATTGCTACAATCCCGGATGTGCGCACCTTTATGCAAGGTGTTCTCCGCATTCAGCCGCCCTTTGTTCCACCTGTGGCGCCTTGGGATTTGGCTGTGGTCCTGGGGGCTCTCCAGGGACCGCCGTTTGAACCACTGGGCTCAGTGGATCTTAAATGGCTAACAGCTAAGACTGTTTTCCTTCTGGCCATAGCTTCGGCCAGACGTGTTTCTGATTTAGGGGCTCTCTTGTAGACCCCCTTTCTTGATTTTTCATGGGAACAGGGCAGTGCTCCACACTCGGCCTGAATTTCTTCCCAAAGTTGTCTCCCAGTTTCATGTTAACGAGGAAATTGTTGTTCCGGCCTTTAATTCACCTGGTCTTTCAGTGGGTGAGGCTACTTTGGATGTTGTGCGGGGCTTAAGGACTTAGTTGACCGCACTTCTTCGTTTAGGAAGTCGGACCCCTTGTTTGTCCTCTATGGCTTCCGTAAAAAGGGTTGGCCTGCTTCAAAGCAAACTTTGGCAGCCTGGATCCGTATGGCTATTTCTGAAGCTTATCTTCATTAAAGTCTGCCGGTTCCTCCTTCTTTGAAGGCTCATTCCACTAGGTCTGTGGGTCCTTCGTGGGCAGCTCGACGTGGTGCCTCTGCAGTCCAGATCTGCAAGGCTGCTACGTGGTCCTCTGTCCATACCTTCGTGAGGTATTAGAGGTTTGACACCTTCGCCCCTCAGGATGCTTCCTTCGGGCGGCGGATTCTCCTTTCAGCACAGGAGCGTCCCCACCCTTAAAGGATACTGCTTTGGGACATCCCCAAGGTATCCTGTGGATACCCTATGGACCCTGAAGTAGAAAATATGAGATATGGTAAGAACTTACCCTTGTTATCTCTATTTCTACGAAGTCCATAGGGTTCCACAGGACTCCCGCCCTGTCGCACCTGTGCTGCAGATGGGCTTTGTTCTAGTCACCGGTTTTTCCGTCTCCCTCTGGTGAGAGTGTGATTCTTGTGTGTATCCAGATCTTCTTTCTCTCTTCCTTCTCCTCCTCCGGCCTATGGCTTGGTAACTAACTGAGGTGCCTTGGCTCGGGGGCGGGGTATAGGAGGGGGACCCTAGTGCATCCTGGGAGGCTGAAAGCTTAACTCTATGGTGCCCGATGACTGACGTCACACCTATACCCCAAGGTATCCTGTGGAACCCTATGGACTTCGTAGAAATAGAGATAACAAGGGTAAGTTCTTACCATATCTCATATTTTTTTCTTTTTGCAGAAAATAGGAAACCGTTTTTTGCTCAGGGCAGCTGCTATCAGCTTTAATATCTTTAACCTTCAGTGCGCAGGAAAATGTTCTCCAATTTATTCTAGGGCGGCCCCACTTGTAGAACCTTACTGAGACATGGGGAACTCCGCAGTAACAAACACAAAAAGGTGTAATAATATGAAAACACAGGAAATGTGTCCTACTTTCCAAGGTGTGAGTTGTGTGTCCCTGTGCCAGAAAGTAATGAATGTACAGTATGCTTATCTGAGCCATGTAACCAAGCAGTAGCTCCCCAAGATGCAATCGGGGTGCAAACAAAAGAGAAATAATAGCAACCATAGGGCCTAATTCATTACGGATCACAACTGCGATTATGCACGCAATCGGCCGATTGTTGCGTTCTGCACATGCGTATGCATCGCAGTGCGCAAACCAGCCACTGCAATCGAGACTGCGATCGCAGTGACTACACAGACCCATCGCAGAGCGATTGACAGGAAGTGCCGTTTGCGGGGAGGTGATGGGGGGGGGGGGGGAGAAACACAGGTGTGCCAGTGCGTTTGAACGCCATTGCATGGGCGTGCATAAATTGTCCACAGCAATGCCTTATGCAGCTTGTGTACTCATAGAGTGCGATGAGGTTAGCAATTCCTGAGTAAGGTCAGAGCATGTGCAAGTGTGCGTGAGGCTGCGATGGTACGCGATGTTACCGATAGTTTTGCAGTCTTGCTAAGGATTACGGGTGTGTGTCTAAGGTAAAGTGGGCGTCCTTATGTTGTGCTGCGATGGCATAGAATTCGCAGTGGATTAGCATACTATCACAGTTGCGATCCGTAATGAATCAGGACCATAGTGTAGTATCTTTATACACCAAACCATTATAGCCAAAGGGGTAATTAACACACATACAATTAAGAGAGGTTAAAGCCATGTATTTGAATCATAAATGTTTCAAGCATTTATCTCTGTCCACTCCAGCTAGGGAAAGAAAATCCAATACCAAATTCTGAGTAAGATGTTTAAGTGGAACTCTGGGTTCATGGCTCTTTGGTTGGTGGTGGAAGCCCAGTGATGGTGGTGTGGCATGCCACCCTGGAGGTGTAGGATTGTGCCTCTTTGTTGATGGTGGGGGCACATGCCATTCAGGGTGATGGTGGGGCACATGCCTCTCCAGTTGTGGTGTAGATGCCCAGTGGTGATGGTGGGGGGGCGGGGTGGTCACATGCCCCTCCAGTGGAAGGAGGGATGCATGCTTCTCTGGTGGTGGTGAAGGGAGCAAATGCCTTTCTGAAAGTGGTGGGTGGCACATGTCTCCCTTCATGGCTCCTGAATGTCAGGGCTGTGGTCTTGTTTGTGGTTCTTGTTTTTGTAATGAAAGTATGCCACGATACCACCACCTAATAACAGCGCCTGTACAAAGATAAGTATGCTCAAGATCACCACCCAAAACTGCAGATAACTTGAAGGAGGTTGGTATTGTTCAGGGGGCATTGAGGTGCTGGCCTCTCCCGAGGTGAACCTGAAGGCACGGGCCTCACCCATGGCAGCCTCAGGGACACTGGACTCCACTGTGGTAATCTTAGGTGCACTGGCCTCTCCTATAGTAGCCTCAGGGGTGCTGGCCTCTCCCAAGGTGATCTCAGGGTCACTGGCCTCACCCATGGCAGCCTCTGGGTTACTGGCCTCACCCATGGTGATGTCGGGATGACTGGACTCGACAGATGTGATCTCTTGGGCACTGGCCTCACCCATGGCAGCCTCTGGGTTACTGGCCTTACCCATGGTGATGTCGGGATGACTGGACTCGACAGATGTGATCTCTGGGGCACTGGCCTCACCCATGGCAGCCTCTGGGTTACTGGCCTCACCCATGGTGATGTCGGGATGACTGGACTCAACAGATGTGATCTCTGGGGCACTGGCCTCTCCAGTGGCTGACTCAGGTGCGCTGGCCTCTACGTTGGTAATGGGGACCCTGGCCACTCCAATGACCCTGGCTTTTCCAATTAATTTAGCAGCAATGATCTTTTTTATTATTTTTGCATCTCTGGTTATGGGGGCACTGGCCTCACCCATGGCAGCCTCTGGGTTACTGGCCTCTCTGGTGGCAGCCTCAGGTGCACTGGCCTCATCCATAGTGGCCTCAGGGACGCTGGCCTCTCCTGAGGTGGTCTCAGAGGCACTGGCCTCCCCGGTGGCAGTCTTGGGGGCACTGGCCTCACCTATGGTGATGTTGGGGTGACTGGACTCGACAGATGTGATCTCTGGGGCACTGGCCTCTCCAGTGGCTGACTCAGGTGCGCTGGCCTCTACGTTGGTAATGGGGACCCTGGCCACTCCAATGACCCTGGCTTTTCCAATTAATTTAGCAGCAATGATCTTTTTTATTATTTTTGCATCTCTGGTTATGGGGGCACTGGCCTCACCCATGGCAGCCTCTGGGTTACTGGCCTCTCTGGTGGCAGCCTCAGGTGCACTGGCCTCATCCATAGTGGCCTCAGGGACGCTGGCCTCTCCTGAGGTGGTCTCAGAGGCACTGGCCTCCCCGGTGGCAGTCTTGGGGGCACTGGCCTCACCTATGGTGATGTTGGGGTGACTGGACTCGACAGATGTGATCTCTGGGGCACTGGCCTCTCCAGTGGCTGACTCAAGTGCGCTGGCCTCTATGTTGGTCATGGGGACCCTGGCCACTCCAATGACCCTGGCTTTTCCAATTAATTTAGCAGCAATGATCTTTTTTATTATTTTGGCCTCTTTGGTTATGGGGGCACTGGCCTCACCCATGGCAGCTTCTGGGTTACTGGCCTCTCCGGTGGCGGCCTCGGGTGCACTCGCCTCATCCATAGTGGCCTTAGGGGCACTGGCCTCTCCTAAGGTGGTCTCAGAGGCACTGGCCTCTCCAGTGGCAGTCTTGGGAGCACTGGCCTCACCCATTGTGATGTCAGTGTCGCTGGACTCTACAGTGGCGATCTTGGGGGCACTGGCCTCATTGGTGGTAGTCTTGGGGGCATTGGCCTCTTCTATGGTGGTCTCGGAAACGCTGGCCTCTCCCATGGTGGTCTTGGGGGCGCTAGCCTCTCCTTCAGGGTGTGTAAGTGGAGACTATATAAATAAAAGATACAAATGTAAAACATTGATACAACTATAAAGATAAATGTTTTGTCAAGTGAAAAAATGCTGCTGTGTATATATAACATACAATGGGACATTTATGAAAATTGGTCCACAGGTAAATACTTAGAGTATATGTCTGATGTCATCAGTAACCAGACTGTGAATATTTTAGCCTCACACCTACCCTACTCCAACCTATACTACTCACACTGGTACACCATCACACCTACCCTACTCCAACCTATACTACTCACACTGGTACACCATCACATCTACTCCAAACTATACTACTCTCACTGGTACACCATCACATATACTCCCACCTATACTACTCACATTGGTACACCATCACAGAAAAGAAATATGCCCGCGCTCGGTTTTACCCATATCATACATGGTACCAGCAGCATGGCAATATTAATGCCATATATGTATACAAAACAGAAAAACTTTTGCTATCGGCGCTAACAATAATATACTGCAAATTTATGTGTGCAGCAAATAAAACAAAGGGGATTTTGTCATGATTTGATCAAAGCATTTAAGCCTGCAGCCCAGCATCAAGGGACCCCATTTTTCTGCAGGTCCCTAACACTAGCATATATGCCTAGCACATCATTACATTGCAGTTAAATGTACTCACCTCCTAGATACAGAGGGACACATCTATACAGGGCTGGCTGTTAGCCACACCCAACTAGGCTTTTTATAGCCTTAATTGAAAGGTGCAATCAAGGCAAAATTTTGAAACAATGCCCGCGCTATAGATGTGTCCCTCTGTATCTAGGAGGTGAGTACATTTAACTGCAATGTAATGATGTGCTAGGCATATATGCTAGTGTTAGGGACCTGCAGAAAAATGGGGTCCCTTGATGCTGGGCTGCAGGCTTAAATGCTTTGATCAAATCATGACAAAATCCCCTTTGTTTTATTTGCTGCACACACATAAAATTGCAGTATATTATTGTTAGCGCCGATAGCAAAAGTTTTTCTGTTTGGTACACCATCACACCTACCCTACTCCCATCTATACTACTCACACTGGTACAGCCTCACACCTACTCTACTCCCACCTCTACTACTCACACTGGTACACCCTCACACCTGTCCTACTCCTACCTATACTACTCCATATTGGTACGCCCTCACACCTAACCTACTCCTACCTATACTACTCACACTGGTACACCCTCACATCTACTCCCACCTATACTACTCTCACTGGTACACCCTCACACCTACCCTACTCCCACCTATACTACTCTCACTGGTACACCCTCACACCTACCCTACTCCCACCTATACTACTCTCACTGGTACTCTCACACCTACCCTACTCCCACCTATACTACTCTCACTGGTACACTCTCACACCTACCCTACTCCCACCTATACTACTCACACTGGTACACTCTCACACCTACCCTACTCCCACCTATACTACTCTCACTGGTACACTCTCACCTCCCCTACTCCCACCTATACTACTCACACTGGTACACCCACACACCTACCCATACTACTCACACCTATCCTACTCCCACCTATACTACTCTCACTGGTACACCCTCACACCTACCCTACTCCCACCTATACTACTCTCACTGGTACACTCTCACACCTACCCTACTCCCACCTATACTACTCACACTGGTACACTCACACCTACCCTACTCCCACCTATACTACTCACACTGGTACACTCTCACACCTACCCTACTCCCACCTATACTACTCACTGGTACACTCTCACCTCCCCTACTCCCACCTATACTACTCACACTGGTACACCCTCACACCTACCCATACTACTCACACTGGTACACCCTCACACCTATCCTACTCCCACCTATACTACTCTCACTGGTACACCCTCACACCTACCCTACTCCCACCTATACTACTCTCACTGGTACACTCTCACACCTACCCTACTCCCACCTATACTACTCACACTGGTACATTCACACCTACCCTACTCCCACCTATGCCACTCACACTGGTACACTCTCACACCTACCCTACTCCCACCTATACTACTCTCACTGGTACCCTACTCCCACCTATACTACTCACACTGGTACACTCACACCTACCCTACTCCCACCTATACTACTCACACTGGTACACTCTCACACCTACCCTACTCCCACCTATACTACTCTCACTGGTACACCCTCACACCTACCCTACTCCCACCTATACTACTCACACTGGTACACCTTCACACCTCCCCTACTCCAACCTATACTACCCACACTGGTACAGCCTCACACCTACCCTATTTCCACCTATAATAATCCCACCAGTATTCCCATCATTAGAACTGTCTCAATCCTCTGTCTGAGTCAGTCTCACTCCTCCCATCTAACATGTGACATTTTCCCCTTTTAGATTGTAATCTAACTCATGAGCCGGGACCTCCCAAACCATTTTATTTATTGTTTGTCTACCATTTATGTCCCTGTTTTAGTTATGTGTTTTCCCTTCTGTCTAGTGCTGCATAGTGTAATGCTTTACAAATCCGATACAATAATATTAATCATTTTATTAATAGTATTTGAGCCCTAAGGACCAAAGTAGTTTCTGCGCAACTTGCTACATCATCATCAGGCATCACTTGCCTACTTTTGAAAAAGCATTTCAGGGAGATTGTGAAAGCGGCACGTATGAGCGCGGTGGTAAAGTGGGCGTGTCCTGCTACATCTGAGAGGCGTGTCCTAAACCTGACTTCCATCCACATGTAAACAAGCCCCAAAGAAATGGGTAAGATCTATTTGTTAATGAAATCACACTGATACTTTGCAGGGTTTGCTCATGTATTGTGTTTTACAAGGGGTTCCATATAAGTGGGCGAAAGAAACCTTATGTGAAAATTAGCGATGTTCGCTGACCCCCATGTTTTGGTTTTGATTTTAGAGCTGGATTCATCATTGTGTTTTTGGTTTTGGATTTGCAAAACCACTAAGTGTGTTGGTTTTGGATGTGGATTTAAAAAAAAAAAAAAAGTTTTTAAAAACAGCTAAAATCATGTACTTTATGCAATCCAAAACCCAAAATTCAGATTTAAAATCCAAATTCTGAACCACGAAAAGATCAGAACCGCAACTCAGGAGATCAAATCTGTGACTTGGATTTACCCGGATTCATGAAATTCGGGTGGATTCGGATTTCTGGAAAACCGAACCACACATCTCTAATGAAAATGCATGTAGCCATAGGGGTCATTGGCCCTCATTCAGAGCCGTACGCTCTGAGCAGAGCGCACGCTCTGAATGAGGGCCGGCCTCCATTAAAATGGAGCGTCCTTCTGGACGCTCGTATAGCTGTGGGTCACCACCCACAGGCTATACGAGCGTGCATTGTGATGGCCGCGATGGTCGTGACCATCGCGACCATCGAAATTGCGAGCCGGAGCCTGCGGTTGAGGTTTTCAACCGCAAGCTCCGGAGTGATTTTAGCTCTATCAGAGCCAAAATCACTCCCACTGACATCACTAGTGATGTCAGTGGGCCGGCTTTTGACGGGAGGCGTTCCCGTGGGAACGCCCCCATCAGGGAGGCACGCCTACCAAAGGGGGCGTGCTGTCAATCAACATTGACAGCACGCCCCCTTTGATCGGACACAACGAGCGAAGGACTTTCCTTCGCTCGTCGCGTCTGGCGCATGCGCACGACGGAGCTCCCTCCGTCGTGCGCATGCTCAGTCCAGAACATCGACCCACTTGCGAGCGGACAGCCGCTCGCGAGTGGGTCTGAATCAGGCCCATTGTGCTTTATAACCAATGCAGGGAAATGGCACTGATGAGTTGAATGTACATAGCTCTGATTTTTTTTTTTTTTTTTACCAAGTGTATAACCGCTTCCTAATGGGGTAAGGTGCAATCAGGGAGATTGCTAGACTCGTCAGGGAGATTGCTGCTATTTCAGGGAGTCTCCCTGACAATCGGGGAGAGTTGGCAAGTATGGATAACTCAATGACATTTTGATGCCCATGTGTCCCAAACCTTGAAATATTATTAAATATGAATAAACAAAATAATACTCACAGTATCTACATAATATTCATCATCTTCCAATTGGCAGTGTATGCCAGGGAGAAATGCAAGGACTGTAAGTACAAAGACAACATGTTACAGCCGTTACCTGTGTGTATATGACTATGCAATAGTATGTTGTGTTCATGTGCTATGTACATTTTCTAATAAATACACATGAATAAACATTGGAACCCCCCCCCCATTTTAGTGTGACACCCCCCCCCCACACGCACAGCTTGTTTAGATTTGTTGCCGCACGCCCAGCTGCCCGCAGCAGCCCTTGAGAATGACGGCCCTATTTTTGGGTGCGTGCTCACAAGTATCCCTCTTCCTCCCCATCTTCAAAAGTAGGGAGGTATGCCAATGTTGTGCCAGCGTTACCTAACCGAGCCAACCATATGCCAAATGTTTGACTATGGCACATGTATGAATCCCCTGCAGGAGAGAATAATGTACACTTGTATGTTCTAATATATTTGTAAGAGCATAGACGAAGAAGTGGGAGGAGTCAGGAATAGTAAGGGGAGGAGTCTATGCCAGAAGCTGATGTGAGGTGTGTGCTTAAAATAGACCCTGGCATTTATGGTCCCAGTCCGGCCCTGTCAAATATCATGTATAAAAGCCTAACAGCGGCATGTATGTCCCAGGGACAAGTGTTGTCTATGTAAAGGAACTTGAGAAATGCATCTGCATCTCTCTAGTTACATTTCTAAAATATAAAATAATGTTACATGCATGGATGCTAAATGTTATTGGAATACTCACAGCATAGGATCCAAAGCATCTTGCTCTGTGTCCACCTCATTGCAAATCAGAGGCCTGTGTCTGTGAGGGGAGTTTATATGGCAGTAATGACATCACACATTGTGATATCATAGTAGTTTGCTTTAAAGGGAAACTGCACCTAAATAATAAGTGACCTGTATAAGGATCAGTAGTTATGCAGGTAGTAGAATGACCGGTAATGCGCCCTATCGGTACGCTAGGAACTACTGACGTACACTTTGTGCTTCTGTGATGTCACTAGTTCTCAGTGAGGTGGTAGGAGGAATATTCAGCCCTCAGAGCACCTGCCCGCCCTGTATCTAGGTGACAGATAAAGGGAAGATATTGTTATGTGTGCGCTATTTGGGGATGATAATAGCAACACTAGCGGGATTGCAGATACACCAACCACTCTTTATACAGGTAAAAAATGCGCATTTATCGTGCTCAAAATGCAGAAGCAATTGCAGCCGATTTGCATCCACATCTGCATTGGTCACAATATGTGTATTTTCTTATCGATATATCTGAGTACTAAGTGATGCAATATATATAGGAGGTTAGGAAAACTGTTTCATAAGTCTAGTTAGTGATTAATTCTGACTGTTACTCACATTTGTGTGCAGTGTGCTCGCCACTTAAAGGTATAACTGTATTTAACGTTATTCCCTGTATCTATATCTTCTGTGGTAATCTCCTGCCAATATTGTTAAATCAATTACTGAGCACAATAAGGACAAAACAATAGAATGCATTTTTCTCTTTCATCCACTAGGGGACACTGGAGGTGCTTACGCTGGGGTATAGAGGCGTGGATTTCTGGAGCCGGCACTTTAAATAATTTAGAAGTGTGAAGCTCCTTCCCCTCTATGCCCCATCAGCCCTCCGTTTAGAAAATGTGCCTACTAGGAGCTGGTCACAATCCGTGTGCTCTAGCAACACATCTATTTTATTTATTTAGGTTATTTTATTTATAGCGTCTTTTTTGACACTTTTAGGTACCCTTCGCCACCTCTCTAAAGGTGGGGTCCGGGTACCTGGCGCCCTGTCCTTTATAGAAGACGGGAAGGAATTGGTATGAAATACCGTCAGCTGCATGGCCGGCGGTTCGATTCCCGTCAGCGGCAGCCCGACAGGAGCAGAGTGCGACGCAGTGGAAGCCCGACAGCGCTGGAAATCCCGATCGTGGATAGGTAAGTATCCACTAACCTAACCCCCCTAACCCTAACCCTCCTTAGGGGTGCCTAACCCTAACTTCCCCCCCCAAGTGCCTAACCCTAACCACCCCCTTCCCCGCTGCCTAAACCTAAGTCCCCCGGGGGGGTGCCTAACCCTAAGTCCCCCCCGGGGGTGCCTAACCCTAACCCTCCCTCCCCCTAGCCTAACCCTAACCCTCCCGGGGGGGTGCCTAACCCTAAGTCCCCCCCGGGAGCCCTAAACCTAACCCTCCCCCCCCCCCCGCGGCTGTCCGCTCGCGGCGCCCGGCATCAGTACGATCGTGATGCCGGGCGCCGGTCTCCCAGCGTCGGGGAAATGCGGGCGTCTATATCTAGACGCCCGGCATTTCACCCATGCCAGGATAAGACAGTCGGGAAGCTTCCCGATTGCCTCCCGACGGGAAGGAGTGCACAGTGCTTATACTAAAAGCACTGACAGCTCCTTACCGCCACAGCACATTCTCAACAAGGAAGAAAAGTGCTGACTGCAGAGAGACTTCTATGGGGGACCACGCTGTGAGTAACCACCTGCGCATCCCCCGGCTCCCAGCCCCGCCGCTGCCCAGCGTTGTACAAACTTAGTGTGCTGGGCAGCTTATGCAGAGCGCTACACGCGGCTCCTCTGCTCTCCCTCCTCCCGCTATTACAGGAGACGCTGGGCTGCTTATGAAGCACGCTACAGCGCGGCACCCGGATCTCCCTCCACCCGCTGCTCAGCGCGGCTCACTGCTGTCCCTCCTCCCGCTGATTAGCGCGGCACCAGGTCTCCCTCTCCCCGCTGTTACAGTGGCGCGGGCCAGCTTATGCAGAGCGCTGCTCAGCGCGGCTCCCTCAATCCCTCTCCCCGCTGTTACAGTGGCGCGAGGCAGCAGGTTAAGTGCGCTACAAGCGCGGCCACCTGCTCTAACACTCCCCGCTGTACACGCGGTGTGAGGCGCGTGGGGGGGGGAGAGTAATGGCCACAGAAGCCATCTTGTGTAGCCCTTCAGGGCATAAAGGAGGGGGCGGAGCTTAAAGGCAGCGCGGGTCTCTCTCTATGCAGCAAGCGGCTGTATAACAGCAGGGCTGCCGCTCTTTATTACACAGCAGCTCATACTGCATCTCTATACAGGAGATTGCAGTGTAAGACACAGAAGGATGGATTCACAAGTACATCTCCTGATTACATCTCTGGTAGAGAGGCTGTAAGTAACTGGGGTGTAAGTGCAGGGGAATCTGATCTGTGGGACTGTGTCCCACAGCCTTCATGTTTATCTTGTCTGTGTCTTTTCTGTTTTATGCTGTGTTTCTCTGAGTGACTGTGTGTACCATGTCCAACAGAACCAAGGCCTCTCAAAAGCTGTTTGTCTGTTCCAAGTGTAACAACAAACAGACCAAGCCACATGGCACTGGGTCCACGTTATGTGATGCTTGTATAACACAGGTTCACAGATCGCGATTACTAGCTCTTCTGCTCCACCATGGGCAGGAGACACCCTGATTCAGAGTACAACGGTGCCTGCACCCTCTACGCTCTTGTGATTTTTTTTTTTTTTTCGGTAGGAAGTGCTCTAATGACTGACTGTTGTCCAGTCAGGAGAGTCGGATGAATAATTCCTCGCTAGGAGTTAGAGTCCGCCTCCCACGGGGTGGAATCTCTAATCTTGGCAGTCAGAAAGGTCCTTAATTTGCCTGAGGAGATAGTTACTGCATCCCAGTAGTGGGAACTATTTCACGAACAACCTAAGTGTTCAGCGGTTTTTCCATTCTCACAACAACTTCAACAACAGTTATCAGTGGCCTGGAAACAGCCGGATAAGCGGTTCCAAATTCCACGCAGGTTTCTCCCTAGCTACCCTTTTCCATCATCCATGATGGAGAACTAGGAAACACCTCCTCCTGTAGATGCCTCTGATTTCAGTCTCTCTAAGAAAACAGCAGTTCCGGTGCCGGGAGCTACTGTTTTAAAGGACCCTTCGAATCGTAAGTTTGCGACAACACTATGATCTATATATACCGCAGCAGGAGCTCAGCTTTGACCTACCCTTATTGCTGCCTGGGTTAACAAGGCTGTGGTTTGCTGGGTTGACCAGTTGATTGCACTCGGGTACTTCCAGAGCAGAATTAAGTCTACTAGCAGAACACATCTGTGAGTCTGATATCCTTAGAAACTTCTCCTAAGTAAACTGCAGTCAGATTAGTGCCTGCATACCTGCATCTGCTATTTCTGAACGCAGAGCTCTGTGGTTGCGCGCTTGGCAAGCAGACGCTGAGTCCAAGCGCGCGGTTGAGGGTTTACCATTCACGGGTGATATGCTTTTTGGCCCGGAATTGGACAAGTGGATATCCTAGGCCACGGGGGGTAAGTCCTCTTTCCTCCTGTCTACTGCTCCGGCTTCCAGAAGACCTTATACTGGACCTTCGTTTCATTCCTTTCGAGCGCCTCATTCCTTTTGTGGTAGAGCCAGAGGTGCTTCCACGCAACCGAGAGGCTGCAGAGGTAGAGGTCGTCCACACACGGTTGCACGTAGACCAGAGCCTAAACCAGCTGAGAAACTGGTGGCTTGACGGTCTTCCGTCCCACCTGGGGTTTCCTGCGGTGGGAGCACGCTTGCAAGAATTTCAAGTTCTACAGGAGGCTATCAGGTCTCTAGTAGTTTCATCTGTGCTAGTTCCGGTTCTGGAGCATCAGCGAGGTATGGGGTTTTACTCAAACCTGTTTGTAGTGCCCAAACCGAATGGTGCGGTCAGACCCATCTTAAACCTCAGGTCCTTAAAATCTGTCTCTGAAGATGTATCATTTCAAAATGGAACATCTGCAGTCCGTCATTGCGAGCTTGGAACCAGGGGGGTTCTTATTATCCCTGGAAATCAAGGAGGTTTATCTCCATGTTCCCATTGGGAACCACACCAAGCTTTTCTGCGTTTTGCCATATTGAAAGATCATTACCAGTTTCGGGCATTGCCGTTCGGGTTATCTTCGGCTCCCCGCATATTCACCAAAATCATGTCAGTCATGATCGCTCTCCTTCGGTCATAAGGAGTGAACATAGGGCCTGATTCAGACCCACTCGCGAGCGGCTGTCCGCTCGCAGGTGGGTCAATGTTATGGACTGAGCATGCGCACGACGGAGGGAGCTCCGTCGTGCGCATGCGCCAGACGCGACGAGCGAAGGAAAGTCCTTCGCTCGTTGTGTCCGATCAAAGGGGGCGTGCTGTCAATGTTGATTGACAGCACGCCCCCTTTGGTGGGCGTGCCGGGGGCGTGCCTCCCTGACGGGGGCGTTCCCACGGGAACGCCTCCCGTCAGAAGCCGGCCCACTGACATCACTAGTGATGTCAGTGGGAGTGATTTTGGCTCTGATAGAGCCAAAATCACTCCGGAGCTTGTGGTTGAAAACCTCAACCGCAGGCTCTGGCTCACAATTTCGATGGTCGCGATGGTCTCGACCATCGCGGCCATCACAAAGCACGCTCGTATAGCCTGTGGGTGGTGACCCACAGCTATACGAGCGTCCAGGAGGACGCTCCATGAAAATGGAGCCCGGCCCTCATTCAGAGCGTGCGCTCTGCTCAGAGCGTACGGCTCTGAATGAGGGCCATAATCCCTTATTTGGACGATCTGTTGCTCAAGGTATCTCTCCTATCAGATCATGCCTTACTGACATATCACACTCTAATCCAACACGGTTGGATAATCAATTTCAAGAAGTCAAATCTCAATCCGTCCCAGAAGCTTCTATTTCTGGGCATGATAGTGGATATGGAATCACAGAGTATTTTTCTTCCATCAGACAAGGCCAGGGATATCCGGTTGTTAGTTCAGCTGGTCCTCAGTCCAAAGAAGGTGTTAATGCTTCTTTGTCTGCGTCTCTTAGGAAAGAGGGTAGCTGCTTTCGAGGCACTACAGTTCGGCCGATTTCACTCCAAGGTTTTTCAGCTGGACCTGTTAGCACAGGGGCAGGGTCTCATCTGCTTCTACATCAACAGATCCGTCTGAGCCCGATTACCAGAATGGCCCTTCTCTGGTGGACGTAATCCACAAATCTTTTAGCGGGCCGGAGATTCGGAGTGTGGGACTGGATCATTGTAACAACGGATGCCAGCCTCCGAGGATGGGGAGCAGTAGTCCTCGATTACCACTTTGAGGGTCCCCTCTAGAACAGAGATGGCCCATAAATGCATTGGAACTCAGAGCGCTTTACAATGCTCTGATAGAGGCAACCGAGTTTCTAAAGGCTCATCCGGTAAGAGTTTAGTCCGACAACGCGATGGCCGTCGCTTACATCAACCACCAAGGAGAAACTGAGTCGCATGGCTATGCGAGAAGTAACTCTGATCCTCTGGTGGGCCGAGAACCATTCAGTAATCCTGTCGGCGGTATTCATCCCGGGTGTGGACAACTAGGAAGCAGATTACCTAAATTGACAGGATATCCATTTCGGGGAATGAAAGCTTCATCCAGACGTGTTCAACGTGCTGATACGTAGATGGGGATGTCGTCAGGTGGACCTCATGGTGTCACGACTGAATTGTCAGCTACCAGTATACGTGTCAAGAACTCGAGATCCGCAGGCGGAAGCAGTAGACGCTCTGACAAGTCAGTGGATCTACAACTTCGTTTACCTTTTTCCTCCGATTCCACTTCTTCCTTGTCTTCTAAAAAAGGATAAGACAAGCGACAGCCTCTGTAATTCTCATAGCTCCGAACTGGCCTTGGAGAAGTTGGTTCTCGGACCTATGATCCCTATTGTCAGACGATCCGTGGTCCCTTCCTCTGCGCCCAGATCTTCTACAGCAGGGCCCTTTCATACACCCCAACCTAGCGCAACTGCGTTTACCGGGGTGGCTCTTTCACCAGTTTCGGCTACGCATTATCATCGCATCTGGCGTGCTCATATCTCACCCGGTTTCTGCTTTTCCTTCAGACAGGTCTGGATTCTGGCCTTCGTCTGGGAACCTTAAGGGTGCAGGTCTCTGCCTTTTCCATTTTCTTTCAAAGGAAATTGGCCCTCATTCCTGAGGTGCAGACCTTTCTTCAAGGGGTCTTGCGCGTGCAGCCCACTTTTGTACCTCCAATAGCTTCCTGGGATCTAAAACTTAGTGCTTCTGTTTCTTCAGTCGCCCATGTTTGAACCTTTGGAGGAGGTTGATCTTAAGTACCTGTCTTGGAAGACGGTTCTCTTCCTGGCTCTCGCTTCGGCTCGTAGAGTTTCAGAAGTGGGTGCTCTGTCTTTTATAAGCGGGACGGCAGCCGCTTTCCTTGCCATGGTTGTGTCGGCTTTTCATATCAATCAGCCTATTGTGGTACCGTTGTTGGTGGAGGACTCTGGTGTTTCTTCTACCTTGGACGTGGTTAGGGCTCTCCGCATCTATGTTGCCAGGACAGCGTCCATCCATAAGTCTGAGTCGCTTTTTGTCCTCTATGCTGCTGTTCGGAGGGGTTGGCCATCGTCTAACCAGACTTGGCACGTTGAATTCGGCTGACTATTCAGGTTTATGTTGGTGTCGACTGTCGGCCTCCTTCGTCCATTAGGCTCATTCCACACGTTCTGTGGTTGCGTCCTGGGCGGCCGGTAGAGGAGCCTCCACGTCACAATTGTGCCGTGCGGCCACTTGGTCTTCAGTTCACAGGTTTGTCAAGTTTTATAACTTTGATACGTTTGCTACTTCGGCATCCCATTTTGGCTGCCTAGTTCTGCAGGTGACGCAGAGTGCTCCCGCCTGTGGGGAAAACTTTGGGACGTCTCCAGCGTAAGCACCTCCAGTGTCCCCTAGTGGATGAAAGAGAAAATGGGATTTTGGTACCTACCGGTAAATCCTTTTCTGATTCCACAGGGGACACTGGACGCCCACCTCAGCGCTCTTAGCCTGCCTGTTCGGCTTGTTCTGTATGTTGTATGATATATTGTGTGTTCTTCTCTCCTTTTCTTACTCCACTGGTTCTCCATCTCCTCTCGGTCTTCATTTTCTAAACTGAGGGCTGATGGGGCATAGAAGGGGAGGAGCTTCACACTTCTAAATTATTTAAAGTGCCGGCTCCAGTTGTCCACGCCTCTATACCCCAGCGTAAGCACCTCCAGTGTCCCCTGTGGAATCAGAGAAAAGGATTTACCGGTAGGTACCAAAATCCCATTTTCCCTGTACTCCATTAAGGAGCTGAGATAAATTTTCATCCCATGAGGGAATCAGTTTGCCTGTGCACATGCGGTTTCCTGTGTGAAAGGCTGTTACAGGGAGCTATCAGAACCTCTCCTAATTATATAGGATGCTAATGAAGTAACAGGCCATACAATACAGGTTAAATGTTAGCAAAATAATATGCAGAGATTTACTGACTTGGGTGCGGCCTTCTCTCTGATCCTGTGGGCCTCCCAGTGTCTCCCATAGTCTCTCTTCTGTACCCTATGCTACTAAGAGATTACTTGTCTCATACAGGCAATGGTGTTGCGGAACCCTATCACATCCATGCCAATAAATGTAAATGACTGAATACAGGCCCAACATCATTCAACCGATCAGTGTGTATACTCCAATACTAAGTATAACTATATAAAATGATAGGCAGCTCATTGCATAGAAAGGGAATGTACAATATGACACATAAATAACACAATTAAAGAGTGTGTGTGTGTATGTGTATATGTATGTATATGTATGTATGTGTGTGTGTGTGTATATATATATATATATATATATATAATATATTTATATTATAATGTCAGGCTCCATTCACAAACAAGAGTTTTGAACCAGCCCTGACTGAAAGGAGAACAAACTTGAGGGGCTTCCCCCTCCCCCTTGTCACTCTTGATAAGCCCATTAAACAAAGTCTAAGGGCGCTTTTCTATTATCTTGTGTAGTCCCCCCACCCGTTTAGTCAGACAGATGGGCAATACTTGGTGAGGAGTAGTTCCTAACAGAGTGGCTGGGATACAATCACACAATGGTTGAGGGGAATCGGGGGCTTCTGGCAACTTTCACCATGGGGGGCAGACGCAAGCAAGTGGCCCCGCTTTCTGCCCGCACAAACTGATTTGTAGGCGGCACTAGAAATACACAGGAAAACATATGCACCCTGACAAGTCTTTAATTACACTGAAATGTTGCTCTACTTGCTGTGTTTTTCCTATTGTGAGCCTGTTTCTGTTTCTGAGTCAGTCTCGGCCATCCAGGCGTTTTTGCGGCAGTCGCGACTTTCTGCTAATGGTGCTACAAAGTCCGTCCCTGGTATACATCCGTGCGTCTACATGTGCAGGGACTGAGACCCCCACTTTCAGTGTCTTTAGATGCTGAAATACTGCTTAGTAAATACTCAGACGCCACCATTAGTCTGCACCATTGAAGCTTGCACCAGTCCTATGGCAGGTGCAGCAGCTCCATCTACATATGGCCCCCTATGTGACTGAATCTGCATCTCCATACACAGCCACCATCAGACACACATCCCTCACATAAGATGTAACATCACCGTGCGTCTGATTAGCCACCCTCCTGTCACCGCGCAGGAACGCCCCATACATTTCCAATACTGCTACCGTGCGTCTAAATCTGTACAGGGACTGTACAAATAACATTGGGATGCATGCAAAGACACAAAACATCCCCCCCACTGCATCCGTCATCACGGCTATGTCTCACCCAGAATCTCTCCCTAGGTGTCCTTACTTTGAGTGCCATCTAATGTTTAAATTGGTGTCAATTGATATACACACACTTATTATAAACGGTGCCATAATCCCGTCATCCCAACCTCTGGCATCCCGAAAGGTAAGTATCGGAGTGTTATGGGGAGGTTAGGGTTAAGCGGCAGGGTTAGGGTTAGGCACTAGGGGGAGGTTTAGGGTGCGGGGAGGGGGAGGTTAGGCTTAGGCACCGGGGAGGGTTAGGGTAGGGCTTAGGGTGAGACTTACTGTTCTTCCTTATTGGTGTCGGGATCTGGCTGTCGGGATGCCGCTGGCGGTATTCTGACCTGCGGCATCCCGACAGCCGGGATTTCATACCGTACCCTTATAAACAACACCCCTCACACATAATTCATTCCAGACTGACATATAATTTGTACACACACACACACACACACTAATATGTACAATAAACAATATAGTCCTGCACTCACAGTACCAGCAGCAAATGTCCAGATGCCTCCACAGATACATTCAATAAAACATATGTGCGCCACTCATGGATCCCTTAATAGTAGTACTCCTGATTATAGTGTGACGTAATACAGACACTAAAATGTTGAAGCTATGTCCCTGTGAACGCTTATTATTTAGGGATCCATAAGTGTCGCACCTGATATATTATACAGTATATGTGTATAGAAATAATATATAGAATTTGACAAAGGGAGGTATGTGTCCAGAAACGTTGGTACAGTACTTTGTGTGAATACACGATTTAAAACTGAAAGAGTCTCCCAAGTGCCGCTGCTTGTTCCTGCTGCTTTTCTATATATTTCACAGTATATGTCCCGTCTCCTTAATGCCTGCACTGTGGAAGCCTGAGCACATGCCCCAACGGCTCCCAGTACCAGGCAGACGGGACATACATTAGCCAACTGCCAGAGAGGAGGAGGACCCTGCGGCCTGAACAGGGTAAGTATGGGACCGAGGCGTTGGGGGTCACACTTGAGCTGTGAGGGGAGCAGAGCAGCAGAGAGTGGAGGGTGGAACGGGGTGCAGGGGGAGAGACAGAGACAGAGAGAGAGAGAGAATTTTTTTTTTTTTTTTACATACAGATGTTTCGATCCCCAAATGGACCTTTCTCAAGCAATCAAGCCTTTAATTTCATATGACAAGGTACAGTTCCCTGTGAATAGAAGTCCTATTATTGTTCGGTGACACTGCCAAGCCACAGCACAGTTTATCATCCTCGTATTTGTGACTCTGCAGGTGGTCCGTTCGCACTCCGCAGGGGTGCTTTGTTGTCCGTAAAGGGGAGCTGTGTTGTTCATCAAGGTACTGCTGCCTCGTCCAGGGGTAAAATAAATAAAATTAGCATTCCACAAAAAGTTAAGAAAGGATATTTTATTTTCACTTTTTTGTGTGTGTGTGCGCTAGCTACGCTATTATTGTTCGGTGACACTGCCGGCCAGACCGCAGTTTATCATCCACGTAATGTGGCACTATAAGTCGTAGCGCAGTGTGTTATTCTTATTCATAAAATTCTTGTGACACTGTAAGTGGTAGTGCAGTGGGTTATTTTCTTAATTTTTTTTTTTGTGACACTGGCCGGGATGCACCAAACTATAAATGTGGTAAAACCCCTGTTTACCGCATTTTCCGTATGCATCAATCTCCTGGCCGCCGGGCTCCGATGCGGAGGGTAATGCCAGCTATAGCAATAAAATTGGCAATATGCTTTTCACCACACGAAGTGGCAAGGAAAGGCTAAGGCTTTGGTCATTATTTATGACTGGTGGTTCTGCCTCTTTCGATGATGTAAGCCCTTCTCCCTGTAGACGTTAAAAAAAATGAAGTCAATAAGGCCCACGAACCAACTGTGCGCTCAGAAATGTCACAAATCCCTGAGGAGAGTCTAAATGTGTCGGCGGTTGCCATGTGAGCCTGACCTTTCCAAAACTGTACTCTAAGAGGAGCCTCCTTCCACAACTTGTGCATCTTCTACAAATGTGGGGATGAGCAGCACAAGTCAACATGCTGACATCTCTAGGATGAGGAGGAAATTTGTGTAGCTAATAAGGATGTTGATGATGAGGATGTTTGTGTAAATCGGGTCCCAGTGGAAACAGTTGTTGCCCATGATAAGGAAAAGCCCATTGTCATGCCTGGGCATAAAACAAAAAAATCCACTTCTTATGTGTGTAATTTCTACGAAAATCCGGACAACAATTGTCAAGCCATCTGTACCCGTTGCCATGCCAGAGTAAGTAGAAGTAGGGGCCCTAACCATCTAGGAACCTCCTCCCTGTTATGTCATCTACAGTGGATCTATCAAAAATGTTTGCAAAATTCAGAAACTTTGGATACAAAAAGTAACAACAAGCAGTCCAGCGTCAGCTAGCTCCATTCTCTCTGCTAGGGTAGGTTTGTAAAACCAAATCCAGATCCAAAACCAAAACATGGGGTCGGCGCACATCCCTATTAAATGCTAATGGGCACCCAGATGGAGGAACCATTAAATTGCTTTGTCAGGCGCCTATTCGTATAGGCTCCCAGCAGGGGGCACACAAAAATATTGGATCACCCCCTATAGATCCACAGGGTTGATGAAACTTGAAAATGCGCAGTGTTAGGGTTCCTTGAGGAGTGAGTTCAGATGTCTGCTAGAATCTGGTTGCTATGGGTAACACCTCCAATTGCCATCTTTAGAAGATTTAATACTTCTCCCCCATAGTCTTGATGTGCTTCTGCTTTCCCCATGAGCCCACAGGACTAGGCTATTACACTAGTCACTAGGATTGGATGTCTCCTTTGTAACCACTAGAATGGAAAGAAAAACAAATAAAACCTGTACAGAGATTTGTATTAGATTATTTTTTGTGTGCGTGCCTCGGTCACACACACAGTGCGTGCCAATTCTGTGGCATGTGCTTCCCAAGAAAATATTAGATTAATTTTTTTTATTTATACCACATGCCATTAGAGGATGTTAAAAATGGATTGTGGTAATAATAATAATAGTAATGCAAATGTTCTCACGATAATATGTCAGCCAATTGCTATAAAATGGTTACAGGAATCCATTTTATTAGATCTCTTGTACTGTGTCCCAGTGTTATGTGGATAATTTTAGGTTTCGACAGTGGAAATAATTGATTTGCTACTACGTAATTAGTTACATAATGGATTGCCCTGATGAAGCTCATTGAACAGCCGTATGTAAATTGTTTCCTGTTAACTGTGAAACGATGTACTTGCACCAAAAATATTTGCTCCTTGTTTCCAGTTTAAAAAATGAAAAGAACCCTACCCCCTAATCTAGGTCAGATAATTAAAATGTTAAATGATGTCCTGTAGATCATAAGCTTGTGAGCAGGACCCTCTTGCTCATACTTGCTGACTTTTCAATGGTCCTCTTGAGGAGATACGAAAAGGGGGAGGTCCAGGTCAGAGGTGCGGCTGGTTGGGTGCCGTGAATTGCATCATTGTGACGCAGCCCCTGCTGTACAATGCTGCATTTTGCAATGAATTGTGCCATCCATCCTCCATTGAGATGGGCAAGTTCCAGGAGACTGATCTAGTCTCCCGGGATTCAGGAGGACTCTCAAAAATGTGTAAGTCCCCGGTCATTACTGGAGTATGCATTTACCACTTTGGGGTCAATTTAATTAGGCGTGACTTAGTGATGGCTGTGAGTAAGTGCAGCTATATGCGGCACTTACGGTACCACCATACTTGCAGATTTTTGTTTGCAGCTCGATAGGGCGAGATTAAGTCGCAAGGGGGCAAGTTGTGGTGTCGTTGGCGACATTTCCATGCCGTTTCAACTGCAACTCGCTCCTTATTGAATTGACCCATTTGACTATCTTGTTCTAATACTGTGTGTTCCCACCTATAGAGAGGGGTGTAGTAGGTATTAACGCCGGCCGCATGGCCAGCGGTTCAAATCCTGACAGCGGAACACCGGCAGGGGTGAAGATCCCAATCGCTAATCAAGGTAAGTATCGCTAACCTAATTTCCTACCCTAGCCCTCCTTTAGGGGTGCCTAACCCTAACCCCCCCCTCCCCTGGGAGCCCTAAAACCTAACCCTCCCGGGATTTTGACGCCTGTCATTAGTACCTTGCTGGGATTAGACAGTCGGGAAGCCGGCGGTCGGCATTTAGACCGTTGGCTTCCTGACTACATCCTGTCGAGAGCTGTAGAGTATACTGGCATTACAAAAATAAATGTTATTGTCCATTCTTACCTCCCAAAAGGCCAGTTTTTAGCAGAACCAATCCGATCCCTGGCTTGGAGTGGCCTATTGGGATTGGTATGTGATTTTGAAAGGATGGGAGAAAGTTAGTTGGAATGTGGGCTTAGGGGCTGATTCAGAGCCGCTCGCAAGCGGCTCGATGTTACCCCACTGCGCATGCGCCGCCTCCGGTGTGCGCATGTTCGAGACCCGTCCAGCGACTGCAGCTCAGTCACTACAAGATGGGGCGGCTGTCGATGGTGAGTGACCGCTCGCCCCGTTCTGTAGGCGGGGAGGGGGGGGTGGCTGCACAAACGCAGGTGTTTGTGGGCGGCCCTATTGACATCACTAGTGATGTCAATAGTGGACTTCCTTCTCTATTAGAGCAGGAAGTAAAACTCGGGCTTGCGGGAGCTGAGACCCTACCACAGGGTCTTGTCTCAAGCCCGATGGTCGCGATAATTGCGACGGACTTCAGGCCGCTTGCACAAGCTGTGAGTGGTCACCCACAGCTTTGCGAGTGGGCTGGAGAAAATTAAAAAAATAAAATAACACGCCCTGATTTAGAGCGAGCGCTTGCCAGCAGCGAGCGGCTCTGAATCAGGCCCTTAGTCTGGGTGTATTGGGCTCTTGTCCCAGTTCTATTTATATTTACATCTATATATTCACGTTAAAAGATTGCTTTCTGGCATAACCAGAGCCTTCCAGATAAACTGATCCTGGGGTGTCTACTGTATGAAAAAATAAATATCAAAGAATAAAGAGGTCAATAATTCTAAAGTTAGTTTATTAGAAAAAGAGTAGGATCTAACATCTGCAAGTAACTGTTACATATAGAATAATTGTCACTAATTACAAGCTATGGAAATCCTGACCAAAGGTACCATCTGTCCCTATTTACAGGGGCTTTTCCCAGTTTTAAAGACTTATAACAGCTGTGAATGTTATTTTTCACTATTGACCAATGTTCAATTCCTAATATTCTGTAGATAAAATTTTCGCTATTCATTCTTATTCTTTTACTCTGGGCTAACTAGCAGTTATCTATTAAGGATGCCAAAAAATCTCACATTGTGGTAAAGTTCAGCAAACCTCTCATGGTGAGGATTGCAGTGTAGTAAATCGTGCCCAGACATTATTGCGCAGGATTCATTTATTATTTTCTTTAACCTATTCTAGTCCAGCAGTAACGTGTCCATGGAAATGTAATTCTTACACCCTTTTTCCACCAAAAACCCGGGACACTGGTCACGTGTCGGAGCCGGGTTGTACCCCTTTCACACTGGCGGCTGGACCAAGGTTATTCCCAGATCCAGCCGTTCACCAGACCCGGGCCTTTCGTGATGTCCTCTCCAAGTGCTACTGAAGCCACCCAATCTGCTCATGTAAGGCATGACTTGTGTCATCGTGACCCGGGTCATGCTGTTCACACCGCACCGTCAGCTGGGTCTTTCCTAGATTCGACTCTGGTAGCTACCTGGGTTGGATTCCCAGGTAACTCAACTCGGGTCATTTTTCTTAGACCCTTTTTTCCCCAAACTAGGCCCCGGGTTGCCTTGGCAAAAAGCTGGGTTATTTGTTTGGTGGAAGAGGGGTATAAATGTTGGAAGCTACAAACCAATGCTCTGCACGATGAAGGCTCACTTGAGGCTCAATTATTCAAGACCGCACTAGAAACATCTTCCCACTGAACTGTTAGTTAGATTGGCATCATCTTTTGCTAGGAGGGGTGAAGGCACACAAGGAATCTCTAAGCATGGTGAATATTATCAGTGTCCCTGGATTTGGTGCAGTTTCAAGATCCTGAAGGGGTCCAACTGGCAGTTGAAGCCTTTCATGGTACTGGTAATATCATCGCTGCATCATGCCGTAATTTGTGGCATGGCACAGTGGGGAGCTGGACCACAATTGCGTGATTCCCAACGAATCATGGCATCATGCACCCTTACTGCCCACTTCCCTGGGGATCCAGGGGGCTGGTGTTCTGTCTTGAGTCTGATAGAACTGTCTGAAAGTAGGGAGTCTCCTGACCTGAACTTTCTGGGAAAGTAAGCAAATGTGCTCAAGACCCAGTGCAAAATGTGAGCCAGATATGGGGCTGTACCAGCGCTGACTCTTTGCTTGGCTTTCAAAACTACTATAGAAAGTCTCCATTTCTTACTAACGTTCTGTGCAGTGATGTCATCACATATAAATAAGCTCCCTATACCTGTTATACAAGCTGTGCTAATGCTTCACAAAAAGGGAAAGTATTTCATCCCTCACATAACACAATGGGGTTGACTTAATCATTACTATGACAAAATCAAAATGGCTGCCACCTTGCGTCTATTGTGAGTTCTGTTGTCCCCTGATTAGATCACAGATTTAGGGGGGATTTTTTGGGGGGGGCGCTCATTAGAAATGGGTACCCAACTGAACTATTCAATTGTTGCTCCGATCGGACGCGAATACTGCGGGTATCCAGATTTCTATTCAAACTGTCCAGAGGTGGTGATCAGATATCCAAGAAAAGGCTCGCTACACTGTACTTTAGACACCGTACTTTACGCGGCTGAAGTCGGTGTATTTGAGCGAGAAAGACGCGGCACTTGCTCTTGATTTGGAGCAACAATTGAATAGCTCCTTTGGGTACCCAAAAAAAAGCCAATTGAATTCCTCCTTTAGAGTACAGTCGCCTGCTCTCAAGGAATTTCTGAGACTCCTGAATTTGGGCTAGTGCCCCCGGGAGAGCAGGCGGACACTCTCTTGCAGCTTGCCTAATTCTCCTGTGAAGTGGGATGGGTGTGCAGGGCTGTAATGACTCATTTTGTGCTCTCCAAATTGGACCTGACCCTTCTCTGTCTCCCAGAGGCAAGAAGAGAAAAGTTGGAAATTTATAATTTAAGAGTTATAAGGGGTCACATCTCTTTTCTAAACTCCTTTCACAGACTCCTTTCTAATGGGGCACATACATCAGTAATCCCAAAAAAATGATTCACAGATCCTATGATTTCCCCCTTCAACCCCCAATTTAAAGGTTCCCCAATCCACCAATCTGCGCTCATACAGTCAGGTGCATAAATATTGGGACATTTGACAGAATTTTCATATTTTGGCCTCTATTCACCACCACAATGGCTTTGAAATGAAACAAACAAGATGTGCTTTAACTGCAGACTTTCTGATTTAATTTGAGGGTAATTACATCCAAATCAGGTGAACGGTGTAGGAATTGCAACGGTTTCTATATGTGCCTCACAATTTAAGGGGGGAAAAGTAATGGGACAAACTAAACAATCCTAAATCTAACTTTCACTTTTTAATACTTTGTTGCACATCCTTTGCAGGCAATTACAGCCTGAAGTCTGGAACGCATAGACATCACCAGACGCTGGATTTCATCCCTGGTGATGCTCTGCCAGGCCTGTACTGCAAATGTCTTCAGTTCCTGCTTGTTCTTGGGGCATTTTCCCTTCAGTTTTGTCTTCATCAAGTGAAATGCATGCTCAATCGGATTCAGGTCAGGGGATTGACTTGGCCATTGCATAACATTCCACTTTTTAGCCTTAAAAAACTG
Source organism: Taudactylus pleione (assembly GCA_031769625.1). Classification (NCBI taxonomy): domain Eukaryota; kingdom Metazoa; phylum Chordata; class Amphibia; order Anura; family Myobatrachidae; genus Taudactylus; species Taudactylus pleione. The sequence continues at coordinate 252,757 of JAUIMM010000429.1, read as the reverse complement.
TTTGCTTCTGCAGTATGCTTCGGGTCATTTTCCATCTGCACTGTGAAGCACCGTCCAATGAGTTCTGAAGTATTTGACTGAATATGAGCATATAATATTGGCTGAAACACATCAGAATTCATTCTGCTGCTTTTGTCAGCAGTCACATCATCAATAAATACAAGGGAACCAGTTCCATTGGCAGCCATACATGCCCACGCCATGACACTACCACCACCATGCTTCACTGATGAGGTGGTATGTTTTGGATCATGAGCGGTTCCTTTCCTTCTCCATACTCTTCTCTTCCCATCACTCTGGTACAAGTTGATCTTTGTCTTATCTGTCCATAGGATGTTGTTCCAGAACTGTAATGGCTTATTTAGATGTTGTTTGGCAAACTCTAATCTGGTCTTCCTGTTTTTGAGGCTCACCAATGGTTTACATCTTGTGGTGAACCCTATATTCACTCTTGTGAAGTCTTCTCTTGATTGTTGACTTTGACACATATACACCTACCTCCTGGAGAGTGTTCTTGATTTGGCCAACTGTTGTGAAGGGGTTTTTGCGTCACCAGGGAAATAATTCTTCTGTGATCCACCACAGTTGTTTTCCGGGTCTTTTTGTGTTGCTGAGCTCTCCGGTGCGTTCTTTCTTTTTAAGAATGTTCCAAACAGTTGATTTGGTCACACCTGATGTTTTTGCTTTATCTCTGATGGGTTTGTTTTGATTTTTCAGCCTAATGATGGCTTGCTTCATTGATAGTGACAGCTCTTTGGATCTCATATTGAGAGTCGACAGCAACTGATTCCAAATGCAAATGTCACACCTAGAATCAACTCCAGACCTTTTACCTGCTTAATTGATAATGAAATAACGAGGGAATAGCCCACACCTGTTCATGAAATAGCTTTTGAGTTGATAGTCCCATTACTTTTGCCCCCTTAAAAAGTGGGAGACACATATAGAAAACGTTGTAATTCCTACACCGTTCACCAGATTTGGATGTAATTACCCTCAAATTAAATCTGAAAGTCTGCAGTTAAAGCACATCTTGTTTGTTTCATTTCAAAGCCATTGTGGTGGTGAATAGAGGCCAAAATATGAAAATTATGTCAATGTCCTAATATTTATGCACCTGACTGTACATTACAGATATTTTTCAGTACTTTGCAGATCATTTTCAGGAAAGACAGATCTACCAACCTTGAAAGGCTCATCATTTTACGGTCTGCAAATCCGCTGTTACCATACACTAGCACTCTACAGCCCCGATTGGTCAATCATGTTGGACAACCTGATTCACCAATTCCAATCCCTTTTTGGTCGGAATCTGCGATTTTGGTCGGAATCTGCGATCTGCAAAAGGCTGAATTGCCCCAATTGATTGCTGATGTATGGGGGCCTTTAATCAGTGTATTTTTTTTTCTACATGGAAAAGCAAGCAATATTTTCCCCTAATACAAACACAAAAAGCAATTGCACTGCTTGATTTACATCATGGTGGGCAATTCAATTAAGTGCGAGTTTGCTTGTGCATGCTGTATTCAAGGCAAACTGGCACTGCAAATTGCATTTGCAATCCAATTCCAAACATGCATTTTTTTATTCTTATTTTTATTTTATTGTGAAAGTTACACAAGACAATAACAGAAGACATGGTATAGTATACATGAGATACAGCAGTCATGTACACCGTTACACTTCTGCCAAAATAGCAGTAAGTGGGCAAAATAAACAGAACTCCTTCAAAAATAATACAACTAATAGGAAGTAGAATATTTTTTCTGCGCACCTTCCTGAGGGTGTGAGATAGTAGGGAAAATCTTTATTTTTAAGGTAAAATTGTCAGGATAGTGCATAACCCCTTAGACAGCCCTCCTAATGACTAATTAGGCATTTAGAAGTTTTCAATTAGCTTAACTGGCCCAATAATTATGGGATGTGGTCAATATTTCGACCGCTGGGATTCCGGCGCTCAGAATGCCGGCGCCGGAATCCCGGCTTTTGTCAGAATTCTGGAGCTGGCATCCCGACTGCTGGAATCCCGACGGTAAGTAGTGGGGTTGGGAAGAGGGTTAGCGATGGGTTAGGCACTATGGGGAGGGTTAGGGTTAGGCACTAAAGGAGGAGGGTTAGGTTTAGGGTGTGTGGTAGGTTAGGTTTAGTCACTAGGGGCGGAGGAGGTTGGGGTCAGACACCTGGGAGGGTTAAGGTAGGGAGAAGGGGGAGGGTTAGGATACTGACCGACAAGTGTCGGTATTCTAACCCTGTCGGGATGCTGGCATCGGGATTCTGACCACCGGCATCCCGTTCTCATCCCATAATTTAAATTAGGGATGAGCAGGCTCGGATTAGTTTGGATTTGCAAGCCGGGTTCAGATTTTTCCCTTCAAGAAAACGGGGCTCAAAGATTTTTTGGAGGGAAAAATCCGAACCCGGCGTGCAAATCCGAACTAATCCGAGCCTGCACATCCCTAATTTAAATGTCATTTTTGGATGTTTAAAAAAAATTCTCAAATTACCCCCAATCAACATTTTCATTAGTTTATGCACCCCAAATGTAATTACAGTATTTTTTTAATCGAAAAATGGCTTTTAAAAAATAAATTTACATTACAAAAAAAACTGTAGTGTCCTTAAATTACTTCAAAATCACCCTTTTTCCTAATTTTTTTTTTCATTTAATTCATTTGAGATTAAACGAACAAAGTTTTTTTTTTTTTTTTTTTTTAAATGCACAAATCAGCCATTTGACACAATTTAAAAACCTCCAGTACTTTCCTTATGCCCACTAACAGCCTTCTATACAGGTCTGCTAATTAAATTATAAATTTTTGTGGGTCCAGGATGTCTCCCCACTTTTTCATGCTGTAGGACACAGGTTCTCAAACTCAGTCCTCAGGACCCCAAACAGTGCATGTTTTGCAGGTTTCCTCACAGAATCACAAGTGAAATAATTAGCTCCACCTGTGGAACTTTTAAAATGTGTTGCTGAGTAATGACTACACCTGTGCACCTGCTGGGTGACCTGGAAACCGTGAACTGTGTGTGGGGTCCTGAGGACAGAGTTTGAGAACCTCTGCTGTAGGGAATTCGTACACCCTCACGATTCATAATCATTATTATTATTATCATTACAGATTGCATCTTACTTGTAAACCAGCCTTACATGTTACTGACATGATGGAACATATTTGTGACGTACTTTAATAAAAATTCTCCTTTCAATGCAAAATCTTGATATGCTTAATTGTAAACAAACAATACCGTGGCCATGATTTTGGTCCATAATTATAGCAAAATAATTGTATTTTGAGTCTCTTTTTTTTTTTTTTTTTTTTCATTTTAGGATTATTTAAATTTGTCACCCAGTGTCTTAATTTGGAGGCAATAAATAATTGTCTATTGTCTTCTTTTTTCCTTTCCCTGCAGCCTGTATATTTCGTTACAACTTGCTGTCCCTGATATACCTTTTGTTCCTGCTACTATTACCATGGTTTGCCGGTCCGACCGCCCACAGCATGAGAGGTAATACATCGCTTTGTGTACGTCCTGGCTTCATTGTAGAGCCTCTGTATAATCAGTCGTCAATCAGGAGAGTGCCAGAGAGAGGAATAGCAGCCACAAGTATGCCAAATCAAAGCATAGATCTATTTCCCCACTAGCTGTGGATGTTATACAACAGCCCTACATGGTACAGTGAAGGAAGTGTTCTTCTCTGCCTTGCACAGTAGTCACTGTTAAGCCAGTTTAATAATGGAGAAAGTGCTGCAGTCTTTTGCTTATATAACACTGGAGACACACACTCATTCAGACGAGGGCTGCAGCTTTTCACTTCCATAACACCAGGCTCGCACACTCATTCAGACGAGGGCTGCAGCTTTTCACTTCCATAACACCAGGCTCGCACACTAATTCAGGATAGTGCAGCAGATTCCCACTTCCATAACACCAGGCTCGCACACTAATTCAGGATAGTGCAGCAGATTCCCACTTCCATAACACCAGGCTCGCACACTCATTCAGACGAGGGCTGCAGCTTTTCACTTCCATAACACCAGGCTCGCACACTAATTCAGGATAGTGCAGCAGATTCCCACTTCCATAACACCAGGCTTGCACACTAATTCAGGATAGTGCAGCAGATTCCCACTTCCATAACACCAGGCTCGCACACTCATTCAGGAGAGTGCCGCAATAACACCAGGCTCGCACACTCATTTAGGAGAGTGCCGCAGCTTCCCACTTCCATAACACCAGGCTCGCACACTAATTCGGTACAGTGCAGCAGCTTCCCACTTTCACAACACCAGGCTTGCACACTAATTCAGGATAGTGCCGCAGCTTCCCACTTCCATAACACCAGGCTCACGCACTCATTCAGGAGAGTGCCGCAATAACACCAGGCTCGCACAGTCAGAATGCCGCAATAACACCAGGCTCGCACACTCAGGAGAGTGCCGCAATAACACCAGGCTCGCACACTCATTCTGGAGAGTGCCGCAATAACACCAGGCTCGCACACTCATTCTGGAGAGTGCCGCAATAACACCAGGCTCGCACACTCATTCAAGAGAGTGCCGCAGCTTCCCACTTCTATAACACCAGGCTCGCACACTCATTCAGGAGAGTGCTGCAATATCACCAGGCTCGCACACTCATTCAGGAGAGTGCAGCAGCTGGCTGATGTAATGTTTGTCTTACATAGCAGGCACTGTCAAGTCTGTTTCCTAATGAAAGCGATGTGTGCCACAGATTGTTGCTCCTTACACATCTTTGCCTCTCGGCGCGACAGGACCCGTGAGACTCAGCTAGCGCCGGGCATCTTTTCTGCCAAGAATGCCTCCAAGTCCCAATGTAGGAGGCACCATCAGATTGTGCTGATTAATTTGATGTGCGACACTTGTATATCTGCGTGCGAATGAGTCTCTCAATCTGTATATGAAGTGCTGCAATGTAGCGGCCGTAGCTTTTTTCAAGCCAAGTTCCATTGTGCTTCATATACAGCCTCTGGTGCACACATATATAACAAGTATTGCATATCAAATTAATCAGCACAGTCTGCTGGTGCGTCCTAGTCGCAGCACATTGCTAGACGTCTCAGTTGGGCTGCTGCAGCAGTTTATTTTCATTACACAGGGCGTGCAAATTATTGGGAGAGTGCAGCAGCTTCTGTCCTCCAGGACAACACGCACACTCTTATTGGAGAGAGTGCCACAGCTTCTCCTTTCCATAACATTGGACACACACACTCATTTTGGCTGCTGCAGCAGTTTTTCGGTCATTACACCGGACACACACACACTTGGGAAAGGCCCACAGCTTCCCATGTTTGTTATTACCATCATGAATAATTGCCGCTCAACTCCTGGAAAATTATAATCCGTTAACATAATATCCTATTCAAATGTCATTTGTTACAGGGGGATTTAAAGTCTATGGTCTTTTTGTATAGCTTTAGCCTGTGATGTATTTGCTATTAACCAGCTGAAAATGTAGTACGATATTTGTCATTCATCTTCCGGACTGTGATATTGCAAAGCAAGTAAAAAAAAAATAATACATGCTGAATGTACAGTGACCGTACAGTTGATGCTCTATTCCGCTGAGAGGTAACTAAAAGACAGTAGACGGCACCCGCATGCCTGCACCTTACCCGTTTCCACTATCAGGGGCTGCTTCAGAGCTGGGAGCAAATAAAAAAAGAGTAAGTAACTTTGCATCATGGTAAAAACAAGCTGCACTGTAGGGGGGACAGATGTAACATGTGCAGAGAGATTTAGCTTTGGGAGGGGAGTATCCTAGCTCAAATGTAAATTGCAGTGTAACAATAAAGCTGTCCAGCATTTGTGGGCTACATGCAAAAGCTGCAGGTATGAACCCTGCATGCAAAAATAATTTGATGTATTTGCACCCCCTTGCATTGCAGCATACTTTGTCCAGGTGTAAACTAAAGGTGCCCATACACAGGACGATTTTTTACACGACATGGCCAGTTACGACAGGTTGGACAGACCAATAGTGTGAAAATAGGTGTATTTGGTGTGTTCTGCGACCCCGATGTGCGTCCCCGCCGTCGTCTAGTTGGATCGCAGATGAGATGGTTTTGCAAAGAGATCTCAACCGATTGCCGGCAATGGGTACCCATCAAAAGACTTTTAAGCTTTCAGGAAAGCTTTCCGGCTTTGCAAAGTCCCCGCTAGGTGAAAGTGGAAAACGCATACGCAGACTGACCAGGCGCACACAAACTTGTCGCTCGCAGCATTAGGCTGCTGGCAATACAGCAGGGGGCAGCACAGAAGATGGGGGCACTGCCGGACCTTGCCATAGAGTTATGTTTAATACTGGCGGCATATTTGTTAGTAGCACCTCTATGCTAATTGTCAGCAAAATATTTAATTTAGTAATGTTATTAAATGGAGGACATGGGCGGGGGGGGGGGCTAGTATATTCCCCAAAAACACCAGTTTTTGGCTGATACCCTCAAATATTTAGTATCCCCCAGATGTTTAATGGAGCGATCGCAGCAGATTACCGGGAGAGGGTTCTGTAGACCAGGCGTGCGCAGGAGTCCCAGCACAGGAGTGGAGAGACCGCTAATGCGGTCACTTCACTCCGAGTACATCACAGGGACAGGGGCTTCTTTGTGAACCCCTGTCCTTACGGGTACTCTTTGTTACATCCCGGCGCAACTGCAATGTGATCATGGGCACTAATCGCCAAGATCGCATATCAAATGCGATTATCAATAAATGGGCCCCTAAGTGCCTCTTGGGACCGTGCAGCTAACTACACGAAAAGGAAGCCAGTGTGCTTTACCAAAGAAGTATCGACTAGTGTGAAATAAAAAAAAGATGGCTTTTAGGAAGTATAAGCAGACCCAAAATAGTAACGACAAAGAGGTGCATCTAGCCAGAAGGACGGAGGCTAAGAAGGTGATTAGGCTGCAAAGGCAGAAGCTGAGGAGAAAATGGCCCAGTCAGTGGATAAATGGAGCTAAACTTTTTTTTTAAGTAAATTTATTGAAAGGAGGAAGTCACATGGAGGAATAATAAGACCTAAGACAGAGAGTGATTACATGATCGAGGGAGACAAAGAAATAGCAGATCATGTAATTATTTTTGTTCAGTATTCACTACAGAAAAAGAGGGGAAGGGGTTACAGATAAGTTGCAGAGGGATTCATAAAAATGAGGTACATGAAATTTCATTTACAGAGGAGAGGGTCCTAACAGAACTCTCTAAACTGAAAGTGGATAAATCAATGGGGCCGGATGGGATACATCCAAGGATACTAAAAGAGCTTAAAGGGGTCCTGGTAACACCAATAACAGAATTATACAACCAGTCACTAGTATCAGGAGTGATTCCAGAGGACTGGAAAAGGGCAAATGTAATACAACTGTACAAAAGTGTCAGCAAAGAAGAAGCAAGTGACTACAGGCCAGTGACTACAGAGCAGTGACTACAGAGCAGTGACTACAGAGCAGTGACTACAGAGCAGTGACTACAGAGCAGTGACTACAGGCCAGTGACTACAGAGCAGTGACTACAGAGCAGTGACTACAGAGCAGTGACTACAGAGCAGTGACTACAGAGCAGTGACTACAGAGCAGTGACTACAGGCCATTGACTACAGACCAGTGAGCCTTATATCAGTAGTGGGAAATATAATAGAAACACTATTAAAAGAAAGTGGTGGAATATCTCAAATCCAACAATTTATAGGATCCCAAACCGCATGGATTTACTCAGGGGAGATCATGCCAAACAAAGCTTATTGACTTTTTTGACTGGGTGACAAAAGTAATAGAACAAGGGGGGGGGGCTTAGATGTAGCTTATCTAGACTTTAGGCTTTTGACACTGTCCTGCATCGCAGAATGATAAACAAACAGGAAAGCTTGGGATTGGATTCTATGACTGTTGAATGGAAAAGATCTTGGTTGCAGGATAGGAAACAGAGTTGTAGTAAATGGAGTGTATGCACGGGAGGGAAAGGTAACCAGTGGAGTACCCCAGGGATCTGTAATTGGGCCAGTGCTTTTTAATATCTATGTTGGTGATATTGCCAATGGTATTGAAGGGAAACTATGCCTTTTTGCAGATGACACAAAAGTATGCAACAGGGTAGACACACCAGGAGGGATAAAGCAAATGACTGAGGATCTGGGTAGACTAGCGGAATGGGCAAGAACATGGCAACTAGTTTAATGTAAAAAAAAATGCAAAATCATGCACTTGAGTGTCAATAACCTTGTATCAAGGACAATATAATGGAAAATACAGAGGAGGAAAGGGATCTAGGAGTCACTATATCAGATGACTTAAAGGCAGGCAAGCAATGCACCAAAGCATTGAGGTAGGCAAGTGAGATGTTTGGTTGCATAGGGAGAGGAATCAGTAGTAGAAATAAAATGATAATACCACTGTGTAGGTTATTGGTTATCTAGAATACTTTGTTCATTTCTGGAGGCCATATCTCCAGAAGGATATAGACACATTAGAGACGGTACAAAGAAGGGCAACTAAAATGGTGCATGGCCTACATCACAGAACTTACCCAGAAAGACTAAAAGATCTCAATATGTATAGTCTGGAACAGAGAAGGGAAAGAGGGGACATGATAGAAACTTTCAAATACATGAAGGGTTTTAACAAGGGGCAGGAGGGAAGCATTCTCCAAAGTAAGAGATGTACAAGAACACGAGGACATCCACTGACACTGGGGGGAGGGAGGCTCAGAGGAAATTTGAGGAAAAATTACTTCACAGAAAGGGTAGTGGATAAGTGGAATAGCCTCCTATCAGATGTGGTTGAAGCTAAGACGGTGGAACAATTTAAACACGCTTGGGATAGGCATAAGAATATCCTTAAGAGAGACGTAAGGAGCAAATAGAGTTGAAGTTGCCAAAAGGATAAATGAAAAGGGTCAGACTAGATGGGCCAAGTGGTCCTTATCTGCCGTCACATTCTATGTTTCTATGTTACACTTTAATAGCATAGATCTATGTGGGCTGAAAATCTTCCCTCCCCCCCCAAAAAAAAAAGTTTTTCCCAAAGCTATTGTTTAGTGATGTAATAAACTCAGACGTAATTTATCTCCTTTTTTGTATAGAGTGCATAGAACTTTACACAGTCACTGTGAGGAGAACTGTTACACAATTCAATGAGGAGCAGCAATTTGTGGAAACCCTAACATCCCGGATAACCGATCCCATACCTAATATGAAGTGTACGGCATTAGTACTGCAGGGAATGTTTACTGACAGACTTTCTGCAGGAATGCTACCCCAGTAACTGCACTAGACCTTGTAAACCTGTCCTAAACCGCTCTGTGTGCAGAGGTTGGCTATAGGAGGGACTTGCTATGCCAGCAGTGTCATCTGAGGTCACACACGCACATTACCATGCAGTGAGGAAGGAGTTGATTAGTAGCTGTCATCCCCTCTGTGAAAAACTACTTCTCGCTACTTTCAATCTTCTAATTACTCTCATTTTAGTCCTTTTTTATTGCTTCCATTTTTACCCCACCAATTTCCCTTTTGACAGTCTGTCTCTTGTGTTCTATATGCGTCTGTCTCCTTTTTCCCCTGCTCTTGGACGGTCTATCCCCTCTCCGTCTGCAGCTGGACAGATATCTCTCCGCTAGTGTTTGTTTTCATGGTTCTATGCAATGTTTCCAGCCTTCTTGGTTTTATCAGACATTCTTGGGATATTCCAAACCATTACTCCCCCTCCCCTGTATTTTATGCCCATTCTCTACATAGCTCCTCATGTCTCCTCTTTGCCTGTCTTTCTACCCCCCCCCCCCCACCCCTCTTCTGTCCTTTCTGCCAAGTTGCCTCTTCGTATAAACCTTCCCTTGTTTGAATTCCTCTCACTTTTCCGATTCCCTGTCCCGCAGCCCTTACAGTTTATCTTCAGTAAATATATATTTATTTTTACATCATGATCTGACCCCACGTGCTCCTTGCTGCTGCTTCTGGGAGACGCTTCTTTCTTCGGCTGTGTCGGCTATATTTATCCCGCCAACAAAATAATAAGCTCATATAAGTAAGATAGATCTGCTCTGTCAAAGCGAGACTGAGGATCTTTCTTTCTTCCCATGTTACCCCCCATTTTGTTGTTTCATACATATTTATTTTATTATAGAACCCCCTTTTCTGCTTTTCTTCATCATGGAATCGGGCCTTGTCCATCACTGCCAATAAGATAAAAACTTCCAATATTTGGACAAATACCAGCAAAATTTTGTTTCAATATAATGAATGAAAATGTGTGTAATTTTTTTGCATGTCCATCACTGGCGGGCAGCCATTTTGTGGGCTCAACCAATAGTCACTAAGCATCGGTGATGGTGTATTTATAGGTTGCATTCAAATAGTAGTTCAGTAAACAAAATGGCCACCACCTCTTTATGTGGGCCACATGGAATTCCAGTATTGCTTATTACTGCAAAGTACTATCACAGTGATGTGCTTCCCATCTGTCACGATTTTTGGCGGGACAGACCGAATTTGAGGACGCTGTTCCAGTAGTCAGCACGTGTGCTCCAACTCCCCATGCTTAGCAGGTGCCTGTGGTGCACTTGGAAATATTGGGCTGTTTTTGAGGAAGGGTAAGGGTATTGCAATCTGCCTAATGATTCAGAAACGCTTGGCACACACCCCAGTGGACGTGACAACGTTATACCCAATGTGGCATCACCACACCCCTTTTTGCATGTGCACTGAATGATATTCCGGAATGATTTTAAATGAACATTTTGTGCATTGTCTATTATGGCAATGTTCTATCGCTCTGCCCTGGCCACTAGTGACTTATCAGTACTCCCAGTTTTAGGTCATGCACTATCGCGCCCAGGATTTGGGTGTACCAGGATTCTGCAGATTCCTGGAATTAAATTTGAAAGAGGTATCAAAACTAGGCTTCTAAACAAACGTCAGCACATAATTATAGTTACAGGCACAAATATTGGCCGGTGTACAGGAGATTATTAAATTGTGTTTAGATAAGGAAGTTACATTTATTGCATGTTCTTTCACTTGGGATTCCCCTCTTTCTAACGTTGTAATAGATCACGTGCAGAGTCTGATCAAAGCTAGACACACACCTGAACGATCTAACAAACAACCCGACAGCAGAAACAGTTTCACTTCTTTGGGAGTACACACCAATCTTCAGAATGACGGCACGATATATCCTGTTGGGGGTTTGTATACAATGAATTGGTACTCCCGTACACTATGTGCAGTCGTGCGTACACCCTACACGGTGTGTACCACATCATATATCACATTGTCCCACTTGACATGCAGCACATCAGATGGGACAATGCAATGAATGACAGGTGTAAACGATACAGATATATCCTCTTGCATCTTTGCCACTTGTATGAATGGGTACTCGGCTAATCGCATGGCGCGATGCGATTGCGGCACGATCGGCAAAGATGCAAAAGGACACATCTGTAGATGGGTGTACACACTATTCGGTGGTTGTGCAGATTGGTCTCGCTTTTGGGGGACCAGGGTACTTAAGATATGGGGGCCTAGCCCCACTCCTCCGTCCGTTCCCCCTTTTCAGCACCGGCCCCGCTTGTCATACTGGGACTTGTAGCACTACAACAGCAGACTGTGGTAGCTCTGCCAACAGGATGCAGTCAGTATATGAGTGACCTCACTCAGGGGAGTCCGCACTCACCTGTCACCAGCTGCCCATCAGACACCTCCTGTCCAGTGGAGACTCCCTCACTGTAATCGCCACGACGCTCACACAGCACAAACTGATGTAACATCCTGCTCTCATTGGTCCACGCGCAGAGTCCGAGTGCAGCCAAACAGTCCGCCCCTCTGCCTACCCCAACACAGGATCAGAGTGACCACACCCACTCCATTTACCCCGCCTCCACTACGAACTGCACCATGGGTGTGCTCCAGCTGGAGGGGGGGCTTAATTTGACTCTGATTACATGTGGTGTATTAGGGTAACATATAGTGCAGGAGTGCATTCATTTATGCAATCATGGATACCTTCTATTACTTATAAAATGCCTCTATAGATCTGTTAGACGGGCATTGTTTTATCACATTCTCATCACAGCACTTCCATTTTTCTGAACAGGAAGTCAAGAAGCCTTTACATTTATAAAACATCATTTTATTCTGAAAATTTCCCATACTACATAGTGATTTGTGCTAGACAAATCGTTCACTGATATCTAGACAGCAGTGTGACCATGGCTTATGAGAGAAATTCCTATTTCAAAGCCATCCTTTCGTTACTGATAACCATTTAGATTAATGTTCATTGAAAGGGATCTGTGATGACTAGACCTTCCTGGATGTGAAAGGGTTGATCAAAGCAAGACCACCTGGTCTGTCTATATCTCATGGTCGTCTGTATTTGTCGGATCTGTCAGCTCCCTGGGGCCTAGCTGAAGCTGATTGAAAGCTGAAACCTGGAGGTTTAATGCTACTTCTGCTCATCTGGTGTGCTCAGTGTCACAGGGGGTCATTCAGACCCGCTCGCGAGCGCAGGACGCTCGCAAGCGGGTCGATGTTCCCCCACTGCGCATGCGCACGATGGAGGGAGCTCCGTCGTGTACATGCCCGAGACCCTTCAAGCGACCGGCTCTCCATCGCTCCGGGTCTCGCACCAAAGGGGGCGTGCTGTCGATGTTGATTGACAGCACGCCCCCTTTGGTGGGCATGCTTGGGGTGTGCCTGCCAGACGGAGGCGTTCCCATGGGAACGCCTACCGTCTGAAGCCGGCCCCACTGACATCACTAGTGATGTCAGTGGGAGTGATTTTGGCTCTGATAGAGCCAAAATCAGTCCAAGGCTTGCGGCAGCGAGACCCTACCGCAGGGTCTCCGTCGCAAGCCCGATGGCCGCGATGGTCAAGACCATCGCGACCATCATCATGGACGCTCGCATATGCTGTGGGTGGTCACCCACAGCTATGCGAGCGGCCAGGAGGCCGCTCCATTTTCATGGAGGAGGGCACTGATTCAGAGCGAGCGCTCTGGTCAGAGCGTTCGGCTCTGAATCAGGCCCACAGTGTGCCGGACTCCGACTGTTTCTTTCCGGGTCCGGCAGCACTGGAATCCAGGCCAGCGGGTGGGGAGTCCCCAGCGCCCGCTGCTGTGTCTGCTCTCGGGCTCCCTCGCTGTGCGGCTGAAAAGTGCAGGCGGCCGCGGCTCCCCTCGGAGTGTGTGCGCCAACCTGCAGGGGGATTTAAAGGGACAGGCGCGCCAAACGTGAAGTCATGTTTGGCGCGAGATTTGAACTTCTCCCTATAAGAGGGAGTCTCTGGCAACAGACAGGTGTCAGAGTATAGGCTCCATTACCTTACTCCAGCGTTCCTGCATATATTGGCTATCTGTTGTTGACCTTAGCTTTGTTTGTGACCCGTTTTTGTCTGATCCCTCGTACTGTGTTTGGTAATCTGGTTCTGACCTTGACTATCCTCAGTGACCTGCATACGTCTGCTCCCTGGTACCGTATTGTCCATTTGGTTCTGACCTGGCCTGTTGACTATGCTGAATTTTTTCTCCGCTCCATCCAGAGTTCATCAGCTCCATCCAGAGTTCATCAGCACCTGTGTAAGGGAACCTATTCTGAGGGGCCGCGACCTGTGTGTCGGAGGCAGCCAAGTCCATACCTACTTGCGAAGGTCCCTGGTGAATACCGCTGGCACATTAGACTCCGCGCCTCAGAAATGGGTCTCTGCAATTCCCAAATACGGGTTGCATCCATTATCTACCCGAGAGTTGCGACACTCAGGACCAGAGTAGCACTGGGAATAGGTTCTTACCCTGGAACCAGAGATTGAACTGGAATCCACAGGAATGAGGCCCTAGAACCAGTCGTGGTGAACTCAACCTCAGTACCCGAACCCCAGGAGCTAGAGGTTGGCATTCTCTACTAGTAACTTTGGGTAGAGACTCAAGACTGAGACTAGAGGTGGGTAACTCAGACCTGTGCATCTGAAGAGTCCCAGTTCCGGGTCCCCCTCCCCAGCACAGAACTGGAACCTGAGATGCAGCACTAGTCTCAGCTACCAGATGATCGGGTCTCAGAGACTAGACACCTACACCTAGTGTGTGCTAACAGGTGGACGGTTTTGAGGGTTCGTAGCGGTATTGCGCTAGATGGAGGCACAGTACTGCTGAGGATGAATGGTGAAGCAGAGTCCTTGCTGGAGGCGAATCACAGTCCTAGTGGATAAACAAGAGCGCTTGCAGGTGAGCACAGGAACAGAAGCAAAGCAGATGAAGCCTGGAACCAGGGAGAATCCTCTTCCCAAGAAGTGAGCTGTTTTGGCAATGAGCAACTCACAGGAGTTGGTTTAAATAGGACGCTCTCTCCCTCCATTGGTAGTAAAGATGATGGGTGGGATGCAGGAAGAGAGAAATGTGGTCAAACCTCAAATGTGGGTTTGACCACATTTCTCATATGCACCAAGCCCTGGAATGGGATGCACTCCGGGGCTTGGTTGCGTTGGGTAACGCCATCTTCCTGATAGAAGCCCATAGGATTCTATCGGGAGAGTGCTGAGAAAGGGATCCGATCGGATACCACCCAGCACCCCCCACGGCACATGCATCCTTCTGTGCATGTGCAGATGGACGCCAGAGGGGCTTCTGGGTCATAGACCCAGTAGTCCCTCCATCGCAATGGTCTGCTATTACCAAGAGTGGTCCTTTGCAGTGTTTGTCACGAACCTCCGGCCGATCTCTCCATATACTCCAATCTGAGAATCGCCGCCTGTGACTTTTACAGTTAACAGCACGCGTGGTTAAATACCTGAAAGCTGTAATCAGCAAAAGTAACTTTAATGCTTCAGGATAAGGTGAGCTTTTGCTCTCACCTGCATACACACTTAGAAAAATAGGTAACGTGGGCCAAGTTTAGGCCTTGGGTCATAAAAACACAGGCCCTGATTCAGAGCCGGACGCTCTGACAGAGCGCTCGCTCTGAATCTGGGCCGTCCCTCTGAAAATAAGAGCGGCCTCTTGGCCGCTCGCATAGCTGTGGGTGACCACCCACAGCTATAGCGAGCGGCCAAAATGATGGTCGCGATGGTCGCTTGCGACGAGACCCTTGCGGTAGGGTCTCGTGGCGGCAAGCCCTGGAGTGCTTTTGGCACTATCAGACATCACTAGTGATGTCAGTGGGGCCGGCTCCAGACGGTAGGCATTCCCATGGGAACGCCTCCGCCTGGGCAGCCACGCCCCCGGCATGCCTACCAAATGGGGCGTGCTGTCACTCACCATCGACAGCACTCCCCCTTTGGTGCGAGACCCATAGCGACGGCTTGGCCGTCGCTATTCGGGTCATGCGCATGACGGAGCCCCCTCCGTCATGTGCATGCGCACTGGGCTAACATCGACCTGCTTGCGAGCGCTCAGCGCTCCCGAGCGGGTCTGAATTAGGCCCACAGTTCCAGAACTAGAATTAATGTTTTCATTCAAGAATACTTTCAAAGCTTAGTTACAAAAAGTTACAAGATTATAATAATATTAAATAAAAGGTTGCACACAAGTTACTTACAATTTCAGAAATAAAATAAAAGGGAAGAAACAAACCACCGTTGTCTTATGTGATTTGGAGGACATGGCAGCCCCTAGTGACGATCTCCAATTCAATCTGTACCACACGATAGCCCCTCAGAAATAAACACTGACCCAGAAGTCTGTTACAGTTTTATGCCTGTTTCTCCGGGCAGCTCTGGGTTACTCCCCTTCCTTGGGGTAGTGTAACCCTTCCATTGCTTAGGTAACTGAAACACAGGGTTTCTTGGTCACTTCAGCAGGGGTTATTTTAATTACCTTCCAGCCCTTTCTGAAGTTTGAGAAGTGGGCTTAGGTCAATAAACGTGCACACGGCTTAAGTGATAAAACATACACCTCTGGAGCAGGACTGTAACACAGGGTTTCTTGGTCACCAGAGCAGGGGTTATTTCAGTTAATTAATCATTGCTCACTCCATCCTGTTTGGAGCTCAGAGATTAGGCCTGTGTTCACAGAACTGGACACTTCTTACTGATGGCTAGGGGAAAGATTTGACACCTCGCTGGTCGGTCTGTCTCTCCTTGGCCTGTAAGCCTGACCCCCTGTGGAGTTATAACCAAACTCCACTCTTTGATTCCTGCTTCAAGTGAGGAAACCACAGACATTAACAACTTGTACCCTGAGCCTAGGGCAATAAGTAAACACTAGTCAGTCCATTAACTTTGTTATACAATTTGAAAAGAATTTCTCCTACAGAGAATAGACAGATTGTACATACAAGGTAAACAGTGTCATTGGACATTTGTGGCTGGGCAGGAACACAACCTCCTATAACCGCTCTTTCAACCTTTGTTAAAAGGCTTGTCATTTCCTATACACACACGAGTAACATTATAACCAAGTCAACAAAAGGGCAAGTTACATGCTTATACCAATTACGTTCGGCGCAGTAATGCCCATGCGGACACAAAATCCGTCTTTTCGCGACAGTGTTCGTCATTCATACCGCCTCATGTGAGCGCAGCTCCAGAGATCTGACTATTGGGAAGTGTTCACCTGACTGAATCCAATATGGTCTTGCCCATGCAGTCAGGAAGTTTGTAAACAAATGGAGGTTCTAATGCTCAGGAATGCTGCCGACTGCCAGGAGAAGCTCATTACATCATGATATAACTCTGCTGGACAGGATAAGTAAGGCTAAGACCCCGATGTGTGACACTATAGGTGGTATTCAATTGTTTTGCCCCTTTATGCGCCAAACAGGAGCTAATCAATTGTTGCTCCTGTCGGGTGCGATCAGCTGCCAGTGCGCCATTTCACCTCGTGGCCCCAGGGGGGTGAGAGCTGAAATGAGCGAAAAGTGACCTGTTTGGGCGCCCAAACAGCACTTTTCGCGATCGTGTCGAGCACTTTGGCCAGGGGTAGCCATTTTACACGGCTAAACCTGACCACTTTGGCCCGATAAACAGCAACAATTGAATAGCACCCCGCGATCTCCCGTAACTTTAGACGGGAGATCGGGCGCGCTATAACTATTGAATACCGCCCTATAAAGGTCTTAAAAACTCCCCAAATCTCAAATTCTGCCAGTACAAAACTTTAGATCAACAGCTGACACTCTAAAGCTGGGTACACACTGATGGATATATTGCACGCTCGTTTGAACGGACAATATATCTATTGTGCATCGCCGGGTTCACAGACATAGCCGATCTGCTGTGCAGCACAGCAGATAGACGATATATCTGAAAGATATATCGGCCATCTGCTGGTGTGTACGGGTGGCCCGCTGAGGCACCCGGCAGTGACTGACCGCTATTGAGAGTACATCCTGGGAGGTATTAAAAGGGAGGTCAAAGTGGCAATTTCAGGGGACGTGTAATGCATTTTGCATCACCATGGCCCGAACTCCATGGCGTAATGATGAGTGGGATACGGCCAGAATATGGGAGGGTTTCCTGCTCTCCTGGGAATTGGTGACATTCCAGTAAGCAAGCTGCGGTAAACCAGACAATTTCTGGCATAAATGTAGCATTATAAACACCATGACTATCTGATTGGAACCCGAAGTCAGAACTGTATGAAATGTAACTTGACAAGAAATGCTTATTGATTATTGATAAAAATAGGCAAAAATAAACATAAATGCAACCTTTGTTTTTTAAATGTAAATTAAATCTGGAAGTGCATACTTAGATTGCCTTCTTGTCTAGACTTTTTTAATTATTATACATTTCATACAATCAATGGGAATTAATAAGATTTAATTGCCACTCTTCCAACAGCTGTATATAGACTGATATAGCCACTGGCCAAATGCTTTCCGTAGACAGCAAGTGCAGAAGTGACCTCTTCAGGCTAGAGAAGCAGTGCTCTAAAATCATACTTGGGAATATAATCGCTATAAATGTTTAGCTTTATTTGTTTAGAAATTAATTTAGCGATATTTCCATATCTTTGAAATATATATATATATATATAAAAGTACCTTGCAAAAGTATTCACACCCTTTAAATTTTTCATGTTTTGTTGCCTCACAACCTGGAATTAAAATGGATTGTTTGAAGGTGTGCATCATTTAAGTCACAGAACATGCCTACAACTGTGAAGTTGTGTTTTTTTTTTATATTGTGATTTAAACAACATTTAGGACAACATAACAGAAAACTTCAGCGGGCATAATCATTCACCCCCCCTAAAGTCAGTACTTTGTCAAGCCACCTTCTGCGGCAATTACAGCTGCAAGTCGCTTTGGATAAGTCTCTATGAGATTGCCACATCTTGCCCCTGGGATTTTTGCCCATTCCTCAAGGCAAAACTGCTCCAGCTCCTTCATGTTGGATGGTTTCCGCTTGTGAACAGCAATCTTCAAGTCTGACCACAGATTCTCAATTGGATTGAGATCTGGCCTTTGACTAGGCCATTCCAACACATTTAAATGTTTCCCCTTAAACCACTGGAGTGTTGCTTTAGCAGTATGCTTCGGGTCATTGTCCTGCTGGAAGGTGAACCTCCGTCCCAGTCTCAAATCACAGGCAGACTGAAACAGGTTTTGCTCAAGAATATCCCTGTATTTAGCACCATCCATCTTTCCCTCGACTCGAATCAGTTTCCCAATCCCTACTGCTGAAAAACTTCCCCACAGCATGATGCTGCCACCACCATGTTTCACTGTGGGGATGGTGTTCTTGGGGTGATGGGATGTGTTGGGTTTGCCCCAGACATAGCGTTTTCCTTGGAGGCTGAAAAGTTAAATTTTAGTCTCATCTGACCAGAGCACCTTAGTCCATACATTTGTGGAGTCACCCACATGCCTTTTGGCAAACTCAAATCGTGTCTTATTTTTATCACAAAGTAATGGCTTTTTTCTGGCCACTCTTCCATAAAGCCCAGCTCTCTGGAGTGTACGGCTTATTGTGGTCACATGCACAGATACGCCAGTCTCTGCTGTGGAACTCTGCATCTCCTTCAGGGTTACCTTTTGGTCTCTCTGCTGCCGCTCTTATTAATGCCGTCTTTGCCTGGTCTGTGAGTTTTGGTGGGCAGCCCTCTCTTGGCAGGTTTGTTGTGGTACCATGTTCTTTCTATTTGATGATGATGATGGATTTAATGGTGCTCCGGGGATCATCAAAGATTTGGATATTTTTTTTATAATCCAACCCAGAATTGTACTTCTCAACAACTTTGTCTCTGACTTGATGGGAGAGCTCCTTGGTCTTCATGGTGTGATGCCTCTTGCTTAGTGGTGTTGCAGCCTCTGGTGCCTTTCAGAAAAGGTGTGTTTATAGTGTACTGAGATCATGTGACACTTAAGCTGCATACACACGTAAAGATTTTCTATCCAACCATCCAACTAGTTGATTGGTTGAAATGAAAATCTGGTAAGGTATGAAAGCAACTGACAATCAGCAATTTGCTCCCAAACGCCGTAAAATGGACAAAAACTGTTTTGAACAAATTGTTTAGATCAAACATTTAAAAAACTTGGCTGACCGACCATTTTCATCTGTTTTCTGGCATTTAGGAGCAAATTGCTGATCATCAGTTACTCCCATACGTTACCAGATTTTCATTCCAACCAATCAAAAAGTTGGATGGTTGGACAGAAAATCTTTACGTGTGTATGCAGCTTTAAATTTCACACAGGTGGACTTCATTTCACTAATTATGTGACTTCTGAAGGTAATTTGTTGCACCAGAACTTTTGAGGGGCCTCATAGCAAAGGGGATGATTACATATGCACATGCCAATTTTTATATATATATTTCTCATTTCACTTAATCAAATTAGACTATTTTGTGTGCAGATCCATCATATAAAATTCAGATAAAAAAATAAATAAATAAGATTACAGGTTGTAATGTAGCAAAAAGCCAAGGGGGGTGAATACTTTTGCAAGGCACTGTGTGTATGTATGTGTGTGTGTGTGTGTGTATGTATATATATATATATATATATATATATATATATTATATTATAATGACAAATATATCTGTACAGTGCTGTGTAGATTGGTGGAGTGATATAAAAAAAAACTGATAATACCAACAACGGTATGTGCCCTGCGCTTGGTGAGAATATGGAGGCATTCTCAGGTCTGTGAAGGTCCCATGCTTTGAGTGGCCTACCTGTATCCTTTTAGCTAAGTGACCACAAGGGGCGCTGTTGTAAGAAAGGCCTTTTTATTTAGCATGCTGTGACTGTCCATTGGTTCTACTACACCAAAATCTTCTTCCGCCATTCAGTGGTTTGTAGACTATCCTGGGAACTGCAGTCCGACTACATCTGAATAGATGGCTATCGGGATAAGCCGTCCCAGCTACTCTTTGGGGATGTGCGTTAGAAATGTATGAATGCATACTGGCATTTTCTAAGCTTCACATGATGTGCTAACATGAATGGTGGCTTTTGTGCCCTGGTGAAATTACTACTTTGTCTCCTTGCTAATTATTTCTGATCTTTTTGACAAAAGTTTAATAGTTAAAAGGATTGTGGGAACCGGAGTCCTCTTTGTACATAAAAGCCCAATATTTGTACATTATGTACCCGGGAAATCTTCCTCCTCTTTCACACTTGCCAGTCTAAATGGGAAAATTAGTTCCCAGGGAGAAGTTCTTCCATTTCGTTATAATGTTTATATCGCATGTTCATAATTTTTATTAGGCCAGGACCAGGCTAGATCTGTGACAGGTTTGTGTTGGCATGGTAATAACCAGCCTTGTTTTACTATAGTGTTTGCCCCCAATTGTAAAGCACAATATAAATGTTTATAATTCATTTTATTGTTAATGATTATTAGAAATGGGTAATTTGGGGCAGGTAATACGTTTATTACTTATTAGCATACATTGGGTTTGCTAACAGTGGCTCCTGGCCATTCGCTCTCAATGGGGACCCACAATAGTTTTCGAAGTTTGTAATTAAACTTGCCCAGTTTCTCCTCTTTCTAAGCAATTATTGTGACCAAATGTCTGTCTATACCCATGGGGAGGGAAAGAAGACGTAAATGATCTCAACCTGTGGGGTTCTTGACTGCATAGCAGCTATCTGGTCATCTGCTGCTGTTAGGCCTATAGAAACGGCTTTGAATGTAAACCTGGCTGAGAAATTATTAAAGCCCCCCTTCTGTGTTAGAGAGCAGAATAATCGCAGTTGCTTAGTTCTGTGTGTGATGTCCTTGATGACTAAGTGATTGTTTGTTGAAAATCTTTGAATGTTTGGGGGGGGGGGGGGGGGCAAATCTGAGAACACATGTATGCTCAGGGACCAATCAGATAACACATGTATGCTCAGGGGCCGATCGGAGAACACATGTATGCTCAGGGGCCGATCGGAAAACACATGTATGCTCAGGGGCCGATCGGAAAACACATGTATGCTCAGGGGCCGATCGGAAAACACATGTATGCTCAGGGGCCGATCGGAAAACACATGTATGCTCAGGGGCCGATAGGATAATACATGTATGCTCAGGGACCGATAGGATAATACATGTATGCTCAGGGACTGATAGGATAATACATGTATGCTCAGGGACTGATAGGATAATACATGTTTTGCTTCTTCTGTTAGAAAAGGAAACCTGGGGAAAAAGCAACCAGAACCGCACAGTGTAGATTCTCATGTAAAACACGTGTTAAGGCGCTGGTTCTGTAACCTATCTGTAGTGAGGGCAAACCTGCAGGTCTATGGAACAGCCTTCCAGCCCAGCACCGGATGCACAAATTCCTCTCTCCCAGCTGCCTTTATGGACTGCTGTGCTGACATTTGTAATTGTACATTTCGATATGGGTGTGAGTATTATACACACACGCAGTATAATATATATATATATATTATATAATATAGCTTTATGATTGGGCTTTGGGCGTGCTGCTGCCCCAGGATATCCAGCTGCTGACCGGAAGGGCGATTAGGCTGATGCACAGTAGGATGCAGAACACTCATTAAGAATTTAAATCCACCCAATTATAATAAAATTTTGCTTTGGCGGCAGCTATTCGCATTTACACATTATTAAAAAGTGTAACCGGGTGTAATCAGTTTTCCAATTACTTGGTGCTGATTTCAGGAACATGGTGTCCAGGAGATGTCATTTGTAGAACAAAGTAAAGCTGGGCTTGTTCTTTTACAGACTTGACTAACACTTGTATGGCTAATATGTTCATTAATATTTATCAATTAATGTTTTACATAGCAAACAGATTGTTACAAAGGGCTAGGGAGGAGGGAGGGGGTCACACCCTAATTTTATACATAAGAGGTGCTACCATGCTGAGACTTGTAGTACAATGCAGCAAAAGAGAAAATGCGGGTGCACATGATAAACACGAACAATACTGATAGTCAAATTTATTTTCAATATACTCTACAATTACAATGTAGCACAACTAGTGAGGTTCTTTGTGCATTTGGCCACGTCAAGGTGATCCCCATCAGATGGGTCCCTAACACTGACACATTATATCACTTTATCTAGAACTTACCTATAATAGTGCCCATTCTAATATGTAGACAGCAAGGTGAAAACATGTGCTGATTTACAATCGCCTAAGAGCAGGTGGACGGGGCGCTAATACTAGGCAGAAGCAAAAGGGCTCTCAGCCTTCAAGTGCACATATAAATACAAATATGGAGGAATTTGTGTGTGTAATGTGCTTGGACTGCACACCCTAATTTTAAACATAGAGGTACTACCATGCTGAGACTTGTAGTATCATGAAGCACTGGGCATACACTGCCCGATGCGGCCGACAGTTTACTTGGTAAATATTGCATCAGTTTACTGGGTAAATATCGCATCGGACGGGCATGCTGGACAATCCAGCATGCCCGACTGAGCAATATTTAACCCTCGGTCGCCCCCTCACACGCTACAATTATCTCCTGATGGGGTTCTCCTTGACGTGGATGATGGGCAAGCATTTTTGGCCAGGCATGTACTAAGATCATTAGTGCTTAAAGTGTGCATCTGTGTGTGTGTGTGTATGTGTATATAATATAATAAATAAATATATATATATATTGGTGTGTGTGTTTTTATCTATCTTATATGGCTTATTTTGCTGTAGTGCAGTAACGCTGACACCGCCGTCATGCTATCTGCTACAGACTTCGTGTTTACTGTAAATGCTCCAGAATGAATACGAGCAGATACTCTGAAAGCCTTCTGCTGGAGGACTATAAAACATGACATTAACGTTCTCCTTCCCTGCTGGGATTTTGGCTGTAGTACGGGAGAAACTTGGAACTCGATCTTCAGCTTCATCTCCTCTCCGGGGAGCCCTTGTGCCAGGACCGTACTCCTGTGTCCCCCGAGATAAGAGTATCTGTGTGCGAGGACAGAACCCGTCGTCATCAATGCATAAATAACGCTGATCACCTGTTACCGGACACCTCTGACAAGGATGGATCTCAGCAGCGCTCATATGAAAACTGAGACTGAATACCCGCTCAGGGTTGGATTGCCCCTAGTTCTGCCAACAGCGTGTGACGTGGGCTCCTATGCACATGGGTTATATACATGTCCAGCTGTAATATGCTGAGCCCATATCTGCAGCTGATGCAATGAGAATTCTTTCCCATTCACCAGCTGGAGAACTATTCCGTAACTTGCCATTGCCCCCAGATAATAAATGCCTTTATTTACCCTGGCACCACAGAGCTGTCAACACCAGCATATTTACTTTACGACCTCAAGCTGAAGCCCTGAATGCCATATTCTACATTACTGAAAATATAGCCTTATATGCCCCAGGAACTCCTCTCTATAAATACCTCCTGATGCTAAGGCACCACACTTCTGGCCTTTTTAAATCTGTAAGATAAAGGGGACACAGAAGATCTCTGAAAACAAAAAGGTCCTACAACCCGTATTAGCAGTTACTGGATATAGGTTGCAGTCACATATCATTTGCAGACTGCACTGTGTCATAGACTTTCCTTGTCTTTAAGTTTTCAGAATCTCACCATCCTTATGCTGGGTACACACTGACCGACATATCAGCCGTTCAATCGGGCGCGTCGGCCAGTGTGTACCAGCGATATGTATGTGAACGACATCGTTCAGACATATTTCATTGTGCATTACAGTCGATGGCCGATTATAACTGCAGATACATTGGCACATGCTGTGAGTGCAGGTAGTCAGCCGATCGCCCCTCCACTTCCTGCAGAGGCCGTGGGTGACTGACGACATAACTGGGCGGGCACATGTAAATACCCACCCAGTTGTGACGTCAGGCACGACACATCGGGCCGACGATTGGTAAGTGTGTATGCACTTGCTAATCGTCAGATAGGACTGCGGATCAGCCTAATGGATGATCCATCATCTTAGAGTGTACCCAACTTTATATTAACGGGCAATAATTTTTAGGCTAGGTTGTTACCTTGATATTCTTCAATATTTACAGTTTCCATTCGTTGGCAGAACTGCTAATATCATTAATTTCCTATATAGTTTGTTACTTTTATACAATACTATACCCATAATATTCTAGAATTCCTGTTTCCTTGTCATACAGGGCATAATTCGGGATGTAGTCAGGAAGCCGACAGTCTAAATGCCGACCGCTGGCTTCCCGACTGTCAAATCTGGCAAGGTACTAATGACAGTCGTTGAAAACCCGACGCCTGTCATTAGACCTACGCCGGGAGCCCGACACCCGGCATACCGAACGAAGGTAAGCCGGACGCAGGGGGGGAGGTTAAGGTTTTAGGGCTCACGGGAGGACTTAGGGTTAGGCCCCCCCCCCGGGGAGGGTTAGGTTTAGGTTAGGGGAAGGGGTTAGGGTTAGGCACCCCCGGAGGGTGGGTTTGGGTTAAGGGGGAAAATAGGGTTAGTTATACTCACCTTATTAGCGATCGGGATCTGTCTGGCTTCCGCTGTCGGGCTGAGTATGCATCAGAGTGGCTCTGTGCATGCATCTCGGTGCTTACCGCCGGGGGAACAGAGAGTTGGAATTTCAGTGGGCTTTCCTGGGTGGTAACGGGGTAGCTAATCAGACGCAGGCATGTTGCAGCAGCAATTGCCATTTTTTTAATCAGTTGCGATAACTTCCACAGCCATGTTCAGATGGGCAGTTTGCGCCTCCATAGGGCTGGTGTGATGGTGCGACTTTTGTACGGAAAGCGTCAGATTAGCGATGCAGTCGGCGGGCGTCTATGAATTCCATCGGCCGCAGCATTAAGCATAAAGATGGAGTTGCGCTGCACATAAAGTCGCAATTGCTGCGGCATTAGCGTTCACTTCTAAATCAGGCCCACAATCATAGATATGTATCAAGCCTTGGAGAGAGAGAGAAGCTTTTTGGTTGTTATGGGCAACTTCTCCACTTATGTCTCTCCAAGACATGGTACATCTCCCCCTATGTATTTAAATATTGAGATTTCTTCATTATGAGTAAAAGTTCTCCCTGGGATTTTAACTATCTCTAGAAAGTCTGAGTCACACATGTTGGAGACGGCTCTTGCGATGAAACCACAGGAAGCCGTTTCTTTGGCTTCTACTCACATTGTTCATGTAGCCTTCTGTGCCCTGTTTTTTTATGTTCTGCCCCTGAGAGACCGTTTTTTGCTCTGTCCTTCAGTATATACTCTGTGCTTTTCAGCCATGCATGTTTCTATGATCAGCCACTGATGCTGCCTGCATGGCCTCTGGGTATAATTCTACCCAATGCAAAAACAAAAAGCACAGCATACCATATTCAGCAGCAATAGCCATAGACAACTTTGCCTGATGTTATGCTGACATGGCTGAAAGGCGCCCAATTGCCTTGCTTTGTTTAGTAAAAGTTGCATGTTACTTTAAAGTCCTCTAAATGGGACACATTTTAGGAAACGCTAAATGCTGAAATTTTAAGCAAAACCCTCATACTGTACATGTAGCGCTGAGCATATGACTTGTCACATGACCACCAAATTCGGGAGAAAGGGGTAAATGTCCAGCACCTATGCGCAAAGCTTACAGGGAGGATTATTATTATTATTATTATTATTATTATTATTATTATTGAAAATTTTTGCATTCACCAATCTGTTCTATGCAATTGTGCGCCACATAAAAACATTTTTATTTTTTGAGGGGCTGGCTAGTGCTCTAGTGGTATCTACTAAGCTCTACTGCTTATGAGTGAGGGGCTGGCTAGTGCTCCACTGCTTTATGGGTGAGGGGCTGGCTAGTGCTCTAGTGGCATTCAATAAGCTCTACTGCTTATGGGTGAGGGGCTGGCTAGTGCTCTAGTGGTATCTACTAAGCTCTACTGCTTATGAGTGAGGGGCTGGCTAGTGCTCCACTGCTTTATGGGTGAGGGGCTGGCTAGTGCTCTAGTGGCATTCAATAAGCTCTACTGCTTATGGGTGAGGGGCTGGCTAGTGCTGTAGTGGCATCCAATAAGCTCTACCTCTTATGGGTGAGGGGCTGGCTAGTGCTCTACTGCTTATGGGTGAGGGGCTGGCTAGTGGTCTAGTGGCATCCACTAAGCTCTACCTCTTATGGGTGAGGGACTGGCTAGTGCTCTACTGCTTATTGGTGAGGGGCTGGCGTTTGCCCAATGAAGCCCCATATGAGCTTTCAGTGGAAATGGTAAGCAGGGTGTTCAACCCCAAATAATGAATAGCCGGTAACTGTATTAGTAGATGAAGTGAGAACTTTGGGTGCACAGGGTGGAAGGGATCATGGTACAGCATCTGCACTAATACGCATGGAAGTATAGACAGCCGGTGAAGGGATCTTCAGAACACCCCAATTGCCTCCTGCGGGTCTCCTGGTTGTGGCAGGTGCCTATAAGCACACGGGGACTCCTAGGAACTGCTGTGCGTGAATATACAAATGTCGCAGACGCCGAGGACTGTACTGAGACGCCCACCTGCAGCTTTGTAAATCCAGGCAACTGCGTACAAAGGGCCTGATTCAGAGCCGGACTCAATTAGCGCTCGCTCGTTCAGAAAAAGGGGGTGGCTATTCAAATGAACCGTTCACTCCTTGCGGTCTGTTGCCGCCTCCATGTCTGAACGAGCGAACAAAACATGCGGACGTTTATTTGAAAAATATGCCCCCTGGCCGCTCGCATCATACGTCATGTCCGCTATTTATTAGATTAATCGAGTACATCGAACAGCGTATGAACTGCTCGCTATTCTTGTGGTTGTTTTTTCCTACCACTATATTGCGAGCAGTTCTGACTATAAAACAACCAGGTGACGTGGTCAATGACGCTGCTGTATTAATTATGCACACCCATAAAACGCCCGCTTTGACCTTTAAGCACGCCTGCGTTCGGATCTCCACTCCCCGTTTTCAAGCACCTTCCCCTGTTACCACCCACATACGCCTCATTCTGTCACTCAAAATAGCAGGCACTCGCTATATAGCGAACAAACGATTTTCGGCCGCACTGACTGGTTCGCGCATGCGTATTACAAACCGTACGCATGCGCAGATGGGCGAACATCGCTCGGAACGAGCGTACTGCCGCTTACGAGCGGCTCTGAATCAGGCCCAAAGACTCATCATCGGTCACAGATCCGTCGATTATCGGTCTTCTGAGTAACCCCGCGGTTGCACAGAATGGCTGTGGTAGCTGAGGCTCTGAAACCTTTTTTTTCCTTGCCTATGGGATTGCAGACGCGGGATGTGAAAAGCCCCCTAAATGGCTGCGACTTGCCTGCGTTCTTTGCCGCTAGTCCCCGTATCTCTCCCAAATGCTCACTGATTGTCAGTCACACTGCGAGTGAACAGTTGCTGCAAGCGACTATGGTAATGTACCATGACTCGTGCAATGCATGCGCAGTTTACACATAATCACGCAACTCTAAATTTCGCCATTGTGTACAACTTTGAATAAGGCCCTGCATGACGTCCACCTAAATGCATGTAAAACACCATTTGTGCTGTATGACCACATTAATGGTAACAACCCCTGAGTTGAGTTTAGTATATGTACAAACTAAGCAAAAGACATGGGCGAGGTTAGAGCGCCATCACAGCGCTGGGTGATGCGCCATCACAGTGCAGAGGGTCATTCATCCTGTCTGTATCCTCTTATTCCTGCAGGTCACACAGGACGTCTGCTGAAATCTCTGCTCACCACCAGCATCCTCTTCCTGTGTGCTCACCTCACCTTCCAAGTCTGCCTCCACACAGTGCCTGGTCTGGAAGAGCTACTGGGCCACAACTGTACGTACCGTAGAGTCCTCTAAATGGGGGAGAAGCTTTATTACCGTTTCTTTATATAATGTCACAATATTACGCCGCCATGTATAGTCATTTACATCCGTCCCTGCCCCATTGGAGCTTACAGTCTATCACCAGTACGCACACTATAGTCCACTTTAGTCAGGGGCCAAATAACATATCAGTATGTTTTTGGGGTGTAGGAGGAAACCAACACAAACACGGGGAGAACATAAAAACTCCACACAGAGCCATGGCCAGAATCGAACCCATGACGCCAACGTTGTTACGGTTATTAGATGTTGGGTTTGTATGTGTAGCAGAAGCTTTGTACTTGGAGCAGTTATTGTAGTTCTTATCCTATATTGTTCTGTGGTGCTTTAAACTATCTTTTTTTCTTTTAATTGTTTAGGCAGCAATTGGGAAGTTCTTGCGCATCATGTTGGTGTCACCCGGTAAGTACAATATGTGGTGGCTCTCGCATAATCCATGATATAGAAAATGTGTACAATTACATGTTGCCCGTCTGCGTGTGATGATGCTGGTCTGTGGGTACAATATCAGTCTTTCTTTGATTTAGGTTACCCATCTATGATATCCCCAACACAGTGCGGCTGGTATCCCCAGATTTCGGCATGTTCCTGGTGTCTGCTGTGTGCCTCGGCTTGTGCAACCGCCTGGTGCCGCGCCAAAACTCCCAGGGGTCTCGTGAGCGGCTCCAGAGGTCAACAGATCTCGCGGAACAGGTGGGAACTGTGTTACTGGACAACACTACAAGTTCTACCCTTGGCATTGTTCTGCTCTGTGTCTATTCCGCCCTCACACTTCCTCTATCCTCACTTCTCCAGAGGTTGTTATACCAATATTTCCATACTGTATAATTTTGTACACCCCCGTGTCCTGATTTATTAACCATCTTCTGTTTGTAGACGGCCACAGCTTGGCTGCGCCAGGATCGGGTTATATGTGGGATTATGTAGGGGGGACGGCATTGGGTGCACTGTAACCGAGCTGTTGACTTTAGCTGTCCCTCACTGTTATTTATTTTCATGTCCTTTTATATTCTAAGCTGCTCTCTACTGTCCCCCCTCCCCGTGCTTCCTTCCCCCCTTTATTTTCCATAGCGCCCACCCGCTGTGTATGTTGTGTAATGTGCAGCAGAGCTCCTAGTCTTGTTTTCCTTGACCAGACTTTTTATTTACATTGCTGCTGGCAGCGTTAGGCAGGCAGGGCCAGCTGTGCCAGCCGTGTGACCTCCCTTGGCATCATTATCAGTCACCCCGGCAGTTCAGTGTGTCCAGATGTACTGTTTGTTTTGATTTTTTTTTTTTTAACCCTTCCCATTCCATAACCGAAATTGAAGCTTTGCATTGGCTAAATACAGCAATTTTGCATGCTTGGGTTGTTTTACAAACTTCTATACTAGTCTACAGTGTCTCGAAAAAGTATTCACACCCCCTTCTAGTCAGTCTCTTTCTCTCCCTCTCCCCCAAATGTAATAGTCCGCAATTTGCGGTAGTCGGCGTGATTCCGGCTAGATAGTCAAAAGATTTACAGCGGCAATTGGGTTAAAGCTATGAAAAACCGGAATGATGGCATTTCAAAAATATTCATACCCATTGTTAATGCAATCTCAAAATTGAACAGGTGCAATATATTTCCAAGTTGTTATCTGACTTTGCTGGCACAAGTTATTGGCGAATCACCTGTTGCCTGTTTTAAAAATATAAATACGCCTTGTTCTCTGAGTTCCTAAAGCAGCGTTCCCCAAATCTAGTCTTCAGAGACCCCTAACAGCTCATGTTTTCTATCCCTCTATGCCAGGGAACAGGTGCTTTCATTACTGGCTGACACATTTTAAAATACACTGGTGGTGCTAATTACTTCACATGTGACCTGAAAATCAAACATTGAGCCTTATTCAGAGATGGACGCTAATGCGATCGCAGTTGCGATTTCGCATGGACCGCAGCTGCGAAAATGTTAATAGTTCCAAAGCTTACCGGAGCATAGGAGTGCCCACCGCTGCCTTCTCATCTGCGCGTGACGTCATGCACCAGTGTAACCTCGACGCACAACCACCAGCCATGCAGCCTTTGCGGCGGGTGTGACCTGTCTAATATACAGCGGCTCTCCTGACACACAGAGGGCTGTCATGCTGCGTATGAGATCGCAATCGAGATCGAGATCGTTAATTTATGCACGCCCATGTAACTGCGTTTAAACGCGCAGACACGCCTGAGTTTTTTTAACCACCTCTCTGTTACCTCCCCCCAAACATTGACTACCTGTCACTAACTTTGCGAATGGGTTCTCTTCGCAAGACAATCGCAGCATGTGCGCAGTGCGACCATGACACGTGCAAATAAATAAATCACTCTTTCTATGTAAAAATCACCATTGTGTAAATCTCTTATTCGGGCCCATGGGCTGTTAGGGTTCGCTGAAGTCTGTATTTTGGAAATGTTGATCTAGAGCATAATACAATTTTCAGAAGTAAATGGTTCACAATGAAGATGAAAGCATACTCTAAGCAAGTCAGATACATGATTAGTGTCCCAAGACCATTGCAACTTATTGAAGACCCCTTGAAGCTACAGTCGCACTCCTTTAGTCCAGCACCCCCCATCCCTTAAGCATAGTTTCCAGATAAGGTCACTTATCAGGAAGGTCCTTAGAATCCCAACTGTGACGTTGGATGAGCCATAGAAGTCAGTGGTTCTGATGGAAGGCTATGTACATGGGTCAACCGTTCCAAATGCATTCCATGTAAGATGGCTTTTATGGAAGAGGAAGAGGTTGTAGCAGACCAGCTCCCATATACTTAGCAACAGAAAGTTTACAATTGTCATCTAGAAGATACATGTGTCAGCCTTGTGGTCTGAGCAGTCACCATGCTTTTCACCGCTAGGGAATGGCAATTTTCTTAGGTTTGATAGAAAGATGAATGGTCCACATTGCAGACAAAAACTTCTACCTGCTGCAAAAAAGATCAGATTTTCTTGCAACAAGACAGTTATCCAAAAAGCATGGCAAACGTAACACAGGAGTCCCTTAACATAAAGAAAATGTCCTTGCATGGTTCAAAACAATACCGTTACAGATCCATGACAGATCCATGATGAGTCCTCATACTCACTGTCCTTCACTGTACCCCAAATTGGCTAGCCCAGCTTGGACAGTATTGCAAGGAGGAAAAGGGCAAGTCCTGCTCCATCTTGGCGTTGGCAGTTAATAGACGTGTCCAGAAAGTCCACTAGCTGTAATATCTACCAGAGGTGTTTCCACTTAGTAGGGATCAGTCCTTATTAAATTAGTTTTAATCTTAGTAAATAGTACTATTATGATTTACTATTCTAGAAACAACTAGCGACCCACCCTGGCTTCACACGGGAGCAATATTGAATTTACAGCAATAGACCTCTGACTTTTTTTTTTTTTTTCTTTTTCTTTTTAACCAAGGTCTCGTAAGATTGCCTTGTAGACGACATCAGTTGACGTCAACACAAAAAGTTTTATTTTTGATGTGATATGACACGCAAAAGGACCACGTAAAGTTGTCCATGAGAAAAACAGTCTCCACTTTTGGTCTGCCACGTTAAGTGTCTGTCCCTGTTCTTTATTTCATACTCTTAACGGGAATTGGTCTTTTTTGAAATTAAAGAATCGTTTTTCACATGAATGAAATGGGAACGGTAAGAAAAAGGGGAAACTGAATTTTGGTGTCAGTAATCAGGGCTTGCATCGATTTATTCTGGAGAAACCGGATAATACGTATCAGTCTCTACATGGGGTAAAATAAAGTCCATCATTGTGATATATCATTAATGGTTTAGGCAGCCAAGAAAGTGCTCAGACATCCTTTTCTTTTAATTTACTTCTCTAAAATGGTCACTGCTCAGCTCCCTTTTGTCATACAGTAATGTGTCATACACCTAAACCTTCCTCCACAAATGCTCTATAGAATAGTGACAACTGCATCAAAATCCGTCCAGTGGTTCTCCATATTAGCCCGAACAAACAGACAGACGCCTCCCAGGGACTTTATTTTTATGTATATTTAAAATGTCCGTCATTCATAATTGTGGTAAAATGGAAGGGTGCTGAATACTTCTCTGGACACTGTGTATATTGGAGGGCTGTATCTGTACAATTAATCTTATTTAAGGGTATGATCTGGTGCTTTGGCTCCTTCCATTCTGGATCCGGGCTCTGTTCTAAGTAGACGCCAGAGTGGAATTAGACCCGTGACCGGCAGATGTGTATTGAGTGAGTAAAGGGATTCTGGGAATTCACTTAGTACTGGAGCGAGCCAAGAACTGTAGAGTGCGCTAACCCTTCACCAACCATGGCACAATTTAGCAAGCTATACAGGTTGCTAAATTTACATTTATTAAAATATTGGGCCTATTTACTAAGCCTTGAATGGAGATAAGGTGAAGCCTAACTGCTATGTCACAGGCTGTGTTTGAAAAATGACAGTTAGGAGCTGGTTGGCTGGTACTTTACCTCCATACACTTTATCTCTATCCAAGGCTTAGTAAATAGACCCCTAAATCCTGTATTACGAGAGGGACTAATAAAAGTGTGTGTGTGTGTATGTATATATATATATATAATTTGTACTTAGTTGGCATTATTGCACAGTACACAAACATTGCTTATTGCTCAGCTGTCTGCTGCAAACCTGATTGGTTGGTTCTGCAGACCCACATTCCCATGCAGCTCTCCTGACTCCCCCCCCGATACACTGTAATGTGCATTTTGTGGTGGTATGTGACAGACAGTATGGGCTCGTGCTGCTCCCCCATCCTTAGCAAGCTACATAAGCATCTGCTGTTTTGAGATCCGGAGTCATAGGTGGGTGGCAGAGGCGCCATGGCAGCAGGATATTAAGGTACATGCCACGTGGACTAAATCTCCCTCCATTCACTACTGTCTACAGGCTGAGGAGGAGCATAGGGTGACCGAGGCCGGCGATGAAGACACAGAAGAGACTGAGGACAGTGAAGACATTCAGGCCTCTCTGCAGGACGGGCTATTGGCCTCACGGATCAAGGAGGCTGCTCACAAACTACTGGAGGCGGTGGGGAAGTCTCTGGCACTCCTGCTGCTGGTGCTGGCAGGTAATCAGTCTGTCCTGCATGCCATGGGAAGCACTTAGGAGGAGATCTCCCAAAGCTTGGAGAGAGAGAGAGAAACCAGCGAATCAAGTTCTACCTGTCATTTTTCAAGCACAGCCTGTAAAATGACAGTTAGAAGCTGATTGGTTGGTACTTTATCTCTTTCCACTTTATCTCTCTCCAAGCTTTGATAAATCCCCCACTTACTATGATGCTTACATTCTTATTCATGGGAAGCAGGGCGCGTGTAGTCAGTTACATGTCAAATTCAATAGGTGCTCTTGGATATATTTTTGGGACTGGGCTAATGTTCGTGAGAATGCAGCTAGTCAGATCACTTGGGACGTAACTTTGGGGAAAGTACAATTAGCCGTGGGACTTTCCATGGGCGCTCCGCTCCCGGGTTAAGTGCCCGGAGCTATTCAATTATATTTTGCGGTAAGTCCTGCGGCTAATGCACAGTAAGGCATAGATTTAGGGTTAAGTGCCCGGAGCTATTCAATTACCGCACGTAGGGGGTGATTCAGCTGCCGTCAACTGTGCTATCGCAGCTGCTACCATGTTAGCAGCTGCGATAGCTCCATTATGGTAATGCAGCAGGAGGCGTCACCTGCATGCAGTACTTTATCCGAGCTGCGTCCAAGGGCGCAGCATCGGATAATCTGAGATCCCATCCCATGGTGTCACGCAAGCTGGCCGCCGCAGATACAGCAAACATGCCAGGATTGTCCGTCAGCCGACGGAGATCCTGGACGCTTCCCCCCCCGACACACCTCCAACGGCAGTCACACACCTCCGTTGCTGCCCCCTCTCCGCCCACAAACGGCAGCATCCGGTCAGTGATCACGCAGGACCCTTACTGCACATGCGTAGTACGGGTCCGGTGCCTGTGCAGATTCCCGACCATAAGCCCGCGACTAGCCCCGAAGGTACACTTAATGCAGATTTCCGTTCGCCACTTCTGAGGTGCAAACAGTAATCTGTGTTAAGTGCCCCCTCGGGGCATAACGCGGGCAGTAATTGAATAGCTCCAAGCTTTTAACGCAGGAGCTAGAACCCTGCAGTAAGTCCTGTGACTAATTGAATTACCCCCTTGTCTCGTGGCTTGGTGATTTCCTAAGGAATTGTGGACCTGAAGGCTGCAGCCGTTCTGTGTAATTGCCAGGCGCTCTGTAACGCTGATAAAAAGGTCCGGCATAGATACGGGGAGGTTCCATTGTGTAGTTACTGACAGCTGTGACCTGTGCAGTTACTATATATAGGCGCTACCACCTACGTATATACTGTGCATTTGCATGAAAGTCTGGCAGACTACCTCTGCCAGCCATACGGCCTATTGGGTGACTCTTCCAGCATTATTTATTCGTATTAAACTGCATTTAATATACTCCCCGAAAAAACTTTCACTATTTGTTCTCGTTTTACTCCGTCATACAGGTATCACCCTCCCTTCTGCCTTCTCAGCTGTCTACTACCTAGCCTTCGTGGGCCTCTGCACGTGGTGGGCATGCCACTTTCCCATCAGCTACGTGGGATTAAACACCCTCAGTGTCATGGTTGGCTTTTTTGCTGGCGGTCACGTGATCTGTCTGTACGGCTACCAAACCCCCTTCATTCAAAACCTCTTCCCACCGCAGGAGCTATGGGCAAGGTATGTGTCACGCGGTACCTACTGTATGTTCTGCGGTAGGTCTGCGCGTTATGTAGATCTAGGCGTAGATGGGCTGAAATGCTGCTTTTCAAAGCCGGTTTGCGGCAATAATATTAAATACATAATATGCAAGGTTTTGCATTTTTAGATTTCCATTTAAAATGTTTTATGCAAAACAGCGACACGGTGGTTTAATAAATATACCTCCTAGGAGTAAATTTCCTAAAGGTCAATTGAATTCGATTAAAAATCGATCAAACTCTTATCAACATCGATGTTATGTTTCAGGGACTTAATCGCACTTTTTCTATTACAAAATTTTTTTACATTGATTTCTAAAGGTGCGTACACACGTAACGAGTTTTTGAACGATAACGACATCGTCATAGTTAAATCGTTCAAAAAATCGTTCAGTTTCTGAGTTATAACGATGAACGAAAATCGTTAAAGCGCGCTCCCGTTTGTAGTTATCGTTCATTTAAGACTGTCCAACATAACGATTTTCATTAAGGGAAGGAACATTTTTCGTTCATCGTTCATTACACTTCAAAAAAAAGGGAAAATCTGACCGATAATCTGATAGATAATCGTTTGTTATAAAATTGTTACGTGTGTATGCACCTTATGTGTTAGTAAATGTGCTATTCAGACTCTGAAACACAACATCGATATTGATCGATTAAAATCAACCTTTAGTAAATTTACCCCTAGTGTCTTATACCTATTAACTGTATTAGATGTTTGTGCCTACAACACAGAGAGCACGATTCAGAGGGGCACGCTGTTGTGACCGCGGCTCTTGCCGCGGCATGGCTGCATTTGTGTTCTAATGCCACAGTTGATGGGATTTGTACAGAGACGCCTGCCTGCTGCGCTGCTAATCCGCCGCTGTGAGTATTAAGACGCATTTGGGCACACCATCGTCTGAACATGGCCCCCTGTGTCAGCGCAGCTACGTCTAAAGATGCAGTCGCTGACCGCGACATTCCTGCGTCTGGCTGGCAGAGACGCCCAGGGAAATGACCTCTCTGCGGCTCCCGGCGGTAGTCATCGAGACGCATGCGTAGTGAGAGTCGGACGATTGAGCAGAGTGGAAACATCGGCTGCTTGTGAATCAGGCCCGGAAGCTTGAATAATTGTATTTGCATTAGAAATCACATGGAATAACTTTGGTACCCTGTGAATAGCGCATTGTGTCAACAGCCAGCACCGTGTAAATCTCTCAGAAGTGCTTTTATTTAACAAAAAATGCATTTTATTGTATTTATAGAACGTTCTCCAGTAAATAGGAAAATATTTGTTGCTACAGTAATAACCTATATATTAATGAGTCCTTTACTCATCATGTGTTCAGTCTTTCGCAGTGTTATCGCAGATAATAAATACATTTGGAAAAGACATGCTATCATTAAACCTTTTCTGGCCTGACTGTGAATAATACGCTGGAATGCAAACCACGGACACGGCTGTCTTTTATCTTTTGAACTAATTTCTATTAAACTTTTTTTTTTTTCTTTTACAAGATTTCTAGTGTCGTCGTTCTCACGATTATTGAGGCTTGTAAACATTTTGCTTTTACACGCGAGCTCAACTTATTTAATATTACTAGGCTTTTATATTGTGTACAGGCAAAATATTTAGCAGTGCTGTACAATTGTAAAACTGTATTCATTCCTTGCCCTGGTGCATTTACTGTCTCCCTACCACGGATACACCGGTACGGACCATGGGCCTGGTTCCGAGACTTACGCTAACTAAAATCGCTTACACATCGCAGTTACTATAATACGCTAATGTCTTCCAAAGCACAGGGACGGCCACTGCTGTCTTCTCATATCCGTCCGACGGCTTACAACAGCGTAAATTTTGGTAACATCGACTCAGATCGGGCAGGCACACAGCTTGTAAGTCACTCCTGACCTGCCTCACACACACTGCCTGACACGCAGGGAGCTCTCATGCTGGGAAGGAGATCGCAATGGCTACTTTATGCACGCCCATGAAACGTAGTTGAAATGGTCCCGACACGCCTGCGTTTGCCTAGTCACCCCCCTGTTACCTCCCCCAAATGCTGACTTCCTGTCATCCACTTTGTGAGTGAATCCTCTGTGCGAGCATGTTCGTCATACAATCGCTGTGTTGGTGCAGTTTGCCAATCACACATGGGCAATGGCTAACAATCGCTCGGTCTGCGTAAGCAAAGCGTAAATCTCGGAATCGGGCACCATGAGTATTAGCAATAAGATGCATGTTATCTCCTTTCCCACTAGTCCTCCACTGAAATCTGATGTGTATCAGTGAATATGTCATAAATTATTGCCTGCTAATTGAATATAATGCCCAAGCTTTTATTATGATACTGTGCAAGTAAAATAATAGACTGATATTTATTCCACAGGGCGGGTTGTATCAAGCATTGGAAATTGTGGGCCTCTTTCAGTGATGGACGCAGTACTGATATTTATGCAGTTGAGCGATGTTTTGCTACTGCGCATGCATCACGCGGACCAATGCGCGTGATGCTGTTCGCAATTGCAGGGCCGGCTCGAGGCACGTTTGACCAGTGCGGTTGAACAGGGGAGCCACCCCATAGACTGCCCCACTGTTCCACCCGCGGGGCGAAGTGTCCCGCGGGCGGTCTGGAGGATGGGCACCTCCGCTGCAGCTGTGCTGACCCCGGAGAAGAGGAATGATCCATTCAGTGCAGGAAGGGCTGGGGGCAGCTACTGACTGAATGCTGGGCTCGTCCCCAGCCTGACGTTAAACTGGAGACGTGCCATACGGGCACGCCCCCAAATAATGCAATTTAGGGGGTGTGGTCTATGGTAATTAGGCCACACCCTACTTTCCGGTCACATGCTACGAAGCCTTGCGCAGGTAATGGGTGCCTAAGGCCGCGTTCTGCACAGGCCGCGACGCCTGAAGCCGGCCCTGCGCAACTGCATACGGGATCGTCAACACTAAGGGGTTTGCGGTACCTGGGTGTATCAGGGTGGAGCACAAAAAGGGTCCGTTTCATGAGCGTGTTATTGGAGTGTCGCTGGCGTGTCTGGGAACGCTGCGGCACTCTCGCAAATCTGTTGTTTCAGTGGCCATGTTTAGTTGGATTAGAGGAGAGTAGCTAGAGTAGGCCCTAGTCTACCGCAAATGTTTTTACAATCTCCATCGTAAATGCACAGACCACACAACCTGACAGTGGGCCTCTCAACGCTCGTACACTCCATCATACAGACCCGCACAAAGGGAAGGCTGAGATTAGCATTTGCATATTCCCACAACCGCTATTGCGAGAACATCTGCAACTACGGCTGAATTACCAGCCATCTCTGAATCAGGCCCTGTGCTAGATCAATGACCTTTAGTAGCTCACTGCTGGCTTTGGGCAACTTCTCCATTTTATCCCTTTCCAAATCTTGATACATCTCCCCCACAATCAATTCAGTCTAAGACAATGCCGCAAAATCACGTATGTTTGTTTGCAGCCCAATTGGGGTGCGTAAGAATATATACGCTACCTCGGGCTAACGTAAGAGTGGTATATGCTCGCACTAGATCATAGGCATCGCCTGCAGCTGAATCCACTCCATGGCCTAATCTGCAGTACAGTTCCCTCAGTGTATCTGTCCTGTATCAGCCCCAAGGAGCTCTGCATGTGCAGGCTGTGTTTTCCTGCACGTAGCTGGCAGTATAAGTGCTAGATTCCTGACACACCAGCACAGGATTGCTCTGTGGACACAGGGCACAGCGGTCACAGAATAAAGTTACTTATACGCCATTAGTCAAAGCAGGCAGCATAAGCGCACAGATCCCTGAGATTATAATCACGCGCTTGCATCCATTTGCCGTGTGCATGTCTGCTCACAGGGAGGCGTTTTATGGGGAGGTAAAGATGGGATGAGGCCCCTCTTAAAATGTTGCTATGGAGCCCTTTTTATTCCTAGTTGCAGCTCTGTAGACTTTTTAATCTGTTATTTTCCTTTTGTAGTCTAATCTGCATACAGACAGGGCTACAGTAGTTTATCTTTAGTTAGCTCCATGTGCTGTTCGTCTACTTACAGTACATATGTTCCTGTGCTGATATTATGTCACAGTCCCCTGTATGTCTGTCTGTTTTCTCTATTAATAACACACGTGCCTGGCTGCTGGTTCTGAGAGACTGCGTGTTGCAGACATTCCGATGACTGTTGTTTAAATGGTCCGAGTAATGCTGGCCCACACATTCAATAGATCCTGACAACCCTACGTTGGGTGCACTGATCACAAACAATGGTTAGGGAGTAGCTGAACTGGCGAATTGGCAGGATGCCCATAGATGAGGCCGCTGGCTACAGTATACAACCCTCCTAACAGAAGATGGAAAACCCCTTTTTAATGTTTTCTTCTTTATAAGCTCAGATCTCCTATATAATTCATTCAGTAGTTAACCAGAACGCAGTCAGTGTAGCTGCAACAATGTTCAGCTGCTTAGTCAATCTCATATATACATAGGATCTACATGTATGACCATTGTCCATATAGTTTCATGTAACATACACAACTTTTTCCATTCTACCCCTCGAACTGTGTGGCCATAGGCTCATCCTTGTATATACAGTGTAGACAAAAGTGATTGGACACTGACTGCAAATAGATTAACAAGAGTTTATTGACGTCAGTACTTTGCAGGTCCACCACGTGGATCCCCTTCTTGGCAAACTGTCCACAAGTCCCTGGACAGCAGCAGGCGCTATGTTTTGCCATTCCGCCATATGTACAGTGACCAACTCTGAGAATGAAGAAGGTCGAGTTGGCCTAGACTGCATCAGTCGCTCCAATTCTTCCCAGAGGTTCTCAATCAGGTTAAGATCTGGACTCTGAGCTGGCCAGTCAGTCCAGGTTACTGGATCTTCTGTATACCAGTCCAGCATCGCCCTGGAAACATTGGCATTGTCGTCCTGATAAAAACGTGTTTCCGTAGGACTGCAAGTGCATGGGCCTCACTACATTAGTGGCCATTTGGACCTAATGTGCATGGTATGCATTTCGCCTGCGTGGGGGTGTCCAATAACTTTTGTCTACATAGTGTATTAGATACAGCTGAACGAAATTTGATCCGTATTGATGGACAACTTGAGCGAGTTGGGACCAACATGTGGGTATTTTGGGTGGGTGTTAGTTTCGGTGGGCAGACACAACAGTACTCCGTAATAAGTGACATGTAAGCCAGTAATAGAAGAAGCACAAATGAGAAACTGATATGTTCCTAAATTTTAGCATCAAATTATTATACTGTATTATGCTACTTTGAGACATCACCTGAAATCCAGCAGTGGACTATTATGTCTAATGACAGCCTCCTACAGCTGCAGCGCTGCCAGAGATGGCGGGTAATATCGCCACGTGTGTGTGTGTGGCCTCACATCAATTCCGTGACTGTTAATAGTCTGATGGAAATCTATCCGATTAGTACTGGGTGTGTCTGAGCACATGATCAGGGGAAGACTCCTGTGATTACAGCTTTGCCAGCTCCAGTGCGTTCCAGCAGTCGGAGGAGGCGCAGACCTTTAATGGCTAAATTGGAAAGTGAGCAGCCTGCAGGCCTAGGTGTTCCCCTCTTCCACGAAATCACATTATTATATCATTACTCACGGGACCTCCATCTACATCTCCTTTCTCTTCTCACGTGTTGACATTGTGGTTTTCATAGATCTTTCATTTCATACTGTAGCCTTGAAGGGTACGTGGGCCTATCATAATAAGAGATAATTATACTGTTGACTCATTGGTGTCAGATAGGATTTCAACAAATCTTTCCGTTAAAGCTAAATTCATGACATTTTGAATAGGAGACCTTCAGTACGTTGACATTATGTTGACACTTGTGCGGCTCTAAAGTCAGTCTATATTATGTCATGTAAAGCTGTAAGGAGGCGTATTTAAAGAGACTGTAACCGAAAGGAATACATCTTTTTTTTTTTTTTTTTTCCTCTAAACTTTTTTATTTTTATGACTATTGAACAAAAACGTTACCATGTTCATACTCGCCCAACATATCAAGTGGAAACAAAAATAAAAGTTTGTACTCCATTCGCTGTGTCCATCCAGGTCTCAGTTTGCACCGCCTGAAACTGCGCTCTGCTCCCTCTTCCCCTTAGGGCTGTTTGAAACAAGCCAAGTGGGTGCCCCTCTCCCCTAAGCTTCCCATTGAGCTGAAGTTTTAAGTAGTTAGGGAAAGTGTAACGTGGCACAGAGCCGGGGACCCATTACAGAAAGTGCACTTATAGTCTTGTATCTTTTGTCATGCAAATAAACTTCAACCACAGCTTACCATTGACTAATGCAAACATCACACATGATTAAAACATATTAACATCCAGTGTACTGTCAGTCTTGGGGCCAAACCTGTACATATCTAGATATTTCTACTTCAGGGTGCATAGGGGGTCCACAGGATTGACCTTGGGGTATAGCTCGATCTGGATCCACGGGCACCACGCAGTTAAAGCTTTCACTGCTCCCAGGATGCACTTGGGTCCGTCCTCCTCTATACCCCGCCCCGGAGCCACAGGCACCTCAGTTTTAGTTGGTGCCCGGCCGGAGTCGGGTCACCCTGTTGCAGTGGGGCTGTTTTTAGCAGCCCCTAAGCTTTATTTTTGAAGATGGAAGATTTTATTATTTTTTTTTTTTTTACTCTTCAGAGCGGCAGCATCAGACTGTCCAGCTGGACGTCCACGCTGCCGCTCCAACAACCTCGCTGGCGCTGCGACGCCAGTACTGATCTGGGGATCGCAGCGGGACCCCGGAGTCAGTACTAGCGTGGCTCCGGGACCTCCCACTGACTGCTGCCGGGCTCACGGGGATTAAGGTAAGCCGCGAGCTGCGCTATCAGCGCTGCTCGCGGGGATTAATGCAGTCTCTAGCCGCCGGTCTCTGGGGACAGACCGGCGGCGCTAGTAGCGGCGGCGGGCTCCCCCTCATTAGGCATACCCTGCGCGTCCGCTGGACCACCAGGGAGTAATGGCTGGACGGAATCCAGCGTCCCTGGGGTTAAACACTAGCCAGGGGAGGCAGCCTTCCCTGGTTTAGCGGCTCCTCCCCTCAGCTCAGCGCGCCTTTTCTCACGTGTGCTGGCGTCACTGAGCTGCTCCTCCTGCGGCCACTCCTCCTCAGAGCTCTCTGGCGGCCATCTTCTCAAGGCTGTAACACAGACTCTCAGGCGGTGCGTGGACGGGTCCCCCTGTATACCTCTCCTCTGCAAAGGGACAGTGTATGCAGCGCCTATAGCCCTCCCAGACACTGAATCTGGGAGGTTGATTGTAGCGGAAGGTGCAGTCAGTCAAATCCTTACTGCATTGTATGTGACTATTGCTAGTGCTGCTGTCTGTGACTTCTTTTTAACTTACTGTCAGCTTGT
Source organism: Taudactylus pleione (assembly GCA_031769625.1). Taxonomy (NCBI): domain Eukaryota; kingdom Metazoa; phylum Chordata; class Amphibia; order Anura; family Myobatrachidae; genus Taudactylus; species Taudactylus pleione. Next base: position 210,413 of record JAUIMM010000429.1, on the reverse strand, counting down.
ACCTATCCCTTTCCTTTTCCATACGGCCTGACAGGTGTGTGGGGGAAGGGCTTTTTTCTGTGGACCTCGCTTGTATAATTTAAGTATTTGCGAGGTCAGTCACATACAGTTGTGTGCTGCACAGTTCCATATTGTGGGCTGTTTGTGTTGCATTCTGTGAGTGCGGGGGTGTTTTTCACCGTAATTCCTCTGGTGATACGTATTCATTGAGTATTTACTGTACCATGTCTGATGAGGAGACTGAGCACTCCGGGGCTCCTGTGTTGTTTTCCTGCAGAAGCTGTTCTGCTGGAGTTGATAGGGAGGATTTATTTCAGGATGGTCTGTGTGGGCGGTGCCATCTGGTACCTGGCCCCTCTATACCCCCTATATCGCAGGATCCTCCTTGGGCGATGTTTTCCCAGGTGCTGGTGTCTATTGTGGACCGTTTAGCGGTGCCGGCTGCAGTGCCTGTTAGGGCGTTGCCCCAGCCTAACATCCCCCATTCCCTGGGTATTCCGCATTTATTGCAGTCTTCCCCCCCGGGTCTCAGACTGTGGGTCCTTATGCGGGGTTGCCTGTGTATGTCCAGTCCCCCCCTGTGACTCGGCAGTCGGTGGTGCCTTTTCAGGGTTATCCTCAAGCAGCTCCTCCACCATGGGTGGATGTACTGTCCAGCTCTGTGCAGAGTCTGGCGGCCTCATCCTCTGTTTTTCAGTCTATGTTGCAGAGTGATTTGCCCCCTAAGGCCCCCTAAAGCGTAACGTAGTGAGTTCTCTAACAGCGCAGCTGTCGGACTCGGATGTGTCTTCGGATGATGGAGAAGTTCATGAGGACACTGACTCAGACGCCATGGCCCAGGAGATGGAGACTAAGATCTCCATTAATGTGCCGGCACTGGTTAGGGTGGTGCGCGCTATCCTTCATATAGAGGATGATGCACCGGCCCCGAAGTCTAAGTACCCTAACTTTAAAAAGGCTAAGATTACGTTGAGTGTCATTCCCAGTTGACGGATCATATGGCGGGGGCCTGGCAGTTGCCCAGTAAGAGATTCCAGCCACAAAAGAGGTTGGCATCTAATTATACTTTTCCTGAAGCGCATTGGAGGAAGTGGGAAACTCCACCGGCGGTGGATTCCCATGTCACCCGCTTGATTAAGAGCGCTACGCTCCCATTGCCGTCTATCTCCTCTTTGAAGGATTCCACAGACAGGAAGGTCGAGATCTGTTTGAAATCCATTTACTCCCTTTCGGGGGCGGTGGCGCCATTTACTCCCTTTCCATGGCCATCTCATGGGTGGCTAAGGCCATTGAGAGCTGGGCTAATGCTTTGGAGGATACTTTTCCAGAGGATGCTCCGGATATCCAAACAGCGTTAATTGGACAAATGAGGGATGCCGCTTCCTATGTCGGGGAAGCTTCGTTGGATGCTAGTCTGCTGACCTCTAGGGTTTCGGCTGCAGCGGTGTGAGCTCGTCGGTCCTTGTGGCTGAGGTCTTTGCGAGCAGATACGGGCTCTAAAAAGGGTCTGGAGGCATTGCCTTTTAATGGTGAGTTACTATTTGGTCCGGACTTGGACAAAATAGTGGATACCTTGGCTAAATCCAAGTCGGCCTTCCTTCCTTCGGGTTCAGCGCCGGCTAAGGTGAGGAGCTCTGCCTTTCGGTCCTTTCGGGTTCAGGGTAAGGCCAAGGGTCAGTCCTTCCCGAGACATTCAGCAACCAAATCCGCACCCAAGCCCAAGAAGCAGGCATGGAGTGCTCGGCGCCCTTCTTCCAAGCAGGAGAATAAACTTGCTGCCTGATGGGACGGGCCTTCCTCTGGGGGACCTCAGAGTGGGAGGCCGACTTCTCCAATTCGCCCAGTGCTGGCACAATACCACCACGGATACCTGGGTTCGAGAAGTAGTCTCTCAGGGGTACGCCCTGTCTTTTCGGCTCAGGCCGCCCCAACAGTTTTTTTGCACAAGTCCTTCGCTGGACAAGACCAAAGCTACTCAGATTCAGGTGGCTATAGAATCCTTGCTACAAGCAGGGGTCATTGTTCCTGTTCCGCAGTCTCAACGCGGGACGGGGTACTATTCTACTCTGTTTCTGGTACAGAAGCCCAATGGTTCTCATCGCCCTATCCTCAATTTGAAGTCTCTGAACAAATTCCTCAGAGTTCCCAAATTCAGGATGGAAACGTTACATTCCATCATTCTGGCGATGCAGCCAGGAGATTACATGGTTTCCCTGGACATCCAGGACACCTATCTCCATGTGCCCATAGCACCGGCACATCAGCGATATCTGAGATTTGCTATCCTGCAAAGTCATTACCAGTTTCGGGCGTTACCTTTCGGCCTTTCCACGGCTCCGAGGGTGTTCACCAAGGTGATGGCAGTTATGGCTGCCCACCTTCGGGACCAGGGTATACGGCTGCTACCGTACCTGGATGATCTTCTACTGCTGGCAAGCTCCCCGGAGATACTTCTTCGGCATCTGCACCTGAACATTGCTTGTCTTCAAGCACACGGGTGGTTAATAAATTGGATGAAGTCATCTCTGATCCCATCACAACAGATGGTCCATCTGGGAGCCCTTCTGGATTCTCGTCAACAAAGGTTTTTCTTGACTCCGGAAAAGGTGTCCTCCCTGCAACTGAGGATACACAGTTGTCTGAGCAGTCGCAGGGTGTCGGTTCATTCGGCAATGAGAGTCCTAGGGTCCATGGTGTTGGCATTCGACATGGTGGAATTTGCCCAGTTCCATTCCAGGCCCCTGCAGGGACAGATTCTTTCGGAGTGGAACGGGTTACCTCACCGGATCCGATCCCAGATGCTGGTCTTGTCCCCGGAAGGGCGGAGGAAGCAGTCCATCCCATAAACGTTCTGAAGCTGCGGGCCGTGTACAAAGCTCTGCTGTCCTCAGGCACCGCTCTTCACGGAAGGGCGGTTCAGGTGCGATCCGACGACGCCACCACGGTGGCGTACATCAATCACCAGGGAGGAACTCGCAGTCGAGCGGCGATGTTGGAGGTGTCTCGGATCCTGGCTTGGGCGGAGTGCCACCTTCCAGCAATTTTGGCAGTCTTCATTCCGGGAGTCCTCAATTGGGAGGCAGACTTCCTCAGCCCACGACGTGCATCCCGGGAAATGGTCGCTCCACCCAGAGGTGTTTCAACTTCTCGTGGACAGATGGGGACTGCCGGAGTTGGACCTGATGGCCTCCCGTCACAACTACAAGTTGCCCGTTTACGGCTCAAGGACAAGGGACACAGGCGCAAGTCTGGTGGACGCACTGTCGGTGAAGTGGATATTTCACCTAGCGTACCTGTTTCCTCCGATCTCTCTGCTGCCTCGGGTACTAAGAAAGATCAAGCAGGACGGAGGCAGGTTTCTGCTGGTGGCTCCAGCGTGGCCCAGACGTCCTTGGTACTCCGATCTCAGTAGCTTGTCCATCGACGTGCCGTACCTTCTACCTCAGCGTCGGGACCTGCTGTATCAGGGGTCCTGCCTTAACCTGGATCTGGGTCGACTGTATTTGACAGCGTGGCTCTTAAGACAGCCGTCTTAAGGTCCCGTGGATTTTCAAGCTCTGTCATCAGTACCATGCTCAGGGAGCATAAACCTGCCTCCGCTCGGATTTACCACAGGGTGTGGCACACTTGCTTTCAGTGGTGTGAGTCCAGAAACTTTGATCCTCAGGTGTTCAGGGTTTCTAGGATTTTGGTGTGACACTGCCTGATGTTCACACCTTTTTCCAGGGTGTTCTTAGAATCCAGCCTCGAGTGGCTCCGTGGGACTTGGCGGTGGTTCTTCGGGTCCTGCAGGGACCTCCTTTTGAGCTTCTTGAGTCGGTTGACCTCAAGTGGTTAACACTTAAGACTGTTTTTCTACTTCAGGGTCCATAGGGTATCCACAGGATACCTTGGGTATAGGTGTGACGTCAGTCGCAGGGCACCAAAGAGTTAAGCTTTCAGCCTCCCAGGATGCACTAGGTCCCCCTCCTATACCCCGCCCCCGAGCCAAGGCACCTCAGTTTAGTTTGGTGCCCGGCCGGAGTCGGGTGCACCTGTTGGAGTGGGGGCTAGAAGAGCCCCTGAAGCTTATTCTTCATGCAGCTGTGGCTGCACAACTGGATGAACAGCATGGACAGTCAGTCCTGACGTCCATGCTGTCTTCCCTACACCCCGCCGGTACCAGAACGCCGGTACTGATCCGGGGATGCTGGTGGGCGTCTGGGGTCACAGCTAGCGGTGACCCCAGATGCTCCGGACCATGGCCGGATTCAAGGGGGACAGAGGTAAGCAGCGGGGTCCCGCGGTGGGGCCCCGCTGATCACATGGTCCTAAGTCCCCAGGCAGGGGGCTCCCTGGGGACTGGCTGCAGCGTGGAGCCAGGCGACCAACCTGCGCTTCCACTACCCCCTGGGACAGCGGACCGCAGCAGAGCGGTAGCGCTGCGGCGTCCCAGGGGTTAAATGCATGCCAGGGGAGCGCGCCTTCCCTGTCTCACAGCCGGCGCCTCCCCCGCTGCACACAGCCCTCTCTGCATGCTGCCGACTGGTCCTGTGGCAGCGCTCCTCCCCCAGGCCAGCCTCCTCTCTGCTCCTCGGCGGCCATCTTCTCCAGAACGCATGGTGAACGCTGCTGGAAGCGCTGGAAGGAAGCATCGTGGTCTGGGTCCCCCCGCATACCTCTCCTCCGCTGTGGTCAGGTCTGTGTATGCAACGCTGTGTCCTACCAGGCCCTGTGTCTGTGTAGTTTAGTGATCAGCGCTGTTAGTGCAGGAATTGTTATTTTTCTGCATTGTATGTGACTGTGCTAGCGCTGCTGCCTGTAATCTTTTCTTCTCTAAACTGTCAGCTTTATTACTGTCCCTGTTCTTTCTGCTAAAGCCCTTGCGGTGCGGTGCTGCAGGGTGGTCTCTCGCCTATTTAATACTTAATTGGTGAGAGAGGTCACATACGTGGTGCCATCATGTCTGAAAGTGATTTTCCCCTCCGGCTACAGTGTACCACGTGCAAAGTACCGTTAGCGGAGGGGGAGGGTAGCGCGGAGGGCCTTTGCCGGCAGTGTTTGTCCATGGCGCGGCCTATTACGGTTACAGCACCGGTACAGGAGCCGCCCTGGGCTTGTTTCGCTCAGGCGTTAACAGCTTTAGTGGGCCAGTTAGCTCCGCAGCCCGCGTTTACTCCGATGGGTTTGTCCCAGCAGTCTGTGGTGTCGTCACCCATGCAGGGGTTCCCACGACAATTGGTGGTACCCCACAGTCTCCCTATTTCCCCGCTCCCGGGTTCTCAGGAGCCAGCGTGGGTTAACTCCCTGACGAGTTCTGTACAGCACTTGTCGGATGTGTTGCAAGGGGAGTCTGTGATGCGGTCTCATAAAAGGCCGGTGGCGTCTCTGTCCGCTCCTTATGAGGATGACGAAGGGACGTCTGATGATGGGGAGATTCTAGATCCTTACGATCAGGAACCTCTCCATACTAAGGACGCTGATGCTAAGTCCAAAGTATATATTCCTGGACTTATTCGGGCGGTCCGCACAGCCTTGGTGATTGAGGACGAAGTTCCCCCAGCGGCTAAATCTAAGTATGCCTTTTTCAAAGATGTGAAGGGCGATGCCACAGTCTTTCCTCTTTCGGGTCAGTTGGTGGACCATTTAGAGGAGGCGTGGAAACAACCTGGCAAAAGATACCAGCCGCAGAGACGCCTGGCGGTGGCTTATCCGTTCGCGGATAATTATTTTGCGAAGTGGGAATCCCCTCCACAGGTGGATTCTCACGTGACCCGTCTTGTCCGTAGTGCCACATTGCCGATGCCATCCATGTCCTCCCTTAAGGATGCTACGGACCGCAAGGTAGAAATCTGCCTGAAGTCCACTTATTCCCTTGCAGGGGGGGCAGCACGGCCGGCTATGGCCATTTGCTGGGTTGCCAGAGCGATGGAGCGCTGGGCGGATTCATTAGAGGCTTCTTTTGAATCCGACTGTCCGGCCGATCAGGCGGAGTTGATTGGCAATCTCCGTGATTCGGCCACCTACATCAACGAGGCGGCTCTAGACATTAGTACTCTGGTGTCTAGAATTTCTTCAGCAGCGGTAGCTGCTCGTCGCACCTTGTGGCTGCGATCCTGGAAGGCGGACGCAGATTCCAAGAAAGGTCTGGAAGCGTTGCCGTTTACCGGAGAAGTTCTCTTCGGTCCGGATCTGGATAAGATTGTGGCCACGCTGGCGGCAGCCAAATCTGCTTGTCTCCCGTCGGCCGCTGCTCCTTCTGGTTCGGGACCATCGTCCTTTCGGTCATCTAGGGCCCAGGGCAGGCCCAAACCACAGTCGTTTCCTCGACAGGCTGGCCCTAAGAAATCGGTCAAGCCCCGGAAGCAGGCATGGAGTACCAGACGTCCGGCCCCCAAGCCAGATGACAAGCCTGCGGCCTGACGGTCCGGGCCTCCCTTTGGGGGATCCCAGGGTGGGAGGCCGCCTGCTACAGTTCGCCCAGTGTTGGTCGACCACTACGACAGACACTTGGGTTCTGGAGGTGGTTTCCCACGGATACGCCCTCTCCTTCCGGCACAGACCCCCGGCTCGCTTCTTCACCACGGGTCTCCCATCAGACCGGAACAAGGCTACGGAGCTGCGGAAGGTATTGCACACTATGCTCCAGGCTGGAGTTATAGTGGCGGTTCCATTCTCCCAGAGGGGCCAGGGTTTCTATTCAAATCTATTTTTGGTACAGAAACCCAATGGGTCATATTGTCCGATTCTCAACCTCAAAGCACTCAACAAGTCTTTGCGGGTCCCGAAATTTCGGATGGAGACCCTACGGTCCATCATTCTGGCGCTGGAACCTGGGGACTACTTGGTGTCATTGGACATACAGGACGCTTACCTGCATGTCCCTATTCTTTGGCGCCATCAACAGTTCCTCAGGTTTGCAATCAGCAGCGACCACTTCCAGTTTCGGGCGTTACCTTTTGGCCTGGCAACAGCACCACGTGTTTTCACCAAGGTGATGGCGGTCATGGCGGCTTCTCTGCGGCTGCAGGGAGTCCGCATGTTGCCGTATTTGGACGACCTGTTATTGGTGGCAGGATCTCCAGAGCTCCTGTTACGCCACTTGGACCTGACCATTGCACTGCTGCAACGGCACGGCTGGCTAATCAACTGGCAGAAGTCCACTCTAATCCCGTCTCGGAGGATTCTGCATCTTGGAGCCTTATTGGACTCGGGACAGCAAAGGATCTTCGTGACGGAGGACAAGATCTCTGCTTTACAGTCAAGGGTGCACAGTTGTCTGCACAGCCGCCGGGTGTCCTTACACTCGGCGATGAGGTTACTGGGCTCCATGGTGTCGGTGTTCGACATGGTGGAATACGCCCAGTTTCACTCCAGACCTCTGCAGCACCTGATCCTGTCCAAGTGGAACGGGCTGACTCAGTCTCTGAAGTCCCAGACGATTGTGCTCACCCAGGAGGTTCGCCTGTCCCTTACGTGGTGGTTACAGACGACCCACCTCAACAAGGGACGTCCGTTCTGGGTTCCAAATTGGGTCCTGTTGACAACGGACGCCAGTCTTCGGGGCTGGGGAGCAGTTTCGGGTCCACACTTGTTCCAGGGCAGGTGGACGCCGACAGAAGCGGAGCTTCCAATAAATATCTTGGAACTCCGTGCGGTCTTCAATGCTCTCCAGCAGGCACAGCGGTTTCTCCAGGGTCGCCCGGTGCAGGTCCAGTCGGACAACGCTACCACCGTGGCCTACATAAACAGGCAAGGAGGAACTCGCAGTTGGGCGGCTCTCGTAGAGGTCTCTCGGATCCTGGTTTGGGCGGAGCGCAATCTTCCGGCCATATCAGCGGTCTTCATCCCGGGAGTGCTCAATTGGGAGGCGGACTTTCTAAGTCGCCAGGACGTTCATCCGGGGGAATGGTCCCTGCACCCGGACGTTTTTCAACTACTGGTGGACAGGTGGGGTCTTCCAGAAATCGACCTCATGGCGTCCCGGCACAACAACAAGTTGCCGGTGTACGGGTCTCGCACAAGAGACGAAGGGGCGTCTCTGGTGGATGCTCTGTCCGTCCGGTGGACGTTCCGGTTCGCATACCTGTTCCCTCCGGTCTCCCTTCTTCCACGGGTAATCCGGAAATTCAAACAGGAAGGAGGGACGCTCCTGTTGATAGCTCCCGCGTGGCCCAGACGGCACTGGTTCTCAGACCTTCAGGGTCTGTCCGTGGACATTCCTCTGCGGTTGCCGCTACGACCGGACCTTCTGTCTCAGGGTCCTTGCCTTCACCCGGACCTGACTCGGCTGTCTTTGACGGCGTGGCTGTTGAGACGGCCATGCTGAGGTCCCGGGGGTTTTCCAGCTCTGTGGTGCGGACCATGTTACGAGCTCGGAAACCGTCTTCCGCGAGGATATACCATCGCGTGTGGCATACGTTCTTCCAGTGGTGTCGACCGAGAGGTTATGCACCGCGGGAGTTTCGTCTGTCTCGGATTCTCGCCTTCCTGCAAGCGGGACTAGATCATGGGCTTCGCCTTGCTTCTTTGAAGGTACAGGTTTCGGCCCTATCTGTCTGGTTTCACCGTAGGATTGCTACAATCCCGGATGTGCGCACCTTTATGCAGGGTGTTCTCCGCATTCAGCCGCCCTTTGTTCCACCTGTGGCGCCTTGGGATTTGGCTGTGGTCCTGAGGGCTCTCCAAGGACCGCCGTTTGAACCACTGGGCTCAGTGGATCTTAAATGGCTAACAGCTAAGACTGTTTTCCTTCTGGCCATTGCTTCGGCCAGACGTGTTTCTGAGTTAGGGGCTCTTTCTTGTAGACCCCCTTTCTTGGTTTTTTATGGGAACAGGGCAGTGCTCCGCACTCGGCCCGAGTTTCTTCCCAAAGTTGTTTCCCAGTTTCATATTAACGAGGAAATAGTTGTTCCGGCCTTTAACTCACCGGGTCTTTCCGTGGGTGAGGCCTCTTTGGATGTTGTGCGGGCCTTAAGGACTTATGTTGACCGCACTTCTTCGTTTAGGAAGTCGGACGCTTTGTTTGTCCTCTTTGGCTTCCGTAAAAAGGGTTGGCCTGCTTCAAAGCAAACTTTGGCAGCCTGGATCCGTATGGCTATTTCTGAAGCTTATCTTCATGAAGGCCTACCGGTCCCTCCTTCTCTGAAGGCTCATTCCACTAGGTCTGTGGGTCCTTCGTAGGCAGCTCGACGTGGTGCCTCGGCAGTTCAGATCTGCAAGGCTGCTACGTGGTCTTCTGTCCATACCTTCGTGAGGTATTACAGGTTTGACACCTTCGCCTCTCAGGATGCTTCCTTCGGGCGGCGGATTCTCCTTTCTGCACAGGAGCGTCCCCACCCTTAAAGGATACTGCTTTGGGACATCCCCAAGGTATCCTGTGGATACCCTATGGACCCTGAAGTAGAAAATATGAGATATGGTAAGAACTTACCCTTGTTATCTCTATTTCTACGAAGTCCATAGGGTTCCACAGGACTCCCGCCCTGTCGCACCTGTGCTGCAGATGGGCTTTGCTCTGGTCACCGGTTTTCCGTCTCCCTCTGGTGAGAATGTGATTCTTGTATGTGTCCAGATCTTTGTTCTCTCTCTTCCTTCTCCTCCTCCGGCCTATGGCTTGGTAACTAACTGAGGTGCCTTGGCCCGGGGGCGGGGTATAGGAGGGGGACCTAGTGCATCCTGGGAGGCTGAAAGCTTAACTCTTTGGTGCCCTGCGACTGACGTCACACCTATACCCAAGGTATCCTGTGGAACCCTATGGACTTCGTAGAAATAGAGATAACAAGGGTAAGTTCTTACCATATCTCATATTTTCTCCTGGCTATTGCTTCAGCCAGGAGGGTGTCTGAGTTGGGGGCGCTTTCCTGTAGTCCCCCCTTCTTAATTTTTCACCAGGACAGAGCGGTGCTTCGCACTCGTCATGAGTTATTGCCTAAAGTTGTCTCTAAGTTCCACATCAATCAGGAACTTGTGGTGCCAGCTTTTCAGTCTCCTGATCTTACAGCTGGTGAGGCTTCGTTGGACGTTGTCCGTGCTCTCAGAATTTATGTGGACCGGACTGCTTCTGTTAGAAAGTCCGATTCTTTGTTTGTCCTCTTTGGTTTTCACAGGAGGGGTTGGCCTGCCAACAAACAAACTGTTGCCCGTTGGCTTTGTTCGGTTATTCGTGAGGCTTATATACAGGAAGGTTTACCTGTCCCCGCCTCTGTTAAGGCTCATTCCACTCGGTCTGTGGGTCCTTCTTGGGCTGCTAGACGTGGTGCCTCCGCTGTTCAGCTGTGCAAGGCAGCCACTTGGTCTTCCATTCAGACGTTTTTGAGGTTTTATGCGTTTGACACCTTCGCCTCTCAGGATGCATCCTTTGGGCGCAGGATTCTCCTTTCTGCACAGGAGCGTCCCCGCCCTTAGTTGAACTGCTTTGGGACATCCCCAAGGTCAACCCTGTGGACCCCCTATGGACCCTGAAGTAGAAAACAAGAGATATGGTAAGAACTTACCTTTATCTGTTTCTACGAAGTCCATAGGGTCCACAGGGCGCCCGCCCTGACGCACCTGGCTTCAAATGGGCTGTGTGGCTGGTCACCGGTTTTTCCGTCTCCCATTTCTGTGAGTATGGTTTCTTGTGTGTTCCAGTCTTCCTTTTCTCTGTTTAGTCTCCTCCTCAGGCCTTGGCTGCTTACCAACTGAGGTGCCTGTGGCTCGGGGGCGGGGTATAGAGGACAACCCTGTGGACCCTATGGACTTCGTAGAAACAGAGATAACAAAGGTGGTAAGTTCTTACCATATCTCTTGTTTTTACCCGTCCCAAACTCAGGGACATTTAAAAGGAGAGAACACAAGATTTGTGTTCAAAATTTGGGACATTGGGTATGTGTTCCATGTGAATGACAGTGCGGATAATTTAGCCACATATAGAACAAGTAGCTGGATCACTTCTGGCATAAATGAGAACTGAGAGTGACTGCGGACTGAATGCTGGCTATAACCCTCTAATTGCACTCGCCAGCCAACCGAGATAAGGATTCTGATCAACCTACATCAAATCGTTGCTGTTATTGCAGTCCCTTGAGGACACCTACTGTTATATCAGGCCAATAGCACGATGCCGGCTGCCTGTATCGTGCCTTTAGAAGAAGGTGCATGGATATATTTGGAGATCACTATAGAAACCTTCTTCATTACACAGTAGTACATGAGAGAGCGGTAATATATAGGGCTATAACAACACACCTTCCAACATTCTAAAATACCAAAAAAGTCAAATGACACCAATTTTTGGGTATATATTTTATTTAATTTTTTTTTTGTGTGTATTTTTTGCGATCACTTCACCATTTTTATTTTGACTTGGTGATCTCTGTGTTACGGAATGGAGATTGCTCAAAGCAGCCTGTAGGCGTTTAACTGGTCCCAGTTTGTATGCTGGGAGGAGGCTGCTGGCTACCGCTGGGAGGAGGCTGCTGGCTACCGCTGGGAGGAGGCTGCTGGCTACCGCTGGGAGGAGGCTGCTGGCTACCGCTGGGAGGAGGCTGCTGGCTACCGCTGGGAGGAGGCTGCTGGCTACCGCTGGGAGGAGGCTGCTGGCTACCGCTGAGAGGAGGCTATTGGCCCCCGCTGGGAGAAGGCTGTTTGTATAGTCCTGGATTATTTTGATTTTATTGTAGAGCAAAATACTTGTTTCAAACAGAGTTTTGTGAGCTGGAAGTGTTGGATAAATAAAGAGTTGACAGCAAATATATTAACAGAAATACAAATTATCGATTTTATTATAGATAACTGAAAACCGCTTATTACAGGAAGTAAGCAGAAATTATAACTTAATAATGATGAATAGAAATGGGAAAGTTATACGCATGGTGGGATGCGAGCGCTAACGAGCTATGCGTCGATTTACGTTCAAAATTATCGCGCATTAGACTACAGTGAGGAAAGGAAGCCATGGGGTAAATGTAATGGGGAAATAAATCGGTCGGCATAATGCATCCTGTTTTTGGGCTGTGATGGTTATCCCACAATGTGAATAATGCAGTGTACTAAATTGGCGGTGATGACATTGAAATGCCAAAATAAGAAATTATACATTAGATAAAACAAAGAGTAAATATACCCCCTGCAAGTTTGTACAAAAGTGCTGGTTTTTAGAAGTGGAGATGTTACCCATAGCAACCAAACAGATTCTAGCTATTATCTTCTAGAAAGTGCTAGATGGAAAGTAGAATCTGGTTGCTATGGGCAACAGCTCCGCTTCTAAAAACCCGCACTTTATTATTGTTGTTGTTATTAATATTATTATCGTTTATATAGCGCCACAAGTGTTCCGCAGCGCCTTACAAAGTACATAGACAGTGACCAGTGACATACAGTACAATACAATACAATACAGGACCAGGACATGAATACTATATATTGCTACATTAGTGACTATATCACCCACATAAGCAACAGAGCATAAGCACCAAGTGTTAGGTGCCCTAGTGGTGAGTAAGAAGTAGGTGAAAATAAAGTAAGGAGAAGCACAAGAGGGTAGAGGGCCCTGCTCGTAAGGGCTTACATTCTAGTAAATATTCCCCTTTGAGTAGGAGTGCTGTTGTGGTGTTTTGCTCACTCCTGCGAGTTCCAAATGAGGACAACGTCGGATTATATATATATATAATATTTATTTAGATTTCTCTTTTTTCGCTTAAATACCATGAGTGGCAGTACCCACGTAAAATGTAACCATTAAGATGGCAGATTGATCTGACATACAAGCAGCCATAGATGTGACAGTTGTAAAAGGGCTGACCCTGAGTTTGCAATTTTGCATTCAATTGCTGTGAAAGAATCAGACATTTTTTGGACCTTTTTAAAGCTGGGTACACACTGACAGATCTATTGGCTGGTCAATTGATCGGCCAATATATCTGGTGCCCACCGGTCAGTGTGCACCAGCGATATGTCGGTGCAGTTGCGCAGGGGAAGGGTGGGGCGGACCCGCCCCCGACCCTCCCCATGGCCAACGGGACCCGCGGCTGCCTGGAAGATGGTCTTTCAGTGTATATGAACGACCATCATTTACAGGTATATCTGCTAGGTGTGTACCCACGTTAAGACTGCTATGTTTTTAGTACATAACTGCCTTTTGTTGGTGTGCTTATGACTATAATACTGACGGTGTCTGCCATTCTTTTTTTGTTCTCAACCCCCCCGAGATCTAAAATGTTTGCTCTCCCTTCTTTTGTTGTATGTATTGGTTTTACAGTGATACACCATGCCGCTACTGATTAGTGAAGTGTTTTGCCACGGTAACATTGAGTTTACGATGTAGGTAAAGTATTTTACAGGGGGGGTGGGGGGGTGTCTCTCCCTTCCTTACAGTAGTCTGTCATGAAGGTTTGCCCTAAAGCAAAAGAATGCAAAGAGAGTCAACTTTTATTAGATTTCAAACCATGACTTTGTTAATTTATATATCCTGCAAAAGGATCATATAAAATCAGAGTGAAAACCATCCAGTTGTCACACAGTGGAGTAATGTATAGCATAACACTTCCTTATAGTAACACGCTGCAGAAGAATGATCATGCCAGTTACTCAGGGGCCTGAGGGCACATTTATGTAAACGTGCGCTGAGATACTGGCTGGATTGTGCAGTTACAAACATGTGGAAATGTTTCCATGCCATGATTCAAGCTGAAATATTTGACATTTCTTTTGCTGGTTTTCAAGTAATCTGGTAGCGACACTTCCCAGAATCCTGCGACTCAATTTAATGGGAATGACTGACTGGAAATGAAGACATGGCATGTTTGAGTGGCGTAACGAGGAGAGAATGGAGTGTTTGCCAGGGCACTTAGGGGGCTATTCCTGAAAGTTTGGAGAGAGCTAAAAGTACCAATCAAGCTGCTCCTAACTTCACTTTACAGGTTGTGTTTGAAAAATGACAGGAGCTAATTAGTTGGTTATCTCTCACAATTGTATCTCTCCCCAAAGCTTTCATGTCTTGAATGCGAACTCAACCCCCACCACCTGAAGGCTTTATTTTTTGTAATAGGAATCTTCTTTTATCTTAAGGGATCCCCAACAACAAACTGTAAAGTATAAAGTAATTAGAAACAAAAGATGAAATATAGTTTCATTAATACATCCAAATATTAACCCCCTTCTGGTCAATACTTTGTTAAACCAACTTTGGCAAAATACTTTTATCCATATAGTGTATTAGGACGCCTGACCATTAAACCAACAGGGACTGTAATGACATTATATTCAAATACATATACTTTAATATGGAGTTGGTCGCCCTTTTGCAGCTATAACAGCTTCCACTCTTGGAAGGCTTTCCACAAGATTTTGGAGTGTTTCTGTGGGAATTTGTGCCCAGTCATTCTGTAGAGCATGTATGAGATCAGGCACTGATGTTGGATGAGAAGGCCTGGCTCGCAATCTCCGTTCCAGTTCATCCCAAAGATGCTCGATGGGGTTGAGGTCAGGGTTCTGTGCAGATCAGTCAAGTTCTTCCACACCAAACTCCTCAAACCATGTCTTTATAGTGCTTGCTTTGTACACTGGGGTACAGTCATGTTGGAATAGAAAAGGGCCTTCCCCAAACTGTTGCCACAAAGTTGGAAGCATAGCATTGTCCAAAATGACTTGGTATGCTGAAGCATTAGGATTGCCCTTCAATGGCAATGGCCCAAACCCTGAAAAACAGCCCCATACCATTATCCCTCCTCCACCAACTTCACAGTTGGCACAATGCAGTCAGGCAATTAATGTTCTAACGACATCCGCCAAACCCAGACTCGCCCATCTGACTGCCGAACAGAGAAGCATGATTCCTCACTCCACAGAACACGTTTCCACTGCTCCACAGTCCAGTGTCAGTGTGCTTGACACCACTCCATCCAACGCTTGGCATTGGACTTGGTGATGTGAGGCTTGTATGCAGGTGCTCGGCCATGGAATCCCATTCCACTAAGCTCCCACCGCACAGTGTTTGTGCTTACAGTAATGCCAGGGGAAGTTTGGAATCAGCAGAGCGCTGGCGGCTTTTACGCACCATGGGGGAGATGTTTTATAAGCGGCACGTTAAGTGCCACTATAAAGCTTCCTGCTAGAGACCACAGCGCATCAGCCTAGATCTGAGCATGCGCGGGATCTCGCAAGTATCGTGAGATCCCGTGTGCAGCCCTGGAGCCGGCAGCCACCGCAGCAGGTGTACACACTTGCCAATGCCAGGAGTTCTAAAATGTAAGGGTACATTAACACCCTTTTTTTTTGCCCGCTGTTTATCACATTAGCGAATGTTGAAAAAATAAGACAGATCAATGGTGCTATCGTGACCTATTGTGCGCCTATGCACACTTAGCTCTGAGCAAGATTGTGGACAGGCTGGTGGTGGGTAATGATTACCAGGACATGGACTTGTTAGAGGGGCTCGTGTCAGTTGTTAAAGGGGACAAATTTGCCACTTTGCAGTGGCCACCATAGTATTTTTTTGCAGGTGACACGCCTACCAGATATGTCCACGCTCCCCTAGTATCACCTGGGCTTACTGCATGTCTGGACGGCCCTGGCCCCCGAGATTGCGTAATTTAATACTACGCACCCCTATGCAACGACATATGGCGGGTATCGGCCGTAATGGAATTGACCCCTTAAGTCTGTACCATTACTTTGTGTCACTAAAATGCAACTAAAGTTGTGTTTGGTTGTCATGTGTTTGTTGAGGATGTGCTGGGAAAATAGTCTATGATGAGACACATTGGCGCGGCTTAGTCTGTGGCATGCTAAATGGGGCTATTTGGCACGATCTGAGGATAGGTGTATGGGGACACCGCTGTATAGGGCACTACTACTTGCGGTAGCCCTGCAGAGAAGTTGTTTGCTAAACTATGGTCTTGATAAAAGCCAGCCAGGATTTGGTGCTTTACGTGAGTTTAAGTTGTGGCCAATAGAGTACGATGATATAATAACAATACGATCCCCACCACCACCCGATCTCTTACTAGATGTAGGAGACTCTGCAATAGGAAAGCGCCGTATTTATTTGAGAAGGATAAATAAGAATACTGCAGAGCTGTTAAACAATTGCTGATATGCTGGCCATGGTGACATGCCAGCCACACACGCTATACAACCTGTCTATAGTCACTGCCTTGTACAGTATGTGTTCATCAATCAATGTGTCATTGCAGGATTTTTGGTCTGAGTGACATCATTGTTTACCCCAACTGCACGGGCAGCATTGATGACCTCATTCTGAACCAGAGCCACGATTGGCCGGTGTACGTGAATCCGGGGATCTTACTACTACTGTACTACGCGCTCATCTCACTGCTCAAGATGAAGAATAACCGCACAGTAAGGGTGAGTGGAGAGATGGACATGGGCGATTATTGTGTTCTGAGCTGTGATTCATGGCCACCTCACATTTCTCCTCTCTCAGATGGAAGGCGAGGGATGTGACACCAAGAAAGCTGCGCGAGAAAGCCTGGAGTTAGCAGATGCCGAGTCGTGGTCGAAAGAACGATACAACGAGGAGACAAAGGCGAGTTTTATCTTTATCAGAGTGTGAGATCGTAAAGTATGAGGGTTAATGACTAAATTGCTAATATTTTATGTTCCGTAATTATGTTTGCGGTTAAAGGCGTTTCCAACTCATAATGGGGATTTTATGCAATTGCCACTTCTCTACATGAATACTACAGCGGTGGGCATCCGTCGCCCTCTCTTTGCACAATGCAGTACTTGCAGCAGGACTGCAAGGACTGTCTGGAAGCCTCTGGGCGTGCCTGGGGGCAGCCTTGATTTCAGCCACTGCTTCCTACCTGGATGCTTCCGAAAACCTTCCTGCCTAGGTACCGACTCAACGGTGCAAGTACATTTAGCAGGACATCTGCATTGAACAAGTCACTTTAGTCCAATCCAGGGTTGCATAAAATTGGATTTTTTTTTTTTTTTTAAATTTTTTTGATTTATTTGATTTAAATAATTTTTTTTTTAATTTAAATAGGATTTTTAAAAAAAATATTTTTTTTTTCTTTAAAGTAAACGTTTTACATTTTTAAACGTTTATTTAAAAAAAAAAGAGTAAATAAAAAATCCTATTTAAATCAAATAAATCCATTTTTGATTTTTTTTTTTTTCTAAAAATCCAATTTTATGCAACACTGGTCCAATCCATGCTTTGGTTGTTTAAATGGGATGGGTAAGGGATGTCGGCGTTCAGGATACCGGGGGTCAGAATACCGACGCCGGCATCCCGACAGGGTTAGGATACCGACACCTGTCGAAAGGTATCCTAGCCCTCCCCCTTTCCCTACCCTGAACCTAACCTCCCCCCTAGTGCCTGAACTTAATCTCCCCCTCCCCGCAACCTAAACCTAACCCCTAGTGCCTAACATTAACCCTCCCCCTAACCCCGTTACTTTGTGGATTCCGGCGGACGAGATTCCAGCGGTTGGGATGCTGGCTCCGCCATTCTGAGCAGTCGGGATGTTGACTGCATCCCGTTTAAATTTACTCCACTGCTATATCATTGGCAAAGCCTATTTACGCACAATTTTATTTAGTAAAGATGTGTTTTATCCATCTTATTTTAGTTTGTATTGCTTGGTTCACTTACTCTGTTCTATAACAATAGAAAATTTGTCATCATTGATCCATGTTGGAGACGGAATACACTTCTATACATTATATTGGTAGTGTAAATGAGCCTAGATGCAACTTGTATGTTATTTATTAATTTTATCACTCATATCCTTGTCTTTTGTTCAACAGCCTATGTTACCGAAGACCAGCAACACGGCAATGGCTGATCAGCAGGACTGCACTGTCCATGTCATCCAACCAGGTTCCAGCCAGCTCCTTGGTATGAGGTGTTTGTTATGCGCGCACACACACACACACACACACACACACACACACACACACACACACACACACACACACACGGCAGGTTTGAGATGAAGTGATAAACCATCACTTGTTCATCTGTAGGCCACATGATCTGTTATAGTGGCCCTCATACACCCTCACACAGACCACTTACCCAGTTGTGACATTGATGCTTCCAGCCAAGGGTTAAAAGATATGTCCACAATTTAGTGGTCAAAATACAGGACGTTTTTTGCAATTTGTGATCTATAAAGTCAGTTCACTTCCCTATTATTGGGCCACAGAATCCAGAAGGTTGAGGCCCATTAGCAATCAGTCACCGGTTTCTCAGTAGCTCAAGTATGACAATAGCCCTTCATAGAGGAGGTCCCAGAATTATATTCTGGATAAAAGTGTACGGTAAAAACTCCAACAAACTAAGTTTTATGATTAAGTTGGGCTTGTTTGAGAAACTAAATATCTGCTTAATGTCTTGGCTTGTTTTGTTCCAGGTTTATGGTTTGCCTTGTTGGGTTTTACTGTATGTCTCATTCCCACCTTTCAGTCTTCTCCTTGACTTTGCTTAATGTGTGGCATAAACTTCGCTGAGGAGGATGAATGGGTCTTCTCCTCCTCATATATGAAGGCATGAGCCCCACGCATCCTCCACATCGATGGGGGTGAAGAAAAAAAATCAAATGACCATCTCCCTACTGGTCCTGCTTGTTCATAAATGAACAGAAATGATTATGTCGCCCGCATGCATGAGGACATCCCTTTTAGATCACAGGTTCTTAAACTCTGTCCTAAAGACCCCAAACAGTGCATGTTTTCCAGATCTCCTCACAGAATCACAAGTGAAATAATTAGCTCCACCTGTGAATCTTTTAAAATGTGTCAATGAGTAATGACTACACCTGTGTACCGGTCAGGGAACCTGGAAAATGTGAACTGTGTGGGGTCCTGAGGACCGAGTTTGAGAACCACTGCTTTAGATTAAAGAAAAAAAAATAATGAAATATATAGGGTATCTCCTTAACGGGTTGGGTATGAAATCCCGGCTGTCAGGATGCCGCTGGTCAGAATACCGACAGCGGCATCCCAACAGCCAGAATACCGACACCCATAGGAATGAACGGTAAGTGTTTTCCTAACCCCTACCCTAACCCTCCCTCCCCGGTCACTAACCCTAACCTCCCCCCCTAGTGCCTAACCCCTACCCTAACCCTCCCTCCCGGTGCCTAACCCTAACCTCTCCCCTAGTGCCTAACCCCTAACCCTCCCTCCCGGTGCCTACCCCTAACCTCCCCCCCCTATTGCCTAACCCTCCCTCCTGGTGCCTAACCCTAACCTCCCCCCTAGTGCCTAACCTCTAACCTCCCCCTAACACCCCGATACTTACCTTCAGGATGCCGACGGACGGGATACTGGTGCCGGGATCCCGACCTGTTGGGATTTCGGCGCCGGTATTTAGACAGTCTGCATCCCGCAGTGGCAACCTTGTTTGAAAGGGAAGAGTCCCCTCTTTCTAGCTATGTGCCCTTATAGATATCATTGCCTGGTGATCAGGTAAAAACCCCTACACTAAATTATAAAATGAAGAGGAGCTAACAATTTCCTCCATATATGTGTATTTGCATATGTATGTGTGATATATATAAAATATCATCTAATCAAATGCAAAAAAACGGCACTCCCTGTCTGGAAAACACTGACCTTGCTTTGGTGCCCTTCCTGTGGGAAACAGAGTGTGTTCTCTGTGATAAATGCATAAGGTGAAGAAAGCGGCGCACTCAGGACTTCCAATGATGTAAAGAATAAAACGCTTAGGCCAAGCTGTGAGCCAACGTTTCAATCTTCTTTATTGGACCCCTGAGGAAAATCCCCAATAAAGGATATTGAAACGCCGGCTCACAGCTTAGTCTAAGCGTTTTATTCTTTACATCATCGGAAGTCCTGAGAGTGCCGCTTTCTTTTATATATATATATATATTTATATATATGTGTGTGTACACTATATGAACCTTAGTTTAAATAAGGTGGTTTATAACAGGAAATAGTAACAATTTGGGACATGAACTTATAGAAATTCGCCGTTAAACACTCTCAAATTAACAGCGTGATTATATTTTCCAATATAATTCCAGCATTTAATTGAAGTAGCAAGGCCCTTAATCCATAAGGGTAACTGGCTTGGCAATGTTGTAGCTAGCGTTCCAGTATATACCCGCACATATACATAGATTTGTATCTCATTTTGCGATGAGAGGTCCACAAATAGCAGAATGTCTTGCACCTTTCAAATCCGTCCTCCTTTTGTGTGGGAGAAGCTGAAAGCTGTTTCTTGTACGCGGATTGAGGCTGGATGAGCCGAGCTCCGATCGAGTGCGAGTCTGAGATACGACTTTATCACAGGCCAATGGCTCGAGTGTATTGTTTGTAAAAAAAAAAAATGCTTATTACAGAATATACAATCTTAAATAAAGTTCACATGGTGTGTGTGCATGTACACAACGTTTTATAATTATTAATATTAGTAGTGTTGTCAATTGGTTTGATTGGCTCTGCTTCTTTTTTACGTTCTATAATAACCCCCTACACTGCAGATAAGTAATGTGTCCTAGGAATGGGGAAATAACTCCCCCAACTTGGCTTCCAAAAATGTAAGTGCACACAAATATCAGAGAAGTGGGTCCCCTTTCATCCAGCACTACAGAAAAATGTGCTCTTCCATAGGTGACGGGAGGGCACATTGTATATAATGTGTACACACACTGTAACATAGAAGGCTTGCTTGTCAGTCCTCTTATTTAACAGCCTCTAGTACATAGAACACAGGATGTTTTTAGCATTTTCCGATACAATAGCAGTTTTTCTATTCTTTGTTTTTTTTCTTTTGTGACATGCCAATGATAACATAGACTAATGGATAAGGCTAGAAGCAGTATATAAAGAGACCGTTTTATCTCCTAAGTTATTTACAGCTATTAGTTAATTTATATTGTCAACCTGTTGGAAGAGACTAGTGTAATTACCGATACATTGGGACATGCAGATATATCCTGGCACACTTGGGAATCTCTGATGCAGTCTATTGTAACTCCACTGCCTGCATGACATAAGACCCCACGCGTTTTGCTGCTACTCTGTACGCGCTGTCTTGTAGGAAGTGTATCATTGTTCCGGTAGAAACAACCCCTGAATGGCTGCTCATTTGCAGCCATATGGTATTTTTCTCCTTTAACGTAAAGTATCTTATGCCTTATACATTTAATTTGCTGTACTATGTGTTACAACATTTCCGTTTATGTACAGTGGTAAAACATGGATATCCTCTCTTCCTCTCATGGGGGTAAATATGCTAAAGTTTGATTTTATGAATCAATAAAATCGAATTTAAATCGAACTGCAAAATCCCTTAACAAATCCCTCATTTACTAAATTCGATTTTGCATTCGATTTATTTATTTTCAAATCGAATTCGATTTTTTTTTTAATTTTTAAGAAGGAATTTTGCGTTCAGTTTATGAAATCCCTTCCAAAATCGAACCTCAAATCCCCATTAAAATCGAATACAAAATAGAATGCAAAATCAAACTCAACTTCCTCATTACTTCCTATTGGGCCAAATGTATCACATGCACGGTAAATAGCAGGGGGAAAATTGGAAACACTTGTGCACACTCTAGAAAAGTGAGTGATTTATAATTTCTTCATAAATATAATATGCTATGCTCATCATATATACATATATATGTACATTTATATGGATATATATACTATATGTGTATATATAATATATTTTTTTAAAACCTTTTCGCCTGGCTATGTCGGCTGAACCCCACCATGGGGTGGGCCTGTATGCACCTTAGCTATGGGGTCCCAAAGAGCTAGTTACGCCCCTGATACCGCAGGTAGGTGCGCAGCATAGCATTGAGCAGCCATTATTCATACAGCCAGACTGCCCCACATGCTTTTGGGAACTTTTAAAGGCCTCACAATCAAGCTCCAGCCAACAGAATGGTGTATAGAAGCTCAAATCCGCTGTCTCTCCTTATTGTATTAATTTGGGGATTTGAAGTTCGATTTTAAGTTCGATTTATGGACCTGATTCAGACCTGCTCGCTAAATGCGTATGCAAAAGGCAGGTGATCGCACAGCAAGGCATTAGCACGCCCACTATGTCTTGGCGTGCGATCGCGCTGTGTATGCAGACGCCCACCAGTCTGTCTTAAGACGCCCACTTGCGCACGTCATGTCCAGGATGTGTATGCAACCATCGGTAACATCAAATCACATCGGATGCGATCGCAGCACTTGTGGTTGACCATACCCTGTTGCAAGCACTGCGAATGAATACTACCAAGTGACGTGTACAATGACGTTGCCTTTTAACTATGCACGCCTCTGAAACGGCGTTAAGACACTCAGGCACGCCTGTGTTCACACCTCCACTGCCCCGTTTCTAGCGGCCAGTCCCTAACACCACCCACAAACTGCTTCTCCTGTCATCTGATGGGCTGTCTATGCGCAGTATGCGAACGCATCCTGATCGCTCGCACTGGTTCGCGCACGCGCATTGCGATGCGGACGCATGCGCAGAATGCAAACAATTGTCTGGCTGTGTGCAAAAGCATCCTAGCGAGCGGGTCTGAATCAGGTCCCCTGTTCGATTTGCAAATCGAATGTTAGTAAATAAAGGGATCCTATATTCGACTATGGGAAAACATCGATGTTTCGCGTATATATTCGATTTTGAGTGAAATTCAGTTTTCTGTTCGATTTGCCATTCCTTTTTGGCTTTAGTAAATCTCCAATATCAAAATTGAATGGCAAATTTGATCAGAATCCAAAATCGATCTTTAGTAAATATACCCCATGCTGCCCCTCTGACACCAGTCACTGGCAGAGAATCAGCCCCTGTACACACCTCTTATCCAGTGATAACGGTCTGAGGGCCTGATTCAGAGGCGCTCGCAAAAAGCGAGCGCTCGCTCTGAATCAGGGCGGGCGCTGTTTTTTTTTAGTTGCGGCCTCTTGGCCGCTCGCATAGCTGTGGGTTACCACCCACAGCTTATGCGAGCGGCCAGGATGATGGTTGCGATGGTCAAGACCATCGCGACCATCGGGCTTGCGACGAGACCCTTGTTTGTGAAGCCACCCCCCTGCCACGCCTACAACACGGGGCAAGCTGTCGATCAACATCGACAGCCGCCCCTTTTGTAGTGAGCCACGGAGCGAGTGCTTTTTGCGCTCGCTCCGGGGCTCGCGCACGCTCACTGGGCCACCATCGACCCGCTTGCGAGCGGGTCTGAATCAGGCCCTAAGTGTAGAGATTTGGGTTGTGTGTATTTCACAAGTGAGGTCTGCAGAGATCATCCGCTAACGTGCCTGCATTCCATCACTGCTTGTCCAGCACCTGGTACAACTGGCTCAGCAAGTCCATTGTGTTCCAGTGCTGATCATCATTTACTCCCATAAATTACCGGATTTTCATTCCAACCAATCAACTAGTTGGCTGGTTGGATGTAAGTTGGTCTAGTGTGTGGCCAGCTTTAGTCCATTGCATTGCCACTAAGATGCACATATGAGTTAAAATGATGCTTGGCACAAGACAAGTCGCAAGGGACCTCGAGCACCTATAAAGGCTGTTTGACGCAACTGCAGCAATAGTGAAAAAAAAAATATATATATATATACTTCCATGTCCGGGGGTCTCCACGGCTCCTGGTGGCCTTCCCTCCATCTTAGCACCGGCTACAGGGGGGCATACACTTACATTGGGGGGGGGTGTGTTACACACACACACTAATGCGCACAACCACACTCACTCATACGCTCAAGCACATTGACAATACTCACCCTGCTGCAGAATACCAGGCTCCCAGTGCTGGAGGGTGAGATGGTAGGTGAGCAATTAAGGTCTAATTAAGCTAATTGAAAACTTCCAATTGCTTAATTAGTCCCCTGGCGGATGTCGCCGAGGTCCCAGAGCAAGTCCCGCTGACTTTTCCAACAATTTTAGGAAATATCAGACATGCTCTGGAGGTGCGGGGGAAAAAACCTCCCGGCGCTGAAGAACTGAAAAACCTTACACCTAATGGAACAGGAAAAACCCTGCAGGGGAGGGATTTCTGCTATTCTCCCACCTTATTGTAATTAGTCTTTTAGCTTTTCTTTATGCACATGTCATAATGGAGCCTCCTGGGGCTTTGAATTTCTTTGTGTTAATCATCTCGTGGTAGATCACCAATCTGCCCAGCAGCGTCTAGTGGGCTACAAGTTGTAGTATTAATTCTCCCATCCAGTTTTCCTCCCTGGTTTTGAATAGAAAGTGATTTATAGATCACAGGATGTTGGCTGGAGTTGTGGTAACAATCTGCTCCCTTTCCAAACTGTGTACACATGTAAATCTCTCTTCACGTTTTCCACCTTGATGACTTTGGAAGTCCCTCTGTTTTTCAGGCATGTATTTACATCATCAGGCAGGGATATTTCTATTTAATTACCAGGGATACTAGACTACATAATTGAAAATAAATTAAATTTGTAAATATGTTTATTAAAAAAAAAAAAGTGAGATCCTCCAGGCACAAAAGAAGAATGGACAGATAGTATATATAGAATTTTATCTTGTGTGCTGACCAATGAAGATGCATGTAATCCATCATATCACCTAGAATATCAGTTTGTATGTTATAGAAATGTGTTCTATAACAATAACTTACATATGAGTTCCTATACCTTAATAGAACTTGAGATCTTCGAGGCCTGTGCATAAGGACAGTAAGGGAAAGGGCAGAAGTCCAACATGGCTTGGACACAGTTGAGCAATGTATTTTTGCCACTGTGTATGCATCAAAGCTGCACTGCGCACGAGTGGCGGTGGATTAGCAATGGCAGTCGCAGAGAAGATTTAATCGCAGAGTAAGTGACAGATAGTCGGTGTTTGGGGGGAGGTGAGGCATGTCAGGACCATTTTATGGGCATGTTTTAGTAAGTCTCTGTAAATTTCGCAAAGTTCTCAGGAGCAGAGGCCCCGACGTCTTAGGAGAGCAGCTCTGCCTGAGACAGCAAATGCTTACTCAGAAATTTGATGTTCCCGCTTTTGTTCGTGAGTGGCGGATGTCAGACGCTGAACGTGGGAATCTCAAGAGGGTGTCTGAGACATTAGCAGCCTTAACGAGCGGCCAGGATGATGGTCGCGATATGGTAAGGTCTCGTCTGCCGCAAGCCCCAGAGAGCTTTCTGCTCTAATAGAGCCGGAAGCTCTCCCACTGACATCATTGGTGATGTCAGTGGGGCCGCCCACGAATGGCAAGCGTTTGCTTGGGAACGCCTCTGTTTGTGAAACCACCCCCCCCCCTCCCCGCCACGCCTGCAAAACGAATTTCTCTCCCGCTCCGGGGCTTGCGCAGTGCGGTCGCTGCGCGTGCGCAAAGCAAAACATTGACCTGCTTGCGAGCGCTCAGGCGCTTGTGAGTGGGTCTGAATGAGACCCTAGGTCCCGGGTCCCAAGTGCAGCACATCAGAGGGCATTGCAGAAAGGGATACTGTGGCCAGTAGGTGAATGCTCAGATGTCATGATTAAGATTTACGGGTACGTTTATTAATTTAGGACAATAGGGCTGATTGTCATTTACCTGGGATATCATCAGAATCTGTCATTACGATGATATCAATATTGGCCTACAACGGTAATGCTGTATACACACGGTCAGATTTGGTTAAAGATCTGAACGATAACTATATAAAAATCATTCAATCGTTCATATCTTTGACATGTTGAGCATGCATCGACCAATGGTGCGCGTTCCTTTATGTCGGATAACGATATCTGACATCGACTGTGTTTGCAATAAGATTTGGACGATTTCATTAATTTTAATACTGTCAGAAATCGTTCATCATTCACAAAATCGTTCAAATTGCTGATGAAATCGTTCAATTCGTTCATCGTTGATCTAGCAAGTCTGACCGTGTATATGCACCATATTAGTTAGCTTAGCAATATGCTGGGCCTGTCTCGGCATGCCTGACCCAGCTAGCTGGTTCCCGTATGTGCATTGGAGCTGGAAAGCCCAAATGAAGAAATAGTAACAAATAAAAATGAGTTACAACTGTACCACTGCTTACATTTTTTCACGGAGAAGCTATTGTTAGCGAAACCTGGCAAATAATGTATTGCCACCAGCAGGACCTACCGCCGGTGACAGCAGTGTGTTTTTGCTTTTTGCCCTATAACAAATAGACCTGTTAGTGGATTATTGCTGGCAAATGCTGCTGGATAACGATATTGAGCTATTTACTGTCTTTCAACAGAAAGTCAACCTGAGACCTCAAAGGAGCAGTCTGCTCTTCACCTACTGGGACATGTCATCTTGAACCAGAGCTATATATGCGCTCTCATTGCCATGATGGTAAGTCTGAATGTTTTCTTTTTTTACAGTACTATTCCACTTCGGCGATCTCGTCTGTGAAGGGCTTCAATATATACTTATGGGCCTGCTCAGGCAGCCATTTTGTGGGCTGACTGGAAGTTCATTATAATGTAGCCTGTCGCTCACTAGAAACTAGCGATGTTGCTGAGCTATGAAGCACAAAATGGCTGCCTCTGCTTTCTGTACATCTCTGGTACACTTTAAATGCTCTTCTACCTCATTTTGCACTAATAAAGGGAATAATAAGCAACTGATTGCTGAAAGAAAATCGCAGTACAGATGTGTTCATAGTCATACAGCCACTGACACTTGAACATAGTATGTCGCACACAGAATAAATGCATGCTGCATGTCATTTTAATCAGCAGAAGCTGCTAGTGCCTCCTATTCGCATCACTTTGCAAATAAGACTCATTTGAAGGTAAAAAGTCGCAAGAAAATAGACTGCACTACAGAATTGCATGGCGCTCATGCGTGTTTTTTTTTTACAGCGACTTGTAGCTCACGGAGGTAAGATGTATGTGGACACATCTGTATATACCATAGTGAATCTCCCTATGTCTCTCTCGGACTAGATTATGCTCCATATACTGAACAGAGTGGGTCTGGTAATGTTTATGGAATGGTATAACTGCTTGTGTGCTGGACTTGGAACTTAGGGGTCTATTTACTAAGCAGTGTTAGGAGACAGAGTGAAAAGTGATAAGGTGCCAGCCAATCAGCTCCTAACTGCCATTTTTCAAACACAGCCTGTGAGATGGCAGTTGGGAGCTGATTGGCTGGCACCTTATCACTTTCTTATCACTTTTCACTTTGTCTCTTAACATTGCTTAGTAAATAGACCCCTAAAGCTGTTTTAAAACCTACAGCAGCATCTGAATCCTCAGCATTTTAGGCCAGAAGAATTGTACCATAAAGAAAACTATAAAACAATCATTTGCTTTTATTGTCCGCTTTGTATTTTTGGTCTATCAGAGTCAACTTGCTACAAAATGGTGTCCAAGACCGTTCCCCACTTTTTCTTGCTATTCTCCCAGTTTGCTCCTTGTACAAAATTCCTGCAACATCGCCGCGAGTAGCGCAAATTGGCGTTTCTAACTGGATTGTGCGTTTCTCGGAGTGTACATTATCACGAAGTGTGCGAGTTTTGTGAAATGAACTTGCATTCTTATACTTGCATCTCATTGAATTCCCCTTATGGTTAAGTTGCACGCTTTACCATCCTGACAAAAGCAGTATATTAATGTTTCCTTTGCAAATTTACTGTTAGAACTTTATGACTTCAGTGTCTCCATAGCATTAAGTTTGAGGCTTATTTGACTTAATAGATGCCAAATTTCCCAGGCAGTAGCCCAATGGAGGCAAGGTGTGAAGGAGCTCTGCACATGATTCTGTAATGGAAATGACAGTGTAAGGTTATGTAAGGAACAGTCATACACTTCCTCTGATGCGTTTGGCAGGATCTGTGCAGTGCTGGCCTGTAACACCTGCCTGTTGGAAAACAAGCGTTACGTTACTGTGTGACATTATCTCATTACAGTGCCCTCTTCTCTTTTATTCTCATCAGTGAGTTTTTCCCTGAGGTTTTTAAACATTGAAAAAGTAATATGCAGTTTGAATTAAATGCTTTAAAGGTGTTAGGCACTAGATTGCAGGCCCTGAATTAAAGATGTGTTTAAAATGTAGCAAAAATCTATTAATACAAGTTAATCCCATTATAAAACTCTATCGTGTAATACCTACAAAAAACTGTGGTAAAAGTTTATGCACCATAGCAGGACTTGCACCCCTATGTATTAATAATCGTGGAACTACCGATATTATTAAGTATCCGTTTCGTGGTGGATATTTGAATTTTTGTCCCCACTATGTACTAAGGGAAACTAGCACGGGCAGTGGATGCGATAACCTCTCTGCCTGCGTGAAGTTTTTCACTTTTCTGAAAGCCGCCTTCTCCGTGGGAAGCTGACACTGCCTACGTGCACAGTGTCAGCCTTCGACGCGGGCCAGAGGCTGCAGGAGAGAGATCGGAAGATGTCTCCTGCTTGTAATTCTCCATAGGCTTAAAGCGGTTTACACCGTCTGAAGGGTGTGTAAACTAAAGCTGGGTACACACTGGAGCGATGGCCATTTGTTCCGACCTTGAACGTGGATTCACTAGCGACTGCAGGAGCGCGCAATCGCTGTTAAACACTGAGCGATGTAGGCTAATCGAAACGGCAAATCGGCTCAACACTGCTCCAGTGTGTACTGGGGTCAGATTGTAGTCCCCACTGATAATAATGGAGATTGCGATCTGCTGTGGTGTCACAAGGGGGGTGTGGGCTGCACCCAGGTGTCACCCGTCGAGGGGTGACCCCAAAGTGCCGACTCCTCAGTGACAGAAGCCGGGTGCTGCACTGTAGCCGGGACTTTGAAACAGGCTTGTCTCCCGGATTCCCAGAGTGACTTGAACTACCACTACCCGCAAAACCACAACCCCCTGTCCCGCGAGGCAACCCTCCCTTTTTGCCAGGGCGCGGCTTCGCCTTGCCCCTACCTCATGGAGGGACGCCACTGGTGCACTTATTCGGAGATTTCTGTGAAGTCTCCTGCATTAGGCTTTTAGTACATAGCCACAAAGTATTAAATTATGCAGAAGCTGCAGTTTCTACATAATTTTATGAATAAAAAAAGCTTGAGAAGTTGTTTCGGGGACTTACCGATGTATCTGTTTTTCTGGGATTCTGTCATTTGGCTTTACTGCCAAGCAATCTGATCTGCGCAATTTGTCTGGATCTATAAAATGTAGGGATACTTGTTAAAAAATGAAGGTCAACACTTGAGTAAAGGAGGGAAGCAATGCATATTGAAAGTAAGCGGTTCTACATAAGTGCGGTATTCTATGTTAATTATCTTAATGTTTGGTTGGCCTATTCGTGTGAGGTTTCGGCAGTGTTGGCTGTCACATGGTTGGCCGGAGTCACAATGACAAAAACTGACGAACTTTCTAATATCCCATTAGGAACAGTGTCTATAATAAATAACAAATTAGGGGCAATGGCGGGTGAAAGTACCTACCCCTTAGCTGTCACGTCCATACATTGCTTTAACATCTAGATGGATCTAGGGTCTGATTCACACTTGGGAATAGAGAGAGATATCTCTCTCAACTGTGAACCTGAACAAACCATGTTGCAATGCAAGGGGTGTAAATACATACATTTTTTTTTTTACATGACTGGTAAATACTGGCTGCTTTTGCATGTAGCCCACAAATACTGCACAGCTTTATTATTACTCTACAATTTAGATGTCAGTTTGGACTACTCCCTCCCAAATCTAAATCTCTCTGCACATTTTACATCTGCCCCACCTGCAGTGCAGCATGGTTTCACCAAGATGATCAGTTGAGAGAGATATCTCACTCTATTCCCAACTCTGATGGTGGGTACACACTACACGATATGCTCCCTGAGCGATATCGTGTAGTGCTGTCCCCGGCAGGCTGTGCTCAATGTCGTTCATGACATTGAGTACAGCCGCTGAACGATATCATTAATGAGATCGTCAGGTTGGCCTGCATGTCAGCCCGATGAACGATAACAACGAACGACCCGCGGGAACGCGCGTCGTCGTTATCGTTCATCTTTTTGGGGTTAAAAATGGACGATAAAGTGGACGACTGAACGATAACGATATCGTTATGGTTCAGTTGTCCACTTTATCGCCCAGTGTGTACGCACCTTTACTCAGGCCCCTAGTCCACATATCCATGAGCAGAACAGAAGAAGGGGTATGGTCAGGTGGCGAAGCACCTAGATTGCACCTAGATATAGTATTGCACCTAGATCTAGTAATGAGCTACATAGAACACTAGTAGTGATATACTGAGCGTGGGGAATATGGTAATATAGTGCGTCATTCTGAGTTGTTTGCTATTGCTGCCGCAGCTGCAATTTGATAACTTTTTGTTTTTCCAGCTGAGGAAGTGCAAAAATATATGCTAATGAAACAGCCGCCGAGCTTTATATTGAGGCACCCACCGGAACCATCGCAGCTGTTCAAGGCTGCGTATGAGTGCGCAGTTGCGGACGCAGATCCGGGAAACATTGACGCCCCGAATGAGTCTATAGTCACTTAGAATGGGCGATGTAATTGAGACACCTGAGCCATATGCGTACGGGATCGCAGATGATGGATTTCATGCACTTTTGAAACACCTTAGTTTATGTCCGACACTCCCCGTTGCCTCCCCAAACGCTCCCTGTCTGTCAATCACAATGTAAATAAAGACTTGCAGTAATGTAACTTGAAGCATGCGCAGTGGCAAAAAAAAATCGCTCGTTTTGCGAAAACATCGTCATTGCGTACAACCCTGAATTAGGCCCATAGTCTGATCACTCGGTAACTTCTTCCCATTCCTAACAGCAGGTGACAACATGTTTTGGTGAACCCAAGTTAGAAGCCTACAGACATGAAAGGTTGTTTCTCTTGGTGAAGAGATGTTGGAGCTCTGGCATGGCTTGCGGGGTGTGTTTAGTTGGGATCCATCCACTCGTTCCTTATACAGCCAGATAAATGTCAAGTACAGAGCCAGGGTGATCTATTCTGCCAGTGGGAGTGTAATGTTCATGGTAGACGGCCACCATCCACAGGGCATGAGGACATATGCAGGGCTGGAAGCCAAATTCCTTAGCCGTCACTCTCAACCCAGTTGTGGGAGGTCCTGGAAAGTTTCTTTGGACAGTGTTTGTGACCACCTTGAATGGGATTTCCGGAAGAACAAACCCCCCATATAGTAGAAATCCAGCCACCTTTAGACTGTGTCATCATGTAGCGGCCCATTGCTTATCAGGACGCTATGGGACTTATTTAATAACAGTGAGATGAGCACGCACAGGATAAAGCACAACTATAACCTGTATCGCACTTTTGGGCACATTGCTGCATGCAGGTTTCCTCTGATTTAAATAATGAATGGAACACGTGTAAAGTTTAAAAAAAAATAAAAAAGAAGAAATTGTTTGTTTATAGGGCCTAGAGCCTTAAGGTGTCTTCTATTATAATATCTGAATGTATATTACACTTTTGGAGGTTATATAAATTATATTTGTATTCTGTGATATACAGTGGTTTTTATAATACACAAGTGTGAGTGCTGAAGTCACTTAGCACAGTGTACAGGGGCAGAACTATGGGAGACAATGGAGGCACCTGCCGCCGGGCTCCAGCTCTGTAGGGGGCACCTCCTCCATTGTCCACAACATATTCACCCCACTTAGGGCTGTTACTAGGTGCTCAGAGTGTACAGTCATGGCCGCCCAATACATGGCACCTGAGAAGCCACCATACACTAGTGGAGAGCTCCATGTCAGACCATCAGCTGCTGCCTACATTTATCTATAGCCTGTCTGTGCGCAAATTGCTACATAACAGTGTCAACGGCTGTGAGGGGGGTGAGGGGGGGGCACCAAATTACAACTTGCCTCCGGGCGTCAGGGATGAATTTACACCACTGACAGTGTATACAGATGTGTACTCTCCATGAGAATTTACAGACTCTATGATCACCTTTGTGTATTATATGTCTTTGATTTATTGATGGGGACTTAACATTGTGTACTGTTAAATATTTATTTCTCTAGGTGTCTGGTTCTTGCGTCTAACTGGCACATGTTGCCATTACAGGCATTTAAATCAACACCAATATTGTCCGTATTTCCCATTATTACAGTAGGCAAATCTTGCTTCGTTTTGCTTGCTATTGGTTAACTGGTTATATATAGAGTGTTTTACAGCCATGCAGCTAGTTCTATATTCACCTATGTATGTACATGTCTGCATTACCTTATGTTCAGGTATGAATATTCATGAGCATTAATCAGAGTGAACAAGCTCATATTCTGGGCGGAGAATGCTCCGAGGTCTGCGACCTTTTGGAACTGTAGGAAATCTGCCAGAACTCTGATCATATGAAATTATCGTCACATGATCGGTATCACACACCAACAACTAGTTTAAAAAGAGCTTAAGACGACATTGCTGGAAGAACCGAACAGAGAGAGAGAGGGGTCACCTTGTTATTGCCTATTGTCTTGCTGTGCATTTATAACTGTTGCTAAGTGCCAGCTTTTGGAAGCCAGTGCCGTTTGTGAGCGTTCTGGCCTTGGGATTTAAAAGCCTAATAATATTAAAAGCAAAACCTGGTGCGATATACCCCATAAGCTCTTCAGAGCGTAATAATAATATTGTTCGTCTTTTGAAAACTACAAAGCAGTTTCTATTTAACACGTGAGCAAAAATTCAATTTGCACTAACACACAGATTATGTCCGATTCCCATCACTCTCACATTATTTAATGTATTAATAACTTTACAGGGCTCATTAGATCCAAGGAAAACAGAACAGTTGTCCCTCAAGGACCTATATAAATCTTCTAATGTTATCGTAAAGTTCTACAAGTGCTCTGTGGATTCTCAGTTCTGTTTACAATTGTTATTTAATTGTCCACTTAGCTGTATTTATGAAGTCCGTGGTAGTGGATAATAAAGAAAAGTAGATTAATTTAACAGTGCTATAAATATACTGTATTGTGAACAGTCGTCACCGCGGGGGGGCAATTTAGAGGCGCATCACTAATATGTGTTTCCCGAACCTCACCCCTTACATCCATTGCACAGCAGCTGGCAGATGTGATGGGGACCAGCTTGCTTGTTGGCAGCATTCCCTAGAGGAGTAGAGGCAGCGAGACACTGAACTTCACGTGTACAATTGCCTTGGAGAGAGTTTTTTTTTTTTTTTTTTCTTCTTCCAAACTCCACTTTCTGCTGTGGAAAATCCATCCGTGTCTGTCTGTAGGGCTGACCAATGAATGGATGCTTTTGTTATGATGTCACTCTGCGCTTGACAGCCTGGCGGAATGTACGTGGTGCAGATGGAGAGGACTGTAGTTTACACAAGCTCAGTTCTGTCATAACTTCTGCCATGAATGAGAGATGTCTACAGAAAAGGTCTTCAGTGCAGCTACTCCCCCAAGTGTTGGGAGATTGACCCATGTAGATCAGTACGTAGGATACATAAATCTTAATAGAATTCTAGAGACAGAATTGTGTTTTATTTTAGCACGGTTTATGATGTGAACAATTCTCTTTGGGGCTCCTGGTCTAAAGACTGCAAACGAGTAACTTTCTAAAAGGGAGACGTCTGTCTTTTACTTCTATAATTTCTGTGCATCACCTAGGATTAAGGCCCTCATTCAGAGCCGCTCGCTAGCGGCAGTACGCTCGTTCCGAGCGATGTTCGCACATCTGCGCATGCGTACGGTTTTTAGTACGCATGCGCGAACCAGTCAGTGCGGCCGAAAATCGTTTGTACGCTATATAGCGAGTGCCTGCTTTTTTGAGTGACAGAATGAGGCGTCTGTGGGTGGTAACAGGGGAAGGTGCTTGAAAACGGGGGAGTGGAATTCGAACGCAGGCGTGCTTAAAGGTCAAAACGGGCGTTTTATGGGTGTGCATAATTAATACAGCAGCGTCAATGACCACGTCACTTGGTTTTTTTTAGCTCAGAACTGCTCGCAAAATAGCGGTTGAAAACACCAACCACAAGAATAGCGAGCAGTTCATACGCTGTACGATGTACTCGATTAATCTAATAAATAGCGGACATGACGTATGGTGCGTGCGGCCAGGGGGCGTTTTTATAAAATAAACGAGCGTATGTTTTGCTCGCTCGTTCAGACTTAGAGGTGTGAACAGACTGCAATTTGCGAACGGATCATTTGAATAGCCACCCCTTGTTTTTGAACGAACGACCGCAAATAGCGAACGGCTCTGAATCAGGCCCTAAATCTTTTAAAGCTATTCAATGATCAGGCCAAACCTGTGGAAGCAGTCACAGTTTATTATGAGTTGGGATATACTTGCCTATTAAGTCATTCATCAGCAGAGGTGTCCTGTGCTCCTTGTAAAGGTGGGGAGTCTGCAAGCCGGCTGGCTAGGGGAAATTGCTGTAACCATTGTGGTCAGTCTCTGTGTCAGCTGGCACTTTATGGTTCGTTCTAATAGTTACCATTACCCTGGCACTGGAACATGTTAGTAAACTGTTTTAGATGATGTGTCCACAACTTAATTTTAGGTGAGCATTGAATTATCTACGTGTACTCCCTGAATTATCTATTGGAGGCTGTAGCTAGGCAATATTGGGATCCCGGCAGTCGGGATGCTGGCGGTCACAATCCCGGCGCAGGAATCACGTTCGTAGCCTGGATCCCGGCTCCACAATCCTGACCGCTAGCATCCCGACGGTAAGTATTAGGCTTTGGGTTAGGGTATGGGATAGGAGTTTGGGTTAGGCACTAGGGGTTAGGTTTTGGCTGCGTTGGGGGGAGGGTTAGGGTTAGGCTGCGGGGGGAGGTGTAAGGTAGGGATACTTACCTGTAGGTGTCGGGTTTATGACTGCCCTGATGCCGTTGAAGGTATTTTGAATGCCAGAATCCCATAACCTACCCCTGTAGACCGTATTTTACTTTTTGCACGGTATATTACTGGGTATTCCTTAAGCAGAAACATTTATATTCTAATTGTGTCCCCGCAGGTGTGGAGCATCACCTATCACAGCTGGCTGACCTTCGTTCTGCTGCTCTGGGCCTGTCTGATCTGGATGGTGCGAAACAGACGCCAGTTTGCCATGCTCTGCTCTCCTTTCATCCTTCTTTATGGAGTGACGCTCTGCAGTTTGCAATATGTCTGGAGTATGGACCTAGAGAAGGAGCTGCCCACGCAACTCGGCTTCATGAGGCTGTCCCAGCTGGGACTTGCCCGAGCTTCCTACCCCTGCCTCAACCTGGGGGCGATGGTAACTAGCTTCTCTTTACCCATGAAACTTCAGCTCTGTAACAGCGAAACTTGTGTTAAATGTGTAGTTGATGGAAGTTAAAATGGGAACACTTTTTTTTTTTTTTAGTTTTTTGTTTTTCTTAAAGGAAAAAGGTATATATTCCATTTAAAGATGTATTCTGCCTTGGAAAACTTATTGATCTCCATATGTGCATGTATTAATCTGAAGAGGACCTGCACCTTTCAGGTGCACTCTTAACAAATGCACAATAGGGAACGCCATATTGTGACCTGAACTAATGCTCATGAGAATACGGCCTATCCCTGTACTGCAATCCAGTGACATCATCACCTTCTCATGAATATTGGTTCCGCCTCCCACATGGTGGACTCCACTGTGTTTAGGCAATAGATTTCCAGGTTCCAGTGGGGGGCAACTAGAAAAATTACAAAATGAGTTACCTATAGCAGCCAGGAGAGCTCTCAAAATAAATATACAGTATATGAAGAAATAAGTGTACAGTATCTGTCTTGTGCAAAAAGTTCACCCTCTTTCAAATCTGTATTTTTACGTATCGGGACATAGTTAACAATCATCTGGCCATCACCGAGTCCAAAAATTGTAATCTCACGTGACAAATAACACATTTGACTATTGTTACTCATCCAGCAAAGGGACTGATTCACTACCGTACGCAACTGCAAATGCAATAGCTATTACGCACGCAGTTCAACTGTGATAGTATGCTAGTTCATTGTGATCGCAATACCGCCGCAGCACTACATAAGGACGCCCCCTTTACCTTACACACATCCGTAATGTTTAGCAAGACTGCAAAACCATTGGTACAATCGA
Source organism: Taudactylus pleione (assembly GCA_031769625.1). Taxonomy (NCBI): domain Eukaryota; kingdom Metazoa; phylum Chordata; class Amphibia; order Anura; family Myobatrachidae; genus Taudactylus; species Taudactylus pleione. The sequence goes on along the minus strand of JAUIMM010000429.1, from coordinate 174,461 downwards.
GTACCATCGCAGCCTCACGCACACTTGCACAAGCCCTGACCTTACTCAGAAATTGCTAACTTCCACGCAGGCTATCAGGCCTCAGGCTGCGTAGGCCATTGTATTGACTAATTTATGCACGCCCCTGCAACGACGTTGAAACACACCGGCTGGCCTGCATTCGACTGGCCACCCACCCCATCACCACCCACAAACTGCACTTCCTGTCAATCACTCTGCGATGGGTCTGCATAGCCACTGTGATTGCAGTCCCAAACGCAATGGCTAGTTCACGCACTGCAATGATTTCACAGTACGTGACAATCGGCCGAATCAGGCCCAAAGTCCATCTGAAGAACCCAACTGTTGCCTCCTGGGGTCTCCAGACCTCGTTTAACATAGTAGATGTTCATGACTGGGCTACCAGAAAAGGACAAAACACGTACAGTATGGCTTTCATGGAAGTGTAGCCAGGAGGAAACTCCTGCTCTCCAACAAAAACTCCAAGACTACTGGAACAATATCCTTTGAACTGACCAGGCCAAACTGTTTTTCCTTTACGTACGAAACCAGACTGGCAAAACCCAAATACAGCAGCACATCTCCACAAGAACCTTTATATCAGTAGTCAAGGATAATGGTCGAGATGCTGGAGGGACAATAAGAGCTGGACCTCAGTAATTGCCCTGAAATGTCAGTGAACTGAAGCAGTGTGGTGAGGAGGAGAGGTCCATTATTCTAGTTATAGCTGCAAAAGGTTGTCCTGAGAGCTACTGAACTGTGCTGTGTACCTGTGTTGTCACACAACCCTTATTTGTCACGAGAGGGCTGAATGATTGCTGATGATGCCGTTACATTTAAATCTAGAGATGTGAAAAAGTCTATGTAGTATATGATATATAAGTATAACTATAGTGTAGAGGGCGTAACTTTTGTATGCTGCAGTATCCTAGCGTGGTGGCCCATGCTGTAGAAGATTGAGGTGACCTCCATCCTTCTCCCTCTCTCAGCTTCTGTACACCCTGACATTCTGGCTCCTGCTGCGTCAGTTTGTCACCGAGCAGCTGCTTAAACGGAAGAAGGTGACAGCCGCTCTGGTGGAGGTGACGGTCCCGGAGTCTGGTGAGTACAGTGCATATCTCTCTGTGGCAGCAGCCCAGCCACTGTGATCTATAGCTTGGCTAAATCCGCAGACTCTGTCACCACAGGTCAGCCCACAGAGAAGAATCTGTTGAAGCGTCTTGGGGACCATGTGATGAGCTTCTATGCCAAATACTGGATATATGTCTGCGGAGGCATGTTCATAGTTGTCAGCTTTGCTGGGCACCTTGTGATGTACAAAATCGTCTATATGTTCCTCTTCCTTCTCTGCCTGGTCATCTTCCAGGTGAGTCTATGGGCACTGCGGTCGTGGGTGTCAGGACTACATCGACATGGTGCAAAGTAACAATGTAACTATAGCATAGACACAGGTGAAAATTGTATATAAATTCCATCTTCATCCAACATTCTCTAATTTACATAAGATAGTAAATCTGGCTGCCCCCGGATGTCTCCACTAGCAGGCGTGTTTCATCCATCACAGAATCCAGCCACAAAATACATTTGTATTATATTCTATACTATTAGCGAAGTTCGCTGCTGTTATGGTTTACGGTAAAATAAATAAATAAAAGTCCAATATTAATTGACAGTGACACTAAAATTTAATTTTGAAAGCAATGATAGGAACAATCCCTTATGACACATAAAATAATCAGTAATATTATCATTTTATTTTCTTTGTAGGTGTATTATGCCCTCTGGAGAAAGCTTCTGAACTTTTTCTGGTGGCTGGTGGTGGCTTACACAATGCTGGTCCTCATCGCCATCTACACCTTCCAGTTTGAAGATTTTCCCATGTATTGGAGGAACCTAACGTCCTTCACAGACGAGCAGTAGGTGTCCCCCAGTCTGACAGAGAGTAGGCTCTTCTGTTCTGTGATCCCAGAGGATATCCTTGTCTCTCCCCCTTATCTATAGTCTTCTGCTCAACCTTCTCCGTCTCCTCTAGGTTGGGCGCTATAGGGCTTGAGCAGTTCAGCGTGTCCGAGCTATTCACCAGTATCCTGATCCCGGGCTTCTTCCTCCTGGCATGTATCCTTCAACTCCATTACTTCCACCGACCCTTCATGCACATCACGGACCTGGCGCGAGCATCATCTCTGGGCTGTACCCCATACAAGAGCAGGTCAGTTGTGCACTGGGCAGGAAGCTGGGTAGGACTATGGTACATACTTTCATGGCTGGCTGTCATGTGGGTTAGTACAAACTGGGACATGTCCACATTTTTTTATGTATTTCCACTGTTTTAGGATTCCAGGATCTCTATCAGATAAGTTTCTGTATAAAAGTAACATTGCGTGCTCAGACTGCATGGATAATGTTATTTTTGGCTTTTCCTGTTGTAACTCTTTATCTATTTGGAAACACTTTAGACTCCTACAATATCAAACGTTTCTGTATAATAACTTCAAAAATAAGCAGTTTGGTTGCAGCTATTTAATTATTATGCCACGCCAAGTGACTTATTCATGTAACACGCCTGCACACAGGGACAGCCTGCTGGTACATCTACATGACTGTTAAGTATTCGTAGAAGCCCTTCTTAATATAAGGAGGCGGGCAGTCCTTCCTCTCCGTATTATCAGTGTACAAGTGGCGCTGTACACCAAAATATAAAAAAACATCATTAAAAACAAAAATCTCCGCTGTCGCCATCCTACAAAGGGACAAAACTTCGGCCGCACTTGTACAGGGAAAAATGTAGAACCTCACCCGTATGCAGCGTTGACCGCACTGCCCGTGTCCATACACTAGGTTTCATAACCATCATCGCTATTAGTGCCTACACAAACCCTGTCCTTGGCACAAGAGACAGGCGCATCTCTGGTTTGCAGTTTTGCCGACATAACTTCACTAAATTTCTATGTGTGAATTCCTTGTTGCCCCACCCAGTTGCTCCCCTTCGGCCAAAAGTGGACACTATATTGCCCATAGTCATGTTCATTCTGCTCCGGTGAATGCTCATTGCTAAAAACTAAGATCAGTCTGCAAAACGTCATTTTTATGTATTATGCAATACAGTATAGTAGTGGAGTAGGAATGCAACATCTCTGTAACCGAATCCAATTTTGTTGTTATGTTTGTTTGCTAGTAGTGAGGCAAAGGAGGAGGAGGAGGTGGCAGCAGCAGCGATGTCTGGTCCTGGCAGTGAAGGAGAAGAGGAGGAAGAGTGTGCAGAAGATGGAGGTCAGGATTATAACATTGTATTTTTATTATTTAAAGTACAGTTGCCGTCCATTTAATCCCAGTGTGCATGGTGCATTGTCCTCCATCTATCTCCACCAAGCACGGTATAGCAATATCACACACAGTATACTTACAGTCCATCTAGTCCCACATCGCACTGCAAAGTTGCCTTCAATCTAGTCCCATTGCACATACATTTGCCCAACATCTAGCCCCATTCTACACTATACATTTGCCCCCCCATCTAGTCCCATTGCACATAGAACAGTTGCCCTCCCATCTAGTCCCATTGCACATACAGTTGCCCTCCATCTAGTCCCATTGCACATACAGTTGCCCTCCATCTAGTCCCATTGCACATACAGTTGCCCCCCATCTAGCCCCATTCCACACTATACATTTGCCCTCCATCTAGTCCCATTGCAGTTTCCTTCTATTTAATTTCATTGTTCAAGTTACAGTTGCCCCCCATCTTGTTCCGTCCCGTGTGGTATGTTTGCACTCCATCTAGTCCTATCAAGCACGGTACAGCTACATCACACAGCACACTGACAGTCCTTATAGTCCCCCAGCTCACGGCACAGTTGCCCTTCACCTAGTTCTATTGAAAGCTGTACAATTGCCCTCCATCTAGTCCCATCCTCCACGGTACAGGTACACTGTACAACACAAACATTACAGTTACAGTCCATCTGGTCCCATCATGCCCAGTACAGTTAATTGCTGTCCCTTTAGTGAGCAGAGCTAGTGTATGCTTGGTAGCAAGTTGATTCTATTGTTTTCATTTTTTTCTTATGCCCATCCTCTTGAATCCCAGTCACTCTCAGCAAGTGGGACTTGGTCGCTCAACGTCTCACCGTCCTTTTCTATAAATTCTCTGAGCTCCTGCACAGATTACAGGTCTTTCTGTGGCGGATCATGGAGTTGCATGTGATGAAGCTCGTGGCTCTGTATAATGTTTGGGTGGCCCTTCAGGAGGTGAGTGGAACTGCAGTAACCAATACTTAAAATCATGTAACTAAGGCGAGTGTGTATGTGTGTGTATATGTATATATATATATATTTCACTATTGAATGTCAAACATAATGCAGTAACATTACTACAGCACATCTATTACTAATAGAGGCTAATTCTGTGGGACTAAAGTGGAAGTCCAAACTCTGTCCTCAAGGACCTTTATCATGTTTTCCAGATCTCCTAGTTGGTACATCTGTATTGTCATTACTAACTGGCCTTCTAACATGAACTGTTAGGGACCTTGAGTGTATGTTCACCACTGACTATGAGTACAGAGCAGTGATTGGCTGGTCTCGGGGTAATACAACTTTCTGTCTCACATTCATGTTCCCTCATCCTTCTAAGGTGTCCCTGATGAATTTCCTCTTTGTGATTCTGTGGGCGTTTGCCATCCCATTTCCCCGCTTCCACCACATGGCTTCCTGTCTTTGTACCATCTGGACCTCCGTTATCATTGTCATTAAGATGCTGTACCAGCTTACCATAGTCATCCCGCAGACCTACTCTGTGAACTGCACACAGGTGAGTTGAAGATAAAAAAAATATATATATGTCATATTGTTTTACTATGTTTTTCATTAAAGGACTACAAGATATAACTATGTATGTGTAGATGATGCATTTTAAGCCTGGTTAGGCAAGTAACAAACTTAGAGACATTGTGGGTCATTCACAACAGGACATCACTGTGTACAGTATATCTGGGTCGTTTACAGAGGCTGCACCTGAATTTGCAATGGTAACTTATGCACGGCGCACCAGTTGTGCTTTGTATAATGAGTGCCTTTCCTGGCTTCCATTTAGGTTTAACTTTTGTGTTATTTGAATTCTTAAATAGATTGTTATAAAAGTGCGATATTTGGGGCTGATCTGATCGGGTGTAGTAGGTATTACCGCCAGCCGCGATTCAAATCCCGGCAGCGGAAGCCCGGCAGAGGTGAAGATTCCGACTGCTAATTAGGTGAATATCGCTAACCTAATTCCCTACCCTAACCACCCCAACCCCCCTTCCCGGCAGCCTAAACCCCAGCCTAACCTCCACCCGGGGTTACCTAACCCCCCCTTCCCCTAGCCTAAGCCTAACCGTCCCAGGGTCCTAAGTCCCCCCAGGAGCCCTAAAACCCCCCTGCGGCGTCCGTGCCCGGCTTACCTTAGTTTGGTATGCCGGGCGTCTGTCTCCTGGCGTAGGTTTAATGACAGGCGTCGGGATTTCGACGTCTGTCATTAGTACTTTGCCGGGATTAGACAGTCGGGAAGCCGGCGGTTGGCATTTAGACAGTCAGCTTCCTGACTACATCCCATCTGCCCCTGGGATTTTTGTCAATTCCTTAAGGCAAAATTGCTCCAGCTCCTGCATGTTGGATAGTTTCCGCTTGTGAACAGCAATCTTCAAGTCTGACCACAGATTCTCAATTGGATTGAGATCTGGGCTTTGTTAGGCCATTCCAACACATTTAAATGTTTCCCCTTAAACCACTCGAGTGTTGCTTGAGCAGTATGATTCGGGTCATTGTCCTGCTGGAAGGTGAACCTCCATCCCAGTCTCAAATCACAGGCAAACTGAAACAGGTTTTGCTCATGAATATCCCTGTATCTAGCATCATCCATCTTTCCCTCGACTCAAATCAATTACCCAGTCCCTGCTGCTGAAAAAATCCCCACAGCATGATGCTGCTACCGCCATGTTTTACTGTGGGGATGGTGTTCTTGGGGTGATGGGATGTGTTGGGTTTGCGCCAGACATAGTGTTTTCCTTGGTGGGCCAAAAAGTTAAATTTTAGTTTCATCTGACCAGAGCAACTTCCTCCATACATTTGGGGAGTCGTCCACATGCCTTTTGACAAACTCAAATTGTGTCTTCTTATTTTTATCACTAAGTAATGGCTTTTTATGGCCACTCTTCCATAAAGCCCAGCTCTATGGAGTGTGCGGCTTATTGTCGTCACATGCACAGATACACCAGTCACTGCTGTGGAACTCTGCAGTTCCTTCAGGGTTACCTTTGATCTCTGTGCTGCCTCTCTGATTAATGCCCTCCTTGCCCGGTCTGTTAGTATTGGTGGGCAGCCCTCTCTTGGCAGGTTTGTTGTGGTACCATGTTCTTTCTATTTGATGATGATGGATTTGATGGTGCTCCGGGGGATCATCAAAGATTTGGATATGTTTTTATAACCCACCCCAGAATTGTACTTCTCAACAACTTTGTCCCTGACTTGTTTGGAGAATTCTCTTGGTCTTCATGGTGTGATGCCTCTTGCTTAGTGGTGTTGCAGCCTCTGGGACCTTTCAGAAAAGGTGTGTTTATACTGACAGATCATGTGACACTTAGATTTCACACAGGTGGACTTCATTTCACTAATTTGTGACTTCTGAAGGTAATTGGTTGCACCAGAACTTTTGAGGGGCTTCATAGCAAAAGGGGTGATTACATATGCACATGCCAATTTTCTGAATTTTATTTATAAAGATTCTTTTTTATACATATTTTTTTCTCATTTCACTTCACCAAATTAGACTATTTTGTGTAGATCATCACATAAAATTAAGATAAATAACAAACAAACAAAAAAAAGATTGTAATGTAACAAAAATGGTAAAAAGTCAAGAGGGTGAACGCTTTAGCAAGGCACTGAAAAAATAAATAAATAAATAAATATATATTTATATTGCAGTTTGGGCAACGCCTTAAAATTGATTCCTAGTTATACCTGCTTGTAGCTCTTTTTAGTGGTTTTGTACAGAGTGAAATATTGAACTATTAAAACCTATGATGATTAGAATGTTATTCCTAGAGATTCCTGCTCTCCTCACAGCTCAGAACTTCTGTTTCCCTTACATAACCGTTTCCATCAGAAGCCGAAGTGGGAGAGATCCAGTGTCAGACCTACAGGATCCAGCACTATAGAACCTAAACCGTATTCCTTCGCTTATCTCTTCAAATAATTTAAGTCCTGGCCTGGTATGCCAAAAACCATATTAGAACTAAACATTCAAAGAATCAACACACATACATTTCTCCGTAGGCATGGAAAATACATCCCTTCTGGACTTCACAATGCAGAAATTGTAGAAGCGAATTATCTTAAGACAATTTATTGATGGTGATCAGGAAATCTTTGTTACATGACCTTGAGCTTCTTTCTTTGAAGACTCTCCTAAAACTCATCATACTTGTGAGCGCCTCCTTTTAACGGTTTCTCTGTGTTCTCAGCCTCTTTCCAACGGTACCAACCTTCTGGAAGAAGAGATCCTGAACTCAACCTTGTACCGGGCACCGGTCGATCCTGCCAATTGGTTTGGGTTCCGCAAAGGTTATCCCAACTTGGGCTACATTCAGGTATGAAGGAGTCAACACTTTCTGATGAAGATCACTGTGACTGAAACATTGGCTCTGTCTGAAAATCCCAAGCAGAGATTTAATTTACTGCCATTTATTATGGCATTTGTGAAGTTGCTTGAAAAATTAAATTTATTTATTTATTTTAAATGTCAATTTGTATTCTTTGCACTAAATACATAAACGAAATTTTTGAATTCATCAATTTATATGAATATCTACAAAAATGTAATTTAATTTTGAATGCGTGCAGTTAGAGTAAATGTCCTGGTCTTTGCTTTGTTTCTTTAGAATCACTTGCAGGTCCTTGTTCTTCTGGTGTTTGAGGCCATAGTTTACCGGCACCAAACATATTATCGCAGGCGTTACCAGCTGGAGATTCCCTGCAATCAGACAGTGTTCCCAGAGGTTTGGCGCCAACATCTCGATCAAGGTCTGCTCAGCTGCATCAAATATTTCATCAACTATTTCTTCTATAAGTTTGGGCTGGAGGTGAGTGTTGCGCTGCAAGGTATATTCACAAGGTTAAGAATCCTCACAGATTGTTCAGAATTTGTGTTCTTCTCCTCAAACTTAATCACTTTGGCAGCAAGATATGTTGCAGCTGTAATGAGAATTTCTACTTCAGGGTCCATAGGGTATCCACAGGATACCTTGGGGGTATAGGTGTGACGTCAGTCGTAGGGCACCAAAGAGTTAAGCTTTCAGCCTCCCAGGATGCACTAGGTCCCCCTCCTATACCCCGCCCCCGGGCCAAGGCACCTCAGTTTAGTTTGGTGCCCGGCCGGAGTCGGGTGCACCTGTTGGAGTGGGGGCTAGAAGAGCCCCTGAAGCTTTTTCTTCATGCAGCTGTGGCTGCACATCTGGATGAACAGCATGGACTGTCAGTCCTGACGTCCATGCTGTCTTCCCTACACCCCGCCGGTACCAGAACGCCGGTACTGATCCGGGGATGCTGGTGGGCGTCTGGGGTCACAGCTAGCGGTGACCCCAGATGCTCCGGACCATGGCCGGATTCAAGGGGGACAGAGGTAAGCAGCGGGGTCCCGCGGTGTGTCCCCGCTGATCACATGGTCCTAAGTCCCCAGGCAGGGGGCTCCCTGGGGACTGGCTGCAGCGTGGAGCCAGGCGACCAACCTGCGCTTCCACTACCCCCTGGGACAGCGGACCGCAGCAGAGCGGTAGCGCTGCGGCGTCCCAGGGGTTAAATGCATGCCAGGGGAGCGCGCCTTCCCTGTCTCACAGCCGGCGCCTCCCCCGCTGCACACAGCCCTCTCTGCACTGTGCTGACTGGTCCTGTGTCAGCGCTCCTCCCCCAGGCCAGCTTCTCTCTGCTCCTCGGCGGCCATCTTCTCTGCAACGCATGGTGAACGCTGCTGGAAGTCTGGAAGGAAGCATCGTGGTCTGGGTCCCCCCGCATACCTCTCCTCCGCTGTGGCTCAGGTCTGTGTATGCAGCGCTGTGTCCTACCAGGCCCTGTGTCTGTGTAGTTGAGTGATCAGCGCTGTTAGTGCAGGAATTGTTATTTCTCTGCATTGTATGTGACTGTGCTAGCGCTGCCTGTAACTTTTCTTCTCTAAACTGTCAGCTTTATTACTGTCCCTGTTCTTTCTGCTAAAGCCCTTGCGGTGCGGTGCTGCAGGGTGGTCTCTCGCCTATTTAATACTTAATTGGTGAGAGAGGTCACATACGTGGTGCCATCATGTCTGAAAGTGATTTTCCCCTCCGGCTACAGTGTACCACGTGCAAAGTACCGTTAGCGGAGGGGGAGGGTAGCGCGGAGGGCCTTTGCCGGCAGTGTTTGTCCATGGCGCGGCCTATTACGGTTACAGCACCGGTACAGGAGCCGCCCTGGGCTTGTTTCGCTCAGGCGTTAACAGCTTTAGTGGGCCAGTTAGCTCCGCAGCCCGCGTTTACTCCGATGGGTTTGTCCCAGCAGTCTGTGGTGTCGTCACCCATGCAGGGGTTCCCACGACAATTGGTGGTACCCCACAGTCTCCCTATTTCCCCGCTCCCGGGTTCTCAGGAGCCAGCGTGGGTTAACTCCCTGACGAGTTCTGTACAGCACTTGTCGGATGTGTTGCAAGGGGAGTCTGTGATGCGGCCTCATAAAAGGCCGGTGCCGTCTCTGTCCGCTCCTTATGAGGATGACGAAGGGACGTCTGATGATGGGGAGATTCTGGATCCTTACGATCAGGAACCTTTCCATACTAAGGACGCTGATGCTAAGTCCAAAGTATATATTCCTGGACTTATTCGGGCGGTCCGCACAGCCTTGGTGATTGAGGACGAAGTTCCCCCAGCGGCTAAATCTAAGTATGCCTTTTTCAAAGATGTGAAGGGCGATGCCACAGTCTTTCCTCTTTCGGGTCAGTTGGTGGACCATTTAGAGGAGGCGTGGAAACAACCTGGCAAAAGATACCAGCCGCAGAGACGCCTGGCGGTGGCTTATCCGTTCGCGGATAATTATTTTGCTAAGTGTGAATCCCCTCCACAGGTGGATTCTCACGTGACCCGTCTTGTCCGTAGTGCCACATTGCCGATGCCATCCATGTCCTCCCTTAAGGATGCTACGGACCGCAAGGTAGAAATCTGCCTGAAGTCCGCTTATTCCCTTGCAGGGGGGGCAGCACGGCCGGCTATGGCCATTTGCTGGGTTGCCAGAGCGATGGAGCGCTGGGCGGATTCATTAGAGGCTTCTTTTGAATCCGACTGTCCGGCCGAACAGGCGGAGTTGATTGGCAATCTCCGTGATTCGGCCACCTACATCAACGAGGCGGCTCTAGACATTAGTACTCTGGTGTCTAGAATTTCTTCAGCAGCGGTAGCTGCTCGTCGCACCTTGTGGCTGCGATCCTGGAAGGCGGACGCAGATCCAAGAAAGGTCTGGAAGCGTTGCCGTTTACCGGAGAAGTTCTCTTCGGTCCGGATCTGGATAAGATTGTGGCCACGCTGGCGGCAGCCAAATCTGCTTGTCTCCCGTCGGCCGCTGCTCCTTCTGGTTCTGGACCATCGTCCTTTCGGTCATCTAGGGCCCAGGGCAGGCCCAAACCACAGTCGTTTCCTCGACAGGCTGGCCCTAAGAAATCGGTCAAGCCCCGGAAACAGGCATGGAGTACCAGACGTCCGGCCCCTAAGCCAGATGACAAGCCTGCGGCCTGACGGTCCGGGTCTCCCCTTGGGGGATCCCAGGGTGGGAGGCCGCCTGCTGCAGTTCTCCCGGTGTTGGTCGTTCACTACGACAGACACTTGGGTTCTGGAGGTGGTCTCTCACGGGTACGCCCTCTCCTTCCGGCACAGACCCCCGGCTCGATTCTTCACCACGGGTCTACCATCAGACCGGAACAAGGCTACGGAGCTGCGGAAGGTATTGCACACTATGCTCCAGGCTGGAGTTATAGTGCCTGTTCCATTCTCCCAGAGGGGCCAGGGTTTCTATTCAAATCTATTTTTGGTACAGAAACCCAATGGGTCATATCGTCCGATTCTCAACCTCAAAGCACTCAACAAGTCTTTGCGGGTCCCGAAGTTTCGGATGGAGACCCTACGGTCCATCATTCTGGCGCTGGAACCTGGGGACTACATGGTGTCATTGGACATACAGGACGCTATGGCGGTCATGGCGGCTTCTCTGCGGCTGCAAGGAGTCCGCATGTTGCCGTACTTGGACGACCTGTTATTGGTGGCAGGATCTCCAGAGCTCCTGTTACACCACTTGGACCTGACCATTGCACTGCTGCAACGGCACGGCTGGCTAATCAACTGGCAGAAGTACACTCTAATCCCGTCTCGGAGGATTCTGCATCTTGGAGCCTTATTGGACTCGGGACAGCAAAGGATCTTCGTGACGGAGGACAAGATCTCTGCTTTACAGTCAAGGGTGCGCAGTTGTCTGCACAGCCGCCGGGTGTCCTTACACTCGGCGATGAGGTTACTGGGCTCCATGGTGTCGGTGTTCGACATGGTGGAATACGCCCAGTTTCACTCCAGACCTCTGCAGCACCTGATCCTGTCCAAGTGGAACGGGCTGCCTCAGTCTCTGAAGTTCCAGACGATTGTGCTCACCCCGGAGGTTCGCCTGTCCCTTGCGTGGTGGTTAAAGACGACCCACCTCAACAAGGGACGTCCGTTCTGGGTTCCAAATTGGGTCCTGTTGACAACGGACGCCAGTCTTCGGGGCTGGGGAGCAGTTTCGGGTCCACACTTGTTCCAGGGCAGGTGGACACCGACAGAAGCGGAGCTTCCAATAAATATCTTGGAACTCCGTGCGGTCTTCAATGCTCTCCTGCAGGCACAGCGGTTTCTCCAGGGTCACCCGGTGCAGGTCCAGTCGGACAATGCTACCACCGTGGCCTACATAAACAGGCAAGGAGGAACTCGCAGTCGGGCGGCTCTCGTAGAGGTCTCTCGGATCCTGGTTTGGGCGGAGCGCAATCTTCCGGCCATATCAGCGGTCTTCATCCCGGGAGTGCTAAATTGGGAGGCGGACTTTCTAAGTGGCCAGGACGTTCATCCAGGGGAATGGTCCCTGCACCCGGACGTTTTTCAACTACTGGTGGACAGGTGGGGTCTTCCAGAAATCGACCTCATGGCGTCCCGGCACAACAACAAGTTGCCGGTGTACGGGTCTCGCACAAGAGACGAAGGGGCGTCTCTGGTGGATGCTCTGTCCGTCCGGTGGACGTTCAGGTTCGCATACCTGTTCCCTCCGGTCTCCCTTCTTCCACGGGTAATCCGGAAATTCAAACAGGAAGGAGGGACGCTCCTGTTGATAGCTCCCGCGTGGCCCAGACGGCACTGGTTCTCAGACCTTCAGGGTCTGTCCGTGGACAGTCCTCTGCGGTTGCCGCTACGACCGGACCTTCTGTCTCAGGGTCCTTGTCTTCACCCGGACCTGACTCGGCTGTCTTTGGCGGTGTGGCTGTTGAGACGGCCATGCTGAGGTCCTGGGGGTTTTCCAGCTCTGTGGTGCGTACCATGTTACGAGCTCGGAAACCGTCTTCCGCGAGGATATACCATCGCGTGTGGCATACGTTCTTCCAGTGGTGTCGACCGAGAGGTTATGCACCGCGGGAGTTTCGTCTGTCTCGGATTCTCGCCTTCCTGCAAGCGGGACTAGATCATGGGCTTCGCCTTGCTTCTTTGAAGGTACAGGTTTCGGCCCTATCTGTCTGGTTTCACCGTAGGATTGCTACAATCCCGGATGTGCGCACCTTTATGCAAGGTGTTCTCCGTATTCAGCCGCCCTTTGTTCCACCTGTGGCGCCTTGGGATTTGGCTGTGGTCCTGAGGGCTCTCCAAGGACCGCCGTTTGAACCACTGGGCTCAGTGGATATTAAATGGCTAACAGCTAAGACTGTTTTCCTTCTGGCCGTTGCTTCAGCCAGACGTGTTTCTGAGTTAGGGGCTCTTTCTTGTAGACCCCCTTTCTTGGTTTTTCATGGGAACAGGGCAGTGCTCCGCACTCGGCCCGAGTTTCTTCCCAAAGTTGTTTCCCAGTTTCATGTTAACGAGGAAATAGTTGTTCCGGCCTTTAACTCACCGGGTCTTTCCGTGGGTGAGGCCTCTTTGGATGTTGTGCGGGCCTTAAGGACTTATGTTGACCGCACTTCTTTGTTTAGGAAGTCGGACGCTTTGTTGTCCTCTATGGCTTCTGTAAAAAGGGTTGGCCTGCTTCAAAGCAAACTTTGGCAGCCTGGATCCGTATGGCTATTTCTGAAGCTTATCTTCATGAAGGCCTACCGGTCCCTCCTTCTCTGAAGGCTCATTCCACTAGGTCTGTGGGTCCTTCGTGGGCAGCTCGACGTGGTGCCTCGGCAGTTCAGATCTGCAAGGCTGCTACGTGGTCTTCTGTCCATACCTTCGTGAGGTATTACAGGTTTGACACCTTCGCCTCTCAGGATGCTTCCTTCGGGCGGCGGATTCTCCTTTCTGCACAGGAGCGTCCCCACCCTTAAAGGATACTGCTTTGGGACATCTCCAAGGTATCCTGTGGATACCCTATGGACCCTGAAGTAGAAAATATGAGATATGGTAAGAACTTACCCTTGTTATCTCTATTTCTACGAAGTCCATAGGGTTCCACAGGACTCCCGCCCTGTCGCACCTGTGCTGCAGATGGGCTTTGCTCTGGTCACCGGTTTTCCGTCTCCCTCTGGTGAGAATGTGATTCTTGTATGTGTCCAGATCTTTGTTCTCTCTCTTCCTTCTCCTCCTCCGGCCTATGGCTTGGTAACTAACTGAGGTGCCTTGGCCCGGGGGCGGGGTATAGGAGGGGGACCTAGTGCATCCTGGGAGGCTGAAAGCTTAACTCTTTGGTGCCCTGCGACTGACGTCACACCTATACCCCAAGGTATCCTGTGGAACCCTATGGACTTCGTAGAAATAGAGATAACAAGGGTAAGTTCTTACCATATCTCATATTATATTGCCCAAAAGGGAATTAAAATATAGTCAAATTTGTTTTATTTTTTGAAAAACATAGCTTTATTTCTTCTTTAGGGTCCATAGGGCTCCACAGAGGAGGCAATGGGGTGTAGGCGGGACCTGGAGGCCGAACACCAACAGCAAAGCTTTTCAATCCCAGGATGCTCCGGTCCTTCCCCCTATACCCCGCACCCAGCCTGTGGGCAACTCAGTTTCGTTGGTGTCCGGCAGGAGCTGGATCACTGTTTTAACAGTGGGCTGCTATTAAGCAACCCGCAGCCCAAGCTTACTTTTATGATTTCATTTTATTTTTATTTATCCTCTATGAGCAGCAGCACGAGACAGTCCATGGGACGTCTGCAATGCTGCTCCATCACCCCTCCGCGGTGCCGTGACACCAGCCCTAGGCTAGGTACTCTTGGCGGGTCTCTGTGGGGGAACTAGCCAACAGAGGCTCCCTGGACCCCAGACTGCAGCCTGGAACAAGGACAGGTAAGGTGGAATCCCACTCGGGGGGGATCCGCGTATATGTGCAGTCTTACCTCCGGTCTTGGAAGACAGACCGGAGGCACTGACGTCGACACCAGTTCGTCCGGGACTCCACTAAACCAGCAGGGCATAAATACTACTGGTGCAGGGCATTTTGTAGGGCCAGGGGACCCGGTGGTTGCAGTCAGCATAGGGGACAAGGCGCTCTCCCTGCGGCCCCTCCCCCAGCTCAGGGCGCCATTCCACTGCGGTCTTGCTGCGTCTTGAGCTGCTCCTCTGTCACCCTCCGCCTCCTCTGAGAGTCACGGCAGCCATTTTCTGCATTGAGGTCTCTGGGAACGCTGGGTCCAGTCTCCCTGTATACCTCTCCCAAGGGCCAGGTTATACAGCGCTATAGCCTACCAGCCACCGCGGTAGTTGATTTTAGTGCCCACTGCAGTTATATTGTATAACCTGCATTGTATGTGACTTATGCTAGTGCTGCTGTCTGTGTTCTTTTCATATGATTGTCAGCTTATACCTTTTCCTTTCTTTTGATATAACCCTGGCATACTGAGGTATAAGGGGTTCATTGTACCTCACATCTCCATATATTTGTGAGGGCTATAACATACTACATTTTGCTGTTGCGCACTGCACTGCGCTATGCCATATTGCACATTCATCTGGGTTGCTTGCTGCACTGTGTCCGATTGTGGATTTCATTATTCTTGCGGCAACAATGACAAGCAGCCCGCTCCCCCCACTCTGGTGTCTTGTAAGTCCTGCTCAGCAGGCTTAACTTCAGAGAACTTCATTCAGGATGGTCTATGTGCATCTTGTTATACTGCCCCAGGCCCATCAGCCCCGATGTCCTCTCCTCAGGATCCACCCTGGGCTACCTTTTCACAGGTGCTGGCCAAAATTGCGGACCATACAGCTGTCCCTGTGGTTAGTTCCCCCTGTTGGATGGACACAGCATGTACTCCCTGCAAATCGGGTAGACGTACTTTCTACTTCAGTGCAGAGTCCGGCGGCTACCTCCTACAGCCATTGAGCAAATGCTGCAAAAAGAGATCCTTACCTAGTAAATCTACTAAGCGTGTTGTGTTATCTTCCCAGTCCACCCAGCTATCAGATTCTGATTTATCATCTGGGGAGGCAGAAGATGCAGACCTCTCTCACTCTGACTCTCCCACGGGAAATGAGGAGCCCCCCTCTAAATTAAATATACCTGCACTTGTAAGAGCTGTAAAATCTATTCTTCAAATAGAAGAGACAGAACCTGCTCTTAAGGCAAAACAGCCATCGCTTAAATGCCAAAAATTAATTTTACCAGCATTTCCTCACTCTGATCATATGAGTGAGGCGTGGGATATGCCCACTAAAAGATTTCAGCTGGCTAAGTGTTTAAGCTCCTTTTACCCTCTTCTCGCTACTGATTGCACGAAAGGGCAAGTTCCCCCAGCAGTGGATTCCCGCGTGACACGATTTGTCAAGAATGCTACCTTGCCTATCCATACTGCAACCACCTTGAAGGAGACTACGGATAGAAGGATGGAAGCTTGTCTAAAATCTATATACTCTCTTACAGGAGCTATTACTCGTCCTGCTAGGGCTTCGGCCTGGGTAGCTAAGGCCATTGAGAGTTGGGCAGAGGCCCTAGAAGAGTCATTTCCCTCTGATGCTTCGAGGAAACAGCTGTCCTACATCTCACATTAGAGATGCAGCTTCCTATTTGGGTGAAGCAGCTATGGATACGGCTCTCCTAGCCTCCAAAGCATCTGCCACTTCTGTAGTAGCCCGCCGTATTGTTTGGCTCCGCTCATGGAAGGCAGATGCGGACTATAAAAAGGCTTTGAAGTCTCTGCCTTATTCATATCCTGTTTGGTCCAGAATTTGCCAAAATTGTGACTACCTTAGCAGCCTCCAAGACTGCTTTCCTGCCCTCTGCATATAATGCAAAGCCCCGTAAGTCATCCTTTCGGTCCATTTCTCCACAAGGAAAAGCTAAAAGCCAGTCCTTTTCAAGGCATCAGGCATCAACTAAGACTTCTAGCAGACCTGGGCCACTAGACGTCCACCTACCAAATCTGAGCATAAACCCTCAGTCTGACAAGGCGGGCCTGTGCCGACTTCTTAAATTCACCCAGCTCTGGCATCAGACCACAACAGACGCCTGGGTAAAAGAAGTGGTCTCACAGATATGCTCTATCCTTCCTGAGGCGATCCCCCACAGCAATTGTTTTGCACAGGTGTTCCATCGGACCCAAGCATGGCCCTACTGATCCAAATGGCCATTCAGTCCTTCTCTCAGGAGTAATTATTCTGGTCCCCTCAGCACAGCGAGGGAAGGGCTATTAATCTCTACCCTTTTCTTAGTTCAGAAACCCAACGGGTCTTATTTGCCTATTTTCAACCTCAAGCCTCTGAACAAGTTTATCAGGGTGCCCAGGTTTCACATGGAAACCCTCCGCTCTATAATTCTGGCTATGGAGCCTGGGGACTTTATGGTGTCTCTGGACATTCAAGATGCTTACCTACAAGTACATATAGCGCCTTCTCATCAACAATATCTCCGGGTTGCTATACTACAGAAACATTACCAATTTCATGCTCTGCCCTTCGACGGCTCCTCGGGTCTTTACCAAGATCATGGCAGTTATGGCGGCCTATCTTTGGCGTCAAGGGATTAGACTGCGCCCATATTTAGACGACCTCTTGCTGTTGGCCAGCTCTCCAGAAGTTCTTCACCGCCATCTACAAATAACCATTACCTTTCTACAAACGCACGGTTGGCTGATCAACTGGAAAAAGTCTTCCTTAACACCATCTCAAAGAATGGTACATCTGGGAGCCCTCCTGGATTCTCAGTTTCAGAGAATTATCCTAACACCAGACAAAATCTCTGTATTGCAACAACAGGTACACAGACTACTACACAGTCGCCGAGTGTCTATTCACTCTGCAATGCAGACTCTGGTGTCCACCTTCGACATGGTGGAGTTCGCTTCGTTTCACTCCATGCCTCATCTGCTCAGATCGCAGATGAGTCTCTCCCCAGAGGTTCGCCTGTCTCTAGCCTGGTGGCTACAGATGTCCCACTTGAACAAGGGACGCCCCTTTTGGATCCTGGACTGGGTACTCCTTACCACGGATGCAAGCCTCCGAGGATGGGGGGCGGTGACCGTCCAGCACTCCTTCCAGGGCCACTGGACTCAGGCTGAGGCGGTCTTACCAATCAACGTCCTGGAAATCCGAGCCATCTACAGAGCTCTCACTGTGGCTCAGGATATTCTTTGGAGCAGGCCAGCACAAGTACAATCCGACAACGCCATGGCAGTGGCCTACCTCAATCACCAGGGAGGTACTCGAAGTCGAGCAGCAATGGCAGAAGTTTCCCGCATTCTCACATGAACCAAACGCCATCTCCCAGCCATATCCGCAGTGTTCATCCCAGGAATTCTCAATTGTGAGGCTGATTTCCTAAGCCGCCACGACGTGCATGCAGGAGAGGTCTCTACATCCAGAAGTCTTTCAACTTCTAGTGGACAATGAGGCCTACCAGATGTGGATCTCATGGCCTCAAGACACAACTACAAACTTCCAGTGTATGGAGCCAGGACAAGGGACCCCAGCGTGGCCTTCGTGGACACATTATCTGTGAAGTGGACCTTCCATTTGGCGTACCTCTTCCCTCCAATATCCCTTCTTCCTCGAGTTTTTCGGAAGTTCAAACAGAAAGGGGGCACAGTCCTTTTGGTAGCTCCGGCTTGCCCCAGACGATTACTTCGACCTTCAAAGTCTCTCCATAGACGTTCCTCTACGACCAGACCTGTTGTCTCAGGGTTCCTGTCTACATCCAAACCTGGCCCGCCTGTCTTTAACGGCTTGGCTTTTGAGACATCCCTCCTAAGGTCTATGGGATTTTCTTGCTCTGTGGACCAGACCATGATCAGAGCTTGTAAACTGGCCTCTGTCAGGATTTATTACAGTGTAGGGCATACATATTTCCAGTGGTGTGCCCCTAGAAACTATGACCCTCAGGTTTTTAAGGTTTCCAGAGTACTTGCCTTTCTTCAGGCTGGATTGGATCTCTGGTTCCGTGTAGCATCTCTGAAAGTCTACGTCTTTGTTCTGTCCATCTGGTTCCAGCGCAGAATTACTCCTGTACCGGATGTTCACACCTTCCTACGTATACAACCTCCCTTTGTCCCTCCTGTGGGTCTGTGGGATTTGTCAGTGGTTCTCCACGCACTTTAGAAACCTCCATTTGAACCCTTGGAATCAGTGGATGTCAAGTGGCTCACTGCGAAGACTTTTTCTTCTGACTATAGTATCTACCCGTAGGGTTTAGGGGCGCTTTCATGTCGCTCCCCCTTTTTAATCTTTCTTCAGGACAGGGCTGTTCTTAGAACGTGCCCGGGCTTCTTTCCCAAAGTGTTTTTTCTCGTTTCCACATTAATGAGGAAATTGTGGTTCAAGGATTTCAATCACCAGACCTCTTGGCAGGTGAGGCCTCTTTGGATGTGGTCCGCACTAGTTCCATCAGGAAATCAGATTCCCTCCATCTCATATGGATTCCATAAGAAGGAATGGCCAGCTAACAAACAGACTCTGGCCAGATGGATTTGAATGACTATCTCACAGGCTTATACACAGACTGGCCTTCCTGTGCCAGGTACAATATCTGCTCATTCTACTCGCTCTGTGGGTCCCTTGTGGGCAGCCCAGAGTGGCGCCTCTGCTGAACAACTGTGCAAGGCGGCTACGTTGTCTTCTGGCCCTGATTCAGAGCCGGACACTGACAGAGCGCTCGTTCGGAATCAGGGCCAGGCTATTTTTTTTTTTTTTTAGAGCGGCCTCCTGGCCGCTCGCATAGCTGTGGGTGACCACCCAAAGCTATAGCGAGCGGCAAGGAAGCTGGTCGCGATGGTCAAAACCATCGCGACCATCAGGCTTGTGACGAGACCCTTGTGGTAGGGTCTCGTTGCCGTAAGCCCCAGAGAGATTTCGGCTCAAACAGAGCCGAAATCTCTCCCACCGACATCACTCGTGATGTCAGTGGGGCTGGCCCCAAACGGAGGCGTTCACATGGGAACGCCTCTGTTTGGGCAGCCACTCCCCGGCCCGCCCACCAAAGGGGGCGTGCTGTCACTCAACATCGACCCCTTTGGTACGAGACCTGGAGCAACAGCTTGCCCGTCGCTATCCGGGTCTCGCGCATGGGCACGATGGAGCCGGCTCCGTCGTGTGCATGCGCACTGGTCCACCATCGACCCGGTTGCGAGTGCACAATGCTCGCGACCAGGTCAGAATCAGGCCCTCTGTCCACATTTTTCTTGGGTTCTATGCCTTTGCTACATTTGCCTCTCAGGATGCTTCCTTCGGGCGCAGGGTCCTCCTCTCAGCTCAGTAGCATTCCCGCACGTGAACAATTTCTTTGGGACATCCCCATTGTCTCTCCTGTGGAGCCCTATGGATCCTGTAGAAGAAAAGGAGTTATGGTAAAATTTACCCTTGTTAACTATCTTTCTTCGAAGTCCATAGGGTCCACAGGGCACCCGCCCTGACGCACCTGGCTTCTATGGGTTTCCTCTCTTGGTCACTTTTTTTCTTTCTCTGTGTGAGAGTGTGATTATTCAGTGTACCAGTCTTCCTTCTCTCCTATCCTGCTCCTGCCTTGGGCTTGTTGACAAAACTGAGTTGCCCTCAGGTTGTGGGCAGGGTATAGGGGGAAGGGCTGGAGCATCCTGGTATTGAAAAGCTTGGCTGTTGGTGTCCGGTCCTCCAGGTCTCACCTACACCCCATTTCTCCCTGTGGACTCTATGGACTTCGAAGAAAGAGAGTTAACAAGGGTAAGTTTTACCATAACACTCCTTTTTAACATGTCTCCCCTTTTACCATGATTACTGTACCATTTGATGCATAATTACGCATTGCCGCATAGTAAGTGATATCCGGTGCAGCTACGAGTATTTTCTGAGAACAATGTGATGTCTTTCATAAAGTTGTATCGTCCAATCGCATCTCTCTCTTCTGATGACCTCAGATCTGTTTGCTGCTGACTGTGAATGTGATTGGCCAGCGAATGAACTTCATGGTGATCTTCCATGGCTGCTGGCTGATTGTCATCCTGACTCGACGGCAGAGAGTGAAGATCGCCAAACTGTGGCCCAAGTACTGTGTGTTTCTGGTCTTGTTCCTGCTCTGGCAGTATCTGCTGTGCCTGGGAATGCCTCCCGTGCTCTGCATAGGTAGGTCCTCTCTGCTGTGCCTCAGGCTGCCGTACATTTCAGAGGTCAGTCCGTGAGCTGAGGATTTGACCTGTCCCCTATCCCTCTCTGACAGATTATCCCTGGAGGTGGTACAGATTTGTTCCTGTTAACTCTGCTCTGATTAAGTGGCTGTATCTCCCTGACTACTTCATGCCTCCTAAAGCCACCAACCTCATCTGTAAGTGGGCGTGGATCGTATGAAAACAAAACCACAACTCTGTTTTCTGCTTTGTGTCCAGAAAGATTTTTAAGACTTTTTTTTTTTTATTGCAAATTTACGCCTTCAGTTTCTAAAATACAATTGCTAATTTTAATACGTAATGGCCTTTTCATGATCATGACCGTCTAGATGGCGCTGGTACGGTGCATGGGAAATTGTAAGGTTTTTATTGGGTGCATATTACCCCTCCAGCTATTTTATTTTCTAACTCCTGTACAAAAAGATTAAAGAAAAGACAGGGAGACCAGTCACTGTTAGCCAGGTGTTTTTATTCTCATGATTGTAAGATGCTTAGTACCTATTGTAAAGTTAAGAACACAATGCACTTATCTCTGAGGACTACTTATTGTACAACTGGTTGCAGGCATTTTGACAAAGGGCCTGGATTTAGAGATGTAGGCAATAATGATATTAATCGCAGATCGAGCGATTGTTCGCCATTGCGCATGCATGTTAGCCGCACTGCATATGCGCAACGATTGTTTAGCGACTACGCTTGCACAGAGGAGTTAATCGCAAAGTGAGTGACAGGTAGTCAGCATTTGGGTTAGGTAACTGGGAGTGGCTTGGCAAACGCAGGAGTGTCTGACCGTTTAAATGGCGTTTCATGGGCGTGCATAAATTAGCCATTGCCATCTCCATCGCAGCATGAGTGCTCTCTGCGTGTCAGGGGAGACTGTGTTTGAGAGCGGTCATACTTACCACCTATGCTGCATGGCTGGCCAATCTGCGTTGATTTTACCAATGTTTACGCTATTGCATGAGGTCGGACGGATGTGGGAAGGCAGCAGTGGGTGTCCTTATGCTTGGGTATGCTTTGGAAACGGCATATTTTCACGATTGCAATCCGGATGTAATGGCCGCTGCGATTGCATTAGTGTACATTTCTAAAGCAGGCCAGTCAGGTCCCATGCTGTCCCATGTCCTTTCTGTGTATCTCTGCTCCTTCAATGCCCTTCTTACAGCCATTGCAATAATCTGTAAATCATTCTTCTATCCGCAGATGACATTTTACTGCTGCTCTCTGTGTCCCAGCAGTGGAAGGTGTTCGCTAATGAGAAAAAGGAGGAATGGTATACTGTAGCGGGGGAAAACACAGAGCAGATAGAATTCCCTGGTAGCAGGCCCATCCTGGTCCCGAACTTCATCAACTGTCGGTGAGTCCTCTCTTCCTGCCCTGACCTCTCTCTCTTCCTGCCCTGACCTCTCTCTCTTCCTGCCCTGACCTCTCTCTCTTCCTGCCCTGACCTCTCTCTCTTCCTGCCTTAACCTCTCTCTCTCTTCCTGCCCTGACCTCTCTCTCTCTCTTCCTGCCCTGACCTCTCTCTCTCTCTTCCTGCCCTGACCTCTCTCTCTCTTCCTGCCCTGACCCCTCTCTCTCTCTTCCTGCCCTGACCCCTCTCTCTCTCTTCCTGCCCTGACCTCTCTCTCTCTCTCTCTCTCTCTCTCTCTTCCTGCCCTGACCTCTCTCTCTCTTCCTGCCCTGACCTCTCTCTCTCTCTCTTCCTGCCCTGACCTCTCTCTCTCTCTCTCTTCCTGCCCTGACCTCTCTCTCTCTCTCTCTCTCTCTTCCTGCCCTGACCTCTCTCACTGTCCTGACCCCTCTCACTACCCTGAACTTTGCAGTAGGGCATTTGGTGCACTCTGATCAATTGAAACATTGGAGGACCTTTCTAATAACTCTAGACATATACTGGCCGATGCAAAGTTAAACACAGGTCCGTTTTGCAGAAGCACATTCTCCTCAGCTTAGCATATGGGTGTTCGCATATAGGCGAAGTTCAGCGAGGACATGTAAACAGGATTGTAGGCTATGGAGCATTGTACGTATACAGCGATGGATGCACCTGTTTTTTTTAGACTGATGTTTAACCAGGAATAGAGCTGGTGGACGCGCGCACTCATAATGATGGTGGCTATGAAACCAAGCATATGGATAGGGGTATAGATGAGTACGCAGGTGAATATCCACAATTTACTCTGTGCACGCAATGCAGGTGTAATTATGGCCTGACTTACGTTTTGCTCTGCACAGACCCCTACAAGGACTAGAAAAGGAGCATAAATAATAGTGCCCAACATGCAACACACTTACAATTCAAAAAGTATTTTTTTTCCCCCCTCTTTGTAACTTTTTAAAATAATCTTGCTTAAAGTTGGTGTGACTTGGGCGGAGCTTCAGCTTGAGACTTGAGAAACAAAATGTAATGTTTAGGTCAGTGGTTTCCAAACTTTGTTGAACCACGGCACCCTAGAGTATCAGCATAGTTTTCACGCACCCCTAAGCCAAAAGTTTGTTATTGAGAAATTCATTAAGAAATGTATTAAAGTGCAGTAATTGTGCTGACCTGTCATCCTTAGGCTCAGTTATGTGGTGGGGGACAGGTTTGCACGTCTGTTTGTCCACATATTTACATTACATTGACCATAAATAATTTGATTTGATGCTGGATCACCAACCTGAGGCACCCCTGCAAGTGTCCCGGGGCACCCCAGGGTGCCACGGCGCACAGTTTGGGAACCACTGGTTTAGGAGACTGTTTGACCTTTTCAAGCTCCCAAAAAACACCTAACATCACTGATAGACCTGCTGTCAGACTGGTGCAGGATGACTTCAGCAACATCTGTAGAAGCGGTTTTAACATTTTGAAAAATGTTATTCGGGGGGAAGACTTTTTGTAAAGATCAACAATAACAAATCTGTCTCCACTAGTTCTGCTGTGCCCGGGTCTTCTTTTATATCCTCTCATATCATGTACTCAGGCTTTGTGCCCACTTAACACTCACATGCTCTCCTAGCAGTAGGCGGGTATGGAGTGTTGCGTGACTCTCCTTCTGTTTCAGTTAATTGTCATAATCATTTGGGTCAATACTAGCAGAAGTGGCCGGGATATTGCCTGGTGGAAAGTCTAAAGGTGCCCACACACATAGCGATATTTTACACGATCTGGCCGATTCCGACACATTGAAACGACAGATCGTGTAAAATATGGCCAAATCCTGAGGAAATCGTGAGTCCCCACTCACAATCACGATGCGCTGCGCGTCCCCGCTGGTCGCATATCGCATCGTCAGATCTGCCGTGCAGTAGGGCAGATCTGACAATCTAGGACACGATGCACTGTGAAAGTCTGGATGGAGGAG
The DNA here is from genome assembly GCA_031769625.1 of Taudactylus pleione. Taxonomy (NCBI): domain Eukaryota; kingdom Metazoa; phylum Chordata; class Amphibia; order Anura; family Myobatrachidae; genus Taudactylus; species Taudactylus pleione. The sequence goes on along the minus strand of JAUIMM010000429.1, from coordinate 150,299 downwards.
AGATCGTATGAAGATTGGACACCAAATCGTGTGGATCGTGTGCAGAGCTGCCGGGGAGAGTTTCAAGGGAAATCGTACACATCGGCTGATCGTGGGCAGATCGGTATGTGTGTGGGCACCTTAAGCTCTGCGATTAGCCAAGTACAAAACTAGTTATTACAATATATAATTCTGTATACCTACAGTATCATGGATGAAGCCTAGTAGGAGAAGGTAAATGCTTTTAGCCAGTTTAAGTTCTCTCTATGATCACTTAGATATATTTGTAGGGGAACTTTCCAGGCGATCTGTGTTTACGAATAGCCAAATAAGTCTGTGTGGCAGCGGGTGTGAATAAATTGCAGTATAGAGTGGATGTCTGTATTTTGGGGTAACCTATTATAGGGGTCAGTGTTTCCTCTAGGGCCCGGTGAGTTTATTCACCTTGCCCTTGTTACAGCACTGTGGAAACATAAGGGTATATTTACTAAAGTGCGGGTTTTTAGAAGTGGAGATGTTGCCCATAGCAACCAATCACATTCTACTTAATATTTAATTAGCACCTTCTAGAACAGGGCAATGAGCGGCCCTCCAGCTGTTGCCAAACTACAAATCCCAGGAATGGCTTGCAACAGTTTTAGCATGGCCAAATAGCAAAACTGTGGCAGGGCATGCTGGGATGTGTAGTTCTACAACAGCTGGGGGGGCGCTAGAATCTGATTGGTTGCTATTTGCAACATCTCCACTTCTAAAAACTCACACTTTAATAAATTTACCCCCTAGTGTAGGTACATATTCCAGTATATAGAATATCATGTGTAGTCCAGACCTCAGAGCAGGGATTCTCAACCCCGATCCTCAAGGCTCACTAACAGTCCAGGTTTTAAGGATAGCCATACAGGTGTGTTAACTAGTACCTTAGTTATTTTGATTTAACATCTGTACTCAAGTGTGGATACCACTAAAACCTGGACTGTTAGGGGTAAATTTACTAAAGTGAGAGTTTTTAGAAGTGAGTTTTAAGAGATATTGCCCATAGCAACCAATCAGATTCTACTTAACATTTATCTAGCACCTTCTAGAAGATAATCGCTAGAATCTGATTGGTTGCTATGGGCAACATCTCTTCTAAAACTCACTTCTAAAAACTCTCACTTTAGTAAATTTACCCCTTAGTGTTCCTTGAGGACCGATATTGGGAAACAATGCCTCAGAGAGGCGTTCATTGACAGGAGCGCTAATTAAGCTTAAGAACCTGGCCCATCTCACAAATGGGTTGATCAGAACTTAGCAAAGGTTAAACTGTGGTGATGCCACAAAGTAAATGCCCTAATTACTTAAATTATTTCATTCATTTGGGAAATGCTATTTGATAGAGAAATTTCAGTATCCAGAAAAGTCTGTCAGATTGTCCTGTTCCCGAGGTCTTTAATACAACTCTTATTTCCTATTACAGTTCCTATCTGGACATGCTTAAGGTGGTGGTTTTTCGGAACCTCTTCTGGTTGGTCCTGGCGGTCGTTTTCGTCACAGGTTCTACCCGAATCAGTGTTTTTGGCATGGGTTACTTGATGTCCTGCTTCTACCTCCTCCTCTTTGGCACACCCTTCCTGCAGAAGCCGGTGAAAGCCAAGCTGGTTTTATGGGACTGTTTGATCATGTATAACATAGCCGTTATACTGTCCAAGAACTTGCTTTCGGTAAGAGTGCCCTTAGTACATGTTTTCTGTATCACTGTATAAGTAAGCTATGTAGCAGGCTGGTTTTGCCTTTGAAATTATTGCTGCTTTAACAATACAGGCAAACTTGCCTGAATCGCACCTTTGCTTGCATCTAATAGGCTATTACATAAGGTCCATGTTTTGTAAACTATCCCCATAACACAAAAGTAATTTATTTCCAACGGAATAGCAGTTAATATGTTCAATAAAAAACTGAAAAGTACAATTATGGTGTCATTAAGCTGGAAGGAAGACTGGTTAATCTGTTAGGTCAAAGTACAAAAATGTATATTATACTCAAAGGCAGTTAGAGACGTTTTAGATACTGATAGTTACTGGCTGTAAAGCTATATGGGCTATGTAATGTTTTACTTCTATTCCCATGTCCTTTGAAAGCTTTGTTCGAAAATTATTTTGCAAAGCTCAGTTAATATTCACTTTTTAACAACACTTTGCTGTTTCTTGTTCATGTGTTGTCACATTGCACACAGACCTGATTGTTCATGGAGTGTTGCTAGCTGCAGGGCTATGCTGTATATCCTGCACTTTGTCATGGAGTGTTGCTAGCTATAAGGCTGTTCTGTATATAGTGCACTTTGTCATGGAGTGTTGCTAGCTGTAGGGCTATGCTGTATATACTGCACTTTGTCATGGAGTGCTGCTAGCTGTAGAGCAATTCTGTATATAGTGCACTTTGTCATGGAGTGTTGCTAGCTGTAGGGCTATACTGTATATACTGCACTTTGTCATGGAGTGTAGCTAGCTGTAGGACTATTCTGTTTGTAGTGCACTTTGTCATGGAGTGTTGCTAGCTGTAGGGCTGTGCTGTATATAGTGCACTTTGTCATGGAGTGTTGCTAGCTGTAGGGCTGTGCTGTATATAGTGCACTTTGTCATGGAGTGTTGCTAGCTGTTGGGCTATGCTGTATATAGTGCACTTTGTCATGGAGTGTTGCTAGCTGTTGGGCTATGCTGTATATAGTGCACTTTGTCATGGAGTGTTGCTAGCTGTAGGACTATTCTGTTTTTCTACTTCAGGGTCCATAGGGTATCCACAGGATACCTTGGGGTATAGGTGTGACGTCAGTCGCAGGGCACCAAAGAGTTAAGCTTTCAGCCTCCCAGGATGCACTAGGTCCCCCTCCTATACCCCGCCCCCGGGCCAAGGCACCTCAGTTTAGTTTGGTGCCCGGCCGGAGTCGGGTGCACCTGTTGGAGTGGGGGCTAGAAGAGCCCCTGAAGCTTTTTCTTCATGCAGCTGTGGCTGCACATCTGGATGAACAGCATGGACAGTCAGTCCTGACGTCCATGCTGTCTTCCCTACACCCCGCCGGTACCAGAACGCCGGTACTGATCCGGGGATGCTGGTGGGCATCTGGGGTCACAGCTAGCGGTGACCCCAGATGCTCCGGACCATGGCCGGATTCAAGGGGGACAGAGGTAAGCAGCGGGGTCCCGCGGTGGGTCCCCGCTGATCACATGGTCCTAAGTCCCCAGGCAGGGGGCTCCCTGGGGACTGGCTGCAGCGTGGAGCCAGGCGACCAACCTGCGCTTCCACTACCCCCTGGGACAGCGGACCGCAGCAGAGCGGTAGCGCTGCGGCGTCCCAGGGGTTAAATGCATGCCAGGGGAGCGCGCCTTCCCTGTCTCACAGCCGGCGCCTCCCCCGCTGCACACAGCCCTCTCTGCATGCTGCCGACTGGTCCTGTGGCAGCGCTCCTCCCCCAGGCCAGCTTCTCTCTGCTCCTCGGCGGCCATCTTCTCTGCAACGCATGGTGAACGCTGCTGGAAGTCTGGAAGGAAGCATCGTGGTCTGGGTTCCCCCGCATACCTCTCCTCCGCTGTGGCTCAGGTCTGTGTATGCTGCTCTGTGTCCTACCAGGCCCTGTGTCTGTGTAGTTGAGTGATCAGCGCTGTTAGTGCAGGAATTGTTATTTCTCTGCATTGTATGTGACTGTGCTAGCGCTGCCTGTAACTTTTCTTCTCTAAACTGTCAGCTTTATTACTGTCCCTGTTCTTTCTGCTAAAGCCCTTGCGGTGCGGTGCTGCAGGGTGGTCTCTCACCTATTTAATACTTAATTGGTGAGAGAGGTCACATACGTGGTGCCATCATGTCTGAAAGTGATTTTCCCCTCCGGCTACAGTGTACCACGTGCAAAGTACCGTTAGCGGAGGGGGAGGGTAGCGTGGAGGGCCTTTGCCGGCAGTGTTTGTCCATGGCGCGGCCTATTACGGTTACAGCACCGGTACAGGAGCTGCCCTGGGCTTGTTTCGCTCAGGCGTTAACAGCTTTAATGGGCCAGTTAGCTCCGCAGCCCGCGTTTACTCCGATGGGTTTGTCCCAGCAGTCTGTGGTGTCGTCACCCATGCAGGGGTTCCCACGACAATTGGTGGTACCCCACAGTCTCCCTATTTCCCCGCTCCCGGGTTCTCAGGAGCCAGCGTGGGTTAACTCCCTGACGAGTTCTGTACAGCACTTGTCGGATGTGTTGCAAGGGGAGTCTGTGATGCGGCCTCATAAAAGGCTGGTGGCGTCTCTGTCCGCTCCTTATGAGGATGACGAAGGGACGTCTGATGATGGGGAGATTCTGGATCCTTACGATCAGGAACCTCTCCATACTAAGGACGCTGATGCTAAGTCCAGAGTATATATTCCTGGACTTATTCGGGCGGTCCGCACAGCCTTGGTGATTGAGGACGAAGTTCCCCCAGCGGCTAAATCTAAGTATGCCTTTTTCAAAGATGTGAAGGGCGATGCCACAGTCTTTCCTCTTTCGGGTCAGTTGGTGGACCATTTAGAGGAGGCGTGGAAACAACCTGGCAAAAGATACCAGCCGCAGAGACGCCTGGCGGTGGCTTATCCGTTCGCGGATAATTATTTTGCTAAGTGGGAATCCCCTCCACAGGTGGATTCTCACGTGACCCGTCTTGTCCGTAGTGCCACATTGCCGATGCCATCCATGTCCTCCCTTAAGGATGCTACGGACCGCAAGGTAGAAATCTGCCTGAAGTCCGCTTATTCCCTTGCAGGGGGGGCAGCACGGCCGGCTATGGCCATTTGCTGGGTTGCCAGAGCGATGGAGCGCTGGGCGGATTCATTAGAGGCTTCTTTTGAATCCGACTGTCCGGCCGAACAGGCGGAGTTGATTGGCAATCTCCGTGATTCGGCCACCTACATCAACGAGGCGGCTCTAGACATTAGTACTCTGGTGTCTAGAATTTCTTCAGCAGCGGTAGCTGCTCGTCGCACCTTGTGGCTGCGATCCTGGAAGGCGGACGCAGATTCCAAGAAAGGTCTGGAAGCGTTGCCGTTTACCGGAGAAGTTCTCTTCGGTCCGGATCTGGATAAGATTGTGGCCACGCTGGCGGCAGCCAAATCTGCTTGTCTCCCGTCGGCCGCTGCTCCTTCTGGTTCTGGACCATCGTCCTTTCGGTCATCTAGGGCCCAGGGCAGGCCCAAACCACAGTCGTTTCCTCGACAGGCTGGCCCTAAGAAATCGGTCAAGCCCCGGAAACAGGCATGGAGTACCAGACGTCCGGCCCCCAAGCCAGATGACAAGCCTGCGGCCTGACGGTCCGGGTCTCCCCTTGGGGGATCCCAGGGTGGGAGGCCGCCTGCTGCAGTTCTCCCGGTGTTGGTCGTTCACTAAGACAGACACTTGGGTTCTGGAGGTGGTCTCCCTTCCGGCACAGACCCCCGGCTCGATTCTTCACCACGGGTCTACCATCAGACCGGAACAAGGCTACGGAGCTGCGGAAGGTATTGCACACTATGCTCCAGGCTGGAGTTATAGTGCCTGTTCCATTCTCCCAGAAGGGCCAGGGTTTCTGTTCAAATTTTTTTTTTTTGGTACAGAAACCCAATGGGTCATATCGTCCGATTCTCAACCTCAGAGCACTCAACAAGTCTTTGCGGGTCCCGAAGTTTCGGATGGAGACCCTACGGTCCATCATTCTGGCGCTGGAACCTGGGGACTACATGGTGTCATTGGACATACAGGACGCTTACCTGCATGTCCCTATTCTTTTGCGCCATCAAGAGTTCCTTCGGTTTGCAATCCGCAGCGACCATTTCCAGTTTCGGGCGTTACCTTTTGGCCTGGCGACAGCACCACGTGTTTTCACCAAGGTGATGACGGTCATGGCGGCTTCTCTGCGGCTGCAAGGAGTCCGCATGTTGCCGTACTTGGACGACCTGTTATTGGTGACAGGATCTCCAGAGCTCCTGTTACACCACTTGGACCTGACCATTGCACTGCTGCAACGGCACGGCTGGCTAATCAACTGGCAGAAGTCCACTCTAATCCCGTCTCGGAGGATTCTGCATCTTGGAGCCTTATTGGACTCGGGACAGCAAAGGATCTTCGTGACGGAGGACAAGATCTCTGCTTTACAGTCAAGGGTGCGCAGTTGTCTGCACAGCCGCCGGGTGTCCTTACACTCGGCGATGAGGTTACTGGGCTCCATGGTGTCGGTGTTCGACATGGTGGAATACGCCCTGTTTCACTCCAGACCTCTGCAGCACCTGATCCTGTCCAAGTGGAACGGGCTGCCTCAGTCTCTGAAGTTCCAGACGATTGTGCTCACCCCGGAGGTTCGCCTGTCCCTTGCGTGGTGGTTAAAGACGACCCACCTCAACAAGGGACGTCCGTTCTGGGTTCCAAATTGGGTCCTGTTGACAACGGACGCCAGTCTTCGGGGCTGGGGAGCAGTTTCGGGTCCACACTTGTTCCAGGGCAGGTGGACGCCGACAGAAGCGGAGCTTCCAATAAATATCTTGGAACTCCGTGCGGTCTTCAATGCTTTCCTGCAGGCACAGCGGTTTCTCCAGGGTCACCCGGTGCAGGTCCAGTCGGACAATGCTACCACCGTGGCCTACATAAACAGGCAAGGAGGAACTCGCAGTCGGGCGGCTCTCGTAGAGGTCTCTCGGATCCTGGTTTGGGCGGAGCGCAATCTTCCGGCCATATCAGCGGTCTTCATCCCGGGAGTGCTAAATTGGCAGGCGGACTTTCTAAGTCGCCAGGACGTTCATCCAGGGGAATGGTCCCTGCACCCGGACGTTTTTCAACTACTGGTGGACAGGTGGGGTCTTCCAGAAATCGACCTCATGGCGTCCCGGCACAACAACAAGTTGCCGGTGTACGGGTCTCGCACAAGAGACGAAGGGGCGTCTCTGGTGGATGCTCTGTCCGTCCGGTGGACGTTCAGGTTCGCATACCTGTTCCCTCCGGTCTCCCTTCTTCCACGGGTAATCCGGAAATTCAAACAGGAAGGAGGGACGCTCCTGTTGATAGCTCCCGCGTGGCCCAGACGGCACTGGTTCTCAGACCTTCAGGGTCTGTCCGTGGACATTCCTCTGCGGTTGCCGCTACGACCGGACCTTCTGTCTCAGGGTCCTTGCCTTCACCCGGACCTGACTCGGCTGTCTTTGACGGCGTGGCTGTTGAGACGGCCATGCTGAGGTCCCGGGGGTTTTCCAGCTCTGTGGTGCGGACCATGTTACGAGCTCGGAAACCGTCTTCCGCGAGGATATACCATCGCGTGTGGCATACGTTCTTCCAGTGGTGTCGACCGAGAGGTTATGCACCGCGGGAGTTTCGTCTGTCTCGGATTCTCGCCTTCCTGCAAGCGGGACTAGATCATGGGCTTCGCCTTGCTTCTTTGAAGGTACAGGTTTCGGCCCTATCTGTCTGGTTTCACCGTAGGATGCTACAATCCCGGATGTGCGCACCTTTATGCAGGGTGTTCTCCGCATTCAGCCGCCCTTTGTTCCACCTGTGGCGCCTTGGGATTTGGCTGTGGTCCTGAGGGCTCTCCAAGGACCGCCGTTTGAACCACTGGGCTCAGTGGATCTTAAATGGCTAACAGCTAAGACTGTTTTCCTTCTGGCCATTGCTTCGGCCAGACGTGTTTCTGAGTTAGGGGCTCTTTCTTGTAGACCCCCTTTCTTGGTTTTTTATGGGAACAGGGCAGTGCTCCGCACTCGGCCCGAGTTTCTTCCCAAAGTTGTTTCCCAGTTTCATATTAACGAGGAAATAGTTGTTCCGGCCTTTAACTCACCGGGTCTTTCCGTGGGTGAGGCCTCTTTGGATGTTGTGCGGGCCTTAAGGACTTATGTTGACCGCACTTCTTCGTTTAGGAAGTCGGACGCTTTGTTTGTCCTCTTTGGCTTCCGTAAAAAGGGTTGGCCTGCTTCAAAGCAAACTTTGGCAGCCTGGATCCGTATGGCTATTTCTGAAGCTTATCTTCATGAAGGCCTACCGGTCCCTCCTTCTCTGAAGGCTCATTCCACTAGGTCTGTGGGTCCTTCGTGGGCAGCTCGACGTGGTGCCTCGGCAGTTCAGATCTGCAAGGCTGCTACGTGGTCTTCTGTCCATACCTTCGTGAGGTATTACAGGTTTGACACCTTCGCCTCTCAGGATGCTTCCTTCGGGCGGCGGATTCTCCTTTCTGCACAGGAGCGTCCCCACCCTTAAAGGATACTGCTTTGGGACATCCCCAAGGTATCCTGTGGATACCCTATGGACCCTGAAGTAGAAAATATGAGATATGGTAAGAACTTACCCTTGTTATCTCTATTTCTACGAAGTCCATAGGGTTCCACAGGACTCCCGCCCTGTCGCACCTGTGCTGCAGATGGGCTTTGCTCTGGTCACCGGTTTTCCGTCTCCCTCTGGTGAGAATGTGATTCTTGTATGTGTCCAGATCTTTGTTCTCTCTCTTCCTTCTCCTCCTCCGGCCTATGGCTTGGTAACTAACTGAGGTGCCTTGGCCCGGGGGCGGGGTATAGGAGGGGGACCTAGTGCATCCTGGGAGGCTGAAAGCTTAACTCTTTGGTGCCCTGCGACTGACGTCACACCTATACCCCAAGGTATCCTGTGGAACCCTATGGACTTCGTAGAAATAGAGATAACAAGGGTAAGTTCTTACCATATCTCATATTATAGTGCACTTTGTCATGGAGTGTTGCTAGCTGTTGGGCTATGCTGTATATAGTGCACTTTGTCATGGAGTGTTGCTAGCTGTTGGGCTATGCTGTATATAGTGCACTTTGTCATGGAGTGTTGCTAGCTGTAGGACTATTCTGTATATAGTGCACTTTGTCATGGAATGTTGCTAGCTGTAGGGCTACGTTGTATATACTGCACTTTGTCATGGATTGTTGCTAACTTTAGGGCAACGCTGTATATATGCACTGCACTTTGTACTGTGTGATGGGATATGTCACTTATAGCGTGCTACACAGAGCGGGATCCAATGTGATTTTTATTTTGTTAAATTAAAAAAAAAAAAAAATACGTAATTTTCTGAGACAGACAAAACACAGATGTGTGTAGCACTAGTCAGACGCAGCAAATCTCTGGTGTACGGGCAGAAAGTCTGGTGTGCCAGGGAATATGAATGTTATTAATTTAATTCAGCTTTAGCTAATTCACTTGGAAAGTCTGTTAAACAAGTTGGACTTTGTTTCAAACTGAGGTAAATTTCATGCCACAATATTCCTGCACTGCAGGGGCTTCCTACTGCCTCCATTCCCCTCATCACAGCATACCACTGCCCCTGTCACATGCAGCCCTGTCCTCACTGACACATCTCTCATCTCCTGATATACTCTGTGCTTCTGGGGGACCCTGCTCCTTCCACTATATAATCTTCATTCTGTGGCTTCCTACTGCCTTCATTCCCCTTATCACAGCATACCACTACCCCTGTCACATGCAGCCCTGTCCTCACTGACACATCTCTCATCTCCTGATATACTCTGTGCTGCTGGGGGAGAGAAGGGAGGCTGGCTGGGGAGACGGAAAGGGGGCTGGAGAGACACTGCAGGGCTGGAGTTGCAGGAACACTGGGAGGGGGCCCCCGGCTATTTTGTCAGTCCTGGGCCCCCCAATTTCTGATGGAAGCCTTGCCTGTGCTGGAATTTACAGCAATCCCCCTCACGTCTGCTCTGTAGGAGACGGAAATGGGGTCATCATACAGTGATTGTAATTAATCCCTAGGGTACATTTAGAACAGCAGCCGTCTTTTGTAGTCAGCTAAGATGCTCCGCTGTCTTTCATTGATCTTTATTTCCCACTGGTGAGCCATATTAATTGTCCTGCCAGGATAAGTGTAAATGTATGTGCAGGGCGTGTTGAATAATTAATGTCCTGGATTATGTCCTGTTAATGGGCTCTGTTGCTGGGAGTCTGTGTACACTGCTGGTCATGATGAACGTCTCTGTAGTAGCTGATCTCTGCTTCTCGCTGAAGAGTTGGTTGAAAACAAACACTATGAAACTGGACCTTTTATAACATCTAATGTAGTGTTCATTCTAGCACCCTGCACCTGTCGCAACCCGTGCAGTTCCTCCTTCCTGCCTGGGGTGTCGCTCTTTGCTCTGGTGCTTCTAGCACACTCAGCTGATGCAACAAACTGCTGGAAGCACCAGAGCAGAGAGCGACAGGAAAAAGGAACTGCACCGATTGTGACAACTGCAGAGTGCTAGAATTAACACTATAATGGTTTACTAATGGGATGGGTGGTAGCGGAGTGATGCTGCCCATACAAGAATAATGGCCAATGTGAGTTTTTTTTTGACAAGTGCATCTGAAAAGATAGTTTAATTTTGCTTCAACACTCCGCTATTCAATTGAATGCGATGAAGAAAACCCCCGGAGCTATTCAATTCAGCGCGCTGTTTGACCCTCCTGTGGATCTGAGGAGAAATCCGACAAAAGTGCTGACCGTGCGGCTGTTTGCCAGCTTAGTGTGGTGCTAACAGCCACACGGCCGGCACTTTAGCCGTAGAATGCCGGTTCTCATGACTAAACAGCCAGGTTAAGCCGCGAGAACCGGCATTCTACGACTTAACAGTGCGCTGAATTAAATGGCTCCAGGAGCTCCCTCCCTGGGTTATTCATCATCACTTTGAATTAAATCGCGGCCTATGGGGTCGATTCCATTAAACACGAGTTGTTCTTGCAATGGCGTTTTCAGGCTGTTGCCCGCACCACAACTAGTGCCCCTTGCGGCCAGGACTCTCACATTTTCACTTGCAGCCCTTATGGGATTGCAAACAAAAGTTTACAAGTCCAGCGGTACTGTAAGTGTGGTATACAGCCGCATATGGCCTGTTAGCTGTAAGCAACAGTCTCTATAGGCCGAATGTTAATCAGCCTCTCAATACCGTTACTGCTTTTCCCGGAATCTATTCCATCCATGCAATTATTCAGCAAACATTACTGCTGCGGCGAGGACTCCCTTTCTCTATAGGGTAGAGTCTCCCTGTATATTTGCCCTGCTGACGTGCCTTGGGTTGTACAGTGTGTTACAGTTTCCCTTTGTTTCTCTTCCAGCTATTGTCCTGCGTGTTTGTGCAACAAATGCAGAGCAACTTCTGCTGGGTGATTCAGCTGTTCAGCCTGGTGTGCACCGTCAAGGGTTACTATGATCGTGAGTACGTCCAATGCCAAGGTTAAAAACAATTAATGATAGGTGACCTAATTTACTCTGTCCTTATGGCCTCTCCTGTGGCCTAATCTTAAAAAAAGGGGATAGCCACACTAGAATTGGTCCATATGAAATAAGATATAAGAGAAAATGGCACTGGGTGTATGGATGTAGTACATCTACACTAAGCTGCTGTAGGTAGTTTGGGCTAATAAATAATTTATTTCTAATAAAGGGTAATCCTCAAACATCACGGTTACAAGACACTATCCGCTGTATTATACAATACTGGCTTCAGAAGGCTATACCTGACTAAAAGGTCAAAGGTTGTGCTTCCTCTGGCCACACATTGCTTTGTATTTGAACAACGAATCAGAAACCTTGCATACAATGCCGCATTAATATATAAGCCTCCGTAATGGAGATCATCTGCTGTGATGACAGAACCAAAGTAGAGATGGAAACGCCAGACATGGCCTGATTGGATGACCACAGCACTTGCCCAATCAGGAGCCGCTGTCCCTGTTTTGTTTTTTTTGCATGACCTTCCTTTTAGGTTATACCAGTGGCTCCCAAACTGGGTGCCGTGGCAACCTGAGGTGCTTCAGGGCACTTGCAGTGGTGCCATAAATTGGTGGTCCTCTACCAAATCAAATTTATTTATGGCCAATATGATAGTCATAATCGGTGCCAGTGGCTGCCAGTCATAAAATATGTGGACAAACAGAAGCGCAAACCCTGTTCACTACCATATAACTGACCCCAAGCATGACCGATCAGCACAATTTACTTAACGTAATTATTTTTGCTGATTTTCTCAAGAAGACACTTTTGGCCTAGGGGTGTCCCGTTGAAAAAATGATGGCACCCTAGGGCGCCGTAATTCAGGAAAGTTTGGGAACCACTGGCCTATATTAATGCACCGGTTGGGCCCTTCCCAACTTTTTTTCCCGGTTATGCAGGTTTTCCAGGACTGTGGGGTCTAGTTACTAAGCAGTGTTAGGAGACAGAGGGCCTGATTCAGACCTGCTCGCGAGCACTATGCGCTCGCAAGTGGGTCGATGGTGGCCCAGTGCGCATGCGCACGACGGAGCCGGCTCCGTCGTGCGCACCCACAGCTATTCGAGCAGCCAGGTGGCCTCTCTGAAATACAGAAGGCCGGCCCTGATTCAGAGCGAGTGCTCTGTCAGAGCGTCCGGCTTTGAATCATGCCCTGAGTGATAAGTGATAAGGTGCCAGCCAATCAGCTCCCAACTGTCATTTTTCAAACACAGCCTGTGAGATGACAGTTGGGAGCTGATTGGCTGGCACCTTATCACTTCCCTATCACTTTTCACTCTGTCTCCTAACACTGCTTTGTAAATAGACCCCTTAATGTGATAGGTGACCTCTGCTGTATCAGTGCTAAATCAATTTCTGAGAACCACTGATGTAGGGATCTGACACTAGATTCCCCACTCATCCGTTTATAGGACAACCCCTACGTGAGTGAGGTCCTGCAGTAAATGTTTAATGTATAAAGCAGACAGGTGGAGAATACCCTGCAGAGGTCACGCACTCCTGGTATGGTGTGCCATATTTCCCCTAACACACTTTCCTTTTTTCTCTCTTCAGCCCGGGAAATGGACAAGAACCCAGACTGCCCTCTGCCTGTAGAGGAAGCTGGCATCATTTGGGATAGCATCTGCTTTTTCTTCCTCCTTCTGCAGAGACGAGTGTTCCTCAGCTCCTACTTCCTGCATGTGGTCTACGACCTCCGCGCCTCCTCCCAGCAGGCCTCCAGGTCTGCTGTCCTCATCTCCTTCTAACGTTATATATTTTACTTAAGCGCAGCCTCTTTGTTACACCAAGAAGAGAACTACAGGGCTCGCTGACAGTGACATGTATTCCACATCCTACGGTTGTGTACTGGCATTTAAGTAGCACTTGTTGGCTTCATACATTACAGGCAGCCATTTTGTAATCTGAACCCATATTCATGAGAATGCTGCCTAGCCATTGGTTTGGTGCCACTGAGATCACTGAGGCACATTCTCAAAATGGCTGTCACCACAATGTGTAGGAAGAAAATACAGGGAATACAGTATAAAAGGTTCTGGTTGATGGGTCAGCCATTGGAATTATGGGAGGAATTGACTAATGCTGTGTTTTTTTTTTTTCTTTTTTTCAAATATATTTATTAGATTTTTGAAACAAAAGAATAATATACTGACTAATGCCGTGTTATGGGTAGTGGTCCGGACTGGGGATCAGATAACGCACGAATCCATTGTCATCAATAAATTTCTACTTGCAGAGGATTTGAGCTGTTCATGGCCAGCATCAGGAAAAATATGGATTTCCACCATGACAGTGAGAGACGATCACTCAGCCAGCTCAAGAAACAGTAAGAAGCCATCATTTCCTACATTTTACTGTACACATGCTGGAGCTATGAAATATTACTGTAATCTAATGCATAATAATGCTTTCGTCAATGTTTCACCTACACTACCCTCACTAATACACCTTCACACCTACTCTACTCCTACCTACACTAATGCACCTCACACCCACCTATACTACCCACACTAATACACCTTACATCCACCTATACTACCCACACTAATACACCTTACATCCACCTATATTACCCACACTAATGCACCTTACATCCACCTATACTACCCACACTAATGCGCCTCACATCCACCTATACTACCCACACTAATACAGCTTACATCCACCTATACTACCCACACTAATACACCTTACATCCACCTATATTACCCACACTAATGCACCTCACACCCACCTATACTACCCACACTAATACACCTTACATCCACCTATACTACCCACACTAATACACCTTACATCCATCTATATTACCCACACTAATGCACCTCACATGCACCTCACATCCACCTATACTATCCACACTAATACAGCTTACATCCACCTATACTACCCACACTAATACACCTTACATCCACCTATATTACCCACACTAATGCACCTCACACCCACCTATACTACCCACACTAATACACCTTACATCCACCTATACTACCCACACTAATACACCTTACATCCACCTATATTACCCACACTAATGCACCTCACATCCACCTATACTACCCACACTAATACAGCTTACATCCACCTATACTGCCCACACTAATACACCTTACATCCACCTATACTACCCACACTAAGACACCTTACATCCACCTATATTACCCACACTAATACACCTTACATCCACCTATACTACCCACACTAATGCACCTCACATCCACCTATACTACCCACACTAATACAGCTTACATCCACCTATACTGCCCACACTAATACACCTTACATCCACCTATACTACCCACACTAAGACACCTTACATCCACCTATATTACCCACACTAATACACCTTACATCCACCTATACTACCCACACTAATACACCTTACATCCACCCTCACACCTATCCTGCTCCCACCTATACTACCCACACTAGTACAGCCTCACACATCCCGTACTCCCACCTATACTAATCACACTAATACAGCCTCACACCTCCCCTACTCCCACCTATACTAATCACACTAATACAGTCTCACACCTCCCCTACTCCCACCTATACTACCCACACTAATACACCCTCACACCTCCCCTACTCCCACCTATACTAATCACACTAGTACAGCCTCACACCTATACTACCCACACTAATACACCCTCACACCTCCCCTACTCCCACCTATACTAATCACACTAGTACAGCCTCACACCTACCCTACTCCCACCTATACTAATCACTCTAGTACAGCCTCACACCTACACTACTCCCACCTATACTACCCACACTAGTACAGCCTCACACCTCCCTGCTCCCACCTACTCTACCCACACTAGTACAGCCTCACACCTCCCCTACTCCCACCTATACTACCCACACTAGTACAGCCTCACACCTACCCTACTCCCACCTATACTACCCACACTAGTACAGCCTCACACCTACACTACTCCCACCTATACTACCCACACTAGTACAGCCTCACACCTCCCTGCTCCCACCTACACTACCCACACTGGTACAGCCTCACACCTCCCCTACTCCCACCTATACTATCCACACTAGTACAGCCTCACACCTCCCTGCTCCCACCTACACTATCCACACTAGTACAGCCTCACACCTCCCCTACTTCCACCTACACTACCCACACTAGTACAGCCTCACACCTCCCTGCTCCCACCTACACTACCCACACTAGTACAGCCTCACACCTCCCCTACTCCCACCTATACTACCCACACTAGTACAGCCTCACACCTCCCTGCTCCCACCTATGCTACCCACATGTCCACTATGTCATAAGTATGGCCCTTGCTACTCTTTGTTTTCATGTCTACATTTATTTTGTCCACCTTGTATATCCAAGTTATTATATATGTATAGTTAGTAATAATCTTGCATTTCAAACTAACCTGCAGAGAGATTTACTAGCCAGCACAGTGGATGCGCCACTGTTAACTCCTTTTTTATGCACAGTAATTATTATTCATTATTACCAGTTATTTATATAGTGCACACACATTCCGCAGCGCTTTACACAGAATATTTGGCCATTCACATCAGTCCCTGCCCCAGTGGAGCTTACAATCTATATTCCCTACCACATGTACACACATAAATACACGTACCTGTATATTTTTGGAGTGTGGGATAAAACCCGAGCACCCGGACGAAACCCACGCAAACATGGGGAGAATATGCAAACTCCACACATATAAGACCCTGGTGGTAATCTGACCCATGACCTCAGAGCTGTTAGACAGTAATGCTAACCATTACCCCAACCATGCTGCTCGAAATGCCTTCTACATTGTGACTTCTCCTATTTTCTACTTCAGGGTCCATAGGGTATCCACAGGATACCTTGGGGGTATACGTGATGACGTCAGGCATCGGGCACCATAGAGTTAAGTTTTCAGCCTCCCAGGATGCACTAGGGTCTCCCTCCTATACCCCGCCCCCGAGCCAAGGCATCTCAGTTTCGTTGGTGCCCGGGCCGGAGTCGGATGCACCTGTTTAGAGGGGGGCTAAGGATAGCCCCTGAAGTTTTCTACAAGGCAGCTGTGGCTGCACAGCTGGATGTACAGCATGGACAGTCATTCTTGACGTCCATGCTGTCTTCCCTACACCCCCGCCGGTACCAGAATACCGGTACTGATCCGGGGATGCTGGTAGGCATCTGGGGTCACAGCTAGCGGTGACCCCAGATGTTTGGGACCATGGCCGGATTCAAGGGGGACAGCAGGTAAGCAGCGGGGTCCCGCGGTGGGTCCCCGCTGGAACATGGTCCAGAGTCCCCAGGCAGAGGGCTCCCTGGGGACTGGCTGCAGCGTGGAGCCAGGTTTCGGACCTGTGCTTCCACTACCCCCCTGGGACAGCGGACCGCAGCTGAGCGGTAGCGCTGCGGCGTCCCAGGGGTTAATTGCATGCCTGTACACAGCCTGCGCCTCCCCCGCTTCACACAGCCCTCACTGCACCTGCCGATTGGCCCTGTGGCAGCGCTCCTCCCCCAGGCCGGCCTCCTCTCTGCTCCTCGGTGGCCATCTTTATGGAAGCATGGTGAACGCTGATTCCAAAAGGGTTTGGAAGCTTTGCCTTTTAATGGAGAAGTCCTATTTGGTCCGGATCTGGACAAATGTAGCCACGCTCCCGGCAGCCAAATCGGCATGTCTCCCGTCTGCTGCGGTTCCTTCCAGTTCAGGTACGTCGTCCTTTCGGCTTTACAGGGCCCAGGGTAGGCCTAAAGCACAGTCCTTCCCCCGTCAGGCTGGCCCCAAAAAATCGGCCAAGCCCCGGAAGCAGGCCTGGAGTGCCAGACGTCCGGCCCCTAAGTCCGATGACAAACCTGCGGCCTGACGGTCCGGGCCTCCCTTTGGGGGATCCCAGAGTGGGAGGCCGCCTGCTGCAGTTCGCCCAGTGTTGGTCGGTTACCACGACAGACACTTGGGTTCTCGAGGTGGTTTCTCACGGGTATGCCCTCTCCTTCCGGCACAGGCCCCCGTCCCGATTCTTTACCACGGGTCTTCCATCAGACCGGAACAAAGCCATGGAACTGCGGAAGGTTTTGCACACTATGCTCCAGGCTGGAGTTATAGTGCCTGTTCCATTCTCCCAGTGGGGCCAGGGTTTCTAATCCAATCTGTTTTTGGTGCAGAAACCCAATGGGTCGTACCGTCCGATCCTCAACCTCAAAGCACTTTGCGGGTGCCGAGGTTTCGGATGGAGACCCTACGGTCCATCATCCTGGCCGCTGGAACCTGGACATACAGGACGCTTACCTGCATGTCCCTATTCTTTTACGCCATCAACAGTTCCTCAGGTTTGCAATCCGCAACGATCATTTCCAGTTCCGGGCGTTACTTTTTGGGCTGGCGACAGCACCACGTGTGTTCACCAAAGTTATGGCGGTCATAGCGGCTTCCCTGTGGCTGCAGGGAGTCCGCATGTTGCCGTACCTGGATGACCTTCTGTTGGTAGCAGGATCTCCAGAGCTCCTTCTACGCCACTTGGACCTCACGATTGCGGTACTCCAACGGCACGGTTGGTTAATAAACTGGCAGAAGTCCACCCTGATCCCGTCTCGGAGCCTTATTGGACTCCGGACAGCAAAGGATCTTTGTGACGAGGGAAAAGATCTCTGCCTTACAGTTGAGGGTGCGCAGTTGTCTGCAGAGTCTCTGTATTCGGCGATGAGGTTACTGGGCTCAATGGTGTCCGTATTCGACATGGTGGAATATGCCCAATTTCACTCCAGACCTCTGCAGCAATTGATCCTGTCCAAATGGAATGGACTGCCTCAAAGTCTCAAGTCCCAGACGATGGTGCTCACTCCGGAGGTTCGCCTGTCCCTTGCCTGGTGGTTGCAGACAACCCATCTCAACAAAGGTCGTCCGTTTTGGGTGGCGAACTGGGTCCTATTGACGACGGACGCCAGTCTTCGGGAATGGGGAGCGGTCTCGGGTCCACACTTGTTCCAGGGCAGATGGACTCAGGCGGAAAAGGAGCTTCCGATAAACATCTTGGAACTCCGCGCCGTTTTCAATGCTCTCCAGCAGGTCCATCGGGTTCTCCACGGTCATCCCGTGCAGGTCCAGTCGGACAACGCCACCATCGTGGCCTACATAAATCGGCAAGGAGGAACCCGAAGTCGGGCGGCACTCGTAGAGGTGTCCCGCATCCTGATCTGGGTGGAGCCCAATCTCCCGGCCATATCAGCGGTGTTCATCCCGGGAGTCCTCAACTGGGAGGCCGACTTTCTCAGTCGCCAGGACGTTCATCCGGGGGAATGGTCTCTACACCAGGACGTCTTTCAACTTCTGGTGGACAGGTGGGGTCTTCCAGAGATCGACCTCATGGCGTCACGGCACAACAGCAAGTTGCCGGTGTACGGGTCTTGCACAAGAGACGAAAAGGCGTCTCTGGTGGATGCTCTGTCCGTCCAGTGGACGTTCCGGTTTGCCTATCTCTTTCCTCCGTTTTCCCTTCTTCCACGGGTAATCCGGAAATTCAAACAGGAAGGAGGGACGCTCCTGTTGATAGCTCCCGCGTGGCCCAGACGGCACTGGTTCTCAGACCTTCAGGGTCTGTCCGTGGACATCCCTCTGCGGTTGCTGCTACGACCGGACCTACTGTCACAGGGTCCTTGTCTTCACCCGGACCTGACTCGGCTGTCTTTGACGGTGTGGCTGTTGAGACGGCCATGTTAAGGTCCAGGGGGTTTTCCAGCTCTGTAGTGCGTACTATGCTGAGAGCTCAGAAACCGTCTTCTGCAAGAATATACCATCGTGTGTGGCATACGTTCTTCCAATGGTGTGAACCGAGAGATTATGCACCTCGGGAGTTCCGTCTGTCTAGAGTGCTAGCCTTCCTACAGGCGGGACTAGACCATGGGCTTCGCCTTGCTTTTTTAAAGGTGCAGGTATCTGCCCTGTCTGTCTGGTTCCATCGTAGGATTGCTACAATCCCTGATGTGCGCACCTTTATGCAAGGTGTTCTTAGAATTCAGCTGCCATTTGTTCCACCGGTGGCGCCTTGGGATTTAGCTGTGGTCCTGAGGGCTCTCCAGGGACTGCTGTTTGAACCACTGGGCTCAGTGGATCTTAAATGGCTGACAGCTAAAACAATTTTCCTTCTGGCCATCGCTTCAGCCAGACGTGTTTCTGATTTAGGGGCTCTCTCTTGTAGACCCCCTTTCTTGATTTTTCATGGGAACAGGGCGGTGCTGCGCACTCGTCCTGATTTTCTTCCCAAAGTTGTTTCCCGTTTTCATATCAACGAGGAAATAGTTGTGCCGGCTTTTAACTCACCTGACCTGTCGGTGGGTGAGGCCACTTTGGACGTTGTGCGGGCTTTAAGGATTTATGTTGACCGCACTTCTTCGTTTAGGAAGTCGGACGCCTTGTTTGTCCTCTATGGCTTCCGTAAGAAGGGTTGGCCTGCTTCAAACAGACTTTGGCAGCTTGGATCCGTATGGCCATTTCAGAAGCTTCTCTTCATGAAGGCCTGCCGGTTCCATCCTCTGTGAGGGCTCATTCCACTAGGTCTGTGGGTCCTTCGTGAGCAGCTCGACGTGTTGCCTCTGCAGTCCAGATCTGCAAGGCTGCCACGTGGTCCTCGGTCCATACATTTGTGAGGTATTACGCGTTTGACACCTTTGCCTCTCAGTATGCTTCCTTCGGGCGGCGCAGGAGCGTCCCCACCCTTGAAGGATACTGCTTTGGGACATTCCCAAGGTATCCTGTGGATACTCTATGGACCCTGAAGTAGAAAATATGAGATATGGTAAGAAGTTACCCTTGTTATCTCTATTTCTACGAAGTCCATAGGGTTCCACAGGACTCCCGCCCTGTCGCACCTGTGCTGCAAGTGGGCTTTACTCTGGTCACCGGTTTTTCCGTCTCCCTCTGGTGAGAATGTGATTCTTGTGTGTGTCCAGATCTTTTTTCTCTCTCTTCCTTCTCCTCCTATGGCTTGGTACGTAACTGAGATGCCTTCGCTCGGGGGCGGGGTATAGGAGGGGGACCCTAGTGCATCCTGGGAGGCTGAAAGCTTAACTCTATGGTGCCCGATGCCTGACGTCATCATCTATACCCCCAAGGTATCCTGTGGAACCCTATGGACTTCGTAGAAATAGAGATAACAAGGGTAAGTTCTTACCATATCTCATATTATTTCAGTATCCACAATCTATTGAGTGTCCGACCATTTTCTTATTTCACTTCTTCTACTATTGGAGAACAAAACCCTTTTAAACTGCATGATAGGTGGGGGTCATTGATTGCCTGTGGCTTGTCCCCCACAGGATGGAAAGAATTAGAGCCAAGCAGGAGCGTTATCAGGGGAAGAAGCAGAGTGCAAGTGACCAGGAAAATGCAGGTAATATACTTCTATATGCCGGGGTCAGTAAGACATAAACTGTTCTTCTCTATTGTGGATTTTTGAGACGTATCTCTTTGCTTTAAAAATGGCTATTAACAGCTGTGTCTGCCCCTCGGTTTGTCCCAGTGATGACCCGTTTATTCTGAGATAAAAGGATGCAGTCTCCTAGAAGATCCCTATCTGTAGATGTTACTGCCTGAGTTGTGCATATTATTAGCCTGTTGAAAAATAGGTGGTCGGCAAAGAGCGAGTATCAAAGATAATATAAATCAATTTCCTTGTTGCCTCTGAACCTTCCTTCCAGAAGCCTGATCTCAGAACTAATGCCCGCTATGAGAGTTCTATTTCTAGGTGTGGTGGTGCCAGAGCCGTAACTAGACTATTTGGTGCCCTGTGCCAGAAAGAACATTGGCGCCCCCCTAATTTTTCAAAGGGACATAATGCACCCAAAAAAGGGCCATGGCTTCATGGGGAAGGGCCAGGGAAGAGATAGGGGAGGCCAGGAGATGCTGGGGATGAAATAAGAGGAAGCTACAAGTGAGAATGATAATAAACAGATATTTGACAGCCCCAAACAGCGCCCCCTGACCTGTGGTACCCTGTGCGATGGCACCGGCCGCACTACCCTAGCTACGGCCCTGGGTAGTGCTCTTCCTGCGTATGACCCCATAAATGTGGTATAAGAAGGGTTTGCACTTGTGTTATGAAGGAGTTCTGCAGTGTCTCACTTTGCTTAGCTTTTGTTTTATCGTATAAAACACATTCCGGTGACAGCTACTAAATCGGCAAATGTATGACCTCCCAATGTAGTTATCTCTCAGCCCATATTGCTGTTAGCGATTGTGGTATTTTGTGCTGGTATTTGTAAATGAAGCTTATGGATTCCTGGCGGTGTTTGATTTTGGGGGGGGGGGGGGTGGTGGTAACTGATGGCAGGACTGTCATATCGGGGTAGTCTTCGCTAAACGTGAGTCAGGTGCCCACATACAAAATTATTTTTCCTTTTGAAGGGGACGAAATAGGTAATTGGGTTTCCTGCAGTGGAGGGAGTACAGTTACGCGAGTGGTCATTTTTGAGTGAGGGTCTGTAGGGACTTTTCTTCTTTCCACATGAGGACATGAATGATTGGGCACATACAGGGCCTGATTCAGAGCCGGACGCAATTAGCGCTCGCTCGTCCAGAAAATAGGGGTGGCTATTCAAATGAACCGTTCGCTCTTTGCGGTCTGTTCACACTTCTAGGTCTGAACGAGCGAACAAAACTTGCTGTCGTTTTTTTTTTAAAATACGCCCCCTGGCCGCTCGCATCCTACGTCATGTCCGCTATTTATTAGATTGATCGAGTACATCGACCAGGGTATGAACTGCTCGCTATTCTTGGGGTTGGTTTTTCCTACCACAATTTTGCCAGCAGTTCTGACTATAAAATAACCCAGTGACGTGGTCAATGACGCTACTGTTTTAATTATGCACACCCATAAAACGCCCGTTTTGACCTTTAAGCACGTCTGCGTTCGGATCTCCACTCCCCGTTTTCAAACACCTTCCCCCGTTACCACCCACATACGCCTCTTTCTGTTACTCAAATTATCAGGCATTCGCTATTTTGCGAGCACATGAATTTCGACCACACTGACTGGTTCACGCATGCGTATAACGATCCGTACGCATGCGCAGTTGGGCAAACATCGCTTGGAGCGAACGAGCGGCCACTTACGAGCGGCTCTGAATCAGTCCCACAGTCCACTGGATAGGTCTTGTATTGTCCAGGAGTAATTGATATGGAATAAGATGCTTTTCTACTATAATTATAACATGGAACTGTACAATAGTGACACAGGTAATACAGTCTCCTCACTCTCATACCTGAAGATGTAAATGCAGGTTCATAGTATTTTAGGAGATAAAAGGACACAAACTGACATTTTTCTATTCACACCATGCGCACCTCCCGCTGGAGACGGGAAACCCGCAAGCATAGGAGCAATCATGGCGATGTACTCTCTTGTACGCCAAGCTCCAAACAGACCTAGCCACGCCGCTTGCTGACTATAAAGTGCTCTGCTGGGGCACATTGTTCATAAGTGTCTCCCAATGGCTGAAAATGTTGCTCTTTCAGGTGAAAAGGACGGGGAGAAGGGGCCAGCTAAAAAGAAGAGTCACTGGAGTCGCCCCTGGTTAACTCACGCTTCAGGTACCTGTCTGTACTGCCCTGAGGGGGATGTGTAAGTGTGTACACCGGGTGGAGGGCAAAGTGAAGTAACATAGGAACATATTACAGGAAGAAAACCTGTGCGCTGGGAGGTATCCAATCGACTTGACAATCATAGTTAAAATGTTGACATATAGTTTTGTGTTGGGGTTAGGCGTCTTGCTTAGGCTAATTATGCTGTCATTTTGAATGTGTCGACATTTTAACATGTCGACCTCAATACACGTCTACATATTGATTGTTGACCTAATGACCATGTTGACATTCAGAATGTCGACCAGTCATACCACACCCGCTGGGATGAGGGGCATGTGCTGAAAACTTATAAGGGTCGCTTTATACAAATGTATAAAACTGGATACAGAAATGCAGCAGAACCCCATAATGCAATTTAAAGCAATATGAAATATTAACATATAATAAGCACATGTAGTTGCCTGCCCTCCAACATGACCCGTTCCAGCAGGTACACAATGCTCTGCTCCTGGACTTCCCACCTAATGTATGATTGCAGCTACCTGTGTTGAACTAGGTAATTGATGAGAAGGATGTTTCACCACAGATGGCAGCAATCATAAATTAGGTGGGAAGTCCAGGAGCAGAGCATTTTGTACCTAATGGAATGGGTCATGTTGGAGGGTCTGGTAGTGCAGTGATAATTTTAAAACCATTAATAATGTACTTTGATCCGTTAATGGTGCTCTTCAGCTTTAAAGTGAGATGTGTCCCATATCCGATTATGGGGTTTATGTATCAAGCAGTGAAAAGCGTGGAGATGTGGATCAGTGGAGAAGTTGCCTGTAGTAACCAATCAGTTCCTACCTATTATTTTATAGACTGTACTTGATAAATACTACTTCATAGCTGAATGGTTGCTATGGGCAACTACTCCACTAGTTCACTTCTCCATGCTTTTCACTGCTTGATACACAGGCCCTGATTCATAGCCGGACGCTCTGACAGAGCGCTCACTCTTCATTTTGGAGTGGCCTCCTGGCCGCTCGCATAGCTGTGGGTGACCACCCACAGCTATAGCGAGCGGCCAAAATGATGGTCGCGATGGTCAAGACCATTGGGCTTGCGACGAGACCCTGCGGTAGGGTCTCGCTGCTGCAAGCCCAGGAGTGCTTTTGGCTCTATCAGAGCCAAAAGCACTCCCACTGACATCACTAGTGATGTCAGTGGGGCCGGACCCAGTTGGTAGGCGTTCGCATGGGAACGCCTCCGTCTGGGCAGGCACGCCCACCAAAGGGGGCGTGCTGTCAATCACCATCGACAGCACGCCCCCTTTGGTGCGAGACCCATAACGACGGCTTGACCGTCGTTATTCGGGTCTCGCACATGCGCACGACGGAGCCACCTCCGTCGTGCGCATGCGCACTTGGGCACCATCGACCCGCTCGCGAGCACTCGCGAGCGGGTCTGAATCAGGCCCACAATCCTCAATCTTCCTTCTGTGCGGTACAGGTACTGGAGGACAAAGGTTTGTACAAGTAGATGGGAGGAGGCGGCACAGCAATGCTAGGGGGTATATTTACTAAAGTGAGAGTTTTTAAAAGTGAGCTTTAGAAAAGATGTTTCCCATAGCAACCAATGAGATTCTACTTAACATTTAGCTAGCACCTTCTAGAAGATAATACCTAGAATCTGATTGGTTGCTATGGGCAATATCTCTTCTAAAACTCACTTCTACAAACTCTGTTTGTTTAGTAAATTTACCCCTAAACACGGAGAAGGTGCGCCAATGTTCCTAGATTTACGGACCAGTGAAAAAAAATGTGTTTTATCTAGCGGTATGGGATTATTGAAATGAGAAAGTGGGGGATGGGGCAATGAGGGGTGTCCCTGGTGGAGAGAACACAGCCATTACTACTCTGCAAAGCCCTTAAAGTTTGCAGCAGCTTAGAGCTGACGCAAGTCGGGTCTCATTCTATACTTTTAATGGGATGTATTTTGCGTGTTCCAGTTTCACTCCTGAGCAGCGCATTTCTTGCTGCCATTATCCCCGGTGTAAAGCGAAGCATGAAACTCTTTAAAAGTATCACATGGAATAATGACTGTGTTGGGGTCCCCTCACTTTCCTGATTAATATGAGCTATAAATGAGGGTAAACAATCAGTATGGTGATTGCATAGTGTGAGGTCACACTTACACTTTTGCCAAGTGCAGTCTTTAGATTCGCACACCTAGTATGGGAATGTAGTGTCCGGGTGTCCTTGACGGGCACTGGGCAGAACATCAAGTCACATCAGTTCCCATGTTTCACTCTGAGCATCCAATGCTGTTCATGAAATCAGTACAATATCGTTAATAAAGAAAGAGTCGCCTATCTGTAATGACATCTCAACAGATCGTTCAGTGTAAGAATGTAAATGTCACAAGTTATAACAAACATCCGCCAACTTAATGCGTCTTCTAGATTACCAGATTTTCCAACTATTAAATGTAAGGCTGGAATGGGCATTACTCAGTCTTGTAGAAAGGTTTCCATCTGTCTACCTGTTGCATTTTGTTGTTTTCAGTGTTCCCCGTGATTGAGATTAATGTCTGTAGAAAGAAAGATGGACAACAACTCTGTAGCGCACTGCTGGATAACAGGACCTGCCTAAACATCCCTTACCTTACATGAATGTATAAAGCAGTGATCACCTAGCTCTTCCCTGTGGAGGAAAGGGGGAGGCTATATGATACAGACTTCAGTGATGCGTGGTGAGGTCATTGGCTGGTGAGGCACACATGGAGATGGGTCTAAGTGCTGGGATAAAGTCTCACTCACTGCAACTCTCCCCTCACTACACTAAGCTTCAGTATCCATTGATTCTCCTACCTGCATCACTGTGTCTGCTCTTGCTGCTGCTGAGTTCTGAGTTCTGATCTCTAAACACTGCAGTGAACTTCCTGGTCACATGACACATCCAAGGTGTCTCAGTGCTCAAGGCACGCCCCCATACTCTGAGGCATGCCTCTATTAGCTCTCTTTCTATGCAGCTTACTGCCCATGGTGTGGCCACACCCCCTGCTCTGCAAGCAATGTCTGATTATACAGAAGCCAGGCTGAGCTGTTGCTGCCTCATCTCTCATCTTCCAGCAGTCCCAGGGAGCTCAGCAAAGCTGATTAGTGTTAACTATAAAAATTATTACAATAAACAAAGAAGATGTTTATAAGTAATAAATATCTTCTTTGTATTATACTAATAATTTTTATATCAAATATCAGGAGTATGACAGGGTAGGCTCTGACTGCACATTACTAGCAGACTACATACCCTTCCTCTTCTGACCTCTGCTTGTACTGTGTGATCTCCCAGTGTTCTGTGGAGGAGGTGACCTGATACGGTAAGAGGTCATGTGATGCAGAAGTTGGCTGTTGTGGGCACAGTATAAAATCAAGGCTCGTTCCATTTGGGTTCCCCTGCTTACTCAGCTGGGGTAAGACCTGGATTTAGCTTGGTGCATAAAACAAAGAAAATAAGTGACTGGTCAGGAAACGCGAAGGAACTGGAGGCTACAGGTGAAGGCTCGGTGGGCAGCCTGTTGCCGATCATTGTCTTAATGTATATACTTAAGCACTAGACCCTTTGCGTTGTGCATATTTCTACATCGTTTTGTGTGTATTTCATTGTTGTGTTCTATGCTCTTTCCCCAATCTTTGTGTTCTGTCTTCGGCAGTGTTGCATTCTGGAGATTATTATTTGTTTGCGTCAGATAGTGAGGAAGACGAAGAGTCCACTATGGAGGAGCAGAAACCACCCAAGCAGAGCGCCTTCCAGGTAAGGACTCCTCCATATTCCAGCAATTAATACAAAAAGCCGCTGGGCTAAAATCTAATAGCAATCTTGATTTGCTTTCATTAAAAAACAAGAAAACTAATTACACTTCAATAATTATTGAGGAAGTAAAAATGTAAATAGGATTATGCAATCAATCACATGCGCTTACTGACACGTATTCCCCATGACCAGTTTATTTCTAAGACTTGAAAATGTTAGACTCTAATCAACAAAGCAAAATGCACATAGAATTTTACCACTGACCAGAGGATCTAAAATAGTGTTAAGTAATGTTACTGTAAAATATACAAAAGTGTTAGTAAGTAAAATAGAAAGGATAGTTCTGGGAAGTAAAATATACGATAAAAAAACTATATACTGTAAGAGTGTTAGTAAATAAAATATACAGTAGAGTGTTTGGCGGTAAAACTAACAGAGGGCCTGATTCAGAGCCAGACACTCTGACAAGAGCGCTCGCTCTGAATCAGGGCCCTCCTACCTAAAATTGGAGCGGCCTCCTGGCCGCTCGCATAGCTGTGGGTGACCACCAGCAGCTTATGCGAGCGGCCAAAAAGATGGTCGCGATGGTCAAGACCATCGCGACCATCGGGCTTGCGACTAGACCCTGCAGTAGGGTCTCGCTGCCGCAAGCCCTGGAGTGCTTTTGGCTCTATCAGAGCCAAAAGCACTCCCACTGACATCGCTAGTGATGTCAGTGGGGCCGGACCCAGACGGTAGGCGTTCCCATGGGATCCAGGGGTGCAGTGAAAAAATGCTGATACTCTAGGGCGCCGTGATTCAAGAAAGTTTGAACTGCAGCAATAGAGAGTTAGGAAGTAATATCAATACTATAACTTTGCACATGATAAATTAATAAAATACTAACTTTAACAAAAGATAAGCGATTTTTTGTTACTGCACTTAACATCGGCAGTACGTGTAACTCAAAATCGGCCCCGATATGTATGTATCTAAAATGTCAGATAACAGAGGAGAATAGCTTGCATTCCACTACAAATCAAATGTACATGTACAAGGCCTTTTAACTCCTTCAGTGCTGACCCTTTTACTGGTAGATATGTGAAGGTTTTAGTTCTCCTCTTCATATTGGAACTAGTCGCCTGTTTCTGAACTAGAAGCACCATTTTGTTCCACACACTAATAATACAAAGGTTGTGTGCCCATTTAGTTGGCATATCTGGCATGGGTCACCAGTGTCAAGTTGGCGCTGAAGGAGAGGAAGAGACAGCAGAACGGAATAATTGAAGGAGAAGAGAAGAAAGGAGCAGACCCAGCAGAAAGAGGTGACTGGTGATTGGGCTGTTATCCGTTCTATGTAACTGAGGAATGATGATGATGATGAGTGCAGGGTAACAGGGCGTGCAGGACTGGCTGGATCAGTATCTATTCATTATTCTAACATCACTGGGGCATTTCCAGAAACTGTCAGGCACCCCTATCTTTTCTCACTGCAGGAGGCGACCAGTAATGTAGAGGTTGATGTTAGGGATGTGCAGGCTCGGATTAGTTCAGATTTTCCCACCAAATTCTGATTTTTCCCGCCAAGAATCGGGTCTCAGAAAGAGGTAAAATGTCATCTTTCATGGACAAACATCATCATTCCTGTACAAAAGTCCATGAAAGATGATGATTGTCCTTGAAAGATGACATTTTGCCTCTTTCTGAGACTCGGTGGGAAAAATCAGAATTTGGCAGAGAATCCTAACTAATCCGAGCCTGCACATCCCTAGTTGATGTATCAATCGGTGAAAACCGTGCAGAAGTGGACCAGTGGAGAAGTTACCCATAGCCAACCAATCGGCTTTGATGTAGCATTTATCAAGTACATTCTATAAAATGATAGGTAGAAGCTGTTTGGTTGCTATGAGCAACTTCTCCACTCTCTACTGCTTGCTATATTAACACCATAGTCTGGATCCCCTTCTATATGAACAGATGCAAACTCTTGTCCTCATCGCCAGGCTGTCACACAATGTCAGATTTGGCCACGGAAGTGTCTGCAGCACTGAGACATTTTAATTACTCTTATTTTCATTCATTTTGTAGCTTATCCTCCTGTTTTTGAGCCCTGACCACTTTTGTGGGTAAATAAAATCCTCCATATAGGAAAAAAATATATATATATTTATATGTAATATAATATATATATTAATCTGTTAACTTGTATCCGAATTTCAGTGGAGCAGCCGCTGACTGACAGCCAGGATGCATCAGAAGAAACAGCTGAGGAGGAGGAGGAGTCACTGCAGAGGGAACAAGGTGAGTGGCAGGTGACCATCATTTTGTTAGGTAACTCTAAAAGCTGCTTCGGTACCCCTCCCCCCATTAGTAATGGTCCTCCCATTTGAATTCGCAGTCTATTGTATCAAAAGGGATTTGAAATATTCCCTCACAGCTTACAGAGATAAAGGTCTACTAAGTAACTGGGTGCTTCCTTCTCTGACGTCCGATTGGTAACACTGGATAAAGCTTGTAGTTCCACTGCACAAGAGCTCTCTAAGATACCCGCTTCAGAGACGGACCCTATTGCATCCGTGGCTTTGACTTTATGCTAATACCACAGCCAATAGTCTTCCTACTGAGAAGACCACAGAGCGTGGTGCTAATCTGCCGCTGTGCTTATTAGGTGTAATCTCCGATGGTGCACCTTATCGTATGGCAGGTGCAATTTCTCCATCTAAACATGGCCACCGGGGTCAGTGCAACTTTGGCTTTGGACCACACCATGCCCGCTTCTGGCTAGCTACCCCCCCATGTTACCTCCCAGAAATGCCCATCAATCTGCATGCAATTTCGGTCTGCGTCTTTGTGAGGTAACCACAAAGGATTGGGTACAGGATGCCGGTGGTCGGGATCCCGGTGGTCAGAGTCCCAATGCCGGCATCCCCACAGGGTTAAAATGCAGTCAACAGCTGGTAAGTACCCTAACCCTACTCCTTCCTCTAAACCTAACCTCCCTCCTAGTTCCTAATGCTCCCCCCGTCTGGATGCTGGCACTGGGATTCTGACTGGTGTCGTGATTGAGCATCGGTATCCCGAAAACCGGCATTTCAACGACCTTCCTCTGACCACATCGGCCGCTTGCGTGCGACATCAACGTTATGTGCACCACCCCTAAATGTAGGAAGGAGAATCGATATCTGGCAAATAACTCCAGATTTAACATCGATCCACGGACTTTTGTGACCTCTCAGATACATTTGACTGTGAATTTCATTGTGTCATCCACAAAATTAAATGTTATATTAGTGACACCACTACTTAAACAGGTGCAGAATTGTAATCATCTCTGTATTAAAAAGATCGGCCATTTATAGCAAAACTACACGTCTCTCTGAGCAAGGGTTAGCTGCTCTACAAGTGACGCCATGGTCTGTGTAAATCCCCTACAACTCCTGTGCGACTATCATTATCTTTCATAAATAACACTACCGAGGGAGTAACTACCTACACAACACACAGTCGCCTTATGAGCAGTAATATACTGAAAAATGTTTGACCTGTTATAGCAACTTTTTGAGGACTATTATTAACTACCGAGTCCCAATCGGGTTTCTTTCATCTGTTCCCAAAAATATCCAATCAGCTCCTAACTGTCACTTTACAGGCTGTGTTTGAAAAATGACAGTTAGGAGCTGATTAGTTGGTACTTTATCTCTCTCCACTTTTTCTCTCTCTAAAAGTGCATACACACGTAATGATTTTGTAACCAACGATTTTCTGTCAGATTTTCCCTTGAAAAAGTGAACGATTTTTACAACAATGAACGAAAAATGTTCTTTCCCTTAATGAAAATCGTTATGTTGGACAGTCTGAAATGGACGATGAACTACAAACGGGAGCGCGCTTGAACGATTATCGTTCATCGTTATAATTCAGAAACTGAATGATTTTTTGAACGATAACGATGTCGTTAACGAGAAATCGTTAAAAAAACGTTACGTATGTATGCACCTTAAGCTGGGAACACACTAGACGATATAATTCTCCCAATCCAACGGATCGGGCCGACATATCGTCCACATCGGCCAGTGTGTACCCACCTGTGCGGCCCTGCTGCGTCGGTTTATCGCATCGACAGATCGAATCTGCATGCTGCTATCTGTCAATGTGATGAATGACCCCATGCTTGTGGAGGCGGCTGGTGAATGACATATCATGCTGTCGTTCACCAGTTTGTGCAGCGTCAAACGACCGCACATCATCATCTAGTGTTTACCCGGCATTTGTACATCTACCCCTTCATTTGAGACCATTCTGTATCTTTTGGATACATGAATGAAAATGTCCATTGTTAAAGTGAATTGCTGTTTTGATAATACACGAAGCCACACAAAACCTGAATTGTTGCTTTGAAGGCAGTAATGTGATTGCTATGGGGGAGATGACTGCACCTATATCCTGCAAAGCTGGAAATCTCACCCACATGCTGCAGATTAATCTCCTCAGAATGTGTTATTGCATGATAACGACTTCACCATGTGTGTGACCTGTTCTGTCACAGATTACAGAGCAATGTTTACTATGAGAAATAAAACTCTACTTCTAAAACTGCCTACTCTGTTGTCCTTTTCCTTACCATATTTTTATGGGCTTGGAAGAGATGTATCGAGCCTTCTATAGAGTGGACGACCAATCAGCTTCTACCTATCATCTTATAGAATGCACGTGATAAATGCTACCTCAAAGCTCATTGGCTGTTATGAGTAACGTCTCCACTCGTCCATTTCTCCATGCGTTAGAAGACTCGATACATCTCCCCCTTGGTGTGTAATGTCTGGGTGACGCCACCTTCTCTCTGTAGCGTTATTGTTGTGATGGCTGAAGAATGATCTGTACCCATCTCTCTCCGCCAGGGAGAAGCAATGTAGTGCAGCGCATCCTTGATATTCTGAAGTTCCTTTGGGTGCTCTCTCTTGCCATGTTGGACGGGCTGATAGACTGGCTGGGTGCTCTCACCAAGCAGTATGTGGATATATCCACCGTTTTATGGGTCGAGAGATACATTTTAACACAAAAACTATCAAAGGTAAGACCGTACTCCCTTATTTGTGTGATGTTTTTAGTTTGTTATTAATTGACTTCATTAGTTGCAAATGCAATAGACAAGAATGCTGCCTTGTCCTCGCTCATCGCTCATGACCAGAACACTGACAGCTTTGGGATAAACATTCGGCCTGTCATTGATCTTCGTATCTTTAGTGAAATTACCCCCCCTCCTAATATTGGTGTAGATACGGCTGTATAGATGGCAGGTGCACTTGAAACGTATATGGGGACGACCACTCTATATAACATATTACCAAAATATACGGATAGAGCGAGAGGCCCATTACGGCACCATAGAGACCGACGACGGGTAATCCTACAGGCAGCATATAATGAATGACCTCTCTAATATGTCTTTCCTGGAATGGAAAGTGCGTGGTCCGATCTTTGACGGTAGACTGGACTTACCTATTAAGCAGTAGTTACCCCACAAGGCAGGTTGTTATTGATGCAAACTGTAATAGAACACTTTAATATAAATGAGCATGTCGTTATTACCTTATTATTCACTGTATTTCCCTATCCACTCTTAGGGTGAGGATGTGAGCCGAAAAGATCCGGTTTCCCTCTGTGACCTTGGGCAGGACACAAGGGGACCTGAGACGTCTACTTTAGACTCTCCACCAGCTTTGAGTAAGGGAGTTGATTCACAGACAAGCATGGGATCAAGGTAAGTGAATACAATGGAGGAAGTGAAGCCATTTTGAGGAGATGCTGAATTAAACCTATGTTTGCAAATGTCTGATTGTATAAGATGAATGATAATGGAGAATCCTATGTACACAATATATTTTATTTTATTATTTATTTATTACCAGTTATTTATAAAGCGCACACATATTCCGCAGCGCTTTACAGAGAATATTTGGCCATTCGCATAAGTCCCTGCCCCAGTGGAGCTTACAGTATATGGCCCTGATTCAGAGCCGGACGCTCTGACAGAGCGCTCGCTCTGAATCAGGGCCGTCCCTCCTTTTTGGAGCGGCCTCCTGGCATAGCATAGTGACCACCCACAGCTATAGCGAGCGGCCAAAATGATGGTCAAGACCATCGGGCTTGCGTCGAGACCCTTGCGGTAGGGTCTCGCTGCCGCAAGCCCTGGAGTGCTTTTGGCTCTATCAGAGCCAAAAGCACTCCCACTGACGTCACTAGTGATGTCAGTGGGGCCGGCCACAGATGGGCAGCCACACCCCTGGCACGCCCACCAAAGGGGGCGTGCTGTCAATCACCATCGACAGCACGCCCCCTTTGGCCGTCGTTATGTGGGACTCGCGCATGCGCACGACGGAGCCGCCTCCATCGTGCGCATGCGCACTTGGGCAACATCGACCCGCTTGCGAGCGGGTCTGAATAGGCCCTATATTCCCTAACACATGCTCACACACATATACACACTAGGGATAATTTTTGCTGGGAGACAATTAACCTACTAGTATAGTTTTGGAGTATGGGAGGAAACCCGGAGTACCCGGGGGAAACCCACGCAAACACAGGGAGAATATACAAACTCCACACATGTAGGGCCATGGTGGGTATTGAACCCACGACCTCAGTGCTGTGAGGTAGTAACGCTAACCATTACACCGTCTGTGCTGCCCTACAAAAGAGTCATGTTTTACAGCCTGGGAGGGTGCCGCATTGTAGCTCCACCTCCTCCCCAGACCCCAGTGCTTTCTAATGTTTAGAAATTGTGTGTGACCGGAGGACCAATGAGAAGCCTCAGTCACGGATATTGCAGCTTCCCATTGGCCCTCTCATATCCTCTTTTTTTTGCCGCTATTATAAAGTTGTGATCATATTTTCGGTGGTATGCCAGCCTTCAGAGAGAGACAATGCAATTGGTTAATATCTTAAGTTTTTTCCGTAATGCCGGATCTGTGCTATTGTTTGTTTTCAATAGTGGATGTGAGGAGGGGCTCAGCAGTACAGCGGAATGTGCCGACATAATCACCCCACTCAGCACTGGATACAACACTCGCTCTAGCAGCATGGAGCAGGTCTCTGGGGGCTGGGAGGAGACCGCCTCGGGGAAAGGCTCTCAGGAGATCCAACCAACCAAGCGCTCTCGCACTGCCAGCGAGTTATTACTCTGCAGGTAAGTACTGCTTAAAGAGCCGTCTGCCACTGTTTTATCACTTTTTCACAACAGTATATGACAGAGGTTCCCAAACTATGCCATTACGGTCTCAATTTTAAGGTCATTCATGCTTGGGCACAGGTGACTTTTATTTAGTACCTCAGTCAATTTAATTTTACCATCTGGGCTCAAGCATGGATATCCTTAAAACCTGGACTGCAATGGCAGAGTTTGGAAACCTCTGGTATATGGAATTTACATCCCATGTGCTTATTGTGTTGTGTGCTGAATTGTGTATTATAAGGTTATGTTAACCAACTGACATTTACATATGTAAATCATATCCTTATATGAATGATGATGTCGTCACTTGCATGGTCACCAGACTCATTTGTATAGGGTGTAATATTTTTATATTTTAGAGTAGGGGCCTAAATTATTCTTATTCTATTGCACAAGTGACTGTAATAATTGTGTCATTGAGGAGTAGGGATATAACCCCTTGTGTGTTCTAAAGAAAATGGCCTATTTCCTGTCTGAGTTCTAATTTTCCTATACACATGTATTTGCGTGTCCTTTGCCATGGTTACAAGCTGTGAGTAATGCGGTCAGTAGTGACTTATGCAATTGAGTATAATGGGAATGATGCATAGCCTGATGTAATTGCTTACGCCTTGCGTGTACCAAACCAAAGCTGGCCACACACATGGCGCTCTGCACACGATCAGCCGATGTGTACGATTTCCCTTGAAACTCTCCTCGGCAGCTCTGCACACGATCTCCACACAATTTGGTGTCCAATCTTCATACGATCTCTCCTACATCCAGACTTTCACAGTGCATCGTGTCCTAGATTGTCAGATCTGCCCTACTGCACGGCAGATCTGACGATGCGATGTGCGACCAGCGGGGATGCGCATCGCATCGTGATCGTGAGTGGGGACTCACAATTTACTCAGGATTTGGCCATATTTTACACGATCTGTCGTTCCAATGTGTGGGAATCGGCCAGATCGGGTAAAATATCACTGTGTGTGTGGCCAGCTTTAGAGTTGGACGGGCTGATAGAGTGGCTGGGTGCTCTCACCACAGCATTTGTGGGCTACATGCAGAGGCAGCCAGTATTTACTCTGCATGCAAAAATAATGAATACACTCGCACCCCTTGCATTGCAGCTTGGATTGTCCAGCTACACAGATACCTATATGCTGAGCAGTGGTGCATCCAAGAGGAGGGAGGGCCCTGCGTGCGATCTCCCCACCCTCATAACACTTCTCTCCTGCCGAGAGCTGTCAGATCTAGCAGCAGAGCACCGGTGTGCGGCACATCAGAGCCTCCCCGGACCTTCCCCAGCCCAGCATACAGCAGTATGGTCCTGGGGAGGGGAGGCTGCTACCGCTGAGCAGCAGCCGTCTCTGCTCTCTCCCTGTTCTGATGTCCCGCACATCGGTGCTCTGCTGCTAGATCTGACAGCTCTACTATTGGCTCTGTGGCCAAACTGCCCCTTTACACTTGGTTTGATACCCATCATCATCTGTGCTGACTTGCACCAGTCCTATACATCACGCAAAAAACGTCTGTAAACAGAGTATTTTATTCTGGACAACTTTCCATAACCTGCAATTCCATCAACACGCTCTGTTAGCATTACTTAGAGAGCCCCTTCAGTCACCTGGACTTGTGTACACTTGCTAGCACAAGCCTGATACACTCCGCAAACAGGCATAAAGCAACCTGAATTGACCATTCACAACCTATTAGACGTAAGATTGTGACGCATATAGCAGAATAAGGATATGCAAAGTTACCCCAGTGTTCCGCAAAGTAGATGGCTTACAGCCTGGTGCTTTATATCGGGGCATTACTCCTCCAGGCATAGGGAGATGCAGGTGTTCTTCTATATAATACGGTCAGTGATGTCACTGGGTCACTTTCTCTGATGGAGCACCTTGTGTTCTGACTATCCTACCTTCCCACACGACAGGCCGCTCACTTTCCCGGAAGTGTCCGAGTCGCAGCGCTTCTTCAGGTCACAGAGTCGGCTGCTCAGGCTGCTGTTTGCGTTCTACCACTTGGTGGCCGCCCACTCCGAATTGCTCTGTTACTTTATCATCATCCTCAACAATATGGTGACCGCCTCGCTCATCTCGGTCTTCCTCCCCATCCTGGTCTTTTTGTGGGCGATGCTGTCCATCCACCGACCCAGCAAGCGCTTTTGGATGACGGCCATTATTTACACGGAGGTACGTCACCAGCCCATGTGTTGTGTATATATAAAAAATGTCTGTTTAATAAATATTATGCCGTAACGTATCCTGTTTTCTTTAGAATTATTTATTTAATGGCTCTAAGTAACATTTATAATTATAATTGAGCATAAAAGAGAAGCAAAGGTATATGCTAGGAGAAGAAATAGCTAGGTTATGTCACAGGCAAAGGAGATATATAAGCAGTATATTACACCTGGATCATTTGACACCTGGGGTGGGGTGGGAACACTAGCGATGTTAAACCAATCTCCTTCAGACCCCGATTTAGTAATCTCCACATGCTTAGGGGCCAGGCTGCTGTTCCCTCACTTGATAGGATCTTAGAGTAGGTTTAAGCGAATCATAGGCCCGAGGGCTCGATTCAAACCCGCTCGCTAGATGCGTTTGCACGCAGCCAAAGTATGCACATCCATGATCGCGCGGCAAGGCATTAGCACGCCCACTATGTCTTGGCGAGCAATCGCGGTGTGTATGCAGATGCCCACCAGCCTGTCTTAAGACGCCCACTTG
This sequence comes from Taudactylus pleione, assembly GCA_031769625.1. Classification (NCBI taxonomy): domain Eukaryota; kingdom Metazoa; phylum Chordata; class Amphibia; order Anura; family Myobatrachidae; genus Taudactylus; species Taudactylus pleione. The sequence continues at coordinate 113,816 of JAUIMM010000429.1, read as the reverse complement.
CGCACGTCATCTCCAGGAAGTGTATGCAACTATCGGTAACATCGAGTACCATCGGATGCAAACGAAGCACTTGTGGTTGACCAATCCCTACCGCAAGCACTGCGAGTGATTCAGTGTGTAAAACAACCATGTGACGTGTACTATGATGCTGCGTCTTAATTATGCATGCCTCTGAAACGGCGTTAAGATGCTCGGGCACGCCTGCGTTCGCACCACCACTCTTCCGTTTCCATCGACCGTCCCCTGTCACCACCCACAAACGGCTTCTCCTGTCACTCATTCTAGCCAGCTGGCTATGCGCAGCGAGCGGACTAGTTCGCGCACTGCGATGCATGTGCACATTGCAAAAATCGTCAGGCTGCTTGCGAACGCAGCCTAACAAGTGGGTCTGAATCGGGCCCTGATTTTGATGTGAACGGTATTGCACAGCCGCAAGGAAAATAAATGCAATTGCAGCAGGAGGGGTCTGTAGGAAATAGACACCTCCTGTGATCTGAGTGCAGCGTCCGTAGGCGATGCCTCTCTGTGGCCATAGTGCAGCTATAGGTGCCAGCATGGCAGGAGTTCCACCACTGAAGACAAAACAGAAACACCATTGTCGGCGCTTATCACCATCACTTGACGACCAGCTTAAATGTTTTGATCAAAGTATGATCGATAATCCCCCATGCTTTTATTTGCTAGATTCACACAGATTTGCACTGGTGGTAAAAGCACAGGAAACAATGTTTTGTATGCACATATGGATTAATGTTGCCACACAGCTGGTACCTTATATAATATGGGTAACACTGAGTGCTGGTATGTTTCTTTTCCACCACGGAAGAGCCAGTTTCTCCGCCTTCTGTGCCTCCGTGTGTGTGCGCTGTAGCCATGTTAATAAGAATTTGGAATGTTGGATACACATTACGCGTCATTACAAAGCATTTGTTTTATTATTTGTGCAGCTACAGTACAAGCGTAATGCAGCCTGTGTTATTCTCTTCTCTCTCTTCACTCAGATAATGGTGGTGATAAAGTACCTCTCCCAGTTTGGGTTCTTCCCGTGGAATAATGACATAGTACTTGTGCGCTACGAGGGGAAACCACTTTTCCCTCCGCGCATCCTCGGGCTGGAGAAGAGCGACTCCTATATCAAATATGATCTGATCCAGCTGCTGACACTCTTCTTCCACCGATCTCTGCTCATGGTAAGGGGCTGACATGGACAAATACACCTGGGCACTACATTTTATATTATTACAGGTTATCTAATCCCAGTTAAGTGACATTTTAAATAAAATACATAGAGCTAAAATGCAGTGTTCCCCTTTACTGTGGGGCTATAAATGTGACATGTCCCTTGTTTTATTATTTATTATTAACAGTTTCTTATATAGCGCAGCATATTCCGTTGCGCTTTACAATTGGAACATTAACAGAACAAAACTGGGTAATAGCAAACAGATATATAGGTAGGAAGGCCCTGCTCGCAAGCTTACAATCTACAAACTGCAAACAACCACAGCCATAAACTACATAGCTGCTACTCTTTTTCCCATTCAATTTCTTTCATCAATGGGGGACACTGGGACTGTGGGTATTGGTGGAGCTGGAGTCACTGACAGGGGGAGATGTCAGGCACTGATCCCAGTCACCCTCACCTGATAGCAGGGGGAGAGGTCAGGCACTGATCCCAGTCACCCTCACCTGATAGCAGGGGGAGAGGTCAGGCACTGATCCCAGTCACCCTCACCTGATACCAGGGGGAGAGGTCAGGCACTGATCCCAGTCACCCTCACCTGATAGCAGGGGGAGAGGTCAGGCACTGATCCCAGTCACCCTCACCTGATAGCAGGGGGAGAGGTCAGGCACTGATCCCAGTCACCCTCACCTGATACCAGGGGGAGAGGTCAGGCACTGGTCCCAGTCACCCTCACATGATAGCAGGGGGAGATGTCAGGCACTGATCCCAGTCACCCTCACCTGATAGCAGGGGGAGAGGTCAGGCACTGATCCCAGTCACCCTCACCTGATACCAGGGGGAGAGGTCAGGCACTGGTCCCAGTCACCCTCACATGATAGCAGGGGGAGATGTCAGGCACTGATCCCAGTCACCCTCACCTGATACCAGGGGGAGAGGTCAGGCACTGATCCCAGTCACCCTCACCTGATAGCAGGGGGAGAGGTCAGGCACTGATCCCAGTCACCCTCACCTGATACCAGGGGGAGAGGTCAGGCACTGGTCCCAGTCACCCTCACATGATAGCAGGGGGAGATGTCAGGCACTGATCCCAGTCACCCTCACCTGATAGCAGGGGGAGAGGTCAGGCACTGATGCCAGTCACCCTCACCTGATACCAGGGGGAGAGGTCAGGCACTGATCCCAGTCACCCTCACCTGATACCAGGGGGAGAGGTCAGGCACTGGTCCCAGTCACCCTCACATGATAGCAGGGGGAGATGTCAGGCACTGATCCCAGTCACCCTCACCTGATAGCAGGGGGAGAGGTCAGGCACTGATGCCAGTCACCCTCACCTGATACCAGGGGTAGAGGTCAGGCACTGATGCCAGTCACCCTCACCTGATAGCAGGGGTAGAGGTCAGGCACTGATGCCAGTCACCCTCACCTGATAGCAGGGGGAGGGGTCAGGCACTGGTCCCAGTCACCCTCACCTGATAGCAGGGGGATATGTCAGGCACTGGTCCCAGTCACCCTCACCTGATAGCAGGGGGATATGTCAGGCACTGCTCCCAGTCACACTCACCTGATAGCAGTGGGAGAGGTCAGGCACTGGTCCCAGTCACCCTCACCTGATAGCAGGGGGATATGTCATGGCACTGGTCCCAGTCATCCTCACCTGATAGCAGGGGGAGAGGTCAGGCACTGGTCCCAGTCACCCTCACCTGATAGCAGGGGGAGATATCAGGCACTGGTCCCAGTCACCCTCACCTGATACCAGGGGGAGAGGTCAGGCACTGGTCCCAATCACCCTCACCTGATACCAGGGGGAGAGGTCAGGCACTGGTCCCAGTCACCCTCACCTGATAGCAGGGGGAGAGGTCAGGCACTGGTCCCAGTCACCCTCACCTGATACCAGGGGGAGAGGTCAGGCACTGGTCCCAGTCACCCTCACCTGATAGCAGGGGGAGAGGTCAGGCACTGGTCCCAGTCACCCTCACCTGATAGCAGGGGGAGATGTCAGGCACTGATCCCAGTCACCCTCACCTGATAGCAGGGGGAGAGGTCAGGCACTGGTCCCAGTCACCCTCACCTGATACCAGGGGGAGAGGTCAGGCACTGGTCCCAGTCACCCTCACATGATAGCAGGGGGAGATGTCAGGCACTGATCCCAGTCACCCTCACCTGATAGCAGGGGGAGAGGTCAGGCACTGATGCCAGTCACCCTCACCTGATACCAGGGGGAGAGGTCAGGCACTGATCCCAGTCACCCTCACCTGATACCAGGGGGAGAGGTCAGGCACTGGTCCCAGTCACCCTCACATGATAGCAGGGGGAGATGTCAGGCACTGATCCCAGTCACCCTCACCTGATAGCAGGGGGAGAGGTCAGGCACTGATGCCAGTCACCCTCACCTGATACCAGGGGTAGAGGTCAGGCACTGATGCCAGTCACCCTCACCTGATAGCAGGGGTAGAGGTCAGGCACTGATGCCAGTCACCCTCACCTGATAGCAGGGGGAGGGGTCAGGCACTGGTCCCAGTCACCCTCACCTGATAGCAGGGGGATATGTCAGGCACTGGTCCCAGTCACCCTCACCTGATAGCAGGGGGATATGTCAGGCACTGCTCCCAGTCACACTCACCTGATAGCAGTGGGAGAGGTCAGGCACTGGTCCCAGTCACCCTCACCTGATAGCAGGGGGATATGTCATGGCACTGGTCCCAGTCATCCTCACCTGATAGCAGGGGGAGAGGTCAGGCACTGGTCCCAGTCACCCTCACCTGATAGCAGGGGGAGATATCAGGCACTGGTCCCAGTCACCCTCACCTGATACCAGGGGGAGAGGTCAGGCACTGGTCCCAATCACCCTCACCTGATACCAGGGGGAGAGGTCAGGCACTGGTCCCAGTCACCCTCACCTGATAGCAGGGGGAGAGGTCAGGCACTGGTCCCAGTCACCCTCACCTGATACCAGGGGGAGAGGTCAGGCACTGGTCCCAGTCACCCTCACCTGATAGCAGGGGGAGAGGTCAGGCACTGGTCCCAGTCACCCTCACCTGATAGCAGGGGGAGATGTCAGGCACTGATCCCAGTCACCCTCACCTGATAGCAGGGGGAGAGGTCAGGCACTGGTCCCAGTCACCCTCACCTGATACCAGGGGGAGAGGTCAGGCACTGGTCCCAGTCACCCTCACATGATAGCAGGGGGAGATGTCAGGCACTGATCCCAGTCACCCTCACCTGATAGCAGGGGGAGAGGTCAGGCACTGATGCCAGTCACCCTCACCTGATACCAGGGGGAGAGGTCAGGCACTGATCCCAGTCACCCTCACCTGATACCAGGGGGAGAGGTCAGGCACTGGTCCCAGTCACCCTCACATGATAGCAGGGGGAGATGTCAGGCACTGATCCCAGTCACCCTCACCTGATAGCAGGGGGAGAGGTCAGGCACTGATGCCAGTCACCCTCACCTGATACCAGGGGTAGAGGTCAGGCACTGATGCCAGTCACCCTCACCTGATAGCAGGGGTAGAGGTCAGGCACTGATGCCAGTCACCCTCACCTGATAGCAGGGGGAGGGGTCAGGCACTGGTCCCAGTCACCCTCACCTGATAGCAGGGGGATATGTCAGGCACTGGTCCCAGTCACCCTCACCTGATAGCAGGGGGATATGTCAGGCACTGCTCCCAGTCACACTCACCTGATAGCAGTGGGAGAGGTCAGGCACTGGTCCCAGTCACCCTCACCTGATAGCAGGGGGATATGTCATGGCACTGGTCCCAGTCATCCTCACCTGATAGCAGGGGGAGATGTCAGGCACTGGTCCCAGTCACCCTCACCTGATAGCAGGGGGAGATATCAGGCACTGGTCCCAGTCACCCTCACCTGATACCAGGGGGAGAGGTCAGGCACTGGTCCCAATCACCCTCACCTGATACCAGGGGGAGAGGTCAGGCACTGGTCCCAGTCACCCTCACCTGATAGCAGGGGGAGAGGTCAGGCACTGGTCCCAGTCACCCTCACCTGATACCAGGGGGAGAGGTCAGGCACTGGTCCCAGTCACCCTCACCTGATAGCAGGGGGAGAGGTCAGGCACTGGTCCCAGTCACCCTCACCTGATAGCAGGGGGAGATGTCAGGCACTGATCCCAGTCACCCTCACCTGATAGCAGGGGGAGAGGTCAGGCACTGGTCCCAATCACCCTCACCTGATACCAGGGGGAGAGGTCAGGCACTGGTCCCAGTCCCCCTCACCTGATAGCAGGGGGAGAGGTCAGGCACTGGTCCCAGTCACCCTCACCTGATACCAGGGGGAGAGGTCAGGCACTGGTCCCAGTCACCCTCACCTGATACCAGGGGGAGAGGTCAGGCACTGGTCCCAGTCACCCTCACCTGATACCAGGGGGAGATGTCAGGCACTGGTCCCAGTCACACTCACCTGATAGCAGGGGGAGATGTCAGGCACTGGTCCCAGTCACACTTACCTGATACCAGGGGGAGAGGTCAGGCACTGCAGACTGAGCCAATTTCAGATGTTGAATCTTCCAAGACTGGTATGTGCAGTGTATGTGATGCATTATTAGATGGAGATATAATATATAATATAGCAAAAGTGAAATGTTCTGTGTTTCCAGAGCTATGGACTGTGGGATCGAAAGGACATGGACCCTGTACAGAAACCACAGAGAGAAAAGAAAGAGAGTCAGACTGACATGCAGTTATCTGGAGATCTAGATTCCAATGGAAGCAGCAGCTCATTACGTCGGCGTAAGAGGGGGGCGTCGCAGGCCAGCGAGACGGACAGCGGTGAGCATCTCCCTGGGAGCTTCGTTCAGCAAATTTGTTTTGTGACATAGGGGGTGATGTATCAAGCAGTGATAAGAGTGTAGAAGTTGCCCATAGCGCAACCAATCGGCTTTGAGGTAGCATTTATCAAGTACAATCTATAAAATGATAGGTAGAAGCTGATTGGTTGCTATGGGAAACTTCTCCACTTCTCTACTCTTCTCACTGCTGGACACCCTCATAGTTTTGGATCTGTGTAAAGAACGCCCAGGTGGTGATCTCCAAAGAATATAATGCACCTAGTAGTTATTGATGCTTTTACATCTTGTTTTTTTGTTTGTTTATTATTGTTAGTAATGGTGGCTCACCTCCGGTCTTTGGGGCCCCCATTTCGATGAATCCTCCACTCCCATTTCTGTCTGACACATCACATGCTCATATCTCATGTCTGGATAGTGATCTTAAAGTCCAATCTGACTTCGTCCCAGAGACTTCTATTCCTGGGGACCCTATTCGAAACGTCCTTGCAGAGGATTTTTCTTCCTCAATACAAAATACTGGTCATCCAGTCACTAGTGAAGCTGGTTCTCAGGAAACTGATGCTGTTCATCTTTTATGCATGAGCCTCTTGGTGAAGCTCATCTCCTCCTTCAAAGCTGTTCAGTTCGGCAGGTTCCTATCCCGGGAGTTTCAATCGGACCTGCTCTCCAAATGGGACAGCTCTCACCTTCACCTGTCCAGAGTCATTCGCCTCTCCCCTCAGACCAATCTATCCCACCTCTGGTGGTTTAACTCCAACCATTTCCACGCCGGTCGCCCTTTTTACAATTTGGTTTGTTAATGACCACGGCTGCTGTCTTGGAGGCCAGGGGGCCATTGTTCATCAAAATCAGTTTCAGTGAGTTTAGTCGCATCAATGTCCTGGATCTCAGGGCAGTCTTCAACGCCTTGATAGTGGCTCAACAGCACCTGCAAGAGTGTCCAGACCTGCTGCAACTTGAGCCGTTCGTACACCCCACTTTACCTCGGCTTCATTTAATAGCGTGGCTGTTGAGATCTCCATCTGGAAGGGTTTTCCAGAAGCTGTCATTTCAACTAGGCTGAAGGTTCATAAACCAGTCTCTACCACATATTATCACTACATCTGATGGACTTATGTTGCATAGTGAGAGCAGAATGAGTTCCCTCCTTTTTCTTTCCATCTCTTCCGTCTTTTGTTTCTTCAGGTGGGCCTGGATTCCGGTTTGCACCTGGGATCTTTGGAGGTGTAGGGTTCAGCACTGTCCGAATTTTTCTAGCAATGCTTGGCCTTGTTTCCTAAGTTACAGACATTTATACAAGTGTTCTTCCATCTCCAGCCTCCGTTTCTTCCTCCCATGGCTCTCTGGAACTTGAATCATGTTTTTTAATTTTTTACACGCTCATCTGCTTGGGCTGCTTGACGCAGTGGACTTGAAATACCTAACTTGGAAGACTGTCTTCATCCTAGCAGTTGCCTCTGCCAGGATAGTGTCCGAGCTATGGACCTCATTCAGACCCGCTCGCTAGGATGCGTTCGCTCGTAGCTGTCCGATTGTCGCTTTCTGTGCATGTGTACGCATCGCAGCGCGCGAACCAGTGTGAGAGATCGGGAAGCGATCGTTCGTTGCGCATAGACTGCCCAGCAGAGTGACAGAGAGAAGACGTGGGCCTTGCTGCTAGAAACGGGGGAGTGGAGGTGCGAAAGCAGGCGTGCCTGAGCATCTCAACGCCTTTTCAGAGGCATGCATAATTAACAAGTGTCATAGTACACGTTACCTGGTTGTATTTCACACTGAAGTTATCGCAGTGCTTGCGGCAGGGTATAGTCCACCTCAATCGCTGCAATCGCATCCGATGGTAACTGATGTACCGATGGTTGCATACACTTCAGATGACGTGCGCAAGTGAGCGTCTTAAGACAGGTTGGTGGGATCTACATTCACAAAGCGATCGCACGCCAAGACATAGTGGGAATGCCTATGCCTTGCCGTGTGATCGCCTGCCGTGCCGTCACTTAGCTGAATTTGCATACGCTGGGTGCGAGCGAACGCATCTAGCGAGCGGCTCTGAATGAGCTCCTAAGTGCCTTGTCTTGTCACTCTCCTTATCCGTGACGGCTGGGTGTAGCTCCATACTAAACCCTCTTTCTTGCCAAAGAGTGTCTCCAAAAATCCACATCAACCAGCCCATTGCGGTTCCAGTTCTTCCCAGTGAAGATTCTTGGATGTGGTACGGGCCCTCCGATTGCACGTTTCCCGTACTTCGGCCTTACGTAAGACCTGAAGACTTGTTTATCATCTGATTCCCACAATTGGGGTTGGTCAGCTTCAAAGCAAACAGTATCTCAGTGGATCCGAGCAGTTATGCTTACATTGCCCAAGATTGGGCAGGTCCTGACTGTTTCAGCTCATTCCATTCAGTCGCCTCTTGGGCTGCGCGTCTTTGGGACGTTTTTTGTTCCTACAGTATTAACATCAATAATAGTAATTTCCGACTTCCTCATAGCTCACCATATTGTTTTCACCAATATTGGCCAAAGGCTGCAGCGATCTGGCTGTCTAAATTAAGCGACAGATAGCACAAACACATGGCAGTGTAAAATAATATAGCACATCAATGAAAAACAATTGTAAGTAAGTGCAGCTCACTTCATGTTCACTTCTAACAAACATGCACAAGAGCCTGTTTGCTTGGATTGCAGGTGCTAGGGTCTGACAGACATACACAGTAACAAAGATGCCTGCAGTCATTTACACTCTTTCCACCCACACCATCTACATACAACTCTCTCTAAAAGCGACTAGTATGTACTATTGCAGCATGAGATACAGCCCACACCTCTCCTGTGTGAAATGGCACCTGAAATCACCAGGGAGGGACTTATATGCAATCCAAGACATGGGAGATACGTTTTTTTAGATCCGAGTTCCGAACTTGGCAAGAAGACCCGATTCAGGACTCTGTTCTACTCGGAACCCCCAAAGTGATCTGAGCTGGGACTCTGTTTGACTCTGAACCCCACTTGGTGAGAAGACCCGATTCAGGACTCTGGGCCTAATTCAGACCCGCTCGCGAGCGCTGAGCGCTCGCAAGCGGGTCGATGGTGCCCTAATGCACATGCGCACGACGGAGGGAGCTCCGTCGTGCGCATGCGCAAGACCCGCATAGCGACAGCCAAGCTGTCGCTATGGGTCTCGCAGCAAAGGGGGCGTGCTGTCAATGGTGACTGACAGCACGCCCCCTTTGGTGGGCATGCCGGGGGCGTTGCTGCCCAGAAGGAGGCGTTCCCATGGGAACGCCTACCGTCTGGGTTTGGCCCCACTGACATCACTAGTGTCAGTGGGGCCAGACTTGCGGCAGCGAGACCCTACCGCAGGGTCTCGTCGCAAGCCCGATGGTCGCGATGGTCTTGACCATTGCGACCATCTTTTTGGCCGCTCGCATATGCTGTGGGTGGTCACCCACAGCTATGCGAGCGGCCAGGAGGCTGCTCCATTTTTAGGTAGGAGGGCCCTGATTCAGAGTGAGCGCTCTGGTCAGAGCGTCCGGCTCTGAATCAGGCCCTCTGTTCTACTCGGAACCCCAAAGTTATCCGAGCTGGGACTTTGTTTGACTCGGAACCCCAATGTTCGGGTGTGTTCAGTTTTCAGTAAAACTAATCCGAATGAATGACTGGTCTGTCTGATTCTCCCCATGGTATAGTGCGCTCATTTTTACAAATCTCTGGGTATTATTTCATTTACAAGCTGATTTTACATTGACTGCAGTACTTGTTCTTCTCCTCATGGGGAGACGCTTAGACCATCTATTTTACATGTAGTCCTAGATGCAAGAAAGGAGAAGCCGCGAGATTTGGAGAAGAAGAAAAAGACGCCTGCAGAAGTCAGAATGAAGATGATTGGGATGAAGATCACCTATATCTGTATCCGCATGTAAGTTTCTGGAAGGAGCATGGAACCATTGTGTCTCCGTACGTTATGGGGTAGATAGTGAGTTGTGCTTGTCATTTACAGTATGTTTGGATTGCAGATTGTTTTTATATGTGTAAAATTAAACTTGGGTTCTTTGCACTTGTTGCCCTGGGTTGCGACGAAGGACTGGCTGTTTCTGAGGTGTGGGAGTTACCCAGCGTAGAGGGAGTCATATGATTGGTTGTGTGGGACTAACCAACCACCCAATGATGCACCATCTATGGCAGTAGAGGCCCCTTTTTCTCTTCACACCAGTCTCCATTCACTGACAAAAGCAGAAACAGTGGAGGCTATATAATAAGTCTATGCGTTATATGATATCTGAGATTACACGTGTGTGTGATATCAGTACATTATATGATATAATGGCAGACACAGATCGTCACATGTGCAGTATAGATCCTGTGCATGCACCGATTGGCAAACATCACAGTTGTACGTAAAACCATCTGGTTTCCGTACAGCTCTGAATCAGGCCGTATATGTGTGTGTATATAATGTATAATGTCCTTACAACGCTTGTATGAACACCCTGAAGAAGGACCCTAAATGGTCTTGAAACGTTGGTATGTACAGTACAATGTCTTCCCTTCTGATGTATGGTATGTACAGTACAATGTCTTCCCTTCTGATGTATGGTATGTACAGTACAATGTCTTACCTTCTGATGTATGGTATGTACAGTACAATGTCTTCCCTTCTGATGTATGGTATGTACAGCACAATGTCTTACCTTCTGATGTATGGTATGTACAGCACAATGTCTTACCTTCTGATGTATGGTATGTACAGTACAATGTCTTCCCTTCTGATGTATGGTATGTACAGTACAATGTCTTCCCTTCTGATGTATGGTATGTACAGTACAATGTCTTACCTTCTGATGTATGGTATGTACAGCACAATGTCTTACCTTCTGATGTATGGTATGTACAGTATAATGTCTTCCCTTCTGATGTATGGTATGTACAGTACAATGTCTTCCCTTCTGATGTATGGTATGTACAGTACAATGTCTTACCTTCTGATGTATGGTATGTACAGCACAATGTCTTACCTTCTGATGTATGGTATGTACAGTACAATGTCTTACCTTCTGATGTATGGTATGTACAGTACAATGTCTTCCCTTCTGATGTATGGTATGTACAGTACAATGTCTTCCCTTCTGATGTATGGTATGTACAGCACAATGTCTTACCTTCTGATGTATGGTATGTACAGTACAATGTCTTCCCTTCTGATCAAGTGCGATCGCTCCTCCCCTACACACCACACAGGGTGGGCACTGACTGCAGCAGCAGCCTCTCTTTCTAGCCCAGCACACAGCAGCATGTCTGCTGGGGTGAGTGGCTGGTGCAGCAGTCAGTTCTCCTCTCTCCCTGCCAAAGTACCACTTTGGGAGTGGAGCGCTTGGACAACACCCATGTAGCGTCCACAGAGAAACTGATATCCGTGTGACTCTGCATCTGGCGTACATCTGCAAAGATGCGTATGCAAACCAGGACTCAATAGCCAAAATCGCTAGGTGCGGCCGCATACGAAGTTGCATGGAAGTCAGAATCTGGCCCATAATGTATATTATGTCTGTACGGCACCTGCAGTCTACGTGTAATGTGGTATTGGAGGAGATAACACCTGCTTGTGATCTATGCAGTAAGATATTTGGGAAGAATCTGTGCTGTGTGTGTAATGTAATGCCGGTACAATCACTAGATAACCTGGTTTCCTTATTGCAGAGCGCAGGGAGTGTACAAACCCGTAAAAGGATTCTTCCATGACATCCTGCACTCGCCGTACCGTGCAGCCACGGATGTCTATGCCCTGATGTTCCTTGCTGATGTGGTGGACTTTGTTATCATTGTGTTTGGGTTCTGGGCCTTTGGGGTAAGTGGATGTTTCTCCTCCTCTGTCCTTAAACCCCCATTTATTGCCCCTCAGGATATGTCATGAATGACGTGTAGGTAACGCTGTTATTGATGTCCTATTCCCCAGAAACACTCAGCGGCCGCAGATATAGCGTCAACACTTTCCGAGGACCAGGTCCCTGATGCCTTCCTGGTTATGCTCCTCATCCAGTTTTCCACAATGGTGATCGATCGCGCTCTGTACTTGCAGAAGTCTGTGCTTGGGAAGATGATTTTCCAGGTGATACTGGTCATCGGCATTCATGTCTGGATGTTCTTCATTCTGCCAGCAGTGACCGAAAGGTGAGGAACCTGGGGAGCAGGTAGAGACCGGACTCTCCACACGCTCCGGCCTTGTCCCATGCTAATAAAGTGACTGATTAGAAATCTTTTTCCCCAATCTCCAGGATGTTCAGTCAGAACACTGTTGCTCAGCTGTGGTATTTCGTAAAGTGCATCTACTTTGCCCTGTCCGCCTACCAGATCCGCTGTGGCTATCCGACCCGCATTCTGGGCAACTTCCTGACCAAGAAATACAACCATGTCAACCTCTTCCTCTTCCAGGGGTAAGATGATGGCTGGAAGTACCCAGCTTAGATCCCCTGTATTGACAATGGAAATATTGAGAGCTTGTTTAGTCTGCTTTGTTTCAAACATCTTAATTGTCTTTCTGTAGATGTTACATCTTTTTACATGGAAAGTTGTATTCATTTATTAGATTCCCTAGATTTCATGTTCTAATATTCGGAATATCCCGATTGTCACCGACTTCACAAATTCTGAGATGATGCTGACACATGATGCCCTGTTACTCTGTTACAGCTTCCGCCTGGTGCCCTTCCTAGTGGAGCTGCGGGCGGTCATGGACTGGGTGTGGACTGATACCACCCTCTCCTTATCCAACTGGGTGTGTGTAGAGGACATTTACGCAAATATCTTTATTATCAAATGTAGCCGGGAGAATGAAAAGGTAGGAACGCATCTGCATTATCATACATTCCCTTCTAACTAAACCCAGAGTGCAGTCATCCAAGTATCGTTCTCTAGAATTGGGCATATTAGACCTGGATGTAGATGGGGCAGTATTGATTTGCGAAGGCAAAAATGGTCTGCGGTTCTCAGTATGGGGTTATGGTCTGTGACAAGTGTGGGTGTGGTCATAGTGATAATGGACGTTGTTGGGCATACAGCAGCCTGCAAATGGTTTTCAACCCCCTAAAAAGTCACTCATACTATTTTCAAACATATAGGCTCTTTAAGATACATTTTCTTCTTCAGGGTCCATAGGGCTCCACAGAGGAGACAATGGGGTGTAGATGGGACCTGAAGAACTGGACACCAACAGCAAAGCTCTTCAATCCCAGGATGTTCCGGTCCTTCCCCATTATACCCTGCCCACAGCCTGAGGGCAACTCAGTATCGTTGGTGTCCGGCAGGAGCTGGATCACCATTTTAACAATGGGGCTGCTATTGAGCATCCCAAGCTTATTTTTATGATTTAGTTAATTTTCCATTTATCTACTATGAGCAGCAGCACGAGACAGTCCATGGGGCGTCTGCACTGCTGCTCCATCACCCCTCCGTGGCACCGTGACACCAGCCTCAGCTAGGTACTCTCGACAGGGCTCTGAGGGGGACCAAGCTAGCAGAGGCTCCCTGGACCCCAGACTGCAGCCGGGAATCAAGTGGACAGGTAAGGCGGATCTCCGCACAGCAACAGGGGGCATTGCATAAAAGCCACATCTACTGGGGGCATTGCTTAATGGGCACAACTACTGGGGGCACTACCTAAGGGGGCACGACTACTGGGGGCATTGCATAATGGGCACAACTACTGGAGGCATTGCATAATGGGCACAACTGCTGGGGGCATTGCATAAAAGCCACAACTACTGGGGGCATTGCTTAATGGGCACAACTGCTGGGGGCATTGCATAAAAGCCACAACCAGGGGGGGGCACTACCTAAGGGGGCACGACTACTGGGTGCATTGCATAATGGGCACAACTACTGGGGGCATTGCATAATGGCACAACTGCTGGGGGCATTGCATAAAAGTCACAACTACTGGGGGCATTGCTTAAGGGGCACACTACTGGGGGCATTGCAGAAGGTGCACAAGTACAGGGGGCACTGCAGAAGGGCCACAACTACTGGGGGCATTGCTTAATGGGCACAACTACAGGGGGCATTGCATTTCAATATGAATTTTATTTGTATGTGTATTTTAAATATATTTTATGTGGATCTGGTTGTTTCTGTATATTTTATGTGAACGTGACATGGTCATGCTCCTGCGAATGTCATACCAATGGCATGCGCACAACAATGGGGCGTAGCCTTATGATAGCTAGGCCAAGCCCCATTTTTGCGAGCGCACCTCTGGGGCACGCTTGTGATCGTCTCTTCAACTTGACCACATATATTTTTTGGCTCTTTGCCTCTGACTGGTTGGCCATCCCTGCCCTAGAATCATTTCCCTCTGATGCTTCGTGGGAACAGCTGTCCTAAATATCTCACATTAGAGATGTAGCTTCCTATTTGGGTGAAGCAGCTATGGATACGGCTCTCCTAGCCTACAAGGCATCTGCAACTTCTGCAGTAGCCCGCCGTATTGTTTGGCTCCGCTCATGGAAGGCAGATGCAGACTCTAAAAAGGCTTTGGAGTCTCTGCCTTATTCAGGAGATATCCTGATGGGTCCAGAATTGGCCAAAATTGTGACTACCTTGGCAGCTTCCAAGACGGTGTTTCTGCCCTCTGTATATAATGTGAAGCTTCAGACATCATCTTTTCGGTTCTTTCGCCCTCAAGGAAAAGCTAAAAGCCAGTCCTTTTTTAAGGCATTAGGCAGCAACTAAGGCTTCCAAGCCTAGGACCAAGCAGACCTGGGCCGTAGGATGTCCACCTACCAAATCTGAGGACAACCCCTGGGGGCTCCCAAGGTGGGAGGACGACTTCTTCAATTCGCCCAGTTCTGGCGTCAGACCACAACAGACGCCTGGGTAAGAGAAGTGGTCTCCCACGGATATACCTTGTCCTTCCTGAGGCGACCCCCCCAGCAGTTTTTACACAGGCCCTCTATCAGACCCAAGCAAGGCCCTGCTGCTCCAAAAGGTCATTCTGTCCTTACTGCTTTCAGGAGTAATAATCCGGTCCCCTCCGCACAGCGTGAGAAGGGCTATTATTCTTAGTTTTTCTTAGTTCAGAAACCCAACGGGTCTCATCGACCTATTCTCAACCTCGTCTCTGAACAAGTTTATCAGGGTGCCCAGGTTTCATATGGAAATCCTCTGCTCTATTATCCTGGCTATGGAGGCTCCGTGGGATTTGTCAGTGGTTCTCCACGCATTCAGCAACCTCCATTCGAACCCTTGGAACAGTGGATGTCAAGTGGCTCACTGCGAAGGCTGTTTCTTCTGGCTATAGCATCCATAGGGTATCTGATTTAGGGGCGCTTTCATGTCGCTCCCCCTTTTTAATCTTTCATCAGGACAGAGCTGTTCTTAGAATGCTCCCGGGATTCCGTCCCAAAGTGGTTTCTCGTTTTCCACATTAATGAGGAAATTGTGGTTCCGGCCTTTCAATCACCAGACCTCTCGGCAGATGAGGCCTCTTTGGATGTGGTCTGTGCTCTGAAGATCTACGTGGACTGCATTAGTACCATCAGGAAATCAAACTCCTTCTTCATCTTATATGGATTCCATAAGACGGGATGGCCAGCTAACAGACAGTCATGCGAAGCCATCTGGCCAGAGTCTATCTCACAGGCTTACACACAGACTGGCCTTCCTGTGCCATCTACAGTATCTGCTCATTCTACTCGCTCTGTGGGTCCCTCGTGGGCAGCCCGGCGTGGCGCCTCTGCTGAACAACTATGCAATGCGGCTACTTGGTCTTCTGTCCATACCTTTCTTAGGTTCTATGTCTTTGATACATTTGCCTCTCAGTATGCTACTAACGATACTTGATCAGAACCTCTATACACACCTTCCTATACCTTCTAATGTCCTGCCTATACCTTCTAAGGATGACGCTAATCTGCGTACGCAGTCACACCATAAATAAAGACTTAGACGTGGAATCTGTGATTCCAAAGCACAAGTGATATTCAGGTAAAAGTTCAGACAGTTACACGCAATTGATAAAGACACAATTTAGGCGCAAAAGGAAATTATACAGACCCAAGTACAAATACATACGCAGGCGCTTCCGGACCCAGAGATAGGCATCAGCAAGAGACCCCTCGTCATTTAGCATTCAGCACGAAGACTCCGAATCAGCGTTCGTGCACTTATATTTATACCCCCCCAGAATAAACAGGACAAAAGGGAAGTCTGTTGCTGATATCATTGGTTCTCAGGGGTGAAGCATCTGTTACAGCACATTTAACAGGCTAGTTCAAACAGACTCTCCCTGCCTCTAACAGCTGGGGGTCTTCCTCTTCACGCCTATGGCAGCATCCTAACAGTTGTTTCTATAATGTACATTTTGTTGCTTGTAGGCTCTGCGATCCATAACTCGGGAATGCATGATGCGATCTCCCCACCGATAACACCGGAATACTGTGAAAAGAGTACGCATCAGTACAACTCCAAACACGACTGGTTTAGCATGTATAATACCTTAGTTATCAAATATCTTTATTTCTCAGCATTTAAACTAACTGAACCTACTTAAATCATACACTTTTAAAACTTATTGAACCTTATGTGTGAATATGTAATGTGTGGGTATCCAGGGTTTGATATGAGGACGCTAGTTAACTTGGGGCAGATGCGTGCGCATAAAGCTAATAAAACAGCGGTTTCATACAAAGTCCTATGCATTCGCTAATATGCGACTAGTTAACAGCGCTATAGTATGTATTAATGTGCGTATGGGAAATGATAAAAAAATGCAATCGCATGGTGCTATTAGTATTATCGCCACATGTACTAAAATGTGAGTTTACCTAAAATGGCGCTTAGGCGGCCATTCGCAAAATGGCGTCTTGCGATTTCATTTTCAAGATGGCGTCTTGCGGCCAGTCGCAAGATGGCGTCGCCGCGATTAAATTTTAAACTGAACTTGTCTCAGCCAATTATTCAGCTTCGACACTTCCTTCGGGCGCAGGGTTTTCCTCTCAGCTCAGGAGCATTCCCGCCCGTGAACAACTGCTTTGGGACATCCCCATTGGCTCCCCTGTGGAGCCCTATGGACCATGAAGAAGAAAAAGCGTTATGGTAAAACTTACCCTTGTTAGCTCTCCTTCTTCAAAGTCCATAGGGTCCACAGGGCAGCCACCCTGTCGCACCTGGCTTCTAAGGGTTTCTTCTCTTGGTCACTTGTTTCCTTCTCTGTGTGAGAGTGTGGTTCTTCAGTGTACCAGTCTTCCTTCTCTCCTGTCCTGCTCCTGTCTTGGGCTTGTTGACAAAACTGAGTTGCCCTCAGGCTGTGGGCGGGGTATAGGGTGAAAGACCGGAGCATCCTAGGTTTGAAAAGCTTTGCTGTTGATGTCCGGTCCGCCAGGTCCCACCTACACCCCATAGTCTCCCCTGTGGACCCTATAGACTTCGACGAAAGAGAGTTAACAAGGGTAAGTTTTACCATAACTTAATATTTTTTAATGATTCCTGAGTATAGGTCATATGTTGAGGCAATATCTTTTATCTGTGTAAACTTGGAGCTTCCACAGTACATTAGGGTTGAATACTTCTGCAAACAACATTTTTGAATTTTTTTTCTTTATCAAATCTTTAGACATAATGAATTTTGAGTTAGAAAATATAATTAAGGAGCCTACTAGTGTGCACTAGAAATAAACTTTGTGACAATCTGTATCATTTTAATGCAGACAAATCTGTTTAATTTTTAGGGGGTTGAAAGCTGTATTCATTTTGATCTTGTTGAATACTTTCAGTTTTAGGATGGATGGACTTTTATTATCCCACATACAAACTCAATGTCTAATTCACTGCTTTCTATTTTAGTCCAGTATAGGGCTATTGAGTGTCTCCTCATTCTTTAGTTACACACTGACGCTGACGTTCTAAGCTTTAAGCACTAGAAGTAGAAGGACGCGTAATATTTACAATTCAGTCTCACTGGCAGGCTGTGGACCCATGGTTGTTGCCCAGTAATCATGGTGCATCGTGTATTGCTGTAATTGTATATTTCTCCCAGTGACTTCTACATCGTCTGGGCCATATTTTGCGGGTGTCCCATGATGACTTTTCCATGTAATGTGGTTGCATTTTGTATCCATTGTAGTATCAAAAGTCACCTCTTGCCTTCATAAAAAGGATGTAGCCAAATTATGGGCTAAACCAATATTCCCAAGACTGCGTCCTGCAATATGCCAGGCAGCCCAGACACTGGCACGTAACTGAAGAATAAGGCCCACTTGCTGTGACTCAGCAGGATACTGCGCGGCCTGATCGCGTTTGATTAATAGTCTTAAAATGAATTTTCCGAAGCTACATTCTGGGATGCATTCCATGACATTACTCATTTGGCTTAAATAATGGGTATTAGTAATACCGCTTCTGCAGGCTGTGTAACCCTTTATGCCTAGAAATATTATTGCTACTTACAGAATGCCCAGTGCCCACTTTATTGGTATTAAGATTACCTTTATGTATAGGCGAATATGTCCCTGATATTTAAATATCTTTATAGAGCTGCTTCTATACTATCTGCAACTTTATATCACTTAAACATTTACAGGTTATATTGCCAGATTCAAAACATCGATGTTATACCGAATATATCAATGAACCACTCATCACTATACTGATATTAAGGTTGCCTCTGTATGTAGGCAAATAGATCCCTAAAAATGAGCTCATTTTTAGGGATCTATTTGCCTACATACAGAGGCAACCTTAATATCAGTATAGTGATGAGTGGTTCATTGATATATTCGGTATAACATCGATGTTTTGATTTCAGCGATACAACTCTCAAACGATAATTGATAGTAAACGGCTGATACTATATAAGATACAAAGCTGCTGATATTTCAACAACTGAATCTGTAATATTGAGATTCAAATTGAATACTGCTATTTATCGAGATTTATGATAAAGTGGCTGTAGTGTTTTTGTTTTTTTTTGACTGCAGTAATATAATCTGCAGGTATTGATCGACGTACAAGCGTTGCGCAACATCAGGGATCTATTTACCTATTTATAGAGGCAACCCAAACATTAGTATAGCGATAATTGGACCAATGATTTAATTGGCATAACATCGATGTTTTGAATTTAATTTGTAAATGTTAATTGATATGAAGGTGCCGATATTATAGAAGCAGCTGAACTGCAACATTTGGAGTATAATCTACAAATTTGATAGATTATACAAATTATATACTGTGGGAGTTCACATAGGAGATCCAAGATATGGATCAATAACAGACGTATAATTTAAACTATATCCGATCACAGATGAGATAGTTGATCTTCTCACTAGAAGATATTGATTAATAAACCCATTAAAGAGAAGACCCTCAGTTTAATTTTAATTCTAATTTCTTCTTTCTCTATATATTTTTTATACTTTGCCGCTTTATTTCCCTAGAGGGGTGATATATATTATAATACATATCTAATAAAAGTTATGTTTTAAGTAATTTGTAACCAATCGACTTGTGCACCGATATATACTACCTCTTTTTCTTTTTCCTTGTTGAACCCTTCACTAATTTACAGAACTTTCACAAACCGCGTCCAAATCAGATTCTAGAAGTCCTTATTGATGAAGTCACTGCCCCATTCAGATAAAGTCACCGCCGGCTGTAGCAGACTTATTGACTGCAAGACAGGTCTGCCTGTAATATACACAGGTACATGGCCATTGCTGCCTGTAATATACACATGTACATAGCATTGCTGCCTGTAATATACACAGGTACATGGCATTGCTGCCTGTAATACACACAGGTACATGGCATTGCTGCCTGTAATACGCACAGGTACATGGCATTGCTGCCTGTAATACGCACAGGTACATGGCATTGCTGCCTGTAATACGCACAGGTACATGGCATTGCTGCCTGTAATACGCACAGGTACATGGCATTGCTGCCTGTAATACGCACAGGTACATGGCATTGCTGACTGTAATACGCACAGGTACATGGCATTGCCGACTGTAATACGCACAGGTACATGGCATTGCCGCCTGTAATACACACAGGTACATGGCATTGCCGACTGTATTACACACAGGTACATAGCATTGCTGCCTGTAATACACACAGGTACATGGCATTTCTGCCTGTAATACGCACAGGTACATGGCATTGCTGCCTGTAATACGCACAGGTACATGGCATTGCTGCCTGTAATACGCACAGGTACATGGCATTGCTGCCTGTAATACGCACAGATACATGGCATTGCTGCCTGTAATACGCACAGGTACATGGCATTGCTGCCTGTAATACGCACAGGTACATGGCATTGCTGACTGTAATACGCACAGGTACATGGCATTGCCGACTGTAATACGCACAGGTACATGGCATTGCCGCCTGTAATACGCACAGGTACATGGCATTGCCGACTGTATTACACACAGGTACATGGCATTGCTGCCTGTAATACGCACAGGTACATGGCATTGCTGCCTGTAATACGCACAGGTACATGGCATTGCTGACTGTATTACGCACAGGTACATGGCATTGCTGCCTGTAATACGCACAGGTACATGGCATTGCTGACTGTATTACGCACAGGTACATGGCATTGCTGCCTGTAATACACACAGGTACATGGCATTGCTGACTGTAATATACACAGGTACATGGCATTGCTGCCTGTAATACACACAGGTACATACTGTAGCATTAGGAACTTTGCCTCATAGTTAGTGTGAAATAAAGTCACTACAAAGGACAGAGTACAGGAGGTGCCCATAAACTGCAGTAGCTGTAGAGTCAGATGCTAGAGGCCCGTGATGACTTATGAAATACATGTACACTAGAATAGGCCGATCCGTGTCTCTATCACCGTCTGGGGTCACAAAAGTTTTAGCTGAACCCTTCACCCACCAGCCCCATCCTAGTTCATAACCTTTTTTATTTCCTTGGAGGGCTTTTTTGCTTGAAAGTATTGTGATGCAACCGCCATAGTCCCTAGGATTTAGTGACATCACTCAGGCACGAGGCGCATATTGCTCAGGGCAACAGCGTGTAAGCGATAGCTGCATTTTGTAATTATGTCTGTGCTGGGTCTATGATTAAGCCAAAGCCGTATTTCTATACAGAAATGGCTGATTAGCAGATGAAGGCAAAATCAGTGCACAATTCAAATGTTAAAGGATTTGATGCATTACATGTAATATGTTTCTCTGCTATTCTTATCATAATGTTGGATAACGTTTCCCTGCACATCTGAGAGCAGCTGTACTGGGTTTTATAGCCGTGGTTACACAATAACACACAATAACACACAATAAAACGTCTTCATATCTATAGAAAGCTGGATAGAGAACCAGCAGACTCCCAGGGAGATGGGGAACGCAGGGCAAAGCATGTGTGGTACTAATGTAGCCAGCATGCCCTGTGAGGAGACCACAGCATATTTAGTCTGTAAGACAATATTTGGGGTCTTAAGCAAGTCTAGTCAGGATCATAACTACCTAGCGCAGGGGGTGTGACCACAGTCAGGATCATAACTGCCTAGCGCAGGGGGTGTGACCACAGTCAGGATCATCACTACCTAGCGCAGGGGGTGTGACCACAGTCAGGATCATAACTGCCTAGCGCAGGGGGTGTGACCACAGTCAGGATCATAACTGCCTAGCGCAGGGGGTGTGACCAAGCCCTTACTACAATTCTCCAAGGTCCTGAGACGTACGCCGATCCTTCGGCTTTTATGTCGTCATCTTGATTTACATTACCGGCACAGATATTTCTGCTGGCTTGTACTGCACCTATTCCTGGTGCTCTGTGCTACCATACATATGTCAGGGGGTCTCCAGAAACCAGTCTTCGCTGCTGCCCCAAAGGCTGTTTGTATGGTACATCTGATGGCCACAACACATGGTATAGCTCTTGTTTCTAATGACCCTGTTACCCCAGATGCCTCCATGAGTCTGGATTCTGTGAATATAAGTTCTGGGTATAAGGTTGCTATTGTCAGCAGCAGATTGCTCTGGATGAACCAGGGACACACGAGCGCCGTACAAGTCATATCTTTATATCTCTCCTATTCCACCTCAGAAATACCCGCAGCCCAAAGGGCAGAAGAAGAAGAAGATGGTGAAATATGGTATGGGCGGCCTGATCATCCTCTTCCTGATCTGCATCATTTGGTTCCCCCTGCTCTTCATGTCTTTGGTGCGCTCCGTTGTGGGAGTGGTCAACTATCCAATTGATGTGACTGTTACAATTAAACTTGGAGGGTACGAGGTAAGTAAGAATGGCTGCTGGGATTTGTACTAATGGAGGAGGTGTAAATAATCAGATAATTTAGCATAAATGTCCCCCTCCTCCATTATCCCCCCCTCCTCCATCACTCCCCCTCCTCATTTACCCCCCTCCTCTTCAGCCCTTTCCTGCGTTACCCATCATTTCTTTCTCTCTCTCTCCATATCAACTGGATTTTGTTTCTCTTCCCAGCCCCTGTTCACCATGAGCGCTCAGCAGCAATCCATCCAGCCCTTCACCCCACAGGAGTACGAGGCGCTCACCTATGAATTTGAAAGACAGCCAGTGAGTATACAGCGCAGACAGCAGTAGTGGAAACCCAGAGCACTGGGAGTTTTCGTCTACAATAAAGAAAAAGGTCTCCACACACTAGAATTACAGGGGAAGGCCTTACAGATCGAAGCACAGACCTTGGGCCTGATTCCGCTTCGCACGTAAGTGGCCGGGAAGCTGTGCAGGCGCCGGACACGTACTGTGCATGTGCAGTACAGGTCTGCGTGATCGCACGCAGTCCGGCAGCAGACTTCCAGCGATTGATAGACTACTGCCATTTCTGTGTGGGGAGGGGGCGGCGACGGCCTCTGTTTTTCCCAAAACAATTTCAGCAGTGTCTCCATGTTTTAGAAATTCTCTTATTATAGAACTGCTAAAGTCATGAACCCTGTCACGTTCCGCCTGTCCATTCTCTCTTCTAAGATGGCTACAGATGTGTCCTCATACAACCAGTCTCAATGCACCATGTGGGGTGAGATGTCTGGCGCAAGTGAGCTGACCGGTCCCGCGCGACTCTGCTAGCGTCGAGCGTCTTTTTAAAAAAAATTTAAATGCGTCTAATTTGCGATGCGATGCGCCTAGGACGCACCAGCAGGCTGTGCTGATTAATGTGACATGTGACACTTGTCTATCTGTGTGCAGCTGAGTCTGTAAACAGAACTTGGCGTGGAAAAAAAACGCGGCCACTGATCTTAGCACTTCGTATGCTGATTGAGAGACTCGGTCGCATACAGATATACAAGTGACGCATATTTTAATTAATCAGCACAGTCTGCTGGTGCTTCCCAGTGGCATCGTGTTGCGTCTCAGACGCATTTTCGGCAAAGACTGGAAAATGACGCCCGGCGCTAGCAGAGTAGCACGGGACCTGGCGCGCTGAGCGGGGCTGTTTGGCACGACTGTAGCAGTGATGTATGAGGACACATCTGTACGTTCAGCTCTTCTAGTCTTTCATGATGGGGCTTGTTGTGCCTCCCCGGCACCATATTAGTGACCCTTCTCTGAATTCTGTTTCTCTTAATGTATTTTTGGAGATAGGGGCCTGATTCTGAGTGACTCCCCTGACGCCCATGACCCTCCCATTACACGTCCGCGACACTCCCAGTACATGGATTTTTTTTTTGCGTTCACTTCAGGCCGCCTCCCAGTCACCGCCCAGGAGCGCCCATGGTTTTTCCTCTCCATCTCTGAGTCCGTCTGTCCTGATCGCAGCAGCACATTTATGCGCACGCTCTGTGTAACGCCTGCGGAGTTGGAGTTTTCAGGAATTTTCGCCCATGCGCAGTGGCAAATAATCACTCAACTACGTTATTATCGGTATTGCGTTCAAATTGCGTGCACTGCTAAATCAGGCGCCCTATGTGTTTGTTTAACCCCCTTCTAGGGTATCAACCCTGTTACAGATCTGTAATACAGACAGGAAATGTTATTAGGCTGTCAGCAATTTCTCTGTCCGTGTAACAAGTATTACGTTTATAGCCCCACTGTTATGTTGTTTTGTTCATTTTTTTATGGTTTTGTTGTGACTGACACATATAAAGGACACGGTCACCCTTTGTTTTGCCTGTGGGCTCTGCAATCTTTACTCCGTTTTGCACTTTAGCAAGTTTTGTTGTGTGTTTAGTCTAGTTGATGTTGGCTTTCTATGCGGTCTTCGTATCTTATGTACATGTATAGCAACAGCCCCTTGGAGAACCAAATTGCCTATTTCTTTCATGTGATATCCTGAACCTATCTGGCGCAACGTTTCAGTGGCATCCAGTAATGCATATTTCCCTGTACCCGCCCTCCGCCTGCCCATGCCCACTGTCCGAGCGACGCACCAGTAATGAGTACTCTCCCTCCATCTCCTCAGTCTGCCATGCAGTTCATTACCCTGTACAGCTATGAGGACATTGTGACCGCACGAATAGAGGGGAACTCTGGCTCTGTGTGGGGGATCAGTCCACCGAGCCGGGACCAGATGAGGAAGGAATTGCGGAATGGATCATCCGAAATTACGCTTCGCCTAGCCTGGAACTTCCAGAGGTTAGTAGGGGAACAGCCATGTTCCTGCATGACACCCTCATGCCCATCATTACACCCTTGTACCCACCACATTATAGTAGGATTATCAGCTTTCTCCCTACCCATGCCCTCTTGCACAGGCCGGAATCTTGCACTTCTACGATTAAAGCAATGTATTTAGTAAAGGCCAATAACATTGTCGGGGGACCACTGCTGAATATGTGACTGTATTCTGTATTTTTCCACCATCTGCATTGATAGAACGTACATGTCATAGATTAGAAGCAATGTAAATTCTGTTTGTCGCTTTCAGGGACTTGGCAAGAGGGGGCACCATAGAGCACACATTCGAAAAACACACTAAGGACCTGGACCCGGGAAGCGAGGTGCGGATGCAACTGGCGGATCTCCTGGAAGGGACACGAGTCACCCCAGTGTGAGTGCACTATATCCAGCTGTTCACCGTCACTTTACTCTGTTCTGTTCAAGTGGATGGGAGAGCTTTAAATGCATTTATTTTATATAATTTCTACTTATAGAAAAAAAAGACCAGTCATATTTTAATTTAAATTTGACCTCAGGTAATCGTTGTGGAGTCTTTCACTATTAATGGTGATTTGTATTATCACTAAACAGTAAATGTAATCAATATCTCAGTAGACACTATAGATGACAAATATCAGTAATTTGTTGCCTGGTTTGAACTAATTGAGCATGTCCAGGTTTCTTAATACCATTACAGCATGGTATGGAGTTTGTATGTTCTTTCCATGTTTGTGTGGGTCCCTCTGGATGTTAAGGTTTCCTCCCACAGACAAAACATACTGGTAAATGAAGCACCTTTGATTATGATAAAATGTACATTAGTGTGTAGTAAAGAACTTAGGGCCTGATTCCAAGAGTTAGGCTAATGCAATCGCAACTGCAATCTCTTGCGGATCGCAGTTGCTATAATATGCAAACGCCTTCCAAAGCTTAGCCGGGCATAGGGACGCCCACTGCTGCCTTCTCATATCCCTCCGACGATGTACAACAGCGCCAACATTAGTAACATTAATGCAGATCAGGCAGCCACGCAGCTTATAGGTGAAGTCTGTCCTGTCTCACACACTGCGTCTCCCCTGACACGCTGTGAAGGCGAGCGCAATGGCTAATTTATGCACGCCTGTGGAATGCAGTTTAAATGATTTTGACACGCCTGAGTTTGCCTAATTACCTTTCCCAACTGCTGACTACCTGTCACTCACTCTGCGAGTGGGCGTAATCACAATACAGTCGCTCGATCTGTGTAAATATCGGCATTGCGTAAATCTCAGACTCAGGCCCTTAAATTGTAGGCTGTGCTAGGCAGTAACATTATGTGACTGCTTAAATATTGCTGCGTGCTATGGTTATCTATAAAAAGCTCATTAATAATGGTAATAATCAGGCTGCAGTTAGGACTGGCCTGTTACATGGTTTCAGCGGACTTGGGCCCTGATTCAGCATGGATGGCAATTACAACCGCGTACGCAGATCGGCTGATTGTTGCGTACTGTGTATGCACTGCGTGTGTGCGGCGACCGCACTGCGATTACGGACACGCTGTGGAATCCATCGCAGAGTGACAGGCCGTGAGAGTTTGGGGGGTGGTGACGGGGGAGTAGTTGGAGAAATGCAGGCGTGCCTGTCCGTTTGTACGCCATTGCATGGGCATGTATAAATTAGCCACTGCGATTGCCTACACAGCTTCAGTACTTGCTGTGTGCGACGATTTCTGAGACAGGTCAGAGCTGCTGTAATTGTGCGTGAGGGTCCGATGTTACTCGGTTACCGATGTTTACACAGGACTGCAGGGCAGAGCCGTAACTAGACTTTTTGGTGCCCTGTGCCAGAGAGAGCATTGGCGCCCCCCCCTTTCCCATTTTTTCAATAAAGACATAAGAGAGTGCACCTGAAAAAGGGCCATGGCCTCATGGGGAAGGGCCAGGGAAGAGATAGGGGAGACCATGGGGATAAAAGAAGAGGAAGCTACGAGTGAGAATGATAATAAACAGGAAAATTGACAGGCCCAAACAGCGCCCCCTGCCCTGCGGTGCCCTGTGCCCTGGCACTGGTCACACTTCCCTAGTTACGGCCCTGCTATGGGGTATTACGGATGTAAGAAGGCAGTAATGGGCGTCTCTATGCTGGCTGAGGGGTGGCAGACATTGGCGTATTTTCACAGCTTCATTGCGTGCGATTACGCAGTTGCGATCCGTGCTGAATCAGGCCCCTGGTACATTTCAGACAGGCCTTCTAGCCTCCACCACAACCATATTAACCCACTGTTTGTGTGTCTGCCCTGTGGAACGGTGCTGTTCATCTGCTCTTTATATTTTTACAGCTGTGTTCCACACTTGTTTCCAAAATACATTCGTGCCCCCAACGGTCCGGAGGCGAAACCTGTGAAACCGCTGCAGCCAGGTAAGATGATTCTGTGCAGAGGAGACACATGAGGCGGAAAACCTTATTTTTGTTCTTCGGTTTGATCCTAGTGTTAATTACATAAGAGCTATTCTATTGGAAGAAGCAGAAATCAATGTAAAACGGAGTTCTCACCCAACCGGTAAAACTGGGGAGAATGATGACTGACCGGCTCTGTCCAACCATCTGCAACTGTGAACCAGAGACACCACATGCCCCTGGCTGTCAGTACTGGAGAGATATCCACTGCAGACTGTGGGCAGCAATGTTCTCTTCCAATCCAGGAGTCCACAGTACGGAGGGATCTATTTAGAATACCAAACAATTGATATAAATGTCTAATATACAGCCCACATATTTTATTATAAAACCAGTTATGGGCAAAGGATAAAGATTTTGTATCCGACAATGAATTCAACATCTAGGCCAGTTCCAAAACGCGGTCCTCAAGGCACACGAACAGTTCAGGTTTTAGAGATATCCATAGTTGAGCACAGATGGGTAAATCAAATTGACCGAGTCACTACTTAAGTCACTTGTAGTCAAGTACAGATATCCCATAAACCTGGATATTCCCAAACGCGACCTTGAGGGCTGCGTTTGGGAACCTCTGACCTAGGCCATTACCTTTAGTGACTTGATCTGCTCCTACTGTTGTGACCAGTAAACCTGTTTTATATTTCCCATCTTACATCTGTGACATTTCTCTGTATTTATTGCCTATGACACCAGAATCTCAACACTTGATTCTGTGGGCAGGGCAGCTATTAAAAGCCCTACATTAAAATTTTTAGATCTGATCTATGGCCTGTTGCACTGGTACGTGGGGCAGATTGAAAATATGCACAGGAAATCTATAGGTTGCGCCGGCTTGTTTCCATATAAAAACTGAGTCAGGAGTGTGCAGTACATACAACAAAAAACATTTATTCTCAATGAAACACAAATTAAAAACATAGAACTTATGAGAATTAATGAGAGAGAGAGAGACTGCAATAAATCCGCAGGACACAATACTCTGCTAATGAGACGTGATCAAAATGAATAACACAATGAAGATAGATAGAATATTTGAATGTATCCCTTTAGCCATTGTTCCTTTATGGGAGACTTTAATGCAGCAGTTAAGGTGCCTACACACTAGGCAATATTTTACACTATTCGCCCAATTTCAATGCATCGGAACGAAAAATCGTGTAAAATATGTCCAAATCGTGAGTGACCACTCACTATCACGCTGCGCGTACCCGCTGGTCATACATCGCATCTCCAGATCTTGCCTGCTGCAGGTATGATCTGCCAATCTTGGACACGATGTAGAGCAATAAATTGTGCGCGATAGATCTTAAGTCCGATTGGACACTTTTTTGCACCATATCGTATCCAGGACTGCTGGGGAGAGTTCAAGGGAAATTGGACACGATATTGTATTGTGAGCACATCACATAGTGTGTAGGCACCTTTAGTTTGCAGGGAATACTGTCAGTTGACAGATAAAAGTGAACTCATTTGTATATTTCCCTTTATAAACCTGTGGTTTATGTATGAAGCATAGTTAGCAGACCTTTTTACGTTAATTCAAATGTCTACCGCAAATTATGCAAACTTTTAGGTTGTCCGGACAACAGAGTTTATTCCCGGCAATTTAAAGGTCTGCAGATCTTCTCCGAGTCACTCACGAGTTTGCATGCTGCAAACGGTATATTGCGGTAATGATCAGCGTGCCCCATATTGCATAAGACCAAATGGTCTTTTAACCTTCAGCATGTGCTGTGGGGCCTGACTTTGTCCACAGATTCTCCTGCTGTCGGCATTCGATGTTAGAGCCCACGCCAGACATAGCGGTATTTGCAGTGAATATCCAGCATGTAACGGTGCCCTGCTCCCGATGTCACCTGGGGAGACTAGCACAGAGTATGGCAGCCCAGCGGTGTTGTAGGTGGTCAGCGTTCTATGCACCCACGTTTCTAATGCGTTTCCCCATATGGGTTCGTCAGAGGATTGTGAGTAAAGAGCTCCTGAGTCCTGTGTAAATAGCTGTCTGACGGGAAAATCCTGACATTTGTAAACTCCAAACTTATGAAAAGAAGGGTAATTAAAATGTCTCAGTGCTGCAGACACTTCCATGGCAAAATCTGACATCGGTTTCAAGAAGGATCTACCTGGTCGGTAACGCGCGGGTCAATTGGTTGTTAAAACATAGTAATAGAACACATGTAACTTTTATGTGAACTGTGTAATGAGATTAACATCAAAGTGGCATGGGCATGTAGATATATATACATATATAGAGCCATCATAGAAATCCTAGCATACAATCCATGTCTAACTATATCTATTAATTGTCAATTATTAAATGGGTACCTCTATACTAATAAGGGAAACCGGTGAAGTAGGACCAGTATTACTCTATCTACAACCTCCGCTCCAGTCTCAACATTTCAACCAAAGGAGACCACATGCGGGAAGTAGGAGCTGAGGAACAACCACTCCACTTGTCCAAGATTGGACCAAGTAGAGTCAACGTCCCAGCTGAATAAAGCTATCTAGCATTTGTGGGCTACATGCAGAAGCAGTCGGTATTTATTTACCAGGCATGGCAAAACAAACTGAAATGTGTTTGCACCCCTTGCATTGCTGCATGGGTTGTCCAGGCACTAAGTGACTCTTTTCTTTTCCTTGCTCCCAATTCTGAATCAGACCAAAAATATATTGTTCATTTTCGATGAACTTCCATTGTTACAAAATAGTATCATCTCCATACTCCACTAGACAGCCTAAGTGTCTCTCACTAGTATGTGTCTATTATATCACTGGTCCTCTGGTCCTCTGTGCCAATATACAGAGTGCATTTCTGCCACTCAAGCTCTGTCTGCCAGGTAGAGAATCTCCTCCTCATATAGCAGCCTACTGCAGAGAAGTGGGATAGAGCGTGGTGGATATAGTTATACAGTTATTGTATATCCTTCTGCTCAATAATATATAACCTTTGAGAAAAGTACCCTTTCTATAGACAACATCCATTTATCCATAGACCTTCAATATTTAGGCCGAGAACGTACATCTAGTTCCTCAGCTCATGAATCAGTGTCTGTGCAGGAGAACTAAACTCAAAGAACTCGGACAAGCAGAGGTGGGAGCACGTAGCGGTTTGTAGAGCACATCCCTATTTAAACTGTATTAGCTGTTCTGTCTTTTACATTTTAATAATTCCAAGTAATCTAAAGTGTGCTTTGATGTTCAGTTATTTATGAACGGCCATTGTTACCCATCGTATACATGAAGCAGAGGCAGCCATTTTGCAGGGCTGTTTAATATTCATGAGCAAACAGCCTATCAATGGAGTAGGAACTAGTTACATCACTGCGACACATCACTGGCTTCGGGTGAAGTAATGGGCTGTCTTCTTATGGTTACCGGTGAGCACATAAGAGGCTGCCTAGGCTGGGTGTAGGTGACCTATGCAGTTTAATAACGCCCTTTGTCAGTAATGTCCCTCCCGTTTCCCAGTAGTTCATTCACTACACTGTACACTATGGCCCTCATTCAGAGCCGTACGCTCTGAGCAGAGTGCACGCTCTGAATGAGGGCCGGCCTCCATAACTATGGAGCGTCCTCCTGGACGCTCGTAGAGCTGTGGGTCACCACCCACAGCCTATACTAGCGTGCAGTTTGATGGTCGCGTTGGTCTTGACCATCGCGACCATCGAAACTGCGAGCCGGAGCCTGCGGTTGAGGTTTTCAACCGCAAGGCCAGGAGTGATTTTGGCTCTATCAGAGCCAAAATCACTCCCACTGACATGATGTCAGTGGGCCGGCTTCTGACGGAAGGCGTTCCCTTAGGAACGCCCCCGTCAGGGAGGCACGCCCCCGGCACGCCCACCAAAGGGGGCGTGCTGTCACTCAACATCGACAGCACGCCCCCTTTGATCAGACACAACGAGCGAAGGAAAGTCCTTCGTTCGTCGCGTCTGGCGCATGCGCACGACGGAGCTCCCTCCGTCGTGCGCATGCTCAGTGCAGAACATCGACCCACTTGCGAGCGGACAGTGCTCGCGAGTGGGTCTGAATCAGGCCCTATGTCCCTGATCTCCTCATACTTATTTGAATACATTTGCCATGTCAGCGCAGTTGGGAAATAACCATCATGGCTGCCGTATCTGGGGGCGCAGAAAAAAGGGGGTAATGCTGATTGTTTCCCTCTTATTCTGGCAGATGAGGAAGAGAGTTACCGGAATGTCACCGTGCATTTGAATCGCCACCGGATAGGAGATGGAAACACTACAAGCGGCTTCTCGGAGTGGTGGGTGATCGAACTGGAAGACTGCAAGAAAGATTGTAATATCCTCCCAATGGTTATATTTAATGACAAAGTCAGCCCTCCGAGCCTGGGCTTCCTAGCTGGATATGGGTAAGTACAATGTTGTGTTAGACAGCAAACTACTACTGGGACATTATGGCCCCAAACTACTCTTTTGGTGGAATACAGAACTTTATCTATCTGCTATTCTCCAGCCCCTTCCCAGTAACCCTGGCAGTCAGGACTGTATTGGCTGTGCTGTTATATACCTGGCTCTCATGTCATTACAACCTCCTTGCTGTCACTAGAGCGACTCAAGGCATCAGAGGCAGATGGGAGAGCCCCAGCTAACACCAAAGACTATTGTTCCTGAATAATTCTCCTGCTGGCATCTTCAAAACAGAGTAATACACATAATAATTAGTATGATTTTATGTCATCATACACTTTATTTATTCTTGTTCCCATTCCTTAATTCTAGAAAATTACTGATCTCTACTTGACCCATGAAAGAAAAGACCTTAATTCACCTGTACCCTCTACCCCCTTTTCCCACTGTTATTACCCTTCCTAACATTCCCCTCTGATCCGTCTTTCCTTACGCGAGTCTCCATACCCATCTATTATTTTTTTATCGGTTCCAGGTACAAACTTTAGTGGCCAGTCACTTTCTAACTATTCCGTGCAGTACAGATGCATCCTCATAAACTAATGTTGCAGACACCAAACCGCCCCTCTTGGCAGTGGCGTAAGTTCATCCCTAACGCCCAAAAGCAAGTTATAATTTGGTGCCTCCCCCCAGTCACAGCCGCTGACACTGTAATGTAGCACTTCACATGCAGACAGGCTATAGCTAGACGAAGGCAGCAGCTGATGGTCAGACATGGAACTCTCCACTAGTGTATGGTGGCTTCTCAGGTGCAGGGAACGGGTGCCATGTATTGGGTGGCTATGACGGTACACCCTGGGTACATAGTTACAGCACTAACTGGGGTGAATATGTTGTGGACAATGGAGGAGGTGCCCCTTCAGAGCTGGAGCCCGGTGGCAGGCGCCTCCATTGTCTTCCATAGTTTTGCCCCTGCCTCTTGGCACCGAGTCCCATGCGACTATGCTAGCATCAGGCATCTTTTTAGTCTGAAAATGCATATGAGTCGCAATATGATGTGACTAGATCGCACCAGGAGACTGTGCTGATTAATTTGATCTGCAACACTTGTATATCTGTGTGCGACTTACTCTGTACACAATATGTTACGAAAAAGCAGCCTTTTTTCCATGCCAAATTCCATTGGGCTTCGTATACAGACTCCGTCATACACAGATATACAAGTGTTGAATATCAAATTAATCAGCACATTCTACTGGTGCATCCCAGTCATATCATGTTGCAACAAAAGGAGAGTTATGGTAAAACTTACCCTTGTTAACTCTTTCTTCGAAGTCCATAGGATCCGCAGGGAGACAATAGGGTGTAGGTGGTACTCTGAGGACCGGACACAAACAGCAAAGCTTTTTTCTATCCCAGGATGCTCCGGTCCTTCCACTTATACCTCGCCCACAGCCTGAACGCAACTTAATTTTGTTAACAAGCCCAAGGCAGGCTAGGAGAGGAGGAAGACTGGTACACTGAAAAATCACACAGAGAAGGAAACAAGTGACCAAGAATAGAAACCCATAGAAGCCAGGTGCGTCAGGGCGGGTGCTCTGTGGACCCTATGGACTTTGAAGAAAGAGTTAACAAGGGTAAGTTTTACCATAACTCTCCTTTTTCTCCTTCAGGGTCCATAGGGCGCCACAGGGAGACAATAGGGATGTTCCAAAGCAGTTGTTAAAGGGTGGGGATGCTCCTGAGCTGAGAGGAGAACCCGGCACCCGAAGGAAGCATCCTGAGAGGCAAATGTATCAAAGGCATAGAACTTAAGAAAGGTGTGGACAGAAGACCACCTGGCCGCCTTGCATAGTTGTTTGGCAGACACGCCAAGGCATGCTGCCCACGAGGGACCCACAGAGCGAATAGAATGAGAAGATATTGTAGCCGGCACAGGAAGTCCAGTCTGCGTGTAAGCCTGTGACATAGTCATGCGAAGCCATCTGGCCAGTCAGTTTGTTAGCTGGCCATCCCTTCTTGTGGAATCCATATAGGACAAAGAGGGAAGCCGATTTCCTGATGGCAGTAGTAGGGTTCACGTAGTTCCTCAGAGCACGGACCACATCTAAAGAGGCCTCACATGCCGAGAGGGATGGTGATTGAAAGGCAGGAACCACTATTTCCTCATTGATGTGGAAAGGAGAGACCACCTTTGGGAAGGAAGATAGAGCGCGTTCGAAGAACAGCCCTGTCCGGATGACAGATTAGAAATGGGGAGAGACAGGAAAGCACCCCTAAATCTTATACCCTACGGGCAGATGCGATATCCAGAAGGAACAGAGTCTTTGCAGTGAGCCATTTGATATCTACTGAATCCAGAGGTTCGAATGGAGGTTCCTGAAGTGCGTGGAGAGCCACTGACAAATCCCACAGAGCCACAGGAGGGACAAAGGGAGGTTGTATTCGTAGAACACCTTGCAGGATGGTGTGAACATCCAGTAGAAGAGCAAATCTGCGCTGGAACCATATGGACAGAGCAGAGACTTGCACTTTTAGAGAGGCTAGGCGGGGTCCGAGATCCAATCCAGCTTGAAGAAAGACAAGGATTCTGGAGACCCTAAAAAGTTCTGGTCATAGTTTCTAGTAGCATACCACTGGAAATATGTGTGCCACACCAGGTAATGAATCCTGGCAGAGGCCGGTTTACGAGCTCTGAGCATGGTCTGGACCACAGAGCTAGAAAAACCCTTTAGATCTTAGGAGGGATGTCTCAAGAGCTAAGCCTTTAAAGACAGATGGGCCAGGTCCGGATGTAGACAGGGACCCTAAGGCAACCGGTCTAGTTATAGAGGAAGCTGGAGAGGAACGTCTACAACAGTGGTGTCAAACTCGGGCCCTTCAGCTTTTGTGGGACTACATATCCCAGCATGCCCTGCCACAGTATTAGCATGCCCTAATAGCAAAACTGTGGTACTGCATGCTGGGATGTGTAGTTCCACTGCAGCTGGAGTTCCAGAGTTTGACACCACTGGTCTACAGAGAGACTTTGAAGATCGGAGTACAAATGGTGCCTGGTCCAAGCCGGAGCTACCAACAGGACTGTGCCCCCTTCTTGCTTGAATGTCCGAAGAACTTGAGGCAGAAGGGAGACTGGAGGAAAGAGGTACGCCAAATGAAAGGTCCCCTTCACAGATAATGCATCTACGAAGGCTGCTTATGGTTGTGTCGTGAGGCCATGAGGTCCACGTCCGCTAGGTCCCATTTGTCCACCAGGAGCTGAAAGACTTCTGGATTGAGAGCGCACTCACCTGCATGCGTGTCATGACAGCTGAGGAAATACACCTCCCAATTGAGAATCCCTAGTATGAACACTGTGGAGATGGCCGGGAAATAGCGTTCGGGCCAGGTGAGAATGCGGGACACTTTTGCCATTGCTGACCGACTTCGAGTGCCTCCTTTGTGATTGAGGTAGGCCACTGCCGTGGCGTTGTCGGACTGTACTTGTACAGGCTTGCCCTGAAGACTATCCCGAGTCAGAGTGAGGGCCTTGTAAATGGCTCGGAGTTCCAGGACGTTGATTGGTAAGATCTTCCAAAGACGCTGGACTCCAGCCGAGGCGGAGTGCTGGCCGGTGGCTGCGCCCCACCCGCAGAGGCTTGCGTCCGTGGTGAGGAGTGTCCAGTCCTGGATCCAAAATGGGCGACCCTTGCTTAGGTGGGACGTCTGTAGCCACCAGGATAAGGCGAACCTCCGGAGAGAGGCCCATCGTCTGGGATATGAGCAGATGAGGCAACCCGTTCCACCTGGAGAGGATCAGGTGTTGTAGGGGCCTGGAGTAAAACTGAGCGAACTCCACCATGATGAAGGTGGACACCATGGGTCCCGAGGTCTGCATTGCAGCGTGAATTGCCACTCTGTGACTGGAGAGATCTGTGCACTCGGTGCTGTAGAACAGACATTTTTTCTGCTGTCAGGAAGATTATCTGAGCCGGAGAGTCCAGGAAGGCTCCCAAATGTACCATTCTTTGAGAATGGGTCAAGAAAGGTTTTTTCCAGTTGATCAGCCAACCGTGCATTTGTAGAAAGGCAATGGTTATTTGTAGATGGCGGTGAAGAATTTCTGGGGAGCTTGCTAAGAGCAAGAGATCGCCCAAGTATGGGAGCAGTCTGATCCCCTGACAACGAAGATGGGCTGCCATGATCTTGGTAAAGACCAGAGGAGCTGTAGAAAGCCCAAAAGGCTGTGCTTGAAATTGGAAATGTTGCTGTAGGGCAGCAAACCGGAGATACTGCTGATGAGAAGGTGCTATAGAGGTACATGTAGGTAAGCATCCTGAATGTACGTCTTGTAGCCCAGGTCTATTTGGTCCTAGGCTTGGAGGCCTTAGTAGATGCCGACTGTCGTGGAAAGGCCTGACCTTTAGTTTTTCCTTGGGGACAAAAGTACTGAAAGGATGACATCCTAGGCTTCATAGCAGATGCAGAGGGTAACAATGCCGTCTTGGAAGCTGCCAAGGTAGTCACAATCTTGTCCAATTCTGGGCCAAACAGGATCTCCCCAGAATAAGGCAGACACACCAAAACATTTTTAGAGTCCGAATCTGCTTTCCATGAGTGAAGCCAAACAATACGGCGGGCTACCACGGAAGTAGCAGATGCCTTGGAAGGTAGGAGAAAAGTATCCAAAACCTCCTCTCCTAAATAGGAGGCTGCATCTCTAATGTGAGATATGTAGGACAGCTGTTCCCTTGAAGCATCAGAGGGAAATGTATCTTCTAGGGCCTCTGCCAAACTCTCAAAGGCTTTTGCCACCCAGACCGTAGCCCTGGCAGGACAAGTAATAGCTCCTGTTAGAGAGTATATAGACTTCAGGCAAGCTTCCATTCTTCTATCTGTAGTCTCCTTTAAGGAGGTTGCAGTGTGGATAGGTAAAGCAGCGTTCTTAACTGTATGTGTCACGTGGGAATCCACTGCAGGGGGAACTTCCCATTTAGTACAATCAGCAGCAGGAAGAGGGTAAAAGGAAATCAAGCTTTTAGGCAGCTGAAACTTTTTACTATGCTTATTCCATTATTCACACATATGATTAGCTGTAGAGGTAGCTGCCAGACTCAGCACTGAGGTAGAGAGTACATCTACCAATGGGGGAGGCAAAGGATTTCGCAGGGAGTACCTGCTGTGGCCATCCCATAGGGGGAGCTACCACAGGGACCGCTAGGTGGTCCAAAATTTTTGCCAACACCTGTGAAAAAGAAGCCCAGGGAGCGTCCTGAGGAGAGGATGCAGGGGCTGAGGGGCCAGGTGCCGTATAACAAACTGCACATAGACCATCTTGAATGAAATCCTCTGAAGCTAAGCCTGCTAAAGAGGACTTGCAGGACACCAGAGTGGGAGCAGCAGGCTGCTTGTCATTCTTGCCTTTGCCAGACATAGCTGCAAGGATGATTGTAGAACACAATCTGGGACAGTTCCAGATATATGTACAATATGGCACAGTGTAGTGCGCAACACAGATATACAGTGTGTGATAGCCCTCACAAATACAGGTAGATGTGAGGTACAATGAAACCCCTATACCTCAGTATTCCAGGGTTATAATGAAAGAAAGGGAAAGGTAAACAGACAGCAGCGCTAGCACAAGTCACATATAATGCAGAGCATACAAAATAACTGCAGTGGGCACTAAATTCAACTACACAGACCGCAGTGGCTGGTAGGAAATAGTTCTGTATAACCTGGCTCCTGGAAGAGGTATACAGAGAGACCAGACACAGTGTTGCTGGAGACCCGAGGCAGAAAATGGCTGTCGTGTATCTCTGAGGGGGCAGAGGGTAAGGGAGGAGCAGCTCAGGGCCGGCAAGACTGCAGTGGAATGGCGCCCGGAGCTGGGGGAGGGGCCGCAAGACATTCTCCCCTATGCTGACATCAACCACAGGGTCCCTGGCCTAAGTATTCTGTGCCCTGCACCAGTATATTATACCCTGGTGGTCTAGTGGAGTCCCGGATGAACATCAGCGCCTTCGGTCTGTCTCCTGATACCGAAGGTAAGACTGCGCATAGACTCGCGCCTTACCTGTCCCCTTGAGTCCCGGTTGCAGTCTGGTGTCCGAGGAGCCCTGCTAGCTAGGTCCCCCCAGAGCCCCGCCAATAGTACCAAGCCAAGGGCTGAAGTCGCGGCGCCGCCAAAGGGTGATGGAGCAGTATTGCAGACGTCCAGAGGACTATCTAGTGCTGCTTGCTCTATTATACAAAATAAATCATAAAAATAAAGCGTGGGCTAGTTATAGCATCCCCACTGTTCTAATGGGTGATCCAGCTCCTGCCGGACACCAACGAAACTGAGTTGCCTTCAGGCCACGGGCAGGGTGTAGGGGGAAGGACCGGAGCATCCTGGGATTGTAAAAAGCTTTGCTGTTGGTGTCTCGATCTACAAGTACCACCTACACCCCATTGTCTCCCTGTGGAGCCCTATGGACCCTGAAGAAGAAAGACGCGTTTTTGAGCGAAAAAGACGCACCGCCCTAGCAGAGTCACATGGGACCTGGCGGCTCACTCGCACCAGGTATTTCTCGTTTAATGGCTTATTGAGGCTAGATGTGAGATACTCCCTGGCAAGGCATTTCACTAATTTAGTTGATCCTGCCCTGGTGAGGAGCTTTGGCCTGGTTCATGTGGAGCTTTTGCAATTGCTCTCCCTTTGCCGAGGTACTTTGGGAACAGACTTTCCTTTCCTGATGCGTGCGGCCTGCCGCCTGTGGCTCCCACTAATATATCACCTGATAAGACCGTTTTGCCATTGGGCCTGGCGTAGTCCATGCATAATCTTTTTTCTCATCTCCTCTGGTGATAATTCACCATTCGCAGAACTGGCAAATTCCTGCTGAAATTGAGTCTTGGATGGTCTGATTTGGAAAAGTTCTACCAAGGAAAGGGAAGGTTTTCTTGACCTTTTGGATTCCTATTGGCAGCAGGGAATAGGTGACTTTGTGCCATCCTTCAAGCTGGCTACATATTTTGGATAGCGAGAAGTCAGCTGATTCCGACAACTCTTGTTCAAAGAAGAGGAAGAAAGACCAGGTTTCCTTCCCCTCTTCACCCAGTTAGGTAGCCTATTTTGACATTATATATATATATATATATATATATATATATATATATATAATATATATATATATATGTACGAGATCTTATACAAGGTTCCAGACCTCACGAATGTTACTGCTTTATAATCTCCCCTATGTGGATTTGGTACGATTAGAGTCACCATCTTGGATGCTGCCATGCTTGCTGTTTGAGGAATGCTAGCAGCAGCTAAAATGGACTGAAGCCCGGCAGAGCAGAGAGAGGCTGGAGAACCCCAGCGGGAACCAGGCACCTGTGATGAACAGGGTAAATAGACAATAATCACTGTTTTTGTGATGGATCTTTTCTTGTTCCAGGGTTCAATTTCAAGTTGGTTCCCTTGAGGTAATCCGGTTCGATCTATAGTTTCTGAACAAGGTCTTCTTACTTCCTTGTCTATCTGTTCTTACTCGTTTTATTATTAGTATCTCAGATTGGCAGTCAATTTGTGTTTTGGCTTAGCTTCAGCTCAAAGAGTCATCACCAAGATCATGGGAAAGACTTAATCTTCTCAGATATTTGGGAGCGAGAGTCATCCTTTGCTTGGTTGTGTCACAAGTGAAGGGGATTGAGGCTGTGTTCCCGGCCTGGGTCTTGGATCTGTTTGGTTAGACTCGGGTGCTCTCTGGAGAAGACTGGGTCTAATGAAGTTCCTGCGCATGAAGGAACACAGACAGGTGGATCAGACGAGTGGAATTTGAGGGATGACTGGTACTCCAGTACCTTCTGGTCCTAACCAAACTCCAGGTATAATGGAGGACGGCTGGTATTCCGGCTAGGTCCGGGAGATACTGGACTCCAGGTATAATGGAGGACAGCTGGTATTCCGGCTAGGACAGGGAGGTACTGGACTCCAGGTATAATGGAGGACGGCTGGATACACACAGCAATGTAGTACTTGAAAAGTCAGCTGGAACGCTATATGGAGCACAGTAAGGGAGCTCACTAGACTAGGCTAAGAGTCCTGTTGCACTGGCAACAAGTTACTGCAGCAGAAATCCTTTTATTGAGGTTGCTGGATGCTGTTTGGTGGAGGCGGAGTCATGCGGGCAAATCCAACATCCGCGCCCATGGACAGGAGTGCTGCAGTCCAACCCCACAGATGCCGGAGCCAACTGCGGGTGCAGGAGAGAGGATTCTGACAGAGCCAGCCGGAGAGGAGGGAGCCGCTGCCGCACTATGAGTGCCGAAGACGCCGTGGGTGAGTGCCCGCAAAGGTAAGTGACGGCGTCTGGTTCTGAGGTCTCTGTGGGGATGTGTGTGACGGGAGGATCTGCTGATCAAAGTGATCTCCCAAGCTCCCATCCTTGCTGGGTTAGGAGGACATTTAAGTATTATAGTTGGATCATTGACTACTGGAGATCAACTTGTTTTCCAGCTGATGATCTTCCTGGTGTTTCTGTTTGATATCATCAGATGGTGTTCTCATCAGAGGACAAATACATTCCTGTATTGGGACTTGGAACATCCCTGTTAGCTCACAGACCGGCATCTGTTCTCCATTGCACGACCATCTCAGTCTACTTGTTTTCCTCCTTTAGGCAGTGTAAACTGCATAGTGCAATTTGAGGGTATTCCATATTGAGCTACTTTCGTAACAGTTTCCCTAGCAACTCACAAGCCAGTTTTTTATAAAATGCATACATTGCTCCGCTGGTGGATTTGGAAGACAGCTTGAGCAGTGAACACCCATTCTTCATCTGGGACTGGAATATTGTGAGTCTATGGCGCTGTACCTACAACTTTTAGATTATAGGTGGAGCCTTAGCTTCTGTGTAATGTGCTGGAATACAGAGCGGTTTTCAGCACTCCCATCTGAGGATCCTGTTTTGGTGAGGATGGACAATCAACATCCACTCAGACAATGCCTCGGTGGTAGCTTACCCAATGCACCAAGGATGCCCTGGCCATGCCAGATTACAGCAGGAGACTAAGGGGTGGAGCTAAAAGTTCCAGCCATTACAGGGGATTTGATCCTGCAGATAAAGAACAGCTTCCCAAATTTCTAACAGTCAGACCCTTCTAAGGGAAGACTTCCAGCAGACGGAGGACAGGTGGGGTTCCACTGGATGGCAATCTGTCGTATGAATTCAAACAGAGTGAAACACTTTGGCCTCAGGATAAGGGTCTTGATGGCATTTGATAGATGTTATATCACCTTTTGCTCTGCCTATTCTCTCTGGTACCATTGCTTAATGGGTACTCATATAGGTAAAAGTTAATTCATTCGAGGGATTCAGGTAGCACCAACTTGTACTAGGTCTTGATACATAGACATTCTCAGCATGGCTGAGGGCTCAGTGTGCACCTGCCTCCATAAACTGATGTCCTAGATTCATGATCTTCAGGGAGTATAGCTCCTTGGCATTTCAACCTGCTGCTTCACCGCCTTACAGCACCTTCCTTTCAAGCCTTTGGATTTGGTGGCTTTAAACTTGCTTAAATGAAGGGCTACCTTCCTATTGGCCATCTCCACAACCAGGAGAGCTTCAGAGCTCTGGGCCCTGTCTTGTAGGTTTCCATTCCTCGTCTTACATGAAGGCAAGGCTAGTTTCAAACCAAATTGTCTCAAAGCTTCAGCTTGCTTGGACATGGTACGTCCGGACTTACTGTATATCAGGAGGTCTTCAGAGTAATAGTGCTCCAATGACAAGTAGGCAGGGAAATGCAGGTATTTTAGTACATGAGCATTAATAAATAAATATGGTATTTCATGTTTGGTCATCCTTTTCAATGCCATGTGAGAGGGAGGGAGTCCTTCTATACTATAATATGGGGGATGA
The DNA here is from genome assembly GCA_031769625.1 of Taudactylus pleione. Lineage (NCBI taxonomy): Eukaryota > Metazoa > Chordata > Amphibia > Anura > Myobatrachidae > Taudactylus > Taudactylus pleione. The sequence continues at coordinate 72,528 of JAUIMM010000429.1, read as the reverse complement.
GAAGGAGCGCTGCAAATAAGTGTTATATTTGTGGCTTCTAATACATGAAACTGTCTGTCGGCATTTAAAATGTCACACTTCACAATGTCAGCAAGTCAACATTGATGATGATGATGATGACAACTACGACATTGTCAACATTCCCAGCAGGGTTAGTGTTCGAGACCGAATCAGAAGAAAACCCATGATGTTGCCATAACATCTGTGTTGACCAATTACCTGTACAGATGAGTGGAATTAAATAAAAACCACAACTATTGGACATTAAAGTAACGTATCTATTAACCACAAGTTGCAGCGGTTAAAAATCAGGACATTTGACAATTAAAACACGAACATTAAAATTGTTTGGTTAGATTGAACGGCATGTGATGCATTAAATGTCAGTGTTTTAAACTTTGTTACATCTGTATAATGTATATTTTTTGAACATGTCATTTATAAATGCAATTGCTAACCCTCTTCTGTGCCCCACAGGATTATGGGACTGTATGTTTCGATTGTTATGGTCATCGGGACGTTTGTGCGTGGGTTCTTCAGCGAGATTTCTCACTCGATCATGTTTGAGGAGCTGCCGTGCGTAGATAAAATTTTCAAGCTGTGCCAAGATATCTACGTGGTGCGGGAGCGGGGAGAGCTGGCGCTAGAGGAAGAGCTGTATGCCAAACTGATCTTCTTGTACCGCTCACCGGAGACCATGATCAAATGGACGATTGAGAATGACTAAGGATGGTGACAGTAAGTTACATGACAAGAATTGTGCTGGATGTAAATGCTGGATCTATCGGAATGCCAGAAGAAAGTGATATGAAGTAAAAAATAAATAAATAAAAAAAGGGGAGTAGAGGACATTCTCCATGACTATTTATGAGAGTACAGGAGGTTGACACAACCGATCCAGTGTAAGGAAAGAACCAGGTTATGTCTGTGAAACCTTGGTCAACATTTTGTCCTTAACCCAGAACCTCAAACACTGACAGACTGTGGCCTTAATCAGAATCTGAGATGCTGTCTTTTTCAACTGAGTACTTAAACTGACTGGAGACCTCATCAAGATACTCTCCACCCAGGCCAGAATCTTCAGCACGAAGATCCACGTTGCTGCTTAACAATTGGAGATTCTGCATCTTACTAAATACACAGCGAGTCTTAATCTGTGCCGACAGGATCTTGCTGGGGTGACTGTGAGTAGATTGGATTCAAAGAATGCCAAAGTTTGGAACTTTATCATAAGTCATTCTAGAACTTTTATGGTCTAAAGGAGCTTCTATTTATAAACTGTAACAACAACTTTCACTGTGGGAGATGTCGGTGTGCGTGCGTGCCATTGCACAGTTCCTAAAGATGGGACAAGATCATCCGGATAGCAGAGGTTCTGTGCCTCATACCAACTGTGCATTTAGAGTACTGTGCCAAGGGCAGTCCTCTAATGTGCAATATTACAGGACAGGAACCACTAAGGTTCTCTGCTCATTTTTCTGCTTTCTGATCAAAAGCAAGTTTTTCAAAAAGTTACTTGTTTCATTTTTACTATTAAAAATGGCATCTGTGAAAAAAATAAAATTGTGTCCAGTGCGTTTTAAACGGGACCAATAGGGGATTAATATTTTATGATGCATTAAGTATATACAAAACTATTGCAAATACATCTCCAAGGGCAATAAAAGGTTATATTACACCCCTAAGAGGCAGGAAACTTAAATGTGACTCCCTATTATTTTTGGCTCCTTCACCCAACACCCCCAAGTAACCTAGACAGAAGGTGAAAACAAACTTTGATCATATGTTGGTTTCTATTTAATTTTTGTATTCTATATACCTAGGAAGGCCTCTTCCATGGAACTTGGCAGGTGGGCACTTGGTCCCCTCTCTACATGACCAACCCGAGGCAGGATTCCTTCACCCCCACCTCTGTACTTGCTAAAAATCATAGCTCAAATAAAACCTTGTATCAAAGGTTTTGTTCTCACAATGACCCCAGGAGAAATTAACAATGTCGCTGTGTGAGAGCTTTATGGCTTTCTGGCTACCCAGCTTTGTCAGAGTAAGGTGTTGGGAACAGCATATCTACAGAATCCCACTGGTGGGCACCTGGTGCCCCCTCCAATGAGGTCTCACAAAGAACATACAGATAGTCAATAGTAATTATCTGCAAGCAGAGAAAGCCCTCCACCCGCATGCATTCACTGCCACAGGCCATCCCACCGGTTACCTGCGGCACTTCAGCCTGCCACTGTGTCTAAACTCCAGGATCAGCACGGGACGTGGTACCAGGGGCTGCCAGCGCTGGTTCCTTCTTGCCGCAGACCAATGACATTTTATGAAAGTGCTCCTTTTCTATTCATTATACACCCACCGTTCTTTCCCTGGTAACATCAGTGGGTGGCAAGCTGTGTCAAGGTAGTTGGCACAGGCAATAATTATGTTACGATGATCGCTTCCTAAATATCCAGAGTTGATATTATCAAAATTGGTATTAATTAGGGGTGAGCGGGTTCGGTTTTACTCGGTTCTTATCAACACTTTACCGCAAATTTGGCTCGATTTTATTCGCTATCCAAAACACATGTTCCGCGATAGCCAATAAAAAGATCCGGGTAAAACCGAACCCGCTCACCCCTAGTATTAATGTGTGCTTCAAAAAAATTATATATATATTTATTAATGTGTGTGTGTGTGTGTATGTATATATATATATATATATATATATATATATAATTACAAATCGATATTATTGACCTAATGCAATCATACAAAAAAACTTACAATTTGAGTGCTTTTTGGAAAAACTTTTAGCCAGTTCAGCGGCTAACTCCTTAGTTGGTCAGTCCAGGAGACTTTCATCTATGTATTGCTGGGACAACTGCTTGCTTATGAATTATGGCTCCTGGGTGTTGGACGCAATTGCCAGAATGTGTTCTAATTTTCTGTATGTAGAAGAACTCGCATCATCATTTTCAGCTTTCTGTTTTACTACAGAAAACCTCATTACGTCCAAAAAAACTTTCACTGTTTACAAAGTGTTCAGCCCCTACTGCCCTCTCCAGCACAGCTGTAATCTAAAGTAAGCACCATGGTTTTATGTGGGTAGTTGTTCAGCAAAGTGAGAGCTGGGCGGGGAGATGAGCAGCCATAGCTGCTATCACACAGGAGGGGAGATGAGCAGAGCTGCTATCACACGAGCGGGGAGATGAGCAGCCATAGCTGCTATCACACAGGCGGGGAGATGAGCAGCCAGACCTGCTATCACACAGGCGGGGAGATGAGCAGAGCTGCTATCACACAGGCGGGGAGATGAGCAGAGCTGCTATCACACAGGAGGGGAGATGAGCAGAGCTGCTATCACACAGGCGGGGAGATGAGCAGAGCTGCTATCACACAGGCGGGGAGATGAGCAGAGCTGCTATCACACAGGCGGGGAGATGAGCAGAGCTACTATCACACGGGCGGGGAGATTAGCAGAGCTGCTATCACACGGGCGGGGAGATGAGCAGAGCTGCTATCACACGGGCGGGGAGATGAGCAGAGCTGCTATCACACGGGCGGGGAGATGAGCAGAGCTGCTATCACAGGCGGGGAGATGAGCAGAGCTGCTATCACACAGGCGGGGAGATGAGCAGAGCTGCTATCACACAGGCGGGGAGATGAGCAGAGCTGCTATCACACAGGCGGGGAGATGAGCAGAGCTGCTATCACACAGGCGGGGAGATGAGCAGAGCTACTATCACATGAAATGATCTATACAAATAGCCTGCAGATACAGGACCTAAAGCTAGTGCTGTGTGATACGCAAAACAGTAGTTCTGATAGCTCCCTGAAGAAGACTAATAAAGATTTCCATTTTAAAATCCAATTTATTGTTCGATGAAAGGTTCCAATCTGCTTATAAATATATTTCCATTTAAAATAAAATAAAATGTAATAAAACACTAATACTGTACTCCGGTTTGGCCTTGGGGTGGTAGGGCGGAGTAATACAGATTCCCTTGTTAAGGAGCGTTATGGTTCATTGACTCTTCTTAATCCAGCCGAGGTCTCCGCCATCTTGTCACGGCACACTTTTTGTCTTGGGATTAATAATGATGTCTTCAAATGTCATCAGAACCGTCATCAATGAGAAATGCGTGTATCTCTTTCCTCATCTCCATCCTAATCATACAGATGGGGATGTTAGAGAGAAGGAAAATAGTATATAGAGCAGATATTTGGTGACCAGTCCCATCCCTTCATAGACTGTAGCGGGAAATGTTTCCTGTGAATGGCCGCACACATTTGTGTAGTGTTTCAGGAACACATTAGAGTTCAAGGTTTTGTAACGTAGACCAAGAGCTTTTATGTACGAACCGGCGGCTTTTGTAAGTCACCAATTCCCAGCGGGTTAAAGGTGTAAATGTAAACGACACATTCAGTCGGTATAAAGTCCGGCGTGATTTACAGGGACTGCAAGTGCCATTTTCAATTTTCACCTCCAACCTGCCAGGAAGTGGTGTCATACAAAAGCGGATTCTTTGTACATAAAGCCCCAAATTAGGGATTGCGGCTAATATAGTCTGAAGATGATCTGCCAGTGTGTGCCGGTCTAACTAAACCCACAACCCACTACAAGTGGCCAAACCGAAAGAGATCTTGAACTTGGGCTGAGGAGAAAAGGCCAGCATTGGTCTCAGGAGCAGGATCATCTAGTGTGTGTCCAGCATTCTCACACCCTTCATTCCTAAATGCCGCTTACTGAAAACCCTAGGCCAGTGGTGGCGAACCCTGGCACTCCAGCTGCTGTGGGACTACATATCCCAGCATGCACTGCCACAGTTTTAGCATTCCCTAATAGCAATACTCTGGCAGTGCATTACTAATTGGTAACGTAATAAAGGTTTCAAACCATTACCCATGTATCTGATTGTCTCCTGGACTATCTATGTCCAGCCAACTAGAGACACTCCTGATGTGGGATAGTCTGCAGGTGGATCTAGTTACTGCTGCCGTAGAAGGCACGATACTAAAGGTAAGTGGCTCTTACGCTGGACATACTCTGGTCAGATAAAGTCATTCAGACCGACGGACATTTTATTTGACAACCTGAAACTCTGCAGAAATCATGGCCATACACTGAGTTATGTCACAATGCATGGACACAATATCTGCATTCCTGGAAAGGATAAGTTTCCCCCTGTTGATACCCTGTGAAGGAACAGGGAGATGTTGGGCTGTTGGCCACGGCAATACATACACTGCCAGATGCTGCTGACCAATGACCAGATCAGTCGGGCAGGTTGGTGGTTTTTTCATGCCTGACTGACTGATCATTGCTGATCGGGCGCAGCAATACGCTATGCAATTATTGACCGGATCTGCCAAATAATTGCATAATGTATGCCCGGCTTTAGTTGTGTGTGAGATTTGTGGGTGCAGAGTCCCTCGGGTGGCTGTCACACCAGCCCAGCTTAGGGAGACAGAGGTGACCGTTTTTATAAGAGTATATGCTGGATCCTGTGAGTAGATACCGTCCCACAATGGCAAAGTCACTAATAGACAGATGCAGGGTGTGGCATCCTGGGTTCTTCCCTTCTCTGGCCTAGGTCTATCAGCTCCATATCCACCTTTTGGATAGTGCACTGCAGCTATTTTCTCTTTCTTTCCTCGTATGTCTGGATATGGGAAGCGCCCAGGGCCAACTCTGGCGGAGAAACATTTTCTTATTCTCAATGCCTTGTGCCCAGTCTATGGCAGATGCCCTAGGCATGGCATAAAGGCTGTGAATGAGATACCCTCGAGCCCTGATGATGCTAAGAAGCAGCAGGGAGTGGAGGAGGGTCTAGAGTGAGCCATCTGGCGGGCACTCAATATTCAGGACAACGGGCAATCTGATTTTCCCGGCAATTTGCTGTTGGTAGTTGGGTATGTACTGTACAGCTACAGAGCAGATAATTGTATTGTGCGTATGCAGGAGCGTTAGCTGATGAAAGTCTTCAAACACTCCTGGAAACAACGGTCGGTGCAGGAGGCTGTATCTTTTGTGCTGCACACCTGATCCGACCAATCGCATTCAAGGGAACAAAGGAAAGTACATACAGAGCAAGAAACTGCCCAGTGTGTATGTACAGGCGCTCACCAATCCGATAATCGCTGTGTCACATTAAGCGTTTAGCAGGTTGGCTTCACCCTTCACCCAGTGCGTACCTAGCTTACGAGAAAGAAGAAATAGATTGTTTCCTTCTCCTCTGTGAGGACCTTGTACTGCCCAGACCTGATCATAGGCGTCTGCTTGCACGCAGCTTGCAGTCCCCTTTATTCACTGGCTGGCGAGAATGTAGTGAAATGAGAATCACCTGAGGCAGATGCTGTCACTGATCACCAATACAAGACCGTCAAAAGTCCTGTTCTGAACACTACTACCATAAAAATGTATAGGAAGAGTGACGCCACCTTTAACTCTATTTATACGGCCAGGGAGCCTCAGCCAGCACCTTCTTGGCTTTGGTCAATAAGTCAGTGGAGAGGTAGTCTAAGCAGTGGGCAAAGTGTCTGCAATATGCAGGACCCAGATCAGAATAGCAAACTGTGGTGGAGCATACGCGGGAGTTTTCCAGCTACCTAGGCGAAGCCACAATAGATGCAGATCTCTATATAATGTAGAGGCTAGTGATAAATGGTGCTGCCCGCTGTACGAGTACAACACCCAACATCCCCCTGGCTGGATTTAATGGTTACCTGCGGGTTCTGTGCTCGGCCTCCTGCAGGATGTACGGGGGCAAGGTGCTCACCGACGGCTGGTAATACAGAAAACAATAAGGCATCTTATTACTACTTAAAGGACAGTCATTTCTATTTACTATCTGTAAAGCATGGAAGAGAAATGAGCCCTGTTCCTCTTACCAGCTGCTCATACTATTGCCCCACACCCTTGTAGATATTAGCAACCAATCACACCACTTGGTGGGTATGGAAATTACATCTGTATATGGCACAGTATAGCTTCTGCTCCGTTATTGCTCACTTACTATCCTGTAAAGTGCGTATAGTTCTTAATATACGTACATGGGGATCCCCCCTGCTATAGTGGGCAATTACTTGTTCTAGAAACACTTCATTTGTTTGTTTTTTTATAGCCCACAGATACATTATAAGTTACAGAATATATTGTACAATAGAGTTTGTCGATGCCATTTTAAAGCGTATCCATCTCCTACTGCCAGTGGTGTCAGCCATTTGGTATATAATCCAATATCCCTGAGCATTCAGCCTAGGACATTGCTGATGTCATTAGGGCCCAGTGAGCGGCTGCATATTGGTTCAACTGAACAGAATGTCTCCCCTGTACGTAGTGTCTCCTCCTACATTGTGTCACTCACCAGATCCTTGACGGTCACTCTACAGCTGTAGCATAACAAACGCACGAGGTCTTGTGTATCAGGAGCGCTGGGGGCGAAATACAAAGTTATGTTAGATGGATGTCCTATTTCTCTATTCAATAAGCAGCCTGCACCCCATTGTGTTCTGTAATTTAAAATTCTACTGAAATGAATGGAGGGATGTATTGCAGGGACTGCTGTATGATAATGGCAGCCGGAGAGGATAAAGGTCACCTGGTGGGATGAGAGCCTGGTCTCGCACAGCCCCGTCCTCCCGTGCAGCATTGCTTTCCGGGCCCTGTGCTGTTATTTGGTCTCTTCTGAGAGAGCTGTTGAGACACTTGTGTGGCACAGAATGCTGAGGTCAGGCCTGTCATGAGGAGAGATAAGGGATCTATTAAGCAGAAGAGTTTGCACCCCCCTCCCTCACTGCACACCCACTGACCAATTAACACAGAGAAGTGACCATGAGCATGCAGTACACCTGTTCTGCCACAAGGTGAAACCAAAGCCAATATAGAGCCAGGGTTCTTGGTCAGTGAGCAATAGGAAGCAAACAGCTGCATTACAGGTGACAGGGCACTAATTATGTTATTGCTAGAAACAGATCCTCACCTACATGTGTGTCTATATCGCACATACAGAGCAGACACCTCTGCTGCTGGCTGATCTCTCGTTTCATCTCTGTCCTGGAAACATTCAGCTTCTCACTGGTCCTGAGGCAATAACAATTCATAGATAATAAATAGTGCTTCCGATGTAAGTGCTCTTCCTTTGGCCAACATACAGTCCAAGCAAGAGAATCTCTCACCTGTAAACTGTGCTCACTGTGGAGGGGAAATCTGCCTGCAGCTTGGTGATGAAGGACTCTGACAGGCGCTGGATGCTGCTATTTTCAGGAGCCTGGAAGAGGAATGACGTATCTCATACCGTTAACTGCCATAAGTGGAAGCCATTATCTCCCAGCTCATCCCAGGGGATGCCACGCGCCATTGCATTTGTGTCTGCCACGGGAAACCACACCTCCAATTTCTTCTTCTGGAAATCATGCTTTTGATCTTACTAGGGAAATCCACGCTGCCTCCTCCGTTCCTCTCCCTACCAGGGGAATCCACGCTGCCTCCTCCCTTCCTCTCCCTACCAGGGGAATCCACGCTGCCTCCTCCCTTCCTCTCCTACCAGGGGAATCCACGCTGCCTCCTCCCTTCCTCTCCTACCAGGGGAATCCATGCTGCCTCCCTATCGCTCTACCAGGGGAATCCACGCTGCCTCCCTTCCTCTCCTACCAGGGGAATCCACGCTGCCTCCCTCTCTGTACCAGGGGAATCCACGCTGCCTCCCTTCCTCTCTCTACCAGGGGAATCCACGCTGCCTCCTTTCCTCTACCAGGGGAATCCATGCTGCCTCCCTATCTCTCTACCAGGGGAATCCACGCTGCCTCCCTCTCTCTACCAGGGGAATCCACGCTGCCTCCTCCTTTCCTCTCCTACCAGGGGAATCCATGCTGCCTCCCTATCTCTCTAAGAGGGGAATCCACGCTGCCTCCCTTCCTCTTCTACCAGGGGAATCCACGCTGCCTCCCTTCCTCTCCTACCAGGGGAATCCACGCTGCCTCCCTTCCTCTCTATACCAGGGGAATCCACGCTGCCTCCCTTCCTCTCTATACCAGGAGAATCCACGCTGCCTCCCCTCTTCTCTCTACCAGGGGAATCCACGCTGCCTCCCCTCTTCTCTCTACCAGGGGAATCCACGCTGCTTCCCCTCTTCTCTCTACCAGGGGAATCCACGCTGCCTCCCTTCCTCTCTCTACCAGGGGAATCCATGCTGCCTCCCTTCTTCTCTCTACCAGGGGAATCCACGCTGCCTCCCTCTCTCTACCAGGGGAATCCATGCTGCCTCCTCCTTTCCTCTCCTACCAGGGGGAAAATTCAAGCTGCCTACCTTCCTCTCCTGCCAGGGGGTAAAATCCATGCTGCCTCCCTTCCTCTCCTACCAGGGGGAAAATCCACGCTGCCTCCCTTCCTCTCCTACCAGGGGGAAAATCCACGCTGCCTCCCTTCCTCTCCTACCAGGGGGAAAATCCACGCTGCCTCCCTTCCTCTCCTACCAGGGGGAAAATCCACGCTGCCTCCCTTCCTCTCCTACCATGTGGAAAATCCACGCTGCCTCCCTTCCTCTCCTACCATGTGGAAAATCCACGCTGCCTCCCTTCCTCTCCTACCATGTGGAAAATCCATGCTTCCTCCCTTCCTCTCCTACCATGTGGAAAATCCACGCTGCCTCCCTTCCTCTCCTACCAGGGGGAAAATCCACGCTGCCTCCCTTCCTCTCCTACCATGTGGAAAATCCACGCTTCCTCCCTTCCTCTCCTACCAGGTGGAAAATCAACGCTGCCTCCCTTCCTCTCCTACCAGGGGGAAAATCCACGCTGCCTCCCTTCCTCTCCTACCAGGGGGAAAATCCACGCTGCCTCCCTTCCTCTCCTACCAGGGGGAAAATCCACGCTGCCTCCCTTCCTCTCCTACCAGGGGGAAAATCCACGCTGCCTCCCTTCCTCTCCTACCAGGGGGAAAATCCACGCTGCCTCCCTTCCTCTCCTACCAGGGGGAAAATCCGCGCTGCCTCCCTTCCTCTCCTACCAGGGGAAATCATTCTTCCTTACAAGCTCTTTCTTTGGAATACCCTGCTACCCAAATTCTTCAAAGGCAAACCACATTCGCTCATTTTGTCTCCAAACAGTGAAATTCACATCCTCTCCCCCCCTCGCTGCACAGCTTTTTCTAGGGACAAGCCACATTCCCACACTCATCCTCCCCTCGTGGTTTCCTGATTGGCTAAACACACACAGTAAATAACGGTTCTGTACCTTAGTGTCCATTGAGGGGATGAAGACAGATGGGACATTAAAAAACCTATTATAAAAGGAAATTTCTTTCAGAGAATAGTCTCTCATGGGACGGACAAAGACAACATCCCCATACCGGTGATCAGAGAACCCCTGTTATGAAGAGGAGAAAAAAAACATAGGATGAGTGTCTCCTTCTGTGTGCACTGCCATTACTGCTGACCTACAGCGCCCACATGTCTGTACAGCCACCAACACGCAGCGCTGGGTGTCCCATTACAGGCAATACAGCAACATAAGTAAATAACATGATGTACACTATAGCACATTACACCACAAAATCACAGTATTAGTGCTCTCACATTTACAGTCATAAAGAGACAACAGTAAAAAGATTTACCAAATTGTCAAAATAATATTTGCTTTGTGGATCTTTCCTGCTGACTAGATGAGAAGTCCCATGTATAGGAGATGCTCTGCCCAATAAGCATTTGGCCACAAGGGGCGCTGTCCCACTGCAGCAGAAACAGGGAATGAGTCCCCAGCTGCTGCGGCTCTAGGAGCTGCAGAACAACCTGCCAGGCTTGTAGTTACACAGCAGCTGGACGGCTGCCAGTTGCTCAGAACTGCTCTAGAGTCTATGAAGGTTATTTTTTCTCCAAGAATCCCAGTAGTCTATGCTAAGATTGTAGCATATACAGTAGGTGACACTCACAGTGTCCAATGGCAGAAAGGCCCCGCGTCCCAGCGACATGTTGGAGAGCAGTCTGTCCGCCAGGCGTGTGCAGCTTTCACCAGTCATCACCTTGGAATAGCCACCGGTGCGGGCTACGTGCAGGATAAGATGGTTCCTGGGAAATTACCACAGGGCATTAGCTGGAATATACATCATTAGCATGTATAACTGATGGGAGGGCACTATGAATTATGGAGGAATCATTGCCTTCCTCATCATAACGCTATGTAATCTCTAGCTCTCTCATTCATTAGTTGGAGATGGCAGTGAGCATTCATACCCTACCCATGCTGAAGTTGGCACAGGGTCACAATGAAGGCAGAGGTGGTCAGGCCTGCAGCTCACCGGAGAGATTGCAGCAGCTCCTGTTTGGCAGTCTGTGTCCTGGCAGAGCTAAAGATCTCCATCAGAGCCGTGGTGTGTTCTGCGGGTGGGCGGCTGCATGGGGTGCTGTTTGGCAAAGTGTCAGTGCATTCTGGACCTGCAGAGTCTGCAACACACAGCTGAGATAATGCATCATTAGCGTCTGATAGCCGATCCTCTAGCTCTGCCCTCTGCTGTCCCAAGAAACTGCTCACTGCCTGCTTGTAATTCTCTGCCTGCTCCGTGTTCTCTGGAAGGTGATTTGTCTGCAGTACAGATCTGGTCAGAGAGAAAACCTGCAGCCAAAAGAGTAGAAACAAAGAGGAGGAAGGGTTTATCTGCAGTCCAGAGAAGTGTGTGATTGGTTAGGAACACCAGATGGCATAGGGTGGTACAATATGGAAGCAATTCATCTCTGCGGGCACTGCATACACACCCTGAGCAGGAAAAATCACTCATATTAAAGATGCCACAATTTATACCTCCTCATTCCATTTGTGTAACTAGAAGCACAGATTGCTGGATGATAGTTAATAAGAAAAATAAAAAAAGTTTGGGCCTTATTTATCACCGAGTTTTGTCATTCACAACAAGTGGTAAAACGCGTTGCGTATGATAATGGTGCTCCAGCCAATCAGCTCCTAACGGTCATCTGTTTGAAAAATGACAGTTGGGAGCTGATTGGCTGCAGCACCATTTATCACGTTGTATATGATAAGACTCGTTGATAAATAAGGCCCTTTTCAGTTGCGTCTAGATGAAAGGTTATTGAGGACAGATATCCTGCATCACACTTAGGGGGAAGATGTATCACACTGTCTAGCTCAGGGGTGGGGAACCTTTGTTCTGCCGAGGGCCATTTAGACATATATAACATTATTCGCGGGCCTGATGCAGGCCACGCTCCCTCCATGTGACGTCACACGGGACAGGGGCCACAATCGCTAGTGATTACAGCAATGCCTGGAGCATCCTGAGGATGCTCCGGGGAGCTCTAAGGGCAGCAACCTAAGGATGCTCCAGGCGGCACTGCTGCATAGATTCTGGCTGCAGGGGGCCATTATATGCACCCTGGTATCCAGATGAGGCTAGCAGAAAAAAGCTGAGATGGGCAGACCAAATGATTCCGAGGCCTTATACGGCCCCCGGGCCTGAGGTTCCCCATCTCTGGTCAAGAGTGAAGAAGTGGACTAATGGAGAAACTGCCCATAGCAACCGATCGGACTGAGGTAGCATTTTTGAAGTGCATTATATAAAATAATAGGTAGATGATTGGTTGCTATGGGCAATTTCTCCAGTCTTTAAATGACTTGATACATCTCCCTATTATAAACCTATACGAGATGAAGGAATAGTCTCTAGGCTACCAATAATGAGCATCAATTAATTAAAATGTACCCGTCATTAACACACTCTGCAGACAGACTAATATTCCTGAGATTGCCATTTATGGGTCACTAGGAACCAGTACCATGTGACCAGTATGGTCACTACAGGTACTTGAACCAATAGAGCCTCTTCTCATGAATACCAGTTCAGAAAACACGGTGGCTGTCTGCACAGGGCCTCATTTCAGAAGTGTAAACCTGAGGCACGACACAAACTCCCCCTTTGGTGGTGCCTGGATTTGGTGGCTAGATTTCTGACAGGGCACGAGTTTGCCGATCAGCAGAAGGCTACACCTGCTGACAGGAGGGGCCGGATGGAGAGCCCAGCACCGAGTATGTACGACGCGGTGCTGCTTGTGTTGCGCAGTGCAAAAACAAGATTGTAGCGAGATTACTCACATAAAATAGTGTTGGAGATGGGACGAGCTTTTGGGGCCTGCAGTGAATTCCCATTTGTACCTATTTTTTGTACTAGCTCTGAGCTGATGGATCCAGTCTCTTATACTTGTAATAAGATGAATGCTCCTTACGGTAGCACCTCTGCACAGAATCTGGTTTTCTAGGCGCACTCTGCACAATGTAGGGGAAAAAAAAAGCTTCCCATGTCCATCTTGTGAGTACGCCATAGGCAAGCTAAGCAAAGCAGAAGTTTTTTTGGGGGGGGTTTATTATTAAGAGCGTTTGGATGCTTACACTTTTGTACAGAGATCCTCTTCCGCCCTCCCACACGTCTAGTTTGCCCAGGCATCCCGCAAGAGCGGAAGGTGGGTAAGCACCTTGCTATGCGCTGGCCAGACCATCTTACACTCATCTGGGCTGTGACTTCTCTTTGCTTTGTACAGGACATCCTCTCTGTGACAACATCTCCAGTGATTAATAAACCTACTAGCCTGTGTATATATAGATCCATCAGCACCTCCCATACAGCCTTACCTGCTCCAAGTGCACAACGTGGAACGGGAAAGTGGTCTCTTGTAAAACATTTCGGATTTCGGCAATGACCCGGTCCCTCTCCTCCCAACTCTGAGCGCACACTGCCCCTTCTGTGTAAGAGATATAACCGTCATTTTACAGGTGATTGGACGCACAACTAAGAATTATAACTACAAGAGTCGCTAATAACATTCACAAATGCATATAAACATGGAACATTCGGGAGCTTTTCAGAATATAAGACATCTGACATAGAGCATGATTCAGAAATGGAAGAAATATAGATGTTAGACGCAGCAGTGCATTTTTTTTTTTTGCCACTGCGTACACGTGGCGATGGATTAGCGACAAAAGTCACAGAGAGAATTTACTCGCAAAGTGAATTACAGGTAGTTCGCCTTTGGAGGAGGCAACGGAGGGCTGGTAAAGTGCCAGCTCCACTCATCCAGCCGTCTATACCCAGTGTCTTGATCTCCAGTGTCCCCTGGTGGATGTAGGAGAAAACGCAGTTGTGTGTCGGGACAGTTTTCTGTGCGTGCTCCTACTGATTCATTAGCATATTTTGGCAAATCCGCTGCATACGGAATGACAGTAGCACCGGGATTTGCATCCATCTCTAAATCTGAGCCATAAAGAGGAAGATGGAATCACTGACCCTGTATTTAAAAAGGTACCCAAACATTGGGAATGAGGCAATCTAGTTGCTGAACATTTGCATCGGTGGACACACATGAAAAGACAAATTTAAACACAGATCTGCTAGCAGGATTTTCTGCATGGTCAGGTGAAACGTGATCTGCTTAGACTGTAATAGTTATGGCGGGTGGTGGACAGAATCCTTTACATATTAGGAGCTAGTAAAGAAAATCTAGGAGTATTAGGATCTAAGCAGAAGCCGGAGAAGAGGTGCATCCAATGACCTCAGTGGGAATAGGCTTGTTGGGTTGCTTCCAGCCCTAGTTTAGGGCATTCATGACGGATGACTGTTAGTAGAGGAAGTCAGTCAAAGGTTGTTAGTTACATGGAGGCTGCCTGCAATGCGCTACCAGCTAACTGGTCCCTAATCTATATAATAATAGACAGTGACTCCGTCGTGCGTGCGCAGTAGGAGTGGGGGCCCAATGGAGATGGAACAGGAGAGGAGAGAGCCATTCAGCGCCAGTATAGTCGGGCGTACCCTGGGTGACCCAGACCATATTACTAGTACAATAATATTGAAGAATGGTTCAAGAGAATTTGAAGAGACCGTCTTTAGGTCCAACACCAATAACTTTGGGTCCTGGACCTACTCAGATGTCGTACAGACTCACCATCAATGAAAAGAATCCCAGGGTAAAAACGCAACTTTTTAGGAGCATCACGACTCAAACCCTGAAAAACAAAATTTTACAATACCGGCAAATAAGGTGTCCTCAGGTTTCCTTTAAGTTTAACTAAACACAAAAACCTCAATAAAACAGAGTAAGATGCATCTTTTCATTGCTTCAATGTGATAACCATGTAAAGATACAGACTGACATTTCTACAAACATTGTTCTGTGTTTACTGTAACATCCCTGAACATACCAAAGAAAACGATTAGATACTGGATGTGCCATGTCAGGGACACGATTCTCCTGTCAGTAGATCACATCAGACAGTTCCGCTTCCCCAGCTCTCTCCCTCAGCCTTATTCTGCCTGCTGTCCCTCTATCCCCTGCCCCATTGTAACATGGCAATAGAGGAAGCAGCTCTCTCCCTCAGCCTTATCCTGCCTGCTGTCCCTCTATCCCCTGCCCCATTGTAACATGGCAGTAGAGGAAGCAGCTCTCTCCCTCAGCCTTATCCTGCCTGCTGTCCCTCTATCCCCTGCCCCATTGTAACATGGCAGTAGAGGAAGCAGCTCTCTCCCTCAGCCTTATCCTGCCTGCTGTCCCTTCTATCCCCTGCCCCATTGTAACATGGCAGTAGAGGAAGCAGCTCTCTCCCTCAGCCTTATCCTGCCTGCTGTCCCTCTATCCCCTGCCCCATTGTAACATGGCAAAAGAGGAAGCAGCTCTCTCCCTCAGCCTTATCCTGCCTGCTGTCCCTCTATCCCCTGCCCCATTGTAACATGGCAGTAGAGGAAGCAGCTCTCTCCCTCAGCCTTATCCTGCCTGCTGTCCCTTCTATCCCCTGCCCCATTGTAACATGGCAGTAGAGGAAGCAGCTCTCTCCCTCAGCTTTATCCTGCCTGCTGTCCCTCTATCCCCATTGTAACATGGCAGTAAAGGAAGCAGCTCTCTCCCTCAGCCTTATCCTGCCTGCTGTCCCTCTATCCCCTGCCCCATTGTAACATGGCAGTAGAGGAAGCAGCTCCCACCCTCAGCCTTAACCTGCCTGCTGTCCCTCTAGCCCCTGCCCCATTGTAACATGGCAGTAGAGGAAGCAGCTCTCTCCCTCAGCCTTATCCTGCCTGCTGTTCCTCTAGCTCCATTGTAACATGGCAGTAGAGGAAGCAGCTCTCTCCCTCAGCCTTATCCTGCCTGCTGTCCCTCTATCCTATGCCCCATTGTAACATGGCAGTAGAGGAAGCAGCTCTCTCCCTCAGCCTTATCCTGCCTGCTGTCCCTCTATCCCCTGCCCCATTGTAACATGGCAGTAGAGGAAGCAGCTCTCTCCCTCAGCCTTATCCTGCCTGCTTTCCCTCTATCCCCTGCCCCATTGTAACATGGCAGTAGAGGAAGCAGCTCTCTCCCTCAGCCTTATCCTGCCTGCTGTTCCCCTAGCTCCATTGTAACATGGCAGTAGAGGAAGCAGCTCTCTCCCTCAGCCTTATCCTGCCTGCTGTCCCTCTATCCCCTGCCCCATTGTAACATGGCAGTAGAGGAAGCAGCTCTCTCCCTCAGCCTTATCCTGTCTGCTGTCCCTCTATCCCCTGCCCCATTGTAACAAGGCAGTAGAGGAAGCAGCTCTCTCCCTCAGCCTTATCCTGCCTGCTGTCCCTCTATCCCCTGCTCCATTGTAACATGGCAGTAGAGGAAGCAGCTCTCTCCCTCAGCCTTATCCTGCCTGCTGTCCCTCTATCCCCTGCCCCATTGTAACATGGCAGTAGAGGAAGCAGCTCTCTCCCTCAGCTTTATCCTGCCTGCTGTCCCTTCTATCCCCTGCCCCATTGTAACATGGCAGTAGAGGAAGCAGCTCTCTCCCTCAGCTTTATCCTGCCTGCTGTCCCTCTATCCCCATTGTAACATGGCAGTAAAGGAAGCAGCTCTCTCCCTCAGCCTTATCCTGCCTGCTGTCCCTCTATACCCTGCCCCATTGTAACATGGCAGTAGAGGAAGCAGCTCTCTCCCTCAGCCTTATCCTGCCTGCTGTCCCTCTATCCCCTGCCCCATTGTAACATGGCAGTAGAGGAAGCAGCTCTCTCCCTCAGCCTTATCCTGCCTGCTGTCCCTCTATCCCCTGCCCCATTGTAACATGGCAGTAGAGGAAGCAGCTCCCTCCCTCAGCCTTATCCTGCCTGCTGTCCCTCTATCCCCTGCCCCATTGTAACATGGCAGTAGAGGAAGCAGCTCTCTCCCCAGCCTTATCCTGCCTGCTGTCCCTCTAGCCCCATTGTAACATGGCAGTAGAGGAAGCAGCTCCCTCCCTCAGCCTTATCCTACCTGCTGTCCCTCTATCCCCTGCCCCATTGTAACATGGCAGTAGAGGAAGCAGCTCTCTCCCTCAGCCTTATCCTGTCTGCTGTCCCTCTAGCCCCATTGTAACATTTCAGTGGAGGAAACAGCTCTCTCCCCAGCCTTATCCTGCCTGCTGTCCCTCTATCCCCTGCCCCATTTTAACATGCAGTAGAGGAAGCAGCTCTCTCCCTCAGCCTTATCCTGCCTGCTGTCCCTCTATCCCCTGCCCCATTGTAACATGGCAGTAGAGGAAGCAGCTCTCTCCTCAGCCTTATCCTGCCTGCTGTCCCTCTAGCCCCATTGTAACATGGCAGTAGAGGAAGCAGCTCTCTCCCTCAGCCTTATCCTGCCTGCTGTCCCTCTAGCCCCATTGTAACATGGCAGTAGAGGAAGCAGCTCTCTCCCTCAGCTTTATCCTGCCTGCTGTCCCTCTATCCCCTGCCCCATTGTAACATGGCAGTAGAGGAAGCAGCTCTCTCCCTCAGCCTTATCCTGCCTGCTGTCCCTCTATCCCCTGCCCCATTGTAACATGGCAGTAGAGGAAGCAGCTCTCTCCCCAGCCTTATCCTGCCTGCTGTCCCTCTAGCCCCATTGTAACATGGCAGTAGAGGAAGCAGCTCCCTCCCTCAGCCTTATCCTACCTGCTGTCCCTCTATCCCCTGCCCCATTGTAACATGGCAGTAGAGGAAGCAGCTCTCTCCCTCAGCCTTATCCTGTCTGCTGTCCCTCTAGCCCCATTGTAACATTTCAGTGGAGGAAACAGCTCTCTCCCCAGCCTTATCCTGCCTGCTGTCCCTCTATCCCCTGCCCCATTTTAACATGCAGTAGAGGAAGCAGCTCTCTCCCTCAGCCTTATCCTGCCTGCTGTCCCTCTATCCCCTGCCCCATTGTAACATGGCAGTAGAGGAAGCAGCTCTCTCCTCAGCCTTATCCTGCCTGCTGTCCCTCTAGCCCCATTGTAACATGGCAGTAGAGGAAGCAGCTCTCTCCTCAGCCTTATCCTGCCTGCTGTCCCTTCTATCCCCTGCCCCATTGTAACATGGCAGTAGAGGAAGCAGCTCTCTCCTCAGCCTTATCCTGCCTGCTGTCCCTCTAGCCCCATTGTAACATGGCAGTAGAGGAAGCAACTCTCTCCCCTCTGGCTCCAGTATTACTGTAGAAGCAGCAGGGGCCTGTATCAGGAGCAGCTCCCCATGGCCATGCTACTCACACTCACCTCTTTCCTCCGATCCATGTACCTGACGGCTTCTTTTCTGTTGAATGATCCGGTTAGCTCTCAGCAGAGGCCATGAAGTACATGACACCAGTAAGATGGAAGCAGTAACCAGCAGTAAATATATAACCAAGTTATACAGGCAGAGGTAGGCAGAGCCATTGGTAATATTCCCCTCCCTCTATGTACAGGTTTCTAACCACAGCCGGCTGCTCCTTCCTTTAAAAATTCCATTGCTGGCAAGTTGTTAGGAGGGGAACAACAAATCCCAGCATGGCTGTCTAGTTAGACGTTGCTAAGGTATGCATTGATTTGTAGCTCCACAACAGCTGGAGAGTGACAGATTACTGGGGACTGTATGGAGGCCTGAAGAGACGTGTATGTTGGAGTTATAGACCCCCAATGCTTGCATGATGAGGCTATATGATGATGGACCACTTTACATGATCACATTGGGAGCCTCTATACAGTCAATGTTGTGGTCACTTATGCAAATTGTTACTGATCCTTGTCCAGCTGTCTAACCCCTGCAGTGTGTGCTGTCCTGATATTATTACTAGCCTTTTGGATTGGAGCTGAACAGTCAGGACAGAAAACTGTTAGGGGCTCATTTCCATGGACAGGTGACCAGGAAGTGGTGTGAAGCATGTGGGATCAGGCTTATACCACATTAAGGTCAACAAACCCAGTGCCCAAACAAACGACGCCGTACAATTTGATCCTACAGATGGTTGACTACTTTCTGAAATGTCCGATAATTCAGAAAAATTTACTAATGGTGCATACACACGGTCTGATTTTTCTTCAGATCTGAACGATAACGATTTTAAAAATCGTTCATATCTGAAAGAAAAATCTGACATGTGTGCAACGATGAACGATGCGCGTTCCCGTTTGTCAGATAACTATATCTGACATCTGATGTGTTTGCAGTCAGATTTGGTCGATTGCATTCATTTTAATACAGGCTGAAATCGTTCAATCGTTCATCTGACGTGCTGCCCATCCATTAGGCGAATAAACCTAGAGATTGAGCAATAACGACCGTCGTTATCGCTCAATCGCTTGGTAATCGCCCGCAAATCGTGCAGTTTAATGTCTAATACTACCAGCGATGTGCGTGCACGCTGGTCGTATTGGACATCTATCACCGGGCAAACATGCTGGTCAACCTGACGATAACGTCAGCATGTTACCAGATGATTGATGAGCCTGCACTGAACGACTGCTCCTTCAGTGCAGGCTCATCACAGACTGACACATGACTGCACGATTACAATGTCGTACTCGTGCTGTCATTTCTATGTCGTGTAGTGGATGGGCAGCTATATCGGACCATGTGTATGCACCATAAGCATGTGAATTAGTACATGTGGGAAGCTTTATTTACTGTACTTTGAATCTTCGGTTGTAGGATGGACTTTAAGTAATAAGGTGAGCTATGCTCACAGCTATAGAGAGGTGTTAGATATGATAACTCCTCTACTAAAACATATATAAACTACTGCTATCTCTTTACATTTATAAATCTAAGAAGTAAGAGCATAAAGTATCAGCGGATATACAGTAGAAACCGAGTATAAGCAATGAATATTAATAATGGAATTGTTTACCTCTTGAACTTGTTTGATCATTGCACTTGATGATGGGCCACCTGAATAGGCCAGGAGAACCTGGAAAGCACAGCACATATCTTTACCTGAATATTTAATCGTTTGTTTTATTCCGCAGTCTGGGCAAGTAAGGTCACCACATTAGTTTAAACAGGTCTTTAGTATTGTTTATTAGTAAACTGAGGATGTTGTAAAGACCGGTCCAACTGTAGCCGAAGCATCGTACCTGATGCATTTTGTTCTGTTGTTCATCTGATGAAGTTGAGGGTTATGCCACAATGAAATGCGTCAGATTGAGACTGCTACTGGAGCGATCTTTACAACATCCTCAGCTTTCTTATAATCAAACTATCCAGATGCACCTCCCTTGCAATCAGGTGGGTACTCCGCCACACAGATGGGGTTATCGTAGTTATTTGATCAGACAGTGGTAGACAATAATAAAGTACATACATTAACTGTAATTTTTCTTTTTAGTAGAATCTAAGTACTGGCGTGTCCAAGATGACTTGCAGTGGAAAGAAACAGCTCTGAGCAAAATTATCTGAGTAGTTGAGCTACCGAATATGTGCCTGAGTTGCTGATGGCACAGAGATAGAGGGCAGTGGTATCATAAGGATGTGTCTAATATAAAGGAACAACAATTATAGTGATGTTATTAATGTTCAATAAAATTAAAAGGGTGAGTAGGCTTTACTGAGCCACTACCAGACCAGTTCCCAAAAGAACTAAGGAATAATCTTAATCAAAAGCAACCTAAAAAATTGTTTTGCGGTTGGTATTTTAAAGTTTTTGCCTAAAAAAAAAAAAAAAAAAAGATTAAAGCTTTTTGTAACCACAGACTATAACAAGAGACTAAACCAGTGGTTCCCAAACTGGGTGCCTCATGGCCCTTGCAGGGGTGCCTCAGGTTGGTGGCCCAGTACCAAATAAAATTATTTTTAGTCAATGTGATTGGCAGCCATTAGAACTGGTTTTGCCTATCAAAAAATGTGGACAAATAGAAGCACAGCTCTGTCAACCACCACATCACTGACCCTAAGGGTGACATAGAAGCACAATATACTTCATTTAATTTTTATTTCGCAATAAGACATTTTTGGCCCAGGGGTGCCGTGGAAAAAATGCTGATACTCTAGAGCGCCGTGATTCAAAAAGGTTTGGGAACCTCTGGACTAAATAGAGGAAGATCTCATCAATAAAATCAGCGATAAAAGGAATTAAATTCTCAATCAGCCTCTGTGCATTGTTGTGAACGCGCTAACAAGGTCAGCAGAAACCGGAACCATTATATTCACATATAGCGATTACTGCGCTAAGTTTTGAGATATATTTGGTTTGAGAAAATGTGAATGAAAATCAGTAAATCTGCTCTCTAATGAAAATCATGAGGCTTGTTTTATATACATCACTAATCATGGTTTATTTTAAATAAAAATATGAGCACATCTTAAAAACTCAACTCAAAAGAAAATAGTTCACATATAAATAACAAATGACATTTCATAAATGGTAAAAGTGAGGCTGTTTCTTATTGTAACATGAATCCAAGCCACATAGAAAGATACTAACTTGTTATAATGTATAGACAACTTGGTTGTTAATTAGTATCCGTTTCAAATACACTCCATCAACACCTCAATGAATGAGATAAAAAACTGGATTAATGAAATAGTCTCTAGTTCATATAAATATGTCACACTGGCAGTTTCATTATCAAGGTAATTCCGCGTTCCACAAGTGCACTACTGAGACGCCAGTGTGCATGGATTACTCCTATATGGCAGTGTACACATCAAAATAGCGTTTTTTTTTATACATATTTATATGAACTAGAGACTGTATTTCATTAATCATTTTTTATCTCATTCATTGCGGTGTTGACGGAGTGTATCTGAAACGGAAACTAATTAACAATCAAGTTGTCTATACATTATAACAAATTAGTATCTTTCTATGTGGCTTGGATTTATGTTACAGTAAAGGTGCGTACACACTGTCGTCCAAAATATTGTTAATTTTTTGCGCAAAAACGATGAACGATAACTACCAGCGATGCGCGCTTCCGCTGGTCGTTTGTAGTTGTCGTTCATCGCAGGAACATGCAGGCCAACCTGACACAATTTGTCAGGCTGTTGCATGTTCGGGAATGAGGGAGGGAGCCTGGCACTGAACGATATCGTTCAGTGTTTGTGCTCAGTGTCGTTAACAACACTGAGCACACCCCTGCTGGGGACACACTACATGATATCGCTCATGGAGCAAATCGGCTAGTGTGTATGCACCTTTAGAAACAGCCTCACTTTTACCATTTCTGAAATGTAATTTGTTATTTATATGGGAACTATTTTCTTTTGAGTTTTGTTTTTAAGATGTGCTCATATTTTTATTTAAAATAAACCATGATTAGTGATATATATATAAAACAAGCCTCATGTTTTTTCATTAGAGAGCAGATTTACTGATTTTCATTCACATTTTTTCAAACCAAATATAGCGCAGTAATCGCTATATGTGAATTTTGTGCTTTCAACTAGAGTTATATCTCTGCGGTCCTAACCCCACCGCTATTACTTGCAGCTGGTTTTTGAATATTATGATTATATTTATCAACAGCGCCAGGAATTGCAGCAGTTTACTGCTCAAAATAATAGTATTTTTGCAAGTAACCATTATATGACAATATCCTGCATTGTGTATTCATATTGGTACCTTCTCTCCTGGATATACTACTCTGTTTTTACCCAGCATAGCTCGGAATTTGTGCACAAAATATTCTTTGAAGCAGGTCCTATAGAAAAGGGAAACAGTAACGTATCACACAAACAGGTGACATGACGCATAATGAACACATGTACCATTATACCTCAAAATCAGCCTGCAGACTGTTACAATCTATCTATCTTACAGAAAGTACTCCTCTCTACACATTTCAAGTGGTCAGATATGGAGAAATAGTTAATACAGTGTTGGCTAACCTTGACACTCCAGCTGTTATGGAACTACATAACCCAGCATGCACTGCTACAGTTTTGCTATTAGGGCATGCTAAAACTGTGGCAGGGCATGCTGGGATATATAGTTCCACAACAGCTGGAGTGTCAAGGTTAGCCAACACTGAGTTAATATAACACCAACAATTTAAACCAAACACTTATGTACTAAACCAATCAGCAACAAGGGGTGTGGTTTGGACTCCACATAACAATGGCAGATTAGTCAACAACATAGAGATCATCTTTGTGTAAAGAAGCCCGTGCCCCCGCTGTACACCAGCAACCCCACGTCCCAGTGTGCACCCCCGCTGTACACCAACAACCCCTCGTTCCGGTGTGTGCCCCAGCTGTACACTAGCAATCCCGCGACCCGGTGTGTGCCCCCGCTGTACCAGCAACCCCGTGTCCCGTGTGTGTGCCCTCGCTGTACACCAGCAACCCTGCGTCCCGTGTGTGTGCCCCCGCTGTACACCAGCAACCCTGCATCCCGTGTGTGTGCCCCCGCTGTACACCAGCAACTCTGCATCCCGATGTGTGCCCCCGCTGCATACCAGTGATCCCATGTCACGATCTGTGCCCCCGCTGTACACCAGCAACCCAACTTCCCAGTCTGTGCCCCTCCTCTGTATAGCAGCATCCCCGAGTCCTGGTCTGTTCACCTAGTATACCAAAGCCAATGCCTCCAAATACCATAGCCTGCCCCATTATTACGCTTTTTTTATAGTGCTGAGAAGAGTTAGAGGACTCCGGATATGTGAAGGTTAGCTGTGTGTGTCTGGCAGTCCTTCTCCAGTTACCAGGCCACAATTTTTATTTTGTCCTGCTAAGCACTATTCAGCCCTGGCATACACAATATAGGTTTGGGAGCTAAAGAGGGACTTTTGTCAGGCAGGATTATACAGGAGAACAGAGGGATGATGTGCAGGAAAAACAGAATGGTGCGATGTAGATCCAGAGGGTACCTTGTCACAATGTTATTAATACTAGTCTAAAAACCAGGATATTTATCATCTCTTACTTGCAGAATGCGTCTCCCACACGTATGATCAGGGCAGCAGAGCCTTCCTTGCACTTCATACATGTTTGCCCCAACCTGTGAATATTAGAATTGTCACACTAACTAGTGAAACACAACAATACTATAGCAATACAGATGCATCAAACACAGGTCATTGAGACCGCCTTGTACTTTTCAGTAAGAAACAGATTCAGATGATACACATATGGGTAAATTTACTAAATTGAGAGTTTTTAGAAGTGGAGATATTGCCCATAGCAACCAATCATATACTGGCTATTATCCAATCTAGAAGGTTCTAGTTAAATGTTAAGTAACAATCTGATTGGTTGCTATGGGCAACATCTCAATTTCTAAAAACTCTCACTTTAGTAAATATAGCCCTACTTCCCAACATCAGATTAACAGTAAAAAAAAAAAAAAAAGCAGGGACTATTGTTGGGGTTCTTCTCTGATAATTAATGAAAACTATTTTAATTCTTAGAGAAGAATGCTCTCTGACTAGGAGTAGTATTTTTCCCCATATTAATGCATTTTTACGCTAGCTTATTACAGTGGAGAAAGCCCTCACGTCCTGCTTAGCCCTGCAGGGAACTACTGTGCATGCAAAACTCCAGGCATCCGCAGATGGTAAAGCTCATTTTCTCTGGGGCTTTACCTGAAGATGGAGCTGGCAAACGGGGACAAGCTCTAAAAGGATAAGGTCTTCATAAACCTTTACATATTAGGTAATATCGCTGACCCTATAGAGATTTAGGAGGACAGCATTATCCTCTGTTAATTAAGTAAATGCCTGAGAAATCAGTGATTTCCGCTTCCACGATCACTTTTTGCCCAAGAGTTGCATGCAACGGCTTTTGCGAAATGTAAATGCCATGGTGATGGATAATTGACACGTTGTCTATGCGGAATCAATATGTATGAGCGCCGGCCGGCAGATGAAAGCCCGACGTCGGCAGCCCGATGGGTGAAGATCCCAACAGCGAAGGTAAGTAGGCTATCCTTACTCCTTTCCCCTCCAATCTTAACCCTCCCTTAGGGGTGCCTAACCCTAATCTCCCTCCCTAGTGCCTACCCATCCCCCAGGGGTGCCAAAACCTAACCCCCCTCCCCGCACCCTAAACCTTCCGGGGGGGGGGGTGGCTAACCCTAACCCCCCCCTTTCCCCTAGCCTAACCCTCCCGGGGAGGTGTCTAACCCTAACCCTCCTGGGGAGGTCCCTATGCCTAACCCTAACCCACCCGGGGAGGTGCCTAACCCCCCCCCCCTTCCCCTAGCCTAACCCTCTCGGGGGTGTGCCTAACCCCCCCCCCCTACGACGGCTAAGAGGTCCTGACGCCCGGCTTGCCTTCATTCGGTATCCCGGGCGTCGGGATTTCGGCGGTTAGATAATGATAGGTGTCTGGATTTCGACGCCTATCGTTAGTCCCATGCCGTGATTTGACAGTCGGGAAACCGGCGGTCGCCATTTCGACTGCAGGCTTCCTGACTACATACCATCTATGCAAACAACTGTTTTGCTAGTATAGAACATATCTTGTCCTTCCAGTCCCTTATGCCTTCAGAGGCAATAAAATACAAATGCAATACAGAGAGGTAGTGGAGATTCAGGTTGGAAGAATTATTACATTTTATTTAGAAGGCACCATAAGTGGCCTGCAGCCACTTATTTAGACAATTTAGAGTCTCTATGTGCTCTATATTTTCAGCATAGCGGGTTCTCAATGGACCCATCTGAGTTGCAATAAAAAAAAACCTTTTCCGTATATTCCAAAAATTCCCAACCACATGATTTAGCTGCAATTTTTTTTATATAAAAAAGACCAGTTTCCCTCAGATCCCCTAAAGCTGTGCAATAAATCCTTTTCAGATGCTCTAACCCCAGACCTGTACCCCACTATACAAGTGTTCTGCTGTGAGTGAGAGCGGATTGCCTCATACCACCCTATGGTTCCAAGGTGAACAGATGTGGGGGTTTAAGGGATCTGGGAACAGTGCGCAACTTCCTATTGACTTGTTTTTGCACTGCTACAACCTATAAAGAAGCTGAGATTCCTCATCAAACCTGATGTGTAGCAGATTGGGAGAGAGAGGGGGGGAGCACATATGCAGGTTAGTCAGTTTCGGAGAAATGTCTTTTTTTTTTTTTAATATTAAAAAAAAAATCTCCATTTTGATTAATGAAACGCATACCACTTCCTGTTGACATTTTGCCATTGCTGTACCCTATAAAAGATGTCACACCACCCATGTATATACCTTAGCAACAAGTATGTGGAAGATATAAACCAGGCCTGGCCAACCTGTGGCTCTCAGGCTGTTGTGAAACTACAAGTCCTAGAATGCCCTGTTACAGGTTTGCTATTAGGGAATGCTAAAATTGTAGTTGGGCATGCTGGGACTTGTAGTTTCACAACAGCTGGATAGCCACAGGTTGGTCTGGTAACCATAGGGACGGGGATGTCTTAGTATATATTCAAAAGTTACATTTGAAGTCATTATGGCCAGTTGGCATAGTGCTCACCCCCCATATGATCACAAGCCTGGGGGTGAGGCAGGTGTGTTGAACTGAGCAGAGTGGCTGGCATGGCTGCTCTCACCTCTTATGGGGCTTCTCTCTCCCCAGGCCCCCGCAATCCCCGTCCTCCACCTCACACATGGTAATAACCCAGCACACACACGGCTACTACTGACACAGGCTTCCGGCCGCTGATATGACGTCACATGGACGTGACGTACTACCACTGCGCCATGGCCTAATACTATACAATGAACATAGCTGTCAATTACAGGACAAAAATCCTATCAGCTTTTGTATTTAATTTATGCTGACATGGTGTGCTGGGACTTCTAGTTCCACAGCTGCCGGGTAGACACGGGCT
The DNA here is from genome assembly GCA_031769625.1 of Taudactylus pleione. Taxonomy (NCBI): domain Eukaryota; kingdom Metazoa; phylum Chordata; class Amphibia; order Anura; family Myobatrachidae; genus Taudactylus; species Taudactylus pleione. The sequence continues at coordinate 45,551 of JAUIMM010000429.1, read as the reverse complement.
GCTCATCTCATACAGCCATGGAATGAGATAGATTTCCTATGCCCGAGGTCTGCCCTCATGTAAGATGGCGGAGGAGGCCTCCCTGAGGTGATTAGCGCCCCGCGGAGTCGGTATGAGGACAATGCGGGACGTTGCGCTGTAGTGTGGTATAATATTGCGCCTGTCGCGGGGCCTGCATTTTACTCTTTGTCTATTGTACAGCGATTTTAAACCCGCCAGGTCCTAGAGGGTCTCCATGGTGACGCGTGTCGCGGCGGTGACGTCAACGGCGCGGCGGTGATGACGCGCAGTGTTTATGTCCCGCTGCAGCCGCTGAGGTGACGGTGCCGCCGTTGCCGCCGCCATGGCGATGTTCCGGAGCCTGGTGTCCTCGTCCCAGCACCGGCAGCACCACTCCCACCAGAACCCGGCCGCTCCCTCCTCCGCTGACAGCCTGGAGACTCAGTACGGCTGCCCCATCTGCTTGGAGGTGTACCACAAGCCCGTGGCCATCGGCAGCTGCGGACACACGTGAGTCACTGACCGTGGCCCTGACCCCGGATTCATCATTCTGGGAGCCCTCTGGGTACATGTCCTGCTGCTCTCCATCCCCAGCCAGGCCCCATAGTGACCTTACTGGTCTATGTCCAGCTGCCCCACCCCCCCTTACTGACATAGCCCAGTCTCCCCATCCATAGCCAGGCCCCATAGTGACCTTACTGGTCTATGTCCAGCTGCCCCCCCCCCCTTACTGACATAGCCCAGTCTCCCCATCCATAGCCAGGCCCCATAGTGACCTTACTGGTCTTTGTCCAGGTGCTCTCCCCTTCCTTACTAACATAGCCCAGAGTCTCCCCATCCATAGCCAGGCCCCATAGTGAGTGACCTTTCTGGTCTTTGTCCAGGTGCTCTCCCCTTCCTTACTAACATAGCCCAGAGTCTCCCCATCCATAGCCAGGCCCCATAGTGACCATACTGATCTATGTCCAGGTGCTCTCCCCTTCCTTACTAACATAGACCAGAGTTGCCCCATAGTTATATCACTGATCTATGTCCCAGTGTTATCTTACTGACCTATATCCAGGTGCTCTGCCTTTGCTTACTGACATAGCCCAGAGATTCTCCATCTATAGCCAGACCACATGGTGATATTACTGATCTATGTCCATGGTCTTCCTTCCTTACTGACACAACCCAGAGTCTACCCATCCACAGTCATGCCACATAGTGATATTACTGACCCATGGCCTGGTGTTATTAGGTGACGCCCCCTCTCTTCTTCTTACTGCCAAAGTCTGGCCCGTTCCCTTAACTCGGAAAGTCTTTATCCCCAGCCAATACCACATAGTGATATTACTTACCTATGTGCAGGTGCCAGCAGCTGCTCTTTCCCTGAGCCCAGAGTCTCCTTATCCCTAGACAGTTCTCCATAGTAATAATTACTGACCTATGTCCACTTACTAGAAGCTGTGATACAGCTGATAACAGGCTAGCTCGTTGTTTCTCTACTCCAGTCCTCAGGGAACCCTGACCATGCATGTTTTCCAGATCTCAGAGAACATCTCCCGGCGGCTGTGACATTTGCATATTTTATTAGAGCAGCTGCATAAAATGTTGCAGTCGCAATGGAATTAGCACACAACCCTGAATCGGGCCAATTTTCTCTCCCTTCCCCGGATAGAGATGTCCCATCCCTAGCCAGGACCCCATGGTGATATTACTGAGTTTAGTCCAGGTAATACAATAAGTCCCCCTTTCTTAAAAGGGTTGTAGTTTTCACCACCATCAACCTGGTGTCATTTCAGATACTTTATTGTGGAATAACCTACATTCCTGCTGTATAATCACATGTATTTGTAGACTTAGCATGTACTAGATAAATGATAGCCTCCACTCATCCTCTCGAGAAAGTTTAATCAAGTAATGACACAGCAGATGCAGACTTCTGTACATGAAAGCCCACTGCCTTTTTTATGTAACTTTATTTAGTCATTTCCTTTTTTCCCACTAACTGTCAACTATGTGTGTGTGTATATATATATATATATATATATATATATATATATAATCACACACACTAATATAAGAATGTTGTGTCTGTTTGTTCCAAGTGGGAGCAGAAACTACTGAAGCAATTCTCAGGAAAACTGCACAATTTTGTAGAAATAACCTGCACTTTGTTTCATCTCGATCTGTCAAGTTAAAGCTGGGCAATAACAAAATGTATTGACATCAATGCAAGAGATAGGTGTGGCACCATGTGCACGGCCGGTAAGGGGTGGAGGGAAAGGTGCTTTTGGCCCGCGCCACTTGAATAGGACAGGCTACATAGCAGTCTGTGCACAGGGCACACAGTGACATTGGTGTGAGTGGTGGGTGAATAGGAGAGGTTACATAGCAGTCTGTGCACAGGGCCCACAGTGACATGGGTGTGAGTGGTGGGTGAATAGGATAGGTTACATAGCAGTCTATGCACAGGGCACACAGTGACATGGGTGTGAGTGGTGGGTGAATAGGATAGGCTACATAGCAGTCTATGCACAGGGCACACAGTGACATGGGTGTGAGTGGTGGGTGAATAGGATAGGCTACATAGCAGTCTGTGCACAGGGCACACAGTGACATTGGTGTGAGTGGTGGGTGAATAGGATAGGCTACATAGCAGTCTATGCACAGGGCACACAGTGACATTGGTGTGAGTGGTGGGTGAATAGGATAGGTTACATAGCAGTCTGTGCACAGGGCACACAGTGACATGGGTGTGAGAGGTGGATGGATAGGATAGGTTACATAGCAGTCTGTGCACAGGGCACACAGTGACATGGGTGTGAGTGGTGGGTGAATAGGATAGGTTACATAGCAGTCTATGCACAGGGCACACAGTGACATGGGTGTGAGTGGTGGGTGAATAGGATAGGCTACATAGCAGTCTGTGCACAGGGCACACAGTGACATTGGTGTGAGTGGTGGGTGAATAGGATAGGCTACATAGCAGTCTGTGCACAGGGCACACAGTGACATTGGTGTGAGTGGTGAGTGAAGGCGCTGCTGCCGTGGGTGAAGGCGCTGCTGCTGTCAGTCTGTACAGCACTGGCTGTATAGCAGCTGTTTTTGGTGAGGTGAATATTGTGCTTTTCTACATTGTTGTGCCTTCTGTTGACGGTCCGGCATGGACCGAAAATATTTGAGATAACTGATTGGTACTTTGGATGATGAGCAATAGCTGAGCATTAAACACACCTATATGCTTTTATGTGCAAAATCTTTCTATCTACACACACAATACTGTGCAAAAGTTTTACAGGTATAGAAAAAATGCTGCAAAGTAAGAATGCTTTCAAAAATAGAAGTGTTAAGTTTATTTTTATCAATTATGCAAAATGAATGAACAGAAGAGAAATCTAAATGAAATCAATATTTGGTGTGACCGCCCTTTGCCTTCAAAACAGCATCAATTCTTCTAGGTACACTTGCACACAGTTTTTTGAAGGAACTCGGCAGGGAGGTTGTTGTAAACTGGAAGCAATCGGGAAGCCGACTGCCTATATACCGGCAGCCGGCTTCCCGACTGTCTTATCCCGGCAAGGGTGAAATGCGGGCGTCTAGATGTAGACGCCCGCATTTCCCCGACGCGGGTAGACCGGCGCCCGGCATCACGATCGTAGTGATGCCGGGTGCCGCGAGCGGACAGTCGCGGGGGGGGGGAGGGTTAGGTTTAGGGCTCCCGGGGGGGACTTAGGGTTAAGCACCCCACCGGGAGGGTTAGGGTTAGGCTAGGGGGAGGGAGGGTTAGGGTTAGGCACCCCCGGGGGGGACTTAGGGTTAGGCACCCCCCCGGGGGACTTAGGTTTAGGCAGCGGGGAAGGGGGTGGTTCGGGTTAGGCACTTAGAGGGGGGAAGTTAGGGTTAGGGGGGTTAGGTTAGTGGATACTTACCTATCCACGTACGGGATTTCCAACGCTGTCGGGCTTCCGTTGCGTCGCACTCTGCTCCTGTCGGGCTGCCGCTGACGGGAATCGAACCCATTCTGTTGTAAACATCTTGGAGAACTAACCACATATCATCACTTCCAGGACTCCTTGTTCTTCTTTACACTGAAGATAGTTCTTAATGACATTGGCTGTATGTTTGGGGTCGTTGTCCTGCTGCAGATTAAAATAGCTAAAATGGCTCCAAATTTAAAGACTGGAACAATATTAATACTATACATTCAGTAGTTCCTTTAATGGATATTAGTTTGGACACCCAAATAGCAGTCTATAGGGAAGCAGACGGACAAAATCCTGACCGCCAGCTTCCCGACTGTCTAATCCTGGCAAGTCACTAATGACAGGCGTCAAAATTCCGACGCCTGTTATTAGACCTACGCCGGGAGCCCGACACCCGGCTTACCGATCGAAGGTAAGCTGGCCGCGGACAGCCATGGGGGGGGAGGGTTAGGTTAGGGGCTCCCGGGGGGAACTAGGTTAGGCACCCTCCTGGGAGGGTTAGGCTAGGGGAAGGGGGAGTTAGGTTTAGGCACTTGGGGGGGAGGTTAGGGATAGGCACCTCCTCGGGAGACTTAGGTTTAGGCAGTGGGGAAGGGGCGGTTACGTTTAGGCACTTGGGGGGGAGGTTAGGGATAGGCACCTCCCCGGGAGACTTGGGTTTAGACAGCGGGGAAGGAGGGTTAGGGGGGGGGAATTAGGTTAGTTAATACTTACCTTTTGTAGCTTCAGGATCTTCACCCCTGCCGGGCTACCGATGTCGGGATTTGAACTGTCGGCCGTAAATTATACTGATTCCAGCCTATGATGTGTAGATGAACTGTACACTTTAATTTACATTAGTGCGCTAACATACCAGAATCATATATACTGTGTATTTTATAAGGACTTAGACTAACATCAATTTATACTAAGCTATATATATATATATATATATATATATATACTCTCATACACTTTTATTTTGTTTGATAACGTGCCTGTTCCATGCTTTAGGCTGACCTTTTATACACCACATAATACCTATATATATGTACATACGTATTTTTACATAAGGACTATCTACGTCTCCAGAGCTCATTATCTGTAATTAATCTAATTTCCACCAGTAACCGAATTTCAAACTGGGTCTCTCCATTATACTGAAATGTTAAAGCTTCCTGTGTCTCCTATTAGTCCTCCTTTATGACTGCAATTTCCTTGCTTGTGGAACTGGTCACTATAAATGCATGGTTTTCTCTATTTAAGAAAAAAAAAATGTTTTGTAAAGTTGTTGGATATTTTAATTAAAAAAAAATAATAATTCTAATTTACCTAACAATTCTGATTCTTACCTACTGAGAAGCTGTATTTTCCTAAGGTACTTTCTCCAACCCTACTCACTACTGCAGTCAGTACCCTCGCCTTTTGACCCCTGTAGAATTCAGGCCAATTGTACAAGACCCAATTAACATTGTCATAGGCGGGGGGAGGGTTGATTTGATTGTAATTCAGTTCTAAGTGATGTGCCGCTGATCATCACTGACATGGTCAAATGAGCACATATCATCCATACACTACTGACATCGCAAGTTTACCTGTGTACCTCTATGAGGTGTGAGGCAAAACCTACGATGTGCCTTCCGAACGGCACATCGCATCCATCTCACAATCTATTTCCTGCTAGTGTTTGAAAAGGATTGACAAATGTATTACTATTTATTAACAATTATTTATACAGTGCATGTATATTACGCATTGCTTTACAGAGAATATTTAGTCAGTCCCATCCGTCCCTACCTCAGTGGAGCTGGCACTTTGATTTTTTTTTTTCAGTAACCTGTTAACCTACTAGTATTATTTTTGGAGTGTGAGAGGAAACCTGCACAAACATGGGGAGAGCATACAGACTCCACCCAGATGAGGCCCTGGTTGGAATTTATTCCATGACCCCAGTATTGCAAACTAAAGCCGGGTACACACTAGACGATATGTAGTCCGATCCGGTGGATCGAACAACATATTGGGCAGTGTGTACCGGCTATATCGCTAACGATTTGCGCTCCCGCGCGTTGTCAGCGACATCGCCCGATGGACCTGCATGCAGGTCCGACTGACCATATCGTCAGCTGGGCCCATGCTGTATACACTTGCCAATATCACAGGACCCGTCGCCTGCGATAACGTGCTGGGTACACATCGGCTAATGTGTACCCAGCATAAGGATTGGGGAGGCAATCGGGAAGCCGACTGCCTAAATACCGGCAGCCGGCTTCCCGACTGTCTTATCCCGGCAAGGGTGAAATGCCGGGCGTCTAGATGTAGACGCCCGCATTTCCCCGACGCCGGGAGACTGGGGGGGGGAGGGTTAGGTTTAGGGCTCCCGGGGGAGACTTAGGGTTAGGGATAGGCTAGGGGGAGAGAGGGTTAGGCACCCTCGGGGGGGACTTAGGGTTCGGCACCCCCCCCCCGGGCACCTCTAAGGAGGGTTAGGGGGGTTAGGTTAGTGGATACTTATCTATCCACGAACGGGATTTCCAGCGCTGTCGGGCTTCCGCTGCGTCTCGCACTCTGCTCCTGTCGGGCTGCCGCTGACGGAAATCGAACCACCGGCCATGCGGCCGGCGGTATTTCATACCAATTCCAAGGATTGGGCCACCATGCGGACCCTGTATGACATGCCTTTCATTTCACCATGTGCATAGTGTCATACGCAGACCCGAACTCCATCATACCCCAATGCTTGAGCAAGTAATATAAATATTTAATTATTTATCCCTTTAAAAGAACTGTCCCCTGTACCAGGCCTTGTTCTCTCTTATTTCCTGCGTAATTTGAAATACCTCAGAAACCTAGAAGAAAAAATCGAATTATTGATTATTTCTAAATAACCAAACTATTCAACGCTGTAACACCATAAGGGCGGATTTTATTATGTATCACAATTAGATTGCGTTAAACCTTGCCCAACTCACAAACATACAAGTTTTTTTTATTTAACGCCAGTATGTCTGATTACTACTTACCTGCCGGGAAAGCTCTTCCGATGTAATGCTGTCTAGGGAAAGTACTGGCTTTAGGGTTTATGACCAGTGAGTACTATTGCGCATGGACGGCCCACGCACAGCGTTTGCGCAAACCACATGGGGACAGAGGGTGATCCGGATTCCCCTCTGGGGGCTTTTTACAACATTAATTTATATTTAACTCTTTTGTTCCCATCAGGCTGACGAAATAGTACTATTTTCCAATTTAGGCAGCCTAGGAATTTATTTTTGTTTGATCAGTATTCAGCCTATCAACCTACTAGTGAGGTCATTGAGGCATTCAGGTACAAAATGCCTCCTGCCTCAGATGTCACAAATTACTTAAAAAGCTGATAACTACATTCTCATAAATATTTATAGATTGTAAGGTTACGAGCAGGGCCTCCCTACCTATATATCTGTCTGTTATTACCCAGTTTTGTTATATTAATGTTTCCAACGGAATATGCTGCGCTATATAAGACACTGTTAATAAATAAATATTTGTATAGCTAAAAAAAATGGCTGTGCCCACTAGGCGTAAGGAACGGCTGCACTATATGCTGCATTCATAGTGTATTGTATTCTCAGAGGCTTCTTGTGTGTTTTGGAAAACCAAGGAGTATAAATCTTAATTAACCATGTGGAAAACATGTCTATATTTTCTGATCAATATTTTATGCTTTGGAAGAGTAAGCATTTGTGCATCGTATGTATATGGCTGTGGTATTGAAAATATATATTTATTTTTTTAAAGCTACCTTAGGGCATACAACTCTATTGGTTCAATTGTGTGTTGTCTCATACTTGTGGAAGTAACGGTCACACTTTATATATACGTTGATAGTTATTTTAATTCTGTAGAAGTGGGTAATGTGATTCCCTTGGGTTCCGCGGTGAATTGTATTTTCCTTTTATGTTGCAGCAAAATATTTAAGCATTTATGGTTAGACTAACATTATTATAGTGCTCAGTTGTGCAGCTGGCAAGGCCCATTGCATCCTGAATTTATTGAGACACCCTTTTGAGGTAAAATATAAATATGAAAAATTAACTGCGCTAGGTGGAAGTTTTTAAAAGGTCATTAAAATGTAAAGGAATAAAACAAGCGCTGATGTTAGGGGATAATTGTGAAGCTGGTATAGAGATTGAATGAATAATGAAAGGTAAAAGACTAAAATAACAAAAATAAAGATGGTAAAAACAAATATAAATAAATAATATATAAGAATTAAAGTAAGCATAAATAGTAGTGAATCAGAATAAAAACAAATCCAAAATAAATGTAATAAATGTGAGGCAGCTCCGGGTACTCATACAGCAACATCCAGTCCAGAGCAATATGCCCTAACTGTCCCTATTTAGTCTTTTGTTCCGGGTTCTGGCGGTGTGCCTTCACTCTACCTATTCAACACAGAAAAACTCTCACTATGTACTGGTGGGATAGCGGCGGCTGTACGCGGCGGGCAAAGATGACGTCAGAGGTCCACAGGGATCGTGACGGCTGGTCTGCCAATAGTGTTCGCTTCTTCCTCCACCTGTTGTGTATAGGACCAACGTGTTTCGTACCTGCCTTGGGACTTTTTCAAGGATAATCTAGGTTTCAAAAACTATTTCCTTTATATGTGGAAAACTTTTATTTAAAAAAAAAAAGCGGAAGTGCTCAAAAATGGAAGTAGCTTAAAACAGAGGTAAGCTCATGTGCCAGTATTGGGCACTGAGGTTCAGTTTGAGCTATGTGAAAAATAATAAAAAAAAAAATGAAGTGGTGAAAAAAAATAATCAAATAAAAATTAATTGAAAAGGGAAAAAAGATGGAGGTAAAGTAAATATAAGAAATGCCCCATATTAAAATGTGTGTTCTGTAAACTTACGTTTAGTTCTATATCTACATTAAGACCTGACGGTTGCAAGTTTTTTTAGAGCGTAGATCAATCTAGTTTTGCTTCTCTTTAGTGAATCTATTATATTTCCTCCTCCTTCTCCAAGGTGGCATGATTTTCTGTATGCCTATGAATTTTAGGCCTGCCGGGTCTTTGTTGTGAGTATCCAAGAAATGTTGTGATACACTGTGTCTTCAATCCTTTCTTTACATTATATATGTGCTCCGCAACTCTGGTTTTTATTTTCCTTTTTGTCTGCCCGACATATTGGAGTCCTATGAAGTTTATTCACCAAAGGTCGATTTTTATTTTTTTTTTGATCGATTTTAAAATTGATAAAAAACTATTAACATTTGATGTTTTGTTTCTGGGGCTAAATCACACATTTACTAACTGACTAGATTTGTATTTGTTTTTTTAAATATTAGTAAAAGTGGGATTTAGCCCCAGAAACACTATCGATCGATTTTTACCGACTTTAAATTTATCAAAATGGACTAAAATCAAACTTTAGTAAATAAACCCCTATAATTCTGTTAGTTTGTGTGTAATGGCTCTTGTGTAGCTATCGTGTTCTGGATTCAATACCCAGAACTACATTAAAATGTGCATCATTTCCTGTTTTAACTCTCCTTTTGTGTAATGTAAGCATCTGTGTGAGTGATAAGTTTTGTGCTATACTTTAATGAACTATATTAATGCTTATGAGGTTAAGCATCTTTATGTTAACGATACTGACTTTAAACCTCTGAACAATCCTGCCTATACCTTTCTAAACCTTTATACGCTCCTGCCTATACCTTCTAAGTTGACGCTATTTGCGTACGCAGTCATACAGAAAAATAAAAGCCTTCAGACATTGAAATGTGTTTCCAACGCACAAAGTATATTATTCCACATAAAAACAGTAGGTTACACACTGTGATCTAAAAACAATTTAGCGCAAAGAAATTCTACAGACCCAAGATACAGTTATACATACGAACGCGCACTGGAGCCAGTTTCCGGCATCAACAAGAGACCTCCGTCAACAGCATCAGCAGGAAGACTCCAGATTGAAGTCTGTACGCACATTTATACCTTTGCAGGGATTGGGATAAGTTTGGCGTGATTTCATTGGTTCTTCTTAAAGTTGTCTTGGTTACAGGATCATTTATTGGACAATTTCAAATGGATACAAACGGTCTCCAACCTCCCTTTGTATCCTTTTTCCTGCCGCATGCAAATCTAAGCTGCTAACATTACACAGTACATTTTAGTGTTTTAACTCTCTACATTCCATAAGTTGAGAATGCATGTTGCGATCTTCTCACAGATGATACCGGAAAGCTGTTGAGACGGAATAGATCAGTACGACACTAAACACGGTTTACTTATCATGTACTAGGGATGTGCAGGCTCGGATAGGTTCGAGTTTGCACGTTGAGTTCGGATTTTTCCCTCCAAAAAAACGGAACTCAGAAAGAGGCTAAACGTCATCTTACATGGACGAACATCATCATTCCTGGACTTTTGTCCAGGAATGATGATGTTCGTCCATGTAAGATGACGTTTAGCCTCTTTCTGAGTTCCGTTTTTTTGGAGGGAAAAATCCGAACTCAACGTGCAAACTCGAACCTATCCGAGCCTGCACATCCCTATCATGTACTAAACCTTAGTTGTAGAAAACAGTAATTTATTTACACGCTGGCATTGTGAATGAATCATGTAATAATAACCCTTTTGCGCTACGGAACTATTGCTTTAAGTGTATGTATGCAAGGGAGAATGACACTAAATAGCGTTGTGCATCTGGGGGTCTGTGGGGTACTTAGCGAGCAACACTAAGCTGGAAAGGTATCTCTGAGTGTATGGGACTAAGGCCCTGATTCAGAGCCGGACGCTCTGACCAGAGCGCTCGCTCTGAATCAGGGCCGTCCTAGTTAAATTTGGAGCGGCCTTTTGGACACTCGCATTGCTGTGGGTTACCACCCACAGCTTATGCGAGCGTCCATGATGATGGTGAAGACCATCGCGACCATCGCGATCTATCAGAGCCAAAATTAGTCCCACTGACATCACTAGTGATGTCAGTGGGGCCGGCCCCAGACGGCAGGCGTTCCCATGGGAACGCCTCCATCTGGCAGCCACACCCCTGGCACGCCCACCAAAGGGGGCGTGCTGTCACTCACCATCGACAGCACGCCCCCTTTGGTGCGAGACCCGGAGCGACAGCTTGGCTGTCGCTATCCGGGTCTCACGCATGCGCACGATGGAGCTCCCTCCGTCATGCGCATTTGGGTACCATCGACCCGCTTGCGAGCGTCCTGCGTTCTCGAGCGGGTCTGAATGAGACCCTTGTTCAGCTTTTTAACGATCCCTACACAACCAATACCGACTGCTAATAATTAGCTATTTTGCGTTGTGCACTGTTTAACATCGCGTGTATGTGTTAATGTGAATGCAGGGTAAACACCACTAATTTGCTACTTTTTAGTGCTGTCCATATTTAAGTCTGTGGTGATTTTAATGTGTTGGTAAGTCATTTTTATGTATGTCAGACACCGTCTGTATGTGTTTGGGGAAGATTGTTAAAAAGCTGGCCGTGCTACTTATTAGCAATTTAGCGTCGTGTTTTGTGTACCATGTGGTTTTTACAAAATGGCGCTGTGTGACCTATTTCTAAGATGGAGTCTTGGCGCCATTCGCAAGATGGCGTCGCTCCAATCTAATTTTAAAACTGATTCTGTCTCCGCCAATTATCCAGCTTCGACAATATGCTTACTACTGAGGAGAATTATATGCTAGACAAAGCCAATCATGGTCTTTCTGATGATGCTATGAACACATTTAGGGGGCTATTTCTGTCTTCCCTGTGTCTTTTGTCCATCATTTGTTTTGTCCCCACCGTACCATTAGGCTGCCTTCACAAAATGCTGTTAGGGGATTATCACACTTGTATACGGATTACAGGAAGGTATTACAGGGTGATTAGAGGATTACAGGTCAGAGACAAACACAATGTCCCATAATCTCTGTCAAAATTGTGCTGCAGTAAAGTGATTCTTTATTAATCGCCTAAAATACATTTTCTCAATGGAAATTTTAAAATAGGGTTTCAGTGTCTAATGCACTCTAATCTATTCTGCAATTTCTGTCATACAGATATGCAGAGAAATGAATCCTTTCTACTTCAGGGTCCATAGGGTATCCACAGGATACCTTGGGGGTATAGGTGTGACGTCAGTCGCAGGGCACCAAAGAGTTAAGCTTTCAGCCTCCCAGGATGCACTAGGTCCCCCTCCTATACCCCGCCCCCGGGCCAAGGCACCTCAGTTTAGTTTGGTGCCCGGCCGGAGTCGGGTGCACCTGTTGGAGTGGGGGCTAGAAGAGCCCCTGAAGCTTTTTCTTCATGCAGCTGTGGCTGCACATCTGGATGAACAGCATGGACAGTCAGTCCTGACGTCCATGCTGTCTTCCCTACACCCCGCCGGTACCAGAACGCCGGTACTGATCCGGGGATGCTGGTGGGCGTCTGGGGTCACAGCTAGCGGTGACCCCAGATGCTCCGGACCATGGCCGGATTCAAGGGGGACAGAGGTAAGCAGCGGGGTCCCGCGGTGGGTCCCCGCTGATCACATGGTCCTAAGTCCCCAGGCAGGGGGCTCCCTGGGGACTGGCTGCAGCGTGGAGCCAGGCGACCAACCTGCACTTCCACTACCCCCTGGGACAGCGGACCGCAGCAGAGCGGTAGCGCTGCGGCGTCCCAGGGGTTAAATGCATGCCAGGGGAGCGCGCCTTCCCTGTCTCACAGCCGGCGCCTCCCCCGCTGCACACAGCCCTCTCTGCACTGTGCTGACTGGTCCTGTGTCAGTGCTCCTCCCCCAGGCCAGCTTCTCTCTGCTCCTCGGCGGCCATCTTCTCTGCAACGCATGGTGAACGCTGCTGGAAGTCTGGAAGGAAGCATCGTGGTCTGGGTCCCCCCGCATACCTCTCCTCCGCTGTGGCTCAGGTCTGTGTATGCAGCGCTGTGTCCTACCAGGCCCTGTGTCTGTGTAGTTGAGTGATCAGCGCTGTTAGTGCAGGAATTGTTATTTCTCTGCATTGTATGTGACTGTGCTAGCGCTGCCTGTAACTTTTCTTCTCTAAACTGTCAGCTTTATTACTGTCCCTGTTCTTTCTGCTAAAGCCCTTGCGGTGCGGTGCTGCAGGGTGGTCTCTCGCCTATTTAATACTTAATTGGTGAGAGAGGTCACATACGTGGTGCCATCATGTCTGAAAGTGATTTTCCCCTCCGGCTACAGTGTACCACGTGCAAAGTACCGTTAGCGGAGGGGGAGGGTAGCGCGGAGGGCCTTTGCCGGCAGTGTTTGTCCATGGCGCGGCCTATTACGGTTACAGCACCGGTACAGGAGCCGCCCTGGGCTTGTTTCGCTCAGGCGTTAACAGCTTTAGTGGGCCAGTTAGCTCCGCAGCCCGCGTTTACTCCGATGGGTTTGTCCCAGCAGTCTGTGGTGTCGTCACCCATGCAGGGGTTCCCACGACAATTGGTGGTACCCCACAGTCTCCCTATTTCCCCGCTCCCGGGTTCTCAGGAGCCAGCGTGGGTTAACTCCCTGACGAGTTCTGTACAGCACTTGTCGGATGTGTTGCAAGGGGAGTCTGTGATGCGGCCTCATAAAAGGCCGGTGGCGTCTCTGTCCGCTCCTTATGAGGATGACGAAGGGACGTCTGATGATGGGGAGATTCTGGATCCTTACGATCAGGAACCTTTCCATACTAAGGACGCTGATGCTAAGTCCAAAGTATATATTCCTGGACTTATTCGGGCGGTCCGCACAGCCTTGGTGATTGAGGACGAAGTTCCCCCAGCGGCTAAATCTAAGTATGCCTTTTTCAAAGATGTGAAGGGCGATGCCACAGTCTTTCCTCTTTCGGGTCAGTTGGTGGACCATTTAGAGGAGGCGTGGAAACAACCTGGCAAAAGATACCAGCCGCAGAGACGCCTGGCGGTGGCTTATCCGTTCGCGGATAATTATTTTGCTAAGTGGGAATCCCCTCCACAGGTGGATTCTCACGTGACCCGTCTTGTCCGTAGTGCCACATTGCCGATGCCATCCATGTCCTCCCTTAAGGATGCTACGGACCGCAAGGTAGAAATCTGCCTGAAGTCCGCTTATTCCCTTGCAGGGGGGGCAGCACGGCCGGCTATGGCCATTTGCTGGGTTGCCAGAGCGATGGAGCGCTGGGCGGATTCATTAGAGGCTTCTTTTGAATCCGACTGTCCGGCCGAACAGGCGGAGTTGATTGGCAATCTCCGTGATTCGGCCACCTACATCAACGAGGCGGCTCTAGACATTAGTACTCTGGTGTCTAGAATTTCTTCAGCAGCGGTAGCTGCTCGTCGCACCTTGTGGCTGCGATCCTGGAAGGCGGACGCAGATCCAAGAAAGGTCTGGAAGCGTTGCCGTTTACCGGAGAAGTTCTCTTCGGTCCGGATCTGGATAAGATTGTGGCCACGCTGGCGGCAGCCAAATCTGCTTGTCTCCCGTCGGCCGCTGCTCCTTCTGGTTCTGGACCATCGTCCTTTCGGTCATCTAGGGCCCAGGGCAGGCCCAAACCACAGTCGTTTCCTCGACAGGCTGGCCCTAAGAAATCGGTCAAGCCCCGGAAACAGGCATGGAGTACCAGACGTCCGGCCCCCAAGCCAGATGACAAGCCTGCGGCCTGACGGTCCGGGTCTCCCCTTGGGGGATCCCAGGGTGGGAGGCCGCCTGCTGCAGTTCTCCCGGTGTTGGTCGTTCACTACGACAGACACTTGGGTTCTGGAGGTGGTCTCTCACGGGTACGCCCTCTCCTTCCGGCACAGACCCCCGGCTCGATTCTTCACCACGGGTCTACCATCAGACCGGAACAAGGCTACGGAGCTGCGGAAGGTATTGCACACTATGCTCCAGGCTGGAGTTATAGTGCCTGTTCCATTCTCCCAGAGGGGCCAGGGTTTCTATTCAAATCTATTTTTGGTACAGAAACCCAATGGGTCATATCGTCCGATTCTCAACCTCAAAGCACTCAACAAGTCTTTGCGGGTCCCGAAGTTTCGGATGGAGACCCTACGGTCCATCATTCTGGCGCTGGAACCTGGGGACTACATGGTGTCATTGGACATACAGGACGCTATGGCGGTCATGGCGGCTTCTCTGCGGCTGCAAGGAGTCCGCATGTTGCCGTACTTGGACGACCTGTTATTGGTGGCAGGATCTCCAGAGCTCCTGTTACACCACTTGGACCTGACCATTGCACTGCTGCAACGGCACGGCTGGCTAATCAACTGGCAGAAGTCCACTCTAATCCCGTCTCGGAGGATTCTGCATCTTGGAGCCTTATTGGACTCGGGACAGCAAAGGATCTTCGTGACGGAGGACAAGATCTCTGCTTTACAGTCAAGGGTGCGCAGTTGTCTGCACAGCCGCCGGGTGTCCTTACACTCGGTGATGAGGTTACTGGGCTCCATGGTGTCGGTGTTCGACATGGTGGAATACGCCCAGTTTCACTCCAGACCTCTGCAGCACCTGATCCTGTCCAAGTGGAACGGGCTGCCTCAGTCTCTGAAGTTCCAGACGATTGTGCTCACCCCGGAGGTTCGCCTGTCCCTTGCGTGGTGGTTAAAGACGACCCACCTCAACAAGGGACGTCCGTTCTGGGTTCCAAATTGGGTCCTGTTGACAACGGACGCCAGTCTTCGGGGCTGGGGAGCAGTTTCGGGTCCACACTTGTTCCAGGGCAGGTGGACACCAACAGAAGCGGAGCTTCCAATAAATATCTTGGAACTCCGTGCGGTCTTCAATGCTCTCCTGCAGGCACAGCGGTTTCTCCAGGGTCACCCGGTGCAGGTCCAGTCGGACAATGCTACCACCGTGGCCTACATAAACAGGCAAGGAGGAACTCGCAGTCGGGCGGCTCTCGTAGAGGTCTCTCGGATCCTGGTTTGGGCGGAGCGCAATCTTCCGGCCATATCAGCGGTCTTCATCCCGGGAGTGCTAAATTGGGAGGCGGACTTTCTAAGTCGCCAGGACGTTCATCCAGGGGAATGGTCCCTGCACCCGGACGTTTTTCAACTACTGGTGGACAGGTGGGGTCTTCCAGAAATCGACCTCATGGCGTCCCGGCACAACAACAAGTTGCCGGTGTACGGGTCTCGCACAAGAGACGAAGGGGCGTCTCTGGTGGATGCTCTGTCCGTCCGGTGGACGTTCAGGTTCGCATACCTGTTCCCTCCGGTCTCCCTTCTTCCACGGGTAATCCGGAAATTCAAACAGGAAGGAGGGACGCTCCTGTTGATAGCTCCCGCGTGGCCCAGACGGCACTGGTTCTCAGACCTTCAGGGTCTGTCCGTGGACAGTCCTCTGCGGTTGCCGCTACGACCGGACCTTCTGTCTCAGGGTCCTTGTCTTCACCCGGACCTGACTCGGCTGTCTTTGGCGGCGTGGCTGTTGAGACGGCCATGCTGAGGTCCTGGGGGTTTTCCAGCTCTGTGGTGCGTACCATGTTACGAGCTCGGAAACCGTCTTCCGTGAGGATATACCATCGCGTGTGGCATACGTTCTTCCAGTGGTGTCGACCGAGAGGTTATGCACCGCGGGAGTTTCGTCTGTCTCGGATTCTCGCCTTCCTGCAAGCGGGACTAGATCA
The DNA here is from genome assembly GCA_031769625.1 of Taudactylus pleione. NCBI lineage: Eukaryota > Metazoa > Chordata > Amphibia > Anura > Myobatrachidae > Taudactylus > Taudactylus pleione. Next base: position 29,027 of record JAUIMM010000429.1, on the reverse strand, counting down.
TGGGCTTCGCCTTGCTTCTTTGAAGGTACAGGTTTCGGCCCTATCTGTCTGGTTTCACCGTAGGATTGCTACAATCCCGGATGTGCGCACCTTTATGCAAGGTGTTCTCCGTATTCAGCCGCCCTTTGTTCCACCTGTGGCGCCTTGGGATTTGGCTGTGGTCCTGAGGGCTCTCCAAGGACCGCCGTTTGAACCACTGGGCTCAGTGGATATTAAATGGCTAACAGCTAAGACTGTTTTCCTTCTGGCCGTTGCTTCAGCCAGACGTGTTTCTGAGTTAGGGGCTCTTTCTTGTAGACCCCCTTTCTTGGTTTTTCATGGGAACAGGGCAGTGCTCCGCACTCGGCCCGAGTTTCTTCCCAAAGTTGTTTCCCAGTTTCATGTTAACGAGGAAATAGTTGTTCCGGCCTTTAACTCACCGGGTCTTTCCGTGGGTGAGGCCTCTTTGGATGTTGTGCGGGCCTTAAGGACTTATGTTGACCGCACTTCTTTGTTTAGGAAGTCGGACGCTTTGTTGTCCTCTATGGCTTCTGTAAAAAGGGTTGGCCTGCTTCAAAGCAAACTTTGGCAGCCTGGATCCGTATGGCTATTTCTGAAGCTTATCTTCATGAAGGCCTACCGGTCCCTCCTTCTCTGAAGGCTCATTCCACTAGGTCTGTGGGTCCTTCGTGGGCAGCTCGACGTGGTGCCTCGGCAGTTCAGATCTGCAAGGCTGCTACGTGGTCTTCTGTCTATACCTTCGTGAGGTATTACAGGTTTGACACCTTCGCCTCTCAGGATGCTTCCTTCGGGCGGCGGATTCTCCTTTCTGCACAGGAGCGTCCCCACCCTTAAAGGATACTGCTTTGGGACATCCCCAAGGTATCCTGTGGATACCCTATGGACCCTGAAGTAGAAAATATGAGATATGGTAAGAACTTACCCTTGTTATCTCTATTTCTACGAAGTCCATAGGGTTCCACAGGACTCCCGCCCTGTCGCACCTGTGCTGCAGATGGGCTTTGCTCTGGTCACCGGTTTTCCGTCTCCCTCTGGTGAGAATGTGATTCTTGTATGTGTCCAGATCTTTGTTCTCTCTCTTCCTTCTCCTCCTCCGGCCTATGGCTTGGTAACTAACTGAGGTGCCTTGGCCCGGGGGCGGGGTATAGGAGGGGGACCTAGTGCATCCTGGGAGGCTGAAAGCTTAACTCTTTGGTGCCCTGCGACTGACGTCACACCTATACCCCCAAGGTATCCTGTGGAACCCTATGGACTTCGTAGAAATAGAGATAACAAGGGTAAGTTCTTACCATATCTCATATTTTATCACTGGCCACTGCACCCAGTCACAACATACTCAACAAATAATCCAATCATAACACATTAACCAAAACACACAGTCCAATCACAATACTCTGAACCTGATGAACAACATCCATAGTAGACTAGCAGCCTGCGTTGTGCTGTTAGTTTATGGCATATTCGCTTACTCCCCTGTGATGTCCAGGAGACGCATGAATTAGGGTGAGAGAGACCTACCAGATGTCAGAAGGGCGCTAACCTGCCTGCGTAGTGGATGGGGAATGTGCTCACATCTTCAATCACCACTGACTTCTGTGAACACTGGGGGTCATTCAGACCCGCTCGCGAGCGCAGGAAGCTCGCAAGCGGGTCGATGTTCCCCCACTGCGCATGCGCACGACGGAGGGAGCTGTCGATGTTGATTGACAGCACTCCCCCTTTGGTTCGCGTGCCGGGGGCGTGCCTGCCAGACGGAGGTGTTCCCATGGGAACGCCTACCGTCTGAAGCCGGCCCCACTGACATCAGTAGTGATGTCAGTGGGAGTGACTTTGGCTCTGAGAGCCAAAATCACTCCAGGGCTTGCGGCAGCGAGACCCTACCGCAGGGTCTACGTCGCAAGCCCGATGGTCAAGACCATCGCGACCATCATCATGGACGCTCGCATATGCTGTGGGTGGTCACCCACAGCTATGCGAGCGGCCAGGAGGCCACTCCATTTTCATGGAGGAGGGCACTGATTCAGAGCGAGCGCTCTGGTCAGAGCGTTCGGCTCTGAATCAGGCCCACTGTGCACCCAGGAATGTGATAACTAAACTGGTTTTGTCATACACTGTGCCAAACCCACTTGATGATGATGCGAGTGTTCTCAGTTCACAATGGTTCTTCCAGATGGGAGCTATAACACTTGGGTAAGGTCAGGTACAGATTAGGACAACCAGAAATTGTGCAGATGGTCGGGTTACATCACGCATTGCTGGTACACACTAGACCAGAGGTTCCCAATCACGGTCCTCAAGGCACACTAACAGTCCTGGTTTTGAGGATAACCATACTGGAGCACAGGTGACTTAATTAGTACATCAGTTATTTTGATTTAACCAACTGTGCTCAAGCTTGGATATCACCAAAACCAGGACTGTTAGTGTGCCTTGAGGACCGAGGTTGGGAATCACTGCACTAGACTATTTTAATGAACGACTGAATAATACCGCGTTACGTCCATCATTAAAATGCACCTCTGCGCACACGATATCGTTTGATTGACCATGCTGAATGGTCAGTCAAACCATTGCATATGTCGTCAGCAGGAGCACACAATTGAAGATAGACTAGACGATGTAGATTATCGTTCCAATATGACAAATCATCCCGATATCGTCCTAATGTGTCGCAACCGTAAGTATGATTATGACGCAGGTTCATTCTGCTTGCACTGCAAGATCATTTTGTGGCGTTCAGTTCCACAGCTAGGCTGAAATATAACACAACATTTCAAAGTAATCCTGGCAGTAGGAGACGTGATGTGACTTCCTGACATTTCTGTTGCTGAAGCATGAGTAGGAACTTGTTCTGTGCAAAATGGTATGTAATCAGGAAGCCGGCGGTCAAAATGCCGACAGACGGCTTCCTGACTGTGATATCCCGGCATGAGACTAATAGGCGTCTAAATACCGATGCCAGTCACCAGCCCGACGCCCTGGCTTACCGAACGTAGAGGGAGGGCTAGGGGAAGGGGGGGAATAGGGAGGTTAGGGATAGGCACCTCTATGGGAGGATTAGGTTAGGAGGAGGGGGGGGGAGGGGAGGGTTAGGATACTTACCAGATGCCGTCAGGATCTTCATCTGCCGGACTCTTTGCATCGGTATTTCATCTGCTGGGCTTAGATCCGGCGCTATATCATACTGATTCCGTGCAGAATGTGGTTTGTGACGTAACATAACTCTCCTAAATCTGTACTGCCAAGACGTGAACTAAATACTTTTTGTTAACATAGTTATTTAGGATAACAACTTTACACACACCCTTACAATCTAATAAAGTGGTGAATGTTGTTACTAGAAATATAAAGTGAAAACTAACATCCCCTACTAAGACCCTGTAGATTTTTGTTATCACTTCTGTCATGTTGAATTTAAACTGGCTCTGTCTGTGTTTGGCTTTCTGGGTTTTGCTTGGCATCGTGGAAAGTGTAGGACAGCAAGAGCTGAATGCTTAAAACCCTAATATAATTTGTTTGTTGCGATCTGTGGGCCTGATTCAGCAAGGATCGCTATTCTGCTAATATGCATGCAGCACAGTTGCTAATATCAGCGGTAATATCCATATGTGTGCATTCACATTGCGATCACAGCCTGACATAAGGATGCCCACTTCCCCTTACTTACATCCGTATACTTTAGCAACATAGCGAAACAATCCGTAACATCGGCATACGCACAGGTAAGGCAGATCAGACCTCACTCAGGAATTGCTAGCCTCAGCGCACTATGAGGCCTCAGGCTGCGTATGGCATTGCAGTGGCTAATTTATACACGCCCCTGCAACGCTGTCCCAACGCACTGGCACGCCTGTGTTCGCCCGACCACCTGCCCATCACCACCCACAGACAGCACTTCCTGTCAATCACTCTGCCATGGGTCTGCGTAGTCACTACAATTGTAGTCCCGATCCCAATGGCTAGTGCGTGCACTGCAATGCATGCCACAATGGGACGATTGCGTGTGTATAAGCCACTGCGATCCTTGCTGAATCAGGCCCTGTGTCTCTGTGACTACCTCTGTCTCTTGCTGATCTTCCTCTGTGGTCATCACTTCGTATCTCCAGGAAACTGCGGACTGACCCAGGGCTGCTTCTCTTGCAGGTTTTGCGGTGAATGTTTGCAGCCATGTCTTCAGGTCACATCACCACTCTGCCCACTCTGTCGTATGCCATTTGATCCAAAGAAAGTGGAGAAGGCCTCCAATGTAGACAAACAGCTCTCTTCCTATAAAGCCCCGTGCAGAGGGTGCAGTAAGAAGGTAAGTCCTGCAGCCTCCTCAGTTACCATGGGTATATGGCCTGGACCTTGATTAATAGGACTAGGGATACTCCTCACATACACATTACATAGGCAGGCATTGTGAGGGTGGTTGAATTGATACTCATGACATTTGGCCCATCAGTTCACCAGGATCATCCATGAAGCATGAGGCAAGAAGTGCCTTATGCCTCAGTGACCTCTGATTTTTTTTTGGGGGGGGGGGGGGGGATTTTTTTTTTTTTAGTGGATAGATTGCCCCTGCTTATATATACAGAGGTTATACGAGACTTTCTTGTCCTCTGCAGGTGACGCTTGCAAAGATGAGATCCCACATTTCTTCATGTGCCAAGGTCCAAGAACAGATGGCCAACTGTCCAAAGTTTGTTCCTGTAGTCCCGACGTCTCAACCTATTCCCAGGTATAGATTTTGTATTACTAGAGTATAAGCTCAATTGACACACACCCACACGATGAAGCTTCAGCTGTTATATCTTAAGGTGAATAATGCTTTGTGCCCCTTCTGTCTCATGTCATTTTTCACTCTGCTGCAAAACAATAGGTAGACTTATTATTTCTGATAGTATTACGTATAGTAGTAAATGTAACGGCCTGCAAGTTGCAGCCAGTCGTGAGATTTCATCGGTTTAGCTTTAAAGCAGCAGTAATGTACAACCTCTTTAAATTATTGCCACTTTAAATCTAGATGCTGAATCACTGAATTCTCACCGCTGCCTGCAACTCTCAGTCTATTAAATATACACCTCTGTATTAAACTTCTGTAGTTAATTGAGTAAGAAAGATCACTAGTATCCCTTTTGCACCTAAGTCCCGGGTCTGGCCCAGTATTTGGAACACTGGCCCTCATTCAGAGCCACTTGCTATTTGCGGTCGTTCATTCTAAAACAAGGGGTGGCTATTCAAATGAACCGTTCGCTGTTTGCGGTCTGTTCACGCCTCTATGTCTGAACGAGCGAACAAAACTTGCGTTCGTTTTTTGGAAAAATACGCCCCCCTGGCCGCTCGCATCCTACGTCATGTCCGCTATTTATTAGATTAATCGAGTACATCGACAAGGGTATGAACTGCTCGCTATTCTTGGGGTTGGTGTTTGCTACCACAATTTTGCGAGCAGTTCTGGCTATAAAATAGGGATGTGCAGGCTCGGTTCTACTCGGTTCCGTTCGGTTCTTTTTACCGGATCTTATTGGGTTTCAGCTGTCACGAGTTTTGGATAGCCAATAAGATTCGGTAAAAAGAACCGAACGGAACCGAGTAGAACCGAGCCTGTACATCCCTACTATAAAATAACCCAGTGACGTGGTCAATGACGCTGCTGTTTTAAATATGCACACCCATAAAACGCCCGTTTTGACCTTTAAGCACGCCTGCGTTCTGATTTCCACTCCCCATTTTCAAGCACCTTCCCCTGTTACCACCCACATACGCCTCTTTCTGTCACTCAAAATAGCAGGCATTCGCTGTTTTGCGAGCACATGAATTTCGGCCGCACTGACTGGTTAGCGCATGCATATAACGATCCGTACGCATGCGCAGTTGGGCTAACATCGCTCGGAACGAACGAGCGGCCGCTTACGAGCGGCTCTGAATCAGGCCCACTGTTCCAATCCAGGTCAGACTATGGACGTGACCCTGTTCCCACTGTGGCGCCGACCAGGGTTATTCTCGGGTCGGCGCCGTGCACACGGGTGCAGTCTCTCTTGTGTCGGCGCTTGGAGATGATCTCGTCTCCAAGCTCCAGGAATTCCGGCTGTCCCCATGCTGTAAACTGGACCTGGGTTGGATGACCTGGGTTACACGTTTACGCTGCACCCTTACCCTGGTCGCTACCACGGTTGGATTCCCAGTTCACTGGACCTGGTATTTTTTGTAGGGAGCCATTTCCACTTGAGCAAAACCTGGTTTGATGAGTGTTTTACATGCAAAAACCCAGGTTTTTCAAGCTAGTGGTATAGGGGAGTCCTGCCTACATACACTTACCTGTATGACCCATAGATTGCAGCACAATGACCTAAAAACGTAAAGGCATACAACACAAATAAAGATTGTTTTTGTACCTAAAGAAAAACCTCCTAAAGTCTCAAATGGTGATTAGTAATTCTCAGTATGCCATCTATTGCTGAGCCAGCCAGAGGTGGCAATTCCGCAGCGTGTGGTAGACTTTAAGTAACTAGTGATCACCTGATTCAATGTCATTGGTCTAGAGAGACGGAAGCATCTGCTTGTAGCCAGGTCAGCCCTGTCTTTCTGCAGCAGTACAGGTTGAGTCTCCCATATCCCAATATTCCGAAATACGAAATATTCCGAAATACAGACATTTTTTTTTAGTGTGACTGAGATAGTGAAATCTTTGCTTTCTGATCGTTCAATGTACACAAACTTTGTTTAAGGCACAAAATTACCTTCAGGCTCTGTGTATAAGGTGTATATGAAACATAAATTGCCATTTTTTTTCTTTCTATGCAATTGTGTTTTTGTTTATTGTACCCTCAAAATCCAATAAAATCTTTAAAAAAGAAAAAAGGAAACAAAGAAAGTTTGTGTACATACACAAAATTAATTTAAGCCACAAAATTATTAAGAATATTGTATAAAATGACCTGCAGGCTGTGTGTATAAGGTGTATATAAAACATAAATGCATTCTGTGTTTAGATTTGGGTCCCATTCCCAAGATATCTCATTATGAAATGCAATTATTCCAAAATCCGGACTATTCCGATATCCAAAATACCCCTGGTCCCAAGCATTTTAGATTTGGGAGACTCCACTTGTGTTCTCACCTTCCATAGACACATACCACAGCCCTTATACAGTGTCTGAGTGACATCATGAGGCAAAAAGCCCAAGTGCATAGGACAGAATGAAAAATATGCAGTGATGTCACTGAGCATCCCTATTTGTGAATCAATTATCTATGCAAATAAATTAGAGACAACAAGCCTGTCTTTTCCGCCTTATAGCTCTGCAGTGTCTGAGTGAACTAAGGATGGAGGCTAAACCAAGGGATGCATTGAAAAGGCACAGTCATGTGGGGGGAGGGAGTGTCCATGCTGCCTAGTGCTTATTGGGCCTCCGTGGTGATGCAGGGGGTGTGTGCACACAATATTGGGGGAGTGGCTACACCTCCATGGCTGGCCCCTGGTACTTTGTACCAGCTTCTAAGCCTCTTGGCACCTCTTAATCTACACTAAGTAAAAATGTCTCCTTCTCCTTTCTTTACCAGTAATATCCCAAACCGTTCCACCTTTGTGTGTCCATACTGCGGAGCCCGAAACCTGGACCAGCAGGAGCTTGTGAAACATTGCATGGAGAATCATAGAAGTGACCCTAACAAAGTGGTATGTCTAACATCTCACCACCGTGATAGAGTAAGGGATAGATGCAGGAGGAAAACTGCAAGGTTCTGTGATTTTATAACCCACTGCTTCAAATTTCCCCATAAATCCTTTTTAGCTGAAGTACTTGATGTCAATTCTGAAAGGTGGAAATAAAATGAACCGGTCAGTCCCTTATACTCCAGTAGGATTATCTAGATGAGTTTGCAAAAAAAAAACATTTGTAAATCACATTTTCTTTTTCTGCAGTCCAAAGCACAGTGGCCGCTGGCCCTTCCTTTTATACAATAGAAAAACACTTCCGAGTTGGTTGCCTTTACTCGATCAGCATTCTAATATACATAATGATGCTCTTTCTCTTGGTAGAAGATTATTTCAAGCACACCGGCCAATGAGACACGTCAGAGGCACCATAGTGTGGGCTGCCATACAGGACATAGGAAGGCCAATCACAGAGCAATGCCATGATGTCACTGGCCACTACAAAATTTATACTGGAACAGTCCGTACAATAGAAGCTCCCCCATTGTGTGATGATAAATGAGAAATGGTTATAATTAAAATAAATAAATACAACTTTGTGTGCTGACTTAGAGAATGAGATTCTACCATGGGGACTGTGCTGCAGCATTTGACATATTATTGATTTAATGGAAATACGTTTTTTGTTTTTGAGAAAAATGAGTAATGGCAAAACTCATGTCATCTTTGCAGTGTGGTACTTAGCAAAGTAAATATTCTAAACGTTTCAGAATGTTGTGGACACCGGGTGGCGCTATTCTGTTTATATTCTATGCCCTATATGCAATATAGGAGCGTTTATAATGACACAATTATGCTGAGAAGCGTGATTCTCTCTATAGAACCAGCGGATATATAGAAAACTAGAAAGAAAATACTTAAAACAACAAAGTACTTTCATTATAAACTAATTCCCAATTCTTGCTCTGTCACTCCAAGTATCTATTACTTAAGTAATTGTTGTTAATTGACTGTGTTATATCAATATGACCATTTATATCATGTATTAAATGTATAGTTTAGCAGCAGTAATGACTGGTTATAAAGTGTACCTGTCACCTATACATTGTGGAGGCAGCATGTTGTGGGCTTTGCCAGTATACAGTCAGGGCATGTGCAGAAGTGCCCTGTAGTCACATGCCCCCCAGTGCCTCTAATGTAGCCCTAGTCGTAAGCTGGTCGGAATGTTATCCAGAAGATAAACACCATGAAAATCAATATTTAGCGTTTTTGGATCTGTGATTTATCTATTCATCCGGGTAGTCTTACAGAACTGGTCAGATATAATGATTTGATATTTAGTGTTTTTTTCCATAAAACTGGCAGCTGTCAATAGCTGATCCTAAATCGCGCACGTCTCATCTATATATGGACTATTATTGGCGGCTGGAGTTCCTGGACGTTTGTTTGGTGACACATTTTGTGCTGTGACTCCTAGGTGTGCCCAATTTGTTCAGCAATGCCATGGGGGGATCCCAGCTATAAGAGTGCCAATTTTCTTCAGCATCTTCTCCACCGGCATAAATTCTCGTACGACACATTTGTGGTATGTATCTTGTTTTAGGGATGGAAATAATGTCTGTGTTTGCTTTTACGCCTGAGACACACCATGCGGTAGCTTAGGCAGGATATGTCAGTCTCTTCTCTTGGCAGCTAGCACCTTGCAGTAACTGGGATGTTAGGGATTAAATAAGATGGCTAACTATGCCCAGTACTGACCTCTTTGTGTTTAACGCCAACCTTATCCAGGCTGTTTTTCCCACAGGGTTCCCGGACTATACATAGACCATAAAAAGGTCGACAATGTAGATAGACACCAGATGCTAGACGGTCAAAAGGTCGACTGGGACAACTGGTCAAAAGGTTGACGTGATTATTATTATTATTATTATTTAAAGGGCTAGGTTTAGGGATGGGCATTTACCCCGACTGTTAGGGTTAGGCACTTGAAGGGACGGTTAGGCACTTACTCCAACGGTTAGGGACAGGCACCGGGAAGGAGGGTTAGGGTTAAGTACTAGAAGGGACGGGTAGGGTTAGGTACCTACCCGACTGTTAGGGTTAGACACCAGGAGGGAGGGTTGGGGTTAGGCACCAGGAAGGAGGGTTGGGGTTAGGCACCAGGAAGGAAGGTTGGGGTTAGACACCAGGAGGGAGGGCTAGGGTTAGACACCAGGAGGGAGGGTTAGGGTTAGGCACCAAGGGGAGGGTTAGGATTAGGGAGAAGATTAGGGCTAAAAAAAAAAAAAAATCAATGTGTTGACCATTTTCATGTCAGCCTTTTGACCCTGTCTACATTCTTACATGTCGACCTATTGACTGTCTAACATCTGGTGTCTATCTAGACACAGTCGTCCTTTTTACAGTCTATCTGTTAATCCACACCCAATTTTCCATGACTGCTGTGCTTTTTTTTAAATTGCAGATATAGAGGCCGATACAAAGTTGAATGCACGTCCGTTTTGCAGTACGGGCGACGCAGTCATTCGCATTTTAGTTGCATTTCCACTTGTCATTAAAGGGGTGTAACGGGGATGTGATAGGGTGTCCTCACATGGGCCAAGCACAGTGATGGAATTGCAGGCTATGGAGTATTATGCTGAAGCCTAGATACTCCAGTTTCAGATGGATCTTTTGCACCTAGTGTAGGTCAGTAGGAGGAGCACTAATAATCATGACTGGTATCAAACCTAGCGTACCAATAGGGGGTTGGCGCATTGCTGAAATGCATATATCGCTGCATACGGGCAAATGGAAGTATTTAGGGCTTGGATGTGGAGAAGCAGCTTGTGCAATACCGTCCAGCAAATATTTAAATACCACAATACGTCTATAGGAAGCAAACTCCTCCTGGCGGCAATTGCAATCACAGTATCAGTGTCGCCATGGCAGCAGCACCGGCCACCGTCGCAGACGCTGACCTTGGCACTGAAAGCTGGGCCACGCTCCCCCGTCTCTGGGCGCTCCTCTGCTCTACCTCCCAAACACCACTGCTGCAACTTGGGGGGGGGGGGGGGGGGGATCTGCAAGCGTGATCGCAGGACCCGTTCTGCATATGCACAGACCCCAAACAATCTAAATCAGGCCCTTCGTTACCTGCACACAATGTGGGAGTAATTACAGGTGACACTTATTCAACTCTGCCCCTCAGTTATTAATGTTGCTGTTAGCTGCTTTTTCCAAACATGGTAATGAGAGCTTCTAACATCTCAGGACCTGGAACATTATTCTAAATTCACCCACACCGGATAAAATGGACATCTTGCATATCGTTTTTACACAGCCTTAATAAATACCCTTGTAAATACTTTCTCTATCTCTCTCTGTCTCAGGATTACAGCATCGATGAAGAAGCAGCGTTACAAGCAGCGCTGGCCCTCTCGCTGTCGGAGAACTGAAGACTTTGTTTAGGCACAAGTTTTCCCTTCTCGGTGTTGTCACCCACGGCCGAGGCTTGTACATTCCTTCCAAATCTAGCTAATCACTTTTCCTTTCCCCTCCCCCCACACCTTTTTATGTTACTAGTTCTTATAAGTAAGGTGGAATCTTTTAGGAATTGCAAAGTTAAATTGTTCGGCCGGATTTGGCTTTCGGTGCAATTGAAGAGGGAAACTGGGCACAGGGCGCTGCCTGATCCCCACTTCTCTTTTTAGTTTGTTTTTTTTAAGTATTTATTGAATCCTTGTAATGTTAATCAGGGAGTGCAGTCTATAAACATACATAAATCCACACAAAGAATGAACTGTCCTAATAAAGGGAAAGGACGTCAAACGATAAAGAAAATAAAATCAGGAAGCGCATGAAGCAGACTTGTAGGTCCCTGGTAGATGTTTGGTTTCCAGAGTCCTAAGATTGTAGTTATGCTGTAATGCAGTTTTTCTGTACACACCGGGTAGGTTTGTGTTTAGCGGCAGGAGAGGGTGTGAAGGGGAGTGCATGGGTAAGTATTTGGAAAGACAGGGACCATATATCACCTAAACTAGAGTTTGTATATAACGCCAATGCCAGGTACATTTAGAGAACATTAAACAATCATTCCTGGATCCTTTATTCTTAAAGCTCATGTGTCGTGTGACCTGTGCAGGTAGCCATTTGTGTCACTGCTACACATACAATACTGAGGTACTCTCATACTTGCCAACTCTCCCTCATTGTCAGGGAGACTCCCTGAAATAGCAGCAATCTCCCTGTCTCCCTGAAGAGTCTACCAATCTCCCTCATTTCACCTTACCCCCTTTATGAAACTGTTCTATAAAAGAAAAAACAAAGATATATACATTCAAATGGGATCATTAGTATAATTTCCCTGCATTGGCTATAAGGCACAATGATCCCCATGGTTACATGCATTTTCTGAGAAGTATCCGTGTGTTTTCATCAACAAGTAGATCTTACTAACTGCTTTGGGGCTCATTTACATGTGGATGTAAATCAATTTTATGACACGCCTCTCAGATGTAGCAGTACACGCCCACTTTACCGCCGCGCTCATAGCTGCTACTATCACAATCTCCCTGAAATGCTTTTTCAAAAGTAGGCAAGTATGGGTACTCTGCACCTAGCTGCGTTCTCATGAATATCCATTCAATCCACAAAATGGCTGCCTTCACTTTGTTTAAGGAACAAGTGCACTTCCAGGAATAAAGCCACCAATCTTTTCCTGGAATGGATTAAATGTGGAAAGGGAGATTGGTCTACTGTACTAATATAACCCTTATCCTAAAGTGCAGATTCTCTATCTGTGAGGGGCTGGGCATATACTGTTCTGTCTACACCCCCCCACCAAAGCGTCACATTCCAGACATCAGTGGTTTGATAAGCTAACCAGTCCATACCTAGTAAGTATGGTGCACAGCGACGGGGGCATAAAGTCGACCGTGTACAGCATTCAGATCAGAACATTTGCTGTCTGCTAGATAGTGTAGTGTAAGAAAAATGACACAAGCTAAAGATCATGTAGGAATTAAACTTCCCTGCATGGGAACAGGAAGACTAAACCTTTTATGTCTTCCATAAAGTCTTATTAAGACCGTTGCATCAGATTATCTCATTTTATTAAGGACGGTGGTAGCTAACTTTATTGACCTTCCCATTACATTCTACTAAACTGTACCTGTCACTGACACACATCGGAGGGCGCTATTTTCTGTGCTAATTATATATTTAGCCTATAAATTACATAACTGTAGACCCCACTGAGTTATTTGCTAAGCTGGATATTAATTCACCACAGAAAATGCTACCGGAATGTGTAAGAGACAGGAACTTATTAAATTACCATATAATGCCTCCCCACTGCATACCCGGTTGAGACGCTGATGGCAGAAACCTGCATTATCAAACCTAGGGGGAAGACTTCTCAAACCTTCTAAAGGTAATAAGTGGAGGTATTGCCCAGAGCAACCAATCAGATTTTCGCTATCATTTATGTAGTAAAATCTATAAAATGATAGCTACAATGTTATTGGTTCTACGAGCAACACACCACTTGTCCTCTTTAGAAGGTTTGATAAATCCCCGCCATCTTTTTGCACAGGCCAGGATACTGTCCTTTGTGTGGTTGCACTGGTAGCTGAGCTGGATAATGAGAGGAGTTGTTCAGCAACAAAAGGATTAGCGTTCTTCGAGTTGGTAAATTCTGTGAAGCTTCCACCTTGAAGCAGCCGCAGTACCACTGCATCCGGACGGGTGTTTCTGTACTTGGAGAAAGCAAATTGCTCATATTTCTGCACTTTTGGTCCTAGACATGTGATGTCGTCACATTTCACCCCCTAAGCCCAGCTGTGGCATTGTCACAGTTCTAGACCCAATAATGCACAGCGCACAGTCACTGATGGCTAAACATGTGGTACAGCTGCTGCCCCACCATTTATCTCTGGGTGATCAGCTCAAGGTCTGATTCTTGTGTGATGCACATCTGGGGCCACCACTGGAGCATTGCAGGAGACCTCTTACAGTTTAAGCCATTGTGTTTCAATGGAAAGTCCGAGTCATGCTGACCATGGTCATTGGCCTCCAGCTCGCTGGAGAGTTCACTTACGTTTAGTGGTAGAAAGAAGTTGAGCTAAGACGGCCCTTATAGTAACACCAGAATGAATAAAGCTTTAAAAGGCCTCACATTAGGGGGTAGAACTTTTAATTCTTCAAAGTGAGGTTGAAATATTTTGTTGTCTGATAGATGGACAACAAAATGTATATATAATATTGATGTATAGTGAAATATAAGGTGGGAGGGGGACACTTATGGAAACCCGTAGTAACCAGGCCTTTTCTTATATATTTATTAACTGCTGCAAAACGACAGGCTGTGATTGGATGGTACTTGTTACCCATGTTACCCCAGTGTATGTTATGGGAGCTATATTTTCTACCATGCACATTTTAATTCAAGTAGTCCATTTCTTTTCATTTTATTAAAAAAAAAAAAACATTTTTTTTTTCCTTTTTAAATCTACATCCAACACCAAACGGTCTGCAGAAATATTATATAATCTGTTCAGTGCCACATCTATAGTGTAAAGCTGCATACACACGTAAAGATTTTCTGTCCAACCATCCAACTAGTTGATTGGTTGGAATGAAAATCTGGTAACGTATGGGAGTAACTGATGATCAGCAATTTGCTCCCAAATGCTGGAAAATGGACAAAAACTGTTTGTTAAATGTTTGATCTAAACAATTTGTTCAAACTTGTCTGACGACCATTTTCATTTGTTTTCTGGCATTTAGGAGCAAATTGCTGATCATCAGTTACTCCCAGACATTACCAGATTTTCATTCCAACCAATCAGCTAGTTGGATGGTTGGACAGAAAATCTTTACGTGTTGATGTAGCTTAGCTGAACTCCTGCAGTGCTTTAGAACGTTGTTACACAGAGATTTACGGTTGTCACTCACATTTTATACTGGCTTTTAAGGTTTTGGCATTTTTACTGTATTAGTGTTAAGCTTTGCTATTTTATAGTGTACAAAAATATGTAATATACATTAAGGAAAAGTCACCTTATTATTCATAATGCAATGTCTGTGTTTGATTAGTAACAATAATATTTTTTATGGAACATAAAATCTCAGAAAAAAATATTTTGTTTTGCAGCTGCGGGGTAGGTTCAAAATCTGGTACAAATCCAGGAAAGAGGTTCCTATTCAATGTCTGACTTTTGTGTATGTCTGATTTTCTTTGAGGCAGCGCTGACTTTCAATTTCCTTCTTTTTTTTTTTTTTTTTTTTTTATTGTTCCAAATGTTACAATCCAGATCATTAAATTTTATATAATTTTTTTTATTTTGATTTTTTTCATGCTGGTGATTTATATTTATTTATTATCAGAACATGCAAACCATGGTTTTTCCCTTTTTATAGAGATCTTTTATTTTATTTATTTTTTGTACGGACATAAGTTTTCCACTTTAATTTCTGCTTCTTTCAAACTTCAAGTTCAGATATAGTATTGTTTAGCCCTGATGTGTGAGTCAATGGATTATTATGATCTTCACAGTCCAAACCAGTGTTGGCAATATGGCTGCTTATTAAACTGAAAATGGTGCCATGTCTTGTGGATGGGCATTGTACATTCATTCTGCTAGTACAGCTTTGTGACCAGTGCTGGCCCTTAGTATATGGTGAAGCCCTTGATTGGAAAGCGTGTCCCTCACCTACTCTCATTCCGAACTAATCTTTGCACAAATCAATCACTTAATGAAATCCCTATAATAAAGTATACATGGGGGCTCATTCTAGCGATGCTATATGCCGTCGGCGCGGCTCGTATTACCTTGCACTACCGCAGGGGTATACAGTAAAATGAGCGATTGTTTCTCACCTGTAATTATTCGCGATGTGCGCATCCACCATAACTCATAGATAATTGAAATGCCCCATGATATATGTCTTCACACTTACAGGCACAAAATATAATTAAAAAAAGTTATGGTGGTTTAATTTATTATACCTAGGTTTGCAGTTCTCACCCCTCACATTGAATACCATTCAGCACACAGTGTTCATATAGTGTATTTAGAAGCCCAGTTGCATTCCGCCAACTTTAGATGATCCTAGGATTGCTGGTGTTTGTTTTATGTTTTTTGGGGGGGGGTTTTGCCATGTTTGTAAACCTATTGGGGATTGTTCATCCTAACAAGGATTTTCATATATCTGAAAATATTGACCCTGATCATTGAAATAATGCTAAATATAGTTGGTGAGATCATCCTGTTAAAACACTTTAATTAAGCATGAATAATGATCCCATTTTATGATGCATAGACTTGAAGCAACTTCCCCCTGTGGATTTTTCTGTTGTATAATATTAGTTTTATAGATAAGTTTTTTATGGATTGCGGACCGGTTCATTTAGATGCATGTTTATTCCTTTATTTTTTTTACATTCAATCGCTAGAGAAGTGAAATGCTACCTCTTTTTGAGGATGTCAGTGACGCATGTTTGTTTATTGCTTTATCGGTCTGTCTTTTCATTATCCGCTGAGCTCACGCCCTTGTGCCCTCTGATCATGAGAAAAGAGTGTCAGGGAAATACATGTGGCGGCATGTAATACAGGCTGTTTCAGCTGGCGGCCCACAAGTACTTCTCCACCAGCCGTGTAAATAATCACAGGCCTAAAATCAGTCAAACTATATAAAGGGAAGGGGGGCACAAAATCACTAAAACAGAATAAAGGGGGAGCACTATCTATAATGCTAGATAAGGCGGGGGGACATATGCCAAATTGGGGATGAGGGGCAGGATACGTACACCATCCTGCCGACATTGTCCGATTTGAATTGTATAGCAGACAGACATCAGCCCAACAATTAGATGGTGAGGATACCTTGTCCTTTGCCCACATACAGTACATGTATCCAGCAAGGTGAGTTTTGTACAGTTTAGGTAATCTATATATACACTGTACAAGAGAGTGCATCTAGGCAACAACTGTGGAAGGATAGGAGGTCTTGTAGCTTTGTAAAGTAGACCCATCACTTACACACACAGCAGGCAGCTATTTTGTAAATGCAGTAAAGGAAGCAACTATAAGGGGTCACTGGTCCCTAGTAAACTATTCTGCTGCATTAACACCTTACACAATGGCAACCTCCAGTGTGTGTATAGAGAAATGGCAAATACTGTCATTGGTTTTGCTATTTAGAAGTCCTCCATAGCCTGCTACTGTATATATTTGTATCTTAGAATGACCTGCAGGTGGCACTGTTGCTTTTGCTACATACAGCAAGGTGTGGACTTTGACAAAGTTAGCGTGCCAAAGGTACCAGGTAACCACTAATAATGTACTACATTCCAAAGAATTTGCGCCAAAATATGCTTTTCCTGTGATTATCTAGTAGTTATCTCTTAATGGGAGTACCCTTGATAGAAATAAGTCCAATTACCTCTTTAGTATTCTATTATAAAGATATTTGCATTATTTATTTAAGATCTCCGGTGCTCATCCACACACAGGCACTTGCAGAAACCCCCTGACAGGAATTTACACCTTCACATTTGATTCCAATTAATAATAGCTTTTTTTGTGTCCTTGTGCAATATGGTATAATTCAGTCTGCAAACCCATCAAAATACATATGTCTGAGGGAGTATAAGCTGTATTTAAGAGGGTATTTGCTGCTTTCATTTGTATACTCTTTCTCTGCTAGCTTATGCCCATTTGTCCATAAAAACTGAAATTTGATGTCCTTTATATTCTGCTGGCTGAATAGTCAGAAATTGCCATCTACCCTCCCTGTCATACTGCCATTAACCATTTCTATGTGTACTGTTGTTAGATCACCTATAGAGGGCAGCAGAACTTGCATGCATGTGTGGTTTTATTGCTTAAATTTAACTTGAATTGTTTACAAGCGGGCGGAAATACAGTGCAGATATCGTAGGATAATATAACATGGGTTTACCCTTTTTCAGACTTTTATTGAATTTGGTAAGTGTTAAACAGAATCCTCTAATTTTAGTCTTGTACAATGTTAGTTCATTCTGGATATATTTAATTGATGTCTGTCTATCAAAATCAGCTTTGCAAAGTGCACGAGCCAGCTTTTGGCCTACCTACACGGAGAGAGAGTTATACAGACCAGTGCACATCTTCAGCAGGTATGCGGTTACACTAGGTGTGCATGAAAAACCAATCTCTTACCTCAACTGAACAATGCAAATACGTCTTATTTCCATTTCAGTAGGTCTTTTGCTGTTTCCGATCTGTCCGTGATCATATCTTTTACTGTAATAAAAAGCGTTTTGTGATAAATTGGCTTGCGAGCACCACTTCTTGGCACGTTTAAGCAGGAAATTTTTTAAAAAAGCAATTCTGTTCTACGCAAAACACGGCATCTTTTGCGTTGAACTGTATTGCCGCTTTGAACTTCTTGCCTATACCCCTCAGAGAAGCGTTTTATAAATGTACCCCCTACCCACCCACCTCTTGTAGAATGAGGGCTGGATACCTAAAGGTCTAAAATGAAAGATGTTTACCAGTTACATTCACACATATACAACAAGTATTAGAAGCTTCCCAGAATTAAATCTATTAAAAATAATAACATTGAGGGAACATTTTTTTTTTTTTTTAATCCGCTTTATGTTTTAGTGATTAAAAAAGCAAAAATAAGCTGAAAAAAAAAAAGATGTCTCTCATTGATCATAATACAGCATGATATAACATTAATACAAAAATTACCCTTTCTGTCTATACCTTTTAACATTTGGTAGTTTGCAACCAAAGTAGCCCAACCCTGAAGGACCCCAAACAATGGTTATGTACAAGGCATATTATGATCTTGACATGAGATCAGATAACATCAGTTTCCAATACCATCTTCCTATGGAGATTTTACGTATGTATCTGTGAATGTTACAAGACCGCTTTTCATTCTAGATTGCCTCAGCTATTAGCTCTGTAATTATCGCTGATTGATTTTGATGACCACATGTGAATCCAAAGCATTCAATGTTACTATAAGGAGATACAATGAACACCTTGTATAATGTACTATAGCCCGAATATGTTTAGGTACTGACAGCTCGATTGTGTCACTTTAAAGCACCCTGATCTTAAACAGGTGGAGGCAGGGGTCTCTGATGGAGGGTGGGGAGGGGCACATTGCAATGATCTCATTTTTTAACCCCCTGTTTCCTCCCAAACTGTGTGGACGCACATGTGAATATATTGTCTGTCTTTGTAGTTATTACACTGTGTCTCTGTTCCTCGTTTTATTTTGCAGAACATGCTGAATACTAGAAGTTTTGATGATAAATACTGTTTTTTGGAGTAAAAACAATTTACTATGTATTTGTAGCAAAACCATTTTTCTCAGTAAAATGCAGTTTCATTCCACCTGTGTGAGTTTGTCCAATTTTTTTTTCCTATAAAGTTGATCTGATAAAGTCGTAAAATGTTACCTAAAAGACCTCTGTCTAGTTAAAACAAAAATATTGACTTTTGTGTGTTCATGTTTGTTTTGTGAATGAGCTACAACACACCGGTCCTGACTGGAATTGGGCATGTGTGTGCGAGAATTGGGTACGTACTTTGGGAAACATGAGCTACAACACACCGGTCCTGACTGGAATTGGGCATGTGTGTGCGGGAATTGGGTACGTACTTTGGGAAACATGAGCTACAACACACCGGTCCTGACTAGAATTGGGCATGTGTGTGCGGGAATTGGGTACGTACTTTGGGAAACATGAGCTACAACACACCGGTCCTTGACTGGAATTGGGCATGTGTACGTACATGGGGGAAAAAAAAAATTATATTCTCACCTATGCAGAGCTGTATACATCTTGCAATGGGTTTGTATGCCTGGTTTTGCCACTAGTCACCGTTGCCGTCATAATCAGGGCACACCTGCCCTATACTAGGTGCAGAAGATACGGTCACGTCCACCTTTGCACAGGACGCAGTTGCAGTGATGCACCCTCATTGAGCTTTATCTCGGCGATGTTGCCCAGTTACGCCACTTCAGTCGTAACTGTAGATCCCATTTAAACGTGCATTTCATATTACTGACGTTTTTAGATAATAAAAAAAAAAATCTGCGTCAAAGCCGTAGTGCAATAGCAGCTGCACCGTAAATCTAGACCTAAGTGGAGAAATGTTCTGGATAAACGCTCCTGTGACTCATGTCATATGTAGAAGGCAAAGGACCCAGGGGTATATTTATTAAAGTGCAGGTTTTTAGAAGTGGAGATGTTCCCCATAGCAACCAGTCAGATTCTAGCTATTATCTTCTAGAACGTGCTAGATAAATAAGTAGAATCTGGTTGCTATGGGCAACACCTCCACTTCTTGAAAAAAAAAAAAAAAAAACCCATGCACTTCAGTAAATATACCCCACATAGGGCCGTATTCAATTAGTTTCGCACCCGCGATACTTTTTCATATGCCAGACTTTTCGCCTACATCACGTGTTTTGCATGTGGAAAAGTATCGGGTGCGTTCCTGCTATTCGCCGTATTCAATTAGGATGCGAAAACGGCACCCGGTGAAATTGAAACAGGCAAAGTCCTATCAAAAATGGGGAACTCAGCCTGACACCCCCAAAAGATGCACTAACATTGGGGATCACTATAGATGCCCCTGATTTGCCCTAATGAAGGTATTTGGGGTACTTAAGTTGTGACAATTGGTGGCAATTAGCGCATTAACACAAGTGGTGAAGAATAGCAATAAGCCGTATTTTTATGTGAAAATAACTACTCCCAGCAAATTTGGGGTACTTGAAAATGGGCGTTAGCATATTTTTAAGTTGATAAAGTGAAGTTTTAAATCAAGTTAGAAATCTACCTGCCGAAAGCACCAATCAAAAAAATACCTGCCCCCATACTTGGGGACCCCCTGAAGTCTATTTCACTAGTTTAAGTTTGTCCCCCAACTTTGCACTTTTTCACCCCCAAAATTAATACTTTTTGGGGTGTTCTAAAGTATTTTTTATTTATTAATTTTGACAGTTTATCTTTAGGGGACTGTCCCAAGGGTGCAGGGGGATTTCCCGAAGTTTGCACCCCAAAACCGCAATTCTGCAATTTTTTTTTCCGCCTGCTATTCATAGGCAAAACTTTTCCGCTGATTACATTGCATTGACTCTTCGCGTACGCAAAATGTCTTTGGAAGTGAATACGCCGGAAACTTTCCGCCTGGCGAAATGACGTCATCCGCAATACTTTTCCGCGGATTCAGACTTTTAGCCTCTAATTGAATATGGCCCATAGTATGATTGGTACGTCAAAATGTGTTTGAAATGTTACGTTATCTATCATTGTAGTAATGCCCTGCATCATGTGCCATAACCCCACCCATGTCTGAAATTATTCAGGCTATTGTATGGAGACTAGAGATTGCAAACCCCCCCCCCCTTACTGAGAGTGGCACCTGTTAATATTTACATGGTGTGGGGGTGAGTTAAAGACAAATACAATGAAGGTATTTTGATGTGCTTAGAGAATGGTTAGACCTGTGGGCTGATAATGACATGGACGTGTCTGCATTCCTCTCCCTGCACTGAGGTATCTGGCAGGCCTGTGACACTCTCACCTAGGTGCAGCCTGAAGAGTTGGGTAAACTTCTCATATCTTCAAGTATCACCTGCAGCACACACAGGAGAGAAAGGAATCAGTGTGGCAGTTCCCAGGGACCTTGTGAGCTGACTTATTAGACACTTGAGTATGATCAAAGCTAAGGCTTGCTCAAACAGTCGCAGCCCTTATGTGGATTTATTTTAACCCACCCAAAACCTCTGTGTCACCAAAGTGACCCTCTAAATCTTCATAATGTTCTGTCGCTTCCTCTATGGTAGGCATTCGCCCAGCCATGGTTTAGTATATAGCTGCCTACAACATAGGAACACGTATGTATTTGTACAGTTCTTAATAATAAGTATGCAGATATTTTAGGCAGGGCTAGGCATCACACTCCACTTCCTCACAACTACAAGTCCCAGCATGTGCTGACAGACTGATCTCGACTACCTCCTTTTAAAAGGAATTATTAAACGAATAGGTCCTGATTATGAGTCCCGTGTAATGTGGTTGCAATTCTGACCGCTGCCTGCATTCGGACGTCCATGTGAACATCCGCCAGTAGGCGGAGCAGGACGCTTCTGTGCGACCATACCTTCCTCAGCCCCACGCTAATCATCATAAGTATCAGTATTTGCCTCATCCTTGGAATGTGAGATCCAACAAAATGACAGAGCTCTGCGTGGTCCCAGCTCAGAATAGGACGCAGCTCTGTGCACAGGCCCAGGGCGGGTGCAAATGGTCACTTGTCGCACAGTAACGCCCATCCAGTCACAAGTGAGAAGCATAGTACTTTCAGATGCGTATGCAACAACAACAACAAATACTTGATCTGCCCACGTTCAGAATAGCAAGCAACTCACAATCAGGCCCCCTAGTCTGTAAATGATTATTACACAGTTAAAAGGTGATATGTTCTCTTCTGGATTATAGATCTTTGTAGAAAAACACATTTGGGATTTGCAACACACGTGTATAACTACACAGGATGGGGCCCACTGGCCGCCAAAGCTCTTCCTAATTTCAAATGTAGCAGCAGTGATTTATATCTTCCCATAGCAATACCCAACGCTGTGGAAAACTGGTTCGGAGGGGGGGGGGGGGTATTTCTTCCTTTCCATAATTCCATATTCAGCCACTAATACCCCTTTCAGATATACAACCCGGGAAATTTCTCCTGTGCAAATTCCCGGGTATTTGGTCGAGACCCCCCTTTCACACCACAGTGTCTACCCGGGAAATTCCCTGGTAGACCCCTTTCAGACAAGAGCAAGGTTTTTCTGCTTACCTGCCTCTTCTCTGCCATCTGCTCCTCACCTGTCTGGCTGCTGCTGATGATGTCATCATTCAGCAGCCAAAAGCCGGCCAATCGTAATGCAGTTTTTTATTTTATTTTTATTATTATTATAATTTCTACTTCAGGGTCCACAGGGTTGACCTTGGGGTATAGCTGGATCTGGATCCACGGGCACCATGCAGTTAAAGCTTTCACTGCTCCCAGGATGCACTTGGGTCCGTCCTCCTCTATACCCCGCCCTCGAGCCACAGGCACCTCAGTTTTAGTTGGTGCCCGGCCGGAGTCTGGTCACCCTGTCGCAGTGGGGCTGCAGGAGCAGCCCCTAAGCTTTATTTTAAAGAGATTTTTTTATTTTTTCTTCTTTTTTTACACTATCAGAGCGGCAGCATCAGACTGTCCTTTAGGATGTCCACGCTGCCGCTTCTTCTCCCCGCTGGCGCCGCAACGCCAGTACAGATCTGGGGATTGCGGCGGGACCCCGAGTCTGTACTAGCCGGGCTCTGGGGACTCCCTGTGACTGCAGCCGGATCGCCGGGGATCAGGTAAGCCACGGGCCGCCGCGTGCTGTGGCCCGCGGATACTTCCTATGCAGTCAGAAGCCTAGCAGCGGCGGCGGGCTCCCCCTCTATAGAGGAATACCCTGCGTGTCCACTAGACCACCAGGGTGACAGGCTGGAAGCGGGACCGGCAACCCAGGGGTTAAATGCTAGCCAGGGGAGGTAGCCTTCCCTGTCTAGCGGCTCCTCCCCTCAGCTCAGCGTGCCTTTCAACACACAGTCTGGCGTTGCTGAGCTGCTCCTATCTCTCGCCCACTCCTCTTAGGTCTCCGGCGGCCATCTTTACTGGCAGGCATCGCAGACTCCCAGGCGGTATCAAGTGGACCGGTCCCCCTGTGTACCTCTCCCCTGCTAAAGGACAGTGTACACAGCGCTATAGCCCTCCCAGACACTGAATCTGGGCGGTTGATTGTAGCGGAAGGTGCAGTGAGTATAACTTTTCTGCATTGTATGTGACTATTGCTAGTGCTGCCTGTCTGTGACTTATTTCTACTTACTGTCAGCTTATACCTGTCCCTTTCCTTCTCCTACGGCCCGGCAGGTGTGTGGGGGAAGGGCGTTTTTCTGATACCCTCACTTATATAAATCACGTATTTGTGGGGTCAGTCACATACTGTTGTGTGCTACACAGTACCATATCTGGGCTGTTTGTGTTGCATACTGGTGAGTGCGCTGGTGTTAACACCGTAATTCCTCTGGTGATACGTATTTCTTGTGTATTTACTGTATCATGTCTGATGAGGAGACTGAGCACTCTGTGGATCCTGAGCACTCTGTGGATCCTGTGCTATTTTCCTGCAGACGCTGTGCTGCTGGAATTGATGGGGAGGACTTATCTCAGGATGGTCTGTGCGGGCGATGCCAGCTGGTACCGGGCCCTTCTAAACCCACTGTGTCACAGGACCCTCCTTGGGCGATGTTTTTGCAGGTGCTGGCGTCCATTGCGGAACGGTTATCAGTCCCATCAACGGTCCCTTCTAGGGCGTTGCCCCAGCCCACCATCCCCCATTCCCCGGG
Source organism: Taudactylus pleione (assembly GCA_031769625.1). Lineage (NCBI taxonomy): Eukaryota > Metazoa > Chordata > Amphibia > Anura > Myobatrachidae > Taudactylus > Taudactylus pleione. The sequence continues at coordinate 4,950 of JAUIMM010000429.1, read as the reverse complement.
TATTCCGCATATATTGCAGTCTCCCCCCGGGGCCCAGACTATGGGTCCTTATTCGGGACTGCCTGTGTATGTCCAGTCTCCTCCTGTGACGCAGCAGTCTGTGATGCCTTTTCAGAGTTTTCCTCAGACGGCTCCTCCACCTTGGGTGGATGTTTTCTCCAGCTCTGTACAGAGTCTGGCGGCCTCATCCTCAGCGTTTCAGTCGATGTTGCAAAGTGATGTGCCACCAAGGGCGTCCAAGCGTCCTGTTGTGAGTTCACTGGCTGCGCAGTTGTCAGACTCGGAAGTGTCCTCAGATTACGGAGAGATCCATGAGGACTCTGATGCCATGGGGCAGGAGGTGGAGACTAAGGCCCTCATTCAGAGCCGTTCGCTATTTGCGGTCGTTCGTTTTCGAAAAAGGGGTGGCTATTCAAATGAACCGTTCGCACTTTGCGGACTGTTCACGCCTCTAAGTCTGAACGAGCGAGCAAAACATGCGAACGTAATTTTGAAAAATACGCCCCCTGGCCGCTCGCACCATACGTCATGTCCGCTATTTATTAGATTAATCGAGTACATCGACCAGCGTATGAACTGCTCGTTATTCTTGGGGCTGGTTTTTTCAACCACTATTTTGCGAGCAGTTCTGAGTTAAAAAAAACCAAGTGACGTGGTCAATGATGCTGCTGGATTAATTATGCACTCCCTTAAAACGCCCGTTTTGACCTTTAAGCGCGCCTGCGATCGGATTTCCACTCCCCGTTTTCAAGCACCTTCCCCTGTTACCACCCACATACGCCTCATTCTGTCACTCAAAATAGCAGGCATTCGCTATTTTGCGAACACATGAATTTCGGCCGCACTGACTGGTTCGCGCATGCGTATAACGATCCGTACGCATGCGCAGTTGGGCAAACATCGCTCGGAGCGAACGAGCTGCCGCTTACGAGTGGCTCTGAATCAGGCCCTAAGTCCTCCATTAATGTTCCAGCATTAGTTAGGGCGGTGCGGGCTATCCTCCATATAGAAGATGATGCGCCGGCTCCTAGGTCGAAGTTCCCTAATTTTAAAAAAGCTAAGGTAACTTTGAATGTGTTTCCCCTGTCTGATCAATTAACGGATCATATGGCGGCGGCCTGGCAATTACCCAGTAAGAGGTTCCATCCACAGAAGAGGTTGGCGTCAAATTATCCTTTTCCTGAAGCTCAGTGCAGGAAATGGGAGACTCCACCAGCGGTGGATTCCCATGTCACCCGCTTGATCAAAAGCGCAACGCTGCCATTGCCGTCTATCTCCTCTTTAAAGGATCCCACGGACAGGAAGGTGGAGACTTGTTTGAAGTCCATTTACTCTCTTTACGGGGCGGTGGCACAATACCACCATGGATGCCTGGGTTCGAGAAGTAGTCTCTCAGGGATACGCCCTGTCTTTTCGGTTCAGGCCTCCCCACCTGTTTTTCTGCACGAGTCCTTCTCTGGACAAGACCAAAGCTGTCCAGATTCAGGTAGCTATAGAATCCTTGCTACAAGCAGGGGTCATTGTTCCCGTTCCGCAGTCTCAGCGTGGGACGGGGTACTATTCTACTCTGTTTCTGGTGCAGAAACCCAATGGTTCTCATCGCCCTATCCTAAATTTGAAGTCTCTGAACACATACCTCAGAGTTCCCAAGTTCAGGATGGAAACGTTACGTTCCATCATTCTGGCGATGGAACCCGGGGGTTACATGGTCTCCCTCGATATCCAGGATGCCTATCTCCATGTGCCCATAGCACCGGCACATCAGCGGTATCTGAGGTTTGCTATCCTGAACCATCACTACCAGTTTCGGGCGTTACCTTTCGGCCTTTCCACGGCTCCGAGGGTGTTCACCAAGGTGATGGCAGTTATGGCTTCCCACCTTCGGGGTCAGGGTATACGGCTGCTGCCGCACCTGGACGATCTTCTGCTGCTGGCAAGCTCCCCGGAGGTGCTTCTTCGACATCTCCACCTGACCATTGCTTGTCTTCAAGCACACGGGTGGTTGATAAATTGGAAGAAGTCATCTCTGATCCCATCACAACGGATGGTCCATCTGGGAGCACTTCTGGATTCTTGTCAACAAAGGATTTTCTTGACTCCGGAAAAGGTGTCTTCCCTACAACTGAGGATACACAATTGCCTGAGCAGTGGCAGGGTATCGGTCCATTCGGCAATGAGAGTCCTGGGGTCCATGGTGTCGGCATTCGACATGGTGGAGTTTGCCCAGTTCCATTCCAGGCCCCTGCAGGGGCAGATTCTTTCGGAGTGGAACGGGTTATCTCACCGGATCCGTTCTCAGATGCTGGTCTTGTCCCCGGAAGTGCGCCGGTCTCTGGCGTGGTGGCTTCAGTCAGCTCATCTCATCCAGGGTCGCCCCTTTTGGATCCCGGACTGGGTTCTGCTTACGACAGATGCCAGTCTCCGGGGTTAGGGGGCAGTGACCGGCTCGTTGTCTCTTCAGGGCCGTTGGTCGGCGGAGGAAGCCGTCCTTCCCATAAACGTTCTAGAGCTGCTGGCAGTGTACCGTGCTCTACTGTCGTCAGGCACCGTTCTTCACGGAAGAGCAGTTCAGGTGCAATCGGACAACGCTACCACAGTGGTGTACATAAATCACCAGGGAGGGACTCGTAATCGAGCTGCGATGTCGGAGGTGTCTCAGATCCTGGCTTGGGCGGAGTGCCACCTTCCAGCAATCTCGGCCGTCTTCATCCCGGGAGTCCTCAATTGGGAGGCGGATTTCCTCAGCCGTCACGACGTGCATCCCGGGGAATGGTCGCTTCACCCAGAGGTGTTTCAACTTCTCGTGGACAAGTGGGACTGCCGGAGTTGGACCTGATGGCCTCCCGTCACAACTGCAAGTTGCCCGTGTATGGCTCAAGGACAAGAGATACAGGCGCAAGCCTAGTGGACGCGCTGTCAGTGAAATGGACATTTCACCTAGAGTACCTGTTCCCTCCGATCTCCCGGCTACCTCGGGTACTCAGAAAAATCAAACTGGACGGGGGCACGTTTCTGCTGGTGGCTCCAGCGTGGCCCAGATGTACTTGGTACTCCGATCTCAGGAGCTTGTCTGTAGACGCTCCGTTCCTTCTGCCTCAGCGTCGGGACCTGCTGTCTCAGGGGCCCTGCCTTTACCCGGATCTGGGTCGGCTGTCTTTCACGGCGTGGCTCTTGAGACAGCCGTCTTAAGGTCCCCGGGGTTTTTCTAACTCTGTTATCAGTACCATGCCGAGGGCGCGTAAGCCTGCCTCTGCATGGATTTACCACAGAGTGTGGCACACTTACTTTCAGTGGTGTGAGTCCAGAAACTTTGATCCTCAGGTGTTCAGGGTTTCTAGGATTTTGGCATTTCTGCAGTCAGGTCTTGACCTGGGCTTGCGTCTTGCTTCCCTGAAGGTTCATGTGTCGGCTCTGTCTGTATGGTTCCAACGTCTGATCGCTACACTGCCTGATGTTCACACCTTTTTCCAAGGTGCTCTTAGAATTCAACCTCCCTTTGTGCCTCCAGTGGCTCCATGGGACTTGGCGGTGGTTCTTCGGGTCCTGCAGGGACCTCCCTTTGAGCCTCTTGAGTCCGTTGACCTCAAGTGGTTAACACTGAAAACTGTGTTTCTCCTGGCAGTTGCTTCGGCCAGGAGGGTATCCGAGTTGGGGGCACTTTCCTGTAGTCCCCCCTTCCTAATTTTTCACCAGGACAGGGCAGTGCTTCGTACTCATCCTGAGTTTTTGCCTAAAGTAGTCTGTAAGTTCCACATCAATCAGGAACTTGTGGTACCAGCTTTTCATTCTCCTGATCTTACAGCTGGTGAGGCTTCGTTGGACATTGTCCGTGCTCTCAGAGTTTATGTTGATCGGACGGCTTCTGTAAGAAAGTCTGATTCCTTGTTTGTCATCTTTGGTTTTCATAAGAGGGGTTGGCCTGCCAACAAACAAACGTTAGCCCGTTGGCTTTGTTCTGTTATTAGGGAGGCTTATATACAGGAACGTTTACCTGTTCCAGCCTCTGTTCAGGCTCATTCCACTCGGTCTGTGGGTCCTTCTTGGGCTGCTAGACGTGGTGCCTCCGCTGTTCAGCTGTGCAAGGCAGCCACTTGGTCTTCCATTCAGACATTTTTGAGGTTTTATGCGTTTGACACCTTTGCCTCTCAGGATGCATCCTTCGGGCGCAGGATTCTCCTTTCTGCTCAGGAGCGTTCCCGCCCTTAGTTGAACTGCTTTGGGACATCCCCAAGGTCAACCCTGTGGACCCCCTATGGACCCTGAAGTAGAAAACAAGAGATATGGTAAGAACTTACCTTTGTTATCTCTGTTTCTACGAAGTCCATAGGGTCCACAGGGCGCCCGCCCTGACGCACCTGGCTTCAAATGGGCTGTGTGGCTGGTCACCGGTTTTCCGTCTCCCATTTCTGTGAGGTATGGCTTCTTGTGTGTTCCAGTCTTCCTTCTCTCTGTTTAGTCTCCTCCTCCGGCCTTGGCTGCTTACCAACTGAGGTGCCTGTGGCTTGGGGGTAGGGTATAGAGGAGGACGGACCCAAGTGCATCCTGGGAGCAGTGAAAGCTTTAATTGCGTGGTGCCCGTGGATCCAGATCCAGCTATACCCCAAGGTCAAAGCTGTGGACCCTATGGACTTCGTAGAAACAGAGATAACAAAGGTAAGTTCTTACCATATCTCTTGTTTTTTTTTAACATTTATTTTAATTCCCTGGTGGTCCAGCGGGAGTGCGGGCGGCCCGCTGTGGCACAGCCGGCCGGTGCTGGGGGTGGTGAGGAGCAGCGCTGAGCGTCCTATAGGACGCTCTGCGCTGTCAGCTACATGCAAAAGCTGCTTGGTGCTGCCCGGGAGTAGTAAAAACCCTGGTCGAGTGCAAGGGCGGCTACCCGGGAACGTGTTCCCGGGTAGGTACCTTTCACACAGACATGATACCCGGGAATTCTGGCCGATGCAGGCC